>JBBDGP010002387.1:0-1345000 GCA_037952835.1 Lithobates septentrionalis
CACCCACCCAGAGACACACAGCCGATGTCTCCATGAGGCTTATCAAGGCTCCAGCTGCTGCTAACACGCGGCGCTCGTGGATCCCTCAATCGAGACTCCCCGGCGGTTCTCCTATGACACTGTACGTGGAAGCTCCCACCCGCTCTAGCACTCTGCAAGTGCTCCAACATTTTTCACGCAAGTGTTGTTTCATACTCCTATACTGAATAGATTCCTAAGCGGTTTAAAAGATTGGCTTGGCGCTTCTCTCTCCTCCTTTTGTTCATTGACCGGGTTCCCCCATTGGAATCCATGTGTCTGGCGCCCCGGTAGATTAGGGGGCTGTATGCATAGATAAGAGCTCCGCCTCCCTCCTATGGATGGGCTGCCACTAGCTTCCACTGTTGCATCTCTGTCCTGTGAAGAGGGACCAAGCCATTACTTGTTGTGACTTTGAGGGTCCAATCACATTTTATGGCACATTAGTGAGGGGTTCACCTAGTTTTGTTATGTCTTGGTTTCATATAGAATGTAATCTTTTGTAAGAGTTCTCTTTATATATTAACTACATTGTACATTATGACATTTTCATTTCTAATTTTCTTTCTTCTGTAGTTGATGGAGGCAATTCGGAAAGCAAGCAGAGGAGAACCTGTAGAGGAAATCACTAACAGCAGAGCACCCTGCGTCATCTTGTAACATCAACTCCTTCCCCTGAGTCTGGCTATGACATCACATTACTTAGCCTTTCCTCTTGATGACTAGAATTTTTTTTTTCCTTGATAGAAAATTACTCAGAACCCCTAAATTATATATATATTTTAGCAGTCACCCTAGGAAATAACATAGCGGTTGTTGCAACTTTTTATGTAACACAGTATTTGCACAGCAATTTTTTGGGGGAAAAAAAAAAACACTTTCATGAATAAAACAAAATAATAAAGTTAGCTCAATTTTTTTTGTATAATGTGACAGATAAGGTTACTACAAGTAAATAGATAACTAATCTGTCACACTTTAAAATTGCGCACACTCATGCAATGGCGCCAAACTTCAGTACTTAAAAATCCCCATAGGCGATGCTTTAAAATTTTTACAGGTTACATGTTTAGAGTTACAGAGGAGGTCTAGGGCTAGAATTATTGCTCTCGCTCTGACGTTTGTGGCGATATCTCACATGGGTGGTTTGAATCTCGTTTACATATGCATACGCGACCTACGTATGTGTTTGCTTCTGTGTGCGAGCACGCAGGGATGTGCTTTAATTTTATTTATTTTTTTCACTTTCCCTTTTAAAAACTATTTTTTGATCACTTTTATTCCTATTACAAGGAATGTAAAAATCCCTTGTAATAGGAATAGTGCGCAACAGGTCCTCTTTATGGAGAGATGTAGAGTCAATAAGACCCCACATCTCTCCTCCGGGCAGGAGATATAAAAGCATGATATCAAAAAAACAAAACGATCTCAGGCTTTTCAGCAAAGTACACAGCAGTGTTTACAACTGCCTGGCCGGACGTGACATCATACCGTTGCGGCCTGGCCTCCGCGAGTCAGATGACCGGGGACCATCTGTTTTTTGGAAATCTCTATGGTCAACTTCCGGCGCCGGCGGATTTTGGGGCGAGCCGGTAGAAGCACCAGAGGGCGGTGTGTGTGTGTGTGTGTGTGTGTGGGGGGGGGGGGAGACTAAGCGGCTGAACAGCCACTATGATCATTTTTACGGTGCAGAGACTCTCCAGCTGAAAAAGATGAGATCTGGATGATGCCTGTAGCTGCAGGCATTATTCAGATATCCCCACTCAAAGCCCAGGACGTCATTTATGGTGAAAAAAACACCTGGCAGTCACCGCGCGTGCCCCCCCCTGGTGTTAATCACCTGAGCCCTGGAATTTCACCTGGCGGAGCCACGCTCTTCCTTTGCCGGGGGGTTCTCCGCTCTTGAGTGGATAGATTGATGGCAGTGGGAGCCAATGGCTGCGCTGCTATCAATCAAAAATCAAATCCAATGACACTGGGGGCGGGGCCGAGTCCAGCATTCACGTCTTTGGACGCAAATGCTGGACTCGGGAGCGCGCCCGCAAGGTAACCCCCCCCGGGAGAGCGCTTCTCTTAGGACAGTGGTGGTGAACCTTGGCACCCCAGATGTTTTGGAACTACATTTCCCATGATGCTCAGCTACACTGCAGAGTGCATGAGTATAATGGGAAATGTAGTTCCAAAACATCTGGGGTGCCAAGGTTTGCCACCACTGTCCTAGGAGGTTATCTGATGCAGGGAGGAGCTGCGAGAGCCACTGAGGGACCCCAGAAGACTAAGGGCCACTCTGAACAATGAACTGCACGGTGGAGGTATGACGTTTGTTATTTAAAAAAAAAAAAAAACGCAAACCTTTACAATCACTTTAACCGCTTCCCGTCAGTCAAATGATAGCTGGGCGGCGCGGCTTTCTTCTTGGTGAACGTCATGATGGCCCTCCAACGACCGCTCTCACGCGCCCATGGGGGCTCGCGCATCGCGGCGATCGTTGGTGCGGTGCGTCAGTCTGACACACCGTTAGACTGATCTCTGTAAAGAGCCTCCCACGGGGGGGGTCTGTTCTGATTGTTTATCAGCGCAGCCCCCCCTCGGATGCCCACCCAGGACCACCAGGGAAATGACAATCAGTGCCCATCCCCAATGCCATCAGTGCAGCCTTTCAGTGCCGCCTATCAATGCTCAGTGCTGCATATCAGTGCCAATCAGTGACGGAGAAAACTTACTTATCTACAAAATTTTATAACAGAAACAAAAGAATTTTCTTTCCCCCAAAAATTTTGGGTTTTTTTTTGTTTAGCAAAAAATAAGAAATGCAGAGGTGATCAAATAGCACCAAAACAAAGCTCTATTTGTGGGAACAAAATGATAAAAATTCTGTATGGGTGCAGTATCGCATGACCGCGCAATTATTTAAACAGCGACAGCACTGAAAGCTGAAAATTGGCCTGTGCAGGAAGGGGGTGTAAGTGCCTGGTATTGAAGTAGTTAAGGAGAACTCTAAACAGGTTAAACATTTCCGATGTGCATTTATAATGTCTGGTTATGTGAAAATAGGACATGGTTTTTTTATTGTGAGCTGCAGCAAGACCTCGGTTGAAAGCTTTTTTTTTTTTTTTAGCTGACTGCCTTTAGCAAAATGTTGATTTGCAGAAGGGAAGGATTTAGTGATGTGAGGTCTGTCTGGTGTCCTGATTACAGTAGGATTCTGCTAGAATACCGCTGTATAATCTGTACATCTATGAATGGAATAATGAGACCTTTGTACTGTACATTATAACAACATTTATTAAAACATTTTTTCCAGTTTTTGCTATGAATGATGCAAAATAAAATGAAACGCACCAGAAAACAAGACTTGTATTCATTACAGAAACGGCATAGTTGATTTTGTGTTTTAAAATACGAACATAGATGCATGTAAAAACAACAAATGGTGAAATCATTAACACGGGGTGATGGAGGAAACACAAAAGGAAAGATAAAAACAAATGATTTAGAACAAGTTGCAACTTTAAAACAGATTCTAATATTACTGTGGTTGTTAGGCTAAGATCCCTGCTAAGATTACAAAATAAAAGTTCTAATCCAATGGTTTCTGTGGGTACTTTGTACTTGTATTTTTTAGATACTTTAAAATGATTGATTTAGGCAACCTTTCACATCTAGTGATTTTTGGGCGTGGCGATTCTGCCATGATCCCAAATCAATCTGCAATCGTAGCAAAATGTACCAGGCGTGTTTTGGGTTCCATTTATTTTCAATGGCACCTCAAACGAAGCAATTGTGGCAAACTGCATTGTGCGAAGCGTGTCGCCCAAAAAGGAGCAGGAAGCTTCTTTTGGGTGACGAGCTTTGTGCGATGCTGTTTGCCACACGACAATTGTGGCATAACCGCATTGTGTTAAAAGGTGCTGTTAAAAATGAATGTCACCCAAAAACGCCTGGTGCATTTTGCCACTATTGCAGTCGATGTGGAATCGCAGGCAGAATCGTGGCGCTTCTGCAACCCCCAAATCGCCAGAGACTGGAGCGTTGAAAAACCTGCACCTGAAAATCGCCTTTTGCTATCTGCAATCTTTCAGTTGGCCTTTAGGCTGGATTCACACCTGTGCATTTTTAGTGCTTTTTGCATTTTGCAGATTTGTACTACAGAACGTGTTCCATAGGAAGCCATATTAAATGGATTGTAGTGCAAATCTGCAAAATGCAAAAAGCACTAAAAATGCCTAGGTGTGAACCAGGCCTTAGGCTGTCTAGAGCAGTGGTTCTCAACTCCTGTCCTCAGGACCCACTAACAGGCCAGATTTTAAGTATTACCTTGGGGGAGATGCAGACTAGAATACTGCAATCACTGAGCAGCAAATGATATCACCTGTGATGTATTTCGGTTATCTTGCAAACCTGGCCTCTTGGTGGGTCCTGAGGACAGGAGTTGAGAACCACTGTTCTAGAAGGTCTATCTGATAGGCAGCCTATTGCTGAGTACACACTACAGAAAAAAAAAAAAAAAAAACTCAGCTCCAGTCGGGAGTCGCTGTACTAACTATGCGAGATTAGTCCAGCGATCTCCCCCGCTGAGCTGTTGTGTTCTGATAGAGGGACGGCCCCCCACCAGAACACTCCAATCAGCTTTCTCCGCCATTGGCTCATAGCGCCAATCAGAAGTTGGTTGGCTGCTGGTTTTCCAGCATGCACGTCCAACATAAATGTTGGCTGTTTCCCAACATTCAACGTGTGTATGGGGCTTAATGGCCAACTTGAGCAGCTAGCAATGGCAGGCTGACAATGCTGCAGCGAATTGCGAGGCAGTGGTTTAGTGTTGTCAGCCTGAAACTAAGTGCTGTTACTGGCAAGATCACCAGGAAGGGATCTTTGTAAAAACAATTTGCTTAAAAGCTATTTACAGTGAGAAACTTAATAGAAAAACAGATTAAGAGTTTACATACACTTTAAGTAAGCTGATACAGCCATTTTGTTCAGCCAATGAAAGCTTGTCATACATTATACAATTTTCTTAATCAATTCCCTTTAGATTTACTTTCAACTACGTACTAGAAGGGCCTACCCAATTGTATACAAATTGAAAGCATTTAGGTTTGACCTACTATACGGTTTTGGTAAATCTAAAAGAAAAATGAATGTATAATGTATGGCCAGCCTGGCACCTATTTGTTCTACAATGCTTACACTGAAAAAAATATGAATATGTTGAGCCTTAAAGTCAAGGCACCAGAATAAAAACCTATGGATTACTTCTATAAATGGGGAGCAATGGGTGCTGCAAAGCCCTGTCCAGTTTTTACTGAATTGTGACAGAGATACCAAATACAAACCAAATGCTTGTAGTCTGGCGTGGCTTTTGCAGCTTAGAGGGCCAATGGTTTTGGGGGGTGGTAAAAACACATCAACTGCGTTTTTTTTTTTTTCATCAACTGCAAGTGTAACTATAAGAAACCTGTACTGAGAAAAATATGGCAGATCCTCTGACCTCCTAAATACCAGTTACCTGACTGTCTCTGAAAATCAATACTCCTAGAATCAGTGACCTGGAACAAACGTGTACATTTGTATCACCTCTTCCATTATGTCCCTATGAAAGTGTCCAACTAAAACTTTTTTTTAAATCTTGGATATAATGGGTTAAATCCCCCATTGGTGTTTTTTTTTTTTTTTTTCCCAACACATTAAAATGGAACTAAACACACAGCTCAGCTTTACTGGCTTCCCAAAACAATTCAAGGCATGCAGGAAATGAAAACTGTCCCATTATCCTGCGCTCTCAACTGTCAAGCCATCAAATGGCTGTTGTCATAACTGATCACATGTGCAGTACCATGGCAACTACAAATCAAACAGAGGCTAAGATGTCAGGAGGGTTTAGTTCCACCTCATAGTGAAACTCAAGGCAAATACTGCTGAGTACAGTATGCGATACGTTTTCTTTTTTGTGCTAAAGCCTCTTTCACATGGACAACAGCAGTCCGTAAAAACAGGTAGCTGAGCCGCGGTTTTTCCGTCCACTTCCTTGTTTACTCCCTACTTCTAAGTCCAGTACTGCTTGGTGCAAATTTGTGCAAAAAAAGTGCCTTCACAAGTGCACCAATACCGCTACAACCGCCTTACACAAGGCAAACGCCTAAATACACAGCTCAAATACGTTTACTGTTTTACTTGCCAATAGTATGTGCTAATCTGTTTGGCCAGTGTTGTGATTTACACCCCCTGGTAAGACAGCAAATCCTGGAATGCTTCCTGGTTGTTTGGACAAAGAATCAACATCATCACTTCTGTACAATGACCAAGCTGAAGGTGGAAAGGCTGTATAGGAGATGCACAATATTGCCAAAAGTATTGGGACACCTGCCTTTACATGCACATGAACTTTAATGGCATCCCAGTCTTAGTCTGTAGGGTTCAATATTGAGTTGGCCCACCCTTTACAGCTATAACAGCTTCAACTCTTCTGGGAAGTCTGTCCACAAGGTTTAGGAGAGTGTCTATGGGAATGTTTGACCATTCTTCCAGAAGAGCATTTGTGAGGTCAAACACTGATGTTGGACAAGAAGGCCTGGCTCGCAGTCTCCACTCTAAATTATCCCAATGCTGTTCTATCGGGTTGAGGTCAGGACTCTGTGCAGGCCAGTCATGTTCCTCTACCCCAAACTCGCTCCCCCATGTCTTTATGGACCTTGCTTTGTGCACTGGTCCAAATCAATTGGTGGAGAGGGGATTATGGTGTGGGGTTGTTTTTCAGGGGTTGGGCTTGGCCCCTTAGTTCCAATGAAGGGA
Organism: Lithobates septentrionalis; assembly: GCA_037952835.1. Classification (NCBI taxonomy): domain Eukaryota; kingdom Metazoa; phylum Chordata; class Amphibia; order Anura; family Ranidae; genus Lithobates; species Lithobates septentrionalis. The sequence goes on from JBBDGP010002387.1 coordinate 6,808, forward strand.
ACTCTTAGTGCCGGTTCACACTGATGCGAGTTCATAACGAATGTGATGTGTCAAAAAACATTCTAAATTCGCATGTCATCCATAAAGTCATTGTTTTCAATGACCGTCGTTCACATACATGCGTTGTGATTCCTCTACGAATGCGATGCAATAAAAAAAAAAAGGGTATTGTGCGAGTTTACAGCGCTGCGTTGCGAATTTAGTCTCCATAGACATCAATGTAAATTATTCTGGAATCGCATTGTTGGTTCAGATATGTGCGAATTCCACCACACTACTCTCCACAAACACCAGGAAGTACACAGGAAGATAACACCTTTTTTTTTTTTTTTTTTTTAACATTATGATTCCATTGGCTAGAACATCAATCGCAGCTATGTCCAACTCCTGAAATTCGCTGTAAAATCGCACCTCACACAGGACAAAAAAACGGAACAAATTCACAGTGCAGCAGTGTGAACCGGCACTTACGGCGTTCGCATACCGAGACATTTTGGACAATTTCATGCTCCCAGCTTTGTGGGAACAGTTTGGGGATGGCCCCTTCCTGTTCCAACATGACTGCGCACCAGACATGGATCATAAAGACATGGATGAGCGAGTTTGGGGTGGAAGAACTTGACTGGCCTGCACAGAGTCCTGACCTCAACCCAATAGAACACCTTTGGGATGAATTAGAGCGGAGACTGCAAACCAGGTCTTCTCGTCCACATCAGTGCCTGTCCTCACAAATGTGCTTCTGGAAGAATGGTCAAACATTCCCATAGACACACTCCTAAACCTTGTGGACAGCCTTCCCAGAAGAGTTGAAGCTGTTATAGCTGCAAAGGGTGGGCCAACTCAATACTGAACCCTACGGACTAACACTGGGATGCCATTAACGTTCATGTGCGTGTAAAGACAGGTGTCCCAATACTTTTGGCAATATAGTGTATCTCTTATCTAACTGTGTATTGTAGCATAGGTATGTGGAGAAGCAGACTGGCTATGCAAAATTGCAAATTCTTTGGTAGATAAAACTGTAAACATGTATCAATTGAGTATTTGACTGATTGCCTGGAGTTCTGCTTTAACTATAGGAGTAAGTGATACTCACTTACCTGCTTTGACTATAGGGGTATGTGATGCCCACTTACCTGCTTTAATTATAAGGGTAAACGATACCTACTTACCTGCTTTAATTAAAGGGGTAGGTGATGCCCACTTACATGCTTTAACTTTAGGGGTATGTGATACCCGCTTACCTGATAAACATATATATGTCCATATGTATACTTGCAAAACACACAATTTGTTCTTGGGTAAAAAGTGATTTTTCCCTTTCTGTAGTATTCTTTCACATTCTCTTATAAAGCGTCATTATCTGAATAATATAAAACAAGCATCGCTACCATATAGGCCTACTTCAGTTCCACATCAGGAACTATATGCAGTCGATGCCATATAAAATGTTAACATATATACACAGCTCTGTATTATACAAGTAAAATTCTGCTGCACAAAAGTTGCCTGTGCATAGAATTTAGGTGTGAGCTTTCTTATCTCAGGCTCGGAGATTGCTGGATAAAACCTCTTCTCGTTGGTTGTTTAGAAAGCCATAACTGCGTCCATCAGAGCGGAAGTTTTTTAAAACAGAAGTTCGTGAGGTCTTCAGAAACAGCGGATCCCCTCCTATGCGGTCACGTCCCGAGGCCTCATAATCATCTCATCCAGGCCCAAGTATTCGGGATTTTCTGCGGTTGGAGTAGTAAATCCATTAGGTCCTGGGTTAGGGTCCTGCTCACCTCTTGAGGAGTTGAGTTCATGGTTCCAGTAGTAAAGATTGTCAAAAGCTTGTGGGAAAAAGTTTGGTGCATGTAGTCCTGGTGGGGGGAGATAGTCTGGATTCTCCACCGCAGCAAAGGATGCTGGGCTCATTGGCTCTCTGATCAAGCCATTCCTGCACACTTGTCCTTTTTGTCTTTCTAGAGTGGAGACGGACGCTCGTGGTGTCTTTACCGAGGAGCGACTTCTGATGGGTTCTCTTTGGTTTACATACTCTGCAACAGAGAAAACAAGGACAGACAACTAAAATAACCTAGGCTTAAAGTGGTTGTAAACCTCAGACATGAAATATGAGCAAAGCATATCCCTCTAGAATGTGTCGCAATCCAGAGCACTAGGTGTAAGTTCTGTCATTCCTCTGCTATCAGTATAAATCACTTCTGACAAGTTTTCCTGACATCAAGAGAAAAACGGTGACAGGGGAGGGACCTTCAGCTGATTGACAGCCTCAGCTCTGTTCCTGTGTGCTGTGTGAAGGGGGGTGTGTCCCTATCCCTCCAATCAGCTCTCGGAGCTCTCCTTACAAAGGTAACATCAGCTCTCCACCCCCTGCTTTTCAGAGCTGAGAGATCCTGTGTAAATTCTGCACTTTGAATGGATGTAAGCGCAGGGGTCTCCAAACTACGGCCCTCCTGTTCTTCAGGAACTACAATTCCCATCATGCCTAGTCATGTCTGCGAATGTCAGAGTTTTTCAGTGCCTCATGGGACGTGTAGTTCCACAACAGCTGGAGGGCCGTAGTTTGGAGATCCCTGATAGGGGAAAGCCAGCTGCAGATAAACAGGTACAAATGATCTAGGAGGGTATCATCTCTGTGTATCACCTGAGGCCAGTCACTTTACTGGGTGTAAAGGTTTACAACCACTTTAAAGCTGGAATGTTTTTGGATGGTAGACTTACCTAGGTTCAGGTTGGCACAATGCCAGTATGCATATCTCATATCTAAGGAACTGGAAAAAGCAGTGATCTTCCATGTCCTGCTGCCCCTCTGCCCACGGATCACAAGAAGACACTTCTCTTCATTCATAGAATGCCTTGCATTTTCATCAATACATACAAGGTGTTCTCTGATTGGAGGAGGTGAAGAGAAAGGACAGTGACATCACACTCTACCTCATCCAATAAGAGAATGAAAAACAATAAAAGACAATCTAAAAATCGCAGCAGAGCTTAATGAATGTTCCCTTGTGGGCTGTGTGCAGAGGGGAAGCCGCTCACACAGGACGCCAGCAGGTAGATTGCAGCTATTACAATGCATGCATGGGTGGCTCCATGCAAGGAACAGGAGCCACCCTGAAAGCAGCTGTCAGGAGCAAGCTAATTCTACAGAAAAATAGAACGTTATCAAAAACGCGAGTTTGGTGGGGTTTTTTTCTGCCTGTAAACTCCTAAAAAGGCCATAGTGTGCATGGAGTGTGCATGGAGTGTGCATGGACACATTGACTAACATGGAGAGGAGTTTCCAGGCAGAATAAAATGAGAGCTCAGAAGCCTTTAGGATCCGCAGTGTGCATAAGCCCTAAACCCAAAAAATTGAGGCTGTTTGTGGGAAAAGCAAATGAGGGTCGACCTTCAGCCACTCTGCCGGCAAGAACCAAATCCATCACATGCTCCTCGGAAACCACAGTGAGCAATCAGTACAGTTCAGATACCCACTTCATTTTCTGGATGACTCTTCAGAATGCTTGGCTCCGACTTATATTTATGTAGTTCATATTACCTTTCAGCCAAACAAATCTAAGGACCAATGGCTCTGTACATGACTCCTGAAGACACAGGTTACTTCTATCAGTCATCAAATTATTTTTGGAATAAAAAAAGTGTACATCTTCTCCTTCATCTAGACATATTTTGTTGCCAAGTTCCATGAATCCTGTAACATCAGCAGATCATTTAAACTAGTGTACTGCTGCAGACTGGCTGGGGTGCTGTTACAAGTATTGAGCCTTACCCAGAACATAATTAAGATAACAAGCTGTAAATTGCAGGGTGTACTCGCCAATTTGTCTATATTCAATGGTGCAAAAATCAACTGTCTATGATTTTAATATATCTTTCTTTTTCAGGTCCAAATTGAACATGGCAGCACCTCCCAAAAAAATGTGGAAAAGCGTAGGACCATAATCAAGTTCCTGTTTCTCCAAGGGAAAGGTGCGAAGCAGATCCATGATGAAATGTCACAAACTCTGGGTGACAGAGACCCTTCATATGCAACAGTTAAACGTTGGGTTGTCAATTTTAACCGATTGCCGACATTATACTGAGGCAGGTTGGCACGATCCTGCGAGCCGTCATAGCTGCACGTCGGCTCCTTTAAGCGGGATAGCAGCCGCGCACCTGCTGCACTGCGGGGGTGCCGATGCTTGTGATGACCGCCGGCCACAAGCGATCGCGGGCACGAGAGGCAGAACAGGGACATGAGTGTGTATAAACACACAAATCCCAATTCTGTTCTGTGAGGAGAGACAGATTGTGAGTTCCTAATAGCTAGGAACCACGATCCGTCACTTCCTCTAGGTCAGCCCCCCCCCTACAGTTAGAAACACACACAGGGAGCACAGTTAACCCCTTCCCTGCCAGTGAGATTTTTACAGCAATCAGTGCATTTTTATAGCACTGATCGTTGTATAAATGCCAATGGTCCCAAAGGTGTGTCAAAAGTGTCCGATGTGCTCGCCATAATGTCACAGTCACAATAAAAATCGCAGATTGCCGCCATTACTAGTAAAAAAAAAATACGCTATAAATCTATCCCCTATTTTGTAGAGGCTATAACTTTTGGGCAAACCAATCAATACATGCTTATTGCGATTTTTTTACCAAAAATATGTAGACGAATATATATCGGCCTAAACTGAGAAAAAGTTTGCTTTTTAAAAAAAAAAAAAAAAAAATGGGGATATTTATTACAGCAAAAAGTACAAAATAGTGTTTTTTTTTCAAAACTGTCGCTCTTTTTTTGTTTATAGGCCAAAAAATAAAAACTGCAGAGACGATCAAAAGAAAGCTCTATTTGTGGGGAAAAAAAAAGGACGTCAATTTTGTTTGGGTGCAACGTTGCACGAGCGCGCCATTGTCAGTTAAAGCGACGCAGTGCAATCGCAAAAAATGGCCTGGTCATTCAGCAACCAAATCTTCCGGGGCTGAAGTGGTTAGAAACGGACCATTTTAGTGTTGAAAATAAGAAACCCAGTGGAAGGCCTGTTTCTGTCTCTGTACCTGCAAATGTGAAAGCCATCCATGACATAATCATGGAGGACCGCCGAATATCAGCCAAATGTATTGCTACATATCTGGGAATATCACGTGAGAGAGTTGGTGCCATTATCCACAACGACTTGGAAATGAGAAAGCTTGCAGCAAAGAGGATCCCAAAACTTTTGACAACCGAACAAAAGACAAAACGCGTGAAGACATCGGTGGGCAAAGGCAAAATATCAAGGAACAACACTGAGAAAAGCTCTCCAAAGCTGTCACCCTGTTGCATGACAACTCCTTGTCTCACAACCTGCAGGTGAAACAATGGCAAAACTGACTTCCTTAGGCTTTCAAAGTGATGCCCCATCCACCCTATTCGCCCAACCTGGCTCCAAAAGCTCCAAAAACTGACTATCATCTGTTCCCCAATCTCAAAAAACACCTAAAAGGGACAACCATTTAGGAGTGTTCCGGAGGCAACTAATGCTGCACATGAGTGGTTACACCAGCAGTCAGAAGAATTTTATTTGCAGGGATTTAAGAAGCTGCAGGACAGATGTCACAAGTGCATTGACTTCCTCGGGGAATACGTAGAATAGTGTGGCAGTTATAGCTTTCTAGCTCAATTTGTTCTGGGTAAGGTTCAATACTTATCAGTACCCCCTCGTATATCGGATTGCATGGGGAAAAAGGTTAGACTCCATTACTGCTGTCTTCATTTGGGAGACGCCGCCTTCATTCCTTTCTATTTGAGAAGTGTAAAATGGCCATAGATGGGTTGCCAGCTTGTGTGAATTCCCCCATTCAGACAAGCGAGGTGGAAGTAGGAATCTCCCTCCTGAGACCGTGGGATTGATTTACCGAAACTGGAGAATGCAAAATCTGGTGCAGATGTGTATAGAAACTAATCGGCTTGTAACTTCAGCTTGTTCAATTAAGCTTTGACAAAAAAAAACAAAACAAAAAACTGCAAGCTGATTGGTGTATATGCAGAGCTGCACCAGGATTTTACACTCTCCAGTTTTAGTGAATCAACCTCAATGTATTGTGACAGCGGGATTCAGGCACTGTCAGAATACACTGACCAGCAGAAAAGCACAAAACATTACAGCAGAAGCGTACAAAAAACAGTTGACGCGTTTCACACTCACGATGAGTGCTTATTCAGCTATGAATAAGCACTCATCGTGAGTGTGAAACGCGTCTGTTTTTGGTACGCTTCTGCTGTAATGTTTTGTGTTTCTTCAGGATTCAGCTTTTTAAATAAAGCATTCATCATTATACCGGTGTGCGGATTTCAGCATTCCTCGATTTTTCCTCTTCATCTTGCATCAGCCTGCACCTGGGACTCTTCCCCCTTGAAGGATAACACTATACTGGCTTTCATCTCCCCTGGTCTGTGCCTACCTGAGCGGTGGGACCCCTTTCTGTTTAGTTTGCACCTCTGGATTTACACTGATCGAGCCAAACATTATGTATGGCTCAAATCGCATCACATGTTCGCACTGCGTTCTGCGAACCGATTTGGTTGTGTCATTAACTTTATATTGACACCCGCAGCGGTTCACAGAGCGCAGTGTGAACTGCCTGCGATTCTGATGTGGTGTGGGAAAAACACAGGCATCACTATGGTTCCTGCAACGCATCAGTGTGAACCCAGCCTAAGACAGAACAGGAAGAATGGGGAAGGTTTAAAACCTCTGCAAGGATTTTATTGATGGTTCCAATAAGGGAGATTTCCCCTATAGTGTCCAGGTGACAGGTGCCATATAGAGAAATCTCCTCTATGGAGGTACAGGAAGCAAAAAAGGAAAAGATAAATATTCTCTAGGTGGGGGGGCACAGTCAGGATTTAACATTTTACAGAATACCCCAGTCTGTATTTCTCCTTTTTATGTTTTGGACAGGGTTGGGAAGGACTAGAACCTTAGTCTTTATTGCGGTCTTTGGGGAGAATCTCGTCCTGTTCCACACAGTCTCAAGAGAGCAAAGCTAAAACGTTTCCCAACTGCAGATATCCCCTGACTTTGTTCCTGCACAATATTTGTACTGGAACAGGAAGTGGTAGGAATTCTCAATAATGGGGCCAAAGACAGCAATAAAAGCCTCACAGAGGCGCTAACATTTTGCTACTCTGTAAACTTATAAATGTTGATCAGGAGCAACAATTTAACCTCTTCCCACCCAACCTTCTCTTTACCTGGGCCATTACACTCGGGGTGTGGAAAGGTCTGCCTGATCACATGACCACTGTGATAACTAGAAACCGGGAGCTACTGTGACAGCTCGGTCTTTGTGTTGGAAGCATGCAAGGAGCCCACCCTCTGTGTGGCCATGTTACCTGGGCATAATCAAGTTAAACTGGCTCTTGCCAATACATATAAATGCATTCAGTCATTGAGACAGGGCTGGATTAATTGCTGTGTCCCATTATGCCGGCACCATATCACCACAGACCTTTCGGTTGCACACATCTGCAAATGTACATGGTATTCTGGGAAGGCCACCAGTAGACCCCCAGTAGTATTCTCTACCTGAAGGGTATGCAGGAGATGCTGGAGATGTATAACCATTGATGTCCATCATCCTTCCATCGATCATGTCAGCTCCTCCAAGTTCTGTTGGATCCTCGCAGTACCTGTGTCTAAGGCTGACATCTCTGGGAAGTGAATCAAACACATTGTCCCTGTCACTAAGATCATCAGAGCCACTGGCAGCTGATTCATGTGACAAAGTGCAAGCTAGAGGGACCACGGGAGCTGTTCCATCCAACAACGGCCGATCGTTCTCATTTGCACTCTGAAATAAGAAAATATGACATTGTTTTTGGCGTTTGCAGAAGTGGTTTCTGTACTGCATATGCACACACTTAAAGAAGAACTGCAGGCACATTTTTTTTCTCCATGTAGTGGGGCTGCCCACACTGCATGGGTTAACTGCTCGTTTTTGTCTAGGGGATTCCAGAGCTGAGATATACTCACCTAATCCACCGATCCTCCGAGCACAAGACTGGTCTGTCCTGCTCCTGACACCCCCCCCCCCCCCCACAAGCAGTCTTGTAAATGGACCGTTCCTGGCGTCATCATGCCCATAGACCAGCTCTGGACGTGAAGACGGCAGAAACAGTCCACTGCTGGGTGTGGGGGGGAACACGGTTCAATCCAAGAATCAGGCAAGTATAGTCTTTTTGGTGCTCCCCTAGACAAAACGGGCAGTTAACCAATGCAGTGCAAGCACAGCCCCACTTCATGGGAGAAAAAACATTTTAATGGAGTTCTGCATTAACCTTGTGTAGTATTTTCAGCATCATCTTAACCAGTTCACGGCCGCCCTACAGCAGATTTACTGCTACAGGGCAGCCATTCTGTGCAGGATCACAAATATATACACACACATACACATATACATATACATACGATTCTGGACAGCAGAATCCGATCAGTGGGTGCCGGCCAATGGATTGTCTGCTGGCACCTGCTGATCGGCAAGGAGAGGCACAAGACAGAGCTCTGCATTGTTTGCTGTGTTTCCAGGCAGTCACATGCAGGCAATTTAATGTTGAATTCCAGGTATGGATATTTTTGCACAGGTCCAGCTTGGATCAATGTAAGTATGCATATTCCATACCTGGCAGATTCCTGCGGAGGAGGACATTTACTTAGATAGCTGCCCCTACTAGAGTAATCCTTGACATCTTATGGGTACTGTACTGAGTCTTCTCTGATTGGACGAGGTGGAGCAGTGTGCACACAGACAACATACTCCTATGAAGGTCCTTCAAAAGCTGTAGCTTTCAAACAGAATGACAATTTTAGGAACAGGCAGGTTGGACAGGTCAGTATAAATAATCTTCTGTTGCAGGCTACTTTTTATTCTACTACTTTTACTAGAAGTTCTTTAAAACCACTTAACGCCAAATCACATACATGTAAGCCATTTGACTTAAGTAGTTATACTGGGATGATGCCTGCAGCTTCATGCATCATCCTGGTATCTTTTCTTTATGTAAAAGCCACCCTAGCATCTAATTAGCCTCTGGATGGCTTTTACAGGGGATGGGAGGGTGCACCCACCAGTGCCTCTCTGGGCTCTACCATCCCACTGGTGAGCCCAGAATGAAAGCCGGCAGTTCGACTGGCTTACCACAGAGCTCATTGAGGACCAAAAGGTCCCTGATGTACACTATGAAATAGGAAACCGGAAGCGACGAGCATTTTCTTCACTTCCAGTTTCCCGGATGTAAACAGCGCCAGTATTTAAATTTGGAAAGTATCTGATCACCCCGATCTTGGTATGATCAAATACTTTTAAGGGCAGAGGAGACATCTGGGGTCTAAGAGAGCCCAGATTTCTCCAAAAAGAGTACCTGTCACATGCCTATTGCTGTCACAAGAGATATTTAAATTTTTTGTGACAGCAATAAAAGTGATAAAAAAAAAAAAATTAAAGAAACATTGTAAAAGAAAAAATAGCAAAAAAAAAAAATTTTTTAAAAGTGCCCCATTCCCCAGTGCTCACACGCAATGGTAAATGCATGCATTGGTCCCGCACGCATACGTAAACCACGATTGCACCACACATTAAGGCAGGGGTAGGCAACCTGGGGCCCTCCAGCTGTTGCAGACCTACAAGTCCCCATCATGCCTCTGGGAGTAATTGTAACTGCCAGCCTTGCAATGCCTCATGGGAAATGTAATTCCACAACAGCTTGAGGGCCCCAGGTTGCCTACCCCTGCGTTAAGGTATTGCCGCAAACATCAGAGCAAAAGCAATACTTCTAGCACCACACCTCCTCTAACTCTCAACTGATAACCTGTAAAGGCTTTTAAAGTGTCACCTATGGCAACGTAGTTTGTTGCCATTCCACGAGCGCACACAATTTTAAGGCATGACATGTTAGGTATTTATTTACTTGGTGTAATTCCATCTTTTAGATTTTACTTAAAAATTGGGTATTGTGTACATTAAAATTCATTAAAGTGCATTTTTGCGCAAATACAGTGCAACATAAAAAAATTGCAAAACCCACCATTTTATTCTCTAGGGCCTCTGCTTTAAAATGATATGTTTGGGGGTTCTAAGTAATTTTCTAGCAAAAAATACAGATTTTTTTTTTTACTTGTAGACAAAAAGTGTCAGAAAAAGACCTGGTCTTCAAGTGGTTAAGGGGACCTTTGCGATTTTAGCACAGCTGCAGCATCACTGACTTCTTGCACTTATTTGTGAAAAATAAATATGTAAAAATGTCAACTCGCAACCCAAACAAATAAAAATAAACCAAAATCCAGCCAGCACACGCTGATAATCAGCAACAAGAAATAAAAGATTGTGCAGTGCTAAAATAATGTAAAGCTCAGACATCATATAGCCCTGGCTTTCCCATGGAATTACCTGAGTTCTGGAAATCACTAAAACCCTATATGGGTGAATGAATAACTTTTCTCGTAATCTAAACAACCACTTTAAATGCAGGTAGCTCATTCACTATACATAAAAGTATAAACCTTTTTTTGCATAAAAAGCTCCAAAAGGCGATTCTTTCTCTAGCATAACAAAACGGAATGTTGGTCATACCTGTGAAGACGATATTCTACTGCGATGTTCCAGCACGGGATTATCAGACCCAAAGAATCCATGGTGAGGAACAAGGTACTCATCGGCATCCACCAACTCATCCATGCCAACCTCCCTTAATAGTTCACTGTAGAATTGTGTAGTTAAGGGGCTGGCCTGAGCCAAGAGTTCGTCATCCTAAAAGAGATAAAGAGTTTGGTGACTTGGGATAATCTCAAGATGTTCAGGCAGGTCCATAAACAGGATCTATCACCTGCCCAATGCTGTCATATTGGGGGTTTGGTATCCCCCTTGTGGGAACCATACAGTTAAAAAAAAAAATCTGAAAAAAAAGTATAAAAAATGAATTATAGAAGATAAAAAAAAAAAAAAAATGCCTGTCAACCTCCCCACCCCAGGACATATGAAAGTACAGCATAGGACAAACATGCGAATGTACACATCAATTGTGCACCACATGTGAGGTATTGCCACGAACGTCGGAGTGAGAATTCTAGGGCCACAATTCACTGTTCTAAAAAGTTCTTTTAAAAATGTCACCTATGCAGAATTTTGGCACCATCGTTTTTTGCAAATTTCACAGACATATGGAATTTTAAGACTTGACATGGGATCTACTTACTTGACACAACCCCATCTTTTAGACTTTACTGAAAAAGGGGCTGTAATATTTGGTTTGCTTGTTGTTTTGTTATTTTATCAGCAAAAAATGCAGATTTTAACATGTGCAAAAAAATGAAGAAAAAAAAAAAAAGCTCCAGAGGGTGCCAGTCTTCAGCCGTTTTGATTGGCCCGCACAAGATGACATCACTCACGTACATGCGCATCTCAGTGTACATTCCGTGGTGGATTGCAAATGGGCAATCCACATGTCTCTTAATTTCAGAAGAGACATGTCTTCTCTGCAAAAAAAAAAAAAAAAAAAAAAAAAAAAAAAGCCTGCCTGTTCGCATTTTTGTATTTTGCACATTTAGTTTTGCTTTAAGTCTGTAATTTGTTACTATTTTTTACAAAATCTTTGTTTTACAAAAAAATATTTAGTATACAGTGGATATAAAAAGTCTACACACCCCTGGTAAAATTACGGGTTTCTGTGATGTGAGACAAAGATAAATCATTTTAGAACTTTTTCCACCTTTAAATGTGACCTATAAACTGTACAACTCAATTGAAAAAAACCCTGAAATCTTTTAGGTGTGGGGGGGGGGGTAAAAATAAAAAACTAAAATAACGTGGTTGCATACCCTCTTATAACTGGGGATGTAGCTGTGTTAGGAATTAGGAAATCACATTCGAACTCATGTTAAATAGGAGTCAGTACACACCTGCCATCATTTAAAGTGCCTCTAATTAACCCCAAATAAAGTTCAGCCGTTTTAGTCGGTCTTTCCTGACATTTTTTTTAGTCACATCCTACAGCAAAAGCCATGGTCTGCAGAGAGCTTCCAAAGCATCAGAGGGATCTCATTGTTAAAAGGTATCAGACAGGAGAAGAGTACAAAAGAATTTACAAGGCATTAGATATACCATGGAACACATTGAAGACAGTCATCATCAAGTGGAGAAAATATGGCACAACAGTGACATTACCAAGAACTGGACATCCCTCCAAAATTGATGAAAAGACGAGAAGAAAACTGGTCAGGGAGGCTGCCAAGAGGCCTACAGGAACATTAAAGGAGCTGCAGGAATATCTGGCAAGTACTGGCTGTGTGGACAACAATCTCCCGTATTCTTCATATGTCTGGGCTATGGAGTAGAGTGGCAAGATGGAAGCCTTTTCTTACCAAGAAAAACATCCAAGCTCTGGTAAAGTTTGCAAAAACACATCTGAAGTCTCCCAAAAGCATGTGGGAAAACGTGTTATGGTCTGATGAAACCAAGGTTGAACTTTTTGGCCAGAATTCCAAAACATGTTTGGCACAAAAAAAACACTGCACATCACCAAAAGAACACTGTACCCACAGTGAAGCATGGTGGTGGCAGCATCATGCTTTGGGGCTATTTTTCTTCAGCTGGAACAGGAGCCTTAGTCAAGGTAGAGGAAATTATGAACAGTTCCAAATACCAGTCAATATCGGCACAAAACCTTCAGGCTTCTGCTAGAAAGCTGAACATGAAGAGGAATTTCATCTTTCAGCAAGACAACGACCCAAAGCATACATCCAAAGCAACAAAGGAATGACTTCACCAGAAGATGATTAAAGTTGTGGAATTGCCCAGCCAAAGCCCAGACCTGAATCCCATTGAAAATCTGTGGGGTGATCTGAAGAGGGCTGTGCACAGGAGATGCCCTCGCAATCTGACAGATTTGGAGTGTTTTTGCAAAGAAGAGTGGGCAAATATTGCCAAGTCAAGATGTGCCATGCTGATAGACTCATACCCAAAAAGACTAAGTACTGTAATAAAATCAAAAGGTGCTTCAACAAAGTATCAGTTTAAGGGTGTGCACAATTAGGCTTGGTTCACACCTATGCATTTTTTGGTGTGTTTTCAGTTTTTCAGAAACACACTACACTACTATCATGGTTTCCTATGGATGTATTTCACATCTGTGCATTTTATGGAAAGGGCCTTTATTTCATAGACTTCAATGGATCAAAAGCATGTATTGAAAAACAAAAAATGCACCTGAAATAGGCAAACTGCAACCATATTTTATTTTTACATCCCTCCACCTAAAAGATCTCAGTTTGTTTTTCAATTGAGTTGTACAGTTTATAGGTCACATGGAGGTGAAAAAGTTCTGAAATGATTTATCTTTGTCTCATTTTTTTACATCACAGAAACCTGACATTTTAACAGGGGTGTGTAGACTTTTTAAATTCACTGTATGAGAAAGGATTGCCAGAGCACCAGGTGCACAGCAGAAGCTGCCTGCCTTTTGCCTTGCTTTTTTGGATTAAAACCTCATCCAATTAGGATTTTACTAATTTACCCGTGATTAAAGTACTAGGAGCTACCTAATAAGACAGAACAGCAGACACTGTAGAAACAAAAAAGGAAACAGGGTGGTGCAAAGCTCCATAATGCAGTACGATTTTATTAGGAAGAATATTAAATATAAAATATACATTTTTTGGGTCTTTACTTTAATAAATAAAGAAAACATGTACAAAACACTATCCTTTAATCCCTTCCGGGACATAATCTGGATATTAACATTCCTTGGCACAATGTCCCATATTGGGGATTAATAGACATCCTTCATTTACCACCTACCAGCTGACACTTTGGGCATCTGCCAACTATCAAAACGGGCTGTCCCTGTCAATCCCCACTAATGATCAGGAACCGAGAATGGTTCCAAGTTGTGATTAATATATGAACTATGACACGATGTTCACATGCAAGCTGAAGGCGTAACTGAAAAAAAGAAAACTTTCAGCTCGCTCAGACCACTGCAGTCTGTAGCCTGGTGAAAGTTGTAATGGTCAAGTATATTGTATGCCAAATAATATTGGCATACATGTTCAACTTTTTGCAGTTTTGTTTTTACCTGAATGACCACGAAGCGCTGCGGATCACGAGCCATGCGGGAAAACTCGGTGACCAGCTCACGGAACTTGGGCCGGCACTCAGAGTCTATCATCCAGCCTGGGAAGAACAGTACAATGTACATGAATGGCACTACAATACATTAAATAGAGGTGTGTTCAGGGTGGACAAGACAAGCATACGTATAAAACACAAAAATAAGAGTTGTAAAAGCAGGGCCTTTGCTGCCCTAGAGAAAGATCAGATTCTTCTCCAATAGGAAGTTCACTTAATGCCTTATGGTTTTCAGATGTCTCATTAGGTCAAGAATACTACCGGTGAAACAGTAAAATGTGCTCCTCTGTGCTTCTTACTTACTGCCCAAAGTAGCAAAACAGAAAAAAAAATTTGCATACATGGAAGAAGCGCCACACTAAAAGATAAGAGAGGTCAATTTTTTTTTATTGGTATTATGCTAAAAAGACATCCTAACGCATTTCAGGGGTCATAAAAATGTTCCTTTCATCAGGGCTTCAATTAAAAATGAGAACCTTGAATGGACTCAAAGTAATGCAACGTACACACGATCGGACATTCCGACAACAAAACCAGGGATTTTTTTCTGAAGGATGTTGGCTCAAACTTGTCTTGCATACACACGGTCACACAAATGTTGTCGGAAATTCCGAACGTCAAGTATGCGCTGACGTACAACACGTAGGACGGGACTATAAAAAGGAAGTTCGAAAGCCAGTGTGCCACTCGCACTTGATTCCGAACATGCGTGGAATTTTGAATTTTGTGTGTCGGACTTGTGTGCACACGATCGGAATTTCCGACAACGAAAATTTGAGAACCTGCTCTCAAACGTTTGTTCCGACAGCAAATGTCCGATGGAGCATACACACGGTCGGAATTTCCGACAACAAGCTCACAAACATTTGTTGTCGGAAAGTCCGACCATGTGTACGCGGGGGGGAGGGGCAGCGGGGGGACCCGACAGAGCTGCACGGGAACGGGGGCCCAGGAGAGCACACAGGAGCCCGGGGTAGCAATAGGTGGATAGGAGGGGCAGCATTTAGAGGAACCGATCCCCTCCATTTTCAGCTGAAAGGCTGCAAGAGGAAAATGGAGGGGATGGGTTCCTCTATATGCCACCCCCTCCCCCTCCTATTTGGGTGTCACAATTGTGGCCCCCTGTACATACGCCCCTGGCTGGAGGCCTGGCAATAGGCATAGAAGACTCCCAGCTCTAAATTAAAGGAAGAAGGGGAGAGAGTCATATGCCACGCATACCTGGAAGTACTGGAAAGTTGCTATTGGATATAGGGGTCAATAGAGTGGTGGAAGAGTTGAACTTAGAATGTGTACAAGCACCGAGTTAAACAAGTGAACCGTTATTTTCCCTGCATGGACAAAGTTCACTTTCACTGTGCTAATTACAAAGCATGTTGTTCTACATGTGACCCCAAGATGAAAATGGGAAACAAAAAGGATCCTGCAGTTAAGACAATGGTTTGTAAACTGTCACTACTTACATTTCACCATGATCATATACACATCGATGGTACAAACAGGAGGCTGCGGGAGTCTTTCTCCCTTCTCCAGGAGGTCTGGAATCTCCCGCGCTGGAATACCATCATAAGGTTTTGCACCAAAGGTCATGAGTTCCCATACAGTCACCCCTAAAATCAAAGCAACAAGAGTTATTGTGAACGGGCAGTGTATAAATATATGCACAAAAATAGTAGTAGCCCATATAAATACACCAATCAGTATTTCAACTCCAATATATATAACTTTTTCCATGTTTGGAATGACATCCACTTTGGATCGCTTAAAGTAGATTATACATTAATCTACAAGGCACAGGTCAGCATTACTAAATCACATTATTATTTTGGAGTGAAAAAGTATTTCTTATTTTGTATGAACATAGAACTTGTGCTAACCTTGTCCAGCACCAGATATTTGCAGCATGCGACTGCTGGCTTCAAAGTCTCACTGCTACCGCATCCAATTAGATCCCAGGCATTTCCTTAAAGGGTTAGGTGACGCAATGCTTGGCATCCAAGCAAAGCGTCACCATGCCTGTAGCTAGACCCCCCCCCCCTGTGCCTCCAGCTGCTGTCCAAGCTCTTGAGTACTGGTGCTTCCAGTGTCTCACTCCTGTGCATTCCAGTGTTCCCTGCACTCCTGTGCCTCCGCAGACTCTGCGACCCTGGTGCATTCCAGTTACCTCTGTCTCCTGCAACCTCTGTGACCCCAACATCTCCAGTGACTCCAATGGCTTCTGTCTCTCGAGACCCCAGAACTTTTCTCATTTTTTATTCCTGTGTCCTTGGTGATTTCAGAGTCTACAGTGTCTCCAATGACCCCCCTTTCTTGAGTGACTCCTGTGTCTCTAGTGACCCCAGCACTCCTGTGTATCCTATGACTCTGGTAACCCCAGAGCTTTTCTAATGCTTTACTCCTGTGTGCTTGGTGATTCCAGAATCTACAGTGACGTCTGTGTCTCCAATGACCCCAGTGCTCGCTCCTGTGCTTGAGTGACTCCTGTGTCTCTAGTGACCCCAGCACTACTGTGACTCTGGTAGCCCCAGTGTCCCCTGCATTCCTGTGTCACCCATTGATCCCAGAGCCTTCCGACTCTCAGCTCCCTGGGACTCCGCAGCATCCTCTTACACAGTGATCTTGGAGCATCCTGTGTCTCTATTGCACCATGGGAGCTTCTGTGACACCTGTGTCTCTATGCAGCCTCAAGTACACTTCTGTAACGCTTGGACTGACTCTCTCGCAGTAGATACGGACCCCTGTTTATGATAGAACTTCTGCTTTTGAGCTCCCTCATTTGACCTAAAGGCTAGATCACATGTTCCTGGACTCCCAGGGGTCCTGTGGAACTTTAGCATCATTAGAGACTGCAAAGAGTCTGTTTTCCAGGCGAAAACCAGGCGAGACGGCACTGCCTTACTTGAACGGACTTTTGCGCAGTCATGCAATGCTGTACACAAATGAAATTGATGTTTTTTTTCCCACAAATAGAGCTTTCTTTTGGTGGTATTTGATCACCTCTGGGGTTTTTTTTTTTTGCGCTATAAACAAAAAAAAATTTAGCAAAAAAAAATAAAAAAAAAAATCTATCTGTGTATATATGTATATGTATGTATCAAAGTTCTTGATACACTAAAACATACAGATATTATTATTGACATGATGCTGCTGTGTTTCACATGTACTGTATAAGCGGAGATGCCTGCTAATATGAAAATTAAATAAGAGTTAGTGGGAGCCATGTTGGTCCCTCACCATTACATCATCATGACTGACACCTATAGTTTAAGGACAGCTCCTACTGAAACAGAGTAGCTTGAGAACATTTTTGTTCCCAAATCAGACCTGATAATTTTTGACATGCTTATGAGAAAAAACAACCATACCATTTTTTTTTTTTTTTTTTTTCACAAACAACTCCTACTTACAAACGGAGGGAGACAACAGGAAGTGAGAGGAAATCTACCCCTAGGAAGGGAAATTCACTCCTGTAAGAGCTATTATGGGAAAAAGGTGTCTCCACTGATGCTTTATCATCAAAGCTTGTTTCCACAACAACCCAAAATGTTCATAATCCAATTGTCATTAGGACAGAAAGTGAGGTGAAATCTTCTGAACACCGAGCACTGACAGCAAAACAAATGTTACAGGGGTAATAACCTTTCCCTATGCCAGGGATCCTCAAACTACGGCCCTCCAGCTGTTGCAGAACTACACTTCCCATGAGGCATTGTAAAACTCTGACATTCACAGACATGACTAGGCATGATGGGAATTGAAGTTCATGAACAACTTGAGGGCCGTAGTTTGAAGACCCCTGCTTCTATGCTATCCAAAAAGCTTAAAAATTGTTTTTTTGATTGGAGCTACACTTAAAAAATTTACCTATTCCAACTTAAAGAGTCAACTTAAAAACAAAAACAACCCAAATGGCAAATTTGCGCTTACTCACAAATATATAAGCCGCTAACACAGCACAAGAATAATTGCCCAACAGATCCAAATGTAAACCAAACGTGTAGCGCTAAAGAAAAGAGTAAGGCACCTGCAGACTGGCAAGGTATAGAGCCAGTGCCCTACATACAGTATGACTAAAATACAGTTGAATATCTCACATTAGAATTATGGATACACGTGTAATATAGTGTAATACAGTGTGGAGTCCTCTGCTGCCTTCTTTTATGTACAAGCGCTTTTTATCATCCAAATCATGTAAGTGTATTTCCTTTTTAATAAACCATTATTTTTACGGTATCACACTATGTGGCCCTTTTTATATCCTTTATGAGCCATTTATGGGGCGATCTTTGGTTACGTTTGGAGAAGATACAGCTTCACGGAACCCCTGTGATTTCTTCACGATGTTAATGTCTTCCCACTATTGCCAGTGAGCAATACAAGCCGGTTTGACCCTCACAGTGTACACTGTTTTGGGTTCAAACCCTTCAGTAAGCCTCCAACCTTACTATCTGAGTGATTTGCACGTGTGTGAAGACACTGTGGTGTGATGTTCTGGAGCTGATTCATCTATATATTATTCATCCTGGACATGTCTGAATTGCAATAAATCAGCCGTCTATCATTTACTTAGAGACTGTATGGCCTTACGCTGGTGAAGGTGGTGCATATATCACTTATTAGTGGTGACCCATTTAGTTTCCCACTCATGGACTTTTCTGTATTACACTATATTACACGTGTATCCATAATTCGAATGTGAGATATTCAACTGTATTTTAGTCATACTGTATGTAGGGCACTGGCTCTTTACCTTGCCAGTCTGCAGGTGCCTTACTCTTTTCTTTAGCGCTACACGTTTGGTTTACATTTTCAACTTAAAAACAAACCTGCATACCCCATCTTGTTTGTAACCCGGGGACCGCCTGTATTGCATAGGACTACTAAAGCCTTTGGGATCTACTGAACAAGGGTTAAAGGTTTTTCTACCCAAATATCTCTAAAATTACAGAGGGGTTATGTTAGAAGGTTAGACTAGAGCAGTGGTCTCCAAACTACGGCCCATGGAGCCAGATGTGGCCCTGTACTTGCTTTTATCCAGCCCTTGGGGCACCATTTCATTTATTGCATCTAACAATGGGGCATAATTTCCCCGACTGACACCAATGAAGGGCGAAAATTCCTGCCAATGACACCAACGATGGGGCACAATTTCTCCCAATGACACCAACAATAGGGCCCGATGACTGCAATGATGAGGCACAATTCCTCGCAATGGCACCAATGATAGGGCCCTATTTCTCCCAATGACAACGGGCCATTGTTTTTTCCCACTGAAGTTGGAACTTTTTCTACTCCCAAAGGCCACAGTCCGGCCCCGCTAAAGTCTGAAGAATAGTAAACTGGTTTGTTTAGAACGTTTGGAGACCCTTGGTCTAGAGTCAAATAGTTCTTCAGTACACTAAAACTAAACTGGCTATTATAGGTTACTGGACTTTATTGAATAAGCCAGCCAGTTTGTATCTCCTGACATTGACCTGATTTATCAAAACATCTGAGCTAAGAACTGTCAATATTTTGCCACAGCAGCCAATCGCATTCAAACTTTTAGGCTCCATCTGTCATTTTCCAGAGTAGTTGTGTATTTAATGGGTTTCTGAAACAGACAATATTTATTTCCTTTGTCATCTTGGGTTCTCACCATAGCTCCATACGTCACTCTGGTGTGTGAATTTCCGGTGCAGAATAGATTCCAAAGCCATCCATTTAATGGGAACCTAGAAAAACACAAGACGTGAATTTAGGATTGGACTGAACAGCTGGTGTAGTATGACCATCATCAGCCTTCTTACATGACTGCAGCCCCCTGTCACAGGAGTCTCTTTAAGATAACAAAGTTTGCAGACCTAAAAGGGATCATAAGCTTGAAACACAGTATCTCACAAAAGTGAGTACACCCCTCACACTTTTGTAAATATTTTATTCTATCTTTTCATGTGACAACACTGAAGAAATGACACTTTACTACCATTTACATTACTACTTTACATTGTAGCAGTTTGTATAACAGTGTAAATTTGCTGTCCCCTCAAAATAACACAACACACAGCCAATTATGTCTAAACTGCTGGCAACAAAAGTGTGTACACCCCTAAGTGAAAATGTCCAAATTGGGCCCAATTAGCCATTTTCCCTCCCCGGTGTCATGTGACTCGTTAGGGTTACAAGGTCTCAGGTGTGAATGAGGAGCAGGTGTGTTAAATTTGGTGTCATCGCTCTCACTCTCCCATACTGGTCACTGGAAGTTCAACATGGCACCTCATGGCAAAGAACTCTCTGAGGATCTGAAAAAAAGAATTGTTGCTCTTCATAGAGATGGCCTAGGCTATAAGAAGATTGCCAAGACCCTGAAACTGAGCTGCAGCACGGTGGCCAAGACCATACAGCGGTTTCACAGGACAGGATCCACTCAGAACAGGCCTCGCCATGGTCGACCAAAGAAGTTGAGTGCACGTGCTCAGCATCATATCCAGAGGTTGTCTTTGGGAAATAGACGTATGAGTGCTGCCAGCATTGCTGCAGAGCTTGAAGGGGTGGGGGGGGGGGGGGGTCAGCTTGTCAGTGCTCAGACCATACGCCGCACACTGCATCAAATTGGTCTGCATGGCTGTCATCCCAGAAGGAAGCCTCTTCTAAAGATGATGCACAAGAAAGCCCGCAGTTTGCTGAAGACAAGCAGACTAAGGACATGGATTACTGGAACCATGTCCTGTGGTCTGATGAGACCAAGATAAACTTATTTGGTTCAGATGGTGTGAAGCGTGTGTGGCGGCAACCAGGTGAGGAGTACAAAGACAAGTGTGTCTTATCTACAGTCATGCATGGTGGTGGGGGTGTCACGGTCTGCATGAGTGCTGCCGGCACTGGGGAGCTACAGTTCATTGAGAGAACCATGAATGCCAACATGTACTGTGACATACTGAAGCAGAGCATGATCCCCTCCTTTCGGGGACTGGGCCGCAACATTCCAACATGATAACAACCCCAAACACACCTCCAAGACGACCACTGCCTTGCTAAAGATGTTGAGGGTAAAGGTGATGGACTGGCCAAGCATGTCTCCAGACCTAAACCCTATTGAGCATCTGTGGGGCATCCTCAAACAGAAGGTGGAGGAGCGCAAGGTCTCTAACATCCACCAGCTCTGTGATGTCATCATGGAGGAGTGGAAGAGGACTCCAGTGGCAACCTGTGAATATTGATACTTTGGGCTCAATTTGAACATTTTCACTTAGGGGTGTACTCACTTTTGTTGCCAGCAGTTAGACATTAATGGCTGTGTGTTGAGTTATTTTGAGGGGACAGCAAATTTACACTGTTATACAAGCTGTACACTCACTACTTTACATTGTAGCAATCATTTCTTCAATTTTGTCATATGAAAAGATATAATAAAATAATTTACAAAAATGTGAGGGGTGTACTCACTTTTGTGAGATACTGTATTTATGGCATTTTTATTTCTTTTTTTTACTAGTAATCAGCGTCTTTTAGCAGGACTGCGATATTGCAGCAGACAAAATTGGACACCTGACACTTTTTTGGGGACCAGTGACATTACAGTGATCAGTGCTAAAAGTATACACTGTCACTGTACTAATGACACTGACAGGGAGTGGGATAACATCAGGGGCGATCAATGGGTTAAATGTTCCTAGCTGGTGATTTACAGGAACACAGGATCCATGCCTTCTGTACTGACAGAACAGCAATCTGCTTGGTTTACATAGGCAGACTGCCGTTCTGCCTGTGTATCGAACAATCAGCGGATGCCGGCGGACATCGGGCCCGCGGGACCCGTTAATCAGCTCCCACTGTGTAAAATTACAGCAGGTGTGAGCCGCCGGTTGCGCACCCTCATGCCCGATACCCAGAAGTACAAGATCCCGTATATATAAACATGATCCTGAGCAGCACGGCCGCCCTGTAGCAGTAAATGTGCTATGGGACGGTCAACAAGTGGATAGTATGTACTTGTCTCAATCCACAGCACTGTGTCCTTTCTGTCTGCTGCTTCTGCTATATACGTCATTTCTGACAAGTTTTCCTGAAACCAAGAGAAAAATGGTGACAGGGGTGGGACCATCTGGCAGATTGACAGCCTCAGCTCTGTTCCTGTGTGAAGGGGGTGTGTGTCTCTTTCCTCCAATCAGCTCCCAGAGCTCTCCTCACCAAGCTCTGCAGAGTGTACAATGAGGGAAAAAAAGTATTTGATCCCCTGCCAATTTTGTACGTTTGCCCACTGACAAAAGAATAATCAGTCTATAATTTTAATGGTAGATTTATTTTAAACAGTGAGAGACAGAATAACAACAAAAATATCCAGAAAAACACATTTCAAAAAAGTTATAAATTGATTTGCAATTTAATGACTGAAATAAGTATTTGATCCCCTATCAATCAGCAAGATATCTGGCTCCCAGGTGTCTTCTATACAGGTAATGGGCTGAGATTAGGAAAACTCTCTTAAAAGGGAGTGCTCCTAATCTCAGCTTGTTACCTGTATAAAAGACACCTGTCCACAGAAGCAATCAGATTCCAATCTCTCCACCATGGTCAAGACCAAAGAGCTGTCTAAGGATGTCGGGGACAAGATTGTAGACCTACAAAAGGCTGGAATGGGCTACAAGACCATCGCCAAGCAGCCTGGTGAGAGGGTGACAACAGTTGGTGCGATTATTCGCAAATGGAAAAAAAACACAAAATAACGGTCAATCTCCCTCGGTCTGGGGCTCCATGCAAGTTCTCACCTCGTGGAGTTTCAAGGATCATGAAAACTGTGAGGAATCAGCTCAGAACTACACAGGAGAATCTTGTCAATGACCTCAAGGCAGCTGGGACCATAGTGACTAAGAAAACAATTGGTAACACACTACACTGTGAAGGACTGAAACCCGCAAGGTCCACCTGTGAAAGTGTTGTGGTCAGATGAGATCAAAATCGAACTCTTTGGCATCAACTCATCTCGCTGTGTTTGGAGGAGGAGGAGGAATGCTCCCTATGACCCCAAGAACACCATCAAACATGGAGGTGGAAACGTTATGCTTTGGGGGTGTTTTTCTGCTAAGGGGACAGGACAACTTCACCGCATAAAAAAGGGATGACGGACGCCCCGCCATGTACAAATCTTGGGTGAGAACCTCCTTCCTTCAGCCAGGGAATAGAAAATGGGTCGTGGACGGGTGTTTCCAGCATGACAATGACCCAAGGCAACAAAGGAGTGGCTCAAGAAGAAGCACATTAAGGTTCTGGAGCAGCCTAGCCAGTCTCCAGACCGTAATCCCATAGAAAATATGTGGAGGGAGCTGAAGGTTCGAGTTACCAAACATCAGCCTCGAAACCTTAATGACCTGGAGAAGGTCTGCAAAGAGGAGTGGGACAAAATCCCTCCTTAGATGTGTGCAAACCTGGTGGCCAACTACAAGAAACTCTGACCTCTGAGATTGCCACCAAGGGTTTTGCCACCAAGTACCTGTCATCGGGAGCAGTGATCGCTGTCATGTCCTAGGTAGACCCCCCCCCCCCTAGTTAGAATCACTCCCTAGGACACACTTAACCCCTTCATCGCCCCCTAGTGGTTAACCCCTTCCCTGTCAGTGTCATTTACACAGTAATCATTGCATTTTTATAGCACTGATCGCTGTATAAATGACGATTGTCCCAAAATAGTGTCAAAAGTGTCTGATGTGCCCGCCATAATGTCACAGTCATGATAAAAGTCGCAGATCGCCGCCATTACTAATAATAAACAAAAAATAATAATAATAAAAATGCCATAAAACTATCCCCAATTTTGTAGACGCTATAACTTTTGAACAAACCAATCAATATATGCTTATTTCGATTTTTTTTTATCAAAAATATGTAGAAGAATACATATCGGCCTAAACTGAGGGAAAAAAATTTTTTTTATATATTTTTGGGGGATATTTATTATAGCAAAAAGTAAAAAAAATTGCTTTTTTTCCCAAAATTGTCGCTCTTTTTTTGTTTACAGCGCAAAAAATAAAAACCGCAGAGGTGATCAAATACCACCAAAAGAAAGCTCTATTTGTGGGAAAAAAGGGACGTCAATTTTGTTTGGGTGCAACGTCACACGACAGCACAATTGTCAGTTAAATTAACGCAGTGCTGAATCGCAAAAAGTGCTCTGGTCAGGAAGAGGGTAAAATCTTCCGGGGCTGAAGTGGTTAAAATGCAAAATCAATTTATAAAACTTTTTTTAAATGCGTTTTTCTGGATATTTTTGTTGTTATTCTGTCTCTGTTAAAATAAACCTACCAATAAAATTATAGAAAGATCATTTCTTTGTCAGGGGGCAAACGTGCAAAATCAGCAGGGGATTTAATACTTTTTTTCCCCTCACTGTAGCTTCAGATCTCCACCCCCTTTTTTCTAAACTCTCAAACGACTTTTAAAAATGAAGCACTTTGAACAGATGTAGCGAAGTGAAGACTGCAGATAAACAGCTACAACTGTGTATCATCTCTGTGTATCATCTGAGGCCATCAACCCACTGGGTATATGTAAGCGTTTACAACCTCTAACTCAATCGAAGGTGACCTCAGGTCATAAAAGTATACACGGATATGTACCTGTACATGCATTTATTCTGCTTTAAGTCTGCCCCCGGAACATTAAATGCAGTGTTGGGTCAGTTGCCAATGCTTGTGCTGTTCCCTCACCATTACAAGCTGCTCCCACAAACACTACCCCTCTGTAGGTGGTACAGCTAATTGGCATAATTATAGTATAAGGTGCATGTGATGCCACATGGCCTCTCCTACAACTAAGTTTCTAAGCTTCTACAGTTGAAAGTTTTTATATTTAAGGCCATCTTTATTACTAGCATGTTTTTTTTTTATTGGTAGTATATATAGTTAATTGGTGTTAACAAGGATGTCTTACCTTCCCTCCATCTGCATGATATTCTGTTTCATCCACATCCAGCAACCGTGCCAAGCCAAAGTCGGTGATCTTCACATGTGTTGGGTTCTTCACCAATACATTCCTGGCAGCCAGATCTCTGTGCACCAACCGTACCTCCTCTAGATAGGTCATGCCCTATCACACAAGCAATGCTGCAGTGAGCTGTATGGTTCACATAGCTGTCGCTGATACATACAGTAGATAATATATGGGCATTAAATTATAACTCCCGTTTCTAAAGTAGGTAAGACTATATCAAAGTTCTGGACAGGGATGAAGACAAACCAACCAGAGGAGCTTAATGCTCAGATTAGATTATAGAAACCTAAAGACCCTAAAGCTGAACTTTGGGTTACTGATCACTTTCCACTCCTAGCTTCTCTTCCCCATGCACAGAAAAAAAATGCTGAAACATTTAAATGATTGCCTTTTTAAATAAATAATTGATTTCCTCATTGTGATGTCATCACTCATCACTATCTGTAACTTGCACTGTGGCAGGTCACGGACCTCTGCAGGCACCACACATCAATTCCATCTGCTTACAGGGACTACATTTCCCAACATTCAATGGGAATACACTGATGTTCAGCCAATGAACGACTGTGGGCGTTTTTTGATTGAGTGTTGCAGAGATCGTACGCAGCCGCAGAAGAGAGCAGTGATGTCAGCACATTTACTGCTCTCTTTAGCAAACTACATAGAGGAGATCGAAGGCCATTTCACCACAAGGGAAAAACAGTGGCTCCCGGCCGTATAAGCTGGAACAACAATGGAACAAGCGGAATAATAGGGGGCATGTTGGAGGGGAGAAACCAAAAAGAACGAAATAAAAAAACGGCATTTTTGCAGCAGGTAAGAAAGCACTCCTATAAAGTTAATCTTTTGCTCCTGTCTGGACTGCAGCCTTACCTACTGTGCCAATGTGTTACCCAGCTGTCCTTCGGAAACATGGCGTTACATGCAATATAAAATTTGGTTCCTTTCCCACACACAACTTCTATATTCACATTGGCCAACATTAACTGTTCTCCCTTTGAGAGCCATCAGCCGGTACTTTGTGCGGTTGTTTGTTCCAAAACCCAGCTGTCACTGCCAGCACAGGTACCCACCAAGGACTGAGAACCAATTAAAGTGGTTTACAGTCATGTGATCACTAGGTCAGTTATGACCTAGTGATCACATGCCAAATAGAGGATTTATTGAAAAATAAAGCTGTAGATGGCACTGCAGTCTGAAGGTAGCAGTGTACATCTGTTTAATACTGTAACTGTCAAATACAATTACAGTACTGAAACACAATACATTCATTTCATTGTAGATTGTTTACATTTTTGCACATATAAAATACATACAATAAAAAAATGAGCAGGGTTTTTCTAAAACACTGGGAGGAAAAAAAAACTTTTATGCCCTTAAAAAAATATATTAAAAAAATTAGTACCTGTATGTTGTTATTGTCAAGTCAACCGATGCATACCAACACTTCTAAACGTAGCGATGGCCACATTTTGAAAGCTTAACGGTTTTAGGCCAGACTTTTTTTATGTATGTTTTTATGTGTGTTTTATAGGGTTTTAGAATTCATTTTTGTGTTATCTAAAATTTTTGTTTTACAAAAAATCAGTTAAGGCATGGTCACCCATTACATTGGTTTCACAGCCCTGTAGGTTTTCTAAATAAGGCTCCGGTTTTTCACCTGCTCTAGAATTAAGCAGTGTTCAGGACTACACGACAACAGGACTGGGTCCCAGCATTAGCCCAAACCATATCTAGTAAAAATAAACATCCAAGTCCCAGAATGCCCTTGTGTATCTCCACAAATGGTAGGTCTGCTCTGGCTCTAGTGTTCAGACAATACTACAGCATGATTGAGGTGAACATACATCAATATCAATGTTTTCTTTGCACCATACCTTTGCTATCTGCACACACCAGTTTAGTAGATCTTTGGAAGCAATGCGATCCTTATTCTCTCGTACATATTCCAGTAAGCAACCATACGGCATGAGCTGCGTAACCAGCTGCACTGTGGATGTTAGACAGATGCCCAGCAGACGACACACATAAGGACTTGCGACCCCTGCCATGACATAAGCCTCCTGTAACATAAGAATCAAAGGGACAATGTCCAAATCACTGTTAGTGCAGTCACCAAGAACTGGAGCCTATCAAAAATAGTAATTTGGGAGATGCCATTGTTAACCTACTTTTGAAGGTGCAAGCTTAGGTGCTGTCAACCTCAGCCTTGCTTACTACCCACTAGGTCACTGACCCAAAGCAGGTACACACCCAGTGGTGGAGAAAAACTCGATCTGCATATTTTTCCAGGTTAATAGTGCAAAGATGAGGATGACAGACTCTTTGTTTACACCTTTAAAGACCTTTTTTTCTGACCTGTAAAGTAAAGCCATAATGTGCTAGTATGCCTCGCATACTAGCACATTATGTGAAACTTACCTGAAAACAAAGCTCTCCACCAATGCGTTGTCATCGCTGGAGGCTGCATCCATCTTTACCGCTCTTCCTTCCAGGTCTGCAGACTCCAGCTGTGCGACTGGCTAAAGCTGTGCGACATCACTCCCACGCATGTACATGGGAGCCGCCTGTTATGCCACAGGGCTCTGAAGGAACGACACGGGTGGCTGTTCCTTCAGAGGGCATGACATCATCGCTGCATATACAGTAAATATCTCCTAACCGGTGCACGTTTAGGAGATATTTACAGTACCTAAAGGTAAACTTCATTATGGACTTACCTATAGGTACAATTCATCTATGGGAATTTACAACCACTTTAAAAGTCAAGCCGGCAGTGGTAGATCGCATATTTCTATCTCAACAAATTCCACACTAGTAGGCAGAAAGATACAAGTCTACTTGTGAAAATAACAAAACAGGAACCACAATAGCCTAAATGAAATAATATTTGATAAAGGGATTTATTGCATTTGTTTTTCTTAATGCAATATATAATCACAATCTTATAGACATACTGTGCATCTCACAGTCTACTTACATCCAGGATTTCTTTATTGGCTTTAGGAGAAGTGTTTTCACGCAAAACTTTGATAGCGACCTGAATTTTTATGTCCTCTCCATCAGGGATCCAGATACCCTAAAATAAAAGGAAAAACTCCATGAAAAAGTTATCAAACTTGACTTGCATTTATAAATTCATCATATAATCTTTGTCTAGACAACATAGACCTCCTGTCTCATACGTTATACATATACGGATTCCAGAATCCTTGGTAACTGCATTCAATGGACTGCATATTACCCTAAACAAAATGCAAGTAGTAAAGGTGAGCAACTTGCAAGGGATCATATAAAGAAGCCATCATTGTTTATTCAGTGGTAGAAACACTTGTGCATATGTGTTTAAAAGAATAAGCTTCTCACAGATGATGTGTCACAATGTATATATATATTCATTCTTTTGCACGCCACCCGTTAAAAAAGGGGGATTAACCCCTGAAACATATTGGCTTTTAAATGATAGCAAAACATTAATTTGTAAATGACCCCTCAACCATTTTTTTTAGCACTTAAGTTATTACCCACAGTCCTCCAGTTGGTAGAGCGAAACCCTGGTTTGGGAGCAGCTTGACTAATATATCGACACTACTAAATCTACAGTTCTCCGCATCACCAGGAGAATGATCCTTAGCGATCAGGGAGATCCTTGCACTGCAGGTCCTCAAGTATGTCTTCCTCTCCAGGAAAGAGAACAGTGTGCAGAGCAGTAGTATCACCAAATCTCACTCCAAATGTCACTAGATGCGTAGTAAGAGAGCAGTACATTTCACACTTTTAATATACGGCTATGAGGCTCAGGACTTGAGCCTGACGCTCAAGTCACAAACCTTTAAACAGAAGGATAGGGACCTTCATTTTGGACATTCGAATGCAATTGTCCTTTGACTCAGTTAAAAATAACTGCAGTTTTTTTTAAATAGGATCCTTATCCTGCTGTTTAAGCTTTGTGAATTCAATGCTGGTTCACACTAGTGTGGCTTCAAATTCGGGCTACTTCATCGCGTAACAGAAGTCAATGCAAGTCATGTTGAAGTCGCCCCAAAGTAGTGCAGGAACCTTTTTCTAAGTCAGAGCGACTTGATTCGCATCGATTAGAATGGTTCCATTGCTGTTAATTGGGCGCATAAGTCGCGGCAGTGTGAACCAGGGCTTAGCCTAATGGCAGTTCTTCCGAGCAAGAGTTAGTTTTACAGGTATATACAGGGGTCATGGTTCAGTAAACCGATTTAGTGATAAATAGTGTTCTTCTGAATTCCTCTTTACAAAATTGGAGGATTGTATATCGTTGATTTGCCCCCAACTGCTCTAACCACTCTGTAAAGTGGAATGGTGTTAGCACTATACTAGGAGAACCTTGTTGCATGAATAATTCTCACCTTATACACAGTGCCAAAAGCACCAGACCCCAGGATTTTCATCTTCTTCAACTCGGTCTCCTTCAGAATCCTCATCTGTGCTTGGTTAGGCATGGCTCCACTTGGGGTTAACGGTTCCACCAACTGTATACAATTAAATGTTACTGCTTATAAAAAATATCAATGCTCTCACGTATACAAGAAGCATAACTTTTAGTCATTTTGCATTATTTTGTGGAAAAATGGGTATCTGGTGAATCATCTTTGCAATGTAAAATAAGCATGCATGAGCATCAAAAGTGCTCAATGCCCCATATATTTCCCACCAAGAACTCCATAAAAAGAGAAGAAATCTTTACACTACTATTACTCATCATCATAAATGTAATACTATCACTATTCACAGGGGGGGGGGGGGGTCATCCATGTATGGACAGTCTTCACTTTTGCCTCTATTTGTGAACGCACTCATTGAACACCATTATATTTGAGTTGATGAGCTCCCTTTAGTGGTCAATCTACAAATCTCCATTTCTTTTTCTTGAAGCTTCTTTTTCTTGTGGATTCAGTAACTAAAGTTACAAAACAGAGTCTTCTGGGCATACCCTGGCTCCAGGCACTTACAATGCACATTGAAGAGAAAACAGGTAACAACCTATTTACCGCTCGTAGAGCGCTAAAAACAGTCATCAAGGTGTATCAAAGGAGGAGAAAAGTCTAAATAATAGTTGTGTCCCTCCCAGCTAATTGTAAGAGATACATCAAGCATTATTGATGGTGGTGGTGCACCATATGAGACAGGGCACATAACATAACAATGGAACCAAAGTCCCCATTGTAAAGAGTTATGTCAAGAATCGAAGCAAAAACGGGGGGGGGGGGGGGGGGGGGGGATACACCCCAGAGCGACCTGTCAGGTGCTATTAGCCTTAGGATATCCTACAATTGTAGATCAGAATCAATCCATACATCCCAAATCATGTGGAATTTCTTAGGACACCCTTGAGATTTGTACTTTTCTTTGTATAAGGGAATTACTGAGTTAAGAGATTTCCAATAGTCTAAGGTAGGGGCTGTGGCTGACTTCCACCATAATACAGATCACCTTCCTAGCATAGAATAACAGCAGGGTCCTGATTGCCCTGGTTGTGGCTAGTGCCTCCACCAGACCGAATATGCATCAGCCTGAGATGGAAACACAAATCTCCATATTTAATATAATAAGAAAAATATAAGCACAACCCTGTAAAAAATGTGAAAGTCATAGAAATTTACACTACAATGGCTACAAAAAATACAAAACATTTTCTCTTTAAAGTGGAAGTTCAGCCAAAAATTAACTTTAAATCTACTGGCGGCCGCATTCTAAGACTAATCTATCTAACCCGTCACCAAAAAAAAAAAAAAAAAAAAATCGCTATACAGCCGGTCCGGTCTCCAGCGGCGGATGCTGTGTAGAAGAGACAGCAGACAACAGCTGGGAAATGCCTGGGAAGTGACGTCACCCATAGACTTACTTCCATTGTCGCCTGCCTCTCCAACACACTCCCCCACTGACAGCTCAGCGTGGGATAGGCTGCAAGAAAAGGTAAGTATAGCGATTTTTGCTTTACAAGGTTAGATAGATTAGTCTTAGCATGGGGGGAGAAGGTGGGCTGTAAGCTCACAGAGCGCCACTCTGCATTCCTTCTTACCTGTCACATGGGAGGCATGCAGAGTGGTGCGGTCCGTTTTGCCTGCGATCCAATGTGGAGCTGTGGGTGAAACTGCAGACATGCTGCATAATCCCACACAGTTCCGCAACGGACATCACACCTCCGTTTTGGTGTGAACAAGACACATAGGAAACCATTGTTTCTTGTGGGTCATGCAGAGACCTGCAGTATTCTGCTGTAGAAAACTGCAGGTCTCTGCAGATGGTGTGAACAAGCCCTTAGAGAGTTAGTTTTTGGCTGAACTTCTACTTTAATTATAGGGTGATGGGGAAAGCAGATCAGTCCTGATTTCCTCTTATCCAGGTATAGTTTCTTGCATTTCCTAAGGTATTTCAGTTAAGTTAAAAAAAATCAGTATAAGATGCCTAAACCACATTAACTGGCATCACTTGCATTGATCAATCAGCACCACTACTCCAAGATGTTCCCAGACTGCCAAACATAGCAGAAGACTGGATAGGTTCAGTGATCCTCTGAAGAAAGCTCATATAGTGCAAATAGCTCAAACTCATATGTTAGGATGGAGATGTGGTCTGACCAGTAAACTGTAAAGGCTCGTTCACATCATCTGCAGAAACCTTCGGTTTTCCATTGTTTCCTATGTGTCTCGTTTACACCAAAACGGAGGTGTGATTTCCATTGCAGAGCTGTGCAGGATAATGCAGCATGTCTGCAGTTTCCCTCACAGCTTCGCAGTGGATCACAGGCAAAACGGTCAGCACCACTCTGAATGCCTGTCATGGGACTGGAAGTGGGAAGGAATGCCGAGCGCCGCTCTGTGAGCTTACAGCCCGCCTTCTCCCCCTGTGGATTCTGGCTGGGATGCTGCCGCTCAGGTACGTTTCTGGAAGTGCTCTAGTGGGGAACCGAGCGGAGGTATGCTGTGAGGGGGACACAGATGCTGGGCACAGATGCGGCTAACCCACTGGCAGTATGTGATCAGGATATGGATAGCAGAACAGAGATGGCGGGGACAGTGATGGCGGGGACAGAATGGCGGACAGCGACGGCGGGGACAGAATGGCGGACAGCAGTGATGACACAGGATGTGATTTCAGTCTGTGCATTACAGACACGCATGAAAACTGATGTTCACGTGCATGAAAAATGAGGTACACTGATGTGAAACTGTGGTAAACTGGTGTCTCTGCAAGTGAAATCTGTACAGTTTTCCCATCAGTTTTCATGCACATATAGTGTGAACGAGGCCCAAGCCTTGTGTAAAAGCTCAGCTCAGGCCTTCCGTGTATGGAGGTGCTCATGAAGGGCCAAAAGGGATAAGAATAGGATATACCAAAAAAAACAAAAAAAAAAAAGAAAAAGAAAAAAAACATTGTTGATCCCCATAACGCCCTTTACCTCATTATCCACAAAGCGTCGCATGGTGTGCTTCTTTTTTAGATGCTTCCTGCGTTTGACAACCAGTACAAGGCCAACTGCAATAGTCACGGCGAGGAATATGCTGCCCACCACTGCCACGATCATGTAAATATGACTGCAGAGGGAAGAAATATGGGTAAGTGACAAAACAGCAGACCTCTGTAGCCTACCACATACATTTCTAACACCACAAACACACCACTCACCTGTTGTTCACAATGATAGGGCATCCTTTCTCATCTAGTTTATCACACCTGTATCACAAATTGAAGAAAAGTGAGTTTATAAGAATCCTTCCAAAAGAAGAAAGTGCAATGTCTCTAACACAGCATAGAAAGCAATAAACACCTGGCAGTGGCTGGGGGGCCCCAAGATGGCCATCTGAGTGGATGTCTGTGCTGAAGCACATCTCCATCCTCACTCAATCCTTCCTGCACGGCGGCTGCTGGCACACTCCTGTGCCGCCGATCGTCTGGGGCAGTAACTGGTCAGGGTAAGAAGCTTTGTTTCCCTCCCCTGATGGAGGAAGCCGTTCCAGCCTCTTGCGCCCTGACTTCAAAGATAGAAGCTATGAAACTAGATGTGGGACTCCACCGCCAGGGCATGGACAAGATGAGGTCCCGGCTCCATTCAGCAGAAGAGCGCCTAGGCCATGCTGAAGACACTCAGGTGGAACACTCTACTAATCTCCGCTCTTTATAAAGGAAGATTCGTGCCTTACAGTATAAGGCTGGGGATGCTGAAAACCGCAACCA
This sequence comes from Lithobates septentrionalis, assembly GCA_037952835.1. NCBI lineage: Eukaryota > Metazoa > Chordata > Amphibia > Anura > Ranidae > Lithobates > Lithobates septentrionalis. The sequence continues at coordinate 40,129 of JBBDGP010002387.1, forward strand.
GAGGAATAACCTCTGTGTTGTGGGCCTCACAGAAGGTGTTGAAGGCCCTAATCCGACGGTATCTGTGGAGAATCTGCTGCACACCTTACTACCAGTGGCCCAGTTCTCCTTTCTATGCAGTGGAGAGGGCCCACTGTATTCCACCCAAGCCTGGACCCCCTGGGGCACCACCACATACTTTCATCCTAAAATTTCTCAACTTCAGGGATAGAGATGAAGTTCTTTGGGCAGCCAGAGTGAAAGGGGACCTTACACGTCAGAACACCAAACTTCTCATCTTCCCTGATTATTCCGTGGAGACACAGAAATTGAGAAGATCGTTTGATCAAGCCAAGCCAGCCTTGGGTACCTGTGGTATTCACTACAGCATTCTCTTGCCAGATCGCCTGCGGGTTCAAGATGGGGAAACAACCGGGTTTTTCACCTCTCCCTGTGAACCGTCCAACTGGCTGGAGTCATTACCTCCAAACCGCTGAGAGCAGGATTAGTGCCTTGACTAACAAATCTCTAGCCCTCTCTATCTCTAGCTATTATTAGATGCAGCTCTTTTGTTTTCAGATGCTTTCCCTGTTGTGGTGAGCTCAAATCAAGTACAGCACCTGAGCATCACTGTAAGTTTACAACTTTATGCACCCGTTGTGCCTGTTTATCACCTGTAACATATCCAAGTGACTAAACCCACCGATCCACGCCTCCCTCCACTTAGTGTTTTATTATGTTTGGGGACTTCATTCCTCTGTTGGGGTTGGGGATGCGGGGTGGGTCATTCTACTGCTACGGTTTTGTTTTTTTGGGGGGGGGGGGGGGTTATAGGTTGCTTATTTGGTTTTTGATTTTTAGTTTTGAAGGTGCTCTATTCTGGTTTTCTATTCATGTCATGGGAAAAGAATGGTATCAATGCTTGATTGATTAGATAGATAGATAGATAGATAGATAGATAGATAGATAGATAGATAGATAGAATATATATTTATATTCAAACAAGGTATATCTTGGTTCCATCTCTGATCTTACTATTATGGTTGCTGGGCAGCTGCACCCATGAGCCTATTCATTGGGTCAATTTATTTTTCTAGCTTCCTTATGTCTCAATTCACAGTGATCTCTTGGAATGTCAGGGGCCTAAATTCGGCTGTTAAGCGTTCCTTGGTGTTTCGCTTCCTTCAGAAACATAGTCCACATAATTGCATCATGCACGAGACACATCTCCAGGGATCCAAAACGATCAGTTTAAAAAAATCATGGGTGGGCCTGTATGATCACACTATATACTCAACATATGCTCGTGGGGTCCTTATTCCGGTTAGGAAAACTCTCCAGTTTCAGGCTTCTGAGGTCAAAATGGACCCGGAAGGCAGATATGTATTCTTACATGCTTGTATCTATAATAAAAATATAGTGATATACATCCCACCCCCAATTTCTACTCCGATCCTTCACACCATCAAGAAGGTTCTGGTTGCTGGGTGACTTTAATATGGTCCCTTGCCCTGCCCTGGACAGGTTACATACTTCGGCTCATGCTTCTCCTGATCTTCGGCAATGGGCCAATTGCCCTAAGTGATGTCTGGAGACACATGCATCCAACCCAAAAAGAGTTTACTTATCATTCAGTCACATATAAGACCTTGTCGAGGATTGACCTGATCTTTGCTACCTCCTCTGCATTGCGCAATGTTCATGTTGGTATGGGACTCCTTTAAATTATAGGCCGGGGGAATAGATCTCCCGTATTGCACATCTCCAGAGAGAGACGTCCCGCTCACTGGATGAGCTGGAGGAAAAGGCAACTAGGTTAGAGGCAGCATATGTTTCCAACACAAACAGAGACCATTATCAGGCATGGCAACAAACATTGCAACATCTCTCTACCACCAGAGTAGCCCAATCACTACCTGATTCTATGGACCAAGCCATAATTGTCTTAGTTCCCAAACCAAGCAAGGATCCTCAGGACTGTGCATCATTTCGGCCTATATCCTTGCTGAATGTGGATGCCAAAATCGTTGCTAAAGTTCTAGCTGGCCGTCTCGCTCAGGTGATTGAGGCACTGGTTGACGTGGATTAAACTGGTTTTATGCTGTGCAAGGGAACTGATATCAATACAAGACGTCTCTACTTAAACTGGTCTATCCCACATAGCAACTCGGGCACTAGAGTTATCGCCTCCCTTGACGCCGAAAAGGCGTTTGACTCAGTGGAGTGGCCTCATCTCTAGGAGGTTCTGTGACATTTCGGGTTTGGTCCCAAATTCCTTCATGGGCTTCAATTGCTCTACAGGGCCCCTAGGGCGCGGGTCTGTACTAATAACTGGCTCTCTGACTCTTTTCATCTCTATCGGAGCAGGCGTCAGCGATTACTCACTTACCCCCAGCCTGTTTGTAAGGAATGCTCCGGATGTCCTGGGCCTGTGGGTGGGGAAATTGTCCCTCTATGCAGACGATGCATCATTATATCTCAATGATGCTGGATGCTTTTGGCCGCCCTGAGGATTTTTGACACTTTTGGCGCCTTTTCAGGGATTAGAATAAACTGGTCCAAATTCATTCTATTTCCTATAGATAGAGATGAAACTACAATGGCAAGCCCCTCTCCCCTGCGTTAGGTGGACAAGTTCTGCTCCCTTGGGGTTCTGGTAACGAAGCAGGCCTCTAATTACTTTGAAAAAAATCATCTTCCCCTGTTATCAACTCTGAAATCACAATGTTCCTTTTGGGCCTGTCTCCCCCTGAACCTATTAGGGCATATCAATCTCATCAAAATGATGATTTTGCTCAAATTTAATTATATCTTCAGAAATTGTCCAATATGGGTCCCGAATTCCTTTTTCAAAGACGTTGACAAATGTGTGGGTTCCTTAATTTGGAATGGAGGAGTCCCTAGATTATCGAGATCCACTCTTTGGCTTCCCACCCACCTTGGGGGATTAGCTCTCCCTAACTTTCAAGTTTATTTTTTGGGCAGCAATGTTGGTTTCAGTCCAGTGGTGGTTCATGGGTTCTAAATCTAATGTGGTAATATGTCTAGAGGTGGCTTGTCTGGGCCAATGAGCTGATCTGCACAACTTTACATATAGAGGGCATGTGCCACATGGAAAGTGTGGGTGGCTGCTTGGCTGCGTTTCTTGCGTTCCAACCAGTGGTCACCAGCCCTTATGGGGGAATCCTAGTCTGCCGCAGTTCCGTAAAATCCCTGGCCCGCAGGTCTGGGCATGGCATGGAATGGAATTATATCCTTAGCAGATGTTATGCCTTTGGGCGTACTGCTATCATACCCCCACCTTTCTCCCAAATTCCACCTGCCTGCCTGGATGTATGTCTGGTACCTGCAACTACAACATGCCGCCAGTGCTCAGTTTCCTCAGTTGCCTCTCCTCCAGGCTGATCCTTTAGAAGAATTATCCTCCCCAGGAGATTTAGGCAAGCCCCTATCGACCTTATATGAAGAACTTCTAGGAACGGATTCAAGTTGGATAGGTTATGGGAGGTGTGGCATACTGGCATCCCACCCAATTTAATCCATTTTGGAATAAGGCTGTAGCATAACAAAATGTGGAAAAAGTGAGGGGCTGTGACTAGTTACCAGATGCACTGTATGAAGAAAAATGAGGGCTGCCATAGTTGATTTGCTCTGTAAAGGATTGTCATCTTCCTACCTTGTGAACCAGTCACCTGGAACAAACATAAGCTGTGAAGTCGGAAGTGTCTCATCTCCTGTCCTGTACACTTCTTTAAGATCAATCACTCATTAGGTAGTGAACCCAGAATGAATAGGACAACCCATGAGCTTGCAACATTTATGAGCGAGTGAACAACAGCTCCCATATTTCACTCCTTATAGGTGTGCTTTGGGCACAGACAATGAATGCTGTCTGGGGAGTCTGAAGACGGACGAGCGGTAGTTGCAGAATACATACAGTAAATACAGTAGAAGTGTGGTATGCGGACCATAGATTGTACAACACATTATACAGAGTGCACACCACACTGCATAGATTGAAATATATTGTCTAGCAAAGTGTATAGTATGGAACTGTGTGGAGTATATAAAGTACAAAACAGAAATAAAAATGGTTCTCCTGGAATTATTTCTTCTATTCTAAAATTCACTCACCAGCCACTTTATTAGGTACACCTGTTCAATTGCTTGGTAACACATTGATAATCAGCCAATCACATGACTGCAACTCAATGCCTTTAGGCATCTAGACGTGATAAAGACGACTTGCTAAAGTTCTAACCGAGCATCAGAATGGGGAAGAAAGGGGATTTAAGTGACTTTGAACGTGGCATGGCTGTTGGTGACAGATGGGTTGATCTGAGTATTTCAAAAACTGCTGATCTACTGGGATTTTCACACACAACCATCTCTAGAGTTTACAGAGAATGGTCAGTAAAAGAGAAAATATCCAGTGAGTGGCAGTTGTGTGGACGAAAATGCCTTGTTGATGTCAGAGGAGAATGGGCTGACTGGTTCCAGATGATAGAAAGGCAATGGTAACTCAACTAACCACTTGTTACATCCAAGGTATGCAGAATACCATCTCTGAGCTCACAACACATCGAACCTTGAAGCAGATGGGCTACAGCAGCAGCAGACCACACGGGTGTCACTCCTGTCAGCTAAGAACAGGAAACTGAGGCTACAATTCTCATAGGCTCCCCAAAATTGGACAATAAAATATTGGAAAAACGTTGCCTGGTCTGACGAGTCTCGATTTTAGCTGCAACATTCAGATGGTAGGCTCAGAATTTGGCGTAAACAACATGAAAGCATGGATCCATCCTGTCTTGCATTAACAGTTCAGGTCGGTGGTGTAATGGTATGGGGCATATTTTCTTGGCACACTTTGGGCCCCTCAGTACCAATTGAGTATCGTATAAACACCACGGCCTACCTGAGTATTGTTGCTGACCATGTCCATCCCTTTATGACTACAGTGTCCCCATCTTCTGATGGCTCCTTCCAGCAGGATAATGCACCATGTCACAAAGCTCAAATCTTCTCACCACTGGTTTCTTGAACATGACAATGAGGTCACTATACTCCAATGGCCTCCACAGTCACCAGATCTCATCCAATAGAGCACCTTTGGGATGTGGTTGGAGATTCTCATCATGGATGTGCAGCCGACAAATCTGCAGCAACTGTGAGGTTATCATGTCACTATGGACCGAAACCTCTGAGGAATGTTTCCAATACCTTGTTGAATCTATTGCACAAAGAATTAAGGCAAAAGGGGGTCCAACCTGGTACTAGCAAGGTGTACCTAATAAAGTGGCCGGTGAGTATAAAAACATAATGGAGACTACATAAAATGACCCGCTCCTACAGGTTTCTTGGACCTGAAGTAGTGAGAAGGGAATCCCTCCTTTCTCCTCTGTATCTATTTCTTCTCACCCCTTTACCCTTGCTCCAACCCACCTTTTTTCCCCCTTTCCCTCTTCATTTACCCTTTACACACACGATTTTATGTGGTAGCTATCTACATATCGCCTCTGTGTGCTCTGTTATTCCAATTTTACTATATACACACGTTCCAATCAGAAAAAATGGTGCCACAATACTTTTACTGCAAATATACAATGCTTAGATTTCTGTCCAGCCTTATGCCCTGTACACACGATCCGAAAATCGGACGATGGATCATCCATTTTTCTTTGCATGCTAATCACATATCGAAAATGAAGAGTTACGTAAATTCTCGTACGACATAGTAAAAAATTGGAAGTGATGTAGTGTCTTTGTATTGTACTTTCAAACAACTGTACTGATTAAATGAAAAATCGTACAATCTGGTATCGTACGAGAAAATTTTCATGCTTGTCCATTCATAATATCGGATGAACTGTCGTGATCAGCTCTCGAAAGCTGTGTACAAATGATCAGATTATTGCACGATCGCTTCAAAAGTGGTATTTTTTGTCCGATTTTCAGAATGTGTGTACAGGCTATTACGAGACACTTTGGGGTTGATATACTAAAACTGGAGAGTGCAAAATCTGATGCAGCTGTGCATGGTAGCCAATCAGCTGCTAACTTCAGTTTGTTCAATTAAGCTTTGACAATAAAAGAAAGCCGATTTCTAATCACAGTTGCACCCCCCAACTAGCGGACTGGGAGGGGTGCCCAGACTCCTCCTCTCCAGATGTATATACCATCCACGTCTCCATTAGCTACACTAGATATTATTCAATTAATATACAGGTACCCTTCTATCCCCTACCCACACCTCTCCCAACTTGGGTAATATCCCTCCTGACTTCACTGACTCTTAGAGACCCGGCAGCTAGCCAGTAGTTACTCCCACACCTCCCTTCTACAACTCCCATTCCCCCGTGCCCAGCACCGTGGCCTCCGGGAAGAATAAGGGAATCGTTTCTACTTCTTATGCACACGACCGGACTTTCCGGCAGAAAAGGTCCGACGGAATCATTACGTCGGACATTCCGATCGTGTGTGGGCTTCATCTGACTTTTTCTTTCTAAAATTCTGACGGACCTAGAAATAGAACACGTTTCAAATCTTTCCGACGGACTCCAATCCTATCGAGAAAACCGCTCGTCTGTATGCTATTCCGACGGACCAAAAACGACGCAAGGGCAGCTATTGGCTACTGGCTATTGAACTTCCCTTTTCTAGTCCCGTTGTACGTCATCACGTTCTAATCTAACGGACTTTGATGTGATCGTGTGTAGGCAAGTCCGTTTGAGCAGAACTCCGTCGGAAAGACCGTCAGAGTCTACTCTGAAGGAAAGTCTAGTCGTGTGTACGCGGCATAAAACTCGCCAAACTTACCCTCTGGTAACATCCATCACGTCTAACATCTTTTGTTTTACATTGTATTTCTATGCATTGAGTTCACCTTTATCTGATGCCATACTCTATGTTCAAAGTGTTTCAATATATTTAGTCTCTGAACACTTTATTAGCTTGTATTGTTCTAAAATCCAATTAAGTCTATTTAAAAAAAAAAAAAAAGAAGAGTATGTAAACCCAAATTTCATATTCCTGACATGTGCCTGCTGTACCATATACTTGCATGAAATAGCATCTTGTTCTATTTGTATTGCTTCCTTTATGTGAAATTCCTGGTGTTCCTGCTAGTCCCTCTGCTTTCCTATTAAAAACGCTAAGCATGAGACCACAGCGTAGTCAGTTCTCTAGCTGTGCTGGGAACTCTGCCTGCTCTGCTCCAATGACAAGACTTGTCCTGACCCCTTCCAACCTGTACAGCCATTTACTGGGAAAGCTCAGTGTGCTGCTGTTTCTTCTCCCCCAGCTCTTATACAGATGAGAACAGTGGGTATGTGGTCACTTATAGAAAGAGTATTTTTGTTTAATGATATACATCTATACACAAATGTTTTGCCTTTTATTTTAAACAGAATGGGTTGTTTTACAAGGTAAAGGTTTACATATAGTTTAATGCCATCATCAGAACTCTCAATACCAAACCTATCTTGCAGTTTGCTCATCCAAGTATAAGAGACCCTGTATTAACAAAGAGACTTTGGCAGACCCAGTCTCATCACTGTTTTTCCACCTAGCCCACCTCTCGGTTTCCTTTCACCCAGTAACCCTGGTAAATATATCTGCAGAGTGTATGTGCAACCTAAGACCCCTTTTACACTGAGACATTTTTCAGGCGTTTTAGCGCTAAAAAAAGCCTCTAAAAAGTGCCTGAAAACTGCCTCACATTCATTGCAATGAGTGCTTTCACACCGGGGCGGTGCACTTGCAGGACATTAGAAAAATTCCAGCATGCAGCATCTTAGGGGCGTGTTGGGAGCGCTACTAATAGCACTCCTGAAAGCCCCTGCTCATTAAAATGAATGGGCAGCGCTTCCAAAGTGCCTTAAAAGCGCAGCAAAACGGGAGCCTTTTCCTTTTTTTTTTTTTTTTTAGGTCACGTCGCCTGAAAAGCGTTGCCAAAACGCCGCTAAAGCAGCAAAAACGACCGGCGCTTCCCAGCCGTCTAGTGGGCGTGCATGCACCGCCGCATCATTCGGGACCTGGGGAGTGTGCCCAGCGGCCGCGATGTCTGCCGGGCACCCGCGATTGCCGGTAACAGAGCTGGGACGTCAGGGGAAAGGAGACCGATCGTGTGTTCCCAGTACAGAGGAAAACCGATCTGTCTCCTCCCCTTCTGTGTCCCCTCCCCCTACAGTTAGAATCACTCTCTAGGACACACAGTTAACCCCTTGATCGACCCCTAGTCTTAACCCCTTCCCTGCCAGTGACATTTATACAGTAATCAGTGCATTTTTATAGCACTGATAGCTGTGTAAATGTGAATGGTCCCAAAATAGTGTCAAAAGTGTCCGATGTGTCTGCCGCAATGTCACAGTCACGATAAAGAAAAAAAGAAAAAAATAAATCGCAGATCGCCGCCATTACTAGTAAAAAAATAATAATAATAAAAATTCCATAAATCTATCCCCCATTTTGTAGACGCTTTAACTTTTGTGCAAACCAATCAACATACGCTTATTGCGATTTTTTTACCAAAAATATTTAGAAGAGTTCATAGCGGCCTAAACTGAGGAAAACATTTTTTTTTAATTTTTTTTTTAAATTGGGATATTTATTATAGCAAAAAAGTAAAAAATGTGTTTTTTTCAAACTTGTCACTCTTCTTTTGTTTATAGCGCAAAAAATAAAAACCGCAGAGGTGATCAATTACCACCAAAAGAAAGCTCTATTTGTGGGGGAAAAAAATGATAAAGATTTCATTGGGGTAGTGTTGTATGACCGCGAAATTGTCATTCAAAATGCGACAGCGCTGAAAACTGAAAATTGGCCTGGGGAGGAAGGGGGTGAAAATGCCCTCTATTGAAGTGGTTAAACAAACACTAGTGTGCATGGAGCCCAAGGCTTCATGTACACGGGACAGTTTAAAACCTCTCCTGAAAGATGGAACTTGATAGATAGTAACCGATGGTTAAAAAAGTCCGTTGTGCCGCGTTTACATGTCGCGTTTGCGTTTATAAGAGTTTTTTGCATTGTAAATAGTCAGAAATGTATCGCCATTAAAGAAGCCTATAAACGATACATGGCTAAAACGTGAGTTACCGGGTTCAGACGCGTTTGCATGCTGTAACAAGCATTTGGCATTTCAAATGCCAATAAACTTCCATCCGGAACGCATTTATTTGCTTTAAAAAAAAATGCCACTAAACTCAACTGCCTAGAAACAACGCTCCCCCCCCCCCCCCCCCCCGTGCTTCTACTGGCTCGCCTGTGCAAGTGACGAAGGAATCGCACGGCGCTGGATGTTGACCATGGAGATTCAGATGGTCCCCAAAGTCTATGATCGTTCGGAGGCCGGGCGCAATGTTTTGACATCACGCCCGGCCTCTGCATTTGCCTCGGCTGGGAGCAGAGATCGTTCATTTTATTTTTTATTTTATTTCAGGCTTCCCAGCCTAGAGGTGAGATCTGGGGACTTATTGGACTGCAGATCTCACTGTAAATTGGACCTGTCATGCCCCATTCCGATTACAAGGTATATTTACATTCCTTGTAATAGGAATAAAAGTGATCCAAAAAAAATGTTAAAAGAAAGCATCAGAATGTAAAAATAATGGTAATATAAATAAAAAAATAATAAATATTTTTAAAGCGCCCCTGTCCCGCATGCTCACTCGCAGAAGCAAATTTATACGTAGGTTGCACCCGCATATGTAAACGGCATTCAAAGCACACATGAGGTATCGCCGCGAATGTTAGAACAAGAGCAATAATTCTAGCGCAAGGACTCCTCTGCAACACTAAACAGGTAACCTGTAAAAAATTTTAAAGCGTCGCCTATGGGGATTTTTAAAGTAGTTGTAAAAGTTTTTTTTTTTAAATAACAAACATGTCATACTTACCTCCTCTGTGTAAGGGTTTTGCACAGAGTGGCCCCCGATCCTCATCTTCTGGGGTCCCTTAGTGGTGCTCCTGGCTTCTCCTCGTCTCGAGTGCCCACACGGAGAGCCGCTTTCCCTCGGGGGACACGGGTGCGGGCGTGCTCCCGAGTCCTGCTGTTGCGTCCACTGACGCCCCGCATGTCACTGGATTTGATTGACAGCAGCGGGAGCCAATGGCTCCCACTGCTATCAATCCATCCAATGAGGACCCGAGACAGCGGCTGGAGCTGGTGTGCTCGTCCCCGTCACTGGAACGATCGGGTTCAGGTAAGTAAAAGGGGGACTCTTGGGGGCTGCTGCACTACAGAAGGTTTTTCAAGTTAATGCATAGAGTGCATTAAGGTGAAAATCCTTGAGAGTTTACAACCCCTTTAAATACCGAAGTTTGTCGCTATTCCACAAATGTGTGCAGTTTTAAAGCGTGACATGTTAGGTAACCATTTACTCAGTGTAACATCATCTTTCACATTATGCAAAAAATTGGGCTAACTTTACTGGTTTTTTTTTTTGCGTTTGAAAAATTGCTGCGCAAATACTGTGCGAGATAAAAAGTTGCAACAACCACCATTTTATTTCCTAGGGTCTCTGCTAAAAAAAACATATATAATGTTTGGGGGTTCTGAGTAATTTTCTAGCAAAAAAAATATGATTTTTACATGTAGGAGAGAAATGTCAGAATTGGCCCGGTAGGCAAGTAGTTAAAGATAAAGCATACAAGTAACTAATAGAAAATCAAGTAATCCCTGAAAGTAATCCTTATTATAACTATTCAAAAGTCAAGATTCGGATTATTACACATTCTCATTGGGGACTGGTTCTCTTTTAGGGGTTCCAGTGGTTTGCCGACTGGGGATCCAGGCTTTGCCATGCTCCCTACATCCATAAAGTCTCAATCCTGTTATTAAAACAAGAGCGATCTTTGTGCTGCAGCCACTTGGATGAATAATGTATCACTCCAATGCTGCAGAGAACCCTTCCCAATGGCTATAGCAAGTTGCTGTGAATCCATCTGTCTACCAGACTCCCTGACGGATACATCAAGAAAAAATCAGTATTGAACATGTCACCATTTTTCTAGGTAAATATATTTCTAAAGGCGCTATTGACATGAAATTTTTACCACATGTCGGTAACAACCCATGCAATCTATACATACAAAGAGGCCAAAACAAATAAGTTCAGAAATAAAGTCATGTGTAATAAAATGGAATGACACAAGGAAAAAAGTATTGAACACGCTAACTGAAATTTATGTAAAACTTCATACAAAATCCTTTGTTGGTAAGATGCCTCCTGTATGGAGAAACTAGTCGCATCCATTGCTCAGGTGTGATTTTTAGCCCATTCTTCCACACAGTCTTCAAATCTTTAAGTTTCTGTGGGCCTCGTCTATGAACTCTAATCTTTAGTTCTTTCCATAGATTTTCTTTTGGATTCAAGTCAAGTGATTGGCTGAGCCATTCTAGCAGCTTTATTTTCCTTTCTTTGAAACCAATTGAGAGTTTCCTTGGCTTTGTGTTTGGGATAATTGTCTTGCTGAAATGTCCATCCTCATTTTATCTTCATCATCCTGGTAGATGGCAGCAGATTTTTATCAAGAATGTCTTGGTACATTTTTCCATTCATCCTTCCTTCAATGATATGAAGTTTTCCAGTACTGTATGCTGAAAAACAGCCCCACACCATGATATTTCCACCTCCACCTTCACTGTAGGTATGGGGGTGTTTTTGGGGTGATGTGCAATGCCATTTGACCTCCAAACATGGTGTGTATTATGGCATCCAAAGAATTCAATTTTGGTCTCATCTGACCAGACTATATTCTGCCAGTATTTCACAGGCTTGTCTAAATGTTGTGCAGCAAACTGTAAACGAGCTTCAACGTGCTTTTTCTTCAGCAATGGAGTCTTGTGTGGAGAGCGTTCATACAGGCCACAGCGTTTGAGTGCATTATTTATGGTTTTCTTTGAAACAATTGTACCTGCTAATTCCAGGTCTTTCTGAAGCTCTCCACAAGTGGTCCTTGGCTCTTGGACAACTCTCCTGATAATTCTTTTCACTCCTCTGTCAGAAATCTTGCGAGGAGCACCTGGTCATGGCCGGTTTATGGTGAAATGATGTTCTTTCCACTTCCAGATTATGGCACCAACAGTGCTCACTGGAACATTCAGTAGTTTAGAAATCCTTCTGTAACCAATGCCATCAGTAGGTTTTGCAACAATAAGGTTGCGAAGGTCTTCGAGAGCTCTTTGCGTTTACCCATCATGAGATGTTTCTTGTGTGACACCTTGGTAATATGACACCTTTTTATAGGCCATCAGTTGAGACTGAACCAGCTGATATTAATTTGCACTGGTGAGGGGCAGGATTGCTATTGATAGATTTCAGCTGGTGTCTTGACTTTTCATGGCTCTTTGCACCAGTAGCGGCTGGTGTTTTTTCCTGGGGTGGGGGCGAATCATCCCAACTGAACCCCCCCCTTCCCCCGGTCCGGGTCACGGGCGGCTCTGCCAGGAGGATGGGGAGAGCAGAGAGTGCGCAGGGTTTACATATATCCCGCTCTTATCACTGAGCTGCAGCGAGGTGGACAGAGCCAAGCTGCGGCACGCCATCTTCCTTTTCCCTGCTTAGGCTGCTCTGCACGTCAACACCAGGGAGGCGCCTGTGCGAAGGATGAAGGATTAGCGGGAAATGGATATGGACGATGTGTTCGAAGAGTTTGGGCTGATGTCTGAGTACCTGTCAGTGTGAATATCTTTAGCCTGACCCTGCAGTCTTTGATGTCCCATCTCGGTATAAGATCTCTGATCCATTGGTCGTGGTTCGAAGCAGTATTAACAAACAGCTTTCTCTGATCCTCTGTAACGGGGGATCATGAGTTTCTGATAAGTGGCCAGTCTGATTTGGAACAAGCACGCTTCTTTCTTCTCACAGCAAGAATTTATGTTTTATGCTTTTTGGAACTTTTTTTAAGATATTTTCATATCACTTGGGTGATTTATTTTTTATACATGGACTTTTAATTATCACTTTGAACATTTAATTTTTGGTTCGATTATTAATTTGACATGTGTTTTGTATATTACGAATACAATAAAGGGGAACTCTTCACTTAGTTCTAAATATTTGGTTTGGTGATAATGTGTATGATCACCAATCTGTTCTAGCGTGATTCAACCCCCCTTTTTTCTTATTTAATTTCACTGTGTTTGTGTTGCATAGATGAATCGCAGCTATAATTGTTATTGTTTATGTATTTCACTGTAGCGCAGTTATTCCCCTCATTTTTCACGTCAACACCAGAGACTGCACAGTCATTGGCAGCCGCCAGCACCCCCCCGCCAAAATCACCACCGCCCACATCACAAAACTGATGGGCTTGGAGCGCAATGCTCTGTGCTCCAAGCCCACCCTTTTTTTAAGCCTCTGGCTCTAATCATGTGTATCAAAAAAACACCCCCCATTGGAATCCATGGTCCGGCGGCTCTGCGTGTAAATCAGGGGGCCTGGGGGCATGAATAGGGGGAGCGGTGCCCGTGCGCCCCTAATGGACAGGGCCGCCACTGTTTTGCACCTCCCCTTTTTCATGTGGTCAATACTTTTTCCTTATGTCACACTGCATTTTATTACAAATAACTTAATTTCTGAACTTATTTGTTTTGGTTTCTTTGTATGTGTGGATTGCATGGGTTGTTACCGACATGTGGTGAAAATCTCATGTGAATAGCACCTTCAAAAATATATTTACCTAAAAGAAATGGTGGCGTGTTCAATATTTATTTTACCAGCTGTATAAGAAACTAGTAAAGAAACTGACTTGCCAGAACTTATCCAAAAGGTAATTATTAACCATTTAAGATTAAACTTTTTGTTTAAGCTTCAACCATGTTGCTATCTATTTTCGGAAGGAGAAAAAGATTTATTGTATCAATAAAGTTATAAAAGAAAAAAAAAAAAACACCTCATTTCATGTATATAAAGCAGGGAAAATCCAGGGCACTTACGAATGGGAGCAGTTAACAGGGCACAGCTGACATTCTCCATCTTTGTCTGCATATTTCCAAACAGGCACAAAGGAGTCCATCTTCTTTCCACTCGGGCAATGTTTCACACATGTGGTGCCATCTCTGTAGTGGGCACAGGCCACACACTGCTCTGCACTCTGTTCGAAAAAATGTGACTGGGTAAGAACATCATCAACAATACAATATGGAAATCCTATTATACACAGAATACAAAATACAGTGACTGACCGGACCAAAGCACGTCTGAGATCCATTCTGCAGCATGCACTCTGGATGACACATTATACACTGGCCTTTATCAACAACTTCCCTTGGCTCCCTGAAAGAAAAATATTACTTATTATACAACACTTGCAACTATGTAGCAGATTCAATACTGCAAGGAAAAGGCTTCCATTATGAAAGTTTTTTGTTTTTAAGTTAAATGTAGTATTTTTTACCACTGTTCTACCAAAGTACGTTTATAAAATGGCGGACTGGTGGACTTATTTACGCACCGCCATTTATAAATGATCTCTGGAAAAACGCGGGTGGCCTTTCTACCTACAAATATTTATGTACCGAGCCGTCACTAGACGGCTCGATACAAAGTGTACTGAGCCGCTCCAATCGGCTCAGTACCTTCTGATCATTGTGATATCTAATCTTAGTGGTCACAATGCAAATATTTACATGGTAGATCCCTTTACTTCCCCTACAACAACAAGGAGATAAATCTATGAATGGGAAACTAATGAACGGGCCTGGGAGAGGAGCTGTTCTTTCATTCATTCATTTTTTGTAACCCTTTTTCCTGCTCCACACTCCTCTCCTGCACATCTGATCAACAACATGTCTTTGTATGTGACCTGTATATGATCCCTTCACTTCCCTTATCTTGCGCATCTGCACATTAACTTCTTCATCTCCATCCTGTCATTGTATGTGACCTGATCCTTAACCCCTTCACCTCCTTCTCCCTCTGTGTATAACCTGTACGATAATGTATTAGTGCAACATTACCAAGCTTCATTTTCACCCCCTTAATGCCAGCACGTTTATTTCCAAAAAAAAAACCCCCCCAAAAAAAAAAAACTAGGTCAAATTGGGGTGCCTACAGCTAAAAAAGAGGTGGGTTGGATGTCAAATTTGTACAGTCCTGGAACGTTTATTTTAACAAAAGTAAAGCAGACAAGTTTTTTTCTGAAATTTTTGGTCTTCCTTTATATGAGAAGTAGATGTAAAAAAAAAAAACTCAGCTGTTATTCAGTACCACCAAAAGATAGCTCTATGAAGGAGATTTACTAAAACTGGAACACTCAGAATCTGGTGCAGCTCTGCAGGGTAGCCAGCTTCTGACTTCAGCTTGTTCAATTAAAGCAGAGTTCCACCCAGAAATGGAACTTCCGCTGATCCGGTCCCCCCCCCCCCCCCCCTACAGTGTCACATTTGGCACCTTTCAGGGGGGAGCAGATACCTGTCTAATCCAGGTATTTGCTCCTACTTCCGGCAAATGATCGTCACAGTATCCACGGCGATCTACGCCATGTCCGGCCCCTCCTCCGTCCCCCCCTGCTGTCTTCTGGGAGACACACAGGTCCCAGAAGACAGCAGGGACCACTCAGAACGCACAGTGCGACTCATACATGTGCAGTAGGGAACCAGGCTGTACCAGATTTTGCGCCGTGCAGTTTTAGTAAATAACCCCCTATGTGTCGCAGAAAATGGTATAAAGTTAATATGGGTACAGGGTTGCATTACCGAGTAATTGTCAGTCATGCCATCAAAGCACTGAAAACTGTAAACTGGTCTGATAATAAAGGGGTATGTATTACAGGCTGGAACACAAGTGGTTAAAAAGGAAGTAAATTCCCATGTATTATTTGTACCTATAGGGAAGCCTATAATAAAACTTTCCTATAGGTACTGCAAATATCTCCCAAACGTGCACAGTTTAGGAGATATTTACTATATATGCAGCTGATGACATCATCGGCGCATTCGCTATGAAGGAACGGCCATCCGGTGCCGTTCCTTCAGAATCCTGTGCCTTCAGAATGCATCAAGATAAAAAAATCTTCTGACTTTACAACCACTTTAAGTCCCATCCCTAAAGAGAGTAGGAGCTTAGCGAGACATCGGGAATATGAAAGTCACATGACTTAGCATACATTTACCTAATAGCTTAGCATTGCTATGATAAAGTGCGCACAGGATGAGAACTTAGGTGCACTCTTAAACATAAAGCTTATAATGCAAATCTGTGCTCTGCCAATGCTAACCAAAGCAGCAGTTTCACTCTAATGCCCACTCCTAGGTACTCATCTTTCCTTTGTTACCCTGACACCCTATTTATAAAGCAAATAAAAAAAGCAGATACTTGTGAGAATGGACCTGCATGTGACTCTATAATTACTCATGTGGCAGCGCTGGTATTTAGCGATTGTCCCACTGCTGTCACTGGGCTGGGCAGAGAGTCTTATGTCCTGTGCAAGCTACAACTAGAGTAACATGGAGCTTACACAGAGCTTACTCACTTCTTTCTTGCTGACTCAAGGGTTTGACAGGGGAGTAGAACATTTGAAAAACAGCAGACAAATAAAGATACCCAAAATTGTAAATGGATAACGCACTAAAAACATTTACAAATCTATATAGTACTATGTTCACAAGTACATGCACAAAATGTCATACGTTTTGCTTGGAATGGAGGTTTCAGTGATAAAAATAGGATTTTTGTACTCACTGTAAAATCTTTTCCTTGGAGTCTATTGAGGGACATTGGAAGTCTTTAACCTTTAGGTTATACCAACCATTTTTTTGTTTCTGCATAGGTACAAAGTGGTGTTGAAGCACAGGACTTCCTTCTTGCCTAAGGTATCTTTTCTGCCTTCTACCTCAGCCAGGACATTGTTCTTCTGTTACTCTCTAAAGCTGCAGTTCACCGAAATGAAATGTCCCTATTATTTGGCTGTGGTTTGGGCTATGAGAGCAAATCTTTCAGCCACGGGTTCTTTCAGTAAAACCCATTCCTGTTCAACTATCTCTATGTGGTTCAGACAGACCATCATCTAAGCTTTCCTGTCAAGGTGTACTTTACAAGGTCGGTGAGGGCTTCTTAGGGTTTTCAGCATCAAGCAATTGTTTTCCAGATTTGCAATGTTGTCACTTGTTCACTTGTTGTCCTCTCACATGTTCTGTAAGGTCTACCAAGTGGACACCGTGGTCCTCATCTAATGCCAGATTTGGGTGTAAGGTCCTTCAGGTGGCCCTTTTAGCTGCAGGCACAGCCCAGTTCTTTTTTGTCTTCTTTGGCCGATTAGCCTTAATTTGCTTTTATTTGCTTTGTTCACTACCTCCAAGTTGGTTTGTTTTTGGACCTCGTAAAGGTTAAGGGCCACCTGTGTCCCTCAATGGCCAAGAAAGAAAATATGTTTTTTTTAATTTACTGTAGAATCCGCTGAGGGACACAGATCCCACCCCTCTGTATTTATTATCATGCTCCCAGTGTGGATTTGCTGCAAAACTGAGGCATGGTGGTAGTGGGAGGGGTTATCCTGGCCTATAGTTTTTCTGTTTGTCAGTGTCCAATCCTTCTGTAGGTGGCAGTAATGCCCAAAGTGTAAGACTTCCTGTGTCCCTTAATGGACAAGAAATACAGACTTCATTGTTTAGTGGACTTGACAGATTTTTTTATTTTTTTTATTTTTTTTCCCCTCCAGGTAAAATGTTGACAAATGCATTCCTTAGTGCACCTTATTGGACAGCAAATTTCTTTAGGCTGGGTTTGCATATGTACGACTGCGGTTCCTAGCATGGGTTCCGGTGCGTTCCTGTTAGCCAGTTCAGGTGTGAAACATGTCAGCATTTATGCCCGAATTCCCACCTGAACCTGACCCAAACACGCACAGGACCCTTTTGGAATGCAGACCACGGCCACCCTGGACCTCTGTGAACTGGCTTTATTGAGAGCCGATCACACTCACATGTCATGTGAATTGGATGCAGGGGGAAAACAGCATCCAATTTGCACATACAGTGGGGGAAAATATTATTTGATCTCCTGCAGATTTTGTAAGTTTGCCCACTTACAAAGAAACGAAGGGTCTCTAATTTTTTTCATAGGTGTATTTTAAAATGATAGACAGAATATCAACCAAAAACTCTGAAAAAACACATGCTACAAATATTATAAATTAGGTTGCAGTTCAGTGAGTAAAATAAGTATTTGATCCCCAAGCAAAACAGAACTTAGTACTTGGTGGAGAAATCCTTGTTGGCAAGCACAGAGGTCAGACGTTTCTTGAAGTTGGTGACCAGGTTTGCACACATCTCAGGAGGGATTTTGGTCCACTCTTCTTTACAGATCTTCCTTAAGGTTTCTTGGCTGTCTCTTGACAACTTGAAGTTTCAGCTCCCGCCATAAATTTTCTATAGGATTAAGGTCTGGACACTGGCTAGGCCACTCCATAACCTTATGAGAAAAAAGTTTGTGACTTTGTATGAAGCACAGGACATAAAGGGACAAGTGCTTCCATCCCCGGTTACTGAAGTACATAGGGGAAGGGTTTGGTAGTTTGTATAAAGCATGCGGCCAAGGAGGTATCATGACAAGAATGTGTCTGGCGGGTGTATTGTAAGTCATAACTATATAAATTACATAATGGCAGAAGGTGTACTAGTGCTGTGACCAAGAGGTGATGAAATGGTAATAGGACTATGCTTTTTATCTAGGCATAGTCCTATTACCATTTCATCACCTCTTGGTCACAGCACTAGTACACCTTCTAGTAATAATCAGCTACTATGTCATATACCCTTATGTTTTATTACATATATAAATCTACACTTTTTCACAGATGGGCTATGTTGATGTGGTCCACATCACCCCGATTATCCATGGGGGATCTATACCCAGGGACAGTCGTCTCCTGTTGGTTTTCCATCATTGTGCCATGGGGTTTACTATCTCAGCTCCCGGGGCAGATGATCCTTCCGGGCCGGCCTCCAACTCTCAACACTTGCACCCAGACTCATAGTTGGTCTGCAAGTATGAGTGGGTGATTTACTTTTCTAGCCTTCCTTCCCTCCTCCTCCTCTTATAGACAGACCCATTGTAATTTTTTATAGACACCTATTCTGCATCTGTTCCTGAAGAGTGGAAGTTAGCCACGAAACGTGTCGGGCTATATAGATGCATTTTGTTTACATCTCAAGATTGTTACCAACATTATACTGATCAGGTTTTACTGGATTGTTCCAATTTAATTATGGTTTTATTTTATATTGTGTAGACATGAAGTAATGAGTTTGGTGGTTTATAATGTCAATAATATGAACTAATATGTTACTATGCCATTATGCTATCATGTTAATATATATTATGTATGAAATAAATTTACTTATTACACTTTCTTGTATGTATTATGCCATTATGTAATGTATATAGTTATAACTTACAATACACCCGCCAGACACATTCTTGTCATGATACCTCCCTAGCCGCATGCTTCATACAAAGTCCCAAACCCTTCCCCTATGCACTTCACGACCTTAATGTGCTTCTTCTTGAGCCACTGCTTTGGGTCATTGTCATGCTGGAAGACCCATCCACGACTCATCTTCAGTGTTCTGGCTGAGGGAAGAAGGTTCTCATCTAAGTTTTTACATGGCCCCATCCATTGATGCTTGGTGCTCATATAATGATTGAATAAAGTGCAACGGTGCTCCAAACTTGCAAAGTGTGAGGTGCCACACTCCCCATCACCAGACATATTGGACCCTCAGCTTTGCAGTCTGGGGTCAAAATAGGCTGTGATCTATTGATCTGGGGTATGTATGATGGTTGCTCAGAGGCTCCTCCAGAGAGATTGCTTTATATCAGAGAGGATTCACCACACTCCATAGATTGGGAGACAGAGAGGAAACTAGTGAAATACCGCTAAAATAAAGTATAAAGCACAAACTAGGTGCGGCTTACAGGATAACTGGCAAAAACAGGCATCAGTAACAACATCCGAGTCACCCACGCCAACCAGCGGCAGACTCAGATGTTTTTACTGATGCCTGTTTTTGCCAGTTATCCTGTAAGTGGCGCCTAGTTTGCGCTTTATACTTTATTTTAGCGGTATTTCACTATGAGTTTCCTCTCTGTCTCCCAATCTATGGAGTGTGGTGAATCCTCTCTGACATAAAAGCAATCCCCCTGGAATCCCTCTGGAGGGTCCAAAATTTCTGGTGAGTGGGTTCACAGAAGGGGGAGTGTGGCACCTCACACTTTGCAAGTTTGGAGCACCGTTGCACTTTATTCAATCACTATATGAGCACCAAGCACTTTATAGATTTGTGTATATTTTATGTTTGCATATTTGATCTGTATGGCACAAGCAAATTGATCTATATAGCACATGCTACTGAATTGTTAGGATTAATATATATTCTGCTAGCGCTGTTTTGTATTTTCTTTCACTGATTAAGGTTCTAGCACCTTTGCACAGCTGCTGCAGTTTTGCATGCATCACATTTTGATTACCTTAGCGCGAGTTTATGAATAGCTTTAACCAACAACCTTGTTCCTGGGCAGCTCAATGTGGCTGATCACATGCACTTCCCTAAACTGTTGTCTTTCCAGCATAGCCAATGACAGAGGTGGGGCTTAAGACCCACCTCTGTCACACCCAGCCCCTCCTCTATCCTGCCTCTGTCCCACCTGGCCCCGCCCACCCCCGCACCATGTGTGAGGTCATTAGGACACTTGAATAAAGTTAGAAGCTTTGTGGTCACATGACAGGTGCAGGTTCAAGGCAAATAAGGTAGAACATTTTTATTTTTTTATTTTTAAACAGAACACTGCAATTATATTGGGGTTCATGAAAGAAGAAAGATCTTTGAGGACAAGCATTTTCTTCCACTTTAAATTATGGTGTCACCATTGTCCCTTCCCCTTGATAATAACCATAATACTTCATTCTAAATTGTACTCTCAGCATATAGCTTTAGCACAGTACAAAACACTCACCCCTCTTCTACATTGCAGGATTCCACACAGTCATTCCCACGAAGCAAGCCACTACAGTTGACACACTGAGATGGTCCAAATCCCCAGCACTCAGCATTAGCACACAGCTGGAAGCACACGTGTCCCTCTTTTTCTATGAGATACGGAAAATACTTGGGTTGCCAAAACCACTAAAAGACCACAATGTCTAAAGAAAAGTAAAATTTTATTCCGAGTTAACTTACCACACTCATTCTGTGGTTTATTTGTTGTCTTCAATATAGCTTGTCTAGAATTCCTAAATATGTTTGTCCACGGGACAGTGTCCAGATAGCAAAGATTGGGGTTGGCCTCCAGCAGCACTAATCCACTGCTGATCTCCGTTAAGGACCGCAAGCCAAGAGATGAGATGGAAATGTTGCGGACAACCAGTGAATACGCCCCACTATGAAGAAATACAACAGATATTGCATAAATCAGTACCACATTTTTGCTACAGGAAGAAATCTAGATGTAACAGGTGTGCTGTATGCATCCAAGGAGAGACGCATACTCAATAAGGAAGACCTGTGTGTGCCTTTCTCCTTGAATGCATATATCTCTCAATGTACATAGCATGTAGCCAATTTAGCCCAACATTTTTACTTATTTCATGCAGCTTTCACTGACATGCCAAAATAGGTGCAAAGGCAGACGTTAAAACCCATAAATGTGCGCAGAGAAACGTTTGGATTTCCATTTTTTTGGTGACCCATATACAAAAACTTGGGAGTGCCACTCAAAGCATAGCAAAACGCCCCCCTGCAGTCTAAAGCACAGATGTGGTGCCAACGTTCAAACAAGCTCACCCAGGCTAGCTGAAACAGATCGGGAGACAGAAGGTAGAAGCGCCACACACTGAAACCCAGCCACTATAAATATAGAACAATGAGGCTATGGTTTCAGCCTGAACTCCTCCTGGCTATATCAGGCTGAAGCCATATCTTTATCTTTCTATATAGTGGCTGGGTTCCGGTGGGTGGCGTTTCTACCTTCTGTCTTCCGATTCATATTTTTTGTGTCTCAATTTCAGGGTTTCACACACTGGGGGAAGTATATTATGACTGTCTAGTGGGCAAGTGTATGATTGATAAGCAATATGAAGTATGCAATTTCCCTATTAATGTTGGCCTCGCAAATATCCAATAAAGCCTTAATACCCTAGTTATTTCTGGTTACCTTAGATGACTCTTATAGGAATGTGAACTGCCTACGGACAAGTCAGCCCCCTCTCCTTCAGGAATTTGCCATTTTCCTTAGAAAGTCTTTTGCACCGAGGGTGGGCTTGACCATTTCCTACACCCAAGACCTATATACCCTAGCTAGAACTTGTAGTGGTAGTCTCGTCTCCAGAGCTGCATCATGCAAGCATTTGATCTGATTACCTGGCCACGCTTTTATGGGGGTGACTTCGTGGCGAAACAGCATCTTTAGTTAAGTATTCTTGTCATATTTTCTTTATCTGTCATTATCTTTAAAAATGTTATACTTTAAGTATTTGTGTGATCTCTTTTTGCACATATCGAACACAGCCCCCAAAAAACGTAACAAAACAGTGATATATATACTTTATGTCCCTAGCCTAGATGAGGCAAGGAGCTGGTGGTAAAACCCCCCTCAGGGTGGTAGACTTTTAGGGAGGTGAGGTTGCCCATTACTACACTTCCTCCCTAACCTGTCAGATCCTCCAGGTTTTAAATTCCATCCTAAAATAAACCTTTTTGACATGGATATGGGGATCCCCAATGCTAGTCGCATGGCTATTATGTGGACCCTCTCACTTCAATACTATGCAGATAAGGAAAGTCATTATTTGAATACTTGTTCAGTGGCTCACAATAGGGAAGTAGGAGGGTAAGCATGACTGCCAGGACAATGGCATTTGCAGAATGAAAAGTCAGCAATCGTATCCTCAATATTTAGCTCAGGCAAGATTCCCCTTAATAGTAAGTATAGGAAAAGATAATAAATATTACAGCCTTACTTTTAATTTATTATTAGGAGTGTATGCAACATTGAATTAACTCACTATTCTTTCTACAATTACAGTATTGTGTACTCACTTGTATAGGAGCCGCCCACGGATTACACGCAAATTCTCAAATACACTGAGATTAGCCAGTTCTTCAGGCCATGAGTCAATGTATATATATCCTACAACATAGAGAAAGACAACCATACATACAGAATTATTATTAACTGAAATACAGGTGTCGAGATTTTCCCTAGTTTTCCCTAATTATGTGTCCCTGTGACTCTCATAGAAGAAATAGGGGGTGCAACTGTCACCTAGACAGGAAGTGACAACCCTTTCTAACTCTACTAAAAATTTGAATTTGTCCATGCCTCTGATGGGAGAGCGTTCCAAACCTTTTTCTGCCACAATATAGAATGAGGGGGAAATTTCCCAACAGGGACACAGGTCTATGTTCATTTCAGAAAAAAAAAAAAATGGTTAGCTGGAGCTGGGCTTTAACTAGTTGACCTCTCACTCCTGTATACCCCATACTGGTATAAAGCTTTTTTTTACATGTCTGCTATGGGCCTACTGATGAAAACCTTGACATAACTTAAGATAATAAGTATATTCATATTCTAGGGGACAAACAACGCTTTTTGGAATATAGTCTTGCAAGAACTATTTTATTTTTTATCTGTAGACAAAAAAAATGACCAAAAGTATGTTTTTTATATTTTTAGGCAAGTATTAGGCCTCGTGCACACTGGACGTTCTGAAAATGTGTGTGTGTGTGTGTGTGTGTGTGGGGGGGGGGGGGTCCAACCAGAAAATGTGGACATGGGCACATAGGATAACATGCTGGGGAGTTTACTGGCTGTAGAAAAAAATGACTGAAGCCAAAAACAGCAACTTTAACAACTTACGCTGAGTAAACTGATATCCAACATGTCACGCTTCAAAATTGCGCCCGCTCGTGGAATGGCGACAAACCTTTGCTCTTAAAAATCTCCATAGGCGACGTTTAAAAAAATTCTACAGGTTGCATGTTTTGAGTTACAGAGGAGGTCTAGAGCTAGAATTAGTGTGGTTTGAACACTGTTTTCATATGCAGGCGCTTCTGCGCGCGAGCTCGGCGGGACAGAGCGCGTTTTAAAAAAAACCTTTTTTTCTTATTTTATCTTTTATTTTTACACTGTTCTTTTTTAAAAAAAAAAAAATTGTGTCACTTTTATTCCTATTACAAGGAATGTAAACATCCCTAACAGGAAAAAAAAAGCATGACAGGACCTTTTAAATATGAGATCTGGGGTCAAAAAGAACTCAGTATTCATATTTACACTAAAATGCATAAAAAAATAAATAAATAAATAAAAATTTGCCTTTAAGAGCTATGGGCAAAGTGAAGTTTGACGTCGCTTTCGCCCTGCAGTGGTATGGAGACGGGTGGGGGTCATCTTCCCCTCACTCGTCTCCATGCCTAACAGGACACATGACCTGATCGCCTCCGCCGCTACTGCCGGCTCCGGTAAGCGGCGGAGGGCCCTGGAGCGCGCTGGGAGGGGGGGGCCCCCCTCTTTCACCGCTGATAAAAGTGCTCTTGCGGCGAATCCGCCGCAGAGACCACTTTTATCTGAAAGCGGACTACCCGCTGAAGAAGAGGATACCAGAGTTATGGTAGCTAGCTGCTGCCATAACAACGGTATTCCACTTCAGAGTAGCGACGTAAAACGACGGCGGGCGGTCCGTAAGTGGTTAAAAAAACATTCAGTGTACATGAGGCCTTTAAGTAGTCTCAATCAACATTACCGATTTTTAATCCTTAGGCTGCTAGCATTAGTACATACTGTAGATAGGAAGGTATACTATATTTATTTGTTTTACGTTTTGTTTTTTTACATTTCTTCAGTTGCTTCTATTTTTAAAAGCAAAAAACACAAGACTTTACAATCACGTTAAGGTAAACAGGGTTTGTTGCTGTTAGCGCAGTAAGGATGTGGAACTCCCTTCCACAGTTGGTGGTGTCTGCTGGGTGTCGATAGTTTAAATAAAACTCTAATGCCCTGTACACGGTCGGATTTTCCGACGGAAAATGGGTGATAGGACCTTGTTGTTGGAAATTCCGACTGTGTGTAGGTTCCATCACACATTTTCCATAGGAATTTCCGACACACAAAGTTTGAGAGCAGGCTATAAAATTTTACGACAACAAAATCCGTTGACGGAAATTCCAATCGTGTGTACACAAATCCGACGCACAAAGTGCCACGCATGCTCAGAATAAATTAAGAGAAGAAAGCTATTGGCTACTGCCCAGTTTATAGTTCCGACGTACGCGTTTTACGTCACCACGTTCAGAACGACCGGATTTTCCGACAACTTTGTGTGTATGCAAGACAAGTTTGAGCCAACATCCGTCGAAAAATATCCATGGATTTTGTTATTCGGAATGTCCGATCAATGTCCGACCGTGTGTACGGGGCATTAGACGGGCATCTTAGCAAATGCAATATATAGGGATACGGGAAATGTTAGTGACATAAATACATACACACAAAGATTGAACTGGATGGACCAGTGTCTTTATTAAACCTTACCAACTATGTAACTATCTGCACTTACGCAAGATGGTCATGGCTAGAAATGCTAGGGGGTGTTTTTCAAAGGAATTTCTCAAGAAAATAAAGCATTGAGACATGGATGGGTGAGTTTGCTTTGAATATTAATAATGTGTCCCGTTTAGAATGACACTAAAATTATGCTTTTTTTTTTTTTACAACATATTACTGTTATTACAAGTCCTTTTTTTTTCAATTTTGCATATTTATTATAAGATGAAACTGAAAAAATAAACAAAATGCATGAAAAAAGTTTATATGTTATTATTGGTAAACAAAAAAAAAAAAAAAATTCAAATCAGCATTTTAACCACTTCTGGACCGCCACCGCACATATACTGCGGCACAGTGGCCTGGCTGTGCGAATCGACTTACCCGTACTGCGTTTCGTGCATGATATACTGTGGTCGCGCACATGTCGGAGGAGTGCACGCACGGATCCGGTGGACTGCCGGTCCACTCGCGATCGCGGTACAGAGAGGCAGAACGGGGATCCCCGTTCTGACAGGGGACAACATTGAGATTGTCTGATCCTAGTAATCAGGAACCACGATCTCGGTGTTGTCCCAGTGAGCCCACATCCCCCACACAGTTAGAGCACCCCCATGGAACACAGTTAACCCTTTGATCGCCCCTTCCCTGTCAGTGTCATTTATATATTGATCAGTGTATTTTTTTAGCACTGATTACTGTATTGGTGTCACTGGTCCCTAAAAAGCACCACATAGGGTCAGATTTGTCCGCTGCAATGTGGCAGTCCCGCTAAAAACCTCAGATCGCCGCCATTACTAGTAAAAACAACAAAAAAAAGTAGTTTAAAAGTCCCTAAATCTATTCCCTATTTTGTAGACGCTATAGATTTCCTGCAAACCAATTAATATACGCTTATTGGGATTTTTTTTACCAAAAATATGTAGAAGAATACAAATTGGCCTAAATTGATGAATACATTTTTTTTACTTTTTTTTGGATATGTATTATAGCAGAAAGTAAAAATATTGTTTTTATTTCTTCAAAATTTTTTTTTTTTTTTATAGAGCAAAATATAAAAAACGCAGGAGGTGATCAAATACCACCAAAAGAAATCTCAATTTGTGGGAAAAAAAAAGACATTAATTTTGTTTGGGTACATCTAAGGGGATTAAATAGGAAGATTTTCTTTTTTATGCATGGTTGGATAAACTTATGTCACATGCCTTTAATCAGTAAATGAATAAAATAGATTAAATACAGTGCAACAATAACAGAAGTGGCCTAGCTTTATGGTACACCTAAATCCATATTGAATGGGGAGCTCCATTTTCCTTTAGTGGGAGCTACACTCCAATTTTCCTTTAGTGGGAGCTACACTCCAATTTTCCTTTAGTGGGAGCTACACTCCAATTTTCATTTTAAATATTTGCCATGATTGTATACTATTTCAGGAAGCAAAAATATTATTTATGCCTTTATGTATCCATATTAGGTACCTGTAATTTCTTCAAGAGTCTGAAATACTTCCAAATCCACCAAAGAAAGTGCTGTTCCGTTCTGTGCTGGATCCCTGGAAAATGGTTTAAAAAGAATGAGGCAATATACAGTATGACAGTAACATTAGCTCTATATCAGGCCACTGAAATGCCTTAAAATCATTAATGAACCTACTTTATACTTAAATAATAATAAAAAAAATTTAAACCAATCGTCTTATAGATAGATAGGAGACACTCTAAATTATCATCCTGTCTTAACCATTTAATATCAATCTCCTGGTATTGGAGGCATAGCCATGGATGCATTCCATAAAACAATGCTTGGTGCCTGAGCCTGCAGGTCATTGCCATATGGGATTAGAATGGGGGGGGGGTGAAGGGGGAGATGGCCTTTGCTCCAACTTTCAGAAAGTCGTACAAAGCATAGGTAGTTGGGCAGTTGATAAAGTCTAAACAATTTTGTTATGTCAAGGCACCTTAAAGTGGTTCTAAAGGCTGAAAGATTTTTTTACCTACATGCATTGTATGCATGAAGAATGTAATAAACGGTGTGCTGCTCCCCCCACAGCCCCCCTATCACGCACCTGAGCCCCCTCTCGATCCAGCGATGTGCACGAGAGCCTTGGCCGACCTGAGACTCCCCCTCATCATTGGCTGAGACAGCAGTGGGAGCTTGGGAGCGAGCACGCACCAGTGCCCCCCATAGCAAACGGCTTGCTATTGGGGGCATTGGTCAAGGGGAAGGAGCCATGAGTGCCGGCAGGGGACCTGATAAAATGAGGATCGGGGCTGCTCTGTGCAAAAACCACTTCACAGAGCAGGTAAGTATGACATGTTTGTTATTTTTTTCTTTAAAAAAAAGCCAAACCTTTAATAGCACTTTAACCGGTTCCCAACCAGCCGCCGCAGTTATACTGCGACAGGATGGCTCCCCTGGGCGAGCCGTCGTAGCTGTATGTCGGCTCTTTAAGACGCTGTAAAAGGCGCACGTGCGCCCGCAGCGTGTCCTCGGAGCCGAGGCACTCGCGATTGCTCGTGACAGAGAGAGGACCGGGATCGGTGTGTGTAAACACACAAATCCCGGTTCTGTCAGGGGAGAGGAGACAGATCATGTGTTCCTACTAATTAGGAACACCGATAGGTCTCCTCCCCTAGTCAGTCCCATCCCCCCCATCAGTTAGAAAACACCTAGGGAACACAGTTAACCTCTTGATCGCCCCCTACTGTTAACCCCTTCCCTGCCAGTGACATTTATACAGTAATGAGAGCATTTTTATAGCACTGATCAATGTATAAATGTCAATGGTCCCAAAAATGTGTCAAAAGTATCGGATTTGTTCGTCCCAATATTGCAGTCCTGATAAAAATCGCTGATCACCGCCATTACTAGTAAAAAAATAAAAAGTAATAGAAATGCCATAAATCTATCCCCTACTCTGTAGACGCTATAACTTTTGCGCAAACTAATCAATATACGCTTAATGCGATTTTTTTACCAAAAATATGTAAAAGAATACATATCGGCCTAAACTGCGGAAAAAAAAAGTTTGTTTTTTTAAGAAAATGTGTGATATAGCAAAAAAGTAAAAAAGATATTGTGTTTTTCTCAAAATTGCCGCTCTTGTTTTGTTTATAGTGCAAAAAATAAAAAACGCAGAGGTGATCAAATACCACAAAAAAAAAGCTCTATTTGTGGTGAAAAAAGGATGTAAATTTTGTTTGGATACAATGTCGCACGACCGTGCAATTGTCAGTTAAAGCGACACAGTGCCGTATTGCAAAAAATGGCCTGGTCAGGAAGGGGGTAAATTCTTCTAGGGCTGAAGTGATTAAGGACGAACTTTAAGCAGTTATGGCAAAATTAGTCAACAGCTACAAGGGCCGGGGTAACATCATCCTCACTTCAGTAAACAATAAGGGAGTAGGAAATGGGTACCACCAAAAAAATAAAAAAAAGGTACTCACTCCCACTCCCAAAAGAAAATTAAAAGAAATATCTGCAACTTCTCAACAGGTGGGGGGGAGGGGGAGAGGAAAAAGAAGGCAACTCATTTTTGGGTGAAGGCTTCCTTTAACCACTGCAGCCCCGGAAGATTTTACCCCCTTCCTGACCAGAGCACTTTTTGCGATTCAGCACTGCGTAGCTTTAACTGGCATTTGCGCGGTCGTGCGACGTTGTACCCAAACAAAGTTGACGTCCTTTTTTTCCCACAAATGGAGCTTTCTTTTGGTGGTATTTGATCACCTCTGCGTTTTTATTTTTTGCGCTATAAACAAAAAAAAGCGTAAATTTTGAAAGAAAAACAATATTTTTTACTTTTTGCTATAATAAATATCCCAAAAAATATATATAAAAAACAAATTTCTTCCTCAGTTTAGGCCGATATGTATTCTTCTACATATTTTTGTTTAAAAAAACCCACACAATAAGCATATATTGATTGGTTTGCGCAAAAGTTATAGCGTCTACGAAATAGGGGATAGATTTATGGCATTTTTATTTTTAATTATTTTTTTTATTAGTAATGGCAGCGAGCTGCGATTTTTATCGTGACTGCGACATTGCAGCGGACAAATCAGACACTTTTGACACTATTTTGGGACCATTGTCATTTATACAGCGATCAGTGCTATAAAAATGCACTGATTACTGTGTAAATGTCACTAGCAGGCAAGGGGTTAAACACTAGGGGGCGATCAAGGGGTTAACTGTGTTCCCTCACTTTGTTCTAACTGTAGGGGGGATGGGCTCACTAGAACATGACAGAGATCACTGCTCTTGATCACTGGGAGCAGTAGATCCCTGTCATGTTGCTAGGCAGAACAGGGAAATGCCTTGTTTACATAGGCATCTCCCCGTTCTGCCTCCCCGTGTCACCATCGCGGGTGACCGGCGGACATAGAGTCTGCGGGACCCGCGGGCACGCGCGCCCACTAGCCCACGATTTAAAGGGGGCGTACAGGTACGCCCATTTGCGCAGCCGTGCCATTGTGCCGACGTACATCGTTGTGCGCTGGTCGGCAAGCGGATAAAGTGTCTTCTTTTGGCTATTTGTTTACATTTTTATATAACCATAGGTACTTTAACCACTTGCCTACTGGGCACTTAAACCACCTTCCTGCCCAGACCAATTATCAGCTTTCGGTGCTCTCACACTTTGAATGACAATTACTCAGTCATGTAATACTGCACCCAAATGAATTTTTTTGTCCTTTTTTTCATACAAATAGAGCTTTATTTTGGTGGTATTTGATCATCTCTGGGTTTTTTATTTTTTGCGCTATAAATGAAAAAAGACCGAAAATTTTGAAAAAAAACCCGCATTTTTCTTAGTTTCTGTGATAAAAGTTTGCAAATTATTAATTTTTCTTCATAAATTTTGGCCACAATTTATACTGCTACATATCTTTGGTAAAAATAACCCAAATCGGTGTATATTATTTGGTCTTTGTGAAAGTTAGAGAGTCTACAAGCTATGGTGCAAATCATAAAAAATTGATCACACCTGAAGTACTGACGGCCTATCTCATTTCTTGCGACCCGAACAAGTCAGGAAAGTACAAATACCCCCCAAATGACCCCTTTTTTGAAAGTAGACATTCCAAGGTATTTAGTAAGATGCATGGTGAGGTTTTTGATGTTGTCATTTTTTTCCACAATTCTTTGCAAAATGAAGATTTTTTATTTTTTATTTTTTTCCCCACAAAATTGTCATTGTATTAGGTTATTTCTCACATGGCATGTATATACCACAAATATCACCCCAAAATACATTCTGCTACTCCTCCTGGGTATTACGATACCCCATGTGTGGGCCTTTTTCACAGTCTGGCCACATAGAGAGGCCCAACATGCAGGGAGCACCATCAGGTGTTCAAGGAGCATAAATTACACATCTAACTTGTTGACTACCTATTACACTTTTGAAGGCCCTGGAGCACCAGGACAATGACACGTGACACTGACGTGGCACTGATGACAGATGGCACTGATGACAGATGGCACTGATACGTGGCACTGATGACAGATGGCACGAATACGTGGCACTGATGACATTTGGCACTAATACGTGGCACTGATGACATTTGGCACTAATACGTGGCACTGATGACATTTGGCACTAATACGTGGCACTGACAGATGGCACTAACACGTGACACTGATGACAGATGGCATTAATATGTGGCACTAATGACACGTGGCACTGATGACAGATGGCACTAATATGTGGCACCAATGACAGATGGCACTAATATGTGGCACTAATGACACATGGCACTGATGACAGATGGCACTGATGACAGATGGCACTAATATGTGGCACTGATGACACGTGGCACCAATGACAGATGGCACTAATACGTGGCACTGATGACATTTGGCACTAATACGTGGCACTGATGACATTTGGCACCAATACGTGGCACTGATGACATTTGGCACTAATACGTGGCACTGATGACATTTGGCACTAATACGTGGCACTGATGACATTTGGCACTAATACGTGGCACTGATGACATTTGGCACTAATACGTGGCACTGACAGATGGCACTAACACGTGACACTGATGACAGATGGCATTAATATGTGGCACTAATGACACGTGGCACTGATGACAGATGGCATTAATATGTGGCACTAATGACACGTGGCACTGATGACAGATGGCACTAATATGTGGCACTGATGACACGTGGCACCAATGACAGATGGCACTAATATGTGGCACTAATGACACGTGGCACTGATGACAGATGGCACTAATATGTGGCACTGATGACACGTGGCACCAATGACAGATGGCACTAATACGTGGCACTGATGACAGATGGCACCAATACGTGGCACTGATGATACGTGACACTGACAGGTAGCACTGATGACAGATGGCACTAATATGTGGCACTGACATGTGGCACTGATGACAGATGGCACTAATACGTGGCACTGATGACAGATGGCACTAATACGTGGCACTGATGACAGATGGCACTAATACGTGGCACTGATGACACGTGACACTGATGACACGTGACACTGACAGGTGGCACTGATGAAAGATGGCACTAATATGTGGCACTGATGACAGATGGCACTGGGGAGGGATGGCACTGACTTGACTTTTTTTTCCGTTTTTTTTTTTTCCTGACCCACCGCTGCAGCGGTTCGCTCTCCCTTCTCACACACGGTCTCTGTGTGAGGAGGGAGAGCCGGCGATGAGAGATGATCTCATATGTTTACATATGAGATCATCTCTCATTGGCACTGCCGATCGCACTGTAAACGGCCGCTGTGATTGGCCGTTTACGCCGATCTGTGACTGGCTGTGTCCAAGGGACACGGCCAGCACAGAACTTCCCCGATGCGCGCCCGGGGGAGCGTGCATCGCAGAAGTAAACAGCAGGACGTCCAGGGACGGCCACCCGGCAGGTAGCGTCCGCGCTGCAGCCGTCTTTCGGCTATAGCGTGGGCGCGAAGTGGTTAATTGGATGCCCAATTATGTAAGCAAAATATACTAAGGTTGGACATGCATTATACAATTTTCTTGCACAATTTCCCTTTAAACCTAAACATTTTCAATTTGTATGCAATCAGGCAGGCCCTTGCACTACGTAGTTGAAGGTAAATCTAAAGTAAATTGAAGAAAATTGCATAATGTATGGCTGGCTTAACCACTTGCTTACTGGGCCCTTCCTGACCAGACCAATTTTCAGCTTTCAGCGCTCTCACATTTTGAATGACAATTGCGCGGTCATGCAACACTGTACCCAAATGAAATTTTTATCATTTTTTTTTACACAAATAGAGCTTTTTGGTGGTATTTAATCACTACTGGGGCGTTTTTATTTTTTGCTAAACAAAAAAAGACTGAAAATTAAAGAAAAAAAAAAAAAGTTTTATATATTTTGTTATAATATTTTGCAAACAGATAATTTTTCTCCTTTACTGATGGGCACTGATAGGTGGCACTGACGGGTGGCGTTGAGGTGGCACTGATCAGGAGGCACTGGCGCGGCTGCATTGATGTGTGGCACTGATGGGCTGCACGAAAAGGTGGCACTGATGCAGTACTGATGGACACTGATAGGGGGCATTGGTGGGCACTGGTTTACAGCACTGATGGGCACTGATATACAGCACTGTTGATCACTAAGGGGACCAAGGTCCCTCTAACAGAAGCCGGTTAACGGTTTGCTACTTTTCTTCATGCTGACAGCGAAGAAAGAAAGAAGCCAGAAACCGGCTTCTGTTTACCTCCATGATCAGCTGTCACTGGCTGACAGCTGATCATGTGGTAAAGGTCCCGTTGTGATTGGCCCTTTACCCTGCTCTGTGATCAGCCAAGTCCCAATGACTCAGCGATCACAGAGCGTGCTGCCCGCATGCCCCCTGAAGTGCACAGGTGGCATGAGAATGGAAGGACGTACATGGAGGCCCAACCGGCAAAGGAAGCCTGTGCTGTAGCCGTCTTTCTGCTAGGGGCAGAGGATTGTAGCTGGTTGCAGCTCTTAGTAACGGTCATTCTAGCCATAAGAATCTGCAGATGCCTCCTGTTGGAATTTGCAGTGTGCTGCGCTTATCATGCATGTGAATGAAGCCATAGTTTAAAAAAATCACATTCATTTTCCAAGACCTTAAAATAAAGACTCACGCTCTGAAGGATTCAGAAAGGAATGCCAAGTTGCCAAAGATTTTGGTGCATCCTTGGAAATGCTGGATGTTGGTAGAATTAACAGCCCGTGTGGTCTTCAGAAAGTCCATTCCCAAACCATAACAAACTGAAGAGAAGAGAGAGAGAGAGAGAGAGAGTGTCACTGATGTAAACAATAATCTCTTAAAAGGTTAGTCCACCTAACCCAAACTTTTAGCGCTTTGAAAATGATATTCAATGTACAAAGACTTCCTGCCAAGGTGCTTTTTCTTGGAAATATTTTTAACCACCTGACCTTTGGAAGATTTACCCCCGCTTCATGACCAGGCAATTTTTTTGCGATACGGCACTGTGTTACTTTAACTGACAATTGCGCGGTCATGTGACACTGTACCCAAATAAAATTGATGTCCTTTTTTTCCCCACACATCATCTGTGTGTTTTGGGTTTTCTTGCGCTATAAAACCTATCCAATAAAAAAAAAGAAATTCTTCGAAAACGTAGGCGAATATGTATTCTGCTACATATTTTTGGTAAAAAGAATCCCAATAAGTGTATATTGATTGGTTTGCACACTCATTATAGTGTCTACAATCTATAGGCGGGACTCCGATATTGCGGCGGACATTGACACTTTTGACCCTTGGCAACCAGTGACACAAATACAGCAATCTGTGCTAAAAAAAAAAAAATAAAAATAAAAAATGCACTGTCACTGTACTAATGATATTGGTTGGGAAGGGGTTAACATCAGGGGCGATTAAAGGGTTGCCTAGCCAGTGTTTTACTGTACTATGTGAGGTGCTTTTACTAGGAGAAGAAATGGAATTTATTCCCTGCTTTGCAGAGGCACACAAATCCCTTCCCTCCTGTCAGAGTGGCGATCTGCCTTGTGTACATAGGCAGACCGCTGTTCTGCTTAACGATCGGTGCCGGAGGACATTGGGTAACATGCACCCACCCATTGGCTTCCCCTGTGTGTGCGCCCCCCAACCAGAAGTGTCGGAACACAAATTATATATATATATATATATATATATATATATATATATATATATATATATATATATATATATATATATATATATATACACATACATATACACACACACACACATATATACACACACGCACACGTGATCTGACGCACAGGTGCTGCCCTGTAGCAGTAAAACTGCTGTAGGGCGGACCTGAACTGGTTAAAGAGACGTTTGGTAATTTGTAATTTTGTATAACACTTTCTATATTTATTATGGTAAAAACTAAAATGACTTTAGATTCCATATACAGTGCATCCAGAAAGTATTCACAGGGCTTCACTTTTTCCACATTTTGTTATGTTACAGCCTTATTCCAAATCAGATTAAATTCATTATTTTCCTCAAAATTCTACAAACAATACCCCATAATGACAATGTGAAAGAAGTTTGTTTGAAATCTTTGCAAATTTATTAAAAATAAAAAATCCCATGTACATAATTATTTGTAGCCTTTGCTCAATACTTTGTTGAAGCACCTTTGGCACCAATTACAGCCTCCAGTCTTTTTGAGTATGATGCTACAAGCTTGGCACACCTATTTTTGGCCAGTTTCTCCCATTTCTCTTTGCAGGACCTCTCAAGCTCCATCAGTTTAGATGGGGAGAGTTGGTGTGCAGCCATTTTCAGATCTCTCCAGAGATGTTCAATCGTGTTCAAGTCTGGGCTCTGGCTGGGCCACTCAAGGACATTCACAGAGTTGTCCCGTAGCCATTCCTTTGTTATCTTGTGTGCTTAGGGTCATTGTTCTGTTAGAAAACGAACCTTCAACCAAGTCTGAGGTCCAGAGCGCTCTGGGGTAGGTTTTCTTTAAGGGGATTAATTCCAGAGATAAAACGATAATTCTCCCGCTCTACAAGACTCTGGTCCAGCCGCACCTAGAGTATGCCAGTTCTGATCACCAGTCCTCAGGAAGGATGTACTGGAAATGGAGCGAGTACAAAGAAGGGCAACAAAGCTAATAAAGGGTTTGGAGGATATTAGTTATGAAGAAAGGTTGCGAGCACTGAACTTATTCTCTCTGGAGAAGAGACGCTTGAGAGGGGATATGATTTTAATATATAAATACCGTACTGGTGACCCCACAATAGGGATAAAACTTTTTTGCGGAAGGGAGTTTAACAAGACACGTGGCCACTCAAAATTAGAAGAAAAGAGGTTTAACCTTAAACTACGTAGAGGGTTCTTTACTGTAAGAGCGGCAAGGATGTGGAATTCCCTTCCACAGGCGGTGGTCTCAGCGGGGAGCATCGATAGTTTCAAGAAAGTATTAGATAATCGCCTGAATGACCGCAACATACAGAGATATACAATGTAATAGGGACAAATAATCACACACACAGGTTGGACTTGATGGACTTGTGTCTTTTTTCAACCTCACCTACTATGTAACTATGTCTCTGTACATTGCTGCATTCATATTTTCCAGTGTTAATTTCAATCGACTAAAAGATTTTAGTCGACCAAAACTAAAATGCTATTTTAGTCAAAAGACCAAGACTAAAACTAAATTTAAATTTGACTTCAAAATTAACACTGGTCTGTAGTGCATGTTCATACCCCAATACCATAAATTATAACATATTAGATTTTTCGCTCCAGAAGTATACAAGTTTGGAAATTGTAGAGAAATGTTAACTAATGCATTACAGTTTAATTACATCCATTCGATTTTAGTCGACTAAAATGTACTGGAGATTTAGTCTACTAAATTTGACTAAAACTAACACAATAGCAGAAGACTGAATAGGGACTAAAACTGAAATGCCATTTTAGTCCTATGACTAAGACTAAAACTAAATCGAAAATTGCTGCCAAAATTAACACTGCATCTTTCCCTCGATCCTGACTAGTCTCCCAGTTCCTGCCGCTAAAAAACATCAGGACCAGAACAAAATGCACACA
Organism: Lithobates septentrionalis; assembly: GCA_037952835.1. Lineage (NCBI taxonomy): Eukaryota > Metazoa > Chordata > Amphibia > Anura > Ranidae > Lithobates > Lithobates septentrionalis. Next base: position 76,729 of record JBBDGP010002387.1, read on the forward strand.
CCACTCAAGAAGTTTGAGGTTTCCGCACATCGCCACAGGTGATAGCCCCTGCTCACCACCGTCCACAGCATATGTATAGAAAGAAAAAATGGCTGCACACATTAGGATGCTTGTAAGGATTCTTTATCGTCATCATGCCAGACCGATACAACAGGGACAGGATTGACACGTTTCACACAAACATACCGTGCTTGTTCACAACATCCCAAGAGCATGATGCTGCCACCACCATGCTTCACTGTAGGGATGGTATTGGCCAGGTGATGAGCGGTGCCTGGTTTCCTCCAGATATGACGCTTGCCATTCAGGCTAAAGAGTTCTTCAGGTGCCTTTTGGCAAACTCCAGGCGGGCTGTCATGTGCCTTTTACTGAGGAGTGGCTTCCTTCTGGCCACTCTACCATACAGGCCTGATTGGTGGAGTGCTGCAGAGTTGGTTGTTCTTCTGGAAGGTTCTCCTCTCTCCACAGAGAAATGCTGGAGCTCTGTCAGAGTGACCATCGGGTTCTTGGTCACTCAGTTTGGCCAGGCGGCCTGCTCTAAGAATCGTCCTGGTGGTTCCAAACCTTTTCCTATTTACAGATGGAGACCACTGTGCTCATTGGGACCTTCAATGCTGCAGACATTTTTCTGTACCCTTCCCCTGATCTGTGCCTCGATACAATCCTGTCTCTGAGCTCTACAGACAATTCCTTGGACTTCATGGCTTGGTTTGTGCTCTGACATGCACTGTTAACTGTGGGACTTTATATTGACAAGTGTGTGCCTTTCCAAATCATGTCCAATCAACTGAATTTACCACAGGTGGACTCCAATCAAGTTGTAGAAACATCTCAAGGATGATCAGTGGAAACAGGATGCACCCGAGCTCAATTTTGAGTGTCGTGGCAAAGGCTGTGAATACTTATGTACATGGGATTTTTTTCATTTTTATTTTATTTTTTTACATTTGCAAAGATTTCATACAAACTTATTTCACGTTGTCATTATTGGGTATTGTTTATAGAATTTTGAGGCAAATAATTAATAAAATTAATTCTGGAATAAGGCTGTAACATAACAAAAATGTGGAAAAAGTGAAGCGCTGTGAATAATTTTCGGATGCACTGTATTTTAACTTTTCAAACATTCTTTCTATGGTGGTGACAATGTCTGAAACTAAAAAGGGTTTAATAGGTGATTTATATGATGTCTTAGTGGGGGCAGTTGGCTCTAAAAACGTTGATCAAATGCAGACAGACATGGAGTCAAGATATAGGCGATTTAGACAAGGGTCAATGGATAGCGGTGGTAAAGCTCCTTCAAGAAGTTTCACATTCCTCCTCTCAAAAGCTGACACAGCTTTATATACTCCATAGAGTCTATTCTATCCCTCAAAAATTGTTTTCTTGGGGGTCGTCAACCCTCACCTAACTGCCCTAGTTGAAACATGCATACGGGCACGTTAAATCATATGTTGTGTCCTAAACTATTTCAGTATTAGAAAGATATATTTCAAATTTTATCCGATCTTTCTGCGATCCAGTTGACTCTTGATCCTAAACTTGCCCTAGTCGGCATATTTCCAGAGAATAAGCTATTATTTTCCCAGAAAATTTTATTTACCTAATATTTCTTAAAGCGGGAGTCCGGCGACCAATCTTTTTTTTTTTTATGTCATTGAGACACCTTGCTAACCCCAAAATAATACTCATAGTTTGGGTGTAATATTTCCGCCTCTGTCGGTTTTCGTACTGAAGAATAACTTAAAAAATGTGATGCTGGCTGTCTCCATCTTGCTTGTGGGCATGTGAAGCCCACAAGCATTCATTTCCTGGATGCAGTGAATGCTGTTCATTCACAGCTTGTTCACACTCATGATCACTGTTTCCGCACTGAATCTTGGGAAGCCTGACACTAAGCTCCCAGGAGACAGTGCGGCGCCGGGGAAAGGCAATAAACACGCCTACTCCCATGGGAGGAGAGACAGGAAGTGCCACAATAAAGTTCAATATAAAGGTAATTACAGTGATAAAAAAAAATTTCGTGCGGCATTTGAACATCTATGCAATTAACTGAAGGGGGTAAGATTAAATTAAAAATTTGAGTGGAACCCCGCTTTAAAGTTGATTTCTCAAAGTTGGCCACCTTCTAACCCACCATCTTGTGTTCAATGGTGCACGGCGGTAAATGCTGTGCTGGATAGAGAGCGACTTATCTATAAGCACAAGGGTTGTATGACTAAATTTAATAAGATCTGGTCTTCTTAGTTATCCTCCCTATATATAGTATCTACTAGTGTGGATGATGGATGATGATATTCATTCTGTCGATAGTGTTGCTGCTCTAGGATGGGTCTATGGTGCGGAACCTAATTGAATTACTGGTTGTGCTGCAACGTTAAACCTTTCTCAGCGATAACTGCCATATACAAAAATCATTGTTATATTTATTTTCTTTATTTTTTTACTATTATTTTTTATTTTTATTCTTATTTTATTTTTTCGTTTGTATAGGTATTTGTGGTATACTTTGTAGATGTGCAAGTAAAAAATTGAAAATGTAATAAAAAATATTTGATTGAAACAAAAAAAAAAAAAAAAAAAAAAAAAAAAAAAAAAAAGGACGAACAACTAAAATTACATTTAAAAATAATTACTTTTCTTTAGCTTCAAAATGATAAAATATGTGCATGTAAACATTTTGGCATTTACAGCCGTGGCCAAAAGTTTTGAGAAGGACACAAATATTCATTCATTTGCACAAAGACTGCTGCCTCAGTTTTTATGATGGCAATTTGCATATACTCCCAAATGTTATGAAGAGTGACCAGATGAATTGCAATTAATTGCAAAGTCTTTCTTTGCCATGAAAATCAACTTAATCCCCCAAAAAATAGGATTTTTGTAACAGCTTACCTGTAAAATCCTTTTCTTGGAGTACATCATGGGACACAGAGCCTTAAGTAATTACTTAATGGGTTATAGGCCACCTTCAGGTGATGGACACTGGTATACCCAATACAGGAAGTTCACTCCCTATATAACCCCTCCTCCTTCCAGGAACACATCAGTTTTTTGTAGCAAAGCAATATACTTAAATCCACAAAAAAGGAGGGGAGGGACCTCTGTGTCCCATGATGTACTCCAGGAAAAGGATTTTACAGGTAAGCAGTTATAAAAATCATATTTTCTTTATCGTACATCATGGGGCACAGAGCCTTAATTACTTAATGGGACATCCCATAGCAATGCTACTTGAAGGGAGGGAGACACATAACCCGGAAGGTACCCCCAGACTTCAGGATCTATACTGCTGCCTGCAGCACACTGTGCCCGAAGGCGATATCCTCATACCTCCTTACATCCAGCTGATAAAATTTTGTGAATGTATGCATTGAAGACCAAGTTGCGGCCTTACAGATCTAAGCCATGGAGGCCTGGTGACGCACTGGCTAAGAAGCACAAACCACCCTGGTAGAGTGTGCCTTAACTTGAAAAGGGGGGATCTTACCCATTAAATCATAAGTTTGAATTAGAACTTGCCGAATCCACTTAGCGACAGTGGATTTTGAGGCTGCCTGTCCTTTCTTAGGACACTTTGGCAGAATAAATAAGACATCAGTCTTACGAAACTGAGCAGTTGCCTTTAACTAGATTTTCACTGCTCTCACCACATCAAGACAATGTAGTGACTTTTCTACCCTGGAACATGGTTTTGGAAAAAACCATGGCAGGAACATATCTTGGTTCAGGTGGAAACCTGAAACCACTTTTGGTAAAAAACCTGGATGAGGGCGCAACATCACTCATGAAAACGTCCTCATGAAAAATCAAATATGGCTCTTTACAAGAAAGAGCAGCCAATTCCGAAACCCTCCTTGCTGAGGATATAGCAACAAAAAATACCAACTTCCTTGTCAAAAAGACTAAGGGAATATGTTGTATCAGTTCAAATGGCTGTTTTTGTAACACCGACAAAACCAAGTTCAAGTCCCAAGGGTTCAAGGGAGGTTTGACGGGCGAATTAAGCCGAATCACCCCTTGCATAAAACCTCGGACTAAAGAATGTGTAGCAAGCCGTCTTTGAAATAAGACCAATAAAGCTGAGACTTGGCCTTTAATAGTACTCAAGGACAATTTCATTTCTACCCCTAATTGTAGAAACGCAAGAATTCTGCCTATGATATATCTCAGAGGGTGCCAACCCTTGGATTCACACCACGAAACATAAGCCCTCCAGACTCTAATATATAGTTCTGGAAGCTGGCTTCCTTGCATTACAGTGGGGATGGAAAGTATTCAGATCCCCTTAAATTTTTCACTCTTTGTTATATTGCAGCCATTTGCTAAAATCATTTAAGTTCATTTTTTCCTCATTAAATGCACACCCCATATTGACAGAAAAACACAGAATTGTTGACATTTTTGCAGATTTATTAAAAAAAGAAAAAACTGAAATATCACATGGTCCTAAGTATTCAGACCCTTTGCTCAGTATTTAGTAGAAGCACCCTTTTGATCTAATACAGCCATGAGTCTGTTTGGGAAAGATGCAACAAGTTTTTCACACCTGGATTTGGGGATCCTCTGCCATTCCTCCTTGCAGATCCTCTCCAGTTCTGTCAGGTTGGATAGTAAACGTTGGTGGACAGCCATTTTTAGGTCTCTCCAGAGATGCTCAATTGGGTTTAAGTCAGGGCTCTGACTGGGCCATTCAAGAACAGTCACAGAGTTGTTGTGAAGCCACTGCTTCGTTATTTTAACTGTGTGCTTAGGGTCATTGTCTTGTTGGAAGGTAAACCTTTGGCCCAGTCTGAGGTCCTGAGCACTCTGGAGAAGGTTTTCGTCCAGGATATCCCTGTACTTGGCCGCATTCATCTTTCCCTCGATTGCAACCAGTCGTCCTGTCCCTGCAGCTGAAAAACACCCCCACAGCATGATGCTGCCACCACCATGCTTCACTGTTGGGACTGTATTGGACAGGTGATGAGCAGTGCCTGGTTTTCTCCACACATACCGCTTAGAATTAAGGCCAAAAAGTTTTATTTTGGTCTCATCAGACCAGAGAATCTTATTTCTCACCATCTTGGAGTCCTTCAGGTGCTTTTTAACAAACTCCATGCAGGCTTTCATGTGTCTTGCACTGAGGAGAGGCTTCCGTCGGGCCACTCTGCCATAAAGCCCCGACTGGTGGAGGGCTGCAGTGATGGTTGACTTTTTACAACTTTCTCCCATCTCCCGACTGATCTTTGGGTTCTTCTTTACCTCTCACCAAGGCTCTTCTTCCCCGATAGCTCAGTTTGGCCGGACGGCCAGCTCTAGGAAGGGTTCTGGTCGTCCCAATCTTCCATCTAAGGATTATGAAGGCCACTGTGCTCTTAGGAAGCTTAAGTGCAGCAGAATTTTTTTTGTAACCTTGGCCAGATCTGTGCCTTGCCACAATTCTGTCTCTGAGCTCTTCAGGCAGTTCCTTTGAACTCATGATTCTCATTTGCTCTGACATGCACTGTGAGCTGTAAAGTCTTATATAGACAGGTGTGTGGCTTTCCTAATCAAGTCCAATCAGTATAAATCAAACACAGCTGGATTCAAATGAAGGTGTAGAACCATCTCAAGGATGATCAGAAAAAATGGACATCACCTGAGTTAAATATGAGTGTCACAGCAAAGGGTCTGAATACTTAGGACCATGTGATATTTCAGTTTTTCTTTTTTAATTAATCTGCAAAAATGTCAACAATTCTGTGTTTTTATGTCATAATGGGGTGCTGTGTGTACATTAATGAGGAAAAAAAATGATCTTAAAATGATTTTATCAAATGGCTGCAATATAACAAAGAGTGAAAAATTTAAGGGGGTCTGAATACTTTCCATCCCCACTGTAATCAGGGTAGAGATAACTGACCCGGATAGCCGACGTTTCTGCAGAATGTGGGTTTCAATAGCCAAGCCGTTAAATTTAGAGACCGTAAGGTAGGATGGAATATCGGTCCCTGTGAGAGCAGATCTGGCCGTAGTGGGAGGGACCATGGGCCCTCCACTGCCATCTTTACGATTTCTGCATACCCTGACCTTCTGGGCCATGCTGGGGCCACCAGAATTATCGGTTTTCTTTCCAGCTTGTTCCTGCAAAGAAGTCGGGGAAGCAACTGAATAGGGGGGAATGCATAGATCAGTGAGAACTAATCCCATGGGGTCACCAACGCAGCCGATCTGCATGCGAGTGGATCCCTTGTCCTGGACACAAAGTTGACTAACTTCATGTTGAATCTGGACGCTAGAAGTTCTATGTCCGGAGTCCCCCATCTTTGGCAAACAGCCCAAAAAATGTTGGGGTGAAGAGACCATTCCCCTGGGAATAACTGCTGGCGACCCAAGTAGTCCACCTGCCAATTCTCTACTCCCGGAATGAAGACAGTCGATAGGCACGGAACATTCCTTTCTGCCCAAGTTAGAATGTGGTTCACCTCTCTCTGCGCTGAGAGACTCTTGGTGCCCCCTTGGTGATTGATATAGGCCACAGCTGTGGCATTGTCGGATTGGATCCTGACAGGACAGTCCTGTAACCTGAAAGTCCAGGCCTTTAGAGCCAGACGCACTGCCAGAATCTCTAGGATATTGATGGGCAAGGTTCTTTCGGCTCTTGACCACTGTCCCTGGACAGTCGTCTTTTCTAGTACTGCTCCCCAGCCTGAAAGGCTGGCATCTGTCTTTACCACTTTCCAGATAACTGGTCTGAAGGCTTTTCCTTTCAGCAGATTCTGAGTTAGTAACCACCAACTGAGGCTTTGTAACACCCTTGGGGACAGCCGCATTGGCAAGTCTAAAGCTTGAATCGTTTTGTTCCAAGTGGACGGGATACTGTTTCGCAACAGTCTTGAATGGAACTGGGCATAGGGAACTGCTTCGAATGAAGCCACCATGGTTCCTAGCAACCTCATGCAAAGGTGAATGGAGGGATCGCCCTTTGACCTGACCATCCTCACCAGCTCTCTTATGGAGTTGATCTTTGCCTGAGGCAAGAACACCTTTTCCTGGGCTGTGTCTATGATCAGACCCAAGTACTACAGTCTTTTTAGCGGTATTAAGGAAGATTTCTCTAGGTTGAGAATCCAACCCAAACTTTCCAGGTAACTGGTTGTAATGCGTACACTTTGCTCCAAACGAGCCACCGACTGGTCTATTAGCAATAGATTGTCTAGGTACGCTACAACTGTTATGCCCTTAACCTGGCTAGAGGTGGGGCCAGCACTTTGGTGAACACCCGAGGTGCTGTGGCTAGCCCGAAGGGCAGGGTAACAAACTGGAAATGCTGCTGTTCTAACTCGAACCACAGAAACTTTTGGTGAGCGGGAAATATAGGAACATGCAGATATGCATCCCTGATGTCGATTGATGCCAGAAGTTCTCCTCCTAATAGGATAGAAACTACTGACCTGATCGTCTCCATGCAAAAGGAGTGGATCTTCAGGAAGTGATTTAGATTTTTTAGATCTAGAATGGGTCTGACATCTCCATTTGGTTTGGGGTAAAAAGATTTGAATAAAACCCCAGACCTTGCTCTTTTGTGGGGATCTGTATGATCACCCCTTGAGATATTAATCAGTCTAGTGCCCAAAACAGATCATCTTTTCTCTGGATCTTTGGGAACGCTTGACCTCAGGAAACGAGACGGTGGAAAGTCCCGAAATTCCAGCTTGTACCCCCCAGCGTTACCATGGAGGATCCATATGTCCCGAATTTCCTCTTGCCAGACTTCTGAAAACTGCAGAAGTCTTCCCCCCACCTTGGTGAGGGGGGTTGCCTCTTCATGATGAGGCTTTAGGATTCTGCTTTGCAGGTTTCCCACCCCAGGACTTCTTTTGAGCCTGGGTCTGACCCTGAGGTTTTCCTCTAGAGTCTGATGGAGGAGGCCGTCGCCACTGCCAAGAGGCAGACGCCCCTGGCGCAAGGGAAAGAGCCTGTTTAAATGAAGGGCGTTTATACTTTCTTTTGACTGGCAAAAGAGAGTACTTTTCCCACTAGAAATTGTTTGGATATATTTGTCCAAATCTTCTCCAAATAGTCGCTCCCCATGAAAAGGGAACCCAGTTAGGAGGGTTTTACATGGTGCTTCGGCTGACCAATTTTTTAACCACAGGATTCTATGCATACGTACAAGCATAAGCGTAAGGCAAGATCCCTGGTGAATAGAATCTTTAATGGCATCTATGGCAAAGCATAATGCTTTTGGTAGTTCAGCCAATTCCCGAGCTTGTTGTGCAGTAACCTCTTTAACCACCTCAATACAGGGCACTTAAACCACCTTCCTGCCCAGACCAATTTTCAGCTTTCGGTGCTCTTACACTTTGAATGACTATTACTCAGTCATGCAACACTGTACCCAAATGAAATTTGTGTCCTTTTTTTCACACAAATAGAGCTTTCTTTTGGTGGTATTTAATCACTAATGGGTTTTTTATTTTTTGTGCTATAAATAAAAAAAGACCGTAAATTTTGTGAAAATTGCCTTTTTCTTTGTTTTTGTCATAAAATGTAGCAAATTAGTAATTTTTCCTCATAAATTTTGGCCACAATTTATACTGCTATATATCTTTGGTAAAAATAACCCAAATTAGTGTATATTATTTGGTCTTTGTGAAAGTTATAGAGTCTACAAACTATGGTGCCAATCACTGAAAATTGAAAACATCTGATCAGGCCTTCAGTACATCAGGTGAATCTCATTTCTTGAGGTACTAACAAGTCAGAAAAGTACAAATACCCCCCAAATTACCCCTTTTTAGAAAGTAGACATTCCAAGGTATTAAGTAAGTGGCATGGTTAGTTTTTTTAAGGTGTAATTTTTTCCCACAATTCTTTGCAAAAGGAAGATTTTTTTTTTTTTTTTTTTTCAAAATTTTCATATTAACTGGTTATTTCTCTCACAGAGCATATGCATACAACAAATTACACCCCAAAATACATTCTGCTACTCTTACCGAGTATGGGGATACCACATGTGTGGGACTTTTACACAGCCTGGCCACATACAAAGGCCCAACATTGAAGTCGCACCATCAGGCGATCTACGAGCATAAATTGCACATCTCATTTCTCAACCACCTATTACACTTTTGAAGGCCCTGGAGCACCAGGACAAAGGAATTGCCCACAAAATGACCCCATTTTGGAAAGCAAACACCCCAACGTATAATCTATGAGGCATAATGAGTCTTTTGAACGGTTATTTTTTTTCCAGAAGTTTTTGGAAAATGTGGAAAAAAAAATAAAAACGCATTTTTTTTACACAAAGTTGTCCATTTATAAGATATTTCCAACACATAGCAAATACATAGCAAAAATGACACCCCAAAATACATTCTGCTACTCCTCCTGAGTATGGCGATACCACATGTGTGGGACTTTTACACAGCTTGGCCACATACAGTGGCCCAACATCAAAGTAGCACCATCAGGCGTTCTAGGAGAATACATTACATAGATAATTTCCTGGCAACCTATCATTTTTGAAGGCCCTTCATATTTCTAACACATAGCATGTACATACCAAGAATTACAATCCAAAATAAATTCTATTGCGGAAAGGATAAAAAAAAAGTATTACCTGTGCTTTTAGTAGTGTCCACAGAAGAGAGCACTGGTCCAGGCAGCAGTCAGGGATGTGCTTAGCGACAGCAATAACTATCCAGGCAGCAGGCAGGAATATTGTCTATAGTCGGCACAGCACAGTCCATAGGAATTGTCCAGGCAGAGACAGCCAGCACAGCCATAATATTGGTCCTGGTACACTGTTACCTGCAGACACACATTATTGTACCGCTCTCCAGCCCTTCATAAACATACTGCCTTTTGCTACAGCGAATTATTTTCATAGTCCAGGTAGCAGGCAGATGTGTGGTCCGTTCATGCGGCAGGCAAAGGCATGATGGCAGTAAGTCAGCAGAAGGCTGAGGGCCGCAATTGGGTAAGACCTGTGCACAGGGGCACAGGGGTAGAGGCTTCGACCCACCCAAATCTCTATGAAGCCTCCGGACTCCAGACCCTAATCCGGAAATTACAAAACCGGGAGAAAACAAAAAAAATTGTTATCTCCATCCGGAAAAACTATTCTGGAGCCCCTCACATATGTGAGACCCCTGTGTACTATAGTAGCAGGGCAACAGATCAGTCCAAGCGGTAGGCAAAAGCATAGTCCATAAAACAAGCCAGGGTCAGTTAACGTGCAAGCAGTCCAAGCGGTAGGCAGAAGAGTAGTCACAAAACAGGCCAGGGTCAGTTCACGAGCAAGCAGTCCAAACGGTGGGCAGAGGCAGAGTCAAAACAGGCCAGGGTCAGTTCATGTGGAAGCAGTCCAAACGGTAGGCAGAGGCATAGTCAAAAAGCAGGCCAGGGTCAGTTCACATTGAAGGCAGTGGCATGGTTATTTGGGGAAGCATGGAAAATGATCAGTGAAAATGGGGAAAATATGGGCTAATAACTTGGGGATGTATGATACAGTTCGAAGCATTCACCAATGCAAAGGCCAGGTTGGGAGGGACACCGGGGACAATGGAAGCTGGTATCTTTTCGAAAACCTCTTCTGCTGCACACACGACATTTTTTTTGCCGTCTTCGGCCTGCTTCCGATGGTGGAATGTTGTACGGGAAGTGCCATTCATGAAGTCGGCTAACAGCATCAGAACGAGGTAATTCTGGGAGGGGTCTTTGTGGATAGATGAGGGACGTGACTACTTCTTCTATGAATTTTAGGAAGGAGGCGGGGCTTTCTGTGGATTTTGTGTAGATTATGTAGGAATTGTAAATGGCCAAATGGATTAGATACATTGCTACCTTCTTATACCAGAATCGGGACCTCCTTATTGACAAATAGGGCTGAATCATTTGGTCATTGAAATCCACCCCCCCCATGTAGAGATTATAGTCTTGGACACATGTCGGTTTTTCAATGGGACCTCGTCTTCGCTGAACTACAACTGCAGTGTCATCATGAATGGTGGACATCATGTGCACATCCCTCTTATCCTTCCACCTCAAGGCCAGCACTTCATTACATCTCAGTGTTGCTCTTTCCCCCTTTTTCAGCCTTTTGTTCACAATGGATTGTGGGAAGCCCTTCCTATTTTTTCTTGAAGTTCCGCAGGCCAGGGTTTTTTCAATATATAGGTGTCTGAAAAGGGGCAGGCTGGTATAAAAGTTGTCCAGGTATATATGATAGCCTTTTTTTAGAAGTGGGTAAGCCAGATCCCATACGATTTTTCCATTTGTGCCCATGTAGGCTGGGCACTCAGGGGGCTGGAGCTGGGAATCTCTTCCCTCATATATGCGGAATGCATATAGATATCCCGTGGCTCTCTCACACAGCTTGTAAAATTTGACTCCATATTTGGCCTTTTTGCTAGGAATATACTGTTTTATTCCTAGCCGGCCTGAAAATGGTACCAGGGACTCATCCACACATATATTCTTCTCGGGGACATAAAGTTCTGCAAATCGTTGGGAAAATGAATTTATTAGTGGGCGAATCTTGTATAGCTTATCTGAATTTGGATGATTGTTGGGAGGGCACTGGGTGTTGTCGTTAAAATGAAAGAATCTCATAATCATCTCATATCGGGACCTGGACATAGCGGCAGAATACATGGCCATATGGTGGATGGGGTGGGTGGACCAATAGGTATGTCCTTCATTTTTTTTTGTAAGCCCCATATTTAGGGTGAGGCCCAAAAACAATTTGAACTCCTCAATATTCAAATCTCTCCACTCAAACGGACGGGCATAAGATGATTGGGGGTTGCTGGCAATATACTGCTGGGCATACAAATTTGTCTGGTCCACAATGAACTGCAGCAAAGTGTCGGGCAAAAACAGGTGAAAAAAATTGATCTCTGTAAAATTTTGGGTGTTGGCCTGCACACCTGGCTGTGCTGTGAAAGGGGGAATATTTGGTGATCCCGAGTTGGAAGGCAGCCATGTTGGGTTGGCAAGACCATCTGGCATATAGGTAGCGGCCCTGGCTCTTGGGGGACGTGACACTCCAGTAGTTGGGGGAGTTGAATTTCCTGTGCTGGAACTCGGGTGTGATGTGGCAGCACTGGTACTGGGCATTTGTGCGCGGGGCCCATCTCTGGTGGCAGCACTGGTACTGGGCCTTTGTTCCTGGGGCCTATTGCTGGCGGCAGCACTGGTACTGGGCCTTTCTTCCTGGGGCCTATTTCTGGCGGCAGAGCTGGTACTGGGAATATAATCCCGGTTGCTGGCGGCTTCCTGGGTTCCAGAGTGTCGTGCCCTTTTAGAAGGGACCCATTCTTCATCCGAACCATTGCTACTCTCGATCGGCTCAAATGCCGAACTTGTTTCGGAATCAGAATGGGACTCTGATGAGAGCTCCCCGGTGCTCTCATCAGTCATAGAGAGGATCTGGAAAGCCTCCTCACTTGTATATCCTCTTTTGGACATGGCTGTGTGGCGGGTAGCTGTGCGACGGGTGACAGATGGGTGACAGATGGGTGGCAGGTGACGGTCACTGATGGGCTGTGCGATGGGTGGCAGGTGACGTTCACTGAGAGGTGATGGTGTGATGGGCGATGGTCACAGATAGTTGACAGGCGACGGTCACTGATGGGTAACAGGTGCACCGCTGATGGTCACTGATGGGTGACAGGGCACAGTCACTGATGGGTGACGGGTGAGAGGGCCCGGTCACTGATGGGTGACAGGCCACGGACGGTGACAGGTGATAGTCACAGATTGTTGACAGGCGACGGTCACTGATGGGTGACGGGTGCACCGCTAATGGTCACTGGTGGGTGACGGGTGACAGGGCACGGTCACTGGTGGGTGACGGGTGACAGGGCAGGTCACTGATGGGTGACGGGTGACAGGGCAGGTCCCTGATGGGTGACGGGTGACAGGGCAGGTCACTGATGGGTGACGGGTGACAGGGCAGGTCACTGATGGGTGACGGGTGACAGGGCACGGTCACTGGTGGGTGACAGGGCACCGCTGATGGTCACTAATGGCAGTCTCTATGTGACAGGTGCACTTTTTATGGGGTGACTGTTGGGTGACAGATGACAATTGGGGGGGGCGATGGGACAGAAGTGGTGTTGGTGCAGACACTACAAATACAAAGATCTGTAACTCACTGCTCCTGGCTCTTCTCTCCTCACACTGGAAACGGTGTGTGAGGAGAGAAGGGCTAGTAACAGCTAGTGACAGCTCTTTGTTTACACTTAGTGATCGGCTGTGAATGGATCACAGCCGATCACATGGTACACAGTACTGGCCAATGGCTGTAAACGGTCGTCGGTGACGAGCAGTGTTCCCGGGGAACACGCCGCCACCGACGTGCACGCGCAGCGCGCTCATGATCGCGCGCATGCGCCGTGCAATGCGGGATGTACCATTAGTGATCAGCCGTAACTTCATCACGGCCGATCACGTGGTAAACAGCCATGCCCAGTGGCTGTTCACCCCTGTCGGTGACGAGCGGTGTCTCGGTGACACGCCGCCACCGACAGTACAGGGCTGCGCGCTCACGATCGCGCGCATGCCCTGTTTAAACGGTGGACGTCATATGACGCCCACTCAGAACAATAGGCTTACCGCCCGGCCGTCATATGACAGTGGGCGGTAGGCTAGTGGTTAAGGGCCTGTCCTTTAGGGATTGACAGACGCCTATTGCAGCGACTGCAGGCTGAGTAACGGCACCTGCCAATGAAAAAGTAGATTTTAACAGGGATTCCAAGTTTTTATCTGTTGGATCCTTAAGCATTTGTGCATTGTCTACAGGACAAGTTAGGCTTTTATTCAAACTGGAAATCGCAGCGTCAACTGCTGGTACTTTCCATCTCTTGGTGAATTTCTCCTCCATTGGATAGAGAACTGAAAATCTCTTATGCTGCGTACACACGGCCAGACTTGACAACGGGCTAAACTCCGTCGGCATTTCTGACGGAAAGATTTGGAACATGTTCTAAATCTGAGTCCGTCGGAAATGCCGACAGAAAAAGTCCGATGGGGCATACACACGGTCGGAATGTCCGACCGAAAGCTCCCATCTGACTTTTTCTGTCTGGAAGTCCGGCCGTGTGTACGCGGCATTAGGAGGGAGAAAATGCTTATCCGGGTGATCCCATTCAGCAAAAATAATCTGTTCTAGTAATGCATGGACAGGAAAGGCTGAGAAGGTTTTAAGGAACCCAAGGAAGAAACCGGGCTTTCAGGAGACTCTGTTAGGGGCAGCATGAAAGTGGAACAAACCATCTCCGTAAGAGTTTGTATCAGCAACTTCTCAGATTGTGAGGCTGAAAAAGGTTCATCTACCGTTGTTTCCTCGGCAGAGGAATCATCGGTTTCTTTTTCCTCCTGATCGACTGAGAGTAACACCTCATGCTGAGCCCACTGTTCCCCTTGCAAAAGTTCTGAAGTGGGGGAGGGGGATCTAGCACGCTTCCTATCCATTTGAATGGAGGATGCGATTAAAGCCGCTAATCTTCCTTCCAGACCCTGCAGGGTGAAGGAAAGGGCATCTTCAGTCACGTATACAGGGGCTGAGATGAGAGAAGCAGTTGCACCATCAATTTGTTCCAATGGCTCACCCTGGCTTGCCATAACTGGTACTTCAGGCGAGGATGACAGCGTGGAAATGCGACTCGAGATCCTAGCGCCTGGGGGTGAAACCTTTAGTACTTTTTTGGTCTTTGTGGTGTCCTTTTTGGTAGGCATAGTCTTAAGCACAAAAACAGAGGCACTATACAATTGCACTTAATCACTGAATATAGTCATGACAAATAAAGCCGCTATAAAGTTCAGCCTAGTGCTGGGAAAAAAGCGTCTTTCCTGTATCAGGAATGCCAGGTTGCAACCTTCACGTGCTCCAACGCTCCTGTGTCCCTGTGTGCAGACTGCTTTGTTTCCTTCTCATCAGCCGAGGAGAGATGGCCCAGCTGTGGTTTTGTTTGTGCCTGCCGTGAGTCCTTGTGGACACGGCACTGCACTTAGGCCCCGCCCCCTCCGAAAAAACTCCGCCCCTCTGTTTCATTTAAAATGTTCCCGCGCACGAGCTTGTGCGCAGCAGGTCAACAAACAGCATCAACAGTAAAAAACATTTAGTGGGGACCTCTGGGGGGGGGGAAGAGCCGCTCCTCACACTCCAGTGTGAAAGCCCTAGGGCTTTCACACTGGAGCGGTGTGCTGGCAGGACGGTAAAAAAGTCCTGCTAGCAGCAGCTTTGGAGCAGTGAAGGAGCGCGTGTATACCGCTCCTTCACCGCTCCTGCCCATTGAAATGAATGGGGCAGCGCGGCTATTTAACCCTTTCTCAGCCGCTAGCAGGGGGGTAAAACCGCCCCCACTAGCAGCCGAATACCACCAGTAAAACGACGGTAAAGCGGCGCTAAAAAATTTTTACCGCCGTTTTACCGCCGGCGCCCGCACTGCCCCAGTGTGAAAGGAGCCCAAGTTTCTTCCCTTACCTTATCCCCGCCGCGGGATTTGCTGAATTAACAGACAATTCAACCTTCAACCATCACAGCGGGCTGCGTTTAGCAAACCTTCAAGGACCGGGTCCCTAAATAACGGGGTTCCACTCCTTTGAACCCATAAAAGCACCCCACCAGGAAAGCTTTAGTTAATGTAGCAA
Organism: Lithobates septentrionalis; assembly: GCA_037952835.1. Classification (NCBI taxonomy): domain Eukaryota; kingdom Metazoa; phylum Chordata; class Amphibia; order Anura; family Ranidae; genus Lithobates; species Lithobates septentrionalis. The sequence continues at coordinate 92,353 of JBBDGP010002387.1, forward strand.
GACCTAAGCCCTGGGTTCCCGGGGTGCAGCCTTACAAAGAGAGGCGTTACAGGCAAAACCTCATGCTTCGGATACGAGGCCCCAGGTACCATCCACTTAGGCCTCAGTGGCACATTGGATGGATCTGGTCTATGAAGGCTATTTAAATCCAGCATGGATCCCTCCTGGAGCTCCTCAGAGCACATCTTCACTCATGGCCAACACCTTAGACACTGGCGAAAAAACTGATGTGTTCCTGGAAGGAGGAGGGGTTATATAGTCAGTAAACTTCCTGGATTGGGTATGCCAGTGTCCATCACCTAAGGGTGGCCTATAACCCATTAAGTAATTAATTAAAGCTCTGTGTCCCATGATGTACGATAAAGAAAATGAGTCAGGGCTGTTTTGACGGCAAAAGGGGGACCTACTCAATATTAGGTGGGTGGTCATAATGTTATCGCTGATCAGCGTATAGGTTCCCTTTAAAAAACAAATAATTAGTGTATGCGCGACAGATACACCGCCGTCTGCTGAAAATGGGACACAGGAGTGCAGCATGAACTGCACTCCTGTGATCCACAGGAAAAGTACAGCCAAACGTGCTTTGATTGTACTTCTTGTAAAAAAAAATATAAATAAATAAATAAATAAAAAAATAAATAATACTCAACACTAAAAATCTAATTAGGAAATTGTGAACACACAATGTCAATCATTTATAGATTCTGATTACCTTTACTGCACTTGTTGGAGCACTTTTCACACTTCTGTATGTCTCCGACAATCACTTCTTGATTATTTTGTGGGCAGAGAAGAGTGCAGGATCCGACTTCCGTGGCCAGGTAGTTATCTACATATTAGATAAGAACAAAGTATGTAAAATGAGTCACAATGCGTTCTATAATATCTAGAATAATAGGAGAGGGGTGCATCTTACAAGGACATCGTACGACGCAGCTTGCTCCATATGTGTATCGTCCATTTATGTTCATAACAGAATCATAGGTCTCTGGATTGTACGAGACTAAAAGTGGACACAGCAGCTCACAAGTGCCATTGTTATGAAAATGGCGGCAAGCCTGTAGAGAAAGTAAGCAAAGATTTTTGTATTTTACATGCTGGGGAGAATGGATACAGTGCATCCGGAAAGTATTCACAGCGCTTCACTTTTTCCACATTTTGTTATGTTACAGCCTTATTGCAAAATGGATTAAATTCATTATTTTCCTCAAAAGTCTACAAACAATACCCCATAATGACAACGTGAAAGAAGTTTGTTTGAAATCTTTTCAAATTTATTAAAAATAAAAAACGAAACAAATCCCATGTACACAAGTATTCACAGCCTTTGCTCAATATTTTGTTGAAGCACCTTTGGCACCAATTACAGCCTCAAGTCTTTTTGAGTATGATGCTACAAGTTTGGCACACCTATTTTTGGCCAGTTTCTCCCATTCTTCTTTGCAGGACCTCTCAAGCTCCATCAGCTTGGATGGGGAGCGTCAGTGTACAGTAACTTTCAGATCTCTACAGAGGTGTTCATTCGGGTTCATGTCTGGGCTTTGGCTGGGCCACTCAAGGACATCCACAGAGTTGTCCTGTAGCCACTCCTTTGTTATCTTGGCTGTGTGTATGATAAGGGGGCGCTAGTGATAAATATGTGTACCAATAAAGTGCTAGTGCTCAATATTTCATGATCATACATAAGCAGTGTGAATAATTACAAATGTACAAAATGCATCATTTCATAATCATAAGTGAACAATGAAAACAAAACAAAACGTGCATAAACAGTCGGCAGATATATCAAAAAAACGTAAGTGGCCATTTGGCCTGTATTTACTTATAAAAGGCCATTTTGGCCTTTTTAGATTTTTCTTTTAAATGAACAAAATTACGCTATGGTATTATTGCCTTTTTCCATTTTTCTCTGAACATCATTGTGGCGGAGCTTCTCCTGGCTTATCCATTTGGTACCAGTACAGATCATTACCATTCAAAGCCCCACCTGACCTATCTTTTTAAAAAAAGAGGTCATGGTGGTCTGGTAAGTAGGATACTTACCTTCATTCACTGGGTGTCGCTGTATTCAAAATAGTTTTTGGCAGTGTTGATGGTGTAACAGATCAGAAAACTTCACACATTTTATGGACGTTTTATTGATATATCTGCTGGCTGTTTATTGATGCACATTGCACTTTGTTTTTTGTTTTAATTGTTCACTTATGATGATTATGAAATGATGCATTTTGTACATTTGTAATTAAATTGTTCACACTGCTTATGTATGATCATGAAATATTGAGCGCTAGCACTTTATTGGTACACATTTATCACTAGCACCCCCTTATCATTATACACCCCCCATAGCTCAAAGCTTGCTTGTTAAGCACTTTGAAGGGAGCAGCTTTAATTTAATTTCACCTTTCACTCATAGCGGAGTATTTTTTTTACTTCTATATCTTGGCTGTGTGCTTAGGGTTGTTGTCTTGTTGGAAGATGAACCTTCGCCCCAGTCTGAGGTCTAGAGAGCTCTGGAGCAGGTTTTCATCAAGGATGTCTCTGTGCATTGCTGCATTCATCTTTCCCTCGATCTTGACTAGTCTCCCAGTTCCTGCCACTAAAAAACATCCCCACAGCATGATGCTGTGCCACCACCATGCTTCACTGTAGGGATGGTATTGGCCAGGTGATGAGCGGTGCCCAATTTCCTCCTGACATGACGCTTGCCATTCAGGTCAAAGAGTTCAATATTTGTTTCATCAAACCAGAGAATTTTGTTTCTCACGGTCTAAGGCCTCATGTACACTGCTGCTGCTAAACGGACGTTTAGGAGCAGTTGGGCATTTTTTCAACTGCCCCTGAACTCTCCTCAATGTTATCTTATGTGTACATGTACGCAGTGTAGTTTATAGTCGTTTCTAGGCAGTTGAATTTAGAGGCTTGTTTTGAAATGCAAAAAAATTGGTTCAGAAGCTGAGTTTAGAGGCATTTCAAGCGCCAAACACTTTAAGCCGAGTTTCGTTTACAGGCGTTTCATTTTTGGCTATTTTGGAAAAAAAAAAAAAGAAAAATAAATTTATAACACTTCTAAGCGCAAACACGGCTAAACGCGGCATGTAAACACGGCAGAACGGACGTTTTAAATGTGGGTTGCTATCTGTCAAGTTAAATCGTTCAGGAGAGGTTGTAAAAACGTCCCGTGTACATGAAGCCTAAGAGTCCTTCAGATGTCTTTTAGCAAATTCCAGGAGGGCTGTCATGTGCCTTTTACTGAGGAGTGGCTTCCTTCTGGCCACTCTACCATACATGCCTGATTGGTGGAGTGCTTCAGAGATGGTTGTTCTTCTGGAAGGTTCTCCTCTCTATACAGAGAAACACTGGAGCTCTGTCAGAGTGACCATCGGGTTTGGTCACCTCTCTGACTAAGGTCCTTCTCTGCCGATTACTCAGTTTGGCTGGGCGGCCCGCTCTAGGAAGAGTCCTGGTGGTTCAAAACTTCTTCCATTTACAGATGATGGAGGCCACTGTGCTCGTTGGGATCTTTAATGCTGCAGAAATTTTTCTGTACCCTTCCCCTGATCTGTGCCTCAATACAATCCTGTCTCAGAGGTCTACAGACAATTCCTTGGACTTCATGGCTTGGTTTGTGCTCTGACATGCACTGTTAACTGTGGGACCTTATATAGACAAGTGTGTGCCTTTCCAAATCATGTCCAATCAACTGAATTTACCACAGGTGGACTCCAATCAAGTTGTAGAAACATCTCAAGGATGATCAGTGGAAACAGGATGCACCTGAGCTCAATTTTGAGTGTCATGGCAAAGGCTGTGAATACTTATGTACATGTGAATTTTTTTTTTTATAAATTTGCAAAGATTTCAAACAAACTTCTTTCGCATTGTCATTATGGGGGATTGTCTGTAGAATTTTGAGGAAAATATTGAATTTAATCCATTTTGGAATAAGGCTGTAACATAACAAAATGTGAAAAAAGTGAAGCACTGAATTATTTCTGGATGCACTGTACATGGTCTGAACTATGGATCAGACAAGCTCTCTTACCTAATAATGGTTTACGTATCTAATAATCAAGCCTAGTAGCAGGCAAGCTTTGGCACACTGCCCTAGAGCTTCAATCTACCATCAGACCCCACCAAAAATACTATGTATATATTGACTTTCTGAAGGTTGAGAATTACAAAATTTATAAACTTACAAAATTGATGATATTTACTATCCCCCTTGCACCTCAATGTGACGATGATTGGGTGACAGAGGCATTGAATTATGGGACATGGGATGAATAGTGTCACATATTCCTCTGAACCGGAAGTACCTTTTTTTCTTTTTCTTTTTAAATACAATGCATGAGTTTACTAAACTCATATTTCTACAGAAAGTGCATATATGTTCACAAATACAGCAATCATGTAAAAAAAAAAAAATCTGGATTATGAATAGGTTTTATAAAATAATGAACTGAAACCATGACAGTTTTGCATGCGCTTCTGTTAAGTGGTGCTTCGAAAATTCGGTATGCCCTTGGCTGAAAATTGAAACCGAAATGGACAGTTTAAAAAAAAAAAAGTTTTTAAATTGAATTAATGTGGCTGGCATTTTTGCATTGAAAGCAATAGAGGGGGGGGGGTCAATGAAGTGAAGTCAATAGGGTTCTTTTTGGCACTGAAGTCAATAGGGGGTGTTTTTGCATGGAAGTCAATGGGACATAATTTTACACTGAAGTCAATAGGACACAATTTTGCATTTTTGGAGTCGGGGTGACGAACTACTAATAAAATACACAAATCTATAGAAAATTAGTAGAAGGCCGCATGTTATAAGACCTGCAGAGTTTTCTTGGGACCCTTCTGAAAGGAACATGCAACTCCCCACCTTCTAAACTGCTGCTGAATGTATCCACAAAGGGCCAGTTATACTGCGGCAGAATGGCACGGGCAGGCGAATCACCGTCATGTTACGTCGGCTCCAAAGGCGGCCACTAGGTCACGATGACCGCCGGGCTCCCGCAATCTCTCACAACATGGCAAGAACCGGGAGCTCTGTGTGTAAACACAGTTTCCGGTTCTCTGAGGGGAGAAGTGACAGATCGTCTGTTCATACAAAGTATAAACAGCGATCTGTCATCTCCCCTAGTCAGTCGGGGGGGGGGGGCGCGTGCGACAACACGGCATCAAATTCAAAGGGACGTACAGGTACAACCATTTGCGTAGCCGAGACATTTTGCCAACGTAAATGTACATGCGGCGGTCGGCAAGTGGTTAAATAGCTTCCAATGCACAAGCCATACATTTTTTTCAACAATGACAGTTACACAGTCGAGTTAACGTTGCAGTTGCTACACATCCAAACATATCATACATTTGCTCACTTCCACCTTGCCCCTCATGAACACAAATCACTTCATGCATGGGTCATACAGATAGCATGTTCACCCCTAGGGACACTGTGGAAGTCTAGACAGCACCAAATCTCAGGGACTTAGTCCAGGTGTGTCCAGCCAGAGTGACCATAGCTTTTCACACCTACCCAGGCATCCCCTGTGCTGGTAGATATACCGTTCCATAATAAGGGTATTCCCCATATGTGTTATCCAGGAAGTGGTAGTGGGTGGCGAGCTTGATTTCCATCCCATTAGAATAAGTTTTCTGGCTTGAAATAGTGCCCTAGGGATCACGTACTCCAGGACCCCTAGTATACAACATATGGGTACCTTCGTTTGAAACCCCCGATTACGTGTTCCAACCACCTCGCTCCAATAGCGGTGGAGCTTCGGGCAGCGCCACTGGAGATGTATGAGATCCCTGTTGTGCTGTCGGCACCGACAACACAGAGGGTCCACCAGTCTGCCCATTTTGTGGAGTTTTGTCGGGGTGTAGTGTGTTCTTAGTATAATACAGAAAATGGGGGGATCCTTGCACATTTTTAATCTTTGAATGGTTACCTTTAGAAAGAAACTGAGAAAAAAGTGGCTTCACAGTTTGATGAATAAGGTTCAATGTGCTTTAAACTAGGAGGAGAAAACATAGTGGAAGGAGAACATATGTAATCTTACCAGACAGTCGGAGTTCCTGGGTCCAGTACAGCCAGCTGCACACTGCTCATGACAGCAATGAGTGGAATGGCTCCCCTTACACCTCAGACAGCCGCTCTGACAGATCGTGCTGGTCACTGACAAACAGCAATGCACAGGTTACACATTAAGACCAGGGTTGTGTTACATTAGAGCTGTACGATTCTAAATAAAATGAGAATCGCAATTTTCTTTGCCTAAAATAAAGATCACAATTCTCTTGCGATTCTCGGTATAACATCTTTCAAATTATAAAAAAAAAATTGTGCCAACTTTACTGATTTTTTTTTTTTAATTGAAATTTATTTTTTCCCAAAAAATTGCATTTGAAAGACCGCTGCGCAAATACAGTGTGACATAAAATATTGCAACGACTGCTATTTTATTCTCTAGGGTCTCTGCTAAAAAAAAATTATATATAATAATTGGGGGTTCTAAGTAATTTTCTAGCATAAAAAACAGAATTTAACTTGTAAGCAACAAGTGTCAGAAAAATGCTTAGTCTTTAAGTGGCTAAACTGCCCTCATTTACAGACCGAAGTTCATTCCTTTGATCTAAAAGAAGCAAATTATATGTTTCTTTTTATCTCAGCGCTGATTTTTTAATTTTTTTTGGACAGCTCTGAGCAGAGAACTGCTCTGTACTTGTCACATGAATCGCGGAAATGCCGGATTAAGATTGTGGGGGGGGGGGGATTTGAATCGCAATTTTTTTAACGATTGATTGTGCAGCTCTGTTACATACAAACAAATCGGCTCCAGAGAACACACTCAAACTAAATAAATTATTATATATATATATATATATATATATATATATATATATATATATATATATATATATATATATATATATATATATATATAATAAATAAAAGTTGCCCATTGCAAACCCTTTAGTCATGTCAAGCTGGTGATTATATGCATAATTACAACAATAAACTTTCATTACAGCTACAACTGAGTAAGCAGCAACTGGGCATTATACAACACTGGTTTGGCCAGTTAAAGGCTAAGTTCATTTAATTTTTTTCCAAATTTTAGCTCCCCTGTGTACCAATATACCATTAATATACCATAAAAGATTAAGGCCTACGTAGGAGGCTGAAACACGTACATTTTTAGGAATTGATTTCTTTTTATGGTTTGATGGATTAAATAAAAGATATCAATTATATATATTTTTTTAATCCTTTATTTTAAAGACGTCTCACGGTAAGTACAGAACTATATTACAGGCGCCTCAACAGATAACACAGAATAAGAAATTCACATCACTCGGAATACAATTGCTGTCATGAATGGCATGCAGAGTATGAAAAGAATGTCCCGGGAAACCTGGCAGTAGAGTCTCTGTACCCTGTGTGGTTTTTGCATGGTGAATATGGTCAGTACTAAAAAAAAAAAAAACGGGGGGGGGGGGGCGCAGGGGTAGGGTTGAGGTGGAAAAGTTAAAAAGGAGGAAGAGAAAGGAGTAGAACAGAAACAGAAGAGAAAGGACAAGAAGGGGTCCACTCAAACCGCCATCCCTTCAGATCCAGGAGGCCCATCAGTACATCTCAATTTTGGATAGATTCATTCAACAAGGCCTTGTCTTCTTCAGAGTATACAAATTTGTGCCAGTAGAACCATTTTTTGGGGGATTTATCACGGAAGATATCAATTTTAAAATGCCAAGATGTCCTGGGGTCATATCTTTACTCTCTCCTTTGGATTCTGGACGTTCAGTACTACAGGAGTCTGGGCACAGATGTCTTGATCTCATCCTGTCTATTCTTATGGGGTTTTGGGGTTGTAGCACTTCCTTTGTTGCTTTATACACAGAAGAAAGTATGTGGGTGGAATAATCTGGCATTCGTACCCCCATCAATAAAGTTTGCTTTATGCATTGGGCAAACCAATTTTAAAATTACTTTTAACAATACTTATGGTGCCAAAATAAATCATATACTGTGGGGGGACTAGCAGGTTCTCTTCTGGTGGCATTGTCCTCCAATAACTACTGTGTATATACCCGAGTATAAGCCAAGATTTTCAGCCCTTTTTTTGGGCTGAAAGTGCCCCCCTCGGCTTATACTCGAGTCATCGCCGTCTGTCTGCATGATCAGCGTGTCATGCAGGCAGACGGCAGTCATTCCACTGTTTAAAAGCCGCGCATCCTCGTCTATGATAGGCAGGACACTCCATTTCTCAGCATTCAGCGTTTAGCCTATCATGAACAAGATAATTTACAATATTTTGTTGCGCTAGGGGACGACAGCTATGGATGGGGGTGAGCAATATACAAAGGGATAGTAAGTTATATAAAATAAAGAATTAAAAGATATTAATTTAAATAACAGTCATCTGTGAGTTACAATACATTTATATGTTAAAAATAATGATAATAGAAAATAAAAGATGAAAAATAAAATATGAAAAATGGTAAAAAAAAGTCCAGGGATGGTGCTGGGTTGATGTACAAAAGTCCAGGCATAAAAACTGGGATAAAATGAGTGGAGGGGGGAATGCAGAGTATAGGTCTATGACCTCAGGGGGAGAGATGCAGATACAAACACAGGAGGCAGCTTGCTTGAAGGGCAGAATTCACCTTTGGAGGGAGATAAAAAGGAAGAAAAGCAGCGCCGACCTAAGTGCAGTACTGTAGCATAAACATTTATTACAGGTTAAAATGCACTCACTCAGAGTAAGGTAGATACAGGCACATCAAGTAAAAAATCCATCCGGGAAGCTGTGTGGTGGGCAGCAGGGCTCCACAGGGGGCGATCCTGAAAGCTGGAGTGTGTTACACTTGTCTCCTTGTCCCGTCTGACGGCGCAGGTGGTAACCAGTGTCACAGGCTGGGTTGAGACAGGCACAGCGTGGATCGTCTGTTAAGTTGTATTTCCCAGGTATCAGTGAGATCCCTGATGAAGGAGCACGCATGCTCCGAACGCGTGCACGCCCCCAGCGTCACTGATACCCGGGAAATACAACTTAACAGACGATCCACGCTGTGCCTGTCTCAACCCAGCCTGTGACACTGGTTACCACCTGCGCCGTCAGACGGGACAAGGAGACAAGTGTAACACACTCCAGCTTTCAGGATCACCCCCTGTGGAGCCCTGCTGCCCACCACACAGCTTCCCGGATGGATTTTTTACTTGATGTGCCTGTATCTACCTTACTCTGAGTGAGTGCATTTTAACCTGTAATAAATGTTTATGCTACAGTACTGCACTTAGGTCGGCGCTGCTTTTCTTCCTTTTTATCAGCCTATCATGAACACCCTCTCATCCTTGTCCGTGGTAGGAGGACGAGAGGATGTCCGTGATAGGCTGACCGCTGAATGCTGGGAAATGGAGTGTTCTGCCTATCACAGACGAGTAGGAGGCGCGTCTTTTGAACAGTGGAATGGCCGCCGAATGTTATCACACGCTGATGGGTGCAGAGCGGCACACGGAGGATGCAGATCGCCACAGGGACACATGCACAGGACACAGGTAGGTGACACATGCACAGGAAACAGGTAGGTGACACATGCACAGGACACAGGGACACATGCACAGGACACAGGGAGGCATGCAGCTGCAGATGGGCATTGCTAAAACTCTTTTTCCACTTACAGTAGGTGCTGCATTTCTCACCCTCGTCTTATACTCGGGTCAATAAGTTTTTCCCATTGTTTTTTTTTTTGGTAAATTAGGGGCCTCGGCTAATATTCGGATCGACCTATACTCGAGTATATACGGTATTTATTTTATTATACATTTTAAAGACAAAAATAAAGGAAAAAAAATGAAAAAAAAAATATATTTTTTTTTCAATCTACCCAGTGGTAGTTTTAAAAGAAAATAGTGCTACTATAGTTACAATGTTCAAATTTAGTTTTGCATTTTGTCCCATTTATCAAGACACTAAAATGAGGTTATTGGTGTAAAATTTTGTGCAGGCATTTTGAGCTTTTTTTTTTCTACATAATGCTGCAAAGAATGAACATTTCGCGCTTGCGCAGACACCTCACAAGACTCTGCCCTGTCTATGGGACCTGGCCCAGCATCATGTTTGCAAATGCACTAAATTGTGAGAACAACCCACGCTTGAGCAGGCTCGCTGCTCGGCTCTGCCAGGTCCCGGCAAAGGCCTGCTGGTTTCTGCACATGAACAGGGGTTCATGCAATTATGCACAACCACAGACATGCATCTAGGCTACGTCAGATTTTTTGGACCGGGGGTCTCTAAATAATGGGCCAGTTTACGGTCCTTCAGGCTTTAGGGGGGCCAGACTGACCTGCGGGAGTAGAAAATGCACCAGTGTCAGTGGGAGTAAACAATACCCCGTTCTTGGTATCATTAGGAGGAATAATGCCCCATCATTGGTGTCAATGGGGAGGAATGATGCCCCATCAATAGTGTCAGTAGGGAGAAACGGTACCCCAAAAGGGCCGAATAAAGGAAAGCAAAGGGCCACATCTGGTCCCAGGGCCGTAGTTTGGAGACCATGGTTTTAGACCATGAAGCCTGTGTGTGCACATGCACAGGATGTCAGGGCAGGATGGCGACTGCGGGTAAGAAGTCAAAAGAAGACAAAGTCATATTTGAACATTTAAAGATGTCACATGTTTGGCTGTCTCTAATACTTTCAGAAACACTGACCCAGAGTAAGCATGCAACAAGCAACTTCTGATCCACATACTTATTAGTCATGGACAGTACTGAACTCATTGGATCAGCATGACAGACATGTAAGGATATCAGGAATGTCGGCCTACAAATGTCTCCATTAGCTGTAACTTGTATGAAAGGCACTATTAAGATATCACAGCTACTTACAGGTCTGACAGTATGCTTCTCCCTCTCCCCAGCATGATCCATCTCTTCCTGATGGTAACGATCCACATCTACTGGAGCATGATGGACCTACCAGAACAAATAGCGACAACATTCATCAATCACCTTCAGTTAATATATATCTTTACATTTGCAGAACCAGAAGAAAGAAAATCCTCTATGTCTTGTAATAACCCTAAATTGAAAAGCTGATGTTGCCTTTTGAGAGGTCACACAACCCCAATAGAAAAACAGTATATAGTTTTAAAATATAGAGCTGCTAAAATAGTTAAACACAACTAATTAGCATGTTTACCTTTGTTACTTACAATAGAAGAGCAACTGGGATGCCATGTTTGACACTAAGGGCTCATTTACACAGGTAGAAAGCTCTACTACCTCACTGAAAAAGCGGACTGTGGTGGATAGCTTTTCAGAGGCAGTTTATAGCTGGTTTGTAGACATTAAGGAGGCAATACTTTTTCAATATGGATATTACATTAAACTACTGTACTGCAACCGCAATAGTCATTTTTTGGCAGGTGGTTCTGCCACAGTCCCTTTGACTTTAATCGGCATCGTCTGTCAAGCTTGATATGTCGAGTTAAAACTGCCACACTGCAAAGTAAAGCAACGCAGTCATGGCAATGTATACAGACACCAGTGGCCACCAAGTACATTGCCTTGAAAAAGTATTAATTCCCTTGAAATTTTCCCCTTCATTCCCCTAGAAAAGTGTGGCGTGTATTTGTATTCAGCCCCCTTTACTCTGACACCCCTAACTAAAATCTAGCGGAACCGATTGCCTTCAGAATTCACCTAATTAGTAAATAGAGTCCACCTGTGTGTAATTTAATCTCAGCATAAATACAGCTCTTCTGTGAAGCCTTTAGAGGTGTGTTAAAGAACCTTAGTGAGAAAACAGCATCATGAAGACCAAGGAACACACCAGACAGGTCAGGGATAAAGTTGTGGAGAAGTTTAAAGAAGGGTTAGATACGGTTCAATTCATCATCTAAAAAAGGAAAGAGTATGGCTGCAAACCTACCAAGACATGGCCATCCACGTAAACTTATAGGCCGGGCAAGGAGAGCATTAATCAGAGAAGCAGCCAAAAGGCCCATGGTAACTCTGGAGGAGCCGCAGAGATCCACAGCTCAGGTGGGAGAATCTGTCCACAGGACAACTATTAGTTGTGCACTCCACAAATCTGGCCTTTATGTAAGAGTGGCAAGAATAAAGCCATTGTCGAAAAAAAGCCATGAGAAATCCCTTTGGCAGTTTGTGAGAAGCCATGTGGGGGACACAGCAAACATGGAAAAAGGTGCTCTGGTCAGATAAGACCAAAGTTGAACTTTTTGGTCTAAAAGCAAAATGCTATGTCTGTTGGAAAACGAACACTGCACATCACCCTGAACACACCATCCCCACCATGAAACATGGTGGGGGCAGCATCATGTTGTGGGGATGCTTTTCTTCAGCAGGGACAGGAAAGCTGGTCAGAGTTGATGGGAAGATGGATGGAGCCAAATACAGGGCAATCTTAGAAGAAAACCTGTTATGCCGCGTACACGGTCGGACTTTTCGTCTACAAAAGTCCGACGGACGCCGACGGACTAAAGCTGGCTGACAATCCGATCGTGTGTGGGCTTCCCCGGACTTTCAGCGGACTTTTCCAGCCTCAAATCTGACGGACTTTAGATTTGAAACATGCTTCAAATCTTTACGTCGTAACTACGCCGGACCCAGAAATCCGCTTGTCTGTGTGCTAGTCCGACGGACAAAAACCCACGTTAGGGCAGCTATTGGCTACTGGTTATCAACTTCCTTATTTTAGTCCGGTGTACGTCATCACGTACAAATCCGTCAGACTTTTGTGTGATCGTATGTAGGCAAGTCCGTTCGTAAGAAAGTCTGCCGCAAGTCCGACAAAAGTCCGGCAAAAGTCTGTCGGACAGGCTGTCGGACTTTTGTAGACAAAAAGTCCGACCGTGTGTACGCGGCATTAGAGTCTGCAAAAGACTTGAGACTGGGGCAGAGGTTCACCTTCCAGCAGGACAATGATCCTAAACATACAGCCAGAGCTACAATGGAATGGTTTAGATCAAAGCATATTCATGTGTTGGAATGTCAGTCAAAGTCTAGACCTAAATCCAATCGAGAATCTGTGGTAAGACTTAAAAATTGCTGTTGACAGAAGCTCTCCATATAATCTGACAGAGCTTGAGCTATTTTGCAAAGAAGAATGGGCAAAAATGTCACTCTAGATGTGCAAAGCTGGTAGAGAATTCCCCAAAAAGACTTGCAGCTGTAATTGTAGTAAAAGGTGGTTCTACAAAGCATTGACTCAGGGGGGCTGAATACAAATGCACACCACACTTTTCTTTTTTTTTTTTTTACAAATAAATATGTGAAAACTAAAAACCATTTATCATTTTCCTTCCACTTCACAATTATGTGCCACTTTGTATAAAAGCCCAATAAAATACATTTACGTTTTTGGTTGCAACATGACAAAATGTGGAAAATGTCAAGGGGTATGAATACTTTTTCAAGCCACTGATGGTGGTTGGTAGTCGGGGGCTAGTAAAAATGCAAATCAACAGCCTGTGACCTGTTTAGACTTTCCCCTATTCACAGATCGTGTTGCAAGCAGTGTAATCAATGAAAGAACTTTTCTCAATGGAGGAAGAAGGAAGGTGGGAGTATGTTCCCATCGGACCATCTGTACTGCTGTTCTGCTTAAAGACCCAAAGCTGTTGATCACTGCAGCACTGAAGTTCAGAGACCGGAAGAGGACAGGGCATCCTTGCAGTAAAGATTTTCCCAGGACCAAGCTGCCTGCACAAGTAGTAACATACATCATTACAGCTAAGTGATGGGACTAAAGCTGTAGGGCTTTTTTTTTTTTGGCCCTACCCACTTTGGTGTTATCCATATCGTTTGGTGTTACAATTCATTTTTAGTCTCATCTGACCACAACACCTTTTTCCATGTGGTCTCAAAATCTTCAAGGTGCATTTAAGGTGGTCAGATGAGACTAAAATTTAATTACTTGGCCTCAACTGATACAAATGATATGTCTGGTGGAAATCCAATACAGCTTACCATCCAAATAACACAATTCCTACAGTAAAGCATGGAGGTGGTAATATCATGTTATGGGGGTGTTTATCTGCAGCAGGGACTGGAGCACTTGTCAGGATAGAAGTAATAACTGATGGGGCAAAATATCATCAAATTCTTGAGAAAAATCTGCTGCCCTCTGCCAGAAAGTTGTCAATGGAAAGCTGGTTTAACTTCCAACATGACAATGACCCAAAGCACACAGCAAACATGACCACACAGTGGTTGAAGGAGAAAAAAGATGAATGTCCTTGCATGGTCTAGTCAGAGCCCAGACTTAAACCCCATTGAAACGCTTTGGAATGACTTGAAGACTGCAGTCCACAAACAGTCCCCATCAAATTTAACTTAACTTGAGCAGTTCTGGAAAGAAGAGTGGGAAAATATTGCAAAGTCTAGATGTGCAAAGTTAGTAGAGATATATCTCAACAGACTAAAGGCTGTAATTAAAGCAAAATGTGGTTCAACAAAGTACTGACATAAGGGCGCGATTCTTTCTTCAACTCATGGATTCTGTTTTTGATTTTGTTTTCTTATATTTTACATGTTGGTGTTATAGCTTTCACTTGGATTAGTTATAAGTTACACTGAGTAATACAGCTCGATAAAAACAAAAAAACAAAAACAGAAAAAAAAAAACCTGTCTGTCCTCATTTCAGGCTGCAAAGCAACAAAATGTGATTATTTTAAAAGGGGGAAATTCTTTTCTATACCCACTGTATCTGCCAAACTGCTTCAGTTTGTCTTCTTCCCACTGGCAGAGTCCCTTTAAAAAGATGAATGCTATTGGCTAACCTGGGTAACAAACTGCACATTTAATCCTAACAACCCTGAATGTGTTTAGTATCACGTGATCTTTTCATAAAGCTCAACACTTTTCTAAACCCAACTTGCTCACATGTTCGGATGCCAGGTTGTAGAATCACTTCATTTTTTAAGTTATTGCTTTGGCTCAGAATATCTTGCCACTGGATGGTTGCATGAAAGCACAGCTGTGTGTTATTCTCCACGATTATGCCACCATTCAGGATCTCTGAAGGTACAAGCAAGAAACAAAATCAGAATTAAAAAAAATATATATATATTTTATTATTATTATTTCTTTTTTTAATTTATTTACATAGCACCTTACAACTCCATGGTGCTGTACAAAAGTAACAGACATAACAAGGAAGAGTAGTACAGGCGATGCAATACATAGGAGTTTCCAAATACAAATGCATACTTTTGTTTAGCAAAACGTAGCAATGACAACAAAGGATGATTCAAATAAGTAATGTGCACATCTAGTAAAAAAAAAAAAAAAAGCTAACAAACTTGTTCCACTATCAGTATAAGGAAAGAGAAATAAAGACAAACCTACATTTTTAAATCAGGAATTAATCTTGTCCTTTAATAATACTCAGCGCCAAACATTGGTCCACCTCAACACAAAGGAATGGGAGCCAATGAACGTTGATGACAAAAATTGTCATTTATCTTTCATGGTGGGAGGTGGAGGTTTACTTATGCCATTTATGAATTAGAAGAAAATTTTGCAATACAGTAAAGAAAATTTTTTGGGGAAATACTGCGGTCATCCTTCTGTGGAACTACTTTATATGGTGGGCTTTCGTGGCTCCCATTCCTTTGTGTTGTAATTGTCTTTTTAGTTCTGAGGATGCCCCCTTGGTACTAATGGTTTGTCATATGGTTAATGGTTTGTTTCCAAAAGAGGTTTGTAATTTCCTCCTTGGAAATTAGGTACTAATAATGTTTATTATTTTTTTTTTTTTTTTAATTCTTTATTTATAATTTTATCAATACAAAGCCATATCCCACCGAAAACATTTCCATTTACATTTCCATGATCACATATTACTCACATTCACCTAAAACCCCTAGCACTCCCTCCCCCCTTTCCTGCAGAAGGACTCCCCGAGGGACCACCCTCTAAGTTAAATCTTGCCAGTCTCAAGTGAACTTCCGCCATTTATACTATATTTATTATCTCTTCCAAGTAACTCCAAGACCTTTTAAATCCTTGCCAACCTGCCTATTTCCCCGTCCGTTCCTCCCCCTCGTCTGGTACCAGTCCCCTCTCGTCCAAACACTCGATATTATATATTTCATTTATGCTCTGCTATTTCTTCCCCAGTGATCTCTTTAATCAAGGATATAATTTTTTTTCCAGTAAATCCTAATGGTGGGGCAATCCCACCACATGTGAGCCATTGTTCCCAAACATATACACCCCCTCCAGCAGGCACTAGATTTCGAACTGTCCATTTTGCTTAATCTGTCTGGGGTGGCGTACCATCTTGCAAGGCATTTATAATGAATTTCCGTTCTTCTTGTGTCAAGTGCTGAATAGTGTACCAACTGCAGGATCTTTTCTAATAACGCTTTACTACAGTTTGACCCCAACTCCTGCTCCCACCTTTTAATGTAAGGAGGCTCCTCCAATTCCATCTCCGTTCCCAAGATCCTATATAATTGAGCGATCACACCGCCTGTTTGCCCCCTCGCACAGAGCCGCTCAAGCGGTCTATACTCGTCTTCACTTCTCAGTGGTTTAGGTAGCTTGTCTATGAAATGCGAAAGCTGGAGGAACCTCCAATCATCTATCACCCAGAACTCCGGTTCCTTCCTTAACTCATCTAACGTGCGAATTCTCCCTTTGCTCAAAAATTTTTTTAATTGAATACACTCATCTTTCAGCCAATTCCCCCCCACCTCCCTCCTCCCAGGTTCAAACCATATATTATTTTTCATGTAAATCAATGGTGAGTTGTATGTCCATTTATTTCTCTTGTGTGTTAAATCCCAGTATTTAAAAGTGTTACGTGTCAAAACGGCCGTATTGCTACTAAGTGCTCTAAATTTAGGTGGATTCCACAAAACGTGCCCTAGGTTAGTGTTACTTAAGTTGTGTTCTATATTTACCCATCTTTTCTCCGAATCCTTCTTAGACCAATCAATCACTCGTGCTAAAACTACAGCTATATAATATCTATTAAAATCGGGCAAAGCAAGCCCGCCTTTTTTTTTCCCCCTGCTTAAGGTTGCATAAGAAATACGTGGTTTTTTGCCTCCCCAGACAGATTTCGCAATCAAGCCCCGTAGGGCTCTAAAATAGTACCTGGGCAGAGGAATGGGTACCATCTGAAACTTATATAATATTTTGGGTGTCAGTACCATTTTTACCGCATTTACGCGTCCAAACCAGGAGAGAGGTCTTGACGATAGTCTCCTAGCCTCCTGCCTGATCTCATCCATCAGGGGGATATAATTTTTTAAATACAGTTTTTTATAAGTGTTAGCTAATTTTATCCCCAAATACTTGATTTCTTCTTTCCACGGGAAGGGGAACACTTCAGCTAGGTGGACCTCCTCCTGTTTACTTATACTAATATTTAATATCTCTGACTTCTTTACATTTATTTTGAAGTTAGAAATGTCCCCGTAACCTCTCAGAATCTGACTCAGGTTTGGGAGCGTAATTCTGGGATTCGTGATGAAGAACAGAACGTCATCGGCGAATGCCGCGAGTTTGTGTTCCTCAGTTCCTATCTTCACTCCACTACAGTCAGGGTTGTTACGGATAGTGGCCAGTAGAGGCTCGAGTGTCAACACAAACAGAAGAGGGGAGAGCGGGCAGCCCTGCCTAGTCCCATTTGACATACTAAATGGCTTTGAGAGTGCTCCATTCACCTTGACAGATGCTGTGGGATTATTATAGAGTATTTTGATCCACGAGATAAACCTCGGTCCAATTCCCATGGCCTCAAGAGTTTTCGTCATGAACCCCCAGTCTACCCTGTCGAACGCTTTTTCTGCATCAATCGACAGGAATAGAGCTGGGGGCCCACCCTTTTTGCTGGTTTCCCCCAGAAGTACCGCTCGCACCCCATTGTCCCTGCTCTGTCTCCCAGGTACAAAACCTGCCTGGTCTGGGTGGACTAGATAGGACATTTTTTCCTTCAGTCTGTTGGCCAGTACTTTCGCGTAGAGTTTAACATCTGTGTTCAACAGTGAAATGGGTCTGAAGCTTGAGCAAAGCCTGGCATCCTTCCCCTCTTTTAAAATCAACATTATCGTCGCGGCTAGAGCCTCCTTCTCCATTTCACAGTTAATGCCCAATTCGTTCCAATAGTGACACAACCTAGGCACCAAAATATGTTTTAATTTTTCAAGATAGATAGTGGAGAATCCATCTGGACCGGGGCTCTTACCCTTTGGAGAATCTTTTAATGAGGCAAATATTTCCTCCTCCTCGATAGGTCTATCCAGGATAGATCTCTCTTCCTGAGATAACTCCACCAATCCCGCCTCCTTCAAAAATTCCTCCCCTCTACTACTACGCGTGGGATCTTCTGCTCCTTGTTGCCCGATAGAATACAAAGACGTATAAAACTTTTTAAATTCCTCTGCCATGCCTCTACTGGTCACTATTACCTCACCTTTTTTGTTTTGAATTTTTTCAATAAAATTTCGCCCCCTTTTTTTTCTCATCAGTCTAGCCAGATGTTTACTCGACCTATTCGCCCAGAGGTAATTATCCTTCGTTATCTTGTTAAGGGCTTTCTTAGTATCCTGCTCCATCAGATCCCTCAACTCCTCCCTTTTTGCGGTTAATTGGCGATAGCAATCCTGACTCTGCCCCTTAGACTTTTTATGTACCTCTTCCAAAGAGAAAATTTCTTCTATTAACCTTTCCCTTTCTTCCTTTCTCTTTTTTTTCAGACCTGCTCCCAGAGACATAAAGATCCCTCTAATGTAGGCTTTGTGTGTTTCCCATAAAATAGAGGGGGATACCTCCCCCGTGTCGTTTGACTTGAAGAAGAAGTCCACTTCCTCCTGGACCCTTTCAACTACCTTTGGATCCTTCAACAAGGATTCATTAAGTTTCCACGAGAAAGGTTGTCGTTGCCATTTTGGGATTTCTACCTTCATCATTACCGGAGAGTGATCAGACAGGGATGAGATTTCTATTTTCGTTTCCTTTACCCACTCCAACATACTGTGGTCCACAAAAATATAGTCCAGTCTGGAGTAGGTCCCGTGCACAGGGGAGAAAAAGGTAAAGTCTTTCTCTTTGGCATGCTGCATTCTCCATACATCCATTAACTGGCAACGAAATAACCTCCGCCCAATTGAGCGGATCGAGGCTTTCCCAATCCCCTGGGCACGGGACGTACTGTCCAGATCTGGATCTAGACAGAAGTTGAGGTCCCCCGCCAGGACCACCTCCCCCTCCCTAAATTCCGTGAGCTTTGTAAGCACTTGTCCCAGAAAAACTGTCGGGTGTCTGTTGGGACAATATACATTCACCAAGGTAAACATCCTGCTCCCCATTTTGCCTTTCAATAAAATATAATGACCATCAGGGTCCGTCAGCCTATCTACTAATGTGAAATTTGATGTTTTCGAAAAACCCAATAGCAACCCCTTTTGCTCTTTTAAGGGGCGTGTCTCCGTAGAACCACGTAGGGAACCCTGGGGAGAAAATCCTAATTCTGGAATCTAGGGTCAGGTGGGTCTCTTGAAGGAATACTACGTCGGCACCCAAGTGCCGAAGCTCCCCCAGTAATTTATGTCTTTTTTTTGGAGAGTTTAGTCCCTTCACATTATATGATAAGAATTTGAGCCCTGGCATATCAATCAATCACACCTTTCTCCCTTCCCTCCTGATCCCCTGGAGCCCACCTGCAGGTACACCTCTCCCTCCCGTCCCTCCCACCCCCCCCCTCCCTCCCTCACCCAACCCACCCCCGACCCCATTCCCCCCCCCTCCCCTCGGTAGAAGACCGACTCCGAGCCCGCGTGTTGGGAAATCACCCATTTCCCTCAATGCGCCTCCTTCCTCGGGGTGGGACTCCCCTGCCGGCATCCGGTACCCCCCCAAGAAGCTATGCCTCGAGGGGGGAGCCGAGAGGGCAGAAGACCGGCTCCCTAACCCTGTGAAACCGCCCCCCCCCGCAGAAGCATCTTTTCAACCAGAAATACTCTCCCCCTCCTTATCTCCAAATACTGCATTACGATAACTGAGTTTAGAGTCCGTGTGCCTCCGTAAGAAATTTTTAGACAGATTTTCAGCTGGGGAAAAAAAAAAAAAAAACAAAAAAAAGAAAAAAAAAGAAAAACCACTCCAGCACCCCAGCTGACCAATCTCGACACTTCATGTCTGTCCTTATGGCAGGTCAGGGATGGGAATACCCAGACTGTCACAAAAGTCCTGCAGCTCCTCCTGGAAACGCATTCTGTGCGATCTGCCGTCTTTCATAACTATCAGGGATGTTGGGAATCCCCAGCTGTACTTCAAGTTAGACCTCTTGAGCTGGTCTAGGACTGGCTTCATCTGTCTTCTTCGCGCCAGAGTTTCTGCTGATAAGTCTGTGAACACCTGTAGATTTTAGTTTTCAAAGCTTATTGGGGGGGCCCCCTTTAAGTTCTTCCATAGTTTTTCTTTATCTTCATACGAGTGGAACTTCACAATAACATCTCTGGGAATCTCTTGTTTTATGTTTGGGGGCTTCCTTACTCTGTGGACCCTATCAATCCTTAGAGCTTCCTCTTCATGCCTGCCCAAAATCGGGTTGAATATTTTTCTCATCTTCTCCCCCAGGTCCTCATTATGTTGTTTCGGCATGGATCTGATCCGTAGATTTTGGCGTCGACTCTGATTTTCCTGTTCTTCTAATCTGAACGCCAGCATGCGATTCTCAGTCTGCATTTTCTTGACCTGTTCTTTTAACTCATAGATTTCTTTAGTGAAGTTTCCTGACGCCTCTTCCGCCTCCTCCACTCTACGCAGGAGATGTCCCATGTCAGTGCGGACGTTTACAATTTCTGCTTTTATCACATTTTCTAGTTTGGCAAACATGTCAATCATTTCAGATTTACTTGGTACTAACGCCATTATTCTTTGCTCTTCCACGCTAGCACAGGCGGATGCTCCATCCAGCTCTTGCTCTTCTCTGGCCCTGTCCCCCTTTCTGCTTCTGCTGGTCTTTCTTCTTGTCCTTTGCTCCTGTTTGTTTAGCCTCCATTCCGGGGCTCTTCAAATTCGCCTCTTTTAGATATCTTTGTATAGAACTAGTATTCAAACTCTCCCTTGAGTTCTGGGGTTCTGTTACTCTTGAGGAGCGTCCTCTCATACTTCCTCCCCCCACTGTTTACTGTTTGTTTACTCTTTATCCCTAATGAGTGGGGTATGTAGTTTGCTTAATAAGACAGAAATTGAAGCCGAGAACCACCCCACCGTCCGCACTACCCAGGGGGAGGCAGGAGGGCGGATCCAGTCCGATCCTCAGAGGCACAGGTGCGACGGTCCTGATATTAAATATATAGAAAGATTGTTATCTCGGTCGCCTCAGTTAGTAGCTAGAGTCGACTCACATGCATACTCCATTCAATTTACAGATAGTCTCTCAGATCCGATCCTGACGGTTAAGGGTAAAGTCAGGGGGGATTCTAAATTAAGCACACTTTACTTCCTCCCAGACGAGCACACAGGTAGATAAGTATTCCGGTCCCAGTCTCACGAGCACATATAATTTATGTAGGGGCCACCAATATGTCCGACCGAGTGTTCCACCCTCAAGAGCATCGGTGCAACAGTCCAAATTTTATATGCAAGCTGTATGGTTTTTGTTGGTGTCCCCTTGATTTAAGGCAGGTTTTGACTCTTACCCACACTTTGTTATTTCTTTGTTATTTCTGTTTCCTTTACTTTTGTGGCGACCCCATTAGTTACTGCACCTCATCTATTTGGTTTACAAATAGTTTCTCATACCATGTCCAAGAGACTAGTGGGGAGAATCAGGGAGGGCCTCAGTTTAGTCGTGTCTAACTCATCTGGGAAAACGCTCACAGGTTTAAGTAAAACAGTCCAGTCCTGAGTAGCCCCTTTACTGCTGCAGCTTAAATTGAGGTCAGTACTATGAAATGCACCATTCGCTTGTAACACTTTAATGTTGAGTAATGCAGTTGAGTAATGCAAGGCAAAAAAAAACTTGTCATACCTTCATGTCCTTCTTCTCTTCGCTCAGTCAGCGTATTTATGACCAGCTGTCATTACCTTGTTTTCCTCGTAGTGAATACCTTGGGGGAATGCAGAGCTCACAGTTCGTCATACAGGGGACGCACTCCGTTCCCTGCTCCCGCCAGCTATCGCCTGGGGGCTTCTGCCGTCTTCTGCTGACTCCTTCAGGGGGTCTGCTAGCTTAGGTGAAGTCTCTCTCCTCAGGTCTTTCACCCTCTGCTGCTCCGGGATCCCGTCTCTCTTTTCGCTGCCACTCGAGGGGGGTCTGCTCAACCTGTTGCTGCCTCTGCAGGGAGGTGGGGGTCACGCGGAGGAACGGCGGCTCGTCGGGTCTCGTCCAGACATCTCACGGGCTCTCACCCCGCTCTGCATGTCACGCACGAACGAGATACTCGGCTTCCGCCCTCAATCCAGTGCCGGCATTGGGCCCCTCCCCCGTGCGGACGTCCTACGTCACTCCATGTCCGCCGGCCTAAGGCCGCCTAAAGCTAATAATGTTTATTATTAACGTTTTAAATACTGGTCCACCCCCAGCTGGAGAAACTTAAAGGATCAGAGAGGCTAAAATGGTTCAAAAATAAAATCTCAAAGACTCGCACCAGCTATAATAAAGCCTTTCATGCACAGTGGTACACCTTGCAAGAGGTCACCCCATGGATCCAATGCAGGGTTAGAATCTCTCAGCACCTAGGTTTTACCGAATATGCCATTAAATTCAAAGAGAAGCAGGGTGCCAAAGATTGACCCTTAGGCCTGGTTCACAAGGTGTAACATGAGATCTGACTTGTGAAAGCACAAGTTGCATGACATGTCAAAATCAATGTTTCCTTATGAGAGCCGTCTTAACTGATCCAACACAAGTCGCTCAAAATTTAGAAAAGGTTCCTCCACTATTTCGGTCCAACTATGATATGACTTCTCCAAACTATGGCCTTCTAGTTGTTCAGGAACTACAATTGCCATCAAGCCTAGTCATGTTTGTGAATGTCAGAGTTTTAGAATGCCTCATGGGACGTGTAGTTCTACAACAGCTGGAGGGCTGTAGTTTGGAGATCTCTGCCATACAGTGTAAAAAGTCAAATTGAGTTGGCTCTTATGCCGCGTACACACGAGCTGACTTTACGGCAGACTTTCAACGCTGACTGGATTTTGTCAGACAATTCGATTGTGTGTGGGCTCCAGCGGACTTTGTTTTCTCAAAAGTTGGAAGGACTTAGATTTAAAACATGTTTTAAATCAATCCGCCGAAATCGAGTCCGGTCGAAAAGTCCGCTCATCTGTATGCTAGTTCGACGGACAAAAAGCCACGTTAGGGCAGCTATTGGCTACTGGCTATGAACTTCCTTATTTTAGTCCGGTCGTACGTCATCACCTACGAATTCGACAGACTTTGGTGGATTGTGTGTAGGCAAGTCCGTTCATTCAGAAAGTCCGTCGTAAAGTACGTTGAAAAGTCCACCGGGCAAAGTCTGCCGCAAAGTCCGACCGTGTGTACGCGGCATAAGTCTGACTGAAATTGCAGGGCAAAGTCAGATTGAAAGTCACCAGACTTTGATGTCGGAGCAGTGCGAACCTGGGTTAAGAGAGAAGATCAGGCCAATGCAGCACACACATACACACATTGGAATTTAGATACAGTCAAGTCAAACTTCCGTTTGCAGGAGCATTGGACATTGGAATACAAAAAAAAAAAAAAAATGCAGGCCAGCCTCAGGATAGCCCCTACTTTTCCCAACATACCTCAGTTTGTAGCAAGCAGTGCACCAAGAGCATGAACATATACCGAAGAGTGGGATTTGTGTCCCTCAATGGACTCCAAAAAAAAATAAAAAAAAATAAAGGGATTTTACGAGTGCCCATTTCATATCCATGAGGATACCCTTATAGGGAGCCGTAGAGGGGTTCATTCCAACATATCTACTTGAGGTGGAGAGAACCTGGAGGAGCTAAGGAGTCCAGATACCCCAGCATCCATTGAGCTAAGGAGGAGGTGATCCTCCCGTGAACTGCCTAGACACTCACTACACGCTTTCTACCCCTGCAGGGATCTGGTGAGTGGGGAACTGAAGGAGAGCATGGAAGTCACCTGTTTTATGGTCACGGTACGGACCACATTGGTTAAAGCACAAAAGTCACTGGAAATTTTGACACTACATGCAATATATTTTGTGAACTTTAAAATAGAAATATCAATTTAAGTGTACCAGATTCTGTTGTAGAAATTCTTCACTGGATTTTCACCATATCTTTTTCACTGCATTTTTAAGTTTAATTCTTTTATCACTTTTCAAGATTGCAATTGTATGGTTTATAAGGAATTATTAGTCACGATTGGTAAGGTCTCCATGTGGTAGATTTCCAAATTAATTGGAGGGTACATGGAGACCTGATAAGAAACATACTACAACCTTGCACGTGCACTTGCACTAGCATCAAGTATTCACAGGGATAAAAATATCACTGAAACAGGAGCAAAAATCAGTACATACATATTCTCTGGTAAAGAGAACACGGATAATATTCCTCTCCCCAATTGTCCACCTGGGAAAAATGACCCAAATAGTTGTTCACTTTTCAGGTGGCGGAAGTGAAAAAACCCCTTCCCTGCTTGCACACTCACCCGGGAAGAGTGACTCACTGTGGAGGATCACTCTTCGGGTGACGGACAGCACCATCAACCCTGCACTTATATATAAATTCTTTTTAAGGGGGTTCTAGTTGGAACTAGCTTAAGGGAGGCAGCAGCCCAGCCCATACCCAAGCGCGGAGTACCACCAAATATAAAGTTTCTGTCTCTATCATTTGTCTCTGGATTCTGTCTCTATCATTTAAAATACACCTATGATACCAATTATAGAACCTTCATTTCTTTGTAAGTAGGCAAACTTACAAAATCTGCAGGGGATTAAATAATTATTTTTGCCACTGTAGGTAAGCCAAACGTCTAACATTTTAGGACAAGTCAAGTTGACGATCTACTCCTAACTATACCACGAAATAAAGGAGGTGAGAACTTTTGCAAACGCCCTGAGAATTGCTACCAGTGCTTGCAAAGCTAGATCCAAGGGCCAAGGGGCAAATGATTACCGTGCTTTTACAAGATCTCAACCTGTATCAGAGTCAGTGTTGAACTTTGGCTTTGATTGTCAATGTGTGGCTTTTAAATCTGCCCCGTTCGGGCAGCATTTCAGTGGTCAGCTTTGCATCCGAGATATACTCACCTAATCCGCCGATCCTCCCAGCTGCTTCTGCCCCCACTCCACCCCACACACACTAGTGGTCTTGTGCCGTGGATTGTTCGGGACATCATCATGCCCATAGTCCCGCTCTGGACATGAGAATGGCAGAAACAGTCCAACGCTGGTCGTAGGGAAGCACTGTTGTCCTTAGAATTGAAAGATCAGGCGAGTATAAGCTCTGTGTTCACCCCTAGACAAAATGAGTGGTTAACCCATGCAGTGCGAGCACAGCCACAGTGCATGGTGGAGGAAAAAATAAATAAAAATCCTGGAGTTTCGTTTTAAGTGTTACAGTTCAAAAGACTATGAATGATTTGAATTGCCATTGCTATGCAATTTATATTGGGACATGCAGAGTGAACTACAAATACAGATGGCCCCACCTGTGAGGTTCTTTAAATGCAGTTCTCGGAGTCCAGCTGATCCCACAGGTTGGGAGTTAAACAGTACAGCTAGGGCATAGCGTTCCTGGTACAGCTGTGTGCCACGTATAATGCGCAAGTTCTCCAAGGGTACATAGCTCAGCAGGTTGTGTGCTATTAAAACATAGCCCTGCACTTCCATGATGTCCTGAAAGGAAAAAGAAAATATGTCACCTGGCCTGCATGATTCCTTTATCTAGAAGACTGGTATCTTAGGTTCTGAACAGTACCAAATTAACCATTTAAGGACCCAGCCTCTCTCTGACATGTGTTGTTTACAAGTAAATATCTGTATTTTTTGCTAGAAAATTACATAAAACCCCCAAAAATTATACTTTTTTTTTTTTTTTTTTAGCAGAGACCCTAGAGAATAAAATGGTGATTGTTGCAATTTATGTCACACAGTTTTTGCGCATAGGTTTTTCAATTCCAGGGGGTACTTCTTTTTTTTTTTTTTGAGGAGGGGGTGGGCAGCTGTATTAAAGACAGAAGAAAGGTCCAGGAGTAGGAGTACAGAACAGTCGTCATTGGTTTTTGCTGTTAGTAAGTCGTCTGAGTTTTACGAGAGCAGTTTCTGTGGAGTGTTGAGGGCGAAATCCAGACTGAAGGACTGAAGGGGATCAAGGAGGTTACTCTTAATGAGATGGTCACTCAGGTGATTGTAGACCAGGCATTCAAGGAGTTTGGAGGAAAAGGGGAGCAATGAGATGGGGCGTAGGTTATTAAGATTGGTGGAGTCCAAGGAGAGCTTTTTAAGTATGGGGGTGACTAATGCATGTTTTAGAGAGTTGGAGGAGATGCCAGAAGAGAGGGAGAGATTGAAGATGTGAGTTAGAGAGTGAAGGCTTAAACCAGAAGGTGACTGCAGTATTTGAGAGGGAATAGGGTCCAGGGGACAGGTGGTTAGGTGGGCACTAGAAATAAGTTTAGCACCCTTGTCTAAAGTAGCAGGGTTGAATAAGGGAAGCATTGATTGTACCTGTGGACATGGGTTGTTAAGTGGGGGGGGGGGGGGGGATATCTGTAGAGTGGGGATTTCATTTCTTATTTTTGAACTAATGGGTGATCACCTGCGCAGTGAGTTAGTGAGTGGAGGATGAAGAAGAGCATTAAAAAAGGTAGAGAAAATTTGACGAGGACTGGATGAGGTGGTGTTAAAGAGTGATAAAATAGGTTCCCTTGGCAGTGTGGAGGCAAGAATTGTATTTTTGGAGGGCAGATTTATATTGGTTAAAGTCTTTGTGAGACTTAGTCTCATGCCACCAGGGACGTAGATGAGGGGGGAGTCAGGGGTGTTCAAACCCCCCCCCCCCCCAGAGCATCCTGGCAAAATGCCTAGACAGTGTCCCTGCTGTTTAGCCTCAGCACAGTAGAAGCAATCAGAGTTTCAGAGTGCAGCAGCCAGTCCCCCCTTCTATTGTGCCCCATCCCCTCAGTTTAATCCCCTCAGTTTAATAAGGGGTCCCCCTGAAAAGCATTAAATTACTGTTTTCCACGTGAATATCTCCTAAACACCACAAGTTCAGGAGATATTCACTGTACCTACAGGTAAGCATTATTATAGGCTTACTTGTAGGTACAAGTTCAAAAGCTGAGTTTACTAGTTTAAAACTGAATAAAAGCCAACCATATTGACCAGGTACCAGGTGTCATTGGCTCCTGGGGCGGGGCCGAGTCCTGCTCTCTGTGTCAATGAATGCAGCAGCAGGTCTCGGGAGCGCGCCCGCACAAGTGCCCCCATGGAAAGCGGCTCTCCATGGTGGCACATAAAGAGGAGGAGGATCGGGGCCACTCTGCACAAAACCCTTGCACAGAGCAGGCAAGTATGACGTTTTTTAAAATTTTTTTTATTATAACAAAAAAAGGGAAGGATGAATCTTTACAACCCTTTTAACCTCTTTGGCTATGACCGGGTCTGCAATGTAGAAACCCTGAAGCGTCGTCACAACGTCACTTCCGGTTTACTCAGCAGCCAACAGTACGGATTTTAAATAAAATGACAGTATTCAAAAATGCAGATCTTGGCGTTTTGAATACTTTGAAGTGCAAAGGAGGGGAGGGGTTTGGGGTCTTTTAGACCCCAGATCTGTCCATAAAAAGAGTACCTGTCACTGTCTATTACTGTCACATTTCTTGTCACAGCAAAAAAAGTGATCAGAATTTTTTTTTTTTAAAGGGACAGTATAAAAAAATAAAAATAAGAAAAAAAAACAAAAAAATGTTTAAAGTACCCTATCCCTCTGTGTTCATGTGCCAAAGAAAAACGCTTACGCAAGTCACGCCCGCAAATATAAACTGTGTTCAAACCACACATGTGAGCTATCACCGTGATCGATAGAGCAAGAGCAATAATTCTAGTGCAAGACCTTCTCTGTAACTCTAAACCGGGAACTGTTAAAAAATTTTAAAGCGTCGCCTATGGAGATTTTTCAAGTACCGTAGTTCGTCGCCATTCCACGAGCGTGCGCAATTTTAAAACATGACATGTTCGGTATCTATTTACTCGGCGTAACATTATCTTTCACATTTATAAATAAATTGGGCCAAGTTTACTGTTTAGGATTTAATTCATTGAAGTGTATTTTTTCCAAAAAAAATTGCGTTTGAAAGACCGCTGCGCAAATACAGTGTGACATAAAATATTTCAACAACCGCCATTTTAGTCTCCAGGGTCTCTGCTAAAAATGCATATTAATATTATATACATATAAATAAATAAATAAAACGTCTGGGAGTTTTAATGCCCCGTACACACGGTCGGACATTGATCGGAAATTCCGACAACAAAATCCTAGGATTTTTTCTGACGGATGTTGGCTCAAACTTGTCTTGCATACACACGGTCACACAAAGTTGTCGGAAAATCCGATCGTTCTGAACGCGGTGACGTAAAACACGTACGTCGGGACTATAAAACGGGGCAGTAGCCAATAGCTTTCGTCTCTTAATTTGTTCTGAGCATGCGTGGCACTTTGTGCGTCGGATTTGTGTACACACGATCGGAATTTCCGACAACGGATTTTGTTGTCGGAAAATTTTATAGCCTACTCTCAAACTTTGTGTGTCGGAAATTCCGATGGAAAATGTGTGATGGAGCCCACACACGTTCGGAATTTCCGACAACAAGGTCCTATCACACATTTTCCGTTGGAAAATCCGACCATGTGTACAGGGCATAAGTAATTTTCTAGCAAAAAATACTGATTTTAAACAAAAGTCAGAAATAGGCCTGGTCTTAAAGTATACTTCAAAAGCACAGCTATAGAATGTGCCTATGTGGAAGCTTGTGCTGTTTAAAGTTCGGTGCCTACTGATTGCCATTGGTAAATATGTAATCCATAAATTTATACATATTGCATATCACCAAATTATATTATAATATAAATATATACATACATATATAAAATTTAGAAAATGATCAGAATAAATACAAAAATATATAAAAAGGAACTATGGAATAGTTAAACTGAGAATGCAGACATTAATGCTCACCTTTAGAAAGGAAACATCATCACTCTCTTCCAGATAGGTGATTTCTAAGTTTCCGTGAATCACCTGGCAATTTTTATAGAGAGTACGTAGAGTCTCATAATGATTCTCATGGCTGAAAGGGTGAAGCAGTTTCATATCTGTTCCAGTGCAGACTGAAAAACAAAGAGGACGGGAGAGTTAACACTGTCTGGAGTAAAAGACTTGCACAATATCTGGTTAGGTGCTATCCCAACCAGTAGAGAAACTGGAGCGTTACTTCAATATCTCTAGAATAGGACACAACATGACTAAGCCCTATTGGGTGAGGCGAAACACGTCAGGAAAATGTGGTGTGTAGAGTGGTGCAAGGCTGAGGCCAACTTATATAGGTTAACCACATAGACTGGATAGGGTTGAGCAGATGGGGATATTTTTTGCCAGCACCCCATTCCTGAGTACAAGTGGGACTATATATACACACACTTTCCTTTTTTGCTTAGAGTGGTACTACAAGCATTAGCACTTAAATTTGAAGCTGTCTCCAACACATCCAATGGAAACATTATACTCAGTAGTTAGGTCAGAAATTGGGCAAAAACTTCAAGCACAGAGAATGGTGAAAGATGTATGGTAAGTAGGGGGTAACAGTAAAGTATCACATATAAACAAGAGTAGAAGCAGATGTTCAGTCCCAGCTCCACCCCGTCCTCCAGCACCTATGTGCCGCAAGACTCACAGGGGACCCGAAGCCCTGTGGCACATCTGCCTACATGCAGGGGGTCGAGGGAACTTATTTCTTGCCTAGGTGAGAAATTATGAATTTTACACGCTGCCAAAAGAGAAGTATGGGTTTCAGTGAAATAAAACAATCATATTCACCTAGGTGGATGCAGCCTCCATGTGATGCTACATCTGTCCCCCGCCTGCTTGAAGGCCAAGAACTGAGTGATCAAACACCACCGACTGGTCAGCTCTCAGTCTTCAGGCTGCAGAGAGTCACGGGCTCTCTGCTCTGCCCCTCCAGTACTCACTGGAGCACTGGGCTGTGTCTAGGGGGCGGAGTGACTCGCTGAGAGGCTGAGCCAGCTGCCGGTCCACTTCTGCCTGGACCGGATCTGTGACATCAGCTGAGAGCGGGCTTTAGCCCACTGCCAGGTGAAAACGGGTCACAGAATGAGCTGCACTCCTGCATGGATGATCTGGGTACATAGCCTGCTGGGCACACATCATGTACTTGCTTTTATAGTGGCTTGGTACATTTTGATGTTACAGTGTGAATTAGACATACCCTGCAAATCTGCTAAAACATTTTGCCATATGGTATAGGTATTAACGCATCGGAAAACATTTGACCCCTCCCCTTTAATATTTACACAACAAATTTGTTATGTCCGGGTGGCTGGGTTCACACTATTGCGAATTGGATGTGGGTTTCCCTGCATCCAATTTGCATGTCAGGAGATTGTGAAGAGCTCTCTATGGAGCAGAGTCACACATCTCCAGAGCGGCTCCGGTGTGAATTGTGCAGAGGTCCTGTGCATTTTCTGGTCCGTTTCATGTCCGAATTCAGCCAAAAATTCAGACCGAAATCGGACCTGAAACAGAGAACAGGGACGCACCGCATTGTGAACTTAGCCTTAAGGGAGGAGGGGAAAAAAAAAAGAAAAAATGTAGGGGATGCAAAAAATGTATGTTATATACATGTTTGTATGTTATGTTATGTTATATGACTAACACTGTAACATCTATACCAGCCTTAATATTTTTAAAAGATCATGCCGTTTTATGGAAAACGTATCAAATTTCATATAAAATGTGTGTAATTGGTATCTTTTATTGGTACTGGTTGATTATGGTTGTAGAAATTATGTAAGAGATGTTAGTACCTACTCTATAAAAGGCATGATTCCCTCCCAATGTACCTCTTAGTATATGAAGCACCATAGTGGAATGAAAAGTAGATTCAAAATTTCATCGGCTGAAAATGGTGTTAGGCATTTTGTCGATAGAGAAAAAAGGAGCTGAAAATGGCGTTGAAAACGCATGCCATTTTGCCGCGATTTTATTGTGTTTGTAACTGTTCCTACTTATGGTGTTTGTTTCATAGGTCACGTGACTCAAAAACCACATCAAAAAGTGTGCCAAGGTACCAACATTTACTTACAGTATACTTCTAGAGGAAAGGGAAACCACTCACCAGAAAAGCCAACTTAGGTTATTGAAGCAAATACGACGCACCGATGTCCACCTGGTGTCAGAATAGGCCTAATGCATTTCACTCCCCTAAAGAAAATTAAACCATATGCTTCCTTTGAAGAATGAAATGCGTTATAGTAGTTGTGGCACCACGTAGAGGTTATTGCATCTTATTTGCTTCAATAAACCCAAGTTGGCTTGTATGGGGAGTGGCGCTGGTTTCTTTTTTTTGGATTATACAAGTGTTGCATGTTTAGTGGTTCACAGCTGCAGAGAGCCTGCTCCAGCCACTGGGAGAGAAGAGAGGGGAGTGGAGCCTGCAGTGGAGCCCTATTCACACCAATATACTGACTATTGTAGAACAGTCAGTCTGTCAATAAAGGTCATTTAAAAACGCAGTAGAAGGCAATTGCTCCTTACATAGGGATACTGGTCATACCATGGGGAAAATCATTCCTAAATGGGGAATGGACAACTACAGTTTCACTACAATTCTGATATATGGTAACCTATAAAAATTCTACCAAGCAACTTTGTAAATTACAGAAAAAAAAATATATCTATATACATTAGCTATATATAATAAGATAAAATTACTTGGAATTTCTTATGCAATTTACTCATAAGTAAATACCTCTTTTCTTTGTATATAATTAAAAACTACAAGTTGAGATGCTTGTCCTTATCTATCAATACAATTATCCTCTTCTATCAAGACCTGTTGTTGGGTGTTAATGATCCTTTTTGAATCTTAGGAACCCCTGTGTATATATTGGGTAATATACTTTATAAACATCTAAATATCATTACACCTATAGATATTTATTTATGCATGCCTGCCTTATGCACTGGCACAATTTGGTTTTAAATTATATCCTTATCTCTGTAAGTGATTGGGGTTCACATTTTTGAGATATATTGAGAAGCTGCTCCCCTGTGTCTGCCCACCAGACGTTATGTGACATGGGTGCCTTTCTGCCGTACCAGAAGTGTTTATTTATTACACCATGAATGGCTGACACTTAAAAAACTCCTTGTATGCATAATAAGTGATATGGATTTTTGTTGCATTTAGCAGAATAGGATACTCTAAGTTGGTCCTGAGGAAGCTGTGCAATCAGCGAAACGTGTCGACCAAGAGATGAGAATACACACACACCTTTACTTCCAAGTTTCTGAGTATACATTAGAAAGGTGTCTGTATATGGGTCCCAAGTGGGACTTCTGTATCAAAATGACAATTCATCTTGATTTTAGACTTATGTATCTGCGCAATGGCGTTACTTTTAAAAAAAGATTGTAAATAACGTTTAATATTTTTTTATAACTTGTATTCAAGTCTCTACTGGGTGCCAGTAAAGTCCACCAGCAGCAGGACTGGTTCTTGCAAATTGTAGTGAACTTAAATTGCCTTTCTAGTTCAATCTGTAAACACCTTTTTAGCATTCAGGCAAAGAAAATCCAGTTTTATTGTACCCATGATAACCGTGGGGGTGCTCTGAATACCGTTAGCCACAAAAATTAGCCACTGCCTAATCATCTGACTTGCTGGCTGCTGCTCCGAATACAAATCTAGGACTGAAGAAGAGCCTCCGCTTGTCAGAAAGAAAGGAGAAAAGGTTTTGGAAAAGACTGGAATTTCAAGAAAAAAGCAGCCGCAAGAACTGTGCAATTTATTATAATCCTCGCAATGTAAAGAACTGATGTCTATAAAAATAACTTGTTTTTTCCTCTTAACAAAAGTGAAGCATGCTATTAAGTTAAGAAACATAAAAATACTGGCCTATTTGGCATTTTAGGAAGGGGTTAAATAAATCTCGCAGCTTCCAAAACAGAAGAGCTCGTGTCCAGCACGCTGTCAGGAAACCGTGGCTCTCTCCCGGAAATATCTTCAGTGACCTATGCGACATTTGTTTAACGCCGAGTCCCCAACAACTTCCCCCTGGCTTCCTGTATTGCTGCCAAGTCACCAGTGTTCGGTTTCTCCAGGGATCTGGGACCCTGGAACCTGCGGGGCCTCTATCTGTGCCAGAATAGAAATGATCGCAAACAGATTTTTATGAAGCTGCATCAACAACCGACATGAGCCATATGGGAAACAGAATGTTTAATGACAACAGTGTAATAAAGTTATAACCAACAAGGAACTCAAAATGACATATCATTGGGGTTGATTTACTAAATGCAAACAGGCTTTTCATTTTGCAAGTGAAGTTGTGTTTATAGAAGAGCGATGGCAAAAAAAAAATTATATATACCGTATTTTAAAAAAAAAAATTTATTTAAATTTTTTTTTTTTTTTACTTTTTTTTTTGCCGAGTATAGATTTGAGCTCGTCCCAAGCATGTTTAAATCCAGTTGCGCTACCTCTCCTGGAAGTCTATTCCATGCATCAACTACTCTTTCGGTAAAATATTTTCGAAAGATTAGTTTAAAAACTTTCCTCCTACTAGTTCGAAGTCATGTACCAGTGTTCTTGATCTTAGCTTCATATTGAAAATACTGCCCTCCTGAACCTTTTGATCACATCTTTAATGCATTTAAAGGATTTGCTTTAGATCTCCCCTGTCCCTTCTTTCCTCCAAACCAGGGGTCTCCAGATGTTCTAAACAAAAAGGACCCGTTCACAGTTCTTCAGACTTCAGGGAGGCCAGACTGTGGCCAGTGTGGGTAGATATTGCCGCAGCAGGAGTAAATCATGTCTCAGGTTGGTCAAATTATATAGCGCCTGTGATTAGTAGAAAGAGGACTAGTGCTCATGGGAAGAATAGTGCCCCATCATTGGTGCCACTGGAAGGAATAATGTTCCATCTTTTAGATCAGTGGAATGAATTAAGCCCCACTGTCAGTGGAAGGAATAATGCCCCATTGTTGGGGTCAGTGGAAGGAATACTGGCTCATATCAGCGGGAAGAATACTGCCCCAAAGGCTGTGAAAAAGCAAGCAGAGGGCTAGTTTGCATACCACTGCTCCAAACTATACATAATAACCACTTAACAACCGGCCCATAGCCGAATGCCGGCTACAGGGCGGTTCGATAACTCTGGGAGGGAGTACTACCCTGTTTCCCCGAAAAGAAGACCTAGCGTGATTGTCGGTGATGGCTGCAATATAAGCCCTACCCGGTGATCAAATACCACCAAAATAAAGCTCTATTTGTATGAAAAAAAGGACAAAAAATTCATTTGGGTACAATATTACATGACTGAGTAATTGTCATTCAAAGTGTGAGAGCGCTGAAAGCTGAAAATTGGTCTGGTCACAAAGGGGGTTTAAGTGCCCAGTTGTCAAGTGGTTAATAAATCTGCAAAAATGTCAACAATTCCGTGTTTTTCTGTCAATATGGGGTGCTGTGTGTACATTAATGAGGAAAAAAATTAACTTAAATGATTTAAGCAAATGGCTGCAATATAACAAAGAGTGATTATATATATATATATATATATATATATATATATATATATATATATATATATATATATATATATATATATATATATATATATATATATATATATATATATATATATATATATATACACACACACACATACATACACATATACATATATACACACATACATACATACACACACACACAGTATCTCATAAAAGTGAGTACACCCCTCACATCATTTTTGTAAATATTTTATTATATGTTTTCATGTGACAACACTGGAGAAATGACACTTTGCTACAATGTTAAGTAGTGAGTGTACAGCTTGTATAACAGTGTACATTTTCTGTCCCCTCAAAATAACTCAACACACAGCCAATAATGTCTAAACCGCTGGCAACAAAAGTGAGTACACCCCTATGTGAAAATGCCCAAATTGGGCCCAAAGTGTCAATATTTTGTGTGGCCTCTATTATTTCCCAGCACTGTCTTAACCCTCTTGGGTGTGGAGTTCACCAGAGCTTCACAGGTTGCCACTGGAGTCCTCTTCCACTCCTCCATGATGACATCACGGAGCTGGTGGACGTTAGAGACCTTGCGCTCCTCCACCTTCCATTTGAGGATGCCCCACAGATGCTCAATAGGGTTTAGGTCTGGAGACATGCTTGGCCAGTCCATCACCTTTATCCTCAGCTTCTTTAGCAAGTCAGTGGTCATCATGGAGGTGTGTTTGGGGTCGTTATCATGTTGGAATACTGCCCCGCGGCCCAGTCTCCGAAGGGAGGGGATCATGCTCTGCTTCAGTATGTCACAGTACATGTTGGCATTCATGGTTCCCTCAATGAACTGTAGCTCCCCAGTGGCGGCAGCACTCATGCAGCCCCAGACCATGACACTCCCACCACCATGCTTGACTGTAGGCAAGACACACTTGTCTTTGTACTCCTCACCTGGTTGCCGCCACACACGCTTGTCACCATCTGAACCAAATATGTTTATCTTGGTCTCATCAGACCACAGGACATGGTTCCAGTAATCCATGTCCTTAGTCTGCTTGTCTTCAGCAAACTGTTTGTGGACTTTCTTGAGCATCATCTTTAGAAGAGGCTTCCTTCTTGGACGACAGTCATGCAGACTAATTTGATGCAGTGTGCGGCGTATGGTCTGAGCACTGACAGGCTGACCCCCCACCCCTTCAACCTCTGCAGCAATGCTGGCAGCACTCATACATCTATTTCCCAAAGACAAGCTCTGGATATGACGCTGAGCATGTGCACTCAACTTCTTTGGTCGATCATGGCAAGGCCTGTTCTGAGTGGAACCTGTCCTGTTAAACCGCTGTATGGTCTTGGCCACCGTGCTGCAGCTCAGTTTCAGGGTCTTGGCAATCTTCTTATAGCCTATCTTTATGTAGAGTAACAATTCTTTTTTTTTCAGATCCTCAGAGAGTTCTTTGCCATGAGGTGCCATGTTGAACTTCCAGTGACCAGTATGAGAGAGTGAGAGCGATAACACCAAATTTAACACACCTGCTCCTCATTCACACCTGAGACCTTGTAACACTAACAAGTCACATGGCACGGGGAGGGAAAATGGCTAATTGGGCCCAATTTTTACATTTTCACTTAGGGGTGTACTCACTTTTGTTGCCAGCGGTTTAGACATTAATGGCTGTGTGTTGAGTTATTTTGAGGGGACAGCAAATTTACACTGTTATACAAGCTGTACACTCACTACTTTACATTGTAGCAAAGTGTCATTTCTTCAGTGTTGTCACATGAAAAGATAGAATAAAATATTTACAAAAATGTGAGGGGTGTATTCACTTTTATGAATATATATATATATATATATATATATATATATATATATATATATATATATATATATATACACATACACACACACACATACAGATAGATAGATTTTTTTATTATTTTTTTTTTTCTACATCATTTTTTTTGTTTATAGCGCAAAAATAAAAATAAAAACCCAGAGGTGATCAAATACACACACACAGAATATACTGGGGAATGCAATGGTTCATATACACTGGCAAACATGTACAGATGTTCTCTGGCCCAGGTCAGCCACTAGATGGCACTGTACATATGGCCTATACAAGAATTAGAAGAAAGCCTTGTAAAACATAGGGTGTTCGTCACATTCAGCTGGATTTGTTCTGTAACAACATGTCCAGGTGAGTGTGACAATATATTACCTATTGCATGACCTGGATAACTAACAACCTTCACAGGCATACCTTGTAACAGATACAATTAGAGTGGTTGACGGGTTTGCAAGATGAACTTGTTTGCTTTTTACTATTGGCAAATATTTACAGCATGGTCATGCACCAGTCTTCATTCCATTTACAATGACTTCTTTTTAGTTCTTAATTTACCGGTCACTGCACAAAACTAGGAAAAACAGTTTGAAAACAGAATGTAAATAAACCTTGCATTCTTCATATTTTCTCACCTGTTTCCCCGTTTAAAAGAATGGAACATGTTGCTTTGGTAAGAGAGGCTCATGGGGGACCCTGATGTAAGTGTGGGGGGGGGGGGCTCTCTGGGGACCCTGATGCAAGCAGGGAGGCTCTCTGGGGACCCTGATGCAAGCAGGGAGGCTCTCTGGGGACCCTGATGCAAGCAGGGAGGCTCTCTGGGGACCCTGATGCAAGCAGGGGGGCTCTCTGGGGACCCTGATGCAAGCAGGGAGGCTCTCTGGGGACCCTGATGCAAGCAGGGAGGCTCTCTGGGGACCCTGATGCAAGCAGGGAGGCTCTCTGGGGACCCTGATGCAAGCAGGGAGGCTCTCTGGGGACCCTGATGCAAGCAGGGAGGCTCTCTGGGGACCCTGATGCAAGCAGGGAGGCTCTCTGGGGACCCTGATGCAAGCAGGGAGGCTCTCTGGGGACCCTGATGCAAGCAGGGAGGCTCTCTGGGGACCCTGATGCAAGCAGGGAGGCTCTCTGGGGACCCTGATGCAAGCAGGGAGGCTCTCTGGGGACAATGATGCAAGCAGGGAGGCTCTCTGGGGACCCTGATGCAAGCAGGGGGGCTCTCTGGGGACCCTAATGTAACTGGGGGGGGGGCCTCTTATATATGGTAAAGGTGGCCTTTACCATATATCACATATGTGGGTACAGATCTCATTATCAGAAATGTAAAAATCTGAAGTGAGATATATTGTGTAAATATTGTTTAATTATAAATCAATAATAACAAACCATATGATCCGCACTCAGACTTTCTTCAATTTGCTGCTACGGGCTCTAGCCCCAGATCGTTTGTAGACCTAGCAACGCCCCTGACTGGAACTAAGGGGCCTAACCCAACCCCAGAAAAACAAGAAGGCCTGGCTGGCAGTCTCAGCTCTAACTCATCCCAAAGGTGTTCTATCGGTTTGAGGTCAGGACTCTGTGCAGGCCAGTCAAGTTCCTCCACCTCAAACTCGCTCATCCATGTCTTTATGGACTTTGCTTTGTGCACTGGTCCAAATCATTTGGTGGAGGGGGGATTATGGTGTGGGGTTGTTTTCAGGGGTTGGGCTTGACCCCTCAGTTCCAGTGAAGGGAACTCTTAAGGCGTCAGTATACCAAGACATTTTGGACAATTTCATGCTCCCAACTTTGTGGGAACAGTTTGGGGATGGCCCCTTCCTGTTCCAACAGGACTGCGCACCAGTGCACAAACAAGGTCCATAAAGACATGGATGAGCGAATTTGGGCTGGAGGAACGTGACTGGTCTGCACAGATTCCTGACCTCAACTCGATAGAACACCTTTGGAATGAATTAGAGCGGAGACTGCGAGCCAGGCCTTCTCGTCCAACATCAGTGCCTGACCTCATAAATGTACTTCTGGAAGAATGGTCAAACATTCCCATAGACACACTCCTAAACTTTGTGGACAGCCTTCCCATAAGAGTTGAAACTGTTATAGCTGCAAAGGGTGGGTCAACCCAATATTGAACCCTACGGACTAAGACTGGGATGCCATTAAAGCTCATGTGCGTGTACAGGCAGGCGTTACAATACTTTTGACAAAATAGTGTACATGTGAACCTTTCCCTGGCCCTTTGTCAAATAGATGGTGCATGTACAACAACTTCCAGCAGATCACTTCAGCCAGTGCACATCGTTGCCTTATGAAGCACAGAGCATTCCAAGAAAAGTTTAGCTTAGCAAGAATCAGCACAAACAGAAGGCTTTGCTGGCCACTGGTATGCAAAGATCCCTTTCTAGCAATCATGGAGGCAATTGGCAACATACACTGAGCATTGACATTGGACATGTTTTTGGGCCTGTGGGAGAAGCCCCTCAGAATAGGAAATGCTACCTAACCTCATGAAAAGTCTATAGCTACTGTGATCCAACCTGCAGCACACACACATACTGGTCTTTCCCCAGCAAGATCCCACCTCCAGCACACACACATACTGGTCTGTCCCCAGCGAGATCCCACCTCCAGCACACACACATACTGGTCTTTCCCCAGCGAGATTCCACCTCCAGCACACACACATACTGGCCTGTCCCCAGCGAGATCTCCCCTCCAGCACACACACATACTGGTCTTTCCCCAGCAAGATCCCACCTCCAGCACACACACATACTGGTCTGTCCCCAGCGAGATCCCACCTCCAGCACACACACATACTGGTCTTTCCCCAGCGAGATTCCACCTCCAGCACACACACATACTGGTCTGTCCCCAGCGAGATCTCACCTCCAGCACACACACATTGGTCTTTCCCCAGTAAGATTCTTCCTCTAGCACACACAAAATCGGTCTTTCCCCAAAGAGATCCCACCTCCGGCACACGCACATTGGTCTTATCCTAGAGACATTCCATCTCCCATATCCTCAGGATTACCTCCACTGTTACAAATACCGGATTACATTACAATTCCACTAGCACACTCCTCTAGTTTTGGTACCCTCTCTACCACCTTTAGTCTGTGGTGGTGCCCGACAGCCTCAACTATCCCGGAAAAACCTGCTCCATTGCTTGCGGAGAATGAATTTATTTATTATAGGTACTTATATAGCACAATCAATTTATGCAGTGCTTTACATATACAGTATATTGTACAATTACATCAGTCCCTGCCCTGCAGGAGAGTACAATCTAAGGCTCCGAACTCACATTCATACATTACATACAAGGGCCAATTTAGACATGATCCAATTGACCTACCAGCATGTCTTTGGAATGTGGGAGGAAACTGGAGTACCCGGGAGGAAACAGGGAGATGCAGGTAGTGCCATGGTTGGGATTCAAACTAGTGACCCTAGTGCTAACCACTTAGCTACCCAGAACAAGAACCACCAGAACAAGTCCAGCTAAATGTGACTACTACTAGCCATACCATGGCCTGGATGACTGAGGACCTTTACCTACATGCTTTTAACCTCTATTCCTCTTCTGTAAAACACTCTTCGTGAAGAGATTAGGTTCCCATGCCACTGCTATGCAATTGTAAATACCAAATGTATTATGGGGCACATTTCTTCACTTGTGTCCTTCACGTGAATGGCTATGACCATTTTGTAGGGATTTTGTTGCCAATTATGGAAAGATCAGTAGTAGCCTAAAAATACTGCAAAAATAGTGAACCCTTGAAGTGGCTATTGAAAATAAACTGGATTGTAAAATGGAAAAAAAAAAAGTTTGAAAACTAACTATTTTGAATCTTTACAATTAGGCTGAATGATACGATCGACTGTTAAAGAATTATTGTAAAGGTATAAAACTAAACAGGTGACGGAGGCTGACCATACCAGTAAGACTGGGCAATATCATGTAAAAACCTGTTGATCCTGCCAGTAGAAACACTAGATATTATCACCTATCAAGGAGGTGCCTATGTGTTGCCACCCTTGCTGCCGTTGAAGCTACTTATATGTTGGCACCATTGATAGCCCTATCAGTGAGTATCTATGCCTAGCTCTGCCAAAAAGCACTTTAGATGTGATGTCAATCTACAAAAATTTGTAAAGGCCTTTCCCATTCCCTCCCACCACCTCCAGCACTGTAGCAGGGTGTGGAGGAATCCAGCTTCCTTATTGCACTTACCATTACATTTTTTTTTACATTTTTTAAGGCATTTAAAACATGACAACTTGCCTTGAAAATGCCACTTCATTGCTCTGAAAAGAAAACACTACTTCCTTTAGATAGACTTTAGGCTTGGATCACACTGCCGCGACCTGAAAGTCGCACAACTTTGCAAGGCTACTTCCTGGCGATTTGCTAGCAACTTGAGTACAACTTGATGCGACTTTCAGGGAATGTCTGTGTAATCTTTCTGTAATGTCGTATCCAATTCACATCAATATAGATGAGGATCCAACTTGGAGGTGACTTCCATTAAAGCCTATGGGCACAAGGATAAAAGTCACCTTGAAGTAGCACAGGAACCTTTTCTAAAGTCGGAGTGACTTCAGTAATGCGAATTAGGACAGCTCTCATTGACTAACATGGGATTTCACATGTCGTGCGACTTGGAGTCTCACAAGTTGGATCCCAAGTTGCAGCAGTGTGAACTGAGCCTTAAAGTGCTACAAAACCCAGGAGCCTGCATTCACTATATCTGGTCTCCCACAGTACATGGAAATGCAATAGTTTTAGTAAATATAAACTGATAAATACATTTTCTCATCAGCAGTATATAGCAGTCTTGTGGATTCTATCAGTGTGTGGTTAAAGCTTGTAGGAGGAGTTTTCGTTCTCCTCTAACTGTCTTATGAGGCTGTTGGATCTCTAACCCTCTGTCTGGGCAGTGCTGATCACATACACCCTCCCAAAAAAAAAAAAAAAAAAAAAAAAAAAAAAAAAAAAAACACACCTCTAGCAACGCACACCAAACTGAGCATGTGCAGCTTGTCCCCCAGCCTCTGTACTGTCTGGAGATGGTTTGGGGACAGTGGAAGAAGGAGAGGGTCAGAGAAGACAGGATCAAACAGCCTTTTTATACAATGCAGAGGATTAACCCCTTAGGTTCCACCGTAAGCATAACAAGCATGCATATACAGATTTTACGGATGTGGGTTTAGAAAGACTTAACCACTTCACCCCCGGAAGGATTCACCCACTTCATGACCAGGCCATTTTTTGCGATTCGGCCCTGCGTCGCTTTAACTGGCAATTGCGCGGTCGTGCGCCGTTGTACCCAAAAAGGACGTTGATGTCCTTTTTTTCCCCACCACAAATAGAGCTTTCTTTTGGTGGTATTTGATCACCTATGCGGTTTTAATTGTTTACGCTATAAACAAGAAAAGAGCGACATTTTTTAAATAAAAAATAATAAGCATTTTTACTTTCTGCTATAAAACATTTCAGAAAGAAAAAAAAAAAAATTGTAAAAAAACAAAAAAATGCATTCATCAGTTTAGGCCGATATATATTCTTCTACATATTTTTGGGGAAAAAAATAAATCGCAGTAAGCGTATATTGATTGGCTTGCGCAAAAAAGTTATCGCGTCTACAAAACAGGGGATAGATTTATGGCATTTTTATTATTGGATTTTTTTTTTTTTTTTACTAGCAATGGCGGTGATCTGTGATTTTTATCGGGACTGCGACATTGC
This sequence comes from Lithobates septentrionalis, assembly GCA_037952835.1. Taxonomy (NCBI): domain Eukaryota; kingdom Metazoa; phylum Chordata; class Amphibia; order Anura; family Ranidae; genus Lithobates; species Lithobates septentrionalis. The sequence goes on from JBBDGP010002387.1 coordinate 134,711, forward strand.
GGCAGACAGATCGGACACCTGACATTATTACAGTAACCAGTGCTAAAAATATGCACCGACACTGTACTAATGACGCTGGCAGGGAAGGGGTTAACATCAGGGGTGATCAAAGGACTAAATGTGTTCCCTCAGTGTGTGTTCTAACTGTAAGGGGGACTGTGTGACTGGGGAAACACACAGATCAGTCTTCCTGCATAGCAGAAAGCCAGGATCTGTGTGATCTCCCCTGTCAGAACTGAGATTTGCCTTGTTCACACAGGCAGATCCTCGTTCTGTCACAACAGGGAACGATCGCGTGTGGCCGGCGGACATAGAGTCCGCCCCACTCGCTGATTGGCTCCCCCTGCTGGTCAATGGGAGCTCGCCCACCTGCCACCCACAAAAGCGAGATCCTGAGCCGTTGTACAGCTACGGTGATTTGCGGGATCGTGCCACCTTGCTGCAGTAAAAAAAAAAAAAAAAAAGACAGCGGCTGGTCGGCAAGCGGCTGATGTCAACAACTCCATATCCTCCAACTTTATGAGATGTGAAAGAAGGGATTCCTTTATAAATACATTTCATTTACACTAGTGTTTAGAGGTTGTATAGGGAGTTTAGTGCAATATGCCAAATTGTAAAATGGTTCATAGAATTCCATAACTCTGATAGAAAAAAGAAGGGATCAGGGCAGTTCCAGAAGAGGAATAGTTGGTGTCTATATTTCACACTCTCCTTTAAATCCGGCCGATTGTGGAACGATCAGTACTCCGCAGTGATTGTGTCAGTTCACGCCTGCTATTCATCAAGCCCCAGGTTCTTTCAATCTTTAACCAAACTGCTTTTTCCACTTTTGAGTCAACAAACGCATAAAAAGGTACGCTGCAGAACAAGAATCTTTCACCCTATATCACCTTACCACAATCTCTAGACTAGTGTAAAGCATTGCTAAACAGTAAAGTGTACACAATTCCTGAGCTGTGTAACCGCTTCAGCCCCGGAGGATTTTACCCCCTTCCTGACCAGAGCACTTTTTGCGATACGGCACTGCGTCGCTTTAACTGACAATTGCGCGGTCGTGCGACATTGTACCCAAACAAAATTGACGTCCTTTTTTCCCACAAATAGTTTTCTTTTGGTGGTATTTGATCATCTATTTTTTGCGCTATAAACAAAAAAAAAAAGGCGACAATTTTGAAAAAACACAATATTTTGTACTTTTTGCTATAATACATATCCCCATTTTTTATTTTTTTTTTTTAAAGCAATTTTTTTCTCAGTTTAGGCCGATATGTATTCTTCTACATATTTTTGGTAAAAAAAAAAAAAAAAAAATTGCAATAAGCGTATATATTGATTGGTTTGTGCAAAAGATATAGCGTCTACAAAATACAGGATAGCTTTATAGCATTTTTATTATTATTTTTTTTCTACTAGGAATGGCGGCGATCTGCGTTTTTTATTGTGACTGCGACATTATGGCGGACACGTCGGACAATTTTGACACATTTTTGGGACCATTGGCATTAATACAGCGATTAGTGCTATAAAAATGCATTGATCACTGTAAAAATGTCACTGGCACGGAAGGGGTTAACACTAGGGGGCGATCAAGGGGTTAACTGTGTTCCCTGGGTGTGTTCTAACTGAAGGGAGGAGGGGACTGACTAGGGGAGATGACAGATCGCTGTTCATACTTTGTATGAACAGACGATCTGTCACTTCTCCCCTCAGAGAACCGGGATCTCTGTGTTTACACACACACACAGATCCCGATTCTCGCCGTGTTACGAGCGATTGCGGGAGCCTGGCGGTCATAGAGAGCACTGGTCACTCGCATCGGCTCCGGGGGCAAGCAGCGGGCGCCTAGTGGCCGCCTTAGGAACCGACGTAACATGACGTCGATTCGCCTGCCCTTGCCATTCTGCCGCAGTAGTTTAAGCCCCAGTTTTACCACCCCTGATCGCCCACCTAAAGTCGAAAATACAGCCAGGGGAGGTTGGTTACACGTCACGGTCGCAATGTTTTGAAAACGCAGAAAATGTAATGCAGCATATGGCGTTCACAATCAGCACCACCTATCAAACTCAGTCATTTAAGTCAATGGGGTCACGCCTGAACTGCACTGCATCTGAGCACCACAAACCAAAAATGCTATTGAATTCATTGTTAATATTCAAAAGCAAATTCACCCATCCACCCCATGTCTCCATACTTTATTTTGCTGAGAATTCATTTTGGAAAAACACCCCCTGGTATTTCTGGCAGTGGCCATCTTGAGTAAGGGCAGATGATTCATGTAGCATTTACTTCTTGTAATCCATCTGCCCTTAGCTCAGGCATTGGCTTGGCTGAGAACCCTCCCTCCCCTCCTAAAGACTCCTGGGATGTAGGACATCATTTGCCTAGGCATGGAAAACAGGAAGTAACTGAAGAAATGTTAAAAAAAAATAAAAAAAAGTAAAGACGATATCCTTTCCTATCGGTTCACTAATGGTAGCAGCATAAACATTAAAAATAGTCAATGATGATTGAGAGATTGAAATTCCACTTTACCACTTTCCGCCCAGCCTATAGCAGAATGGCGGCCGGGCGGTGGTTGCGTTATCCTGACTGGACGTCATATGACATCCAGCAGGATAAGCCATGGGGGCGCGCAGCGATCGGTGGTGTAGTGTGACACACTGCAACTCCAATCTAGGTAAAGAGCCTCTAATGGAGGCTCTTCACCACGTGATCAGCTGTGACCAATCACAGCGTGTAACCAGGAAGTGCCGGTAAAGGCTTTCCTCGGTTCGTGCTGACAGGGAGAGCCAATCGGCGGCTCTCCTGTCGGGTGGGGGGGGGGGGTCTGCACTGATATTTAGCGCATTGATTATCAGCTCAGCCCCCATCAGAGGTGCCCACCAAATCTGCCAATCGCTGCCCATCAGCTGCCAATCAGTGCCCACGAGTAAAGGCGGTCAGCACCTCATAAGTGCTGCCCATCAGCTGCCAATCAGCGCCCACCAAAGTGCCAATCAGTGCCCACGAGTAAAGGCGGTCAGCACCTCATAAGTGCTGCCCATCAGTGCCACCAATTAGTGCCCATCAGTGCTGCATATCAGTGTCTATTAATTCTAGATATTAGTGCCTCCTCATCAGTGCCCATCAGTGGAGAAAACAAAAAAGATTATAACAGAAACCAAGAAAAACGTTTTTTTTTCTTCAAAAAATGTGTTCTTTAGTTTGTTTAGCAAAAAATAAAAACCCCAGTGGTGATCAAATACCACCAAAAGAAAGCTATTTGTGTGAAGAAAATTATAAAATTTAGTTTGGGTACAGTGTTGTATGACCGCGCAACTGTCCTTCAAAAAGTGACAGCGCTGAAAGCTGAAAATTGGCCTGGGCAGGAAGGGGGGGGGCCGTGCCCTGTATTGAAGTGGTTAAGGACCACCCTATAGCAGATTTACTGCTACAGGGCAGCCCCCCTGCACAGAATCACGTATATATACACACACACGTGATTCTGCACTTCCACCTACGGGGCACGAGCCACTTCTGCTGGGATTACTCCCAGCAGAAGCCGATCTGCGGGTGCCTGGCACTGGATGTCCACTAGCACCCGCCGATAGTCGGGTGCTGACTCAGAACATAGCTATGCCTATGTAAAGAAGACATATCTCCGTTCTGACAGGAGGGGGGGGGGGGGGGAGAGATGTAATGTGTGTGGGAATCACTGTATTATCGTCACTGGTTCCCACGAAGTGTCAAAAGTGTCAGTTAGTGTCCAATTGTCCAATGCAGTGTTGCAGTGCCGCTATAAGTCCCCGACCACCGCCATTATTAGTAAATAAATAAAAATACCAGTATATATATCCCATATTTTGTAGACGCGATAACTTTTGTGCAAACCAATCAATATACGCTTATTGGGACTTTTTACCAAAAATTATGTAGCCGAATACATATTGGCCTAAATTCATGAAGGAATTGCATTTTTTAATTTTTCTTTTTTTTTTTAATTGCATAGGTTTTAAAGCAGAACGTAAAAAATATAATTTTTTTCAAAAAAATTGTTTTTTTTTTTGTTTACAGCGCAAAAAATAAAAAACGGCTGTGGTGATCAAATACCACCAAAAGAAAACTCTATTTGTGGAAAAATAAATTATATAAATGTTATTTGGTTAAGGCATTGCATGACGGCACAATTGTCAGTTAAAGTAACACAGTGCTGTATCACAAAAATGGCCTGGGTCATAAGGGGGGGGGGGGGGTTAAATTTTCTTGAGGTCAAGCGGTTAAACCCACAATTGCTTTATTTTACCCCTTTGATTCCTTTATACTGCCTTTTTTAAATTTACAAATTAAAAAAAATTTGAAATTGGATGAAAGGTTCAGCAATTTTTGAAAAATAAATAGTGCATTTTATATACATCAGATTAAAATGAGGGACAAATGAGGAGGAAAGAGGGACAGAGAGACTTTGTTCCAAATCAGGGACAGTCCCTTGAAATCAGGAACAGTTGGGAGCTATGCGCTTGGCTCACAGCCAAGGCACATTAGTCTAGTTGTAAATATTAAAAAAAAAGGAAAAAAAAAAAAAAAAAAAAAAAAAAAAAAGGAAAAAAAGGAAACAAAAAAAAAAAAAATATATATATATATATATATATATACACATACACACACACGCACACACACACATATACATATACATTATATATATATATACATACATACATACATACATATACACCGTATATATTTTTTTTTATATTATAATATAATACGAATGTGAAGCCTGCTTCCCAGGTAGGATGAACTTTAAATATGGCCCTTGTCAAAGATTATAATAATAATAGCCTTATTAATGATGAACAGGACTGAGGCGAATTCAATAAAACTTGAACAAATAATACATTAAAAAAAATGTAAAAAATTAAAACGATGGCTTTTGCGACCAACATCGGATTACATTTTTTTAAAATAAAATGTTATGCCAATTTGCTGAATAGCACGCATGCTGGAACTTGTAGTTAAATACAACCCAAACTGACAAAGGCTGTTCACTTTCCTGCCCATCTTAAACTGCCGTGACCGAGGTCATCTATATTTATAATCTACTGAATGCCTCTCTAATCAGCCTCACTTTCCTTATTTAAAATCAGTATCAACATAGATGCAATCCGCTCCCCCAAGGAATAAAGGCACTCCAAAATACATTATACATTCCAAAAGGTTTGAATAAACTAGAAGGAAATTAAAGCCAATTGATGTGTTGGACAAAAAACACATCAATTAGAATGATCACAGCCCCTGAAAAAAAAAAAAAAAAAAAGCTGCCCCAAATGGTACGCCTGATCTCCGATTCTGTCCCCCGCAGGCTCATCGCTCCACTACAGTCGACTTTCCCTTCCAAGGTAAAATGATGCCCAAGATCATTCAACCACCCTACTGTAGTTCAGGATGTCAAGGCATCACAGGAGTATGCTGTAGGGCGATGGTGCCCCCCCAATATATCTCCTCTCCTTGACCATCTCCTGTATCATGTCTGCAGGCTCTGACCATCTCCTGTATCATGTCTGCAGTCTCTGACCATCTCCTGTATCATGTCTGCAGGCTCTGACCATCTCCTGTATCATGTCTGCAGGCTCTGACCATCTCCTGTATCATGTCTGCAGGCTCTGACCATCTCCTGTATCATGTCTGCAGGCTCTGACCATCTCCTGTATCATGTCTGCAGGCTCTGACCATCTCCTGTATCATGTCTGCAGGCTCTGACCATCTCCTGTATCATGTCTGCAGGCTCTGACCATCTCCTGTATCATGTCTGCAGGCTCTGACCATCTCCTGTATCATGTCTGCAGGCTCTGACCATCTCCTGTATCATGTCTGCAGGCTCAGACCCCTCCCGCTGGCATTTCTCCGACTTACAGTTCTCACCAGGGAGCCTGGGAAATGATCCAGCAGTTTGCGTGGCTGACCACAGGAGGTGAAGAGAAACCAGATCATCTCTCCTCACCTCTATGATCTAGGGGGGCGGGAGTGATGTTATGACCCAACTTCTGGTTTAGGGCGGATGTTAAATTTTTTTTTTTTTTCTGGAAAGGATCAGATCAAATTTTTTTTTATCTGATGCTTTCAAGGGTAGAGATCTGGGGCCTGATGTCTTCATAAAGAGGGCCTGTCATGCATTATTGTTATTACAAGCGATGTTTACTTTTTTTTCTTTTTTGGGGGGGGGGGGGGGGGCTTCCTAACGCAATAATACACTGGCAACAAAGTACCTATACTACCGAGACCTCTTGATGGCAACTGGATGACAGCCAACAAGTGGTTAAATCTCTTGGTATCAAGAGATTAAGCAGACCTTGCCCTCCCTCTTGCATCCAATCATTTTGTTTCTTTCTGTGTCCTTGACTGTAAAAGAAGAGTGGTAACAAAAAAAAAAAAAAGAAACAAAAAAAAGAAGGAAAAAAAAGGGATTTGCACACTTCTATAAAGTGAGGCATGCACCGAACAGAAAAGCTCGCATTCACAATACGCCACTTTCACTGAAAAACAAAAACGTACATTGACATGTTTTTGTTTTTTTTTAAGTTTGCAAAACAGCATTCTAGAACTACAGGAAATGAGTGAGCTCATACTTATTAATTGTGAGCTTGAATATTAATCCGTCATTTTACAGACAGGCGAAACCGGTTTGGAGGGTGCGGCCACTCCCTGACTCCATAGGAGGTGACACTTGCTCCCCTTTGTATGGAAACAAGTGTATGTGTGCAGGAACTGGTGCCAGGACTGTTGCCACACACATACAGCGCTGCCCAACAGTAGTAAACAAGCACCATTCCCACCCCCGATCTGCAGCGACAAAAGGTCACGGTTACATCATTGTGTTGCTAAATGTTTTACTATGCCGCTGCTAAATCTAGAGCGGCATCGTACAATAAGGGTGACATGGGGACTTCAAAACGCAGAGTCCCATAGAGATCAATAAAAATGAACCACTCTGTTGTCTTTACTAACATCTTTGCATTGCTATGGGTTACCATTACTTTTTTTGCATGACTGTAATGGAATATCCAGACGGATTATAGTTACTACCAGAGATGCCTAGAAAATATGATTCTGATCTCTAGGAACTGTTAAGGCACGGTTACCCCAGTGATTTATTTTTTTATAAGTAACTTTGTTTAGGCGACAAGCAAAGACAGAAGCGTGCACGGAAGTTGCTCGACTTCAAAACGGGCTTCAGCTTCTTTCCCCCTCCTAGACCACGTCTAACGCATTTCATCCAATCCTGGGCTTAGTCATAGAGCAGGGTTTGACAAGCGCAAGGCGCCAGGTCGCCATGGCAACAGTCTGGGCTGCCACCCGAATGCTCCCCACTTCCTGCGCATGCCCATCTGCGGGCTTAGAACGGGCATAGCGGGTGCAGTCGGGTAGAGGGAACCGAACGGACATACATTCACTCTCCTCCCCTTCTAGGGGTTGACCCGGAAGTGACGTACGACGTCACTTCCGGGTCCCCGTTGACAGTTTCCCCAGCCTTTAAGGCCAGGATAAAAACGTAATGCAGTGCATTTTGTGAATTACAATCAGTGAAGCATGGTGAAGCACAGGAGAGACATCCAGGGTCTCAAAGAGAACTTGTCACGACAAAAAAAAAAAAAAAAATTATCACATAGGAGACTTTTCCTCTATGTGATGGGAAAAAAATTGTGGGGGGGGGGAGATTTTTTGTGCTTGGGTGCAACTATTTCTTTACAAACGATACGCACCCCCACCCCATACACATGTACAAACGCCTGCGGCAGAGTGCCTATGTCAGAAAAGGTAATTTGCGATACACATTACATATCGCTGCGCACACCAAAATGAAAATAGTTCTAGCACCAGGCTTCCTTCATAACGCTAAACTAATGACCTATAGGGGGCTTTTAAAGTGTTGCCTATCAAAAACATAGGGTTCTGACATGATGGGTATCCATTTACTTGGTGCAACCTCTGCTTTTATATTTTACCAAAAAAAAGGTACATTTATTGCATTTTGTTCCCCTCTAAAATTAACTTTTAATGCGTTTTTTTTTTTTACTGAAATTTGGTGGGTAACCAAACATACAATAGAAGTGAAATGATAAAGAAGGTAAAGAATAGTAAAAGAAAGCACAGAGCAGAAAAGAGTGGTCCGAGCCAGGGTCAAGGGGGATAGAATATTCCCTAAAACCAAAGAGATGTGCTAAGTTAATGTACCAGAGAGATATGCATATATGTGGCCCATGGCTCCCAGGTCTGTTCAAATTGTTCAAGCGTATCCTGCAAGATGCTAACAATATTCTCATTTAGCATAATCCAGGTGACTTTTTCCCTAGCCTGTGCCAGGGACACCATTGGTTGTTTCCAGGATATGCCAAGAGTCATTTTAGCCCCTAGCAAGATAAAGAATATCAAACGTTGTAGGTAATTGGGTAACCCAGGCACAGGGGAATTAAGGAGTGCTATACGTGGAGTCTAGGGTACCAATTGTCCCGTTACTCTACGAATCAATGCAAAAATTCCCACCAGATATGGCACATTGTCCCCAACATCTGACAGCCTCGAAAACACAATGGCGATACAGAAGGGTACATTTTGGCCAACCGAGTTGGCACCAAGTATCCACGGGTGAGCACCTTCAAATTGGCCTAGATCAAGGCGACATTCATAATACCCTTATAAGACCTCAGGAAACTGCCATAGCTCCGGGTCCCTTTCCTCTCCTAAGTAGGTGTCCCAGTCCTCCATATAGGGGAGAGAACCCAGTAGTAGCCCAAAGGGAAATACCCCCATGCTGATCTGCATCTTGTGTGCACAACTTTTCATATGGAGTTACCCGATAATGGTCAGGCTTAGTCAGCCAAAGGGAATGTAAAAAATGAGAAATTTGAAAAAAAAAAAAGACGAAAAACACTCCAACAAAAGGGATCTCCAGGACCTCCATACAATGACGGAGCATAAAAGGTCCCCTGTGTGTAATGAACTGCCCAATCTAGTATAGCCCTTTATCCAACCACCATTTAAAAGCTTTGATATCCTGCCCTGGGAGGGAAATCCGGGTTATTAAACAGGTGAGCTCAGGGGTGAAAAGAACAAACCAGGTGTTCGAGCGGAGTCTGTCCCACAATGCCACTGAGCGGGAGACAGTGGTGCATATTTGCCCCGGTGCAGCATATATACTTATTGCTGTCGTAAAGGTGTTAAACCCTTGTTTTTATGTACTGTTCTAAAGATAAAAAGGTAGAAGAGGGCAGCCATATTGGCGTATGAAGCTTCTGCTTCCTTTGTAATAGTGACAATATACTTCTATTGCCCCGTACACACGGTCGGACATTGTTCGGACATTCCGACAACAAAATACATGGATTTTTTCCGACGGATGTTGGCTCAAACTTGTCTTGCATACACGCGGTCACACAAAGTTGTCGGAAAAACCGGTCATTCTGAACGCGGTGACGTAAAACACGTACGTCTGGACTATAAACGGGGCAGTAGCCAATAGCTTTCATCTATTTATTCTGAGCATGCGTGGCACTTTGCGCGTCGGATTTGTGTACACACGATCGGAAATTCCGACAACGGATTTTGTTGTTGGAAAATTTTTATAGCCTGCTCTCAAACTTTGTGTGTCGTAAAATCTGATAGAAAATGTGTGATGGAGCCCACACACTGTCCGAATTTCCGACAACAAGGTCCTATCACACATTTTCCGTCGGAAAATCCGACCGTGTGTACGGGGAATATCAATCGTGAATTCTGTCCAATTGACAATATAGACTCTCTGCAGTTTTTAATTTTGGTAACGCCTACAATACTCATAGTAGCCTGAGATCGGTGTCTTTTGACCTAGTGATCTGATGACGCTCAGAGCAGCATTTTTTATTAAAAATGGTTATGGGCCCGGGAGGCACAGGGGCATTTCCAAAATCTATGACAGGCTGAAATATGCTGTGGCTGACCGCTGTAGCGGGTGGCACTTGGGTTTAGGGTTGAATTTTTTAACCCCTCGGCGCCGCCCTTTAAGGGCTTTCAGATGCTGGGCGGCAGGGCAGGGTTCAGGATCAAGTGAACGCTGTGATTGGCTGTCACAGTGGTCACATGATCAAAAAGCTCCCGATTGCAAGTAGCGACCAGCAACTTTCCGTTAGCCGCGCGTTCTCGGCACAGCTGTATTCACATTCTGGTACGCAAATATGCAGCCGCTTGGCATTAAGGCCCACCTGCCGAGAGGCCGCATATTTGCGTACTGACGGCGCTGAGAGGTTAAGGGCTGTATGACTAGTACTTAGAATACCTGCGTTCCGGACATTATGGTTTTTCTTTGGTTTTGTTTTACATACGTCGCCCTTTCATGTGCTCCTTGCTGCGAAGGCCAGTTACAGGTGGGGGCAGTGGCTATTTGTATTGTTGGAATACTGGTGAGGGGATGCACTGGACACCTTTTGCTACCATTGTGCTATGTGCTGGGTGTCCAATGCGCCCCTGTGCCTTTAAGGAGATGGACCCCCACCAGGTTCACCGGCCCTCTGCCTATCCATTATAATGCATGTGGTTCTACTATGAAGGCTTTCAAAAACGTATACAGTTAGGACTGCAGAAAATAATGGGGTGCCTTGTCGCAGCCCCCAGCTTACGCATGTATTTGCAAATTTCTGCTAACTAAATCCCTGTTTTTACCGGAAACGGTTAGACAGGATAATTCGGTTTGTTGCATGCTGGTGAGTTGAGCTGGGAATTTTCTTTGGTTTTGTTTTACATGCGTTGCCCTTCTATGTGCTAGGTGGGGACAGTGGGCATTTGTTTGTAATTTGGGTACAGTGCTGCATGACGACGCAATTGGCAGTTACAGTAGAGCAGTCCTGAATACTGTAGTTAAATAATTGCCCTGGTCATGAGGTTTGTTTAAAACCCTCCTGAGCTGGAGGCGATTTACTACTTTCTGACCGCCCTGTAGCAGTTTTAAGAAGTAAACAAGGCAGATCGCCGTTCTGATTTGGGGGGGGGGGGATTGATCCTTTTCTTCAACAGGACAGTGTACACCAAAAAACTGGTTAGGCACACATTTAACCCTTTTATCGCCCTAGATGTTTAACCCCTTCCCAGCCAGTGTCATTAGTACAGTGACAGTGCATTTTTTTAGCAATGATCACTGTATTAGTGTCACCGGTTCCCAAAAAGCATCAAAAGTGTCAGCGTCTGATTGGCCACCGCAATATCGCAGTCCCGCTATAAGTCGCTAATCGCCATTACTAGTATAAAAAAAAAAATCCATAAATATATCCTAGTTTGTAGATGCTATAACGTTCACGTAAACTAATCAATATACGTTTATTGGGATTTTTTTTTTTTTTTACCAAAAACATGTAGCAGAATACATACAGTGCCTTGAAAAAGTATTTATACCTCCTGAAATTTACCACATTTTGTCATGTTTCAACCAAAAACGTAAATGTATTTTATTGGGATTTTATGTGATAGGCCAACACAAAGTGGCACATAATTGTGAAGTGGAAGGAAAATGATAAATGGTTTTTAAATAAATATGTGAAAAGTGTGGCGTGCATTTGTATTCAGCCCCCCCGAGTCAATACTTTGTAGAACCTCCATTTACTGCAAGTCTTTTGGGGATGTCTCTACCAGCTTTGCACATCTAGAGAGTGATATTTTTGCCCATTCTTTGCAAAATAGTACAAGCTCTGATTGGATGGAGAGCGTCTGAATTTTCAAGTCCTGCCACAGATTCTCAATTGAATTTAGGTCTGGAATTTGACTGGGCCATTCTAACACATGAATATGCTTTGATCTAAAAAAAAATTCCATTGTAGCTCTGGCTGAATGTTTAGGGTCATTGTCCTGCTGGAAGGTGAACCTCCACCCCAGTTTCAAGTATTTTGCAGACTCTAACAGGTTTTCTTCTAAGATTGCCCTGTATTTGGCTCTATACATCTTTCCATCATTTCTGACCAGCTTCCCTGTCCCTGCTGAAGAAAAGCATCCCCACAACATGATGCTGCCACCACCATGTTTCACAGTAGGGATGGTGTGCTCAGGGTGATGTGCAGTGTTAGTTTTCTGTCACACATAGCGTTTTGCTTTTAGGCCAAAAAGTTCAATTTTGGTCTCATCTGATCAGAGCACCTTCTTCCACATGTTTACTGTGTCCCCCACATGGCTTCTCGCAAACGGTACTTCTTATGGCTTTCTTTCAACAATGGCTTTCTTCTTGCCAATCCTCCATAAAGACCAGATTTGTGAAGTGCACGACCAATAGTTGTCCTGTTCTCTGATTAACCACTTAAGCCATTTGGCTGGCCAAAGACCAGAGCACTTTTTGCGATTCGGCACTGTGTCGCTTTAACTGACAATTGCGGTCCTGCGACGTGGCTCCCAAACAAAATTGACGTCCTTTTTTTCCCCACAAATAGAGCTTTTTTTTGGTGGTATTTTTTTTTTTCAAAATTGTCGCTCTATTTTTTACTTTTTGCTATAATAAAAATATCCCCAAAAAATATATATGAAAAAAAACAATCTTTTCTCCTCAGTTTAGGCCGATACGTAATCTTCTACATATATTTTGGAAAAATAAAAAAAAAATAAAAAAATATCGCAATAAGCGATTGGTTTGCGCAAAAGTTATAGCGTCTACAAAATAGGGATTAGTTTTATGGCATTTTTAAATAATAATTTTTTTTTTTTTTTTACTAGTAATGCGATCTGCAATTTTTATTGTGACTGTGACATTATGGCGGACACATCAGACAATTTTGACATATTTTTGGGACCAGTCATTTTTACAGCGATCAGTGCTATAAAATTGCACTGATTACTGTAAAAATTACACTGGCAGTGAAGGGGTTAACCACTAGCCGGCTAGGAAGGGGTTAAGTGTGTCCTAGGGAGTGATTCTAACTGTTAGAGGGCGTGGCTATGAGTGACACGTCACTGATCATAGCTCCCGATCACAGGGAGCTATGATCAGTGACAGTGTCACCAGGCAGAACAGGGAAATGCTTGTTTACATTAGCATCTCCCCGTTCTTCAGCTCCATGAGACGATCGCAGGTATCCCCACGGACATAGAGTCCGCGGGACCTGTGATCATACTCACGGAGCTCGCAGCAGGGCCACGCGCACGCCGCCGGTGCCACGCACGCGACCACACGGCAGCAAATTCAAAGGGACATACAGGTACACACATTTGCCCAGCTGTGCCATTCTGCCGACGTAAATGTACATGCGGCGGTCGACAAGTGGTTAATGCTCTCCTTGCCCGGCCTGTCAGTTTAGGTGGACGGCCATGTCTTGGTAGGTTTGCAGTTGTGCCATACTCTTTCCATTTTCGGATGGTGGATTGAACAGTGCTCCGTGAGATGTTTAAAGCTTGGGATATTTTTTTATTTTTTATAACCTAAACCTGCTTTAAACGTCTCCACAACTCTATCCCTGACCTGTCTGGTGTGTTCCTTGGCCTTCTTGATGCGGTTTGTTTACTAAGGTTCTCTAAGAGTTAGTTTACACTTGCTTCAAAACATGGCTTCGGACAAGCTTTGGTAAAGCTCTCTGAAAGCCAGTCAAAGCTCCGGTCACAAAATAAAATGGTTGGCTTACAGTCCTGTTTACACCTTGCTTTTGCTTGGTGCTTCGATGAGGCTTCGGTGAGGCTTTAGTGGGGCTTCAAGCGAGCTTTGCCATAGACTTCTATGGAGGCTTTGAAGACACTTTGAAGCACCACTAAAGCTACATGGGGTATAATTTTTGTAGTGAAGCCGAAGCAAAGCAAAGCAAAAGCAAGGTGTAAACTGGACTGTAAGCTAACCATTTTATTTAGTGACAGGGGCTTTGACTAGAGTTCAGAGAGCTTTAACAAAGTGTGTCCGAAGCCATGTTTTTTGAAGCAAGTGTAAACTAGCCTTTAATGGGTGTTGAGGCTGAAGCAAGTGTAAATGAGCCCTAATAAACCTCTGAGGGCTTCACAGAACAGCTGTATTTATACTGAGATTAAATTACACGCAGGTGGACTCTATTTACCAATTAGGTGACTTCTGAAGGCAATTGGTTCCACTAGATTTTAGTTAGGGGTATCAGAGTAAGAGCCGGTTCACACTGGGACGACTTGTCAGGCGACTTGACCGCCTGACAAGTCGCGTCCCGTTCTGTACAACGGAACCGTTCTAATAGGAGCGACGCAAGTCGCTCTGACTTAGAAAAAGGTTCCTGTATGACTTTGGAGGCGACTTGAGGCGACTTGCATTGACTTCTATATAGAAGTCGTTTTGCAAGTCGCCGCTACTGTCGTGTCCAGGTCACCTGAGGCAGTCGCGCTGCAAGTCGTGCTGCCTCAGTGTGAACCGGCACTAAAGGGGGCTGAATACAAATGCACGCCACACTTTTCACATATTTATTTGTAAAAAATGCTGAAAACCATTTATCATTTTCCTGCCACTTCACAATGATGTGCCACTTTGTGTTGGTCTATCAATAAAATCCCAATAAAATACATTTACGTTTTTTGGGGTGTAACATGACAAAATGTGGAAAATTTCAAGGGGTATGAATACTTTTTCAAGGCACTGTATTGGCCTAAATTTATGAAGAAACTGATTTTTTTTTTTTTTTTACTCTATGAGCCCTTGCACACTGGGGCGGTTTGCAGGCGCTATTAATAGCGCCTGCAAACCGCCCCGAAAGTGCCGCTGCTTTCATTCCAGTGTGAAAGCCCCGAGGGCTTGCACACTGGAGCGATGCGCTGGCAGGACGGTAAAAAAAGTCCTGCCAGCAGCATCTTCGGAGCGGTGAAGGAGCAGTGTGTATACCGCTCAATGGGACGGCGCGGCGCTTTGCGGTGGTATTTAGCCCTTTCTCGGCCGCTAGCGGGGCGGTTTTAATAATAATATAATAATAATAATAATAATAATATAATATAATATAATATAATAGCGGCGTTTTACCGCCGACGCCGCCCCCCACCCCAGTGTGCAAGGGCTCTATATGTTTTATAGCATAAGTTAAAAAATATTGTTTTGGTTTTTTTTTTCAAAATTGTTGGTCTTATTTTGTTTATAGCGCAAAAAAAAAAAAAAAAAAGAAAAAAAAAAAAAACCACGCAGTGGTGATCAATTACCACCAAAAGAAAGCCATTTGTGGGGGGAAAAAAAAAAAAAAGACAAATTTAATTTGGGTACAGAATTGAACGACCGCGTAATTGTCAGTTAAAGTAACGCAGTCCCATATCGCATGGCCTGGTCAGGAGGGGGGGGGGGGTATATTCCAGAGCTGAAGTGGTTAAGAACAAATGGCAATGCATATATAAAAAGCACATTACCAAGCATTGCGGTAACAAAACTGAATAAAGCCTGTCAAGTATATGGACACCAAGTGCGTTATTTACCAAACGCAATAATAAATGGATCGTGTAATAAATGCAGGGACTAGGTCAGACTATACAATATTTGGGGGGGGGGGGGGGGGGGGACAATAATGGCATGGGATTCGAGAAGGACTTATGACCGGTCGTTCTGCCTCCCACTGGGATCGACAACCTTCCCATACCCTTTCTAGGAGTAAAGCTCCTCCAGGCATTGAGGACAAGGAGAGGGGGGCTTAATGCAGCTGCTCTGAGCAGACATTTCCTGCATGTCTGTGGAGGGGTATCCTAGCAACATCTTTCTGGGCTCAGGCCTACGCAGTGTGGATGAAAAGAGCAGCCAGGCCTGTCTGTACTGCTAGGCCCTCGCTAAGACACTTCACCTGGACTATTCTACTTCCAGACATGAGTTCACCAGGACCCTGAGGGGTCTATTCTTCTTGCTATGTGGCAGTTTAATAAAATCTGCAAACAGTTTGGTACATTATACGAAATGCACACTGGCGTTTTTGTGCAGCATCCAGCCCTGCTGCTAGTATAAAAAAAAAAAAAAAACTCTGACAGACTGAAATATACAGCAGTTAGCCCCAGTACCAAGTGGCACTTGTGCTTAAGACTGTGTGCGTTCATTATACCTGCGTTCCAGGCATACGTCCCTGAACCCATATGTCCTAAACAGCAGTACCACATGGTATAGCATCCAGCCGCCGCATTTTTCATCCTGTCATAGATTTTGACAGACTGCTGTGGTGAGGATGGATGCTGCGCCTGGTTGGCACAGGTGAAATGCCAGGATTCGACGCACGTGGGCAGAACGCCTAGTGTACACAAGGGCCCAAGTGGGGTTCTCCAATGAATCTGCTTGGATGCAGAAGTACAACCCTTGCCTGTGTGTGGTGCTCCAAAAACAGCTTTTAGGAATTGTTCACCCTATGCTGCATGCGTCTGCATACGCTGGTGCACGTTGCATTATGGCAGCCCACACTTGACCTCCCGAAGATTTACCCCTATTCATGACCGGGCTAAATTTTTGCTATACGCTACCGCGTTACTTTAATCACTTCAGCCCCAGAAGGATTTGCCCCCTTAATGACCAGGTAATTTTTTGCGATACGGCACTGCGTCGCTTTAACTGATAATTGCACGGTCGTGCGACGCTGTACCAAAAAAAAAAAAAAACAAAAAAAAAAAAAAAAAACAGTATTTTTTACTTTCTCTTTCAAATATTTTATTGGTAATTTCACATACAACTGTTACATTAAGTTCCATACATAGTTTCTTTCTGCGATAATAAACATCCCAAATTTAAAAAAAATAAATAAATTTTTCATCCTCAGTTTAGGCCAATATGTATAATTTTACTTTTTTTTTTTTATCAAAAATATTGCAACAAGTGTATATTGATTGGTTTGCGCAAAAGCTATAGCGTCTACAAAATAGATGTAATTTTTATTATTTTTATTTTTTTTACTAGTAATAGCGGCGATCTGTGACTTTAAGCGGGACTGCGATATTGCGGCAGACAGATCGGACACTTTTTTGGGACCACTCACATTTTTTCAGTGATCAGAGCTAAAAATAGCCACCGATTACTGTATAAATGTCATTGTCATGGAAGGGGTTAACACTAGGGGGCAATCAAGGGGTTAAATGTGTGTCCTAGAGTGTGTTTCTAACTGTGGGGGGATGGGACTGCCTGGGAGGAGACATATGGCTGTTCATAAGCAGTATGAACACCAGATCTCTCTCCTCTCCCCAGACAGAACAGTCTCCCCTGACAGTCTGTTTACATTGACAGATCTCCGATGTCTCTTTCAGGAGCAATCGTAGGTGCCTGGCGGACATCGCGGCTGCCGGGCATGTGCATCAGCTGCTACGTCACGCGGCAGGCGCGCGCGCCCCCTATCCCCCTTAAAGCGCCTGCCTACAGCTACAGGGGAGCCAACCTGCCGCTGTATACCAATGGCAGCTGGTCAGCAAATGGTTAACTACCACAATACTGGGCACTTTCACCCCCTTCCTGCCTAGGCCATTTTTCAGCTTTCAGCGCTGTCACACTTTGAATGACAATTGCGCAGTTATGCAACACTGTACCCAAATGGATTCACACAAATAGAGCTTTATTTTCATGGTATTTAATCACTGCTGGGTTTTTTTATTAAAAAAAAAAAGACCGAAAATTTTGGGAAAAAAAAAAAAAAAAAAAAGTTTTAGTTTCGGTCAGTAAATTTTGTAAATAAGTAATTTTTCACTGATGGGCTGAGGCTGCGCTGATGGGCACTGATGAGGAGGCACTTATGAGCACTGATTAGGTGGCACTGGTGGGCACTGAAAGGCTGCATTGACTGGCATTACTAATGGGCACTGCTGGGGCTTTACTGTAATATCAGTGCCCTGATTACCTGCCCTGGTCTCCCCTGCGAGGAGATACCGCTGATCGGCACTCCTCGCCACACACTCTGTCAGTGTGAGGCGATGAGAGCTGATCACCGGCATTTCTGCATTTACATGTGACCAGCTGTGATTGGACACAGCCGATCACATGGTTAAAGAGTCGCGTCATCGGCTCTTTACAGAGAGCGGGGTCGCCCTGTGTCCCAGGAACACGGTGCGGCCACAAGCGAGAGGGGGCGCCGTCATAGGACGTCCTCCCAGACAAGAACCGCACCGCTCCTCCGTCATTTGATGGTGGGTGGGCGGCAAGTGGCTATTTGATGACCACGGTGTTTATTTTTTGCGCTATAAAACAAAGAGCGTCAATTTTGAAAAAAAATATTTTTTTACTTTCTGCTATAAAACATATAAAAAAATAAAAAATAAAAATTTGTACCAGTATTCCGCTACGTGTTTGGTAAAAAAAAATCCCAATAAGCACAAATTGTTTGGTTTTACAAACTATGCGGTTTAGAGCCCTTTTACACTGGAGCCGCCCCGGGCGTCGGCGGTAAAGCGGCACTATTTTTAGCACCGTTTTAGCGGACGAAAAAGGGTTAAATCCGCCTGCAAAACGCCACTGCAGCAGCGCTTTGCCAGCGGTATAGCAGCGCTGCCCCTTTGATTTCAATGGGCAGGAGCGGTGTATTCACCACTCCTACAGCGCTGCAAAGAAGCTGCTGGCAGGACTTTTTGTGATGCCCTGCCAGCGCAGCGCCCCAGTGTGAAAGTACTCGGGCTTTTACACTGGGATTGCAGCTGAGGCTTTTTTCAGGCGCTATTTTTAGCGCTAAAGCGCCTGAAAAATGCCTCCAGTGTGAAAGGGGTCTTATGGAATTTTTCTTTATTTTTTTACTAGTAATGGCGACGATCAGCAACTTATAGCGAGACTGCAATATTGTGGTGGACAAATCGGAAACCCACATTTTGTGGGAACCAGTGACACGAATACAGTGATCAGTGCTAAAAATATGCAACCAATGACAAAATATGCAACAATGACACTGGCTGGGTTTAAAACATCTAAAACACTCAAAGGATTAAATGTATGCCTAGACAGTGTTTGCGTTTCCTGGAGGTGTTGCTTTTACTAGGGAAAGAGATGGATTTTATTTGCAGGAACACAAAATCCATTCACCCATCCATCCCTCCCCCGCCCCCTTGCCTTGTTTACATAAGCAGAGCTCTGTTTTTAGTCTCTGCCTGGCGATCGGCGGGTGCCAGCAGACATTGAGTGCCCAGCACCCGCTGATCGGCTTCTGCTGTGAATAAATCACAGCAAATGCGACCCGCCAGTGGCACGCGCACGCCCCCTGCAGGATCACATTTATATACGTAATCCGGCGCAGAGCTGCCGTCCTGCACTGCTATAGGGCGGTCAGCAAGTGGCTAAAGGCATCCTCAATCCACCTCAAAACTATTTTTGCAACTCCGTGTACAGACTCCTCTCATATGTGTGTTGCGGTGCGCTACAAAGCACACTACATATGTGTTAGGGGGAAGCAAGAATTTTTTGGAGTGCTTGTATAGGAGTTTTTGATTATTTTTGCAGGTGTCTGAGGCTTTTTTCAAACCACATTTTTAACCAATGGAAAGCTAGTTACTAGGAAAACCTGTGTGGTTGCGTGTCCCCACACAGATGTCATATTGAGAGTAGTGTCTGCAGCCGCTGCGTTCCTAATTGACATCAATGTGACTTCCTGCATGATGATGATCAAATAGGTAAAACGCAGCCTTGCGTAGGTGTACGCTATAGTATGCCCTGTGAAAATGAGGCCTTAGAATACACTGATTGCCTCCTGAATTCTGAATGTCCATTGCTATGTAAAGTTTTTGCATGTTTACCTAGCATGTAGCGGTCCGGGATATCTTAGGCCCCTTGCACTTGAGGCTGTTTAGGAGCAGTGGGTCCCTCCTGGCATTTTAAAGCATCCGAGAGGGGACAGGTGCGACGTCCAGCGCCATTGGAGACAGCCTGTCAAAATCTATGGCAGGCTGCAGCTAAACGGGACTAAACGCTGACCGGCACTTAGGACAAAGGCCAGGAACGCAGGTCCTTGCACTGCACTTAGAAGACAGTGTGTGTAAGGGGCCCAAAGAAATAGGTTTGCAGACTCTGAGGTAAACTACAAAGCATACAAAAAGGTATGTCGATTTGCTTGTTTGGAAACCTGCACTGTCACACATGTGTAAAGCGCTGGTATTCATCAGAAGCCAGTGTCACTCATGAAGTGAAAGGTTGATTAACCGGTCAGAATGCTGCCTGAGGTTGTGTACATGGCAAGCCTCCTGAAAGTACCTGGAATGTGTTTAGACATACTCATTCCTAACTAGTCTCTGACAGGGTGTAATACTGGCTGGAGCAAATTTTGGAGCGAATGTTGGAGTCTCCCTGAGAAACCAGCAGAAATTTGCTTTGTGGGTGAAACTGCTGACACTTGTCCGCCAACATCCTTTAATTGTAAAATCGTAAGATGGGCAAAAAAAAACAAAAAAAAAAAAAACGTAGGGATGTATTGCAATGCGATCTGCACTGCAATACATTCAGTGGAGCCCAGTCTTATGCAAAAAAATATAGCAACACCCAAGCACATAAAATCCCCCCCCCACCCACCCTAAACAACAAAAATTGAGGCCCCCCATATACAAACATACAAATGTAAAATGCACACGTCGGGGGGGCGCCTACAACGTTAAAACATTGATTGCGATACACTTTACATATTGCCACGCATGCCGGAGTGAGAGCAATAATTCTAACACAATGCCCTCTTCCGTAAAACACTAAACTGATGACTTATAGGGCGCTTTTGAAGTGTCACCTATAGAAACTATAGGGTACTGAAGTTTGTCGCCATTTCACAGGCGCACACAAATTTATGGTTTGACATGTTGGGTATCTCTTTACTCGATGCAACCTTGTCTTTTATAGGTTACCAAAAATTAGAGTGGTTCACTTTAGTGTGTTTGTTACTGAAATGTTGCCTTTCCTACATCTTTGCGGTAATATCAAGTGACATAAAAAGTTGTAACTACCACTATTTTATTCTCTAGGGCAGGTGTCGGCAACCTTTTTCCACTTAAGGGCCAGATTCAATGTATGTGAATGCATGGAGGGCCGCATTCACCTGCTAATAAATGAAGATAACATTACACAGCCCCCACACCTCTGACCCCCTTTACGTTATGAAGCCCTCCCCACCGCACCCCTTTACATTACATAGCCCCCTGCATATCACACAGCCCCCCCAGCTGTGTAAGCACTGAAGGAATCGGGCGCTTTAAATATACACACACACACACACACACACACACACACACAAAAACACACACACACACAAAAACACACACACACACAAAAACACACACACACACACACACAGGAATTCTTATATTGGGATATTGGGACTACGATAGTGTGGCGGGCAATCTCACACTCACGCGGGGGGGACTGACTGACACTGACATCAATAGTGACACCAATACAGTGATCAGTGATACTGCTACACACTGTCACTGTACTGATGACACTGGCTGGGAAGGGGTTAACATCTAGGGCGAGTAAAGGGTTAAATGTGTGCCTAACCGTTTGTAATGTGTGCTGCTTTTTACTAATAAGCTCTTTGTTCCTTATCTCTCTTTGCAGGGATAAGAAACAGAGAGATCATTCCCTCTGCACAGAGCCCTGTGTTGTATGACAACAGTCATATGGACTGTGATTGGACACAGCCAGTAAGCAGGTCCCGGCTATGAATCATTGGTCGGGATCTGCTGGCAGACTCTTGCTGCGTACAATCACAGCTGGTGTCCGCAAGGGGGCTTTCATGTGCACGCCCTAAACCCGGATTTAGGAAGCGGCATTCGAGTACATTGTTTTGCCTGCGCGGACCACCCATACATTGCAGGCGGGCAGTCTGCAAGTGGTTAAATGCACCTCCCATTGAAATAAATAGAAAATGTATCAAAAACACACCACGGTTGCACCTCGAGTCACATGTACATCCAGAAAACTCACCAAAAACGCCTATGCATTCCTAAGTTTAAAGTGTACAGTACATGCCCATTATATACACAGTCTGGTTGAAAAAGTCCATCTAGTTTAACCAATAAAAAATAAATACATGTACGTACGGCTGCAGGGTGGGCATTGCCCCAGCTGCCTACGATTGGCCCAGTACAGTGACAGCTTCCTGGCAGGATCGTTTAGGTAGGTTCAGAAAAGAATCTAAAGACACCCAAGCTCCTACCTAGTCTTTATAGCCGCTTTCTAGTCAGTATGTTCCCAGTTAGCACATGTGCATTCCAGAATTGTGAACTGTGCCCTAATGCATTTTTGTGAACAGCCACATATTTAGGGCACCACTTTATCATGATCCCTGACACAAGAAAAATCCTTAAAGGGCAAGTTCACTTTTTTTTTTCTAAATTCCAGCTCCCCCATGTACCAATATAGCATTAAAGGGGTTGCAAAGGTAAAAGTTTTTTCACCTTAGTGCATTCTATCCATTAAGGTGAAAAAACATCTGACAATACCACCCCCCCCCCAGCCCCCCCGTTTTACTTATGGGTAAAACGGGGGGGCTGGCTCCCGACATCCTCTCAGCCTGGCCGTTGATTGGCTAGAGTGGATGGATTGAAAGCAGCGCAGCCATTGGCTCGCGCTGCTGTCAATCACATCCAATGACGCAGCGCGCTGGGGGCAGGGCCGAGTGATACAGTGAGCGGCTATGGCCGCCGGCTGTATTACGGGAGCGCGCCCACAAGCACTTACCGCCATGCGAGGGAGCTCCTATGAAATTGTTGAGTCCTTGCGGGCGGGGGGGGGGAAGCCTAGACAGCCACCGAGGGACCCCAGAAGACCAGGTTTGGGGCCACTCTGTGCAAAACTAGCTGCACAGTGGAGATAAGTATACCATGTTTGCTATTTAAAAAAAAAATAGCTTTAGTGATCCTTTAATGTACTTATTTTGCAAAAATAACACAGCTTTTCATTTATTCTACACTCGCTTACCTCACTCTGTTCATAGCGGTTTAAAAGACACTGCTTGATTACTTCTGCCTTACTTCCTGGACAGACTTTAGGTCATGACATAGGAAGAAGTTGACCAGCTGAGGGTAGATGATGCAGGGTGTGTGCTTATGAGATCAGCTGGTCAACTTCTTCCTGTGTTATGACCTAAAGACTGACCAGGAAGTAAGGTAGAAGTAATGGTGCAGTGTTTTTAAACAGCCATGAAAAGTTAGGTAAGCCTGTGTAAAATAATTGTAAAGTGGTTTTATTTTTGCAAAATAAGTACATTAATGCTATATTGGTACATAGGGGAGCTGGAATTTAGAAAAAAAAAAGTGCACCAAAACAAGAACATACAAAGTCCATGCACACTAGGACCTATTGATTAGTGGGACTGATTAGTCCTGCAGCACTGAACCACTAATCTGCAGCATCCATAGTGGGTGGGCGGTATCAGAACAAGAATTACAAATCACATATATAGCATAGTACACTGGTTTTAGAAAGTCAGGATATCCGTAAGAAAATCCCTTAGTAATAAGCAATAATACTCATAAAAAAGGTAATGATGTCAGCAATATGAGCAATTCTAATATACTTTCAATCACAGCAGTTTCAACCATTACCAAACGTCTCAGACATAATACTGTGGTCTGACCCTGACAAACAACTGTGAATCAGAATTGCATTTAATATCTTTGAAGTCTAAAAAAAAAAAAATAATGAAGATGTCAGATACTCTAATTATTGATGATAATAAGCCTATGATATGGATCATACCCTCTGAAGTAGGATCTGGAAGTTGCTATACCTTGTTCAATTCAGAAGCAATTTACACCCTTCCTATTGCTGTGTTACATAACAGAAAGTAGCTGGACTGGGAGGCAATACTAATAACAAGTGTTTGGCATTTGCTGCCGTGTAATTATATCTTGTATTTATAATGGGGAATCAACATCAAGGCAGCATGCATAGAAACAAAAACACTGCTCACCAGTGCATTGGAAAACGTATATGCATTTAGCACATGCAACTTGTTTTAGGCTCCATTCACACGTGTCACCTAAAAATCGTGCAATTTCCATTGCCACTTTACCCTGCGACTTTGGAGGAGTGCAACTTTGGCTTTGATCAATATGATCATTTAGTTTGTGCTCCACAAAGTCACCTAGGTCCGAAACAACTAATCGATTAATCGACAACTAATCGATTATGAAATTAATCGATTACTATTTTCATAATCGATTAATCGGCCAGTAACATAATGGGGGTTAAAAAAGCTAAAATTAGCCCTACATAGTACAAAAAGAGCAAATAATCTCTACTGTAAATATTACTTTCACTGTTGCACAGTAAAAAAAACTAAGGGCTAATTTTTTTTTTTATTTTTTTTTAACTCCATTATGTTACTAAATGTCTTAGGCCTGGTTCCCACCCATGTGTTTTTTGGTGCTTTTGCAGAAATGCACTACAGTTCATTTAATGTTCACATCTATGCTTTTTTCAGCTGCTGTGTATTTGGAAAGGGTCAAGGACCTTTTTCAATGCAAAACGGTGCTTTTTTGGTTCAATACACTTCAATGGAGAAGCTGCAGAAAAGCATGTAATATTACAGTTCTGTTTGAAAATCTGCAAAACAGTCTAGAATTTTTTTTTTCTTTAAATAAAAAAAATTTGATCTGAGTCTGATGATATTTACCAGATTCAACCTCTAATAGTATATAGAGTATATCTCTTCTGTCTGTTATTCTCAGAGAGGAATAAAGTTATAGTTGGTTATTTATATTTACCCCTGCATATAAAAGATATTTAGGAATAAATTGCCTTTTTTTTTACATATTAACTAAATTATACACCACACTTCTTTTTAAGGTTATTAAACGATTAATCGATTAATCGAAACAATAATCAGCCAACTAATCGATTATGAAAATAATCGTTAGTTGCAGCCCTAAAGTCACCAGACATATGCAGAGCAGAACATTTTGTTTGGTTTCTTTATTTTCCAACTAATTCCAAATTTTCTGAACAATTTGAAAATCGGTCGAAAATTGATTGACTGATTTGAATTCTGTGCTGGTTGTTAACCACTTCCCTATAGGCATATAGACAAATGACGCAGGCAGGAAAACTCTCTCCCCCTGGGCGGGCATCATATGACGTCCACTACTGCCGGCTCCGCAGCGCGGCGATCAGAGACGAGTCTTGTCTCTCGGATAAAGCCTAGCTCCAATCAGCGTAAAGAGCCAATAAAATTGTCTCTTTACCATGTGACCGGCTGTGTCCAATCACAGCCACTCATAAATGTAAACTGCCGGGTTCTCCTCCTCACACACCTATCCAGTGTGAGGAGGAGGAGATGGGGCTAACAAAAACGAAGTGCATGCATATTGGTCTACAAACCCCATCCACCACATGCCAATTTTTTCAGCTGTCATGTCCAAGTCCCGCTATGACATTGGGGTTGATTTACTAAAACTGGAGTGTGTAAAATCTGGTAAAGCTCTGCATAGAAAACAATCAGCCTCCAGGTTTATTGTCAAAGCTTTATTGAACAAGCTGAAGTTAGAAGCTGATTGGCTACAATGCACAGCTGCACCAGATTTTGCACTCTCCAGTTTTAGTAAATCAACCCCAATGTCATAGCGGGACTTGGACATGACAGCTGAAAAAATTACCCCATCCCCAAAATCATCCCGACTTTGATAAATTGTATAAAATTCACCCTTCAATTAAATTTTTTTTTCTAATTGGTTTGCTGAACTTTAGATCCCTGACCAGAACATCTCTGTTGAGGAATCCCTGGTCCATTTCACAGGCCGGCTGGGAATCAAGCAGTATATCCCCAGTAAGAGGGTCAGGCACGGATTGAAGCTCTAATGCTGGCCATACACTATACGAAAAATCGGCCGAAAAATCGTTCGTATAGACACTTCGTTCGTTTTTCGGCAAGTTAGTGGGTACAAATCGATAATCGTTTGTGACGTTTTTGTGGGAAAAAAAACGAACGGCATGTTTGGAAAATTTCTGCCGAACGTACGATAAATTGCAAGGTTAATGTGTTTCCCGTCCGAACTGCCTGCACTAGGTATATGTAAAAAAACGAACACAAAATTATTTATTCATGTCCACTGAACAGATTATCGGTCATTATATGATGGCATGATCGTTTGCGGTCACGGTCGAACGTTCGTTTTTCGAAAAGGGGTTCGGCCGATTTTCTGTATAGTGTATGGCCAGCATAAAAGCTCTGTGAAAGCTCCTCTGGATAGGTGCATGCCTTTTGCGTGTGCAAAAAGGCAAAGACTCCCAGCTCCAGCCCCCTAAGTGTCCAAAGTACATGGGAATAAGCAGGAAAATTGTCTTGGAGTTGGCATTCCCACTCGTCCAAAAGGAGTATCACGTTTACAGGGACAATTACTATACCAGTTGCCCCTTTTCCGCCACCTATACCTTGAGAAAGCTTTAGCCTGCGGTACAGCAAGAAAAAACAGGAAGGGCTTCCCACAGCGTCTAGTCACCACAAGGCTACAAAAAGGGGGGGGGGGAATCAGCAAGTCTGAGGAACGAGTGTGTTGGCCGTGAAGAGGAGGGATAGGAAAGTTGTACATCATGTGTCTAATTTATGTCCCTTGAACACCTAGGAGGTGCTACTTGGATGTTGGGCCTCTGAATGTGGCCAGGCTGTGGGGGGGGGGGGGGGTATTTGTACAGTTCTGGCTTGTTAGGGTCTCAAGCACTGAGATCAGGTGTGATCAATTTTCAATGATTGCCACCATAGCTTGTAGACTAAAGCAGGCCATACTAGAGCTGCACGATTCTGGTTAAAATGAGAATCACGATTTTTTTGCTTAGAAAATGGATCACGATTCTCTCACGATTCTCGCAGCGTAACATCTTTCACATTAAAAAAAAAAAAAATTGGGCTAACTTTACGGTTTCATTTTTTTTTTTTTTTTTTTTTAATTCATTAAAGTGTATTTTTTCCCAAAAAATTGCATTTGAAAGATTGCTGGGCAAAAACAGTGTGACAAAAAATATTGCAGCAATTGCCATTTTATTCCCTAGGGTCTCTATTAAAATATATATAATGTTTGGGGGTTCCAAGTAATTTTCTTGGAAAATATTGATTTAAACTTACGAAGGAAGTGTCAGAAAAAGATTTATGCCGCGTACACACGAGCGGACATTACGGCGGACTTTGCCCGGCGGACTGGATTTCGTCGGACAATTCGATGTGTGTGGGCTCCAGCGGACTTTGTTTTCTCAAAAGTTGGACGGAATTAGATTTGAAACTTGTTTAAAATGTATCCTTTGAAATCGAGTCCGGTCGAAAAGTCCGCCGTCTGTATGCTAGTTCGACGGACAAAAAGCCACGCTAGGGCAGCTATTGGCTACTGGCTATGAACTTCCTTGTTTTAGTCCGGTCGTACGTCATCACGTACGAATTCGACGGACTTTGGTGGATTGTGTGTAGGCAAGTCCGTTCATTCACAAAGTCCGTCGGAAAGTACGTCGAAAAGTCTGCCGGGCAAAGTCCGCCGTAATGTCCGCGGCATTAGACTTTAAGTGGTTAAACTTCCTGCATTTACAGGTTGTTGAAAACTTGGCAGACTGCCCACAGAAGTTCTATCCCTTTGATCTAAGAAGGAAGCTTAGTTACAATGTTTTAAGTTAAAGACTTGTCAGAATGCCCAGATGCTTTCTTTTGACAGCTGAGTGAGCAGATAGTAGTCTCTCCACTTGTTATATAAAAGAATGGCAACCTCTGCAGGAGAGATCATCAGGGGGGGTAAATCGAGAGCACGATTTTTAACGATTAATTGTGCAGCTCTAGGCCATACATGGTCGAATTTCGAACAAATTTTCTTTTCAAAATCAGAAAGTTCCTTTTTTTTGTGATGCGATGATGCCACCATTGATTCTCGAAATTCGGCCGACCAAGCCTTCAATTTCACCTCATGTTGCTACAATAAAGAATTTTCGTGGCCGGGAATCTTCTTTTCTCTCTGTAAATTTTCTTTTCTTATTACATTTCTCCCATGATTCTCCCATCATTGATTAGAAAATCGTTTGTTTTTCTAAAGATTTCCAACACGTCCGATTCCTCAAATCTGATTGCCGCACGAAAATCGTTGCTGCAGCCCACTAATGGTGCGAAATTCGTACGAAAATTCTTAGATACGATTGTCCAAAGAAAATTCTTTCAAAATTCGAACCGTTTATGGCCGGCATAACTTTCACACAGACTAAATATCCACAAAATTGGGTTATTTTACCAAAGATTTTTAGCAATATAAATTTTGGCCCAAAATTATGAAGAAAAATGACTTGTTTGCAAAATTTTATTGAACTGAAAAAAAAAAAAAAAAAAAAAAAGGGTTTTTTTTTTTTTGTTTTTTTTTAAAGGTGCAGCTTATGTGAGTTTTTGCCACAGATTTTCTCCTGTCAAGAGAAACAGTATACAATAAACCAGTGTGCATGAGGACTAAGAATGAATGGCACACACCATAGTGCACATCAGCGCAACAGTGTGTATGATAAACAATATGCCATGGGAAACGGCAGGTGCATAGAGAGCCCTTAGTTTGCTTTCTATGAAAAGCTTGTTGCACCGAGGGATGACCCAACTACTGTATTAACTTGCAAAAAGTAAAAGTAGTAAGACTTGTTAGCTTTTTAAGATTTTTAGTACTCAGTGAGGTATGAAGAGGCAGAACATTTTGAAGTTAGTTAGTTAGTTATAAAGTCAATAGCATAGAACTGGTTGTAGACATAACTAGAAGACTTGTGTCGGTTTACATCAGGCTACCGATCTATCATATTTAGGTCCAGAAGTCTAGGGAAAAAAAAAAGACGCAGTCCTTTTCTCAATTTTTCTGGGAAAAGAAGATGGAAGTCTGTTTACAACTGCCCAACCAAAGACCCGAATGGAGATTCCGATTGGGTCTGCCTGAACAACTGACAGGCAGAACTGATTAGAAAGCCCGTGTGAAAGGGGCCTTAGGTCAGGCACACACAGACTCTACAATAAAAGGAGGTGGGCGAGCGTAAATTATGTAATGTGCAACATACTACTTGGACATACTGTAGTTGCTAACATTGCCCGAAAAATTGGGAGGGCGCTTTTATTAAGAAAGGAAAAAAAACGTTGGGGCCCTTTACCGGTCATGATGAAGTGCACCAACGACAACTACGTTGCTGCGGTTTGTAGCCCCTGGTCTGCTCTGACAGGAAGTCTGACATGAAGGAACAATTTACAAACTCGGCAGACTGTCCTGCAGAAAGAGGGACACTTGTAAACAATGCTTCTATATTTTGAGACAGCATAGCTTCTCACTGTTCCCATGGAATGATCCATGGCCTCATGGGACAGGGGTCAGAGGTGGTGTGAGAAAGGAATCCTGTACCCATTCAGCACTTGCAAAGTTCTACCAAGAGCACTTGAAAGAGACGGTTTAGGGCAGAGGTCACACATATCACTATATATTAAAAATGACCCTAGGTTATGCGAGACTGAAGACAAGCCTCTCTCATACACATGGCACCTATGTCCATGTGCCACCATTCATAAATATGTTATGGGTACAATGACTTTATAAAAAGTGTATCTGCCTTGGTTTTCTGCCTCCTTGGAATGTCCCACTTGAGTTTCCAAAGGTCTTCTTTTCTCCGTCACTTCTGTTTATCTGGAACAAGCAGTGCACATTTGTTGCAGTCATGTACACTGCTCTATGTATAATACAAAAATCGCATAGTGCAGATGTGTCAAACACAAGGCCCACGGGCCGAATCCGTGCCTCCAGGCCATTTCATGTGGTCCTTGCACCCCTCCTGCAGCACCCAGTCGCCTCCATCTCCCCTGGTCTCAGCATTCAGCAGACTCCATACCTCCTCTGGTCCTCTTCCAGGCCCTGCACTCCTGGCCAGGACAAGGGGTGGCTGCCCTGGGGACTGTGGTATTGTGAGGTTCGGGGGCACCACAAGGAGAAGGGGGGGCGTGCAGCACGGGGTACAGAATTAATCTAGGAGGGGAAATTTGCGGGGAGTTAGTGTTGAGGGTAGATGGGGGGGAAAGAGAATATATGTGCTAGGATGGGGCATTTGTGCTAGAAAAGGTAATATGTTGGTGGTATGGGGGTAAATTTGTGATAGGAGGGGAATTTTTTGCTGGGAAGGCGATTTGTGCTAGTAGGGATGATTGGGGGGCATTTGTGCTAGGAGTTGAAATTGGGGGGGGGGGGTGATTGTGATATGATGGGGGATTAGGGGAGGGGAATCTTTGCTGAGAGGGGGTATTTGGAATGGGGGAAATTTGAGGGGGAAGAGGATTTCTGCTAGGGAGGCGGGGGGGGGGGATTTTTTAATTTTTTTTTTTGGGAGGGGGAGAATAGTACTGGGAGCTAAGCATGTAGATCAGCACTCGATTTTATTGAGATAGAAGGGATTTTTGCTCACACATCTTGAGGAGGGGGGGGGGGGGGGGGGGGGTCACGATTTGGCATGTTTGCCCTGGGCTCTAGATGACCTTGTCCCAGCACTGCCTGCACTCTCTTCCCAGCTCCGCACGCAGCTTCTTCCTGGCAGTAGCACAAGTTAAAGGGGGGAGGGGGTGCACTGTGATGTAAGGGAGGGTGGGGGACTCTTGACTTCTGATGGTGGTGGGGGGGCTCTAGATATCTGATGTAAGGGGGGGTTGGGTGCTGTAAACATCTAGTCCTACAGATACAACTGCCCCTGTGAGACCAACCATAATGCTGATGCGGCCCGCAATGAAATGGAGTTTGACACCATTGAGTTCCTACCATAATCCAACTTGTGAGCAAGTAAGAGAGGTAGGCTATGTTCCTACATAGTAAGACCATGGAGCATAAAACGCAGCCACCCTCTAAAAAGGAAGTCGGTCACAGCAGCAAAAAATAAAAAACAAAGGAATTTGGAGGCTGAGAGCAATAGACGGTACGTTTTGAGTTTGAATATATATTTGAATAGAACTTTTTTTTAACCCAACGTTTAGTGTCACTTTAATGTTCACAGCTCCAATATGGTAGCATTTGACCATGTAAACAAAAAAAAAAAAAAGAAGAAAAAAGGATACTTTCAAAGTACTGTAAAGGCATAAAAGACCAGATGGATAAGAAGTGTTATTTATTAACTTTATTATTAAACTGCATTGTCCTTTAATATCAAATCTGCAAGAAGGTGGAGTAATCCTTCAAATACGTGTGTGTGCATCATTACTGGCTTGTAGATGTGCAAACATATTGATTACTATGGTAAATCCTTTTTCCTATCCCCTCTCTTTCCAGAACCATTAGCTCAGATATCAAAAGATACCAAATACATTTAGGGACAGCTCAATTAAAAGCCAGTAGGAACCCTCATAGATCAGAGAAAGTAACGCAGCAAAAAAAAAAAAAAAAAAAAGTCAAAGTCAAAAAGACTTTACAGATGATTTATCAAAACCGAAGGCAAGGAATAGAGTCTATTCTCTAAAGTACTTGCGAGTTGCTATGTCACTACAAGCAAATTGAAAACATGTGGTAACACACACCTAATCATAGGTGTAAAGAACAATATCAAACAAATGGAGCCACGCTCCACACTCTAAAATAATTAGTTCAAATCAGTCTATGTACTATTTCAAATCATCAATACAAACACAATACTATAATCCATGTGAATTATCACTGAATATTTAAAGATCTTAGGACACTAAATGAAATGTGCATTAGCAAATAAGGGACTTTAAAAAGTGCTATAAAAAAAAAAGTTCCAAAAAATGTTAATGGTGATAATAATAATAAATATTAAAAATAATGGTGGTATTCCTTCTTCTGTCACCACAATATGTCTCCACTAATTTCATACAATGTGAGGTTCCCTTCACCAGATGTGCCCTCACCTGAGATATGTGACCAATAGTTCGGTCTAAGTGCGCTTTTGTATAAAATCATACAATACAGCGCTCGCAAATATATGGTATCAAACAGATAAAATTCTTTTGTGAAACCAAAAAAGAAAGAAGATAATAAAACTTTGTTGCAGCTGCAGAGTGAAAGTACTGTACTTTGAAGATATATAAACCAAGTGAACTGCGCTGGCAACTAAATGTGAAAGATATATATAAACAAAAACCACAAGACACCACAGGTGTTGGTAAAGTGGCACGTGAGTATAGATATGGATGTGTCAGAGAACTGGACCTGCAGCTCGCGCATCTGAGCCAGCACTCAGTGTGCGTGCACTGGACTGCACTACCAGAGCTCCAAGACCCTCCACAAAAATTATATCAATTGGTGTAGAAATGGCAGGATCATGGGACGATGCACTACTTGGACAAATGCATCTATCAAACCTCAGAAATAGCAGTTTAGCATACAATGATATAAATAAAAATATAAAATGTATAAGTATGGCATATCAATTGTGCAAAAAATAGGATAGCATGGAGCAAACCACTCAGCAAGTTCCAGATGACACAAAGAGACCATGAAATGTCATCTACAATATAAATACTCCTTCATGAGGCAAACAATAAACAGGCTTCCAACTTTTTCATCTTTTCCAACAACCAGGGCCAATAGTGTAGTGATGTAAAAAAGATTGCTCGTAAAACCACAGAAGCACACGTTCCACCGAAGGAGAGAAGAGAGGTATATAGCATAAAACCTTAAAAAACCAAAGGTCACCTGCGCATAAATGCGCTACTCACGGGACCGGTAAGGAAAGCAGGCATTCAGATATTTCGGTCGGTTCGCCGCTCTTGGCGTGCGTTCCACCGCCAGGAAGTGATGTCACTGGTACAAGACAAACGAACGTGGACAGGATGTTGCGTCGACGCGTTTCGCCCCTCCCCCAGGGCGTTATCAAAGTGCGCTTTTGATCTACACAAGGGATCTCCTCTGATAGTCCAGATATATCAATAATGCAGGATATACGACTTCCTCCTTTTTTTTTTTAATCAAAATTTTTTTTTTATTTTAGAAAATTATTCTCATTATACATATCATTTGTGCATTCTGTTCAATAAAACATTACACATAGAATATACATGCCTATTCCTAGGACTTCCTCCTTGATCTCTCCTTCACTCAGCCAAGTTAACGAATTAGGAAGAAAACACCGTACATAGTGCTTTATCTTTTAAAACAACCAGTCTTTATTGCTATAAGCTTAAGAAAGAAACACTCACATGTTGCTGGTGCTTGCAGTGCACCAATCTTTAAAAAAAAGAAAAAAAAAAAAAAAAAACACGTCTAAAAATCTTCAGTAGTAAGAAAGAAATTCCAAACTGTGTGGTTACCAAAAACTTTGTCTCCGGATGCGATGTGACATCAGCAAGCCCCTCCCCTATGTGTTACGCCACAGGGTCACGTAGCTACGTTGGTGGGATATTACACTGCTGCTAACTATTAAAAGTAACATGGCTACAATTATATAAGAATAACAATAAATCATCCATCTAAGTGAATTGAGCCTAGGACAAGAAGCAGAGTTATTTAGCAAAATAAATAAAATAACTGAAACGTTAGGTAAAGACATCTTGCTCAGGGTGTAAAAGTGATGGAATTTTATGAATTTAATATTTTTCTGATTGGTATTGCATTGCACCAACGCCCTTAACCACGTAACAAATGGGCCCTTACAGAGAAAAATACTTACCTTATTCCTCCTTCCCGCAAGCTTCCTCCCCACCCAAAGACCAGTCCATTATAAAGCAGTTCCTCTTCACCGTTCGTGCGCACCTCTCATTGAGGTCAACATGGACAATGCAGGACCAGTGGTCCTTCAAGGGCCAGTCCAGATGGAGAAAAGCCCCAGCTGCTGGAGGAGCAAGGTGTACAGTAAGGATGTTTCTCTATTTTAGCACTCTATACTTGCTAAAGAAGGTGCAAGCTACTAAAGGGGAACTTTTTTAATAGGATGATCGAAGTTCAGCTCTAAATTTTAATTTTTCGGTTTGATATACACTTTTAAAAAATAGAAGTTTAAAACAATTTTTTTCAATCTGTGTTGAGAAGAACTCACTTTCTCCGGGTGTCCTAATCAGCAATATTACCGGGAATGAAGGGGGACAGTAAATCCAAAAATTTTGAGTTGCCACCAGAACAGGAATAGAGGGTAAATATTGCAATCGGGACACTTGTTCCAATAACAACTAGGAGGGAAGTATATTCTTTCACTTACTGTTGAGTCAACAGGCCAAGAAGTGAAGGGAAATCTTCCCTAATGAATTAGGGATGGCAAAAAATATTTTGACAGTAGTTTTAGTTTTAAACTCTCCCCTAATCTATCCTGTAAAAAAAAAAAAAAAAAAAAGTTTTGGCCTTAGATATACTTCAAAGTATAACACAGAATGGGGAGGGATTAGAACACTTGCCAGGTTTTATTGTCATCTGTGTCCCAGTTAGGGAGATTCACCCTCTATTTGTCCTGTTTACCATTACTATTGACGGTGAAATTATTATAAAAAATTCCACATTTTGGGTTGTCCCCAGAAAAGTAATAGAGGGGAAATCTTCCAATGGTGACACTAGTTCTGGTGAACTGGGGGTCCACAAGGAATGCTCTTAAATTCCAGGGATTTCCTCTCACTTCCTATTTTGGCAATGTGACAGGAAGTGAAGGGAAATCTCCCCAAATGGGACACAGATGGCGAAAAAAATTTTGACAGGGATCATCTCCCTGTCAACTCCCCTGCTCTATCCAAAATGAAAAAAATAAATAAATAAATAAATAAAAAAAAGAAGGTTTTGTCTATAGTTCTACTTTAAAAGAGGTTGTAAAGGAAAAACATTTAGCTTTTTAAAATAACAAACATGTTATACTTACCTCCACTGTGCAGCTCGTTTTGCACAGAGTGGCCCCGAACCTGGTCTTCTGGGGTCCCTCGGCGGCTGTCTTAGCTCCTCCCCGCAAGAACTAATCACCTTCATGCGAGCTCTCTCGCATGGTGGCGAGTTCTTGCGGGCACGGTCCCGTGATACAGCTATAGCCGCTTACTGTATCACTCGGCCCCACCCCCCGGCATGCCACGTCATTGGTTGTGATTGACAGCAGCACGAGCCAATGGCTGCGCTGCTTTCAATCCATCCACTCTAGCCAATCAACGGCCAGTCTGAGCAGCGAAGAGGACATCGGGGGCGAGCGCTGCAGGTTCAGGGGCTCAGGTAAGTTAAACGGTTGGGGCGCGGTGTTGTCGGATGTTTTTTCACCTAAATCCATAGGATGTATTAAAGTGAAAAAAACACGAACCTTTACAACCCCTTTAAAAGCGGTTGTATACCCGCTGTCTTTTTTTTTTTTTTTTTTTCTACACCTGCAAGGGAAAAGGCATAATGAGCTAATATGCACCGCATACTAGCTCATTATGAGATACTTACCTTAGAACGAGGCGCCGGCATCTCACCTGGTCCACGCCGAGGGAGCTGACATTTCCCCTCGGCGTGCCTTCCGGGTATAGCAGCTCCGGCGCTGTGAGTGGCCGGAGCCGCGGCGTCGTCACTCCCGCGCATGCGCGCGGGAGACTTCTGTCCGACAAGCTCCGGAGTTTGCCGGGCTGTCAGCCGAGAATCCCCTGTTCGCATGCGCCGCTGCAGTCAGCGGCTCATTGCTAGGGGAATATCTCCTAAACCTTACAGGTTTAGGAGATTTTTTTTTACCTACAGGTAAGCCTTATTATAGGCTTACCTGTAGGTAAAAGTTACAAATAAAAAAAGGTATACAACCCCTTTAATGCGAGTATGTGATCAGGG
Organism: Lithobates septentrionalis; assembly: GCA_037952835.1. Lineage (NCBI taxonomy): Eukaryota > Metazoa > Chordata > Amphibia > Anura > Ranidae > Lithobates > Lithobates septentrionalis. The sequence goes on from JBBDGP010002387.1 coordinate 170,267, forward strand.
GTTCAAAAGAACTACCTCAGATTAAACCCTAAAACATTTTCTGCTCTTGATTTATGAAAAGTCAGGGTGAAGGAGTAGTGAAACTGCTATACATATACCTCTGTGGTCTTGGGATCAGATAGGAGATCTTCTTTCTGCATCTCCAGTGGAGAGTTGCCTCTTATGCAATTTAGGCTACCTAGGTTGGGTGTTAGAACAGCAGGTTTATGCCTTCACGGTAAAAAAGTTTTACAGTAGTCTTGGGGGTTATAGGCTGCATGGGTGAAAGGGTGGCTTTTTTTCAATCCCCCCCACCTATAACTTTTTTTTTTTCATAGTTACATTGGTCTACTACTGCAATTTCCAGCTTCTACAGGGATTGGCCCCTGAAGTCAGCTTGAACATAAACACAGGTGACACCAGTAATCCCTGTACAGTAACCCCTGGGTCAGCAATCCAAGAAAATGTTATATGAAAAAGGTGCAATTCTGGCTAGTCTCTTTAGGTAGCTTACCTTCTTCCATTACACCTATAACAGGCCACCCCCCGGGTTCGCGCTCAGACTTACTGACTCAACCTTCTTCTCAGAGTCACCTCAAGGGCTCCTACGTGCCTCACATTTTCTATTCCCATATGGCTGGATGTCCACTAAAACTCTGCATCCTAGTTCGACAACTCTTTCTCTGGACCACTGGAGACCTCTCCAGTTGTAGAATTTTTTTTTTTTTTTTGTTGCATTCGCTACCCAAACCTGCACGATTTCCCAGAAGGCTACATTCCTTTGAGGAGCTATGTTTAGGAGAGGGCCCGATTCGTGGCTCCCTCGCCATCTCCAACAAATTCCTACTAGAACTTCATGCAGACAGGTCCCTCCCTCCTTGCCAAATGAGAGAGGGACCTGCGAGTCACTTTCTCCGACTCTGAAAAAGAGCAAATACTCTTTATTTTCCGCACGAGTCCTCGTTGTGCAGCAAGTACCAGGAGACCACTTACAAAATAGTGACTCACTGGTACAGGACTCCATCAGTCCATGGCAAACGGTTTTCCCAACAAAGTGATCACTGTTCATGGTGTGGTTCAGATGCAGGTACTCTCCTACATATTTTTTGGGACTGTCCCGAACTGCGCACATTCCTGCAGCCAGTGCTTCAACTTATCCAGAAATTTATGGACATTTCCTTGCATAGTGATCTTGTGTCGGTTTTGCTTAAAGTGATAGTAAAGCCTTGTTTTTTGTAATTTAAAATAACAAACCTGTTATATTTACCAGCATTGTGCAGTGGTCTTGCACAGAAAAGCCCGGATCCTCCTCTTCTCGGGTCCCGGGTCGGCACTTCTGGCTCCTCCCACCTGCCCCTACAGCAATCAGCTTGCTCTGGGGGCACCTAAGCAGGCGCACTCCCGACCCGTGGCTCTGTGTTTTCAATTCTCACATGGAACCGCGGCTTGACACCACCCCCCCCCCCCCCATCTCTGTGATTGACAGCAGCGGGAGCCAATGGCTGCTGCTGTTGCCAAAAGCCAATCAGGAGTGAGTCCTTAGAGAGGCAAGGCTCCCATGGACATTGCTGTATATAGATTGGGCTGCTGCACACAGGGTTTTTTTTACCTTACTATACTGCCCTCCCCCTCTCTTCCCTAAGAGCGCTCTATAATATATATATATATATATATATATATATATATATATATATATATATATATATATATATATTTTAGGGCTGAAACAACTAATCGATTAATCGACAACTAATCGATTATGAAATTAAATCGATTAATCGGCCAGTAACATAATGGAGTTAAAAAAAAAACTAAAATGAGTCCTTTATAATACAAAAAGAGCAAATAATCGTTACTGTAAATATTACTTTCACCGTTCTACAGTAAAAAAAATGAACCCCTTACAGTAGTGATTATGTAAAGGGCTAATTTTATTTTTTTAACCCCATTATGTTACTAAACGTCTTAGACCTGGTTCATATCTCTGTGTTTTTTGGTGCTTTGTGCAGAAACGCACTACAGTTTGTTTACATGGTCTCCTATGAGACACGTTCACATCTATGCTTTTTTCAGCCGCTGAGTATTTGGAAAGGGTCAGGGACCTTTTTTTACTTTAAGGCAAAACGGTGCTTTTTTGGTTCAATATACTTCAATGGAGAAGCTGCTAAAAAGCATGTAATGCGTTTTTGCAGCAATATGTGTTTTTAATTTGCACAACAACAAATTGTCCAAAAAAAATGCAAAAACGCAAATCTCAGCAAAATCACGTGCACAAAAATCAAAACGCACAGCAAAAAGCACTGCAGAAACGGAACAAAAGCAAACTGCATAGGTGTGTACCGAACCTTATGCTGGCCACACGGATCAATTTTCAGACGAGAATATTCATATGAAAAATCTTTGTAGATTCACTGAATGAAAGAATGTTTGAAATTTTAACTTGTTTTTAACATTCTGTTTTTAAAACTAAATGTAATTTCTGAACGAAAACCACATACATTGTCTGAAAATTCCTTTCACCAAGAAATTTTCTATTATTTCTAAATTTTCCCATCACTGTGGTTGAAAATGAACGTTGATTTGACCCCCATTAACGATTAGAAAATTGAACAAACGTTCTTAAAATGATATTTTTTTGAAGGAAGACATTGTTTTTTAAATTTAAAAAAATGGTCTCTGAGTCTGATGATATTTACCAGATTGACCCTTTAATAGTATATACAGTATATCTCTTCTAATTGTATATACAGTATATCACTTCTAATAGTATATACAGTATATAACCTCTAATATTATATCTCCCCTGTCTTATTTTCAGAGTGGATTAGAGAGTTTGCTCCCTAACCATAAAGTTAGTAATTTATATTTACCACTGCATTGAGATATTTAAGAATAAATTTCCTTTTTTTTTTCAACTTTACATATTAAACTAAATTATACACCACACTTTTTTTCAAGGTTATTAACCGAATAATCGATTAATCGAAACAATAAATCGGCCAACTAATCGATTATGAAAATAATCGTTAGTTGCAGCCCTAATATATATATATATAAATAATGTAAAGTGGTGCGTGTACAACATTTAAATTTGCTGTCCCTTCAAAATAACTCAACGCACAGCCATTAATGTCTAAACCGCTGGCAACAAAAGTGAGTACACCCCTAAGTGAAAATGTCCAAATTGGGCCCTAAGTGTCAATATACTGTGTGGTCACCATTATTTTCCAGCACTTAACCCTCTTGGGCATGGAGTTCACCAGAGCTTCACAGGTTGTCACTGGAGTCCTCTTCCACTCCTCCATGATGACATCACAGAGCTGGTGGATGTTAGAGACCTTGCGTTCCTGCACCTTCCATTTGAGGATGCCCCACAGATGTTCAATAGGGTTTAGGTCTGGAGACATGCTTGGTCAGTCCATCACCTTTAGCCTCAGATTCTTTAGCAAGGCAGTGGTCGTCTTGAAGGGGTGTTTGGGGTTGTTATGTTGGAATACTGCCCTGTGGCCCAGTCTTCGAAGGGATGTCACAGTACATGTTGCCATTCATGGTTCCCTCAATGAACTGTAGCTCCTCAGTGCCGGCAGCACTCATGCAGCCCCAGACCATGACACTCCCACCACCATGCTTGACTGTAGGCAAGACACACTTGTTTCCATACTCCTCACCTGGTTGCCGCCACACACGCTTGACATCATTTGAACCAAATAAGTTAATCTTGGTCTCATCAGACCACAGGACATGGTTCCAGTAATCCACGTCCTTAGTCTGCTTGTCTTCAGCAAACTGTTTGCGGGCTTTCTTGTGCATCATCTTTAGAAGAGGCTTCATTCTGGGACGACAGCTATGCAGACCAATTTGATGCGGTGTGCGGCGTATGGTCTGAGCACTGACAGGCTGACCCCCCCACCCCTTCAACCTCTGCAGCAATGCTGGCAGCACTCAGATGTCTATTTCCCAAAGACAACCTCTGGATATGACGCTGAGCACATGCACTAAACTTCTTTGGTCGACCATGGCGAGGCTTGTTCTGAGTGGAACCTGTCCTGTTAAACCGCTGTATGGTCTTGGCCACCGTGCTGCAGCTCAGTTTTAGGGTCTTGGCAATCTTCTTATGGCCCAGGCCATCTTTATGTAGAGTAACAATTCTTTTTTTCAGATCCTCAGAGAATTCTTTGCCATAAAAGGTGCCATGTTGAACTTCCAGTGACCAGTATAAGAGAGTGAGAGCGATAACACCAAATTTAACACACCTGCTCCACATTCACACCTGAGACCTTGTAACACTAATGAGTCACATGACACGGGGAGGGAAAATGGCTAATTGGGCCCAATTTGGGACATTTTCACTTAGGGGTGTACTCACTTTTGTTGCCAGCAGTTTAGACATTAATGGCTGTGTGTTGAGTTATTTTGAGGGGACAGCAAATTTACACTGTTATACAAGCTGTACACTCACTACTTTACATTGTAGCAAAGTGTCATTTCACATGTGAAAAGATGTAATAAAATATTTACAAAAATGTGAGGGGTGTATGTGTGTATATATATATATATATATATATATATATATATATATATATATATATATATATATATATATATATATATATATATATATAGTGGGGACGGAAAGTATTCAGACCCCCTTACATTTTTCACTCTTTGTTATATTGCAGCCATTTGCTAAAATCATTTAAGTTCATTTTTTTTCCTCATTAATGTACACACAGCACCCCATATTGACAGAAAAACACATAATTGTTGACATTTTTGCAGATTTATTAAAAAAGAAAAACTGAAAGGGGACAGCAAATTTACACTGTTCACTCACTACTTTACATTGTAGCAAAGTGTCATTTCCTCAGTGTTGTCACATGAAAAGATAGAATAAAATATTTACAAAAATGTGAGGGGTGCATTCACTCTTGTGAGAAATTATATATACACACACACACACACATATACATATTATACATACACACACAAAATTCTTTGGTGCGCACAGATCCAGTGGTACCTAGGTACACATGACTTCTTCATACTTCAATTTTTTGTATTGTGCTACTTTATGCGCTCAGGTGCTTACCCAATGGCCAGTAATCCTAGAGGCTCATCTCTATAAGATGGGTCAAGTTTATCTAGTCTTCCCTTGATAGGTTGCCGATACCTGTGCTTATTGGCTCTAAATAGTTAATGCAGCCTCTGTATGTATTGCTGTACCTTTACAAGTGCATTTAAAAACTATATGAAGAAGTCAAGAGCCCGGGCTACACAGCTTGGAGAGCTGCTTGACCCACTACAGTGCACCAAAGCCCCGCCTCGCCATTGCACAATTTTCATTGGGGTCTTCACCTTCTACTCTGCCAACAACTCATTGGATATAATAGGCTGCACAGGCATCTTTCCATATTTCCTCCAGTTTTGATCAATTGCCCTAAAAATGTTGGTTACATATATAATGATATACTTGACAGCACATCTGTACACGCACAGATGTTCAGTTATAAATAAGAAAAAAAAATGGGTCCCACTAACAATTTAGATGGCTTCATCTTAACTTCTTACATTTCTAAGTTCTTCAATGCGCACATTCCACAGACATCTTTGTAGACCAGCTAAGCAGTACTAACTTCTCTTTCTATTGAGGTTGGAGGGGAATCTGCAACTTTAAGGAGCAGCCCCCATTGCAGCAAGATGAGAAAGGAGGGGCGACACTGCACAATAGCAGCCTTGTGCGGGCTCACAAGAAGAGGAGAGGGGTAAAGTCTCTTCTCACCCCCTCAATGCCAAGTCAGTGGAATGCTCTGCTGACATCTTTAAAAGCAAAGCTCTGAATGCTCATTGTTGCTGTAAGAAAAAAATAAGGTTTAAATCAATTATCCATTGGTTATTGCCTACAAATGAAAATAAGGCTGCGTAAAAGAAACGCAACTCTGGGCCAAACTGTTGCTTAGAGTTGAAAAGGGTTAGAACAGGATCTCCTGCAAGCCATTTAGGAAAGATATTATGCAAAGAGCTGGTAACGTCCTTGTAAAGGATAAGTGCACTTATTCTTTGTATGAAAATAGTAACCCAGACGGAAAAACGTAAAGTACAGTAGGGAAAGGCTAGAGCCATAATCGGCTTCTTTTAGCGACTTTCCCTCACTTCCTGTCTTGTGAAATTTACGAAAAAATCTGATAAGATGTAAAATAGCTGCAAAATCTACAGACGGATTCACACCAGCAGCCATGATGAATACACAGGAGGACACAGTGGTAAAGCACCCTTCCCGACGTCCGTGACATTTCATGAAAATTAGTTCCATCCCCCTTTTCCTAAAATTCACATGAGCATGCATCTCTGAACGCTTGTTTAAAATCGCCTAACACAGTTTTGTTAATTTTTTGTTTTTTTACTTTTTTTTGTTTTTCACTTCCTGGTTTCCGTAACCACTTGACCTCTGGAAGATTCACCCCCATTCATGACCAGGCCATTTTTTGCTATGCTACAGCGTTGCATGACTGCGCATTTGTCAGTTAAAGTAACGCTTGTCTCTGGATGCATACTACGCTAAACAGAAGTACCAATGAGTGCACCGCCAAGCCCCATCCCTCAGAGTTTGACAGCCTGCATGTTGCACCTATGCCATTAAGCTGCAGCTACGCAGGAGCCTCATGCACCGGAGCTAAACATCCAGTGTGCATGAGGCCTTAGCAGGAATTCAGCTTTAGGCCTCATGCACACAGGATGTAAAAAAAACGTTATGAAAATGCCAGTATCTTTGCGGTGATTTTTTTAAACTTTTTTCAACGTTTTTGCAATAGCGTTTATTAGCGTTTTTCCTTGTTAGCGTTTTTTAGCTTTTTTTTTTTTCAATGGATCAAAAACGTTAAAAAACTTTGGTGAATGACGTTTTTGAGCGTTTATCAGCGTTAGAGCGTTTTTACAGCTGAAAAGCGTCTCTCAGAACCCACTGGTCCTGGGATTTTTTTACAGCTCAAAAACGCCTATGCCATTTGCAGCTCAAAAACGCCTAGGTGGGCATAAAGCCATAGACTAACATAGACAGGCCTTTTTAAGCTGCAAAAAACGCTCAAAAAAGCATCTGTAAAAACGTCTAATTTGTTAGTCAAGACCATTTATATCTGTTTAACACTATCCTCTCCCCAGGTGACAATGCTGCTGTCCAAAACCTGTCTCCATTGCTCCTCTATCCAGGGTGGAGACACCCTAAAACAGGAAGTGTGTTACCGGCTGGATCACCACGTCAAAAAAAAAAAAAAAAAAAAAGAAAGAAATTAAAAAAAAAAAAAAAAAAAAGGGTCTAAAATTTGGTTTTGTGTTGAATGCTGCTTTATGTAAAGTAACTTACTGGCAAAAACATTGTTATATTACAGCAATGAGATTTTCTAAAGGCCATTGAATGGACACTTCAGTAGTTATTTGGCGGTTTGAAAGCTGCCGTTTGCCCCCCCTTGCCTCCACTATCACTATCCAGTTGGCACACATAAATGGATGGCACTGTTCCATGACACTTCATTTCAGCAAACGGCTGCCCTGAGGACATGGCAAAAGAGAGTAACCATTTAAAAGTTTCTACACATGAGGCTCTTTATTCCTTTTATTTACAAGAAAATGCTGCAAGAGATGAATTATTAATGGATTAAATTGATGTATTTTCAACAAAAATGTAAAGAATGCGATACGTTCATATAAAAGTTATTTAGAAAGAAATAAACTTATGATTTTTTATAGTTCTGTATCTTATCCTATAAAACTACCCAAATATAGTAGAATGTGTAGATATTACTTTCATTTTGCCAACAGGCCTTTTGCCTCCAATCTTCATTTTAGCTAAACTGAGCATGCTCCAGTAGCGAGATCTCTCCTGCCACACAAACATGTCGTTCCTCAGTGAGATCCCACCCCTAGCACACACACACACACACACACTTTTTTTTTTACTAGTAATGGCGGCGATCTGCGATTTTTATCGGGACTGCGACATTATGGCGGACACGTCAGACACTTTTTTAGGACCATTGTCCTTTATTACAGCGATCACTGCTATAAAAATGCACTGATTACTGTAAAAATGTCACTGGCAGGGAAGGGGTTAACACTAGGGGGCGATCAAGGGGTTAAATGTGTTCCCTGTGTGCGTTTCTAACTGTAGGGGGAGGGGACTGACCTAGAGGAAATAACAGATCATGGTTCCTAGCTAATAGGAACTCACAATCGGTCACGCCTCACAGAACAGAACAGGGATTTGTATGTTCACACACAGGTCCCTGTTCTGCCTCTTGTGCCCACAAACACGAGCATCGGCACCCCCGCTGTGCAGCGCGCGCCTGCTATCCCGATCCCGCGAGCCGACGTATAGCTACAACGGCTCGTGGGATCGCGCCGACCTGCCGCTGTAAAATGACGGCGGCTGGTCGGCAAGTGGTTAAATTATAATTTTTTAAAAGAGCAACTGTCATCTCTGTCCCGCAGTGGCTCCTCTTCTGATCCGCTGTTGACTCACCGACAGTCCCATTCACTTTAATGGTACGGCTAGCGATGCGGCAATGACACAACAAGGTGAGGGACGTGGTGGCAGCAGGTGAGTGGATGCCCACTAACAGGTGCTGCCATAATGGATCTGAAATGACAGGTGCTCTTTACATGTAAGGACTTATTCTTACTGGTAGTTAGAATCTTTAATATTTGCAAACAAAATGAAGGTTTTCTATTTAGAACAATAAGCTGTCAGGTTAGTAAAACAGCGATATTAGAACCGATTTAATCATACAGTTTGTAGTGTACAGAGATTTGCAAAACAATGAGATAAAGGAATATTCCTGAACTTTGTTTTATCTCATTGTTACTGTGAAATTGTGTGAATGCATCAATGCAGTGCATGCATTTGGAGTAAAAATCTATCAAAATAAATTTGATAAAAAAAATAAACACACACAGATTTATATCCACTACGATTTCTGGTACTGTAATCTCGCTATGTCTCACGAGATTACAGTAACAGGTTCGAAGCGTTTGTAGGATTGATTCACTCCTCAAAAGGAGACGCAATCTACACCACTTTAAAAACACGCACTTAAAAAGGAGAGCGATCTCTGAGAATGGCGGAGAACTCAGCAGTGGATATTTTCCAAAGCTTGATAAACGGACACCTTAGTCTTACTGCAGTGAGATACTTACTACCTTCAGCTCAAACACCCCTTGTATTTACTCCAGTGAGATCCCACCGCCAGCTCACATATCTTGGTCTTGCTCCAATAGAGATCCTATCTCCAGCAGACAAACACCTGGGTCTTACTCCAGTGGGGTCCCACCTCCAGCAGACACACACACCTTGGTTTTACTGCAATGAGATAGAACCTCCAGAGCACACACAAACAACTTGATCTTACTTCAGTGAGACCCCACTTTCAGCACATACACACTTTGGTCTTACACCAGTGAGATCCCACCTTCAACACACACGCTGCCTTGGTCTTATTCCAGCGAGATCCCACCCACAGTACACACCTAACTTTGGTCTTAGACCAGAGATTCCACCTTCAGCACACACATTAGTCTTTTCCCTGAATTCATTATCCAGCACACAGTCTAGTTTATTCTCCAGAGATTCCTCACTGTGCCGTACCCATAACGTCCTTCCCACAAATTATGCTCACCGAGCCCTGACATAGTGAACCATCCACATTATCTCTGTCAGAGGCATGGACCAATGTATATACTGCCGGCCATCATATCCCATGCACTATTCTCCTGCAAATACTGCCGGCTATCATACCCTTTACACTAATTTGTACAGCCTATATGCCAGTGGTCTCCAAACTGCGGCCCTGGGGCCGGATGCGGACATTTGCTAGCCTTTATCCAAACCTTGAGGCATTATTCCTTCCACCGACACCACCCATGGGGGCACTATTCCTTCCACAGACACCAACCATGGGGGCACTATTCCTTCCACCGACACCAACCATGGGGGCACTATTCCTTCCACCGACACCAACCATGGGGGCACTATTCCTTCCACCGACACCAACCATGGGGGCACTATTCCTTCCACCGACACCAACCATGGGGGCACTATTCCTTCCACCGACACCAACCATGGGGGCACTATTCCTTCCACCGACACCAACCATGGGGGCACCATTCCTTCCACAGACACCAACCATGGGGGCACTATTCCTTCCACCGACACCAACCATGGGGGCATTATTCCTTCCACCGACACCAACCATGGGGGCATTATTCCTTCCACCGACACCAACCATGGGGGCACTATTCCTTCCACCGACACCAACCATGGGGGACTATTCCTTCCACAGACACCAACCATGGGGGCACTATTCCTTCCACCGACACCAACCATGGGGGCACTATTCCTTCCACCGACACCAACCATGGGGGCACTATTCCTTCCACCGACACCAACCATGGGGGCACTATTCCTTCCACCGACACCAACCATGGGGGCACTATTCCTTCCACCGACACCAACCATGGGGGCACTATTCCTTCCACCGACACCAACCATGGGGGCACTATTCCTTCCACCGACACCAACCATGGGGGCACTATTCCTTCCACCGACACCAACCATGGGGGCACCATTCCTTCCACCGACACCAACCATGGGGGCACTATTCCTTCCACCGACACCAACCATGGGGGCACTATTCCTTCCACAGACACCAACCATGGGGGCACTATTCCTTCCACCAACACCAACCATGGGGGCACTATTCCTTCCACCAACACCAACCATGGGGGCACTATTCCTTCCACCGACACCAAACCATGGGGGCACTATTCCTTCCACCGACACTACTTCTCCCCCTAATACCAATGATCAGGCATTGTTTACTCTCTCATTGGGCACAGTCTGGCTCCCCTAAAGTCTGAAGGCCCTACTTTAGAAAGTTTGGAGACCACTGCTGTATGCCATCATCCCCTATGCATTCCTTTACTGCCCACTAAGACACTTTGTCTTTGATGTGTTGCCAGCCTGGTCTGTTCTAGAATGGGCACACTTTTGCTAGTATGTATAAAAAGGAAAAGATATATAAAATATATTGTGCGTATATTCCTAAATATCTCATGCACGCGGGTATATGAATTGATGTTCCAAATATGCCGGATTTTTTTCTGCTAAAATTCTCAGAAACACTGCCTCTAATGTTGCATATTTACTTGCATGCATGCGTGCATGTACGCACGTTTATGCGCGTATGGGCTGCTTGACAGCAAATGCATTTTACTGGGCAGAAAATTAACTTGCCGTATATACTCGAGTATAAGCCGTTCAGAGTATAAGTCGAGGCCCTACTTTACCACAAAAAAAATGGGAAAAACTTAGTGACCCGAGTATAAGACGAGGGTGAGAAATGCACAGCTACTGTAAGTGGAAAAGAGGGTCAACAATGCCCATTTGCAGCCTCACTGTGCCCATTTGCAGCCATAGGTCCCCCGAACTTCAAACTCTGTAGTTAAGGGTTCCTAGATGCTCCCAAGCTGCAGCCAAAATTTGGGGTCTCTGAACCCAAAGGGTCCCGAAATGACATTGCTGCAGATGGACACAGTTGACCGAATTTGGGGCCCCGAAGCTTGGGGCCACTTAGTGTTAGGAACCCCAAATTTGGTGTGCAAACCCAGTGGCACCATAAAATATCCAAAGCTGGGGTTTCTAGCACCAAGTGGCCCTGAGATACGGGGCCCCAAAATCGGTTCAGAAAATGTCAAGCACTTTTCTGCAGCAGAGAATGACATTTTCTGAACCGATTTTGGGGCCCCGTATCTTGGGGCCACTTAGTAGAAACCTCCGCTTTGGATATGTTGTGGTACCAGTGCCACTGGGTTTGCACACCAAATTTGGGGTTCCTAGCACCAAGTGGCCCTGAGATACGGGGCCCCAAAGTCGGTTCAGAAAATGAAATTTTTTGCTGCAGAAAAGTGCTTGACTCGAGTATAAGTCGAGGGGGGCACTTTCAGCACAAAAAAAATGTGCTGAAAAATTCGACTTATACTCGAGTATATACGGTATCTAGCTACTGGCATACATTTACACTCATATGCACGGGTTTGTGCGTGCTTCCACAAGAAGAATTATGCTCTGCTCTTAACTCCGTTTTGGTGTGGTTTTTTTTTTTGCCTCAACACACTACTCTGAAAATACTGATCTAAAACGCATGCTATGGACCTTATATACAATGCTGAAACATTTTTTCCACAGTGATTTCCAGGGAACATTACACCATTCACAACAGTCCATGTCCTGAAGATCGAAGTCTAATATCACTACCATGCGCACAACTAGCAGACCCAATTTGGGTGGAGGCCAATTAAACTATCTGCATGTTTTTTGGATGGTGAAAGGAAACTGGAGAACTCAGAATATAAGAACAATGCAAAACAAACAGTACATTAACCTTCCCTAGTAAAATATGGGCAAATTAGAGCTGGCAGGGCAAGAAAACTTTGCAGGAGATATTGAAAGCAAATGAAACACAAAAAAGAGACCTTGCAATAAAGGGATCTGCCAGTGCCAGTTTCATAACTTGGTGTCCTCTTCTACTTCTGTTAAAGGGCCATGCTCTCGCGTATGCATGCTTTTTTTTTTTTTGTGCGACATGCACCTTTGGATTTTTTTTTTTTTTTTTTAACCGTGCACTGTCGCATTTGTTCCACGTTTTTTTTTTTTTATATAAATGATTTATGCATGGGAAGAGACAATGCCATACATCCACAGGGAAACAGAGCCACAAAAGTAAGCATACGGCAACATAGAACATGGTACAAAAATCTGACTGAAAATGTAAAACACAGTCTGTACCTTAAAATTACATAAGTGCCAAAAGCAGATACGAGCTGCACGATTCTGGCCAAAATGAGAATCCCGATTTTTTGCTTAGAATAAAGATCACGATTCTCTCACGATTCTCGCGGCGTGAAATCTTTCACATCATACAAAAAAAATAAATAAAAATTGGGCTAACTTTACTGGCTCGTTTTTTTTTTTAATTCATTACAAGTGTAATTTTTTCCAAAAAAATTGCATTTGAAAGACTGCTGTGCAAATAGTGGGACATAAAATATTGCAACAACCACCATTTTATTCTCTAGGGTCTCTACCAAAAAAAAAAAAAAAATAATAATAATAATAAATATATATATATACATACACAGTTAACCCCTATAATTTAATTTGTAAAATATATATATATATATATATATATATATATATATATATATATATATATATATATATATATATATATATATATATATATATATATATATATATATATATATATATATATATATATATATATATATATATATATATATATATATATATATACATATACATATACATATACATATACACACACACACATACACACACACACACACTTAACCCCTATAATTTAATTTATATAGTAGGTGAGGTTGAAAAAAGACACAAGTCCATCAAGTCCAACCTATGTGTGTGATAATGTGTCAGTATTACATTACATATCCCTGTATATTGCGGTCATTCAGGTGATTATCTAATAGTTTCTTGAAGCTATCAATGCTCCCCGCTGAGACCACCGCCTGTGGAAGGGCATTCCACATCCTTACCGTTCTTACAGTAAAGAACCCTCTACGTAGTTTAAGGTTAAACCTCTTTTCTTCTAATTGTAATGAGTGGCCACGAGTCTTATTAAACTCTCTTCTGCGAAAATGTTTTATCCCTATTGTGGGGTCACCAGTACAGTATTTGTAAATTGAAATCATATCCCCTCTCAAGCGTCTCTTCTCCAAAGAGAATAAGTTCAGTGCTCGCAACCTTTGCTCATAACGAAGATCCTCCAGACCCTTTATTAGCTTTGTTGCCCTTCTTTGTACTCGCTCCATTTCCAGTACGTCCCTCCTGAGGACTGGTGCCCAGAACTGGACAGCATACTCCAGGTGCGGCCGGACCAGAGTCTTGTAGAGCAGGAGAATTATCGTTTTATCTCTGCAGTTGATCCCCCTTTTAATGCATGCCAATATTCTGTTTGCTTTATTAGCAGCAGCTTGGCATTGCATGCCATTGCTGAGCCTATCATCCACTAGGACCCCCAGGTCCTTTTCCATCCTAGATTCCCCCAGAGGTTCTCCCCCCAGTGTATAGATTGCATTCATATTTTTGCCACCCAAATGCATTATTTTACATTTTTCTACATTGAACCTCATTTGCCATGTAGTCGCCCACCCCATTAATTTGTTCAGGTCTTTTTGCAAGATTTCCACATCCTGCAGAGAAGTTATTGCCCTGCTTAGCTTAGTATTGTCCGCAAATACAGAGATTGAACTCTTTATCCCATCCTCCAGGTCGTTTATGAACAAATTAAATAGGATTGGTCCCAGCACAGAACCCTGGGGAACCCCACTACCCACCCCTGACCATTCCGAGTACTCCCCATTTATCACCACCCTCTGAACACGCCCTTTATTTGTAAAATAAAAAATAAAAAAAGGCAGTTTATTCTTAAATTTCTCTATACAGTGGGTAAATATAAAAAATAACCAACTATATGGTTAGGGAGCAAAATATGTAATCCACTCTGAGAATAACAGACAGAAGAGATATATACTGCATATACTATTAGAGGATATATATACTATTAAAGGGTGAATCTGGTAAAAATCATCAGACTCAGATCAAATTTTTTTATTTAAAAAAAAAGAAAAAAACAAAGTCTTCGTTCAAAAAAAAATGCCATTTGAATAACGTTCGTTCGATTTTCTAATCGTTAGTGGGGTCAAATTGACGTTCATTTTCAACCACAGTGACGGGAAAAATTTGGAAATAATTGAAAATTCCTTTGACCAAGAAGATTTCAGACAGTGTATGTGGTTTTCGTTCAGAAATGACATTCATTTTAAAAACAGAATGTTAAAATCAAGTGAAAATTTCAAACAACATTTTTCATTCAGCGACTGTACAAAGATTTTTAGTCTGAATATTCTCATCTGAAAATTAATCCGTGTGACCAGCATAGGGCTCGGTGCACACCTATGTACTTTGCTTTTGATCTGTTTCTGCAGTGCTTTTTGCTGTACCTTTTGAAATTTTGCGCTTTTGATTTTACTGCAATTTGCGTTTTTGCATTTTTTTTGCCAATTTGTTGTTGGGCAGATTAAAAAACACAAATTGCTGCAAAAACGCATTAGATGCTTTTCTGCAGCTTCTCCATTGAAGTATATTGAACCAAAAAAGCACCGTTTTGCGTTACAAAAAAGTCCCTGACCCTTTCCAAATACGCAGCGGCTGAAAAAAGCATAGATGTGAACGTGTCCCATAGCAAACCATGTTACATGAACTGTAGTGTGTTTCTGCAAAAAGCACCAAAAAACAAAACACATTAGGGCTCTGAAAATTAACGATTAATTCCTCAAATAAACGTTAATTTTTTTGATTGATCAAAATTCTTTTGATCGGTACTCCCCTCTCTGCCGGCTTCCAGGTCTTAAGGGAGTTCCGTGGGAGATCCGGTGACGTCACGGACATCGACGTCACCGGACTCCTCCCCCTTCCCCAAGTGCCTCCGTCTGCTAACGAAGGGAAGGGGGGAGGAGTCCGGTGACGTCAAGTTTGGGATTTCTAAAGTAATTTTCTAGCAAAAAAAAGATTTTAACTTGAAACCAACAAATGTCAGAAAAAAGTTTAGTGTTTAAGTGGTTAAACTTTCCTCATTTACACACCGAAAGGACAAATCGTTACAATGTTTATACTTCGTTCCACTGCTAAAGAATGATACTTGGCAGACTGCCTTTTTTTTTTTTTTCTTTTGATGGCTGTAGACTTTTGCAGATAAGAGAGAATTCTCTGCATAGAAAGAAATCGGGAAATACTTTGTCAAGATCGCAAAGGGAAAAAAAAAAAAAAAAAAAGAAGAATGATGCGAAAACGATTCTCAACGATTAACCGTGCAGCTCTAGTGTGGGATCAATCGAACACTGTAGCAGGTGCCATTCCCATAATTACCATTTTTTATTTATTTTTTTTTTTAAGTAGATAGACAGGGGTGTCAAACTCAATTTCATCGCGGGTTGAATCAGCATTATGGTTGCCCTCAAAGGGCTGGTTGTTTAGGGGGGTGCACTAGAGAGTGCAGGGTTCAGGAGAGCGCGCTACGTACAGAGCTCAGGAGCGCGCCACCTACAGAGCTCAGGAGCGCGCCACCTACAGAGCTCAGGAGCGCGCCACCTACAGAGCTCAGGAGCGCGCCACCTACAGAGCTCAGGAGCGCGCCACCTACAGAGCTCAGGAGCGCGCCACCTACAGAGCTCAGGAGCGCGCCACCTACAGAGCTCAGGAGCGCGCCACCTACAGAGCTCAGGAGCGCGCCACCTACAGAGCTCAGGAGAGCGCCACCTACAGAGCTCAGGAGAGCGCCACCTACAGAGCTCAGGAGAGCGCCACCTACAGAGCTCAGGAGAGCGCCACCTACAGAGCTCAGGAGAGCGCCACCTACAGAGCTCAGGAGAGCGCCACCTACAGAGCTCAGGAGAGCGCCACCTACAGAGCTCAGGAGAGCGCCACCTACAGAGCTCAGGAGAGCGCCACCTACAGAGCTCAGGAGAGCGCCACCTACAGAGCTCAGGAGAGCGCCACCTACAGAGCTCAGGAGAGCGCCACCTACAGAGCTCAGGAGAGCGCCACCTACAGAGCTCAGGAGAGCGCCACCTACAGAGCTCAGGAGAGCGCCACCTACAGAGCTCAGGAGAGCGCCACCTACAGAGCTCAGGAGAGCGCCACCTACAGAGCTCAGGAGAGCGCCACCTACAGAGCTCAGGAGAGCGCCACCTACAGAGCTCAGGAGAGCGCCACCTACAGAGCTCAGGAGAGCGCCACCTACAGAGCTCAGGAGCGCGCTACCTACAGAGCTCAGGAGCGCGCTACCTACAGAGCTCAGGAGCGCGCTACCTACAGAGCTCAGGAGCACGCTACTTACAGAGCTCAGGAGCACACAGTATACAAGCTGGAGGCTGCAAACCTAGGTGCGAGGGCCACATAAAAAGGCCTGGGGGGCCTTGTGTTTGACATGTGTTGTAGGAAAGGGGGGGGGGGGAGACAACACACTTGAAACACAAAACACACCACACATCTGCTTACTGCATTTGGGGTGCCATTATCAATTGGGGCATGTTCATGCACTGCCATTGTGTGAGGTGAGAGCAGCCTAACGTATAGTGGCCAACAAAGCGCTTGCACTTGGTACATTAGACATTTTAGGCTGCCTACACACTACAGCGTTTTGTGAGCACACACAAAACTATTGTTAAATTTCACCCTAAAAACACAGCAAGCAGACTCAAAAGAGGGACAACAAACCGTGTGGTTACATGCAGGGCAGCTCATATGAATGGGCTGCTCCAATGCATGCAGCGCCACACACTGTGAATGGCGTCGGGCATCATAGTGTGAATGAGGCCTTAGACATGCATGAAGGATGCAGAGATAGAAAACCCAGAAGCTTGCAGGCAACACTATCATGTATATTTTACATCGGATGTCTGTATAGTGTATGCCTAGTGTGATTAGGAAGGTGGAGGAAGGCCATACTGAACACGACCAATTCAAGTGAATGAGGCTGCACCACAGCTGCCCTGTGCAATGTACAGCACACGGTGGTGTGGGCTTTTCAGGGTTAAAACAGGCAAAACATACTGCCGCGCTGCCACCTGTCAAAGGCTCTATGAAAAGCAATACACCTCAGAAGGCTCTTCAGAGGGGCAGCAAGTGTGAAAGAGCCCTATATGTATTTTGAAAGGCAAACACACATTCTTTGGAGGGTAAAGTAGCATCCATGTATGCATTACATTTGTGTATTTAGCCATTTGGCTGAAATTCAGGTTTTACCCTTATTACTGGTGCTGTTCTATGGCGTGGCAGTAACAAGCTGTAAACAAACTTGCGGCTGCTCTTTGTTTACATTTTTTCATGCATGCTTCAAATAGAAGTGATTCCAGCTGCCCCATAACTTCTACTCGACAGGACAGATGGTGCCCCCCCCATCATCCTAACGCTTCCCGGGCTCATCTAAAACTACTAAAAATCTGTGATGTGCAAAAATTATTTCAGGATGAAGGATCTTGGTTCTCTCTGAAGCAGTGGTCTTTCAGCAATGGTCTGACATGAGTTGGACCTATAGCTCTACATCAGGGGTCTCCAAACTTTCTAAACAAAGGGCTGGTTTATGGTCCTTTAGACTTTGGGGGGGGGGGGGGGGGGGGCTGGAATGGCCAGTGGGAGTAGAAAATGCCCCAGTGTCAGTGGGAGTGAAAAAAAAGAAAAAAAGTTAGGAGAAGGAGGTATCATCACTGGTGTCAGTGGGAGGAATAGTGCGCCATCACTGGTATCAGTGGGAGGAATAGTGCGCCATCACTGGTATCAGTGGGAGGAATAGTGCGCCATCACTGGTATCAGTGGGAGGAATAGTGCGCCATCACTGGTATCAGTGGGAGGAATAGTGCGCCATCACTGGTATCAGTGGGAGGAATAGTGCGCCATCACTGGTATCAGTGGGAGGAATAGTGCGCCATCACTGGTATCAGTGGGAGGAATAGTGCGCCATCACTGGTATCAGTGGGAGGAATAGTGCGCCATCACTGGTATCAGTGGGAGGAATAGTGCGCCATCACTGGTATCAGTGGGAGGAATAGTGCGCCACCATTGGTATCAGTGGGAGGAATAGTGCGCCACCATTGGCATCAGTGGGAGGAATAGTGCGCCATCATTGGCATCAATGGGAGAAATAGTGCGCCATCATTGGCATCAGTGGGAGGAATAGTGTGCCATCATTGGTATCAGTGGGAGGAATAGTGCGCCACCATTGGTATCAGTGGGAGGAATAGTGCGCCGCCATTGGCATCAATGGGAGGTACAGTGCGCCATCATTGGCATCAATGGGAGGAATAGTGCGCCATCATTGGCATCAATGGGAGGAATAGTGCGCCATCATTGGTATCTGTGGGAGGAATAGTGCGCCATCATTGGTATCTGTGGGAGGAATGGTGCGCCATCATTGGTATCTGTGGGAGGAATAGTGCGCCATCATTGGTATCAGTGGGAGGAATAGTGCCCTATCACTGGTGTCAGTGGGAGGAATAGTGCCCATCATTGGTATCAGTGGGAGGAATAGTGCCCATCATTGTTATCAGTGGGAGGAATAGTGCCCTATCGTTGGTATTAGTTCAAGGAAAAATGCCTCATTGTTTATATCAGTGGGAGGAATTATGCCCCATCACTGGTATCAGCGATTGGAACCGTGGTCCCATCATTGGTGTCAGTGAAAGGAATGGTGCCTGCTTGTTGGTTTCAGTGGGAGGAATAATGTCCCAAGGGCTGGATAAATGCAAGCAAAGGGCCACAGTTTGGATACCACTGCTCTACATAATCATCCACATGAGTCCCTGCCCTCAAGGCGCTTTCTATTTATTTATTTTTCTATAGGTTAAGAAGAAATATGTGGCGCTAACTAGAGTGCATAAATAATAGGGATGATAAAAAATAAATACATCAAATACTAACTGAAGTGCATAAGTGAAACAGTATTAACCTCAATACATAAACAAACTACAGTGAAATCACATAAATGATCGATCGGTGGTCTTTACCCACTTTCTGATTGCAGGCTTGACTTGACCCGTAGGGGTCTCTACTAGAGGTGAGAGGCTGGGGAAACGTGCTGCGCACCACGGATTATGGATGTCTAGAGGAATTTCATATTGATCATCTGTTGCACTTGCACTTTTCTGTCTGCTGCACAAACAGTTATATGAAGATTCACTTCGTATTTTTTGTCACTGTATTGCACGACCTGGACTAGTCAATTTTTGCAATTTTTTTGTGATTTTTGCACTTTATGCAATTTTTTCCATTTTTATGCGACTTTAGTTTAAGCGATTTTTTAAATTTTTTTCACTTTGATGCACTTTTAGATCACCATTGAACTTTATTTTGTCTTAGAGGATCCCTCTTATCTATTCATTTGTTGACACATTTTATAAATTACCATTATTTTATGCACAGTCACTAGGTTATTACTGTTTCACTTATGCACTTCAGTAAGTATTTGAGGCATTTATTTTTTATCATCCCTATTATTTATTTATGCACTCTAGTTAGCGCCACATATTTCTTATTATCCTATTTTCTGTGTGGGAACACTGCCTTATGTGTGGAGGCCTCTTTAATCGTTTTTTTATTCACTTTGGTTTTGCGCATTCGTTTTCCTACTTTACTTTTCTATAGGTTGCCTTTTTTTTTCAACCTATAACTCTCCCTCTATCACACATGCACACACATACTAAGGTAATTAGGACAGGAGCCAGTTAACCTATCAGCATGTCTCTGAAGTGTGAAGGAGAGGGGAGTACCTGGAAGAAACCCATACAATCACAGAGAGAACATGCAAACTTCATGCAGATAGTGTCCAATATATCAAATTAAACAAATAAAAAGGGGTAGCCACTTGGTCTTTTTGCCACCATTGCTCATCTGTGTTTCTATGGTCAGGGTTCAAACCAAGCACCCCAGTGCTGCAAAACTTTGAACACCTTTTGCTTTGATGCATGTGGCAGATGTTAACCACTTGCCACCCGCCATATAGCAGAATGACAGCGGCAAAGTGGTTTTAATATCCTGACTGGGCGTCATATGACGGGGGCGCGCATCGCGGCGATCGTTTTTGCGGGGTGTCAGTTTGACACCCCACAACACCGATCTAGGTAAAGAGTCTCAGCCGTGTCCATAAATAGGAAGAGCCGGTGATCGGCTTTTCCTCACTTGCGTCTGACAGACGCGAGTAGAGGAGAGCCAATCGGCTGCTCTCCTGACGGGGGGGGGGGTCTGTGCTAATTGTTTATCAGCACAGCCCCTCCTCTGATCCCACCCAGGACCACCAGGGAAGCCGCCCAGGACCACCAGGGAAGCCATCCACACTGGACCACCAGGTATGCCCCCAAGACCCCCAGGGAAATACTAATCTGTGCCCAGGCAGCTGCCAATCAGTGCCCACTCACAATGCCTACCACTGCCACCAGTGATGCCTATCAGTGCCACCTATCAGTGCCACCCATAAGAATCCATCTTTGCAGCCTTTCAGTGCTCATCAGTGTCGCCCATCAGTGCCACCCATGAGTGCCCATCAGTGCCACCTATCAATGCCCATCAGTGCCGCATATCAGTGCCCATCGTCAGTGCCCGCTCATTGGTGCCACCTCATCGGTGCCGCCTTATTAGTGCCTGTCACTGCCGCCTTATCAGTGCCCATCAGTGAAAGAGAAAAAACTTACTTATTTACAAAAAATTTTAACAGAAACAAAGGCAAAACTTATTTTTTTCAAAATTTTCAGTCTTTTTTTATTTGTTTAGCAAAAAATAAAAAACCGCAGAGGTGATCAAATACCACCAAAAGAAAGCTCTATTTGTGGGAACAAAATGATAAAAATTTAGTTTGGGTACAGTGTTGTATGACCGCGCAATTGTCATTCAAACTGCGACAGCGCTGAAAGCTGAAAATTGGTCTGGGCAGAAAGGTGTACAAGTGCCCTGTATTAAAGTGGTTAAATTAAAGTTTGATTCGCTTACGTACTTCTTGCTGAGAATAATAAAATATTTGAATGTCTATAGCAGTCATTCTCAACCAGGGTTCCATGGAACCCTTAAAGAGGAACTGCCATATGTAATAGAAACATCTTTGCTATTCTGACGCTTCCCTCCAACCACTTTGCATATTTTATATATATTGTGATTCTGTACTTGCCAAATATGCTGCAGAAATCTCCCTCCACTGAGTCTGGCTGCATCCATTTTAACTGTGAGCAGCTGAAGCTGCTGCCTGTTCACTTCCTGGATTTACACAGAGGCACACCTCCAGCTCTGCGGCTCCCATTAGCCCTCTTATGACACATCCACCCTCCCTTTCTGGCAAACGCTCACCAGAGTGAGAGGGAGAGTTGTGCATGATGTCATAAGCCTAGGCTTTTTACCAGACAAGAAACAGGAAGCGGCATATTACAGGCTGTATATGGTATTTACTGGCAGAAAAAAAAAAGGTTTTACTATCCAAAGGTAAAACAACAAGGGCAGAAGATTTATTAGATGGAAAGTTAAAAAAATGACTGAAGGTCTGCTTTATGTTCCTTTAGAACAAGGTTCTCCAAACTGTCTAAACAAAGGGCCAGACTAGGAACATTGGAAGTAGAAAATGCCTGGGTGTCCAGTGGGAGTAAACAATACCATATCTTAGGTGTCAGTGGGAGGACTAGTGCCCCATTGTTGGTGTCAATGGAAGGAATTGTGCCCTTTTGATGGTGTCATTTGGAGGAATAGTGCCCCATTGTTGGTGTCAGCAACAAGAACGATTCTCCATTGTTGGCGTCAGTGGATGGAATATTGCTCCAAGGGCCAGATAAAGGCAATCAAAGAGCCACATCCAGCCCCCTGGGCCGCAGTTTGGAGACCCCTGCGGCTGATTGACCTCCCATTTGATGATGCCTCCATAATTCCAGGGCCAACGCTGCTGGTCAAAGCCAGCAGCATGACACCAATGATCTTTTTAGCTATCTGTAAGGGTGGCATTTTGACCACTGCCCCCCAATGTAAAAGTCATTTTTACCCCAAATGACCTTCAATGAATTGGTTTCATCAGGGGTGCCCCAGAGGCCTCAAAATTATGTCAAGGGTTCCTCTAGGGCAGGGGTCTCAAACTGGCCGCCCTCCAGCTGTTGCAAAACTACAAGTCCCATTAGGCATTGCAAGGCTGACCGTTACAAGCATGACTCCCTCAAGCAGAGGCATGATGGAACTTGTAGTTCTGCAACAGCTGGAGGACCACCAGTTTGAGACCCCTGCTCTAGGGTAAAGAGGTTGAGAAAGGCTGGTCTATAGCCTGGCCACAGATATACTTTACTTCTTGTTCTTATAAATACTAAAGATCTGTACAAATGTAGAAGAGACCTGCAAGTCTCAAGGAAGTTTGCAGAGCAACAAGTGTGTCGTGCAGAAGAACACTAGGCCTCATTCACACTGACTTTGTCTGGACAGTGGATCATTGTGGTAAGAATCACAGGCGATTCCAGACAGCTGCGCAGATTCTGCCTGTTGAAAGCAATGACAGGCTGACAGGGGCTGCAGCTGTCTAGAGCCACTTGTGATTCCAACTGCAATAATCTGCTGCAATGATCCACTGTCCAGACCTGAAGGCCGAAGCATTCACATGTCAACACAATGCCTTGCATACCATACAATAGTGTTACGAAACACATTGCATACTTCCTGCCCTTCTCTAGTACAGCGATCTTTAACTTATCCAAGTGTGTTATTGTTGCTTATGGACTTTTGTTAATGTGTAACCCAAACTCATGCTTGCGCCAAAAGACAAGTCTACCGCGGGAAATCAGGACGAAGAATGCTAATGTGCCATATGAATATTCAACAACTTTCTTCATATATACAACTCTGACCTCAATGTTATATAAACCAGCAAAGCATGCCTATTCCAGAACAGACAAGGTTGGAGATATGACAAACAATGCTAAAGAGTCTTAGTGAGCTAGAGAGGAGTGTGGAGGGTGACATGGCAGGCAGTATGTGGAGGGCATGACAGTATGTGCAGGAAAGGAGTGTGGAGGGAATGACAGTGGGCAGTATGTGCAGAAGAGAAATGTGGAGGGTATGACAGAGGGCAGTATGTACAGGAGAGGAGTGTGGAGGGTATGACAGTGGGCAGTATGTGCAGAAGAGAAATGTGGAGGGTATGACAGAGGGCAGTATGTACAGGAGAGGAGTGTGGAGGGTATGACAGTGGGCAGTATGTGCAGAAGAGAAATGTGGAGGGTATGACAGTGGGCAGTATGTGCAGGAGTATTGTGGGGGGTATGAAAGTGGACAGAATGTGCAGGAGTATTGTGGGGGGGGGGGGGGTATGACAGTGGGCAGTATTTGCAGGAGAGAAGTGTGGAGGGAATGACAGCAAACAGCATGTGCAGAAGAGGAGTAGAAGGGTGGGCAATTTGTGCAGATGAAAAAGTGGAGAATATAACAGCAGGTAATATGCACAGGAGAGGGGTGTGGAGAGTATAAGAGTGGGTAATGTGGCAGCAGGGATGTCGGAGGGTATGAGAACGGCAAAATATGTGCAGCAGAGAAGCGCAGAGGGTATGACAGATGCAAATAAGTGCAGGAAAGGAGTCCAGAAGGTATAATGACAAAGACTGTGCAGGGGAAGAAAGCATATGGTATAACAGCAATCATTATATGCAAAGAAAATAATGGTCATAGCCATACAAGTAAATAACAGGGGCAGGGAAGCCCATCCCAAAATGCATTTATCACCCATTCACAAAACGAAGTGTTCATAAAGCAGCATCCTGGTAGCGGTGTTTTGCACACACAGAGTGTATTATAAAAGGAGGAATAGAGGTCAAAATCAGTGTCCAAAACCAGGCCCACTGAAACTCAAGCAGGCTATTCCAGGACATTGGAGGTGGCAGGGGATGATATTAGCAGCACTACAAACTGTGAAGATGGTCAACATAGAATTTAAACCAGGAGTAGTGCGTCAGTGGAGACACTAGACATCAAAAATTAAAGTGGTCATCACCGGGTACTAGGTCATGGAGTCCAGGAACAGTGGAGGGAAATCTGTGGCTATGGGGGGGTTAGCACACATACACGAAAAAGTGGGTATTGAGGATTTAAACCTCAAATTGTACCCCTTGGCTGCCAGTCCCCAAGCTGATATGTTAACCCTGTAGAATCCATTATCCAGCGCATGCTTTAAAGCCCAAGTCTAATTTGTAAAATACAGAGAATACATCAAACCTCTGAGCAAATAAAACATTGTGGGGAATTTATCAAAACTGGGGCAGACCAAACCTGGAGCAGCTGTGCGTGGCAACCAATCAGCTTCTTCCTTCCGCTTGTTCAGTTAAGCTTTGAAAATGAAAGATGGAAGCCAATTGGTTGGATTGCAAAGCTGCTCCAGTTTTGATCATCCCCCCCCCCCCCCCCCCCCCATTGCCCTTTATGCAAATTTTGACTTTTTAAAGTCATTGGGTAAGCAATTCATCTCCTGTTATTTTACCCTACAAGTGTGCAGTTTGCTCAATATCGGGAGACAAGCGAGTCACTGACATGTATGATGTACGTATTCAGATAGGGATTGTTCACTATCTGTTAAGAAGCAAAATTCCTTTCACTTGTATATTGCATAAAGCATTGTTTTCATGCTGGAAGCCTTGGAAGGACTCAGAGCTTGCTATGTAATTACAGTCAGTGCATATTCACTGTCAAGTACTCTTTATTCTCCATACAAAGCTATACTAATGGCCCGTACACACGATCCAAAAATCGGATGACAGATCGTCAGTTTTTTTGCATGCTAGTCGTATGTCGAACACGAAGAGCTTACTAAAGTTACGAAAATTCTCATACGACAGAAAAAAATAAAAATAAATAAATCGGAAGTGATGTCATGTGTTGTAGTGCATTTGTATTGTATTTTCGGATGCCAACTGTACTGATTAAACGAAAATCGTACGAGAATAATTTTCATGCTTGTCTGATCGGATAATAAATCGGATGAACTGTCGTAATCGGCTCTTGAAAGCTCCGTACTAACGATCCGATTATTGTACGATCTCTTGGAAAGCGGTTAAGTTATGTAATAGTTTGCAGAAGGTGTTCCGTGCATCAATCTGTATTTTTTTCCAGGAGATTGTCAGAAGACGCTACAATTTCTAAAAACCTGGTTCTTCACCATTCATATGGTATAGGGCTGGGAGATTTTCCCAAAAATCTGCAATGTTCTTAAAAAAAAAAAAAAAAAAAAAAAAAACCACCTCGATTGACGATTCTAATCGAGTTAGTTTTTTTTTGGACACCGCGCCGGTCCTGAGGAGCTGCGGGCAGGAGTTTGTAGGCGAGGCCATGGGCTCGCCTACAAAACTCCTGCCCACAGCTCCTCAGGACCGATTTGATTAAGCAAAATCGATTTGCTTAAATTTTGAAATCGGTTTGACCCCTCAACTCAATTCAAGATTTAAATTGATTTTTTCCCGAGCCCTAATATGGTATACATTATCTAACATTTGTCCATTGTCAGGATGGCACAGAGGATCTTCAGACTTGATGTTCGGCAGGCACAGGATCTCAGAGTGCTGACAGCCTGCTCTCGCCTCTTCACTGGCAATGGAAAAAACACAATGGCCGGCCATGCAAAAGGAACAACTGCTGCTGTGCAGACTACTGGGGAGCAGAACCTTGGCTGATATGTAGAGGAACTCAGGACTCCAAAAATGATGGAGAAATCTCACCAGTGGAGCCTCCAAGAAGCTTAAACATCTGTGCTTGGTAGTGCTTGCTTGTTAAATATTTGAAAAAACAGTGACTACCATACTTCTTTGCAGATCTACCTACCTACCTCCCTGGTTCAGTTGATAGTCTCCCATAACTTCCAATACTATTTCCAATGTTCAATAAACCAAAATCAATCTTTCTACTCCTCAGTTCACCCTGCCAGTCTCCTCTCACATCACTTTTTATTTTTTTTATTTTTTTTGGGGGGGGGGGGGGGGATATTCATTATAGCAAAAAAGTAAAATTGTCGCATTTTGTTTATAGCGCAAAAAAATAAACCGCAGAGGTGATCTAATGCCACCAAAAGAAAGCTCTATTTGTGGGGGAAAAAATAAAAAATAAAAAAGGACATCATATTTGTTTGGGTACAGCGTTGCAAGACCACACAATTGTCAGTTAAAGTGACGCAGTGCCGTATTGCAAAAAGTGGTTAAAGTAGAGCTCCACCATCTGCTTGTTTGCACCCGCCCCCGCCCCCCCCCCCCCCCCCCACTGCCACATTTGGCACCTTGGTTTTGACAGGTACCTGCTCCTACTTCAGACCACCAGGGTGATCTACAAGCATGTTCAGCCCCTCTTGACCCCCCCCCCCCCCCGCAGCCTTCTGGGACACACAGAGGTCCCAGAAGACTGCGGGACCATTCACAAAAAACGCAGCGCAATTCACGCATGTGCAGTAGGTTTCCTTACTTACAATGCTGGCGCCTGCACCCGAAGTTGACTGAAGCATCGGCTCAGGTGTCAACATCGCAGGATTCCTGGACAGGTAAGTGTCCTTATATTAAAAAGTCAGCAGCTACAGTATTTGTAGCCTCTGAATTTAAATGTTTTGGGGGAGACTGAAGCCTCTCTTTAATCCATATACTGTGTTTGCACACTGCAGATGTATAGGAAGAACACCAAAATACAGATCTTTCAAATTTTTAAAGGGCTCAGTTGGATAGGAGCCCAGTTCTGCAAAAGGTGGGGCTAGCTGGCTCTGGAGGTGGAGTTTAAAGCCAAGTGTACACAACCAGTTGGAGAAAACACATAAAACTGGAGAGTGCA
Source organism: Lithobates septentrionalis (assembly GCA_037952835.1). NCBI lineage: Eukaryota > Metazoa > Chordata > Amphibia > Anura > Ranidae > Lithobates > Lithobates septentrionalis. The sequence goes on from JBBDGP010002387.1 coordinate 197,691, forward strand.
AAATTTGGTGCAGCCAAACCAATCAGCTTCCAGGTTTTATTTTCAAAGCTTAATTGAACAAGCTGAAGTTAGAAACTGATTGGCTACCATGCACAGCTGCACCAGATTTTGCTCTCTCCAGTTTTAGTAAATCAACCCCCATTGTGTGTGCACGTAAAATTGAGTGCTTTTGACCCTTTCTTGATGAAGGGTATTAGTACACACAGAGAGAAGAGAAGTGTCAGGAACATACACTGTATTCTCCCTTTAGGTGAGGCCTAAGCATAAATGAATTTGATTTTTCCAGGCAAACCCAAAGTCTAAGCATTGAGAGCAGAGATGCAAACAGGATTTATAGAAACATTACATAAATAAGACTTAGTTCAACACAGATTGCTGCAGCCTGCAAAATGGCTTATGTTGCGTTACGTATAAGATTTCATATAGGTCTTCTTTTAGCTACATTAATCCAAGGGGTAAGGCCAAGCACACTGGCAACTGCAAATGTGTATGTAATCTCACTCCCATAACAACTGTGCAAGAAAAAAAAATAAAATCTTTCTCGTCCCACAAAATGTCAGGGGCTTACACAACGATGGAGAAACCGAAGAACTGACTTGTACAAACAATAATGTGAAACACGATTGTCCATGTTACCGTGATCTGGCGGTTCCTCAGAATCTCTCCAGCTACATGTGACTGCTCCGTGTGCCTCAGCGGCCAATCACCAATTGAGGCACATGTCGCCCCCCCAATACATAGAAGTATCAGGTATTTTTCTTTGCCCCCAAAAGGCTTATATAGTGTGGTAGAAGAGCCATGTGATGGTATGTGTAGCTGGTGGGACCACCAATAGGACTCATGCACATGGATTTAATTTAACGTATTACATGTTATTTTCCCCTGGCTAGGGAGCCACAGGTGGGGCGTTCAGTCCGATATAAAGTTGAACGGATGTATGCCCCTGTTACTGGTGCTTTTAAGCATCGGTGCTGACTTGCACATGTAATTTGCAGTTAAGCGCAACACTTCCTTCTTCGGTAAAATAAGTCAGGCGTGCGCGTGCTGGAAAGTGACGATTCAGGGAAGCACTGGCATTTTACAAGTAGAAGGGCGTACAACCATTGGTTCCTATGGCCAGCTGTACGCCACCCACATGCAGCTCCCCAACTTCAGGGGAACAACTTTTCGTATGCTAGGCAGATTTTATTGTGTGCATGTAGCCTGAAAGTGAACCTGGTGCTTTGTCCTGAAGAGGTCCGATTGAATACAATAACCACCGTGTTACACTGACTCTTCATATTTGCATAGGCCCACATCCAAAACTCTATATACCCTCTATGATAGGACAATGACATAGGGCATTGTGTGACCGTTGGTTACAACCTACAGATTCACCAGAGCTAAATGTCACCATGTTGTTATAGACATTTTATTTGACACCTAAATGATTTTGGAAAGCCAATAAAAAAAAAAAAAAAAAAAACAAAAAGTAGTAGTGGTGTAAAAAGCACTTGGGTAGTCAGCCAATCTTTTAGGTGTAGTTTCTGCACTCGATCAATGCAAATCAATTGTTTTTTATGGGCCCTGTTCACACCACAATGCTGGTGTGATGTGTGGTATGGAAAGGACGTAGGATGGCACTACAAGTCACTACCTGTACAACCACAGTGCCCAGCAGGGCTCAGCAGGGACTGGCCGAATTTCAATCCATGCATGGCCGGCTTAACACTCAGGTAAACCAGCCCTTAGCCCTCATTCACACTGAAGGAGAGTTTAAAATCATGCGAATTCAGCTGAACTTGCGTGATTTCTAAACCGGCATTTCAGTGCGAGTTCAGGGGAGATTTGAAACACATCTGTGCAGGTTCATGCACAGAAGTCTATTGAAATCGTCCCCAAAAGTAGTGCAGGAACTACCTTTGGAAATTGGTGCGGCGCTACAAAGTCGGCATTGCACCGACTGGAACAGTGCCGTAGCCGGCAATAGACTGCGGTTTGACATGTCAAATCGCTCCGATGTGAACGGGGGCTAAGGGTAAGTTAAAGTGGTTCCAAAAGCCCTTTTACACCGAGCCGCGGGCAGCATTAGCGGTAAAGTGCCGCTAGTTTTAGCTGCGCTTTTAACCCCCACTAGCAGCCGAAGAAAGGGTTAAATGCACCCTAAAAGCACCGCTGCCGAAGCGCACCACTGCACAGAGCAGGTAAGTCTAAACATTTTTTTTTTTAATATAACAAAGGCTTTTTTTAACCACTTACGCCCAGCGTGGATATACTGTGCTACTTTGATGTTAAATACCGTTGTTATTGCAGCAGATAGCTGCCATAACCCCGGCATTTTCTCCACAGCAAGTGGTCCTCTTTAAGATAAAAGTGGTCTCAGTGACAGGTTCGCCGCAGGATCACTTTTATAGGAGACGGGAGAGTTGCCCCTCCCGCCGCGTCCCTGCTGCTTACCGGAACCGCTGGAAGCGGCGGAGATGATCCAGTCCTGTGGCCTGATGGCCAGGAAGTCAAGTGAGGGCATGATGGCCCCCACGCGACTATGCCCTTGGAGGACGGGAGCGACATCAAAAATGTCATTTCTGCCAAACAGGCTTAAAAAAAAAAAAAAAAAAAAAAAAAGGAAGAAGTGTAAATGTGAGATTTGAGGTCTTTTTGAACCCAGATCTCATATTTAAAGAGGTCCTCTCATGCTTTTTTTTCTATTACAAGGCATGTTTACAACATGCCTTGTAATAGATAAATTTTATATGTGATCCAAAATTATATGGATCACATTGACTTGGCCATTGCATAACATTCCACTTCTGTCCCTTAAAAAACTCTTTGGTTGCTTTGGCAGTATGCTTCGGGTCATTGTCCATCTGCACTGTGAAGCGCTGTCCACTGAGTTCTGAAGCATTTTGCTGAATATGAGCAGATAATATTGCCCAAAACACTTCAGAATTCATCCTGCTGCTTTTGTCAGCAGTCACATCATCAATAAATACAAGAGAACCAGTTCCATTGGCAGCCATACATGCCCACGCCATGACACTACCACCACCATGCTTCACTGATGAGGTGGTATGCTTTGGATCATGAGCCGTTCCTTTCCTTCTCCATACTCTTCTCTTCCCATCACTCTGGTACAAGTTGATCTTGGTCTCATCTGTCCATAGGATGTTTTTCCAGAACTGTGAAGGCTTTTTTTAGATGTTGTTTAGCAAACTCTAATCTGGTCTTCCTGTTTTTGAGGCTCACCAATGGTTTACATCTTGTGGTGAACCCTCTGTATTCACTCTGGTGAAGTCTCCTCTTGATTGTTGACACACATACACCTACCTCCTGGAGAGTGTTCTTGATCTGGGCAACTGTTGTGAAGAGTGTTTTCTTCACCAGGGAAAGAATTCTTCAGTCAGCCACCACAGTTGTTTTCCGTGGTCTTCCGGGTCTTTTGGTGTTGCTGAGCTCACCGGTGAGTTCTTTCTTTTTAAGGATGTTCCAAACAGTTGATTTGGACACACCTAATGTTTTTGCTATCTCTCTGATGGGTTTGTTTTGTTTTTTCAGCCTAATGATGGCTTGCTTGCAAATAGCACACTTGAAATGAACTCTGGACCTTTTATCTGCTCCTTGTAAATGGGATTATGAGGGAATAAACACACACCTGGCCATGGAACAGCTGAGCGGCAAATTGTCCCATTACTTTTGGTCCCTTAAAAAGTGGGAGGCACATATACAAACGGTTGTAATTCCTACACCGTTCATCTGATTTGGATGTAAATACCCCAAAATTAAAGCTGAAAGTCAGTTAAAGCACATCTTGTTCGTATCATTTCAAATCCATTGTGGTGGTGTATAGAGCCAAAAGAGATTAGAATTGTGTCGATGTTTCAATATTTATGGACCTGACTGTATAGTAATTTTTTAGCAAAAAAAAAACAAACAAACAGATATTAACTTGTAAACCAAGTGTAAAAAAAATAGGCTTGGTCCTTAAGTGGTTAAAAGCGGTTGTATACCGTTGGACAGTTTTATTTTTTCCTGCAAGGTAATGTCATAATGTGCTAGTATGCATCTCATACCAGCACATTATGTGAAACTTACCCTAAAACGAAGCTCTTTCAGTGCCGAGATGTCACCTCTGCAGCCGCTTCCACCCGTCCTGCTTCTGGTTTCGCGGCCAGAGCCGCAATGACGTCACTCCCGCACGCACGTTCACGGCACAGGGTTCTGAAGACAAGTCACGGGTTGCCGTTCCTTCAGAGCACATGCGCCAGCGATTTCACTGGCTGCATGTAATGTAAATATATCCTAAATGGTGCACGTTTAGGAGATATTTACACTACCTATTAGGTAAGCCTTATTTTAGGCTTACCTATGGGTAAAAGTCAGTAAAGGAAGTTTACTTCCTCTTTAAAAAGGCACTGGTGGGTGCCTAGAAAAATGGTGAGGGAATGGCTTTTTATTTTGACCAATTTCCTTAAAAAAAAAAAAAAAAAAAAAAATCACACACACACACACACACACACACACACACACACACACACACACACACACACACACACACACACACACACACACACACACACACACACACACACACACACACACACACACAAAAAGGTGGTTGTAAACCAATACATAAACCAAGTAAAGTATTGGCCTCAGATGATACACAGAGATTAAACAAATCCTCCTACAAGTTGTACCCGTTTATCTTCTGTCTTCAAAGTGCAGAATTTATAAAGCTTGTCTGAACTATCAGAAAAAAGGGGTGGAGAGCTGAAGTTAAACTGCAGAGCTCAGTGAGAAGAGGTCTGAGAGCTGATTGAAGGGAAGGGACACATCACAGGAACAGAGCTGAGGCTGTCAATCAGCTGGAGATCCCTCCTCTGCCACCTTTTTTTCTCAGGAAAACTTGTCAGCAGTGATTCATGCTGATAGCAGAGATACAAAGCAGCAGACAGAAATGACACATAATGCTCTTAAAGTGGCAGTAAACTCTGGCTCACGCATTATGTGCAACTAAATGGCCAATAATTTATACCTTTTAAAATACATCTCAATTCATTTCATCCCCCTATCATATTTATTCTGTCTTTGATTTTGGATTTTCTTTTCTTTGTATCCTGGCTGATACTGGCACCATCTTAGCTCCTGGTCGCCGCTTTCTCCCCGCAGCATACTTCCGCCCTTTCCTCTGTGTCATCTCGCGCATGCGCAGTGGACCTGCTTGCTCCATTGGTGCTGAGCTGCGATGTTACACCCTTTGTGATGTAGCATGTCAAATGGCGTGCATTACAGAATTTTCAATGGATTCGCAGTCTCGTGAGATTGCCTGCTAATGATGTAGACACAGCATCAGGATGAACAGACTGACATAAACAGGGGCAAAAATGCACATGCGCTGGTGACACCTCTGAAGATTATATCAGGCGATTTCTCCTAAAGGGTGCAAGTTGGAACAGTAATGCCCTGTACACACGGGCCGACTTTTCGGCAACAAAGGTCTGACAGTCTTTCCGATGGACTTTCTAACGAACGGACTTGCCTACACACAATCACACCAAAGTCCGATGGATTCGTACGTGATGACGTACGACCGGACTAAAATAAGGAAGTTCATAGCCAGTAGCCAATAGTTGCCCTAGCGTCGGTTTTCGTCTGTCGGACTAGCATACAGACGAGCGGATTTTTCAATAGGAACTGGGTCTGGCGGAGTTCCGAAGTAAAGAATTGAAACATTTTCCAAATCTAAAGTCCTTCAGATTTTCGACAGAATAAGTCCGCTGAAGCCCACACATGGTTGGATTGTCCGCCGGATTCGGTTCGTCGGACCAGTCTGCTTGAAAAGTCCGCTCGTGTGCACAGGGTATTAGAAAGATATTAAGCCCTGGTTCACACTGGAGCGTTTTGACATGCGATTTGATGGGGGTTCAGAGATGGAGACACAGACACGAGCTGACATGCAGGAAGGAGGAGAGCAGAGAGGACCATATATGATAGAGGGCTGCAATTAGACCACGGTGATCAGGGCGGAGCTGCCCTGATTTTCGTGGTCTGTTTAGAGAGGGGATACAGGAAGTGCCAGATTCGGGTATTTTTTTTTTTTTTTTTTACAGTTTAGAGGGGGGCAGATTACACAGCACAGGCACTGTGCAATCTGTTTTAAGGTACCAGAAAATCTTTTTTTTTGGGGAAGTTAACAAACGCTTTATTATGTAATTTTTTTCCAGGCTGCATTAAATGAGGAAAACTAGTAAATGAGAGTTGACTACCACTAAGACACGCTAATATATATATATATATATATATATATATATATATATATATATATATATATATATATATATATATATATATATATATATATATATATATATATATATATATATATATATGCGTGTCTTAGTGGTAGTCAACTCTCATTTACTAGTTTTCCTCATTTAATGCAGTCCTGAAAAAATTACATAATAAAGCGTTAGATTGGTCCAGATTGGAATATACCTTAACTGGCTGATGCCCCTGGAAGCTGAAGCAGATACTGCTACTCCAGTCACTTGCTTCCAGGTCCCACGCTGAGCGGCTGCCCTGCTGCATTGTGAGGTCAGCCGCTTGGCATGGGTCCCATTTAGAGAATGGTTTGCATCTTCTGAATGAAAACTGTTCTCTGATTGGACGAGGAGGAGAGGAGGGGCTGTGATGTCACATCGCTCCTTTTGGTTCAAAATTGTGCCTTTTTGGTCCCATATAGATTACCATGGGAACAGAAGAAAAATGTACAGAAAAAAAAAAAAAAAAAAAAAAATGCATAAATGGGTCAACCTAGCCTAAGAAAAAAATGCAAATGAAACTTACCATTATTTGTATGCAGGAAAATAAAAACTGACATGTGACTTAACTGTCTGCCACAACCATTGTTCTTCTGTAAGCAGGTGCAAATACTACGAAGGTATAGAACGCACTTTATACAGATCTATTTTAAGTCACCTGTTGTACGGCTAAATCACAGAAAGGTCACTATAACTTTGTATTCTTGGTGATGGAATGTCTATTAAAAAAAAAAAAAAAAAAAAAACATTTTTACGCTTCAAATGACAGTCTTAGGAGCCATTATCTGTTCACTAAAAACAACATAATGGCAGGTGTCTACACATAAAAAAACACCACAAAAGCAGATCGGTGAAGACTGTCATCAAGGCGCTCTCCTAATCATAGTAGTAGCGTTTACGCACATTATATAAAAGAAAAATTTTTTCCATCTTTCAAAATAAAATTTTAAAATTCCTTTCAGCCTGTCTTGATATTCGCTTATTCCGCCATACTGCACAGCCAGGCAGGTGACACCACTATTTTCGGCTTAAGTTTTTAGTGTCAACAGCTGCTCACTGGACAGCTAAAGGCTAAGTTTACCTTTTGTAGAATATAGTCTATGCCAGTGATGGCGAGCCTTGGCACCCTAGATGTTTTGGAACTACATTTCCCATGAAGCTCATGCATTCTGCAGTGTAGTGGAGCATCATGGGAAATGTAGTTCCAAAACATCTAGGGTGCCAAGGCTCGCCATCACTGGTCTATGCAGTTAAAAGGGCCCCAGTAGGCATTAAAAAAAATCTGCCGCTTTGTAAAATATTCATTAATTTCATTGTCATACCTGTAGGTGATTTGTATTCCCCTGGAAGCCTGGCCAAAAAACTCCCAGTTAGCAATTCCCATGCCCCGCCTTTTTGCTAGGAAGTGAAAACTGTTGTGTTTTCATTCATGTATTTCTGGGATTGAACATTAGCCGATTTGTGCTGATGGGGCCAAAATTCATTAAGTAGGTGGCCTTCTCAGCACCAAGTCAATTTTTCCAATACATTTTTCTCAAAAAAACCTGGGTGGAAAATTCTTGGCCGAACAGTCGCTGCATCCAATCAGATGGGTTTGGGTATTCTGACAACTGCGGGTGCTGGCTGTCAGATTACAATATCCGGCACTACAAAATTCATCCAGCCATGCAATCTGGCTGAAAGAAATCTTAACATGCGGAGACATTAACCCTAAAAAAAACATAAGTAAAAGACCCTTTGTCCTCCCCTCGGGATTCTGGACTTAGAAAAGCCCTGTGGGACATCTAAGCACACACAGGGTTACTGCGCATTTGCGAAAATCCACAAGCAGGGATGCACCGATATCTTCTGCTGAAAAATATCAGCTGAAAATAGGGTTGTCCATGTTTGGCTGATAGAAAAAAAAAAAGTGCCGATAACAGCACACGCGATTTTGCACTCATTTTTTTCGTTTTATTAGGTCATGTGACTCAAAAAACGCATTTTAAAAACCGCAACACAAGTGCATTTTTTGCAGCGTATGCAATGCATTTTTTGAGCTTTTTTTAATGCAAAAGTGCTTCAAAAGCACATATTGCAGTATATTGACCAGCCATTTTCCACCAGGTTCCTCCATAAGGTTGCCAGGGGTTTCCTTGAGCTGTAACAAATTAACTTCTCAATTGATGGTGTTTGCAAAGTTCCAGGGCCAATGCCACTTGGCAAAGTCAATGGCGTGACATCAACAAACTTTTTAGCAATCTTTATAGTGGGCATTCTTCCCATTGACCACCAGTGTACCAGGCATTTTTTCCATGGACCTCCAAAAGAATTGGTTTTAGCTAGGGTTCCTCAAGACCTGAAAATTATTTCAAACTGTTCCTGTAAAAGGTAAAAAGGTTGAGAAATGCTGAGATACAGACAGACAATTTCAGCTTCCTTATGGCGCCACTGCCAATATCTGAAATTCTGCTCAAAGTCTACATCTGTTATCTACAGCAGAGTACTAAACATTGCTCAGCAGACTGCAGCTACATCAGAAACCAGGATATTCTTTCCCACGTCCCCCAATTAAACCCCAAAATTCAAAGCCTCTAAGGGCCCATTCACCAGCCGGGCGGGTTGAGTGCGCTCTCAGCACAGAAACCTTGGCCGCCCATGGATGCATATGCATTACATGGGCAGCAAGAGGTTAAAATGAGCATTAGTAAGTCTGGGCACACACTATAAAATCTGATTGCGCCTGTGAAAACCTGGAGGCCTCATGGTCAAATGTTAACAAGTGTAACCATGTTCATTTACACAAAAGAAAGTAACATTTTCGCCAGCATCCTCCCCGATCCTTTTCTGAATCATTGTACTATTTATTATCTTCACTCTCTGCAACCAAACACTTGCCAAACGCACCCCCACAAAATCCACAGCTTATAAACGTGGCGCTGTGCCCAATGCCACCCGCATAGTCCCTGACCTTAGCCTGACCATCTGTCCACAGTATTAGGGCCTATTCACACCACTGCTGTGTGTTAGTGTGCGCATGTTAACGTTACAAAGAATCGTGAGGTTTTGGTCTCATGATTTCTAAGAGCGCCTGAAACATGCGACACAAGCATTTTAGCGCATTTTCCCATTATTTTTGCACCTAACAACCAGTCTCCTCCTCGGGCTTGTGAACAAAATGAACGATTCAGGAGTGTGCGTGCTGGATGTGGAGACTTTAATCTGCATGGTTAGGGCCCACAAGAACCTTTACAACCCCACTGATGTCTATTAAAAAGAAAGGCGGTGAAAAGCAGAGGGTCTGGGAAAAAAAACTGGCATAGTAAACATGGCTCAAGAGTGCTGATAGCACAAGACTCATTGCCACAGATTATATTGCTTTATACTAGCCAAAACAAAAATGCCTGGAGTTTAAAAACATGTGCCTAAAATCGCTCACGCTCAAGGGCGAATGAGGGCCTAGAAAGGGGTCAAATGCAAGCCAGGTGGAGGTCAACTGCACATGAAGTGGACCTGTTAATGAACTCTGAAGGTTCTAATCCTACCTCGGTGTCCGTTAACTGAGTCTTTTGATCCGGGGAGCGGAACACCCAATCACGTGACTATTGTGATTGACTATCACAGTTGTCACATGATTGGGAGCCTTTCCCATTGGCGCCCGAACAGAACGAAAGACCAAGAGCAGTCAATAACAGTTCAGTCACTGTGCTGGGAACGTGGTCTCAGCACAGAAACCTTGGCCATCCATGGACACATATGTACCCTACATGCATATCGTGGACGGCAAAAGGTTAAGCCCCGTTCACACCAGTGCGGCTTTTAAAAAAATTGCGCTACTTTAGCATGAATTCAAAGCTGCATATCGGTGCAATTTGCACTACCGATTCCATTGCAGCTTGGGACTTCGCACAACAGAAGTCTATGCAAGTCCCAATGAAAAATCACAAAAATTAGTGCAGGAACCTTTTTTCAAGTCGTGGCAATTTTGAACGGTCCCATTGCCAGCAATAGGGTTCAAGTTGAGCTGTAGCTAATTAACTTCTTATTTGATGGTTTCTGCATAGTTCCAGGGCCAACGGCACTTGGCAAAGTCAATGGCATGACATCAACGATCTTTTTAGCCGTCTATATAGGGGGCATTCTTCCCAGGGACCACAGCATTTTTTCTACTGAGTGGAGTGCCTGGACAAAGACCGTAATGGTGGGATCAAAAATGGACTTTCGAAGATGGATAATAAAAGATACCATCCCTTTAGCACAGTCAAGGGTTGCATGGGAAATACTCAAATGTTACAGTTTGCCCAGTGCAGAGCCTGTTCCACAACAGCCACAATCGCTCTTGGTAGATACTTCTTAGGGCCCTTGCACATGGGGGTCATCCATCTGCAGTGCGTCCCTCCTGGCGGTTTAGTGCATCCAGGAGGGACAGGTGCAGCCCCCAGCTGTCCGGAAGACCTGCATTCTGAACCTTCGTCCCTGAACGCACAGGCAGGGCCGGCCCTACCATGGGTCCCAGGCGGCAAGTTGAGAGGGGCGGCAGAGTAGGCCCGCCGCTAACTATACAATCTGCATTGGGTGCAGACTCAGTGAGAGTGTTGCGGGCCTGCCTTTACAGAGCTGTCCCGCACAGCCGCGGCACTCTCACCAAGTCTGCACCCGTTACTTCAGTGACAGCTGGAAGCCAGAGATCAGTGTGAGCGAGTCTCCTCCATGCTCTGCCCATATGATAGAGCCAGGAGAAATTTTCTCACATGAGCTCCTGAGCAGGGATGGTAACAGGTGAGTGCAGGTCATGGAAGGAGCAGGGTGGGGGGTTCAGAGAGAAGAAGTGTAGAGAGTCAGCATACTGATCGGCCGATCCAGCACCAAAATCCCTCGATCTTCCACTGACACCCCATTCCTGAACAGAGTGATCTGGACGAGGGACAGGGGCAGCCAGACTGCAGGAGGAGAGAAAGGGACTGTACACAGCACCAGGAAGCTCTGTGTATACCCTAGCCGCCTGTCTGTACCCTAGCCGCCTGTCTGTACCCTAGCCGCCTGTCTGTACCCTAGCCGCCTGTCTGTACCCTAGCCGCCTGTCTGTACCCTAGCCGCCTGTCTGTACCCTAGCCGCCTGTCTGTACCCTAGCCGCCTGTCTGTACCCTAGTCGCCTGTCTGTACCCTAGCCGCCTGTCTGTATAATACACTAGCCCTTATCCTAGGTTCACACTTATGTGTTTAGTGCAAAATATGACTTCCTGATAATTAAAACTAAAATTACATTTATCATGATATAAAATAATGAATGTGGGGGCTCTTTGGTGGGCGTTTTTTTTTTGGGGGGGGGCAGCATTTTATTCTTAGACCCAGGCAGCACAATGTCTTGGGCTCTAAACACTGGTACAGCGTTCGGTCCAGTACAGCTGCAGTCTGCCATAGACTTTGATAGGGTGTCTGCAGCAGGGCTGGACGCTGCACCTGTTCCTGCCGGGCACGCTAAAGCGTCGCAAGACAAACAGTGCACACAAATGGCCCCATGTGCTAGGCCTTATCTTGAGTCTATGTAACATGACGTGCTAGGTGTGCGTAATGTACTAAGGGTTTATAAATAAGGGACAGCACTGCGTCAGTGCAGCTGGGAGAGCATGACATTTGTTTACTTCTGCTAATGATGTCCAGAGGAGACACTGTAAGCTGAGCAAGGCGAGGAGGAGGAGAATCTCCGGCAGGACTGGAATACATGGACGCAAGCTCGTGATTTAGGATCCAGTCTAAAAACACATTCACGGAAATACACACCAGAACACATCAGGATTTACCTACTGGCAATGCAAATTCGATTAAAGCACTAGAATTCAACTGCTAAAGCTGGCCATACACTAGTAGATTTTCAAACAAATGGTCGTACGAACATTTGTACAAATGTTGCACAAGAGCACTTCCAAATTTTGTTTGCGGTTAACATTCAATTTTGGATTAAATGTAATTACCCAAATGAAGACCACATACGCTGTCCCAAATTTGTTAGAAAAAATTTCCATTCTGCTCCTTTGAACCTGTCACTGTAAACAAATGTCGATTTGACCCAACTAATAATTTTATAATCAATCAAATGTTCTTAAAACTAAAAATTCTGAATGAATTTCTACTAGGGTATACCCAGCTTTTGGCCTCATAAATATCGAAGAAGTCAAATCAGGGACATTTGTGTCCTTTCCGAACACGGAACACCTGGGGAGAGTTCCATAACGCCGGGACATGAGGAGGTCATTGTGCTGCAATTCATTAAGACCCCTTTCACACTGGGGGTGGTTTCAGGCACTTTAGCGCTGGAAACAGCCTCTCCTAAGCACCTGAAAACGGCTTCCCATTTATTCCAGTGTGACTTTTCACACTCAGGCGGAGCTCTTGCGGGACCTTCCGAAAAGTCCTGCAAGCAGCATCTTTGGGGCAAATTGGGAGTGCTGTATTTAGCGCTCCCAAAACGCTCTGCCCATTGGAATGAATAGGCAGTGCTTCCGAAGCGTCTGAAAAGCAACATGAGAGTTTTTAACCCCTTCTTTGGGGTTTAAAAATCACTCCGCTAACGGCCGAAGAGCGGCGCTTAAACAGCACTAAAGCGCAGCGCTTTACTGTAAACGTGGCCGCGGCCCCAGTGTGAAAGGGGTCCAAGAGTGTTATAGACACTCATTAGAAATCGGTCTCCTGTCCCTGCAATAAATGGCAAAAGTTGCGACAGATTCATGCAATTGTCGATAAGTTGCACATGAGCCTGTCGCAGAATTACCTCAGACAGAATTTTATCTGCAACCCAGGACTTACATGTGTACCAACATGGAGGAGGTCTTATTTACCTCACGTTTGTCACCAATATGGTGGTATCTCTTAATGAATTATGTTGCAGCCACAGCACCAGAAGTAAAAAGTCCTACACATATGAATTACCTGAATTTGTCGCATGTGTGAGGAATAGCAAGCAAACTGTGGCATGACTTTCATTAATTTGGCGCAGGCCTCTCCAATATGGCTATAAACCTGCAAAGACTTTGTTCATTTGTGTCCATAGCATTTGAAGATACACTTGCTTTACCGCAAGCTGCATCATTCTATATAAGTCGCAACATTTGACCATTCACGGAACTGGCCGTACAAAGGGAGGGGGATGGGAGAGAGCGCAGGAATTTGTTCATTAGGCCTCATTCACACACGCTGAGGTCAGTAGTCCTTGAGTGGGCCGCATGTTTATGCAGCTTGACCTGCCAGGTGCAGCTTGCAGACAGCCCATTCAAGTCTATGGGGATGAGGAGATGGGCACAGCCGGCCATCAAAACATGACAGGTGTGAAGGTACGGGTAAGCGGCCCTAAATGTACACTGCATGCATTTGGGGCTCCTCACCCATACCCGCACACCTGTCATATTGGGACAAACTACTGTGTCCATGCAGCCCCTGCTTCACCGTGGACTTCAATGGACCATCAGCACGCAGTACTTGGCGGCTAAAGCCACATAATCACACAGCCCACTCAACATCTGTGTGAACGAGGCTGTTTTTTTTTTTTGTTTTGTTTTTTTTTTTTAAACACAAGCGATAAAAAGTGTAAAGCTTGCCACATGGGTTTACAATCGAATTGTATAATTTCCAAACAATAATCACATGGGTTTACCTGTCTAAATCTAACCCCTTTCCCTCTTGGTTCTCAGGACAATGGCACCTGGGCTTCACAGCTTCATTGGTTGCTAGGATGCAGGCGGCCAGGTTTCACAGCATCATTGGTTGCTAGGATGCAGGCGGCCAGGCTTCCCAGCATCATTGGTTGCTAGGATGCAGGCGGCCAGGCTTCCCAGCATCATTGGTTGCTAGGATGCAGGCGGCCAGGCTTCCCAGCATCATTGGTTGCTAGGATGCAGGCGGCCAGGCTTCCCAGCATCATTGGTTGCTAGGATGCAGGCGGCCAGGCTTCCCAGCATCATTGGTTGCTAGGATGCAGGCAGCCAGGTTTCACAGCATCATTGGTTGCTAGGACGCAGGCGGCCAGGCTTCCCAGCATCATTGGTTGCTAGGATGCAGGCGGCCAGGCTTCCCAGCATCATTGGTTGCTAGGATGCAGGCGGCCAGGCTTCCCAGCATCATTGGTTGCTAGGATGCAGGCAGCCAGGTTTCACAGCATCATTGGTTGCTAGGATGCAGGATTGGCGGCTGGGGTGCACAGCATCTTTGGATGGCAGGACACTGGCGTTTGAGCTGCACAGCATTATTGATTGCTAGAACACAGATGTAACAACCTATGATGCTGCGGCCTGGAAGCTAAACATACTAGGAGGTGCACCAAATGGGATTTTTGGTGGCAAAACCGAAAACGACAGTTTTTTTTTAAAAATATTTATATTTTTTTCACATAAATTGTATTATATTCGGCTTTTCAATTTAAATGAATATGAATTTATTGTTGGCCATTATTGGCACCTTTAGTGCAAGAAAGGCTCAAGAAAAATGAAGCCTGCAGTCTCCAACCAATCTCTTACGTAAACTTAAAACACATTGCTAATACTATTAGCAAAATTTCCATTCGGTGCACCTCTAGCAGACATGATACAAGAGATGGTCAGAGACTGAAGACATTAACAGGAAATGGTCAGAGACTGCAGACATGATACAAGAGATCGATGCCGCCTCACCCGTGTCCCATCGCATGCCGCCTCACCCGTGTCCCATCGCTTGCCGCCTCACCCGTGTCCCATCGCTTGCCGCCTCACCCGTGTCCCATCGCTTGCCGCCTCACCCGTGTCCCATCGCTTGCCGCCTCACCCGTGTCCCATCGCTTGCCGCCTCACCCGTGTCCCATCGCTTGCCGCCTCACCCGTGTCCCATCGCTTGCCGCCTCACCCGTGTCCCATCGCTTGCCGCCTCACCCGTGTCCCATCGCTTGCCGCCTCACCCGTGTCCCATCGCTTGCCGCCTCACCCGTGTCCCATCGCTTGCCGCCTCACCCGTGTCCCATCGCTTGCCGCCTCACCCGTGTCCCATCGCTTGCCGCCTCACCCGTGTCCCATCGCTTGCCGCCTCACCCGTGTCCCATCGCTTGCCGCCTCACCCGTGTCCCATCGCTTGCCGCCTCACCCGTGTCCCATCGCTTGCCGCCTCACCCGTGTCCCATCGCATGCCGCCTCACCCGTGTCCCATCGCATGCCGCCTCACCCGTGTCCATCGCATGCCGCCTCAGCAGTGCCCATGGAATGCAGCCTCACCAGTGCCCAGATCAGAGTGGCGATCTCCTGCTGTGTCACGGAGCTGGATTTGAATTGCCCAGGCCAAGTGGCTGAAGTAATAAAGTCCCGCCTCCTAAAATACACTGATTCAATTTCCTGGCATAGGATCAGTGTGCCGTCTATCACAGGAGGTGGAACTTTGTTACAGCGGCCGCCAAACAATTCAGCTCTGCGACAAAGCGGGAGATCGTCGCTCTGCGTGACAAAGAGAGGAGGAGGGAGGGGAGGACTCTGATGGGGGCATGCCAGGATGACACCCCCGCAATGTGCGGCACCCGGTGACGGACCTTCTCGGTGCCATTATCGGCACCTTTTTTTCTTTTGGGTGATGTGTTTCGGCGGCCGTAATTTCGGTACACTGGAATGTCCAATAAGGCTGGCCCCATGGGCAGCACAGCCCTGCCAATATATATTTTCTGCCTCTCAGGGCTTTGGATCTCCTCCAGGCTTTTTCCAGTCACTTCCTGTTTACATGGACCAGCATCAGCTGGAAAACATGGCTCAGCACTGAGCTCCCGATGGTGACAACGGTGGACCATGACTGTGTGATGTGTGTCAGCGGGGCCACTTCTTGTCGCCACCACAGAGCACACCTTGTGAAATAACACTGTCATCTTACAGTTGGGATGAGATTTTAGTGACTGGACACACACACTTCCATAAACAATCCATTTCTTTTCCAACTGATCCCTCGCAGTCATAACAATCGATCTAGAACATCCATTTCATCCAAACTTGGGGAAGATTTGATCATAAATGATCAATCACATCGCTGTTTTCACCATGCAATCCCATAACTTTATTGATCAAAATACGATCAAATTCCATCTTCCAACTGAATTCCAGTTCCCCATGTGTGGCATATTGATTGTGGTGTTGACTATAGATCGATTATTCCTATCGTGAGAGATAAATTGGAAAATGAATTTATTATTTTTTGAAGCGCATAGGGCCACCATAAAGGAGATCGTACAATCAGATTGGCCAGCCAAACATGTTACGATAAATGATTGACCTCCCCGTCTTCAGGAATGAAATTGATCTATAAATGGCAAAGCATTCAATATGACAAACACGGGCAGGTGAATTTTAATCAATATTTGCAAGATCCGAATGCAAGTAATGGATTACGTCTCTCTGTTTTCCCCATCCAATCGCTTTGAAATACAGTCAGCAAGAATGAAGCATCTGATCGATCAAACATAAATGATACTTTTTTGTACTGTCCGATCGACTCAGATTAATTGGATCCAATCTAAATTAAGTCGAACCCGGAAGTTATGCCTACGCAACTGATTGCTGATTCGATTGTTCTGATTTAATTGATCGGATAATAAAACTGAAGCCATCGTAGGACTATAGCATCCAATCAAATTCTAGCTTTCATTTTTAAAGGTTATCTGAGCAGTTGAATCTGGAATCTGATTGGTTGTCTTGCACAGCAGTCCCAGTTAGGACTCTATCACCTATATAGAGATGTATAGGAGGCAGGGATGGCTGATCTCCTCTGTCACATGGCGGGGACACTTCCTCCTATACAGCTCGCTGTCAATCACAAATCTCAGCTCTCCCACTATAGACGATCCACTATGGACCATCCGATCACAGGATACACGGGCAGATCTCCGATCCATAATAGAAGTGATCCCCCCGGAGGACCGACCTACCTTCTCTGCACAGAGCATGGGGCACCAGCAGGGCACAGAGTGCCCAGATCCAGGGGTACACCTCCATCCGATCAGCGGCTCCCCTCCACCATACTGTCCGCTCCTCTCCTCTCCACCCTGACCGACCTTCTCCCGGATCTCCGCCGATCACAACTTCTCCAACTTCACCGCCGCCAGTCCCCGAACTTCATTCCTCCACCACTTCCTGCAGGGCGGGGAGAGCCACGGGGAGTGTCCTACCGCCTGGAGGGGGGGACTGTGCGACCGTACCGGGATCTGACTGCATGGAGTCTGTACTATAATGTACAGGATCTGATTGCATGGAGTCTGTCCTACTCTACAGGATCTGATTGCATGGAGTATGTCTTACTGTACAAGATCTGACTGCATGGACTCTGTCCTACTGTACACGATCTGATTGCATGGAGTATGTCCTACTGTACAAGAACTGATTGCATGGAATATGTCCTACTGTACAAGAACTGATTGCATGGAGTATGTCCTACTGTACAAGATCTGATTGCATGGAGTATGTCCTACTGTACAAGATCTGATTGCATGGAGTATGTCCTACTGTACAAGCTCGGATTGCATAGAGTATGTCCTACTGTACAGGATCTACTTGCATGAAGTATGTCCTACTGTATAAGATCTGATTGCATGGAGTATGTCCTACTGCACAAGATCTGATTGCATGGAGTATGTCCTACTGTACAAAATCTGATTGCATGGAGTATGTCCTACTGTACAAAATCTGATTGCATGGAGTCTGTCCTACTGTACAAGATCTGATTGCATGGAGTCTGTCCTACTGTACAAGATCTGATTGCATGGAGTCTGTCCTACTGTACACGATCTGATTGCATGAAGTATGTCCTACTGCACAAGATCTGATTGCATGAAGTATGTCCTACTGTACAAGATCTGATTGCATGGAGTATGTCCTACTGTACAAAATCTGATTGCATGGTGTATGTCCTACTGCACAAGATCTGATTGCATGGAGTATGTCCTACTGTACAGCATATGACTGCATGGAATCTGTCCTATTGTACAAGATCTGATTGCATGGGGTCTGTACTACTTACAAGATCTGACTGCATGGAGTCTGTCCTACTGTACAGGATCTGATTGCATGGGGTCTGTCCTACTGTCGTGGATCTGATTGCATTCGGTCTGTACCAGTATCTGATTGCATGGGGTCTGTCCTACTCTACAAGATCTGATTGCATGGGGTCTGTCCTACTGTACCAGGATCTGATTGCATGGGGTCTGTATGACCGTTTCCCAGGAATCTGATTGCATGAGGTCTGTCCTACTGTAAAGGATCTGATTGCATCCGTTCTGTACGACCGTACCGGGATCTGATTGCATGGAGTCTGTCCTACTGTACAAGATCTGATTGCATGGGGTCTGTACTACTGTACAAGATCTAAATTGCATGGAGTCTGTCCTACTGTACAAGATCTGATTGCATGGAGTATGTCCTACTGTACAAGATCTGATTGCATGGAGTCTGTCCTACTGTACAAGATCTGATTGGATAGATTCTGTACTACTGTAAAAGATCTGATTGCATGGAGTCTGCCCTACTGTACACGATCTGATTGCATGGAGTATGTCCTACTGTATAAGATCTGATTGCATGGAGTATGTCCTACTGCACAAGATCTGATTGCATGGAGTATGTCCTACTGTACAAAATCTGATTGCATGGAGTATGTCCTACTGTACAAAATCTGATTGCATGGAGTATGTCCTACTGTACAAAATCTGATTGCGTGGAGTCTGTCCTACTGTACACGATCTGATTGCATGGAGTATGTCCTACTGTATAAGATCTGATTGCATGGAGTATGTCCTACTGCACAAGATCTGATTGCATGAAGTATGTCCTACTGTACAAGATCTGATTGCATGGAGTATGTCCTACTGCACACGATCTGATTGCATGAAGTCTGTCCTACTGCACAAGATCTGACTGCATGGAGTATGTCCTACTGTACAAAATCTGATTGCATGGTGTATGTCCTACTGCACAAGATCTGATTGCATGGAGTATGTCCTACTGTACAGCATATGACTGCATGGAATCTGTCCTATTGTACAAGATCTGATTGCATGGGGTCTGTACTACTTACAAGATCTGACTGCATGGAGTCTGTCTTACTGTACAAGATCTGATTGCATGGAGTCTGTCCTACTGTACAGGATCTGATTGCATGGGGTCTGTCCTACTGTCGTGGATCTGATTGCATTCGGTCTGTACGACCGTACCAGTATCTGATTGCATGGGGTCTGTCCTACTGTACACGATCTGATTGCATGGAGTATGTCCTACTGTACAAGATCTGATTGCATGGGGTCTATACTACTGTACAAGATCTGATTGCATGGAAAATTTCCTACTGTACAAGATCAGATTGCATGAAGTATGTCCTACTGTACAGGATCTGACTGCATGGAGTCTGTCCTACTGTACAAGATCTGATTGCATGAACTATGTCCTACTGCACAAGATCTGATTGCATGGAGTATGTACTACTGTACAAAATCTGACTGCATGGAGTATGTCCTACTGTACAAAATCTGACTGCATGGAGTATGTCCTACTGTACAGCATATGACTGCATGGAGTCTGCCCTACTGTACAGGATCTACTTGCATGGAGTCTGTCCTACTGTACAGGATCTGACTGCATGGAGTCTGCCCTACTGTACAGGATCTACTTGCATGGAGTCTGTCCTACTGTACAAGCTCTGATTGCATGGAATATGTCCTACTGTACAAGATCTGATTGCATGGAGTTTGTCCTACTGTACAGGATCTGATTGCATGGAGTCTGCCCTACTGTACAAGATCTGATTGCATGGAGTCTGTCCTACTGTACAATATCTGATTGCATGGAGTATGTCCTACTGTACAAGATCTGACTGCATGTAGTCTGTCCTACTGTATAATATTTGATTGCATGGAGTATGTCCTACTGCACAAGATCAGATTGCATGGAGTCTGTCCTACTGTACAAGATCTGATTGCATGGAGTTTGTCCTACTGTACATGATCTGATTGCATGGAGTCTGCCCTACTGTACAGGATCTACTTGCATGGAGTTTGTCCTACTGTACAAGATCTGATTGCATGGAGTATGTCCTACTGTACATGATCTGATTGCATGGAGTCTGCCCTACTGTACAGGATCTACTTGCATTGAGTCTGTCCTACTGTACAAGATCTGATTGCATGGAGTATGTCCTACTGTACACAATCTGATTGCATGGAGTCTGTCCTACTGACAAGATCTGACTGCATGGAGTCTGTCTTACTGTACAAGATCTGATTGCATGGAGTCTGTCCTACTGTACAGTATGTGATTGCATGGGGTCTGTCCTACTGTAGTGGATCTGATTGCATTCCGTCTGTACGACCGTACAGGGATCTGATTGCATTCCGTCTGTACGACCCTACCAGGATCTGATTGCATGGGGTCTGTCCTACTGTACAACATCTGACTGCATGGAGTCTGTCCTACTGTACAGGATCTGATTGCATGGCGTATGTCCTACTATACAAGACCTGATTGCATTCGGTCTGTACGACCGTACCGGGATCTGCTTGTATGGAGTCTGCACTACTGTACAAGACCTAATTGCACGGGGTCTGTCCTACTGTAGAGGATCTGATTGCATCCGTTCTGTACGACCGTACCGGGATCTGATTGCATGGAGTATGTCCTACTGTACAAGATCTAAATGCATGGAGTATGTCCTACTGTACAAGATCTGATTGCATGGAGTATGTCCTACTGTACAAGATCTAAATGCATGGAGTATGTCCTACTGTACAAGATCTGGTTGCATGGAGTATGTCCTACTGTACAGGCCTGACTGCATGGAGTATGTCCTACTGTACAAGCGCTGATTGCATGGAGTATGTCCTACTGTACAAGAGCTGATTGCATGGAGTATGTCCTACTGTACAGGATCTGATTGCATGAAGTCTGTCCTACTGTACAGGATCTGGCTGCATGGAGTATGTCCTACTGTACAAGCTCTGATTGCATGGAGTTGATCCTACTGTACAAGATCTGATTGCATGGAGTCTGTCCTACTGTAAAAGATCTGATTGCATGGAGTCTGTCCTACTGTACAGGATCTGTATGCATGGAGTATGTCCTACTGTACAATATCTGATTGCATGGGGTCTGTACTACTGTACAAGATCTGATTGCATGAAGTATGTCCTACTGTACAAGATCTAAATGCATGGAGTATGTCCTACTGTACAAGATCTGATTGCATGGAGTATGTCCTACTGCACAAGATCTGGTTGCATGGAGTATGTCCTACTGTACAAGATCTGATTGCATGGAGTATGTCCTACTGCACAAGATCTGATTGCATGAAGTATGTCTTACTGTACAAGATCTGATTGCATGGAGTATGTCCTACTGCACAAGATCTGATTGCATGGAGTCTGTCCTACTGCACAAGATCTGATTGTATGGAGTATGTCCTACTGTACAGCATATGACTGCATGGAGTATGTCCTACTGCACAAGATCTGATTGCATGGAGTCTGTCCTACTGCACAAGATCTGATTGCATGGAGTATGTCCTACTGTACAGCATATGACTGCATGGAGTATGTCCTACTGTACAAGATCTGATTGCGTGGAGTCTGTCCTACTGTACAGCATATGACTGCATGGAGTATGTCCTACTGTACAGGATCTGACTGCATGGAGTCTGCCCTACTGTACAGGATCTACTTGCATGGAGTCTGTCCTACTGTACAAGATCTGATTGCATGAAGTATGTCCTACTGTACAAGATCTGATTGCATGGAGTATGTCCTACTGCACAAGATCTGATTGCATGGAGTCTGTCCTACTGCACAAGATCTGATTGAATGGAGTATGTCCTACTGTACAGCATATGACTGCATGGAGTATGTCCTACTGTACAAGATCTGACTGCATGGAGTCTGCCCTACTGTACACGATCTGATTGCATGGATTATGTCCTACTGTACAAGATCTTATTGCATGAAGTATGTCCTACTGTACAGGATCTGACTGCATGGAGTATGTCCTACTGTACAAGGCCTGACTGCATGGAGTATGTCCTACTGTACAAGATCTGATTGCATGGAGTATGTCCTACTCTACAGGATCTGATTGCATAGTGTCCGTCCTACTGTACAAGATCTGACTGCATGGAATCTGTCTTACTGTACAAGATCTGATTGCATGGAGTCTGTCCTACTGTACAGGATCTGATTGCATGGGGTCTGTCCTACTGTCGTGGATCTGATTGCATTCGGTCTGTACGACCGTAACAGTATCTGATTGCATGGGGTCTGTCCTACTGTACCAGGATCTGATTGCATGGGGTCTGTACGACCGTACCAGGATTTGATTGCATGGGGCCTGTCCTACTGTACAAGATCTGATTGCATGAAGTCTGTACTACTGTACAAGATCTGATTGCATGGGGTCTGTCCTACTGTACAGGATCTGATTGCATGGGGTCTGTCCTACTGTACAGGATCTGATTGCATTCGGTCTGTACGACCGTACCGGGATCTGATTGCATGGGGTCTGCACTACTGTACAAGACCTGATTGCATGGGGTCTGTCCTACTGTACCAGGATCTGATTGCATGGGGTCTGTATGACCGTTTCCCGGGATCTGATTGCATTTGGTCTGTCCTACTGTAAAGGATCTGATTGCATCCGTTCTGTACGACCGTACCGGGATCTGATTGCATGGAGTCTGTCCTACTGTACAAGATCTGATTGCATGGAGTCTGTCCTACTGTACAAGATCTGATTGCATGGAGTCTGTACTACTGTACAAGATCTGATTGCATGGAGTATGTCCTACTGCACAAGATCTGATTGCATGGAGTCTGTCCTACTGTACAAGATAGGATTGCATGGAGTCTGTACTACTGTACAAGATAGGATTGCATGGAGTCTGTACTACTGTACAAGATAGGATTGCATGGAGTCTGTACTACTGTACAAGATAGGATTGCATGGAGTCTGTACTACTGTACAAGATCTGACTGCATGGAGTCTGTATTACTGTATAAGATTTGATTGCATGGGTTCTGTCCTACTGTACAAGATCTGATTGCATGGAGTCTGTCCTACTGTACACGATCTGATTGCATGGAGTCTTTACTACTGTACACGATCTGATTGCATGTCGTCTGTCCTACTGTACAATTTCGGATTGCGTGGAGTCTGCCCTACTGTACAATATCTGATTGCATGGAGTATGTCCTACTGCACAAGATCTGATTGTGTGGAGTCTGTCCTACTGTACAAGATCTGATTGCATGGCGTATGTCCTACTTTACAGGATCGGATTGCATGGAGTCTGTCCTACTGTACAAGATCTGATTGCATGGAGTCTGTCCTACTTACGGGATCTGACTGCATGGAGTCTGTCTTACTTTACACGATCTGATTGCATGGAGTCTGTCCTACTGTACAGGATGTGATTGCATGGGGTCTGTCCTACTGTAGTGGACCTGATTGCATTCCGTCTGTCCTTCCCTACCGGGATCTGTTTGCAATGGGTCTGTCCTACTGTACAACGTCTGATTGCATGGAGTCTCTCCTACTGTACAGGATCTAACTGCATGGAGTCTGCCCTACTGCACAAGATCTGATTGCATGGAATCTGTCCTATTGTACAAGATCTGATTGCATGGGGTCTGTACTACTGTACAAGATCTAAATGCATGGAGTATGTCCTACTGTACAAGATCTGATTGCATGGAGTATGTCCTACTGCACAAGATCTGATTGCATGAAGTATGTCCTACTGTACAAGATCTAAATGCATGGAGTATGTCCTACTGTACAAGAGCTGATTGCATGGAGTATGTCCTACTGTACAAGAGCTGACTGCATGTAGTCTGTCCTACTGTACAAAATCTGATTGCATGAAGTATGTCCTACTGCACAAGATCTGATTGCATGAAGTATGTCCTACTGTACAAGATCTGATTGCATGGAGTATGTCCTACTGCACAAGATCTGATTGCATGAAGTATGTCTTACTGTACAAGATCTGATTGCATGGAGTATGTCCTACTGCACAAGATCTGATTGCATGGAGTCTGTCCTACTGCACAAGATCTGATTGCATGGAGTATGTCCTACTGTACAGCATATGACTGCATGGAGTATGTCCTACTGTACAAGATCTGATTGCGTGGAGTCTGTCCTACTGTACAGGATCTGACTGCATGGAGTCTGCCCTACTGTACAGGATCTACTTGCATGGAGTCTGTCCTACTGTACAAGATCTGATTGCATGAAGTATGTCCTACTGCACAAGATCTGATTGCATGGAGTCTGTCCTACTGCACAAGATCTGATTGCATGGAGTATGTCCTACTGTACAAAATCTGATTGCATGGTGTATGTCCTACTGCACAAGATCTGATTGAATGGAGTATGTCCTACTGTACAGCATATGACTGCATGGAGTATGTACTACTGTACAAGATCTGACTGCATGTAGTCTGCCCTACTGTACAATATCTGATTGCATGCAGTATGTCCTACTGCACAAGATCTGATTGTGTGGAGTCTGTCCTACTGCACAGGATCTGATTGCATGGAGTCTGTCCTACTGTACACGATCTGATTGCATGTCGTCTGTCCTACTGTACAATTTCGGATTGCGTGGAGTATGTCCTACTGTACAAGATCTGACTGCATGTAGTCTGCCCTACTGTACAATATCTGATTGCATGGAGTATGTCCTACTGCACAAGATCTACTTGCATGGAGTCTGTCCTACTGTACAAGATCTGATTGCATGGCGTATGTCCTACTTTACAGGATCGGATTGCATGGAGTCTGTCCTACTGTACAAGATCTGATTGCATGGAGTCTGTCCTACTTACGGGATCTGACTGCATGGAGTCTGTCTTACTGTACACGATCTGATTGCATGGAGTCTGTCCTACTGTACAGGATGTGATTGCATGGGGTCTGTCCTACTGTAGTGGACCTGATTGCATTCCGTCTGTCCTTCCCTACCGGGATCTGTTTGCAATGGGTCTGTCCTACTGTACAACGTCTGATTGCATGGAGTCTCTCCTACTGTACAGGATCTAACTGCATGGAGTCTGCCCTACTGCACAAGATCTGATTGCATGGAATCTGTCCTATTGTACAAGATCTGATTGCATGGGGTCTGTACTACTGTACAAGATCTAAATGCATGGAGTATGTCCTACTGTACAAGATCTGATTGCATGGAGTATGTCCTACTGCACAAGATCTGATTGCATGAAGTATGTCCTACTGTACAAGATCTAAATGCATGGAGTATGTCCTACTGTACAAGAGCTGATTGCATGGAGTATGTCCTACTGTACAAGAGCTGACTGCATGGAGTATGTCCTACTGTACAAGATCTGACTGCATGTAGTCTGTCCTACTGTACAAAATCTGATTGCATGGAGTATGTCCTACTGTACAGGATCTGATTGCGTGGAGTCTGTCCTACTGTACAAGATCTGATTGCATGGAGTCTGTCCTACTGTACAAGATCTGATTGCATGAAGTATGTCCTACTGCACAAGATCTGATTGCATGAAGTATGTCCTACTGTACAAGATCTGATTGCATGGAGTATGTCCTACTGCACAAGATCTGATTGCATGGAGTCTGTCCTACTGCACAAGATCTGATTGCATGAAGTATGTCTTACTGTACAAGATCTGATTGCATGGAGTATGTCCTACTGCACAAGATCTGATTGCATGGAGTCTGTCCTACTGCACAAGATCTGATTGCATGGAGTATGTCCTACTGTACAGCATATGACTGCATGGAGTATGTCCTACTGTACAAGATCTGATTGCATGGAGTCTGTCCTACTGCACAAGATCTGATTGCATGGAGTATGTCCTACTGTACAGCATATGACTGCATGGAGTATGTCCTACTGCACAAGATCTGATTGCATGGAGTCTGTCCTACTGCACAAGATCTGATTGCGTGGAGTCTGTCCTACTGTACAGGATCTGACTGCATGGAGTCTGCCCTACTGTACAGGATCTACTTGCATGGAGTCTGTCCTACTGTACAAGATCTGATTGCATGAAGTATGTCCTACTGTACAAGATCTGATTGCATGGAGTATGTCCTACTGCACAAGATCTGATTGCATGGAGTCTGTCCTACTGCACAAGATCTGATTGCATGGAGTATGTCCTACTGTACAAAATCTGATTGCATGGTGTATGTCCTACTGCACAAGATCTGATTGAATGGAGTATGTCCTACTGTACAGCATATGACTGCATGGAGTATGTACTACTGTACAAGATCTGACTGCATGGAGTCTGCCCTACTGTACACGATCTGATTGCATGGATTATGTCCTACTGTACAAGATCTTATTGCATGAAGTATGTCCTACTGTACAGGATCTGACTGCATGGAGTATGTCCTACTGTACAAGGCCTGACTGCATGGAGTATGTCCTACTGTACAAGATCTGATTGCATGGAGTATGTCCTACTCTACAGGATCTGATTGCATAGAGTCCGTCCTACTGTACAAGATCTGACTGCATGGAGTCTGTCTTACTGTACAAGATCTGATTGCATGGAGTCTGTCCTACTGTACAGTATGTGATTGCATGGGGTCTGTCCTACTGTACAGGATCTGATTGCATGGGGTCTGTCCTACTGTCGTGGATCTGATTGCATTCGGTCTGTACGACCGTACCAGTATCTGATTGCATGGGGTCTGTCCTACTGTCGTGGATCTGATTGCATTCGGTCTGTACGACCGTACCAGTATCTGATTGCATGGGGTCTGTCCTACTGTACAAGACCTGATTGCATGGGGTCTGTCCTACTGTACCAGGATCTGATTGCATTCGGTCTGTACGACCGTACCAGGATTTGATTGCATGGGGCCTGTCCTACTGTACAACATCTGATTGCATGGAGTCTGTCCTACTGTACAAGATCTGATTGCATGGGGTCTGTCCTACTGTACAGGATCTGATTGCATTCGGTCTGTACGACCGTACCGGGATCTGATTGTATGGGGTCTGCACTACTGTACAAGACCTGATTGCATGGGTCTGTCCTACTGTACCAGGATCTGATTGCATGGGGTCTGTATGACCGTTTCCCGGGATCTGATTGCATGAGGTCTGTCCTACTGTAAAGGATCTGATTGCATCCGTTCTGTACGACCGTACCGGGATCTGATTGCATGGAGTCTGTCCTACTGTACAAGATCTGATTGCATGGAGTCTGTACTACTGTACAAGATCTGATTGCATGGAGTCTGTACTACTGTACAAGATAGGATTGCATGGAGTCTGTACTATTGTACAAGATCTGATTGCATGGGGTCTGTACTACTGTACAAGATCTGACTGCATGGAGTCTGTATTACTGTATAAGATTTGATTGCATGGGGTCTGTCCTACTGTACAAGATCTGATTGCATGGAGTCTGTCCTACTGTACAAGATCTGATTGCATGGAGTCTGTCCTACTTACGGGATCTGACTGCATGGAGTCTGTCTTACTGTACACGATCTGATTGCATGGAGTCTGTCCTACTGTACAGGATCTGATTGCATGGGGTCTGTCCTACTGTAGTGGACCTGATTGCATTCCGACTGTCCTTCCCTACCGGGATCTGTTTGCAATGGGTCTGTCCTACTGTACAACGTCTGATTGCATGGAGTCTCTCCTACTGTACAGGATCTAACTGCATGGAGTCTGCCCTACTGTACAAGATCTGATTGCATGGGTCTGTCCTACTGTACCAGGATCTGATTGCATGGGGTCTGTATGACCGTTTCCCGGGATCTGATTGCATGAGGTCTGTCCTACTGTAAAGGATCTGATTGCATCCGTTCTGTACGACCGTACCGGGATCTGATTGCATGGAGTCTGTCCTACTGTACAAGATCTGATTGCATGGAGTCTGTACTACTGTACAAGATCTGATTGCATGGAGTCTGTACTACTGTACAAGATAGGATTGCATGGAGTCTGTACTATTGTACAAGATCTGATTGCATGGGGTCTGTACTACTGTACAAGATCTGACTGCATGGAGTCTGTATTACTGTATAAGATTTGATTGCATGGGGTCTGTCCTACTGTACAAGATCTGATTGCATGGAGTCTGTCCTACTTACGGGATCTGACTGCATGGAGTCTGTCTTACTGTACACGATCTGATTGCATGGAGTCTGTCCTACTGTACAGGATCTGATTGCATGGGGTCTGTCCTACTGTAGTGGACCTGATTGCATTCCGACTGTCCTTCCCTACCGGGATCTGTTTGCAATGGGTCTGTCCTACTGTACAACGTCTGATTGCATGGAGTCTCTCCTACTGTACAGGATCTAACTGCATGGAGTCTGCCCTACTGTACAAGATCTGATTGCATGGAGTCTGTCCTATTGTACAAGATCTGATTGCATGGGGTCTGTCCTATTGTACAAGATCTTAATGCAGGGGGTCTGTCCTACTGTACAAGATCTGATTGCATGGCGTATGTCCTACTGTACAGGATTTGATTGCATGGGGTCTGTACTACTGTACAGGATCTGATTACATTCTGCTGTACGACCGTACCGGGATCTGATTGTATGGGGTCTGCACTTCTGTACAAGACCTAATTGCATGGGGTCTGTCCTACTGTATCGGGATCTGATTGCATGGGGTCTGTCCTACTGTAGAGGATCTGATTGCATTGATTATGTCCTACTGTACAAGATGTGACTGCATGGAGTCTGTCCTATTTTACAAGATCTGATTGCATGGGGTCTGTACTACTGTACAAGATCTGATTGCATGGAGTATGTCCTACTGCACAAGATCTGATTGCATGGAGTATGTCTTACTGTACATGATATGACTGCAAGGAGTATGTCCTACTGTACAAGATCTGATTGCATGGAATATGCCCTACTGTACAAGATCTGATTGCATGGAATCTATCCTACTGTACAGGATCTGTATGCATGCAGTATGTCCTACTGTACAAGATCTGATTGCATGAAGTCTGCCCTACTGTACAAGATCTGATTGTGTGGAGTCTGTCCTACTGCACAGGATCTACTTGCATGGCGTATGTCCTACTGTACAAGATCTGATTGCATGGCGTATGTCCTACTGTACAGGATCTAATTGCATGGGGTCTGTCCTACTGTACAGGATCTGATTGCATTCGTTCTGTACGACCGTACTGGGATCTGATTGCATGGAGTCTGTCCTACTGTACAAGATCTGATTCTGTGGAGTCTGTCCTACTGTACAAGATCTGATTGCATGGAGTATGTCCTACTGCACAAGATCTGATTGAATGGAGTATGTCTTACTGTACAGGATATGACTGCATGGAGTATGTCCTACTGTACAAGATCTGATTGCATGGATTATGTCCTACTGTACAAGATCTAATTGCATGGAGTCTGTCCTACTGTACAATATCTGATTGCATGGAGTATGTCCTACTGCACAAGATCTGATTGCATGGAGTCTGTCCTACTGTACAAGATATGATTGCGTGGAGTATGTCCTACTGCACAAGATCTGATTGCATGAAGTATGTCCTACTGCACAAGATCTGATTGCATGGAGTCTGTCCTACTGTACAAGATATGATTGCGTGGAGTATGTCCTACTGCACAAGATCTGATTGCATGGAGTCTGTCCTACTGTACAAGATATGATTGCGTGGAGTATGTCCTACTGCACAAGATCTGATTGCATGGGGTCTGTCCTACTGTACAGGATCTAATTGCATGGGGTCTGTCCTACTGTAGAGGATCTGATTGCATTCGTTCTGTACGACCGTACTGGGATCGGATTGCATGGAGTCTGTCCTACTGTACAAGATCTGATTGCATGGAGTATGTCCTACTGTACAAGATCTGACTGCATGGAGTCTGTATTACTGTACAAGATCTGATTTCATGGGGTCTGTACTACTGTGTGTACCGGGATCTGTATGGGGTCTGAGTTGACTGAATATATGAGACAATCACAAGGCTGGTGGGGGTGGGGGTGAATTGTCCCTGAAAACTGCGTTCCAGGTGTTTCTGGAAATTGATTACCTCTGGAAACTGTTGGGTAGATTTCTCTGGGAACTGCTGTCCTACTTTTTGGAGGTGGTATAAATCAGAACATCACCCTTCCTGGCCACATTCCGCCACCCCACCCCCTCCTTTCTCACAATAGCAAAATATAAAATATATGTATATTTTTTCCTCTTTAGGGAATTTGCTCCCTACAAAATGCCGGTTTCATTGCTCGGCTGGGACACCCACCTCCCGGGTATGCTACTGCACATGTACCAGGACACGTCATCTGGGGCTTGCTGTCTCTGGTACCTGCATACAGCACCCTGGTGACACGCGGTGGTGCATGAACTTCACCTGGAGGCCGGGTTCAAGACCCCCCCGTGGGGGGAGACAGCCAGCCTTCTGATGACATCATAGATGAAGATGGCGATGTAAGACAAGCACACATCAGCAGGACGGGGGGATCTACGCTGGATGGATGGAGGCGTGAGCGTGTATTTTGTGGTCTACCAAACAGCTACAGTATGAGGGGGGATAGGGGTGGGGGGAAGGTACCAAAGTCACTCTTTTTATTAATTTACAGTAAATCTGCACTAAGTGTGATCTCAACATTCAATCATCTAGAGCCGCCTTTCTTGGAGGAACCATAGAAATCATTTCCCGGTCTCAGGGAACCCCTACGCATGGTGGCCATACACGGAACAATCCGAGTCTTCACCAAATCGGACAATCTGATCGAATCTATGAGTTATTGAGAAGACGCATCATGTCAGTGTCCCATTTCCTAGCACAAATCCTCTACCCCTCAAATTTCCCCTCTGAGCAAACCCCCCCAGCCTCTAATTAGCCCTTCCCATCACAAATCCCCCTTCCAACAAAAATCATCTCCCCCCTCACTCCAAATCCCCCCCCTACAAAATAAATTCTCCCAACCTAACACAAATCCTCTACCCCTCAAATTTCCCCTCTGAGCAAAAATCTCTCCCCCCGCCTCTAATTAGCCCTTCCCATCACAAATCCCCCTTCCCCCGACACAAATCATCTCCCCCCGCTCCAAATCCCCCCCCCCCCACAAAATAAATTCTCCCTTCTAGCACAAATCCTCTACCACTCAAATTTCCCCTCCAAACACAAATCCTTTCCCCTTCACTCCAAATTCCCCCTCCCATTACAAATCCCCCCACCCCCCAAAAAAAATTCTCCCTTCCTAGCACAAATCCTCTACCACTCAAATTCTCCCTTCAAGCACAAATCCCCCACACTCCTAGCACAAATCACCACCCCCCCCCCAAAAAAAAGAGTCCCCTCCTAGCACAACTGCCCCCAAATCAACCCTACTACCAGTAGCACAAACCCCCCTCCCCAAAATAATCCCCCTTCCTATCACTAATCCTCTACCACTCAAATTTCCCCTCCAAGCACAAATCCTCTCCCCCCTCACTCCAAATCCCCCCTCCCATCACAAATTCCCCCCAGTACCCTATTCTAGCACAAATCCCCCCCCCCAAAAAAAAAAAAAATTCCCCTCCTAGCAAAAATACCCCCTAATCATCCCTTCTAGCACAAATACCCCTCCCAAAACATACATTTCCCCTCCTAACACGAATCCCCCCTACCCCCACCATATTGATTTTTCTAGCAGAAAACTCCATTCTAGCGCAAATCCTTTTCCCCATCTCCCCTCTCAACACTAGTTACCACTCCTAACACACTTCCCCAAATTTCCCCTCCTGGCACAAACCCCCCCCCCTCAAAATCGCCACTCCTAGCACCCCTCCCTAAATTTCCCCTCCTAGAACAATTCTTACCCCCTGCCACCCCCCTAAATTCCCCCCCACAAGACAAATCCACCCCCCCCAATCTACTTGTGGTGCCCCTGAACCTCACTTAACACCACTGTGATGGTGCCCCCCCCCCCCCCCCCCGAAGCCGCAGGCACCAATTACAGAATTTTGTTAATGACTGGGTGGACGAGGTGGCACCTGCAAGATCCTACGTAAATGAGCATTACAGCCGGGTGCATGTACTCTTATGGTGGCCATATGTTTATCGATTCTATCATTTGATGAAACAATCCACTCCATTTTCTGGTCGAATCCAGAATTTATCATTTTCCCAGCATTTATGTGGGGACCCCCTCAGCCAGACTTCTATGGATGGGTATAGCTGCCACCTCCAGGAGTGGAACACTAGACAAAACAAAGGGCACAGCTCCATCTAGTGGCTATACCCCTGCATTGCTGACAAACTCAGTTTAGGTCAGTGTCCTACATAGATGGGATCATTTTATTAAGGGGATTGTGTTGCTTTTCTTTTGTCTATCTCCGCCACATCCTAAGAAGATTGCTTTGCAGTAGTTGGAGCCATCAGTACGTATCTGATAGCCATGGCTTCCTTTCAGGAGACAGATTCCTTGTTTGTTGTTCTAGATGACACAGGTAAGTGAGAACTGGCATCTACTGCAACCACTTATGGACGAGTGAAGGAAGACTTCCTGAAGGGATGGGAAGCTTTGTTTCTTGAGACTGCCCACTTTACCAGGGGAGTGTGCGTAACCGTTCCCTGATATGTAAGGCTACCCCAGTAGCTACGCGCTTCGATAAATGATCGATTCTTTTTCAAGAGCAATAACCATTCCAGTTGGAAACCAATTTGATCTACATGCCACACACACAGAAGTTGACTCCAATTGTAAGTTAAGATACAATCATAACTTGTAATCGTAATTTATCAATCTCTGTTTCCACAATGCAATCACATAATCTTATTGATTGAAATATGATCGTATTCATGAACAAAGTATCTCAGTGCTGCCAATCAATGCAAAAGGATCAATCGACCCAGTTTGATCAAATCTGGTCTAAATTGAATCAGAATTGATTGGAAGGGAAGTTATTAGGGATGCACCGATATTGGTGCCAATATTGAGCATTTTAATGCTATCGTGAAAATGAAACTGATACTTTTCACGTCAATACAAAATGAGCACAAATCACACTGCAAAGAACCACATGCAATTTGAACAGGTATGCGGTGCAATTCCTGTCCGATTCGCATGTGATTTTCCCCACTGCTCCTGTGTGTGTCGAGAAGGGGGAGACAAGGAAGGTGGGACTTTATATGAAGCACATGGTACCAGGCATCTTTGCACTTCTGCACTTTTTCTCACTGGTCTTACAGCATTCGTTTTTCATCACCCATACACTCCTCGTTCACTTCACTGTTGTTCTGGCAGCCGTTTGGCTGCCTGTATCCACTTCAGGTTTTCCTTTCCTCACCTGCATGGGTTCCTTCCCCACTATCCATACCATTCAGTCACCCATGTTGTCACTTGCCCACTATCATTATTCCTCCCCCCCCCCAGATGTCTAGTGGTCCTCTGCCCACCCTGATTGCTGCCCATTTGGTCGCCCCCGCTGGGCTGTCCACCACGGCTCCCGGTTGGCGTTGTCCTTCGATGGTTTTGGCAGCCCACTACTACACCATTAATCGACTAAATTCAATTAGTAAGTACACTTCGGTGTTATTTGGGGTTCTACCCTACCCCCTTATACTTTTTCAATGATGACTGATTACTGTTCATATTACTCCCAATTTAGACCATCATGTGCATGCTCCTGATGAGTGGCGTATCAGCCACGAAACGCGTAGAGCTACCTGATACCGTGTTTTCATCTACTCATACTCAGATCTTCAAGTTATTATGCATTTTTTACTTCTACAGGCTCAGTGAAGCCTCAGGTCCTGCAGGCATTACTTCGCAATTATATTTGTATTCAATTTTGATTTTGTTTGAGCTATGGAATTTTATTATGGCTCTTTTCATGACAGTGTATAATTACCATTATTTTTACACATGTATTATCATGTATTAACTTTTACCTTCGACATCAATGGTCACGGCTCGTGACATTTGTGTTATCATTTGTGGGCATTTTCTGCTACTGTATTTATTAACTACCTTGATACTAACATTATATGTATGTTCACAAGCATGTATATGATTTAAATTCCCTTGTTCAGCTTAACTACCCTCTTGCTACCATGTGCTTCATATAAAGTCCCACCTTCCTTGTCTCCCCCTTCTCGATATATTAGGGATGGAAATAGATGACCTTACCAGGCCATGATTTCATTCAAAGTCCCATAGGGATGGAATCACGTGACCTCACCAGGTCTAGGCTTCCCAAAAGTCCCTAAACTCCTCTTTTGCTCCTGTGTGTGTATTGGAAGGGAAGTGCCATCTAGTGGGCAGTTTATTAAAATATTTGAACTCACATTAAAGAGGAGTTCCACCCAGGGGGTCCATTAAAAAAAAAAAAATTAAAAGTCAGCAGCTACAAATACTGCAGCTGCTGACTTTTAATTGGACATTTACCTGTCCCTGGGTCCAGCGACGGTGGATCGAAGCCCCACTCGTCCCCCCCCTCCGCTCATGGGCGCCGGCATTTCAACTGTGGTTGCTGGGCTGTGGCTTCATAGCCTGGCACCCACTGCGCGAGCGGCACCGCGTGCCGTGATTGGCCGCTCAATCACCTGGGACCTGCAATGGGTCTCAGATGATTGACAGGAGGGAGGGAGCAGAGCCAAGCCCTTCCTGTGCCGAGGGGGAAGTGATGTCACCAGCCCAGGCAAAGGAAGAGGCAGACTACGAGGGACCACCTAGCAACAGGCATTTAGAGGTAAGTAAAAAAAAAAAATATCCAAATTTTTTTTGGGGTTTTTTTTTAGAATTTTTCAGGTATTTTTGTTTTTTTGGGTGGAACCCCACTTTAAGTACATCACGGCTGCTGGAGGTGCTCACAGGGCTGGAGTAGAGGCGGTCTGCCCCCATGGTGACATTACTTCCACTCTATACCCACACGGGACCCAGAACTTCTCCTCCAGCCCTGTGAGCACCTCCAGAGCCCATTATTTGTTATCATCAGCAGGATCGGGACAGCTATGCCGATTTTACATTTAACCATATATGTACTTAAAGGGGTTGTAAACCCTTGTGTTTTTTGTTTTTTTTAAAATAACATACATATCATACTTACCTCCACTGTGCAGTTCGTTTTGCACAGAGTGGCCCCGATCGATAATCCTCTTCTGGGGTGCCCCAACGGTGCTCGCGGCTCCTCCCCACATCGGGGAAACCCCCTGGGAGAAGCGCTCCCCCGGGGGGGTTACCTTGCGTGTGCGCTCCCGAGTCCAGCATTTGAGTCCATGGACACAGAATGTAGGACTCGGCCCCCCCCCCGGTGCCTACGTCATTGGATTTGATTGACAGCAGCGTGAGCCAATGGCTGCGCTGCTCTCAATCTATCCAATCAAGAGCCAAGACAACAGGCAGAGAGTTCCAGTGTGTCTCCGCCGAGGGAGACAGGATCTGATTGCATGGGGTCTGTCCTACTGTAGTGGACCTGATTGCATTCCGACTGTCCTTCCCTACCGGGATCTGTTTGCAATGGGTCTGTCCTACTGTACAACGTCTGATTGCATGGAGTCTCTCCTACTGTACAGGATCTAACTGCATGGAGTCTGCCCTACTGTACAAGATCTGATTGCATGGAGTCTGTCCTATTGTACAAGATCTGATTGCATGGGGTCTGTCCTATTGTACAAGATCTTAATGCAGGGGGTCTGTCCTACTGTACAAGATCTGATTGCATGGCGTATGTCCTACTGTACAGGATTTGATTGCATGGGGTCTGTACTACTGTACAGGATCTGATTACATTCTGCTGTACGACCGTACCGGGATCTGATTGTATGGGGTCTGCACTACTGTACAAGACCTAATTGCATGGGGTCTGTCCTACTGTAGAGGATCTGATTGCATTGATTATGTCCTACTGTACAAGATGTGACTGCATGGAGTCTGTCCTATTTTACAAGATCTGATTGCATGGGGTCTGTACTACTGTACAAGATCTGATTCCATTGAGTATGTCCTACTGTACAAGATCTGTTTGCATGGAGTATGTCCTACTGCACAAGATCTGATTGCATGGAGTATGTCTTACTGTACATGATATGACTGCAAGGAGTATGTCCTACTGTACAAGATCTGATTGCATGGAATATGCCCTACTGTACAAGATCTGATTGCATGGAGTCTGTCCTACTGTACAAGATCTGATTGCATGGAGTATGCCCTACTGTACAAGATCTGATTGCATGGAGTCTGTCCTACTGTACAAGATCTGATTGCATGGAATCTATCCTACTGTACAGGATCTGTATGCATGCAGTATGTCCTACTGTACAAGATCTGATTGCATGAAGTCTGCCCTACTGTACAAGATATGATTGCGTGGAGTATGTCCTACTGCACAAGATCTGATTGCATGAAGTATGTCCTACTGTACAAGATCTGATTGTGTGGAGTCTGTCCTACTGCACAGGATCTACTTGCATGGAGTCTGTCCTACTGTACAAGATCTGATTGCATGGCGTATGTCCTACTGTACAAGATCTGATTGCATGGCGTATGTCCTACTGTACAGGATCTAATTGCATGGGGTCTGTCCTACTGTACAGGATCTGATTGCATTCGTTCTGTATGACCGTACTGGGATCTGATTGCATGGAGTCTGTCCTACTGTACAAGATCTGATTCTGTGGAGTCTGTCCTACTGTACAAGATCTGATTGCATGGAGTATGTCCTACTGCACAAGATCTGATTGAATGGAGTATGTCTTACTGTACAGGATATGACTGCATGGAGTATGTCCTACTGTACAAGATCTGATTGCATGGATTATGTCCTACTGTACAAGATCTGATTGCATGGAGTCTGTCCTACTGTACAATATCTGATTGCATGGAGTATGTCCTACTGCACAAGATCTGATTGCATGGAGTCTGTCCTACTGTACAAGATATGATTGCGTGGAGTATGTCCTACTGCACAAGATCTGATTGCATGAAGTATGTCCTACTGTACAAGATCTGATTGCATGGGGTCTGTCCTACTGTACAGGATCTAATTGCATGGGGTCTGTCCTACTGTAGAGGATCTGATTGCATTCGTTCTGTACGACCGTACTGGGATCGGATTGCATGGAGTCTGTCCTACTGTACAAGATCTGATTGCATGGAGTATGTCCTACTGTACAAGATCTGACTGCATGGAGTCTGTATTACTGTACAAGATCTGATTTCATGGGGTCTGTACTACTGTGTGTACCGGGATCTGTATGGGGTCTGAGTTGACTGAATATATGAGACAATCACAAGGCTGGTGGGGGTGGGGGTGAATTGTCCCTGAAAACTGCGTTCCAGGTGTTTCTGGAAATTGATTACCTCTGGAAACTGTTGGGTAGATTTCTCTGGGAACTGCTGTCCTACTTTTTGGAGGTGGTATAAATCAGAACATCACCCTTCCTGGCCACATTCCGCCACCCCACCCCCTCCTTTCTCACAATAGCAAAATATAAAATATATGTATATTTTTTCCTCTTTAGGGAATTTGCTCCCTACAAAATGCCGGTTTCATTGCTCGGCTGGGACACCCACCTCCCGGGTATGCTACTGCACATGTACCAGGACACGTCATCTGGGGCTTGCTGTCTCTGGTACCTGCATACAGCACCCTGGTGACACGCGGTGGTGCATGAACTTCACCTGGAGCTGGGTTCAAGACCCCCCCGTGGGGGGAGACAGCCAGCCTTCTGATGACATCATAGATGAAGATGGCGATGTAAGACAAGCACACATCAGCAGGACGGGGGGATCTACGCTGGATGGATGGAGGCGTGAGCGTGTATTTTGTGGTCTACCAAACAGCTACAGTATGAGGGGGGATAGGGGTGGGGGGAAGGTACCAAAGTCACTCTTTTTATTAATTTACAGTAAATCTGCACTAAGTGTGATCTCAACATTCAATCATCTAGAGCCGCCTTTCTTGGAGGAACCATAGAAATCATTTCCCGGTCTCAGGGAACCCCTACGCATGGTGGCCATACACGGAACAATCCGAGTCTTCACCAAATCGGACAATCTGATCGAATCTATGAGTTATTGAGAAGACGCATCATGTCAGTGTCCCATTTCCTAGCACAAATCCTCTACCCCTCAAATTTCCCCTCTGAGCAAACCCCCCCCAGCCTCTAATTAGCCCTTCCCATCACAAATCCCCCTTCCAACAAAAATCATCTCCCCCCTCACTCCAAATCCCCCCCCTACAAAATAAATTCTCCCAACCTAACACAAATCCTCTACCCCTCAAATTTCCCCTCTGAGCAAAAATCTCTCCCCCCGCCTCTAATTAGCCCTTCCCATCACAAATCCCCCTTCCCCCGACACAAATCATCTCCCCCCGCTCCAAATCCCCCCCCCCCCACAAAATAAATTCTCCCTTCTAGCACAAATCCTCTACCACTCAAATTTCCCCTCCAAACACAAATCCTTTCCCCTTCACTCCAAATTCCCCCTCCCATTACAAATCCCCCCACCCCCCAAAAAAAATTCTCCCTTCCTAGCACAAATCCTCTACCACTCAAATTCTCCCTTCAAGCACAAATCCCCCACACTCCTAGCACAAATCACCACCCCCCCCCCCCAAAAAAAAGAGTCCCCTCCTAGCACAACTGCCCCCAAATCAACCCTACTACCAGTAGCACAAACCCCCCTCCCCAAAATAATCCCCCTTCCTATCACTAATCCTCTACCACTCAAATTTCCCCTCCAAGCACAAATCCTCTCCCCCCTCACTCCAAATCCCCCCTCCCATCATAAATTCCCCCCAGTACCCTATTCTAGCACAAA
The DNA here is from genome assembly GCA_037952835.1 of Lithobates septentrionalis. Lineage (NCBI taxonomy): Eukaryota > Metazoa > Chordata > Amphibia > Anura > Ranidae > Lithobates > Lithobates septentrionalis. The sequence continues at coordinate 236,745 of JBBDGP010002387.1, forward strand.
TCCCCCCCCCCCCCCCAAAAAAAAAAAAAAATTCCCCTCCTAGCAAAAATACCCCCTAATCATCCCTTCTAGCACAAATACCCCTCCCAAAACATACATTTCCCCTCCTAACACGAATCCCCCCTACCCCCACCATATTGATTTTTCTAGCAGAAAACTCCATTCTAGCGCAAATCCTTTTCCCCATCTCCCCTCTCAACACTAGTTACCACTCCTAACACACTTCCCCAAATTTCCCCTCCTGGCACAAACCCCCCCCCCCTCAAAATCGCCACTCCTAGCACCCCTCCCTAAATTTCCCCTCCTAGAACAATTCTTACCCCCTGCCACCCCCCTAAATTCCCCCCCACAAGACAAATCCACCCCCCCCAATCTACTTGTGGTGCCCCTGAACCTCACTTAACACCACTGTGATGGTGCCCCCCCCCCCCCCCGAAGCCGCAGGCACCAATTACAGAATTTTGTTAATGACTGGGTGGACGAGGTGGCACCTGCAAGATCCTACGTAAATGAGCATTACAGCCGGGTGCATGTACTCTTATGGTGGCCATATGTTTATCGATTCTATCATTTGATGAAACAATCCACTCCATTTTCTGGTCGAATCCAGAATTTATCATTTTCCCAGCATTTATGTGGGGACCCCCTCAGCCAGACTTCTATGGATGGGTATAGCTGCCACCTCCAGGAGTGGAACACTAGACAAAACAAAGGGCACAGCTCCATCTAGTGGCTATACCCCTGCATTGCTGACAAACTCAGTTTAGGTCAGTGTCCTACATAGATGGGATCATTTTATTAAGGGGATTGTGTTGCTTTTCTTTTGTCTATCTCCGCCACATCCTAAGAAGATTGCTTTGCAGTAGTTGGAGCCATCAGTACGTATCTGATAGCCATGGCTTCCTTTCAGGAGACAGATTCCTTGTTTGTTGTTCTAGATGACACAGGTAAGTGAGAACTGGCATCTACTGCAACCACTTATGGACGAGTGAAGGAAGACTTCCTGAAGGGATGGGAAGCTTTGTTTCTTGAGACTGCCCACTTTACCAGGGGAGTGTGCGTAACCGTTCCCTGATATGTAAGGCTACCCCAGTAGCTACGCGCTTCGATAAATGATCGATTCTTTTTCAAGAGCAATAACCATTCCAGTTGGAAACCAATTTGATCTACATGCCACACACACAGAAGTTGACTCCAATTGTAAGTTAAGATACAATCATAACTTGTAATCGTAATTTATCAATCTCTGTTTCCACAATGCAATCACATAATCTTATTGATTGAAATATGATCGTATTCATGAACAAAGTATCTCAGTGCTGCCAATCAATGCAAAAGGATCAATCGACCCAGTTTGATCAAATCTGGTCTAAATTGAATCAGAATTGATTGGAAGGGAAGTTATTAGGGATGCACCGATATTGGTGCCAATATTGAGCATTTTAATGCTATCGTGAAAATGAAACTGATACTTTTCACGTCAATACAAAATGAGCACAAATCACACTGCAAAGAACCACATGCAATTTGAACAGGTATGCGGTGCAATTCCTGTCCGATTCGCATGTGATTTTCCCCACTGCTCCTGTGTGTGTCGAGAAGGGGGAGACAAGGAAGGTGGGACTTTATATGAAGCACATGGTACCAGGCATCTTTGCACTTCTGCACTTTTTCTCACTGGTCTTACAGCATTCGTTTTTCATCACCCATACACTCCTCGTTCACTTCACTGTTGTTCTGGCAGCCGTTTGGCTGCCTGTATCCACTTCAGGTTTTCCTTTCCTCACCTGCATGGGTTCCTTCCCCACTATCCATACCATTCAGTCACCCATGTTGTCACTTGCCCACTATCATTATTCCTCCCCCCCCCCAGATGTCTAGTGGTCCTCTGCCCACCCTGATTGCTGCCCATTTGGTCGCCCCCGCTGGGCTGTCCACCACGGCTCCCGGTTGGCGTTGTCCTTCGATGGTTTTGGCAGCCCACTACTACACCATTAATCGACTAAATTCAATTAGTAAGTACACTTCGGTGTTATTTGGGGTTCTACCCTACCCCCTTATACTTTTTCAATGATGACTGATTACTGTTCATATTACTCCCAATTTAGACCATCATGTGCATGCTCCTGATGAGTGGCGTATCAGCCACGAAACGCGTAGAGCTACCTGATACCGTGTTTTCATCTACTCATACTCAGATCTTCAAGTTATTATGCATTTTTTACTTCTACAGGCTCAGTGAAGCCTCAGGTCCTGCAGGCATTACTTCGCAATTATATTTGTATTCAATTTTGATTTTGTTTGAGCTATGGAATTTTATTATGGCTCTTTTCATGACAGTGTATAATTACCATTATTTTTACACATGTATTATCATGTATTAACTTTTACCTTCGACATCAATGGTCACGGCTCGTGACATTTGTGTTATCATTTGTGGGCATTTTCTGCTACTGTATTTATTAACTACCTTGATACTAACATTATATGTATGTTCACAAGCATGTATATGATTTAAATTCCCTTGTTCAGCTTAACTACCCTCTTGCTACCATGTGCTTCATATAAAGTCCCACCTTCCTTGTCTCCCCCTTCTCGATATATTAGGGATGGAAATAGATGACCTTACCAGGCCATGATTTCATTCAAAGTCCCATAGGGATGGAATCACGTGACCTCACCAGGTCTAGGCTTCCCAAAAGTCCCTAAACTCCTCTTTTGCTCCTGTGTGTGTATTGGAAGGGAAGTGCCATCTAGTGGGCAGTTTATTAAAATATTTGAACTCACATTAAAGAGGAGTTCCACCCAGGGGGTCCATTAAAAAAAAAAAAAATTAAAAGTCAGCAGCTACAAATACTGCAGCTGCTGACTTTTAATTGGACATTTACCTGTCCCTGGGTCCAGCGACGGTGGATCGAAGCCCCACTCGTCCCCCCCCTCCGCTCATGGGCGCCGGCATTTCAACTGTGGTTGCTGGGCTGTGGCTTCATAGCCTGGCACCCACTGCGCGAGCGGCACCGCGCGCCGTGATTGGCCACTCAATCACCTGGGACCTGCAATGGGTCTCAGATGATTGACAGGAGGGAGGGAGCAGAGCCAAGCCCTTCCTGTGCCGAGGGGGAAGTGATGTCACCAGCCCAGGCAAAGGAAGAGGCAGACTACGAGGGACCACCTAGCAACAGGCATTTAGAGGTAAGTAAAAAAAAAAAATATCCAAATTTTTTTTGGGGTTTTTTTTTAGAATTTTTCAGGTATTTTTGTTTTTTTGGGTGGAACCCCACTTTAAGTACATCACGGCTGCTGGAGGTGCTCACAGGGCTGGAGTAGAGGCGGTCTGCCCCCATGGTGACATTACTTCCACTCTATACCCACACGGGACCCAGAACTTCTCCTCCAGCCCTGTGAGCACCTCCAGAGCCCATTATTTGTTATCATCAGCAGGATCGGGACAGCTATGCCGATTTTACATTTAACCATATATGTACTTAAAGGGGTTGTAAACCCTTGTGTTTTTTGTTTTTTTTAAAATAACATACATATCATACTTACCTCCACTGTGCAGTTCGTTTTGCACAGAGTGGCCCCGATCGATAATCCTCTTCTGGGGTGCCCCAACGGTGCTCGCGGCTCCTCCCCACATCGGGGAAACCCCCTGGGAGAAGCGCTCCCCCGGGGGGGTTACCTTGCGTGTGCGCTCCCGAGTCCAGCATTTGAGTCCATGGACACAGAATGTAGGACTCGGCCCCCCCCCCGGTGCCTACGTCATTGGATTTGATTGACAGCAGCGTGAGCCAATGGCTGCGCTGCTCTCAATCTATCCAATCAAGAGCCAAGACAACAGGCAGAGAGTTCCAGTGTGTCTCCGCCGAGGGAACGAAGGGCTCGGGAGAGTAAAATGGCGGGGCTGGGGGGCTGGTCAGTGTCAGAAGTTGCATTAAGGTGAAAAAACACGAGGGTTTACAACCCCTTTAATATGAGTTAGAACATTTTTATTAAATTGCCCACTAGATGGCATCTATATACAAACACAAGAGCGGTGGGGGGAAATCGCATTCTATTCTTTGCAGTGAGAGTTGCACCCTATCTATTTTGCCTTGACGCAAATCACACCGCAAAGTATCGGTATCGGCGAGTACTTGACCGAAAGTATCGGAACTCGGTATCGGCAAGTACTTGACCGAAAGTATCGGTACTGGTGCTCACCGATAAAAAACGGTATTAGTGCAACCCTAGAAGTTATAGTCATTTGATTGTTTGTGGATTTGATCATTTTGATCGAATTGTACATTAATCAGGTAATAAATTCGAAGCGCGTGCGGCCACCATTGGGACTTGTTCACACGGGCGGCCGAGCTGGACATATAGCCCCTTGTATGCCCTGGGAGGAACACTTTTGATCAATGCACATAGCACCATTTACTTTTGTTTGCACAAACTTTATTGAACTGTCAAAAAGGGGACATTTCATTAACCACTTCAAGTCCAGGCCATAGCCGAATAATGGCTACAGTGCGGACCTCAATTTCAGGGAGGGCGTCATATGATGTGATCACCAATTCCGGCCCCTTACCATGTTATCAGCTGACATCCAATGACAGCTGATCACATGATGTAAACAAAAGCTTGGTAATCTTTTTTTTCTCCTCGCGCTAACAGCGTGAGGAGAAAAAAAAGCCGATCACTGGCTTATGTTCAAGGGACATCAGTCCCAAAGAGGAAGGAGGCACATCTGCCTCCTCTGTGCCCACCAATACCCTTGCCAGTGCCACCTGCCAGTGCCACCTATCAATGCCCATGAGTGCCACCTATCAATGCCCACAAGTGCCACCTATCAATGCCCACCAGTGGTGCTAATCAGTGCCGCCTAGCAGTGCTGCCCATCAGTGTAACCGATCAGTGTCCATTATTGCCACCCATCAGTGCCCATCACTTCCACCTATCGGTGCCCATCAGTGCCGCCTCATCAGCGTACATAAAGGAAAAAAATTACCTGTTTGCAAAATTTTATAACAAAATATTTTAAAAAATTCTAAAAAATCTGGTCTTTTTAAATTTTTTTAACAAAAAATAAAAACCGCATAGGTGATCAAATACCACCAAAAGAAAGCTCTATTTATGGGAAAAAAATGATAAAAATGTAATTTGGGTACAGTGTTGTATGACCGCACAATTGTCATTCAAAGTGCGTCAGCACTGAAAGCTGAAAATTGGTCTGGACAGGAGGGGGGTTTAAGTGCCCAGTAAGCAAGTGGTTAAAGTGTTACTAAACCCAGTAATATATTTAGTAATATTTCACCTGCCCCCTGCAGTGCCCACAGCTTATACATCTTTTTAAAATGAAAATGAAAATATTGCCACTATATACCTTTTTGGATTATCTGTATACCACGGTCAGTGATAAACTGCATAGTTTCTCCAGTGCTGAGAGTTCAGGTAGGAGGAAATTTCCACTTCAGCCTGTGTACACGCCCACATGTGTGATGACATTATCATGTGACCTGGCTATCTCTGAGAACAAGTAATTATTCTCTCCAGCATAAAAGACACAACTGAGCATGTGCAGGTCGGCTACTCTGCCTGTTAGCTGGCCTTCCCCAGATAGACAGTGCAGGAGGGAAAGATCTGTGCATACAGGATAAAACAGCCTTTTTACACAATGCAGAGGATTCCTCCTTAAGTTCTACACTGAGTATAACAAGCATGCTATTCTGCATATACACTACAGACTGATTTTACTGTTGTGGGTTTGGTGACATTTTAAGTTCTGTTGGGTGTACTGCATTGCACCCCCTGTGTTGAAAAAAAGTACTGCATGTGTAGGGTGTGTAGCAGAGCGTCCCAGAGAGAGCCAGGAAAAGTCCTGTTCGGGGTTTATACATCTCCCAGGCTCCTCTCATGCAGGTTCAGGGATCTCTGATCCATGGTCCGGTTCAGGTCTTGGTCCTCTCCCCCAGGCTAATTTAAGCTCACCTGAGCAAGACAGCCCTTGCTCTTGGCCTGGGATACTCAGAGAACTTCTGTGTAAGAGAGCAAAAAGGTATGTGGAAGCTGACAAGCTGTAGGCTTGCTCAGCTTAATAGTTAGGATCTGTAAATATTGTTTAGTTAGTGCCGAGACACGGCTAGGTTTTGTTTTGGCTATTTTTGTTCCTATTTGTTTCTTTTGGAACACTGTACAGCACCTGTATATAGACTTGTAAATATCACAAATAAACACCGCACTGTTTGTCACTATTCCACTGGATTTGGTATCTGTGCCTGAAAGACCACTCATCCCAGGGAGCTTTGTGCCTGCTACCTGTCCCCCAGGTTACATATGGTGGAGAATGCGGGCAGCTGTAGTAAGTTACTACTTAAAAGGCCAGTACCTAGAGTGACTAAACATGGAGGAAATCCTAAAACAATTGGTGATATCCAATGCTGCACAGCAACAATCCAATACTGCACAGCAACAAACAAACGCTATCGCACAGGAGCAAACCAAGGCGCTGTGCCAACAGATTGGTGCTGTACAGGAGCTATCGCAGAGGCTGTTTGAACAGCTAGCCACTGATGCAAAAGAGGATAGGAAAACCCTGGCTGCGGTTGTAGAGACGCTTGCACAGTGGTCACCTGCTAAAGTTAATGTTGTTGGAGACAAGCCCTCAGCCATCCATGTGGGTCGTTTTCTTTCCAAGATGACTGCAGATGATGATCCAGAGGCCTTTCTCTTAACCTTTGAACGGACCGCTGAGAGGGAAGGTTGGCCCAAAACCCAGTGGGCAGGACTGGTCGCCCCCTTGCTGTCTGGAGAATCGCAGAAGGCCTACTATGATTTGGAGTCAGCAGAAGTAGGAGACTATGAAAAGGTCAAGCGGGAAATCCTGGCGCGACTTGGTGTCACCTTGGCAGTTCGAGCACAGCGGGTCCACAGCTGGTTCTTCCAAGACGAGAGGCCCCCAAGATCGCAGATGTTCGACCTAATTCACTTGGTGAGGAAATGGCTACAGCCGGAGTCCCTGTCTGGGCCACAAATAGTGGAGCGTGTGGTCATGGACCAGTTCCTGAGGTCACTACCAGTTCCCCTGCAGAAGTGGGTGAGTCAAGGAGACCCCAACTCGGCGGACAACCTCGTGGAACTTGTTGAAAGGTACTTTGCTGCAGAGAACCTGGTCAACACCCCTACAGCCGCACGGACTTTCCGCCCAAAGCCACGGTCTCCCCAGGCAACCGGTAAGACTGTTCCAGGGGAAGTGGGTGGTAAGCATGGCAAGGAAATAGGGGGGAGGATTTTTGGTGCCAGGACTGAAGTTTGGCGTCCCAAACAAGGGAAGCTACTGCCTGTCAGCAAACCCAACTGGGGAAACATCAGGTGTTTTCGTTGCCAAGAACTGGGACATGTTGCAGCAAACTGTCCATTGACAGATGAACCAATGCAGTGCGATCTGTCCATTAGAAGGCAGTCTATGTTTGCTGCTGTTTCATGCGCTGCAGCACCAAGTATGGGAAAACACATGTGCCAAATGACTGTTAATAATAAGCCTATTACGGCCTTGCTAGACTCTGGAAGTCTAGTGACTTTGGTTACAGCTGAGATGGTTGACACTGTGAATTTGCATGCTAAAAAAATTGCTGTGATCTGTGTACATGGGGATACCCGCGAGTATCCTATAGCCACTGTTCAGTTTAAAACTGGCTTAGGTACGGGGACCCATCCGGTCGGACTTGTGCCCCACTTGGTGCACGAGGCCATCATTGGTAGGGACTTCCCTAAGTTTTGGGAACTGTGGGATCGTCCCGACCCGGTCGCAGTAGCTGACTCAGTGACAGAGCCAGAACTCCTGGCCGCTACTGAAAATGTGGGTTCAGGGGACTCTTCTCAGTGCTCCCCGGGTTTTCCTTTCTCAGTTATGGCAGGAGAGCTGGAGGAGCCTGAGGAGGTCCCCACAACCAGTGGAGCTGGACAGCCATCTGCTGAATCTGAGCCTACGTTGGAGTTTGCTGACCTTAATGTACACAAGGAAAATTTTGGTACCGAGCAGAGAAAAGACCCAACCCTTGCCAGGGCCTGGGAAAATGTAATGGTGATTAATGATGTACCTGTCGAATCAGGGGACAGGCTCTGTTTTCCTTATTTTAGCAGCAATGAGGATTTATTGTATCGTGTATGTAAAAAAAATGATGAAGTGGTGGAACAGTTGGTGGTCCCTAAGCCATACAGACGGGTGGTGTTGGAACTTGCCCATGGGCACTTGCTAGGAGGTCATTTAGGGGTTGAGAAAACTACTGAAAGGGTGTTGCGCAGGTTTTATTGGCCCGGAATACAGAAGGATATTGAGAATTATTGTCAATCCTGTCCTGTGTGTCAGATGTCAGCCCCACTACAACACTTCCGAAGTCCTTTAGTGCCCTTGCCCATTATTGAAGTGCCCTTTGAGAGGATTGCCATGGACCTTGTGGGTCCACTCCCCAAGTCTGCCCGAGGTCATCAGCATATCCTCGTAATCATGGATTATGCTACCCGTTACCCAGAGGCAATTCCCTTACGCACCGCGTCTGCTAAAAACATTGCCAAAGAGCTGTTTATGGTGTTCAGTCGTGTTGGAATCCCTAAAGAAGTCCTTACAGACCAGGGCACCCCATTTATGTCACGAATAACTAGAGAGCTGTGCAAGTTATTTAAGGTGACGCAATTGCGAACCTCGGTGTACCATCCTCAAACGGATGGCTTGGTGGAACGCTTCAATAAAACATTAAAGAGCATGTTAAAAAAGGTTGTTGACAAGGATGGGAAAAACTGGGACTTCCTGATACCATACTTGATGTTTGCCATCAGGGAGGTTCCCCAGTCCTCCACGGGGTACTCTCCCTTTGAGTTGCTTTATGGGAGACACCCTCGGGGACTCTTGGACATAGCCAAAGAAACTTGGGAGGGGGAGCAGACACCCCATAAAAGTGTCATTGAGCATATCGCTCAAATGCAGGACAGGATTGCAGCAATCATGCCGTTGGTAAAAGAACACTTACTGCAGGCCCAAACAGCTCAACAGAGGATATACAACAGGGGGGCCCAACTCCGTGTTTTCTCACCTGGTGATAGGGTCCTGGTGTTAGTTCCCACTGTTGAGAGCAAGTTCCTGGCTAAGTGGCAGGGTCCCTTTGAAGTAATTGAAAGAGTTGGGGAGGTCAATTACAAAATATATCAACCAGGAAAAAGGAAGCCCGAACAGATTTACCACATAAACCTGTTAAAGCCCTGGAAGGATAGACTGGCGTTAACTGCGAGGTCCCTCCCGGTAACGCCTAAGGGTACTGAGTCTCCTCTGATCCCTGAGGTCACGATTCCAGACACCCTGTCATATTCTCAAAAGCAGGAAACTAGAGAATTCCTGATAAGAAATAGAGAGAAATTTTCAGAGTTACCTGGCACGACTTCAGCAGTTCAGCATGATATTGTTACTGAACCTGGGGTCCGTGTCAAGCTAAAACCATACCGAATTCCTGAAGCGAGGAGAAAGGACATCAGCGAGGAAGTTAAAAGAATGTTGGAGCTAGATGTCATTGAGGAATCTAATAGTGACTGGTCTAGCCCCATCGTGTTAGTCCCAAAACCGGATGGCACTTGGAGGTTCTGTAATGACTTCAGGAAGCTTAATGCAGTGACAAAGTTTGACACGTACCCAATGCCCAGAGTGGACGAACTTATAGACCGACTTGGCAAGGCTCGCTATCTGACCACTTTGGACTTGACAAAAGGTTATTGGCAAATACCCCTGACTGGTAGCGCCAAAGAGAAGACTGCATTTGTGACCCCAGAGGGTTCCTTTCAATATAAAAAAATGCCTTTTGGGTTGCAAAATGCCCCCGCCACATTTCAGAGGGCCATGGACAGGACTCTAAGACCCCACCGACAATATGCAGCAGCATATCTAGATGACATAGTGGTACATAGCACTGACTGGGAGTCTCACTTGCCCGGGTCCAGGCTGTCCTCGATTCCCTCTTCAAAGAAGGTTTTACAGCAAATCCAAAAAAATGTGCCATTGGTCTAGAGGAAGCCAAGTATTTGGGCTACACTATTGGGCGTGGTGTAATAAAACCTCAAGTGAATAAAATAGAAGCCATCCAGGAATGGCCACGTCCTGCAAACAAGAAGCAGGTCAGGGCCTTTCTTGGCATTGCGGGGTATTATAGAAGATTTATCCCAAATTTTGCAACTATAGCTGCCCCACTGACAGACCTTACGAAAGGGAGAGACTCTGTAATGGTGAAATGGTCCTCAGTAGCAGAGGAATCTTTCCAAGTCCTGAAGAAGGCTCTTTGTGCACAACCAGTACTGTACTCCCCCGATTTCTCCAAAGATTTTTTGGTTCAGACGGATGCGTCTGATGTTGGTATCGGGGCAGTACTATCACAGGTACACAATGGGGAAGAACACCCTGTGGTGTACCTAAGCAGAAAGCTCAACGACCATGAGCAAAGGTATGCAGTCATTGAAAAGGAGTGTTTAGCCATAAAGTGGGCCGTGGACGCACTCAGGTACTATTTGTTAGGACGCCAGTTTGAGTTAATAACTGACCATGCTCCTCTGAAATGGATGGCCCAAAAGAAGGAGACTAATAGACGGGTGAACCGGTGGTTTTTGGCTCTACAGGATTACTCATTCACTGTAAAACACAGGCCAGGTGTTGAGATGGGGAATGTAGATGCCCTGTCCCGTGTTCACTCCTGTTGGGCTACAGGTGTTCCAACCCTGGGGTTGAAACAAGGGGGGAGGATATGTAGCAGAGCGTCCCAGAGAGAGCCAGGAAAAGTCCTGTTCGGGGTTTATACATCTCCCAGGCTCCTCTCATACAGGTTCAGGGATCTCTGATCCATGGTCCGGTTCAGGTCTTGGTCCTCTCCCCCAGGCTAATTTAAGCTCACCTGAGCAAGACAGCCCTTGCTCTTGGCCTGGGATACTCAGAGAACTTCTGTGTAAGAGAGCAAAAAGGTATGTGGAAGCTGACAAGCTGTAGGCTTGCTCAGCTTAATAGTTAGGATCTGTAAATATTGTTTAGTTAGTGCCGAGACACGGCTAGGTTTTGTTTTGGCTATTTTTGTTCCTATTTGTTTCTTTTGGAACACTGTACAGCACCTGTATATAGACTTGTAAATATCACAAATAAACACCGCACTGTTTGTCACTATTCCACTGGATTTGGTATCTGTGCCTGAAAGACCACTCATCCCAGGGAGCTTTGTGCCTGCTACCTGTCCCCCAGGTTACAGGTGTTAAAGCGGAGTTCCACCCAAAAATGGAACTTTCGCTTTAAGCACTCCTCGCCCCCTTACATGCCACATTTGGCATGTCATTTTTTTAGGGGGGGAGTGGGGGCTTCGTTAGGAGGGGGACTTGCTGTCCCACTTCCTTCTTCCACCCAGGGACCGCCAAGGCGACTCCTCCTTTAGCCTTAGGCGGCCCCTCCCTCTAGGCAATCTCCTGGGACACGTGACAGGTCCCAGGAGATCGCCTGTCCACTCTGGGAGTGCATCGTTCCTCGGGAATGCGCCGCGCCTGGCCGTGAAGCCGAAAGCTGTCACGGCCGGGTGCCCAGAGTTACAATGGAGGCGCCGGCGGAGAGGAGGAGGAGAAAAGGGACGCTCCGTTCGGCCGCATCGCTGGACCGTGGAACAGGTAAGTGTCTGTTTATTAAAAGTAAGCAACTACACTTTTTGTAGCTTGTGACTTTTAATAAACATAAAAAGCCTGGAACTCCGCTTTAATTGGCATGATCGGAAATAAGGCTTTTTGCCTGGTCGTACATTGGGATTGCTCTGGGCAAGGCTACCTAGGGCAGTCCCAATACAACTGGTGTGAATGTGCCACCTCCTGAAAGGCCATGCTTCCTTTGCAGCATAGTTGCTATTTTTTGAATAGCTCAAAGTACAGTATATAATATCGCCAGCACACAGTGGATCACCAAAATCAAAGCAAAATATTGATTTGAAAAGGTTACATCACAGCAGTAAGGTGCAACATTTTAGGACTCCTTCAGGAATGGCTGACAGCCATTGGTTGCTGTTGTTCCTCCTAATGACCCCTAGTTACCGCAGGACACAGTAGTGACGTAGGGGGTTATCAGGATGAACCACAACCAAGGCTTTTCAGCTGGAGCTTGGTGGAACTCGGTTCCACCACCTCTGCTCCCTGCTTACCACTATCACTTGTAAACACAGAAGTCTGGCTTCTGTGTTTACAAGTGTAAGCTTGTCTCCCAACTGCTCCAACAGATCTGATCTCTCTAGTGCATACCTCTCAACTTTCTGAGCTGGGAATGAGGGACACCTATCAGCAAAAGCATGCAGGCATAGGACACACACCCTGCCACGCCCTCTTAAAGGAGAATTGTACAAAAAAAAAAAAATTGGTTAAACCCACAAGTGCTTTTTACCACTACTATTTCTTTATATTGGCTTTTGAAATTTACAAATGCAGCAATTTAGAAATCAGATGAAAGGTTTAGTGCTGGAAAACACTTTTTGATAGATAAAAAGTGCATTTTAAAAACATCAATATAGATCAGACCAAAATGAGGGACAATTGAGGAGGAATGAGGGACATTGCTCCAAATCAGGGACAGTCCCTCGAAATCAGGGACAGTTGGGAGCTATGCTAGTGGCTCCCACTGAGTTCAGGATGGGGACAAGGGAGATGCCGGTGCCTGCAGTGCAGATCCCAACACCCCAACTGGATGATTTTCCTGCAAGTGAGAGAGGCAGAGCCACCTACAGTGTGCCGGGAGGTACTAGAGCTGGCTGGGTGCTTCAGCTTAATGCACCAACACAAGTAAGACATGTGGAAGATGGTGGAGCTTTTAGGGAGGGAGGGAGAAGATGAGGGCAGTGGAGGTGGGGGGAGGTTGCATGCAGAGGTCAGAACTGAAGAGGGGTGAAAGTGAGATATGGATGGGGGATGCAGAGGTAAGCAGCTGTGGAAGAAGGCTGAACTCTGCACTCTGTGTTTAGTGCACCCCTGAACCCTGCACTCTGTATGCAGCGCACCTCTGAATTCTGCACTATGTACATAGCACCCCCCAAACTCTTCAAGTAGCGTATCTCTAAACTCTGTACTCTGTACTTAAAGAGGAGTTCCACCCAGGGGGTCCATTAAAAAAAAAGAAATTAAAAGTCAGCAGCTACAAATACTGCAGCTGCTGACTTTTAATTGGACACTTACCTGTCCCTGGGTCCAGCGATGCGGGGGATCGAAGCCCCGCTCGTCCCCCCCCTCCACTCGTTGGCGCCGGCATTTCAACTGTGGGCGCCGGGCTGTGGCTTCACAGCCTGGCACCCACTGTGCATGCACGAGTGGCGCCGCGCGCCGTGATTGGCCGCTCAATCACCTGGGACCTGTAATGGGTCCCAGATGATTGACAGGAGGGAGGGAGCAGAGCCAAGCCCTTCCTGTGCCGAGGGGGAAGTGATGTCACCAGCCCAGGCAAAGGAACAGGCAGACTACGAGGGACCACCTAGCAACAGGCATTTAGAGGTAAGTAAAAAAAAAAAAAATATCCAAATGTTTTTTGGGGTTTTTTTTAGAATTTTTCAGGCATTTTTGTTTTTTTGGGTGGAACCCCACTTTAATGCACTCCAGGTATAAGACCCTTGCACTGTTGGCGTAATTTGACAACACTCACTATTTGATGTGGTTCAGAGGGTGTGTGTGGGGGGGGAAGGGTGGTTTGGGGGAGTCATCTCCTGTTGAGTTCCTACACCTATTTTCTTAAAAAAAAAAAGCCCTGCACAGCACATGTACTTTGAAAAAATATAGACACCAGGTAGCAGAGATACTAGTTTTATTAGTGATTTCAAATGTTTCCCTTGTTCTCATATTGCGTTTTTTTTTTTAACTGCATTTTTATTAGCATGATCCTTGACTTTCACATCCCAGCTGCCAGCTTCTTATAAATATGCTCTATATGCTTGACAAAGCAGGTAGAACCTCCAACACACACGGCCTAGCAACTCATCCTGCTGAACCTGAAAAGAGCTTCCCTGTCTCTGCTGTAAGTTGCGAGCACTCAGAAATCACTGCGTCTCCAGGTTCTGACGGCTCTTTCTGGGCTGCTTGTACCATCATCCAGCCAGGATCGAGGACTCTGTAGAGTAAGTATGGAGAGATGCCCATCCCTCCCTCCTATGGGGCTTACTGTATTATGAGCTGATTTTTTAGGGCTCGTTCATAAGTGCTTTGATTTCAGAAGAGCGATCCGCATTCAGATCGCTCTTCAAAGAGCATTTGACAAGCAGTGAGGAGATATTGTATCGCCTCCTCACTCACCCCTTCTTTAACCCCTTGATCCTTGTACTAGCATGCCGCAACCCTGTGTATTGCTCGCGGTTGCGGGTTGCTTGCAGAGCACCAACATTCGCTTGAATTGGTCACACTCAGCAGGTGCTATGCCCACTGAAAACAACAGTGAATATAATTCCTGCTGCTCCTGCAAAGCACCACGGCCTGTGTACAATCCCAGCCACCACCTCTGCAGGTAAAGGCGGAGTGGTTGGGGGATGGTAAAAATGTGCTCCAACTGCAGGGTTTTACCACCCCCTCAACCACTAGTGTGAATGAGCACTTGCATCACCCTGTACGTGCAATTACGTGGTTTTGTTTTTAATTTTTATTTATTAAAGTGACTTCTATAGAGGAGATATCAAGCAGAGTGGTTATGACTGATAGCCTCTAGCATCAACACCCCAATGATAAATCAAAAGAAAAAGTTGAGTAAATTGGACTTTTAAGGTGCATCTAGTGTGACCCTCAGGAAACAACACATATATAAAAAAAATAGGAATTTTATTGTAAGAAACATAAAAATGGGTTAGTGAACCTAAGATAAAAACATATTTAGATGAATACCATAGGGTTCAGTGAAAACCCCCCCAAAAAAACACCTTCCCCAAGTGTAATAGTATAAAAACAGAGGATACTGATAGTACAAGAACATAATATATCATAAAGAATGTGGGGAAGTGTCTAGCTCAACATGTTTCACATGTTGAGCTTCTTCAGGGATGCAACTGCTGAAAAAGGTATATACATACACCAATTAACATGATAAAAACACACACACACACACATATATATATATACATATATATATATATATATATATATATATATATATATATATATATATATATATATATATATATATATATATATATACAATATCTCACAAAAGTGAGTACTCCCCTCACATTTTTGTAAATATTTTATTCTATCTTTTCATGTGACAACACTGAAAAAATGACACTTTGCTACAATGTAAAGTAGTGAGAGTACAGCTTGTATAACAGTGTAAATTTGCTGCCCCCTCAAAATAACTCTGTCATGGTTATGCAGTAATTTTTCTCTGTCAGCTTACCTCACCTCATGTGTTCAGACTAAGAGGCCAGACACTCACACCTGGGTGTTTTTATAACCTCTCCTCTAAGCATGGCTCCACCCCAGGCCCTATCAGGGAACCCTATATTAACCTGCGCACTGCTAACCAGCAGTGCTGATCAACTATTGTGTATTTGGCTTCCTGCTGGCCATTTGCTCTTTGTTTGTCTCTGTTACCGACCTTAGCGTGTTCCAGACTATTCCTGTCTGCTCGTGACCCTGAACTTTTGGCGTGTCCCTGACTATCCCTGTTTGCCTGTGAACCTGAACCTTTGGTGTGTACTCTGTTGTCCTGGTCTGCTTGTGGCCCCGACCTTGGCTTATTCCCTTACTATCCCTATCCTCCTGTTGCCTACTGTGGGCGTGAGCTAGGGGACCCTGGGTGTTGCGACCTGGAGCCAGTTGCAGCCCAGTCCATCCTCACCACTAGAGGCTCTGGCGAACACCTGCTGGCTCTTAGACTCCGCGCCCTAGGGAATCTTACGCTCTAACACCGGTGGGATCTGTGTTGGTGTTCCAGCGGCCCTGCCTTCCTTACCACTGACTCCCATCCACAGCAGTCAGCCGTAGGGTCCACTACCTTGCGGTGCACTCCTGATCCCAACGGTGTACATCTGTCACCTGACCTCAGGTGACCTGACAAACTCAACACACAACCATTATTATCTAAACCGCTGGCAACAAAAGTGAGCACACCCCTAAGTGAAAATGTCCAAATTGGGCCCAAAGTGTCAATATTTTGTGTGGCCACCATTATTTTCTAGCACTGCCTTAACCCTCTTGGGCGTGGAGTTCACCAGAGCTTCACAGGTTGCCACTGAAGTCCTCTTCCACTCCTCCATGACGACATCATGGAGCTGGTGGACGTTAGAGACCTTGTGCTCTTCCACCTTCCGTTTGAGGATGCCTCACAGATGCTCAATAGGGTTTAGGTTTGGAGACATGCTTGGCCAGTCCGTCACCTTTACCCTCAGCTTCTTTAGCAAGGCAGTGGTCATCTTGGAGGTGTGTTTGGGGTCTTTATAATGTTGGAATACTGCCCTGCGGCCCAGTCTCCGAAGGGAAGGGATCATGCTCTGCTTCAGTATGTCACAGTACATGTTGGCATTCATGGTTCCCTCAAGGAACAGTAGCTCTCCAGTGCCGGCAGCACTCATGCAGCCCCAGACCATGACACTCCCACCACCATGCTTGACTGTAGGCAAGACGCACTTGTCTTTGTACCCCTCACCTGGTTTCCGCCACACACACTTGACACCATCTGAACCAAATAAGTTTATCTTGGTCTCATCAGACCACAAGACATGGTTCCAGTAATCCATGTCCTTAGTCTGCTTGTCTTCAGCAAACTGTTTGCGGACTTTTTTGTGCATCATCTTTAGAAGAGGCTTCCTTCTGGGATGACAGCCATGCAGACCAATTTGATGCAGTATGCGGCTTATGGTCTGAGCACTGACAGGCCAACCCCCTACTCCTTCAACCTCTGCAGCAATGCTGGCAGCACTTATATGTCTATTTCCCAAAGACAACCTCTGGATATGACGCTGAGCACATGCACTCAACTTCTTTGGTTGACCATGGCGAGGCCTTTCCCGAGTGGAACCTGTCCTGTTAAACCGCTGTATGATCTTGGTCGCTGTGCTGCAGCTCAGTTTCAGGGTCTTGGCAATCTTCTTATAGCCTAGGCCAGTGGTTCTCAACCGGAGAGGTCCCCAGGGGTTCCGCGGCAATCTGACTGTCAGTCGCAGGCAGCTAAAAGGAGGATCGCACAGACAGAGATAGGCACGGAAGCAGTTGACATCCTACTGAAGGTAGCGCGCTGTTCCTCGCTGGCCC
This sequence comes from Lithobates septentrionalis, assembly GCA_037952835.1. Lineage (NCBI taxonomy): Eukaryota > Metazoa > Chordata > Amphibia > Anura > Ranidae > Lithobates > Lithobates septentrionalis. Next base: position 253,989 of record JBBDGP010002387.1, read on the forward strand.
CTTCTCCCCTCCTGTCCTTCCCAAGTGGTTGTATGTGACATCATCTGGGGTGGACAGAATAGGGGGGGCCGCGGGGGAACAGCGCGCCACTGGAGGAGATACGAAATGAGTTCTGAAGCCAGAAGAAGAAAGCCGGTACTGAAGTGTGCCCAGCTGTGTCCCCCCACAATGTGCCCAACAGTCTGTACCATGTAATGTCCCCTGTCATGTACCCTGTCCCATGTAATGTCTCCTGTCATGTACCCTGTCCCGTGTAATGTCTCCTGTCATGTACCCTGTCCCATGTAATGTCTCCTGTCATGTACCCTGTCCCATGTAATGTCTCCTGTCATGTACCCTGTCCCACGTAATGTCTCCTGTCATGTACCCTGTCCCACGTAATGTCTCCTGTCATGTGCCCTGTCCCATGTAATGTCCCCTGTCATGTGCCCTGTCCCTGTAATGTCCCCTGTCATGTGCCCTGTCCCTGTAATGTCCCCTGTCATGTGCCCTGTCCATGTAATGTGCCCTGTCATGTGCCCTGTCCCATGTAATGTGCCCTGTCATGTGCCCTGTCCCATGTAATGTGCCCTGTCATGTGCCCTGTCCCAGTAATGTCCCCTGTCATGTGCCCTGTCCATGTAATGTCCCTTGTCATGTGCCTTGTCCCATGTAATGTCCCTTGTCATGTGCCCTGTCCATGTAATGTCCCTTGTCATGTGCCCTGTCCCATGTAATGTGCCCTGTCCCATGTAATGTCCCTTGTCATGTTCCCTGACCCAGGTAATGTGCCCTGCCCCATGTAATGTCCCTTGTCATGTGCCATGTTCCATGTAATGTGCTCTGACCCATGTAATGTCCCCTGTCATGTGCCCTGTCCCTGTAATGTCCCATGTAATGTGCCCTGTCCCATGTAATGTGCCCTGTCCCATGTAATGTGCCCTGTCCCATGTAATGTCCCTTGTCATGTGCTCTGTCCCATGTAATGTGCCCTGTCATGTGCCCTGTCCCATGTAATGTCCCCTGTCATGTGCCCTGTCCCATGTAATGTGCCCTGTCCCATGTAATGTCCCCTGTCATGTGCCCTGTCCCATGTAATGTCCCCTGTCATGTGCCCTGTCCCATGTAATGTCCCCTGTCATGTGCCCTGTCCCATGTAATGTCCCCTGTCATGTCCCCTGTAATGTCCCCTGTCATGTGCCCTGTCCCATGTAATGTCCTCTGTCATGTGCCCTGTTCCATGTAATGTGCCCTGCCCCATGTAGTGTGCCCTGTCATGTGCCCTGTTCCATGTAATGTGCCCTGCCTATGTAGTGTTCCATGTCCCATGTAATGTCCCCTGTCATGTGCCCTGTTCCATCATCTGTGACATCATCTGGGGTGGACAGAATAGGGGGGGCCGCGGGGGAACAGCGCGCCACTGGAGGAGATATGAAATGAGTTCTGAAGCCAGAAGAAGAAAGCCGGTACTGAAGTGTGCCCAGCTGTGTCCCCCCACAATATGCCCAACAGTCTGTCCCATGTAATGTCTCCTGTCATGTACCCTGTCCCATGTAATGTCTCCTGTCATGTACCCTGTCCCATGTAATGTCTCCTGTCATGTACCCTGTCCCATGTAATGTCTCCTGTCATGTGCCCTGTCCCTGTAATGTACCCTGTCCCATGTAATCTCTCCTGTCATGTGCCCTGTCCCATGTAATGTCCCCTGTGATGTGTCCTGTCCCTGTAATGTCCCCTGTGATGTGTCCTGTCCCATGTAATGTCCCCTGTCATGTGTCCTGTCCCTGTAATGTCCCCTGTCCTGTGCCCTGTCCCATCTAATGTCCCCTGTCATGTGTCCTGTCCCTGTAATGTCCCCTTTCATGTGTCCTGTCCCTGTAATGTCCCCTTTCATGTGTCCTGTCCCTGTAATGTCCCCTGTCATGTGTCCTGTCCCATGTAATGTCCCCTGTCATGTGTCCTGTCCCATGTAATGTCCCCTGTCATGTGCCCTGTCCCTGTAATGTGCCCTGTCATGTCCCCTGTCATGTCCCCTGTCATGTGCCCTGTCCCATGTAATGTCCCCTGTCATGTGCCCTGTCCCATGTAATGTCCCCTGTCATGTGCCCTGTCCCATGTAATGTCCCCTGTCATGTGCCCTGTCCCTGTAATGTCCCCGGTCATGTGCCCTGTCCCTGTAATGTCCCCGGTCATGTGCCCTGTCCCTGTAATGTCCCCGGTCATGTGCCCTGTCCCTGTAATGTCCCCGGTCGTGTGCCCTGTCCCTGTAATGTGCCCTGTCATGTGCCCTGTCCCATGTAATGTGCCCTGTCATGTGCCCTGTCCCATGTAATGTGCCCTGTCATGTGCCTTGTCCCATGTAATGTCCCCTGTCATGTGCCCTGTCCATGTAATGTCCCCTGTCATGTGCCTTGTCCCATGTAATGTCCCCTGTCATGTGCCCTGTCCATGTAATGTCCCCTGTCATGTGCCCTGTCCATGTAATGTCCCTTGTCATGTGCCCTGTCCCATGTAATGTCCCTTGTCATGTGCCCTGTCCCATGTAATGTCCTCTGTCATGTGCCCTGTCCTATGTAATGTGCCCTGTCCCATGTAATGTCCCTTGTCATGTGCTCTGTCCCATGTAATGTGCCCTGTCATGTGCCCTGTCCCATGTAATGTCCCCTGTCATGTGCCCTGTCCCATGTAATGTTCCCTGTCATGTGCCCTGTCCCATGTAATGTCCCCTGTCATGTGCCCTGTCCCATGTAATGTCCCCTGTCATGTGCCCTGTCCCATGTAATGTCCCCTGTCATGTGCCCTGTTCCATGTAATGTGCCCTGCCCCATGTAATGTCCCCTGTCATGTGTCCTGTTCCATGTAATGTGCCCTGCCTATGTAGTGTTCCATGTCCCATGTAATGTTCCATGTAATGTGCCCTGTCCTATGTAATGTCCCTTGCCATGTGCCCTGTTCTATGTAATGTGTTCTGCCCCATGTAATGTTCCCTGTCCCATGTAATGTCCCCTGTTATGTGTCCTGTCCCATGTAATGTGTCCTGCCCCATGTAATATCCCTTGTCATGTGCCATGTTCCATGTAATGTGCTCTGCCCCATGTAATATGCCCTGTCCCATGTAATGTCTCCTGTCATGTGCCCTGTCCCTGTAATGTCTCCTGTCATGTGCCCTGTCCCTGTATTGTCCCCTGTCATGTGCCCTGTCCCCTGTCATGTGCCCTGTCCCCTGTCATGTGCCCTGTCCCCTGTCATGTGCCCTGTCCCCTGTCATGTCCCTTGTCACGTGCCCTGTTCTATGTAATGTGCCCTGTCCCATGTAATGTCCCCTGTCATGTGCCCTGTCCCATGTAATGTGCCCTGTCCCATGTAATGTGCCCTGTCCCATGTAATGTCCCCTGTCATGTGCCCTGTCCCATGTAAGGTGCCCTGTCCCATGTAATGTGCCCTGCCCCATGTAATGTCCCTTGTCATGTGCCATGTTCCATGTAATGTGCTCTGCCCCATGTAATATGCCCTGTCCCATGTAATATGCCCTGTCCCATGTAATGTGCCCTGTTCCTGTAATGTCTCCTGTCATGTGCCCTATCCCTGTAATGTCTCCTGTCATGTGCCCTGTCCCTGTAATGTCCCGTGTCATGTGCCCTTTCGCATGTCATGTGCCCTTTCGCAGTTTCGCATGTCATGTGCCCTGTCGCATGTCATGTGCCCTGTCGCATGTCATGTGCCCTGTCGCATGTCATGTGCCCTGTCATGTGCCCTGTCCCATGTAATGTCCCCTGTCATGTGCCCTGTCCCATGTAATGTCCCCTGTCACGTGGCGTGTCCCATGTAATGTCCCCTGTCACGTGCCCTGTCCCATGTAATGTCCCCTGTCACGTGCCCTGTCCCATGTAATGTCCCCTGTCATGTGCCCTGTCCCATGTAATGTCCCCTGTCATGTGCCCTGTCCCATGTAATGTCTTCTGTCATGTGCCCTGTCCCATGTAATGTCCCCTGTCATGCGCCCTGCCCCATGTAGTGTGCCCTGCCCCATGTAGTGTGCCCTGCCCCATGTAGTGTGCCCTGCCCCATGTAGTGTGCCCTGTCATGTGCTCTGTTCCATGTAATGTGCCCTGTCCCATGTAATGTCCCCTGTCATGTGCCCTGTCCCATGTAATGTGCCCTGTCCCATGTAATGTGCCCTGTCCCATGTAATGTCCCCTGTCATGTGCCCTGTCCCATGTAATGTCCCCTGTCGTGTGCCCTGTCCCATGTAATGTCCCCTGCCGTGTGCCCTGTCCCATGTAATAAAAAAAACAAACAAGATATTTGGGGGGCACACCTTCTCACTAAAGCTGGTGCAGCCATAAGACCATACAATGGAAGAGAAATATTACAGCGCACACATGCAAAAAGATTCACCTCCAGCAAGGCTAATTTAAAAACACCTAAACATTCTCAAAAAGACATTTTCAAAAATATGGGGATTTGGTCACACCATATTGCTATATGGTGCTAAGCCCACTTACTGCGACTGTCTTTTTGAGAATGTTTAGGTGTTTTTAAATTGGCCTTGCTGAGGTGAATCTTTTTGCATGTGTGCGCTGTAATATTTCTCTTCTGTCCCATGTAATGTCCCCTGTCATGTGCTCTGCCCCATGTAATGTGCTCTGCCCCATGTAGTGTGCCCTGTCCCATGTAGTGTGCCCTGTTCCATGTAATGTGCCCTGTCCCATGTCGTGTGCCCTGTTCCATGTAATGTGCCCTGTCCCATGTCGTGTGCCCTGTTCCATGTAATGTCCCTTGTCGTGTGCCATGTGCCCTGTTCCATATAATGTGCTCTGCCCCATGTAATGTGCCCTGTCCCATGTAATGTCCCCTGTCATGTGCCCTGTCCCATGTAATGTGCCCTGTCCCATGTAATGTCCCCTGTCATGTGCTCTGCCCCATGCAATGTGCCCTGTCCCATGTAATGTCCCCTGTTGTGTGCCCTGTCCCATGTAATGTCCCCTGTAGTGTGCCCTGTTCCATGTAATGTCCCCTATCATGTGCCCTGTCCCATGTAATGTCCCCTGTCATGTGCTCTGCCCCATGTAATGTGCTCTGCCCCATGCAATGTGCCCTGTAATGTTCCCTGTCATGTCCCCTGGCCCTGTCCCATGTAATGTCCCCTGTCCTATGCCCTGACCCATGTAATGTCCCCTGTAGTGTTCCCTGTCCCATGTAATGTCCCCTGTCGTGTGCCCTGTCCCATGTAATGTCCCCTGTCGTGTCCCCTGTCCCATGTAATGTCCCCTGTCATGTGCCCTGTCCCACGTAATGTCCCCTGTCATGTGCCCTGTCCCTGTAATGTCTCCTGTCATGTGCCCTGTCCCTGTATTGTCTCCTGTCATATGCCCTGTCCCCTGTCATGTGCCCTGTCCCCTGTCATGTGCCCTGTTCCATGTAATGTGCCCTGTCATGTGCCCTGTTCCATGTAATGTGCCCTGTCCTATGTAATGTCCCTTGTCACGTGCCCTGTTCTATGTAATGTGTTCTGCCCCATGTAATGTGCCCTATCCCATGTAATGTCCCATGTAATGTGCCCTGTCCCATGTAATGTGCCCTGTCCCATGTAATGTGCCCTGTTCCATGTAATGTCCCTTGTCATGTGCCATGTTCCATGTAATGTGCTCTGCCCCATGTAATATGCCCTGTCCCATGTAATGTCTCCTGTCATGTGCCCTGTCCCTGTAATGTCTCCTGCCATGTGCCCTGTCCCTGTAATGTCCCCTGTCATGTGCCCTGTCCCCTGTCATGTGCCCTGTCCCATGTAATGTCCCCTGTCATGTGCCCTGTCCCATGTAATGTCCCCTGTCATGTGCCCTGTCCCATGTAATGTCCCCTGTCATGTGCCCTGTCCCATGTAATGTCCCCTGTCATGTGCCCTGTCCCATGTAATGTCCCCTGTCATGTGCCCTGTCCCATGTAATGTCCCCTGTCATGTGCCCTGTCCCATGTAATGTCCCCTGTCATGTGCCCTGTCCCATGTAATGTCCCCTGTCATGTGCCCTGTCCCCTGCATTGTGCCCTGTCCCATGTAATGTCCCCTGCATTGTGCCCTGTCCCATGTAATGTCTCCTGTCATGTGCCCTGTCCCATGTAATGTCCCCTGTCATGCGCCCTGCCCCATGTAGTGTGCCCTGCCTCATGTAGTGTGCCCTGTCATGTGCTCTGTCCCATGTAATGTCCCCTGTCGTGTGCCCTGTCGTGTGCCCTGTCCCATGTAATGTGCCCTGTCCCATGTAATGTCCCCTGTTGTGTGCCCTGTCCCATGTAATAAAAAAACAAACAAGATATTTGGGGGGCACACCTTCTCACTAAAGCTGGTGCAGCCATAAGACCATACAATAGAAGAGAAATATTACAGCGCACACATGCAAAAAGATTCACCTCCAGCAAGGCTAATTTAAAAACACCTAAACATTCTCAAAAAGACATTTTCAAAAATATGGGGATTTGGTCACACCATATTGCTATATGGTGCTAAGCCCACTTACTGCGACTGTCTTTTTGAGAATGTTTAGGTGTTTTTAAATTAGCCTTGCTGGAGGTGAATCTTTTTGCATGTGTGCGCTGTAATATTTCTCTTCTGTCCCCTGTCATGTCCCCTGTCATGTCCCCTGTCATGTCCCCTGTCATATGCCCTGTTCCATATAATGTGCTCTGCCCCATGTAATGTCCCCTGTCATGTGCCCTGTCCCATGTAATGTCCCCTGTCATGTGCCCTGTCCCATGTAATGTCCCCTGTCATGTGCCCTGTCCCATGTAATGTCCCTTGTCATGTGCCCTGTCCCATGTAATGTCCCCTGTCATGTGCCCTGTCCCATGTAATGTCTCCTGTCATGTGCCCTGTCCCATGTAATGTCTCCTGTCATGTGCCCTGTCCCTGTAATGTCTCCTGTCATGTGCCCTGTCCCTGTAATGTCTCCTGTCATGTGCCCTGTCCCTGTAATGTCTCCCGTCATGTGCCCTGTCCCATGTAATGTCCCCTGTCCCATGTAATGTCCCCTGTCATGTGCCCTGTCCCATGTAATGTCCCCTGTCATGTGCCCTGTCCCATGTAATGTCCCCTGTCATGTGCCCTGTCCCATGTAATGTCCCCTGTCATGTGCCCTGTCCCATGTAATGTCCCCTGTCATGTGCCCTGTCCCATGTAATGTCCCCTGTCATGTGCCCTGTCCCATGTAATGTCCCCTGTCATGTGCCCTGTCCCATGTAATGTCCCCTGTCATGTGCCCTGTCCCATGTAATGTCTCCTGTCATGTGCCCTGTCCCATGTAATGTCTCCTGTCATGTGCCCTGTCCCATGTAATGTCTTCTGTCATGTGCCCTGTCCCATGTAATGTCCCCTGTCATGCGCCCTGCCCCATGTAGTGTGCCCTGTCATGTGCCCTGCCCCATGTAATGTCCCCTGTCATATGCCCTGTCCCATGTAATGTCCCCTGTCATGTGCCCTGTCCCATATAATGTCCCCTGTCATGTGCCCTGTCCCATGTAATGTCCCCTGTCATGTGCCCTGTCCCATGTAATGTCCCCTGTCATGTGCCCTGTCCCATGTAATGTCCCCTGTCATGTGCCCTGTCCCATGTAATGTCCCCTGTCATGTGCCCTGTCCCATGTAATGTCCCCTGCATTGTGCCCTGTCCCATGTAATGTCTCCTGTCATGTGCCCTGTCCCATGTAATGTCTTCTGTCATGTGCCCTGTCCCATGTAATGTCCCCTGTCATGCGCCCTGCCCCATGTAGTGTGCCCTGCCCCATGTAGTGTGCCCTGTCATGTGCTCTGTTCCATGTAATGTCCCCTGTCATGTGCCCTGTCCCATGTAATGTCCCCTGTCGTGTGCCCTGTCCCATGTAATAAAAAAAACAAACAAGATATTTGGGGGGCACACCTTCTCACTAAAGCTGGTGCAGCCATAAGATCATACAATAGAAGAGAAATATTACAGCGCACACATGCAAAAAGATTCACCTCCAGCAAGGCTAATTTAAAAACACCTAAACATTCTCAAAAAGACATTTTCAAAAATATGGGGATTTGGTCACACCATATTGCTATATGGTGCTAAGCCCACTTACTGCGACTGTCTTTTTGAGAATGTTTAGGTGTTTTTAAATTAGCCTTGCTGGAGGTGAATCTTTTTGCATGTGTGCGCTGTAATATTTCTCTTCTGTCCCATGTAATGTCCCCTGTCATGTCCCCTGTCATGTGCCCTGTTCCATATAATGTGCTCTGCCCCATGTAATGTGCCCCGTCCCATGTAATGTCCCCTGTCATGTGCCCTGTCCCATGTAATGTGCCTTGTCCCATGTAATGTCCCCTGTCATGTGCCTTGTCCCATGTAATGTCCCCTGTCATGTGCCCTGTCCCATGTAATGTCCCCTGTCATGTGCCCTGTCCCATGTAATGTCCCCTGTCATGTGCCCTGTCCCATGTAATGTCCCCTGTCATGTGCCCTGTCCCATGTAATGTCCCCTGTCATGTGCCCTGTCCCATGTAATGTCCCCTGTCATGTGCCCTGTCCCATGTAATGTCCCCTGTCATGTGCCTTGTCCCATGTAATGTGCTCTGCCCCATGCAGTGTGCCCTGTCCCATGTAATGTCCCCTGTAGTGTGCCCTGTCCCATGTAATGTCCCCTATCGTGTGCCATGTGCCCTGTCCCATGTAATGTCCCCTGTCATGTGCCCTGTCCCATGTAATGTGCTCTGCCCCATGCAATGTGCCCTGTGCCATGTAATGTTCACTGTCATGTCCCCTGGCCCTGTCCCATGTAATGTCCCCTGTCCTGTGCCCTGTCCCATGTAATGTCCCCTGTCCTGTGCCCTGTCCCATGTAATGTCCCCTGTCCTGTGCCCTGTCCCATGTAATGTCCCCTGTCGTGTGCCTTGTCCCATGTAATGTCCCCTGTCGTGTGCCCTGTCCCATGTAATGCCCCCTGTCATGTACCCTGTCCCATGTAATGCCCCCTGTCATGTACCCTGTCCCATGTAATGTGCCCTGTCCCATGTAATGTCCCCTGTCATGTGCCTCGCCCATGTAATTTCCCCTGTCATGTGCCTTGTCCCATGTAATTTCCCCTGTCATGTGCCCTGTCCCATGTAATTTCCCCTGTCATGTGCCCTGTCCCATGTAATTTCCCCTGTCATGTGCCCTGTCCCATGTAATGTCCCCTGTCATGTGCCCTGTCCCATGTAATTTCCCCTGTCATGTGCCCTGTCCCATGTAATTTCCCCTGTCATGTGCCCTGTCCCATGTAATGTCCCCTGTCATGTGCCCTGTCCCATGTAATGTCCCCTGTCATGTGCCCTGTCCCATGTAATGTCCCCTGTCATGTGCCCTGTCCCATGTAATGTCCCCTGTCATGTGCCCTGTCCCATGTAATGTCCCCTGTCATGTGCCCTGTCCCATGTAATTTCCCCTGTCATGTGCCCTGTCCCATGTAATTTCCCCTGTCATGTGCCCTGTCCCATGTAATGTCCCCTGTCATGTGCCCTGTCCCATATAATGTCCCCTGTCATGTGCCCTGTCCCATGTAATGTCCCCTGTCATGTGCCCTGTCCCATGTAATGTCCCCTGTCATGTGCCCTGTCCCATGTAATGTCCCCTGTCATGTGCCCTGTCCCATGTAATGTCCCCTGTCATGTGCCCTGTCCCATGTAATGTCCCCTGTCATGTGCCCTGTCCCATGTAATATGCCCTGTCCCATGTAATGCCCCTGTCATGTCCCTTGCCCCATGTAATATGCCCTGTCCCATGTAATGCCCCTGTCATGTCCCTTGCCCCATGTAATGTCCCCTGTTCCATGTAATGTCCCCTGTCATGTGCTCTGTTCCATGTAATGTCCCCTTAATTGGATCAGCTCTGCAGGAAAAGAAAGCACAAGTTTCACACTAAATAGGTACGTTTTAATATTTATTCTTTAATGCTATTTCTTCAAATAATTTTTGTTATCAGCTCGCTGATCATACCATTGCTCTATGAGCTGTAGATGTGAACATTATTTCAGGGGTTCCTCGAGATCTCAAATTTTTTGCCAGGGGTTCCTCAAAGGTAAAAAGGTTGAGAAACACTGGCCTAGGCCATCTTTATGTAGAGCAACGATTCTTTTTTTCAGATCCTCAGAGTTCTTTGCCATGAGGCACCATGTTTAATTCCCAGTGACAAGTATGGGAGAGTGAGAGCGATCACACCAAATTCAACACAACTGCTCCCCATTCACACCTGAGACCTTGTAACACTAACGAGTCACATGAAACCAGGGAGGGAAAATGGCTAATTGGACCCAATTTGGACATTTTCACTTAGGGGTGTACTCACTTTTGTTGCCAGTGGTTTAAACATTAATGGCTGTGTGTTGAGTTATTTTGAGGGGACAGCAAATTTACCCTGTTATACAAGCTGTACACTCACTAATCTACATTGTAGCAAAGTGTCATTTCTACAGTGTTGTCGCATGAAAATATAGAATAAAATATTTACAAAAATGTGAGGGGTGTACTCACTTTTGTTTTCACTTACTGTATATATAGAGAGAAAACATACATGTTATAAATTCATGGATTGGTATATCTTAATAAGTCAATTACTCACAAGCACATGTATCATCAAATATTTAGAAGGAGTCGCTGTCCATGTGGATGAAGACCCACTTAAAAGGCATGCATGGAACAAGGAGCAGGAAGGGACCAAAAACAGAAGGCGAGACCCAGGGATGTCAAGTCAGGAACACAAGGACAACATGCACATAGGAAAAATTAACAGTAAAATAGTTTGAAGAGAGACAGCGCACACAACGGAGAACTCCCAGTTCAATTTGCAAGATCCTCTTTCAGGTGCTCAGGCTCAGTGTGTCCTTACACACCACAACACAAACAAGTAAAAGGATTGACATGGCAACTCTGTACTCCATATAGTGATTTTAATAGTTGATTACATGAAGTGACAAGCAAAACAGATGACACGTTTTGGCAACAGCCTTAGTCGTCACTATATGGACTACAGAGTTGCCGGCTCAATCCTTTTACTTGTCTTAACAGTAAAATACAGTAATAAGAAGAGCCGTCAAAACTGTAATCCTTGAAGTGTCGCTTATTGGTACATTAGATTGACAACAAAACAATAAAGCTGGCGCACAAGGGACACATTCTACTGACTGTATATAACAGCACAGGGGACACATCCTACTGACTGTATGCAACAGCACAAGGGACACATCCTACTGACTGTATACAACAGCACAAGGGACACATCCTACTGACTGTATACAACAGCACAAGGGACATATCCTACTGACTGTAGATAACAGAACAAGGCATGCATCCTGCTGACTGTAGAAATCAGCCCAAGGGACACATCCTGCTGACTGTAGATAGCAGCACAAGGGACACATCCTGCTGACTGTAGAAATCAGCACAAGGGACACAGCCTGCTGACTGTAGATAGCAGCACAAGGGACACATCCTGCTGACTGTAGATAGCAGCACAAGGGACACATCCTGCTGACTGTAGATAGCAGCACAAGGGACACATCCTGCTGACTGTAGATAGCAGCACAAGGGACACAACCTACTGAGTGTAGATAACAGCACAAGGGACACATTCTACTGACTGTATATAACAGCACAAGGGACACATCCTACTGACTGTATATAACAGCACAATGGACACATCCTACTGACTGTATATAACAGCACAAGGGACACATCCTACTGACTGTATACAACAGCACAAGGGACACATCCTACTGACTGTATACAAAAGCACAAGGGACGCATCCTACTGACTGTATATAACAGCACAAGCGATGCATCCTACTGACTGTATATAACAGCACAAGCGATGCATCCTACTGACTGTATACAACAGCACAAGGGACATAACCTACTGACTGTATACAACAGCACAAGGGACACATCCTACTGACTGTAGATAACAGAACAAGGGACGCATCTTACTGTGGCGCTTTGTTTTGGTCGCTGTTTGGGATCCGTAGACGTGACGTAGGGGAGGGGGCGTTCCCTGTACGGAAGGAGCAGCGGGAAAACAGCGCCGGGTGTCTGTCACAGTGGTTTACTGATGATGTGGACTTTGGGTTAATGAGGACGTATCAAGGTGCTCCTTGCCAACTATATGTCAGCTCCTAACCTACTAAGAGCCTGTTTATCACCGTGAGTCGGTAAGCACAATCTACAGCCACGGTGGTGGGGTTTTTCACTTCCCTCCCCCCTTTTTGGTTGTTTTTATGTGCACACCAGGGTGATTGGTTTGTTCGTATGTCCATGTCTAGCATTTAACATACTACACTATGGCCAGTTTTTCTTTTGTTTGCTTTTCTCCTGTATCCATTGAGGGGATTTTGATCTGACCACGGACGGTGCTGATTGGTCCATTACCCCAGAGGCCCTGGCAAGGGTTTTTTGCCATCCGCTTATATCTTTGGAGTTCTGGTAAGAGCAATCATAGCTCATTTGGATCAGCATCTACATTTATACTGAATACCTTACTACTTTGGGAATTTTAACTTTATTTATTGGATTTGTGTATTATATTTTTGTTGGTGTTAGGTCACACTATCAATTCACCCCAACATATATAACCTTTGTTTAGCGCAGTTTATTTAATTTTTCTACATCCTACTGACTGTATACAACAGCACAAGGGACACATCCTACTGACTGTATACAACAGCACAAGGGACACATCCTACTGACTGTATACAACAGCACAAGGGACACATCCTACTGACTGTATACAACAGCACAAGGGACACATCCTACTGACTGTATACAACAGCACAAGGGACGCATCCTACTGACTGTATATAACAGCACAAGCGATGCATCCTACTGAATGTATACAACAGCACAAGGGACATAACCTACTGACTGTATACAACAGCACAAGGGACACATCCTACTGACTGTATACAACAGCACAAGGGACACATCCTACTGACTGTATACAAAAGCACAAGGGACGCATCCTACTGACTGTATATAACAGCACAAGCGATGCATCCTACTGACTGTATATAACAGCACAAGCGATGCATCCTACTGACTGTATACAACAGCACAAGGGACATAACCTACTGACTGTATACAACAGCACAAGGGACACATCCTACTGACTGTAGATAACAGAACAAGGGACGCATCTTACTGACTGTAGAAATCAGCCTAAGGGACACATCCTGCTGACCGTAGATAGCAGCACAAGGGACACATCCTGCTGACTGTAGAAATCAGCACAAGGGACACATCCTACTGACTGTAGAGAGCAGCACAAGGGACACATCCTACTGACTGTAGAGAGCAGCACAAGGGACACATCCTACTGACTGTAGAGAGCAGCACAAGGGACACATCCTACTGAGTGTAGATAACAGCACAAGGGACACACCCTACTGACTGTCCTACTGAGTGTAGATAACAGCACAAGGGACACATCCTACTGACTGTATATAACAGCACAAGGGATGCATCCTACTGACTGTATATAACAGCACAATGGACACATCCTACTGACTGTATACAACAGTACAAGGGACACATCCTACTGATTGTATACGACAGCACAAGGGACACATCCTACTGACTGTATACAACAGCACAAGGGATGCATCCTACTTACTGTATATAACAGCACAAGCGACACATCCTACTGACTGTATATAACAGCACAAGCGATGCATCCTACTGACTGTATACAACAGCACAAGGGACATATCCTACTGACTGTAGATAACAGAACAAGGGACACATTCTACTGACTGTATATAACAGCACAAGGGACACATCCTACTGACTGTAGATAGCAGCTCAAAGGACACATCCTACTGACTGTATATAAGAGCACAAGGGACACATCCTACTGACTGTAGATAGCAGCTCAAAGGACACATCCTACTGACTGTATATAAGAGCACAAGGGACACATCCTACTGACTGTAGATAGCAGCTCAAGGGACACATCCTACTGACTGTATATAACAGCACAAGGGACACATCCTACTGACTGTAGATAGCAGCTCAAGGGACACATCCTACTGACTGTAGATAACAGCACAAGGGACACATCCTACTGACTGTAGATAGCAGCACAAGGGACACATCCTACTGACCGTATATAACAGCACAAGGGACACATCCTACTGACCGTATATAACAGCACAAGGGACACATCCTACTGACTGTATACAACAGCACAAGGGACACATCCTACTGACTGTATACAACAGCACAAGGAACACATCCTACTGACTGTATACAACAGCACAAGGGATGCATCCTACTGACTGTATATAACAGCACAAGCGACACATCCTACTGTCTGTATATAACAGCACAAGCGATGCATCCTACTGACTGTATACAACAGCACAAGGGACATATCCTACTGACTGTAGATAACAGAACAAGGCATGCATCATACTGACTGTATAAATCAGCCCAAGGGACACATCCTGCTGACTGTAGATAGCAGCACAAGGGACACATCCTGCTGACTGTAGATAACAGCACAAGGGACACATCCTACTGACTGTAGATAGCAGCACAAGGGACACATCCTACTGACTGTAGATAGCAGCGCAAGGGACACATCCTACTGACTGTATATAACAGCACAAGGGACACATCCTACTGGCTGTAGATAGCAGCACAAGGGACACATCCTACTGATTGTAGAAAACAGCAAAGGGACGCATCCTACTGACTGTCCTACTGAGTGTAGATAACAGCACAAGGGACACATCCTACTGACTGTATATAACAACACAAGTGACACATCCTACTGACTGTATATAACAGCACAAGCGACACATCCTACTGACTGTATATAACAGCACAAGCGATGCATCCTACTGACTGTATACAACAGCACAAGGGACATATCCTACTGACTGTAGATAACAGAACAAGGGATGCATCATACTGACTGTAGAAATCAGCCCAAGGGACACATCCTGCTGACTGTAGAAATCAGCCCAAGGGACACATCCTGCTGACTGTAGAAATCAGCCCAAGGGACACATCCTGCTGACTGTAGAAATCAGCACAAGGGACACATCCTGCTGACTGTAGAAATCAGCACAAGGGACACATCCTGCTGACTGTAGAAATCAGCACAAGGGACACATCCTGCTGACTGTAGAAATCAGCGCAAGGGACACATCCTGCTGACTGTAGAAATCAGCGCAAGGGACACATCCTGCTGACTGTAGATAGCAGCGCAAGGGACACATCCTACTGACTGTATATAACAGCACAAGGGACACATCCAACTGACTGTCCTACTGAGTGTAGATAACAGCACAAGGGACACATTCTACTGACTGTATATAACAGCACAAGGGACACATTCTACTGACTGTATATAACAGCACAAGGGATGCATCCTACTGACAGTATATAACAGCACAAGGGACACATCCTACTGACTGTATATAACAGCACAAGGGACACATCCTACTGACTGTATATAACAGCACACGGGACAAATCCTACTGACTGTAGATAGCAGCACAAGGGACACAACCTACTGACTGTAGATAGCAGCTCAAGGGACACATCCTACTGACTGTATATAACAGCACAAGGGACACATCCTACTGACTGTATATAACAGCACACGGGACACATCCTACTGACTGTAGATAGCAGCACAAGGGACACAACCTACTGACTGTAGATAGCAGCTCAAGGGACACATCCTACTGACTGTATATAACAGCACAAGGGACACATCCTACTGACTGTATATAACAGCACACGGGACACATCCTACTGACTGTATATAATAAAACAAGGGACACATCCTACTGACTGTATATAATAACACAAGGGACACATCCTGCTGACTGTATATAACAGCACAAGTGATGCATTTCTTTTGCTTTTCCTATTTGATTTTGGAATGAATAGACTGGCAAACAAAAATGATTTACACTGTTAAAATTCATTCATTCGATAGCTGAACCCACTACAGCTTGAAGGACAAGAGAGGAGGATACTGATTAAGTTTTACATATCAACCTATACTCATATATGCCAAAATATGTAAATAGAGGAAAGTGTGCCTGAACAAGTAATAGCTGGTTCCGAAACTATGAGGAGACATCAGTAATACTAAATACCTAGCTGCACACCAAATAAGCATACTTAAAGTCATGAACTGTTTGACAACATGTTAACCATGCAGATAATTGTTGATCACTTAATGGTTTGATGTTTGTGTATACGTTCTTTCTTTGTTTGTATGTTCAAAAATACAATAAAAAAGATTTAAAAAAAAAAAATTTGTTTATTTGAGAAAAAATTTCCAATCTGCGCCTTTGAATTTTCTCATCATTACAGTCAAAAATAAACATTGATCTGACCCCACTGATGATCAGAAAAACAAAGTTTCTTAGAACATTCTTTTCTAAGAATTTTCATTCGAAAATCTACCCATGTATGGCCAGCTGTAGAGATAAATAAATAAACATCCAGTGGACTTCATGAGCACTTATCAAATATAGCTTAATATGATAAGTATCCCAGAGCTTAATGTTATGCAGGCCCATATGTGGGTCGAACTCCGAACGAATGTTCTTTTGAAAATCAGAAATTGTGTGCATTTTGTGATCCGATGATGCCACCATTGATTTCGAAATTCGACCAACCAAGCCTTCAACTTCACCTCATGTTCCTACAGAAAAGAATTTTCATTGCCGGGAATCTTCTTTTCTTTTCAGGTTACAGCCAATGCGCTTTTTTTTTTTTTATCGATTATATTTCTCGCACGATTCTCCCATCATTGATTAGAAATTTTTTTTTTTTTTTAAATTTCCATGTCTGATCCCTTAACCACTTCATGCCCCGCCCATAGTCAAATGACATCCGCAGGAGGGATCTCCCATCCTGGGCGGATGTCATATGACGTCCTGGGTTTCCCGGCCATCTAGGAGGCGTGCGCTCCCGCCGCGTCACACAGAAGCCAGTGCATGTGCCCGGCGGCCTCGATGTCCGCCCGGCACCCGCGATTGCCGGTAACAGAGCTGGGGACGTGGATCTGTGTGTGTAGACACACAGATCCATGTCCTGTCAGGGGAGAGGAGAGACAGATCGTGTGTTCCCAGTACAGAGGAACACCAATCTGTCACCTCCCCCAGTCAGTCCCCTACAGTTAGAATCAACCCTAGGTAACACATTTAAGCCCTTGATCACCTGCTAGCGTTAACCCCTTCCCTGCCAGTGACATTTATACAGTAATCAGTGCATTTTTATAGCACCGATCACTGTATAAATGTGAATGGTCCCAAAATAATGTCAAAAGTGTCCGATCTGTCTGTCGCAATGTCACAGTCATGATAAAAATCGCAGATCACCGCCATTACTAGTAAAAATATATACAGTAAGGACGGAAAGTATTCAGACCCTCTTAAATTTTTCACTCTTTGTTATATTGCAGCCATTTGCTAAAATCATCTAAGTTCATTTTTTTCCTCATTAATGTACACACAGCACCCCATATTGACAGAAAAACACAGAATTGTTGAAATTTTTGCAGATTTATTAAAAAAGAAAAACTGAAATATCACATGGTCCTAAGTATTCAGACCCTTTGCTCAGTATTTAGTAGAAGCACCCTTTTGATCTAATGCAGCCATGAGTGTTTTTGGGAAAGATGTAACAAGTTTTTCACACCTGGATTTGGGGATCCTCTGCCATTCCTCCTGAGCACCAGAGATGCTCAATTGGGTTTAAGTCAGGGCTCTGGCTGGGCCATTCAAGAACAGTCACGGAGTTGTTGTGAAGCCACTCCTTCGTTATTTTAGCTGTGTGCTTAGGGTCATTGTCTTGTTGGAAGGTAAACCTTCGGCCCAGTCTGAGGTCCTGAGCACTCTGGAGAAGGTTTTTGTCCAGGATATCCCTGTACTTGGCCTCATTCATCTTTCCCTTGATTGCAACCTGTCATCCTGTCCCTGCAGCTGAAAAACACCCCCACAGCATGATGCTGCCACCTCCATGCTTCACTGTTGGGACTGTATTGGACAGGTGATGAGCAGTGCCTGGTGTTCTCCACACATACCGCTTAGAATTAAGGAGAAAAAGTTCTATCTTGGTCTCATCAGACCAAAGAATCTTATTTCTCACCATCTTGGAGTCCTTCAGGTGTTTTTTAGCAAACTCCATGCGGGCTTCTATGTGTATTGCACTGAGGAGAGGCTTCCGTCGGGCCACTCTGCCATAAAGCCCCGACTGGTGGAGGTCTGCAGTGATGGTTGACTTTCTACAACTTTCTCCCGTCTCCCAACTGATCTTTGGGTTCTTCTTTACCTCTCCATAAGGCTCTTCTCCCCCGATAGCTCAGTTTGGCCGGACGGCCAGCTCTCGGAATGGTTCTGGTCATCCCAAACATCTTCCATTTAAGGATTATGGAGGCCACTGTGCTCTTAGGAACCTTAAGTGCAGCAGAATTTTTTTCTAATCTTGGCCAGATCTGTGCCTTGCCACAATTCTGTCTCTGAGCTCTTCAGGCAGTTCCTTTGACCTCATGATTCTCATTTGCTCTGACATGCACTGTGAGCTGTAAGGTCTTATATAGACAGGTGTGTGGCTTTCCTAATCAAGTCCAATCAGTATAATCAAACACAGCTGGATTCAAATGAAGGTGTAGAACCATCTCAAGGCTGGTCATAAGAAATGGACAGCACCTGAGTTAAATATATGAGTGTCACAGCAAAGGGTCTGAATACTTAGGACCATGTGATATTTCAGTTTTTCTTTTTTAATAAATCTGCAAAAATGTCAACAATTCTGTGTTTTTCTGTCAATATGGGGTGCTGTGTGTACATTAGTGAGGAAAAAAATGAACTTAAATGATTTTAGCAAATGGCTGCAATATAACAAAGAGTGAAAAATTTAGGGAGGTCTGAATACTTTCCGTCCCCACTGTATATATAATAAAAATGCCATAAATCTATCCCCTATTTTGTAGACGCTATATCTTTTGCACAATCCGATCAATATACGCTTATTGCGATTTTTTTTTTACCAAAAATCCGTATGAGGAAATTTTTTTTAAATTGGGATATTTATTATAGCAACAAGTAAAAAATATTGTGTTTTTTTAAACTTGTCACTCTTCTTTTGTTTATAGCGCAAAAAATAAAAACCGCAGAGGTGATCAAATATCACCAAAAGAAAGCTCTATTTGTGGGGGAAAAAAATGATAAAAATTTAATTTGGGTACAGTGTTGCCTGACCGCGCAATTGTCATTCAAAATGCTACAGCGCTGAAAACTGAAAATTGGCCTGGGCAGGAAGGGGGTGAAAATGCCCGGTATTGAATTTGTTAAATTTGATGGCCGCACGAGAATTGGCCATTGCTGCAGCCCACTAATGTTGTGAAATTCGAATGGAGATCCTTAGTTCCGAAATTTTCGAAAGAAAGTTCTTTCAGGATTGGACCCATGTATGGCCAGCTTTAGACCTAGTATGTGTAGTATTAGATGACACCTGTCAAATGTCAAATTTGGTACTATTTTCTCCATATGTAAACTTTTTGGACCAAGAGTTAAAAAAGAATATGTTGAGAAATATTTTTTTATCTTTCTTTTATCTACAAGTATGAGGTTAAATATTCTGAAGAATGTCAGAAGGAGCCTCTGGATATCTGAAGTAGTCAGATAAGAAGGATGCTGCTATTTATAACAGTACATTGGGAAAACATGTTATGGCAACAGGCTACTAACCAAGGCTGCTAGGCACTATGTTGTAGGACCCGCTAAACTAGAATCCATCAGACCTGTGTAAGATCTTCAGACTAAAATAAAGAACTCCAAATGGTTATTTAAAAACGTAACCAAAAAAATAAATTGCGCAAAAAGTGTCACCAAATAGTAAAAAAGAATAATTTCTCAGCGACAGCTGCACTCTCGAAATGTCCACATAAACTTTATACATGTTAATAATACTGAAAAACGTGTTGCGCTATCAATATAGAGTGCATCAATTCAGAACAAATAATCAATCAAGTAAAGCACTTTAGCCCACTATAGTCCTTTATCCCTTCATAATGTTCTTTTGAACAAAACTAGTCAGAAGGACCTACAATGGTGACTTTATTACACCCGATGGGGTGTCTGCATGTGAGTGTTTTATATGCGATTTTACTCCTACCTTCTTGTAAGTAGTTTTAACCTTCATTAACTGCTTCCTGATCAGCCGCCGCAGTTAAACTGCGGCAGGATAGCTCCCCGGGGCAGGCCGTCATAGCTGTACGTCGGTTCTTTAAGACGCTGTAGCAGGCGCGTGCACCTGCAGCGTAGCCCCCCCCGGAGCCGATGCGCGTGCCTGTCAGGCACGATGACCTCCGGGCACCTGCGATTACTCGTGAAAGAGCGAGAACCGGGATCTGTGTGTGTAAACACACAAATCCCAGTTCTGTCAGGGGAGAGGAGAGAGATTGTTGTTCCTACTAAGTAGGAACAGCAATCTCTCTCCTCCTCTAGTCAGCCACATTCTCCCTACAGTTAGAACACACCTAGGGAACACGGTTAACCCCTTGATCGCCCCCCTAGTGTTAACCCCTTCCCTGTCATTACTAGTAAAAAATAAATAAATAATAATAAAAATGCCATAAATCCATCCCCTATTTTGTCAATCATGATTAAAATATCATGACTTTTGTCAGTCATGATAAATTACTAGTAAAAAAAAAAAAATCTATCTATCTATCTATCTATCTATCTATCTATCTATCTATCTATCTATCTATCTATCTATATATATATATATATATATATATATATATATATAATAGAAATGCCATAAACCTATCCTCTATTTTGTAGATGCTATTACTTTTGCGCAAACCAATCAATATACGCTTATTGTGTTTTTTTTTTACCAAAAATATGTAGAAGATTACATATCCGCCTAAAGTGATGAAGAAATTCGTTTTTTTTTTTAAATTTTTGGGGATATTTATTATAGCAAAAAGTACAGAATATTTTTTTTTTTCAAAATTGTTGCTCTTTTTTTGTTTATAGCACAAAAAATAAAAACCGCAGAGGTGATCAAATACCACCAAAAGAAAGCTCTATTTGTGGGGAAAAAAGGACATACATTTTGTTTGGGTACACCGTCGCATGACCGTGCAATTGTCAGTTAGAGCTACGCAGTGCCATATTGCAAAAAATGGCCTAGTCATTAAAAGGGGAAAATCTTCCGGGGCTGAAGTGGTTAACCACTTCAAGATCAGACCTGTTTTTGACACTTGTCGCTTACAAGTTAACCACTTCCTGACCGTTCGCCATCGTTATACGTCGGTACTTTGACATTGAATACCGAGGTTGTGGCAGCAGATAGCTGCCATATCCCCGGTATTTTTAAAAACTGTATTTTTAAAAACGTATTCTAAAAACATATTCGCCGCAAGATCACTTTTATCAGCGGTGGGAGAGGAGCCCACCCCCCTCTCGCCGCGTCTCCCGGCGGCTCTGGTAAGCGGCAGAGACGATACGATCCTTTCCCCTCAGAGGCATGAAGTCAAGTGAGGGGAAGATGGCTCCCACTCAACTCCATACTACTGGATGACGGAAGAGACGTGGGGTTCCTCCTCCCTTCTCCACACGCTGTTGGCAGAGCAGCGCCGCAGTGTGTGAAACTGTATGGAGAGAGAGAGGAGCTGTCAAAATTGAGGTTGGATGTCGGGGGTCGGGACCCAGCTATCCAACACCAGCCAATGGTATGGGATCTGGGTAAGTATGACCTTGGTGGTGTGGATGTGTCATTGCCATCATCCCATGTAAATCTATAGAAAAATATATAATACCTCTAACGGGATTTTTAAGGCAATGAATGCAAAAAATGTTTATAAAATAAAATCAATTTATTTAATATTATTCAACATTAAAAGTGTATAGATTTTTTTAAATTTTTCACAAATAATCATGTAGATCAGTAGACATAGAACAAAGAATAAAATAAATTCCAAAGCATGTAGTAATTCTACAAATACATCCAATACAAAATGAATATAGAGAATTGCGTGTGGAAAATGACTTGAGGAAGAATGTGATGTATCACACTACCCAGTGCGGTCACCCTAGATGGCCACCCTGGTGTGAGGTAGTGGAATTCCAACGCGTTTCAACGTTTAAATCTTAAAAGATACAAGTCTTCTTCAGGGAAAATACATCACAGTCTAAGAAATCAGAAAACAATGCTGTTATGAACTGTACATATATATACCATACATATCCTCTGCAATGGTTATATTCTCATGTGACTTACGCTCTCCCAAGACAGCTCGGTTAGGGGGCTACATGCCAGAGGCCAGAAACATCCCACATCAGAAAAGCCTGGACTGTCCTAATACTCTACAAGGCGGCTGGATATAATAGATGATCCAAACGTTCGGCGTCCTTAGCCTCAAAGAAAAATTGATGGCTATCTGTGATGGGGCAAACAGTAAAAATGAGTGATATGTGTGGGCAAACCCCACAGCAAGACTCATATGCAGAGAAGTACCCCCTTGGTCATATGTGTGGGACACCCATACCTCCCATGGAGTGGGGAGTCCCAAATATACAGAGTAGAACGCACTTACTTCTAAATAGATAGCTGGTCACTGGGTGAAGAGCCGGGGGGAAGTTTCCGTGATGCCAGAGGTTTTAAGCCTGCCCCATGTGCATGGATGAATGTCCAGGGAAGAATGGCGCCATTTGCCGTCTTTGGCGTCCTATTTGTGGTGTGGGCCGGTTGGTGGGCGGAGACCAGACGCCGCGCTGGCCAATGGCGCGGCTTGTGGAGGTCGTTGCTGTCAGGAGCATTCTGCGTAAGGACGCCGAATGCTACCTAGGCAACCAACTCCGCTAAACGGGTCTGCGCATGCGCGACGTAGCAGCGCGCCTTACGCAAGGCTGAGAGGGTCAAGGATGATGCTGTGAGCGCCAGCAGCCATCTTGAGGAAGGGCTGTGCCCACGCTGGAACGAAGTATCACCGCAGCTAAACGCTCGGGAATAGAGCTGCATCGAAAGTGGATGCAGCCAATCCAGTAGATCCCCTAATAATTTCCCCAGTAGCATGTCCCCCCCATGGTCTGAAGGACCGGGGGGGAGAGAGCCAGTGGGGGGGGGGGGAAATAATAATGATAGTGAAAATATTGAAGATAATAATAATAAAGGTAATAATGATGAAAAGTGAGTCGCTCAGAGGCTTTAGGGTAAATACCACAAGAGTTCCCCCCCAATTTTCTTTTGGAGAGGGAAGGGAGGACTGATAACCACCGACACAGGGATTCCCGCCTGGCAAATATGCAAGGCATGGCAAAAAGGCCCCATAGCTAACTAGAGCAGTGGGGCCCCCCTGTGTCGGGTAGGTATAGGACTACCCAGGCGTATCTGAGAGGTAGGTGGTAAGTCCTAGGCCTCCGCATAGCTAGCTCCCCCCGGGTAACGCCTATGGGAGCAACTCATCACAGGAGATAAACCAAAATTTATTACAGTGATATTGGGCGGAAATCATGGTAGAACAGTAAAGTCAAATATACAAACATAATAGAAATTATATAAACAATACATTGATAAAATAATTCCACTGGGTGGGGGTTGTAATGTATACAGGCCCCAACCCAGCTGTAGTAAAGTCGTCAACTTAGTGAACTACACGAAGCTGACATTATGTAATAGATTAGAAACCCCCCAAAAGGCTAAACAATCTTCAGATAGTGTCCGAACGATATCTCGGGGGTCAAAGATGTGATGAAAAGGGGAGAGGGAGGGGGGGAGAAAATGGGGGGGTGGGGTGTTTAGGGTCCAGGGGAGAGAGGAGACGAAGGTAAGAAGATAAATAATTTAAATTTCAATGTACATGGAGTGGAAGAGAGAGCATGCCCCTAGTCGGTTTTACCTGATCTAAAGCCCTCTAGGAAGGGCCTAAAGCTCTCTGTCTCATTGAGCCCTGGGGGAGTGGTGGCCCTAAGGCGCCTGATCCAGCGCATCTCGCGCTGGAGCAGGGCCTTGTTCCAGTCACCCCCCCTGGTGGGTATGTGTAATCTATCTACCACAGTGAAGTTAACCTTAGGCATCCTGTACCCATGCTGTTTTGCTACATGCCTGCCCAGTGGCAGATATAGGTTGCCAATACTCATACTATGGATATGCTTCTCAACCCTCTTGGTGAGTTCCTGTCGGGTTTTCCCCACGTAGAAGGCCCCGCACTGACATTGCATCAGATAAACGACCCCCCGCGTTCTACAGTTCGCGAAGTGTCGTAATTGAAAATTCTCCCCATTTGGTAATGTAATCATGGTTCTCCTACCTATAACTCCACACTGAGCACATGCTCCACAGGGATAAGTGCCCCAGGTTTTGCAGGGGTCCGTTCTTGCACTTCCTTTGTACTCACTCTGGGTGAGCATATTTCCTATAGAACTTGATTTTGTATAAGTAATTTGAGGTCTAGGGGTGACCAGACCGCCTAAGATGGGATCTTCTGTAAGAATGGACCAGTGTTTGGAGATAATTTTTCTTATTTGTTGATGTTCATTAGAAAATTTCATAATAATTCTAGTTGAATTATCTTCCTTCATCAAGTTTTTCTTTTTAAAGATCAGGTTTCGTCTGTCCATATTCTTAACACGGTTGAACGCTTTTTTGAGAGCTGTTTTGGTGTATCCTCTCTCTCTTAGTCTGGCAGTCAGTTTGTTGGATTCCTGCTGGAAGTTTTCGTATGTACTGCAGTTCCTCTTGAGTCTTAGAAATTGACTGAACGGAATGGATCTCTTCAATGGCTCAGGATGGAAACTATCCGCGTGTAGCAGAGTGTTCCCCGCTGTCTCTTTTCTGTAAAGATTGCTATGAAGTACTCCTGTTTGGTCTTTGGAGATGGTGATATCCAGGAAGTTGACCTCCCTGGAATCATAAATCATAGTAAAGAAAAGATTGAAACTATTTACGTTCATAGAACTCAGGCATTCCCTCAGTCTGTCTTCTGAGCCGTCCCAAATGATGAAGATATCGTCTATGTACCTCTGCCACATAAGTATGTGGTCAGAGTACATAGACGATCCCTCTCCCAGCAAGAAGGTCTTCTCCCACTCCCCCAGGTACAGGTTGGCGTATGAGGGAGCACAGCATGTCCCCATAGCCACTCCCTGTACCTGGAGGTAGTGGGAGCCCTCAAATAGAAACACATTGTGTTTCAAAATAAATTCAAGCATTGTGAGTATGAAGGCATTGAACTTCCAGTCAGTGGTTGCTCTTTGCCTCAACACTCGTTCAACAGCTGCTACTCCTGCATCATGTGGAATGCTATTATATAGACACTCCACATCGATAGTAACTAGGAGGGCAGAGTCGGGGATAGTCAAATTATCAATAATCTGCAGCAGGTGGATCGTGTCTTTGGTGTAGGACGGTAAATCCATGACGTGGGGTCTAAGATGGTAATCTGTTACCTGGCTGATACCTTCCGTGATTGACCCGTTGCCTGAGATGATGGGTCTCCCTGGTGGATCTTCTAATCTTTTATGCACCTTAGGCAGGGCGTAGAAGGTGGGTACCCGGGGATGTTGTGTTCGTATAAACTCCCACGTTTCTTTGTTGATGGCCCCTTCATTGAGCGATTCATCCACCAGACAATAGAATTCCTGATTATATCTCTCAACTATTGCTGGGGATATTTTTTTGTAACATTCGGTGTTGTTAAGAACTTTAAGGCACATTTTTACGTAATTTTCGTTGTCCATGAGGACAATATTTCCACCTTTCTCCGATGCTTTGATTGTGATGTTCATGTCGCTCTTCAAGGTGTTGAGTGCATGTCGCAATTCTGGATTAAGGTTGTTTTTAATTCTTTGTCTGTCTAGTTTTTCAATTTCTTTAGTTGTCTGTTTGACAAAAAGCGCTATCGCTGGATTGAGACTGAGCGGAGGAAATTTATGTGATTTTCTTTTGAACTTTTTATCATTTTTTGTGTTAGGTTTAGTGGCTTCATCTTCAGACTCTTCTTCATTGCCTTCCCCTTCTCCCAATTCTTCCCAGAGGTTTTCTGCAGGGTTGCTCTCTTGCAGTAGGAGGTTTAAATCTCTGAGAGCCTTAAAATCTGCTGTTTTTAGATTTGGTGCTACTTCCGATTGTGTAGCTTTTTGTTTTGTATATAAGCTTTTCAATAGCAATTTCCGGGCAAATAGGTGAATATCCTTTGTTGTTTCGAAGGTATCCATGCTTTGGTTGGGACAGAAAGAGAGGCCTAATGATAACACTTTCTGCTCCTCATCGGTTAGTTCGTGCGAGGAGAGGTTGATGACGTTTAGCTCTTTGGAGTCGGTGGATCTGTGGCTATCATCAGAAGTTGCGTGAGAGGCATGGGGCTTGGTAGTGGTGTTGTGTTTCTGTCTAAAAAACTATCAAGTTGGGTTTGTTGCGTTTTAGGAATGGCCCCTTGATCTTTCCGATTTACTTTCCCTGGATTAGGTAAAAGGCCTCGTGTATTCCCCTGCGTTGTGCCTTTATGCGTGTTTGATTTATTGCTCAATTGTAGCTCCCTTGTTTCCTGCTCCATGGTGCGTTTTTTATAGGATTGTTTAACCTCTCCTTCAGTTTCATGCTGTCTTCCCAAAGGTCCTTTTCTTTTGCCTCTGAACTGGCCAGTATGTGAAGATGCTGATGAGGAGGAGTTCGATGGTGTGTCCGATGAATAATCATTGGATTGATTAGCATTTTCTTGATATGGAGTTCTTCTTTTTCTATTTCTTTTGTTGTTGGTATTAGCTGTGTTCCATCTATAGGCCCTGCCCTCCCTAAATGCATTTTTGTCTCTCCAGTACTTTTTCTCCTTTTTGATAAGGATAGCTTTGCCGAAATTTTCCAGGTGTTCTTTGAGTTTTTTCTCATAGGATGCATATTCCTCATGCGTCTTTAATGGAGTAAGTCGGTCATATAGTGTTTTGATTTCCGTATTCATGCTATCCAGTTGTTGTCTATATTCATTCTGGAGTAGTAGCATCAGGTTCATCGAGCAGCCATTGAGTTTACTCTCCCAGTTCCTTTTTAGTTCTTTTGAGATGTTTTCTAGGATGGGAAATATTTGTATTCGGAGACCAATCGGATTTATTCCTTCTCTAATATATCTGCCCAGAGATTCAATGTGCCAATGTAGGGCTGATTTCTTCTCCAGAATTTTAGTTAGACTTGAGAAAAGTGAAGACAGATCCGAAGAGACTTGTTCCTTCCCTTCATAACTCCTTTGAATATTGGCCATAAACTCCTCCCATTCTCCTCCCTGAAGATCCCCCATGGTGACCCCTATATAAGTTCGGACAAATCTAGGAGATTGGAAAGTAGATAAGATCAGAGAACAATTAGCTCTCTTAACCGTAGGAACACTAGTCTCCCTTTAAAAATATATAGGGAGTAAAAAAGTGAATTCCTATTTAACACGTTAATAATTAAATGGTATGCCTTTTATGTGGGGGTCCACATCCAGCCGCCTTGGTCATTTTCGAGGTATGGGTGTATTGTCCACCCTGATTAACAATTTGGGTAAGTATGACCTTGGTGGTGTGGATGTGTCATTGCCATCATCCCATGTAAATCTATAGAAAAATATATAATACCTCTAACGGGATTTTTAAGGCAATGAATGCAAAAAATGTTTATAAAATAAAATCAATTTATTTAATATTATTCAACATTAAAAGTGTATAGATTTTTTTAAATTTTTCACAAATAATCATGTAGATCAGTAGACATAGAACAAAGAATAAAATAAATTCCAAAGCATGTAGTAATTCTACAAATACATCCAATACAAAATGAATATAGAGAATTGCATGTGGAAAATGACTTGAGGAAGAATGTGATGTATCACACTACCCAGTGCGGTCACCCTAGATGGCCACCCTGGTGTGAGGTAGTGGAATTCCAACGCGTTTCAACGTTTAAATCTTAAAAGATACAAGTCTTCTTCAGGGAAAATACATCACAGTCTAAGAAATCAGAAAACAATGCTGTTATGAACTGTACATATATATACCATACATATCCTCTGCAATGGTTATATTCTCATGTGACTTACGCTCTCCCAAGACAGCTCGGTTAGGGGGCTACATGCCAGAGGCCAGAAACATCCCACATCAGAAAAGCCTGGACTGTCCTAATACTCTACAAGGCGGCTGGATATAATAGATGATCCAAACGTTCGGCGTCTTTAGCCTCAAAGAAAAATTGATGGCTATCTGTGATGGGGCAAACAGTAAAAATGAGTGATATGTGTGGGCAAACCCCACAGCAAGACTCATATGCAGAGAAGTACCCCCTTGGTCATATGTGTGGGACACCCATACCTCCCATGGAGTGGGGAGTCCCAAATATACAGAGTAGAACGCACTTACTTCTAAATAGATAGCTGGTCACTGGGTGAAGAGCCGGGGGGAAGTTTCCGTGATGCCAGAGGTTTTAAGCCTGCCCCATGTGCATGGATGAATGTCCAGGGAAGAATGGCGCCATTTGCCGTCTTTGGCGTCCTATTTGTGGTGTGGGCCGGTTGGTGGGCGGAGACCAGACGCCGCGCTGGCCAATGGCGCGGCTTGTGGAGGTCGTTGCTGTCAGGAGCATTCTGCGTAAGGACGCCGAATGCTACCTAGGCAACCAACTCCGCTAAACGGGTCTGCGCATGCGCGACGTAGCAGCGCGCCTTACGCAAGGCTGAGAGGGTCAAGGATGATGCTGTGAGCACCAGCAGCCATCTTGAGGAAGGGCTGTGCCCACGCTGGAACGAAGTATCACTGCAGCTAAACGCTCGGGAATAGAGCTGCATCGAAAGTGGATGCAGCCAATCCAGTAGATCCCCTAATAATTTCCCCAGTAGCATGTCCCCCCCATGGTCTGAAGGACCGGGGGGGAGAGAGCCAGTGGGGGGGGGGGAATAATAATGATAGTGAAAATATTGAAGATAATAATAATAAAGGTAATAATGATGAAAAGCGAGTCGCTCAGAGGCTTTAGGGTAAATACCACAAGAGTTCCCCCCCAATTTTCTTTTGGAGAGGGAAGGGAGGACTGATAACCACCGACACAGGGATTCCCGCCTGGCAAATATGCAAGGCAGGGCAAAAAGGCCCCATAGCTAACTAGAGCAGTGGGGCCCCCCCTGTGTCGGGTAGGTATAGGACTACCCAGGCGTATCTGAGAGGTAGGTGGTAAGTCCTAGGCCTCCGCATAGCTAGCTCCCCCCGGGTAACGCCTATGGGAGCAACTCATCACAGGAGATAAACCAAAATTTATTACAGTGATATTGGGCAGAAATCATGGTAGAACAGTAAAGTCAAATATACAAACATAATAGAAATTATATAAACAATACATTGATAAAATAATTCCACTGGGTGGGGGTTGTAATGTATACAGGCCCCAACCCAGCTGTAGTAAAGTCGTCAACTTAGTGAACTACACGAAGCTGACATTATGTAATAGATTAGAAACCCCCCAAAAGGCTAAACAATCTTCAGATAGTGTCCGAACGATATCTCGGGGGTCAAAGATGTGATGAAAAGGGGAGAGGGAGGGGGGGAGAAAATGGGGGGGGGGGGGGGGTGTTTAGGGTCCAGGGGAGAGAGGAGACGAAGGTAAGAAGATAAATAATTTAAATTTCAATGTTCACTTTTCATCATTATTACCTTTATTATTATTATTATCTTCAATATTTTCACTATCATTATTATTTCCCCCCCCCCACTGGCTCTCTCCCCCCCGGTCCTTCAGACCATGGGGGGGACATGCTACTGGGGAAATTATTAGGGGATCTACTGGATTGGCTGCATCCACTTTCGATGCAGCTCTATTCCCGAGCGTTTAGCTGCGGTGATACTTCGTTCCAGCGTGGGCACAGCCCTTCCTCAAGATGGCTGCTGGCGCTCACAGCATCATCCTTGACCCTCTCAGCCTTGCGTAAGGCGCGCTGCTACGTCGCGCATGCGCAGACCCGTTTAGCGGAGTTGGTTGCCTAGGTAGCATTCGGCGTCCTTACGCAGAATGCTCCTGACAGCAACGACCTCCACAAGCCGCGCCATTGGCCAGCGCGGCGTCTGGTCTCCGCCCACCAACCGGCCCACACCACAAATAGGACGCCAAAGACGGCAAATGGCGCCATTCTTCCCTGGACATTCATCCATGCACATGGGGCAGGCTTAAAACCTCTGGCATCACGGAAACTTCCCCCCGGCTCTTCACCCAGTGACCAGCTATCTATTTAGAAGTAAGTGCGTTCTACTCTGTATATTTGGGACTCCCCACTCCATGGGAGGTATGGGTGTCCCACACATATGACCAAGGGGGTACTTCTCTGCATATGAGTCTTGCTGTGGGGTTTGCCCACACATATCACTCATTTTTACTGTTTGCCCCATCACAGATAGCCATCAATTTTTCTTTGAGGCTAAGGACGCCGAACGTTTGGATCATCTATTATATCCAGCCGCCTTGTAGAGTATTAGGACAGTCCAGGCTTTTCTGATGTGGGATGTTTCTGGCCTCTGGCATGTAGCCCCCTAACCGAGCTGTCTTGGGAGAGCGTAAGTCACATGAGAATATAACCATTGCAGAGGATATGTATGGTATATATATGTACAGTTCATAACAGCATTGTTTTCTGATTTCTTAGACTGTGATGTATTTTCCCTGAAGAAGACTTGTATCTTTTAAGATTTAAACGTTGAAACGCGTTGGAATTCCACTACCTCACACCAGGGTGGCCATCTAGGGTGACCGCACTGGGTAGTGTGATACATCACATTCTTCCTCAAGTCATTTTCCACATGCAATTCTCTATATTCATTTTGTATTGAATGTATTTGTAGAATTACTACATGCTTTGGAATTTATTTTATTCTTTGTTCTATGTCTACTGATCTACATGATTATTTGTGAAAAATTTAAAAAAATCTATACACTTTTAATGTTGAATAATATTAAATAAATTGATTTTATTTTATAAACATTTTTTGCATTCATTGCCTTAAAAATCCCGTTAGAGGTATTATATATTTTTCTATGGTATGGGATCTGGGCAGGCCGCTACGTGTATGTGGCCCCGGCCCTTTCTTAAACAGCCTAATCATTGGCTGGATAGCTGCTGGGTCCCGTCCACCCCGGGTCCTGCCCACCTCCAACATCACGCTAAATTTGTCAGCTCCCCTCTCTCTCTCCATAGTTTCACACAGGTACACTATCGGCTGTGAAACCTGCCATTTCCATTCAGTGCCACCTGCCAGTGCCATCTGCCAATGCCAACCAGTGCCTGCCAGTGCCATCCAGTGCCACCTGCCAATCAGTGCCACCTGCCAGTGCCATCTGCCAATGCCAACCAGTGCCTGCCAGTGCCACCTGCAAGTGCCAACCAGTGCCACCTGCCAACCAGTGCCACCTGCCAGTGCCAATAAGTGCCATCTGCCAATGCCAACCAGTTCCTGCCAGTGCCACCTGCCAACCAGTGCCACCTGCCAGTGCCAATCAGTGCCATCTGCCAGTGCCACCTGCCAGTGCCATCCAGTGCCACCTGCTAGTGCCAATCAGTGCCACCTGCCAGTGCCAATCAGTACCTGCCAGTGCCACCTGTCAGTGCCACCTGCCAGTGCCAATCAGTGCCATCTGTCAGTGTCATCTGCCAGTGCCAACCAGTGCCACCTGCCAGTGCCAATTAGTGCCAATTAGTGCCACCTGCCAGTGCCAATTAGTGCCACCTGCCAGTGCCAATCAGTGCTACCTGCCAGTGCCAACCAGTGCCACTTGCCAGTGTCACCTGTCAGTGCCACCTGCCAGTGCCAACCAGTGCCATCTGCCAGTGCCAACCAGTGCCACCTGTCAAAAAAAAAATCGGCCTAAAATATCGGCATCAAATATTGGCCATCGGCCGCCCCGATTTCTAAATATCGGCATCGGCCAGAGAAAAACCCATATTGGTCGACCTCTATAAGAAGGTGTTGAAGAGTGAAGACAGTTGCCCTGTGTAACGCAATGGGCGCCGCGGCAGCCGTGGACTTTTATTTCTACGTCTGCTGGCCTGGGGCTGCTCTCAGTCTGTTCCGACTTATCACAGATTGATACAGACATCCGTCCCTTCCTCCCTCACCCCCGATCATCGAATTGGCTCTGACTGCCGCTTGGGCCTCTGCTCGACATCTCGGCTGTTCCGGAACGTGATTGGCTGCCTCAGCCTGCCTGTGTAACGTCGCTATGCCGATCCGGCCGGCGCGGCGCCGGCTCCTCCCACAGGTGCGTGCAGTGACCGAGAGAGAATACGCTGCCAGTGCTATCGCATCACTGAAGAACCACAGGTAACAGCACTGCAGTGCCACTGTGCCAGTTAGGAGGAGAATATATATATATATATATATATATATATATATATATATATATATATATATATATATTGCTTGGAAAGTTGGACAGCTGAGCTATTGCTGGAAAAATATATTTGTGTTGTGTGTTATAATATCTTCTTCACTTTGTATGGAAGCTACTCCGTCTCTCAGGCATACCAGTCCATGATGCCCATATAGACTGTATAGGCTGTTTTCATAAAGATCAAAATATGGCCACAACAGATGTATTGCAATACATTGTAAATAGAAAGATGTACATTCTCTAGGCTATATTTATATGGGCATGGAGTGAAGTTAGTTTTAGCAGCGCTTTACCATCGTTTTAGTGACGCTATTCGGCTGCTAGCGGAGCGCTTTTAACCCCCGCTAGCAGTCGAAGAAAGGGTTAAATGCGACTGTGTATCGCCACTGCCGAAGCTCCCCCCCCCCCCCGAAAAAAGTTCTGCAGACGCCCATGCAGGCTGCTATCATTTTCAGGAGTGGTCAGCAATAGCAGCCTCCATATTTGTTCACTATAGGTTTCTTTTATGTACAGCAGAGGTCTCCAAACTATTATCCTCCAGTTGTTCAGGAATTACAATTCCCATCAGAGTTTTACAATGCCTCATGGGACATGTAGTTCCGCAATAGCTGGAGGGCCGTAGTTTGGAGATCCCTGATCTATAGTATCAGTATTGGTGTCTGTAAGTACTTTGCTGAGCACCTTTCCTTGGATGTAGCATTTAGCCTGATATGCTCACAGACCAAGTGCCAGAAAGGCCTCCCATACCAGCTTATTTCACATTAGAGTTTGGAGGTGAAAGTGTCATTTAAACTATGCGTCAATCTCAATTTGTACAATACATTTTTTGTCGCCAGAGGACCATAACAACTTTTAGGAAAAACACTGGTTGGGTTTACAACTGGGCATAAACACAGAGTAAGTCTTGCAGCCAGACGTCATAAATGGCTAATGTGTAACTAGCTATGTGTAATAGTTACTCTATAACTGACCGACCTGCTACTCCTAAGTAACCCCTCATTGCTTTCACATATAGACCTACTAAAAAGTTTGTATTTTTTAAGTGATATCTTCTGACTTCGGACACAAGGTCTACCAACTGGGAGACTCTTTTTCATTTTGCCACACAGCCAAGTCCGCAGCTTGTATGGCACTTTTTGCTCACATATAACAATCGGTATTTTTTGCTAGAAAATTACTTAGAACCCTCAAACATTATAAATATTTCCTAAAGCAGAAGCCCTAGAGAATAAATTAGTGGGTTTTGCAGTTTTCTGTTTAACAATCTTTGGTGAAAATTTTACAATAGGGTCCGCAATGCAGGTGGGGCATATCAAAACATTAAGAACAGGTATAAAAGAGAAATCAATTATACCACCAGTTATTTCCGATATAAAGGGATGCCATATAAACTAGTAATTCAACATAAATGAAAAAGAGAAAAATAGAGAAAAATGGCAATCCCACTCAGAAAACCCCCACCAGGGGGAACATTAGAACCCATACTTCGCCAACACCCACCGGCTCGCCGGCATGGGCTGTGAGTATACATAATGCGCAACCACAAGTGGAAGCAACACAGCTAAGTGAAAAGGGAAGAGAAGACAAAGAAAAGGAACAAAAGAAGAGAACGAGGCGAAGAAGAAAGAGACAAAGCAAAAGGGAAAAAAAAGGACAGTCCAAACGCCCCTCTCTACTCCTCTGGAAGGATGGAAGTTGGACTCAATCCAAGGATCCCAAACACGGTCAAACTTAGCAGTCTTATCTTGCAAGATACTGACCAGCTTTTCGTTGAGCATGATCCATGTCAGTTTACTTTTCATAATAGCTAGATCTACCACTGGTTTCTTCCAAGCAGTCGCTATAGCGATTTTTGGCGTAAGAAACATGAAGTGACTTGAAGTTTAAACATGCTTGGGAGCATCAACGACAGGTTCGTTGAGAAGAGCCACCTTAGGGTTTTTATTAACTATATTCACCATTGCCATAGAATTGATTAGGGAGTGTACTCTAATCCAAAACTGGCAAACCTTGGCACAGGTCCACCATATGTGGAACATCGTACCAGGTATACCACATCCCCGAAAACACAGAGAGGAAACCCCCTGGTACATTTTTGAGAGGCAGTCCGGCATCAGGTACCATCTAGAAAGCACCTCATATATTCCCTCCACCAGGGCTGTGTTCATGATTGGGTTTTACAATTTTTTATGTCATATGGTATTTGCGCAGCGATTTTTCAAACGCAATTTTTTTGAAAATAATACACGATTTTAATGCCAAAAAACACAATACATAACCTAATTTTTTTTGTAAAATATAAAAGATGACAAGTAAATAGACACCACACATTTAAAATTGCACATGCCCGTGCAATGACGACAAACAACTTAAATTTTACTATCCATAGGCGACACTTTAAAAGCCTATACAGGTTACCACTTTAGATTTACAGAGGATTTATGGTGCTAGAATTACTGCCCATGATCTGATGTTCGCTACGATACCTCACATGTGTGAGAAGATCGCTGTTAGGGTGCATGTGGGACCAAAGCTTGCGTTCGCCTTGCGCGCAAGCACGGGAGGACGAGGGCACTTTCCTTTTTTTTTTTTTGTTACTCATTTCTTATATTTTTTTTATTTTTACACTGTTGCTTTAATTTTTTTTGTCTTTTTGATTACTTTTATTGCTGTCACAAGGAATGTAAACATCCTTGTGACAGCAATAGGGATGTGACAGGTACTCTTTATGGAGGGATCTGGGATCTATAAGACCCCAAATCCCTCCTTTGCACTTAAAGATCGGTGTTTCTGAATTCTTTAGATTTTTAAAAACTGGCGCTGATGGTTTCCGGGTAAACAGGAAGTGATGTCATGTCATTGCTTCTGGTTTAGAATAACGAACAGCTGATCAAAGCTGAACCCGGCTTTGTCCGGCTGTCCGGCCAGCCGCGGACATGCCAGCTGGTCACTCTGGTCTCCCGGTGGGACGGGAGAGCCGCAGATGGCGACAGGGGGGCACATCCCCTCCCGCTGCTTGTAATAGCAGCCAAGTGGCTGATGAGCCATTCTGATTGCTATTACAAGAGAGCAGACCGCCGGCTCTAAAAAACTATACTGCTGCAGGCATCATCTCTATATAACCACCGAAAGTCCAGCGATGACCTGGTACGTCTCAGGATGGGAAGTGCTTTAGTCAGAAAATTAAGTCCTGCTAGATCATTTCAGGATGGCCGCTTTTGCAGGTATAGCTGTAAAACATAAAAAATAGGTGCCTATACTGTTTAAAATCCAGTAATACACTGGCTCACCCTGCTCTGCACATGCTCAGTTGCACTCTATTTTTAGGCACTGCAGAGTTTGTAGAGGCCTATCTGCTGACAACCTTAAAGCGGAATTAAACCCTCCTATCCTTTACAGCGAAGGAAGCTGCTTCTGTTTGATCTGAAACTACCATGGTGCTGCACATGTGATCAGTTATGACATCAGCCATTTGATGGTTTGACAGTTTGGTTGAGGACACAAGCAAATGTGACAGTTAGCACACCTAGCATTCCAGGAATGTAATGCCCCGTACACACAATCGGAAATTCCGCCAGCAAAAGTCCGATGTGAGCTTTTGGTCGGAAATTCAGACCCTGTGTATGCTCCATCGGACTTTTGCTGGCGGAATTTCCACCAGCAAAAGATTGAGAGCAGGTTCTCTATTTTTTCTTTGGAAAAAGTTCCTATCGGAAATTCCGTTCGTCTGTATGCAATTCCGACACGCAAAAAAACATGCATGCTCAAAATCAAGTACGAGACGGAAGCGCTCGGTCTGGATTAGCAGAAGGAGCCCAAAGGGTGGCGCTCTTCGTATGGAACTTCCCTTTTCTAGAGCCATCGTACGTGTTGTACATCACCGCGTTCTTGGCGGTCAAAAGTTCAGAGAACTTTTGTGTGACCGTGTGTAATCAAGCCAAGCTTGAGTGGAATTCCGTCAGAAAACCCATCCAAGGTTTTTCCAACGAAAACTCTGATCACGTGTATGGGGCATAACTATTTTTTGAAGCCGATAAATCAATGGGTTTAGTTCCGCTTTATGATTTAATGCTGGGGCTCTGGGCTTCAGCAAAATGGCAGCCTCTGGCAAAAAAAGACAATTTACATTATTTTGGTAGAATAATTATTTATGTGGAATGTATGTTCCTTGCTAAAGAAGATTATTCTTTATTAAGTTGTTATGGGTAAAGTTCCCCTTTAAGCTTAAAAGTGGACTATAGACAAAATAAGAAATAAACATATTATAAAGTCTATCACTAGCATTAACAGTTTTGTTTTTCTAAGTCTCCTGTAACTGTCTTTTTTACTAGTTCATACAGCCAGTAGATCCATTATTTTTCAACTTTAAAAAGACAAGCTGTCCAGCAAAGGTTTAATTTACAGAGGATGGAAAAACCTTACAACATTGGCAGGAGTGCTTACAATGACTAGCATTTCATACGGCTTAAATATTTGTACCAAAATAAAACAAACGGTTGCCGTAACTGCTTAAAAAATGTTAGCTGAGCTTTTTTAAGTTTACCTCTTACTTAACCCTTTCACGGCGACTGCCTCCCGGCCCTTAAAAGTTGTAAAAGCTGGGAGACAGAGGCAGGCATTCGAGTCATGTGATTGGCTGTCACAGCGGTCACATGATCGCAAAGCATCCGATTACAAGTTTGCATAGGGAGCTTACCGATCCCCACTGGCTACCATGCTGGGAGTGCCGATGTACAGTAAGTGGCTTACACATGGCGGCATTTATGCGGCATCTCTGCATTAAGGCCCGCCTGCCAGGAGGCCGCAAATATGCACGTGGCCGGCCTCAAGAGGTTAAAGTGTATGTTACCCCAATATTTCATATTCCAAATATGTGTCTGTTGTACGATTTACTTATGTTAAAATGTATCCTGTTCTTTTTCCATTGCTTCCTTTGTGTGGACACTCCCCTCTGTACAGCCATTCACTGGAAAGATTTGTGTACTGCTGTTTCTCTGCCTCTTGCTGACATGCCCCCATGCAGTCTCCACCAGTGTTAATTTTGGCAGCAGATTTCGATTTAGTTTTAGTCCAATTTTAGTCTTCTGCAGGTGTTTTAGTTTTAGTCAAAGTCTTTGAATAAAATGCCATTTTAGTTTAACCCGATTTTAGTGGACTAAAATTACACAGCCCCCACCCTCTGCACAGTACACAACCCCCCCCCCCCCCCCCACCCTCTGCACAATACACATCTCCCCACAATACACAGCCCCCCTACCCTCTGCACAAAACACATCTCCCCACAATACACAGCCCCCCACTCTCTGCACAATACACATCTCCCCATAATACACAGCCCCCCTCTGCACAATACACATCTCCCAACAATACACAGCCCCCCACCCTCTGCACAATACAGATCTCCCCACAATACACAGCCCCCCACCCTCTGCACAATACACATCTCCCCACAATACACAGCCCCCTCTGCACAATACACAGCCCCTCACCCTCTGCCCAATACACATCTCCCCACAATACACAGCCCCCCTCTGCACAATACACAGCCCCTCACCCTCTGCCCAATACACATCTCCCCACAATACACAGCCCCCCACCCTCTGCACAATACATATCTCCGCACAATACACAGCTCCCCACCGTCACTGGCCCACCCTCTGCACAATACACATCTCCCCATAATACACAGCCCCCCTACCCTCGGCACAATACACATCTCCCCACAATACACAGCCCCCTCCCTCTGCACAACACACATCTCCCCACAATACACAGCCCCCTACCCTCGGCACAATGGCACAATACACATCTCCCCACAATACACAGCTCCCCACCCTCTGCACAGTACACATCTCCCCACAATACACAGCCCCCCTCCCTCTGCACAATACACATCCCCCCACAATACACAGCCCCCCACCCTCTGCACAATACACATCTACACACAATACACAGCTCCCCACCCTCTGCACAGTACACATCTAACCACAATACACAGACCCCCCTCCCTCTGCACAATACACATCCCCCCACAATACACAGCCCCCCACCCTCTGCACAGTACACATATCCCCACAATACACAGACCCCCCTCCCTCTGCACAATACACATCCCCCCACAATACACAGCCCCCCACCCTCTGCACAATACACATCTCCACACAATACACAGCCCCCCACCCTCTGCACAATACACATCTCCCCACAATACACAGCCCCTCTGCACTCCCAGGAGACCCCCAGCACTGCCAGTGTACTCTAAAGCGTAGGTCTGCCCCAAAAAGAATAAAAAAAAAAAAAAACAGCAGCTACACATACTGCAGCTGCTGGCTTTTAATAAAAGGACACTTACCTGTCCTTGAGTTCAGCAATGTCGGCACCGCAGCTGATTTTCCATCAGCTGTCGGGTGCTGCCGCCGCCATTGCGGGTGAGGGTACCCGGCAGTGTAGCCTTTTGGCTTCACGCCTAGAACCCTACTGCGCATGCGCTCTCTTCTACTGAGCCGGCGACAGGGAGAGGAGGAGGGAGGAGGAGGGAGCCCCAGCCGTGACGTCAATACCCACGGCTGAGGCAAAAGGATAGGATACCTGTCTTTCCCCCTCACCCCCGAAAGGTGCCAATTGTGGCAGCGGAGGGGGGGGAGGAATCGGATGAATGGAAGTTCCACTTTTGGGTGGAATGCCGCTTTAAGAATAAACCACTGCCATGCCTTTCTCATACACAGCTCCTCCTGTGTCACTCTCTTTGTAAATCAGTCTCTAAATACCTCAATAGTTCCGTGCTTTCACTGACCTGGTCACATGATTGCTCTCCTCTGACATTTCATAGATGGTCATGTGACTGCTCTCCTCCTCCAATCTAAAGAAATGCTTGGAAGAGGAGGTGGAGTGGGAAGAGGAGAGCGGCCGACAAGAACGGAGCTATTGAGGTATTTAAAAGCTTCATTTTACAATGAGATTGACACAGGAGGAGGGTGTAGGAGAAGGGTCTGGCAGTGATTTTTTTCCTAACTTTAGACTATGCTGACAGTGCTGTCCAAGGGCCAGGAGAGGCGGGGCGGCCAGCCTGACACCCCAATGTGTGGCACCTGGGGCGGACCGCCCGATCCCCGCCCCCCCATTGGTAAAAACAAATATCGGCATATAACACGCACGCACTGTTATACGTCAATAAATACGGTAGTTCATGACAGTAAACGTCCCTCCTTGCCATTTTTGTTCCCTAACAAAAACAGATTTGATTTTCGTCATAGTTTTTGTCAGAGGGCGAAAATGTGCTGTACTTTTAGTTTCGTTTTCGTCACTGTAAAAATGCCATTGACGAAATCTTTGACGAAAACGTTTTCGTTGATGAAATTAACATGGGTCTTTAACACTGGTCTCCATCCCCACCTCTCCAAGCCCCCTTATGCAGCCAACTACAGAGTTTATGTGATCATCTATAAAAAAAAAAAGAAAAAAAGTATTCATAATTTGTGTGGGTATACTGTATGCATATATACTGTATACACACTCACCGGCCACTTTATTGGTTACACCTTGCTAGTACCGGGTTGGACCACCTTTTGCCTTCAGAACTGCCTTCCTTCTCCATGGCATAGATTCAACAAAGGTGTTGGAAACATTCCTCAGAGCTTTTGGTCCATATTGACATGATGGCCTCACACAGTTGCAGCAGATTTGTCGGCTGCCCATACATGATACAAATCTCCCGTTCCACCACATCCCAAAAGATCTCTATTGGATTGAGATCTGGTGACTGTGGAGGCCATTGGAGTACAGTGACCTCATTGTCATGTTCAAGAAACCAGTGGTGAGATGATTAGAGCTTTGTGACATGGTGCATTATCCTGCTGGAAGGAGCCATCAGAAGATGATTACACTGTAGTCATAAGGGGATGGACATGGTCAGCAACAATACTCAGGTAGGCCGTGGTGTTTAAACGATGCTCAATTGGTACTAAGGGGTCCAAAGTGTGCCAAGAAAATATCCCGCACACCATTAAACCACCACCAGCCTGAACTGTTGATTCATGTTTACACCAAATTCTGACCCTACCATCTGAATGTCACAGCTAAAATAGAGACTCATCAGACCAGGCAACATATTTCCTATCTTCTGTTGTCCAATTTTGGGGAGCCTGTGCAAATTGTAGCCTCAGTTTCCTGTTCTTACCTGACAGGAGTGGCACCCAGTGTGGTCTACTGCTGCTGTAGCGCATCTACTTCAAGGTTCGATGTGTTGTGCGTTCAGAGATGTTATTCTGCATACCTTAGTTGTAACGAGTGGGTATTTAAGTTACTGTTGCCTTTCT
The DNA here is from genome assembly GCA_037952835.1 of Lithobates septentrionalis. Classification (NCBI taxonomy): domain Eukaryota; kingdom Metazoa; phylum Chordata; class Amphibia; order Anura; family Ranidae; genus Lithobates; species Lithobates septentrionalis. The sequence goes on from JBBDGP010002387.1 coordinate 294,699, forward strand.
ATCATCTCAAACCAGTCTGCCCATTCTCCTCTGACATCAACAAGGCATTTTCCTCCTCCCAACTTCCACTCACTGGATATTTTCTCTTTTTTGAACCATTCTCTGTAAACTCCGGAGATGGTTGTGTGTGAAAACCCCAGTAGATCAGTTTTTAAAATACTCATGGGACTTGTAGTTTTGCAACAGCTGGAGGGCCACCAGTTTGAGACCCCTGGTTCAGACCCTGGACATTTCACCAAAGCCCCAAAATTGGGGCTAAAAAAAAAACATGCCACATTCAAAGTCACTTATATCCCCTTTCTTCCCCATTCTGATGCTCATTTTGAACTTCCACAAGTCATCTTCACCACATCTAGATGCCTAAATGCATTGAGTTGTTGCCATGTGATTGGCTGATTAGCAATTTGTGTTACCAAGCGATTGAACAGATGTACCTAATAAAGTGTCCGGTGGAGGCAGAGTTTAATAGAAGAGATTGTTTGGGGGCACTAATGTAGCACTTTATAAAAGGAGTGAACTATATGATTTTAAATAAGGTTTTAAGCGTTCTTGCGAGTATTTATGTTTTTGCCGACTATTCTGAGAATTATGGAATGGCATGTGGAGATTAAGGAAGATGTATACAAGGGGATTTCACACCGATAACAACATCAAGCGTTTTTAGGCTTAGCTCAGATCCAGGTCAAATACCTTCTGCGAGTGATTGTAGACAGACACCGGAGTGGGGCTCACGCAGTGCAAGGAAGTGTTTTTTACAGTCGTGTTTATTGGAGAATGAAGACGAAGGAATATAAAAACTTCAATGACACTTGTGGACACAAAGTGGAACTAAACTCTCTAAATCAACACTAACTAAGGTAACTAAGGTCAATTATATTTCCTTGTTTTAAACTTTTTTTCCTTACATTTCTTCAGTTGCTTCCTGGTTTGTGGCCTAGCCGACCGCCTAGCTGTAAATGTACAGCATTACTTTACAGTTAAATACCGGGGTTATGGCTGCAGCTAGCTGCCATAATCCCGGTATCTTTTTTTTCTACATGCGGTTGGCTATAAGATAAAGGTGATCCCAGCAGCGAATTTGCCACAAGATCACTTTTATAGGTGGCAGGAGAGGTGCCCCCCCTTCCCAGTTATTTCCAAGCTTACCGGAGCCGTCGGTGAGCCCGGAACAGATCCAGTACGGCCGATGGCTAGGCAGAAAGACAAGTTAGGTCAAGCAAGCCCCCACTAGGCTCTATGCCGTTGGAGGACCACACCAACGTCTGCAGCAGTGGTTCTCAACCTGGGGGGTCGAATGATGATTTGCCAGGGGTCACCGAATCCTGGGCTTTTCCTGAAGCCTGCACTGTTCTCACAGCCTTTTTGCGGCCGCCCAGCAGGGCTGTCCCTGGAGGCTGTGGCCACACAGCTGGGCTGTTCCTGGAGCCCGCAGCCACCCACTCAGCCTCTTTGCAGGCGCCCATTCAGTTCATAGCATGGCTGGGGGGCAGAGACTAGAGGTCAGCTGACTGGTGAGGAATGTGAAGTGGGAGGGGCATACGTGTCACTGCTACGAGACACAGTGAGTAACACTACCTGTGATTATAGTTGCCGGTAAAAGGACTGAGGGAGCGCTAACTGTCCGTGGGCTAGGGGCGCAAATTACTTGTCTTGCCTTGGGTGCTGACAACCCACGCTACGGAAATAATTTTACTGTTAGGGGTCCCCACAACTTGGGAAATTTTATCAAGGGGTCGCGGCACTAGAGGGTTGAGAACCACTGGTCTAGATTGTCTTCCTGTTCTTGGGCAGACAAAGGATTTTCTTTTTTTTTATGCAAAATGTAATATTTTCTTTCTCTTAAAAGGTAAATGAGAGATCTTTTGACCCCAGTTCTCTCAATAAAGAGGACCTGTCATGCTTATTTCTATTACAAGGGATTTACATTTTTTGTAATAGGAATAAAAGTGCTAAAAAAAAATTAAAAATAAATTAAAGGGGCAGTGTTAAAAAAATTAATAAATAAGAAAAAAAATATAAGTAAAGCGCCCCATCCCTCCTCATGCGCAGAAGTGAACGCATACATAAGTCGTACCCGAATATGTAAACAGTGTTCAAATCACACATGTGAGATATCGCCACAATCGTTAGAGCGAGAGCAATAATTCTAGCACTAGACCTCCTCTGTAACTCTAAACAGGTAACCTGTTAAAGCGTCGCCTATGGAGATTTTTAAGTATCGTAGTTTGTCGCCATTCCACGAGCGTACATAATTTTACATAGTTACAGTCCATCTAGTTCAACCAAAAAAAATAAAAAATACAATCCCACATTCACAATCCTTCACGCAGAGTTGATCCAGAGGAAGGTGACAAACCCCCAGCAAAGCATGATCCAATTTGCTCCAGCAGGGGAAAAAATTCCTTCTTGATCCCCCCGAGAGGCAATCGGATTTTCCCTAGATCAACTTTACCTATAAATGTCAGTACCCAGTTATATTATGTACATTTAGGAAAGAATCCAGGCCTTTTTTAAAGCAATCTACTGAGCTGGCCAGAACCACCTCTGGAGGGAGTCTATTGCACATTTTCACAGCTCTCACTGTGAAGAAACCTTTCCGTATTTAGAGATTACATTTTTTTTCCTCCAGACGTAAAGAGTGTCCCCTTGTCCTCTGCGATGACCTTAAAGTGAATAACTCAACACCAAGTTCACTATACGGACCACTTATGTATTTGTACATGGTGATCACATCCCCCTTTAATCTCCTCTTCTCAAGAGAGTATAAATTCAGTTCCTCTAATCTTTCCTCATAGCGGATCTTCTCCATGCCTCTTATCAGTTTGGTTGCCCTTCTCTGCACTTTCTCCAGTTCCCCAATATCCTTTTTGAGAACTGGAGCCCAAAACTGAACTGCATATTCCAGATGAGGTCTTACTAATGATTTGTACATGGGCAAAATGATATCTCTCCAGGGCTTTTTTTCTGGCGGAACGCACCACCGCCACCTCTTGCAAAGGTAGTGAGAGAGAACTTTTTCTCTTTCTCATTTACCTTACTAGGAAAAGCTGGAAGCCGCATAAGCCGAAACGGCTTCTGTAGCGCCGGCTGCAGCCCTTACAAGAGTGGAAGGCGGAGTGATATCACCTGCACTCCGCCTTTCTCTGCAGACTGGATCGCTTGCTCCTTTTTGTCGCCAATCGCAGCTGTCAGGAAGAGCTGCAGTACAATGTGCTAGCCTGGTAAATTAATTATTCAGTGTTGCTGGATGGAGGCAGTCTATTAACGCTGCTTGTATATGGTTGCTACCAGGGTGTCTCTTTGCTGTATAAGGAATGTCTCATGCTGCATATGGGCTGTCTATTGCTGGATAAGGAATGTCTCATGCTGCATATGGGCTGTCTATTGCTGGATAAGGAATGTCTCTTGCTGGATAAGGGCTGTCTATTGCTGGATAAGGGCTGTTTATTGCTGAATAAGGGCTGTCTATTGCTGGATATGGACTGTCTATTGCTGCATATGGGCTGTCTATTGCTGGATAAGGGCTGTCCATTGCTGGATAAGGGCTGTCTACTGCTGGATATGGGCTGTCTCTTGCTGGATAAGGAATGTCTCTTGCTGGATATAGGCTGTCTATTGCTGGATAAGGAATGTCTCCTGCTGGATAAGGAATGTCTCTTGCTGGATATGGGCTGTCTATTGCTGGATAAGGAATGTCTCCTGCTGGATAAGGAATGTCTCTTGGTGGATATGGGATGTCTCTTGGTGGATATAGGATGTCTCTTGCTGGATAAGGGCTGTCTATTGCTGGATATAGGCTGTCTCTTGCTGGATAAGGAATGTCTCTTGTTGGATAAGGAATGTCTCTTGCTGGATGAGGGCTGTCTATTGCTGGATGAGGGCTGTGTATGGCTGCATGAGGGCTGTCTATGGCTGGATGAGGGATGTCTATGGCTGGATGAGGGCTGTCTATTGCTGGATAAGGAATGTCTCCTGCTGGATAAGGGCTGTCTCTTGCTGCATATGGGCTGTCTACTGCTGGATATGGGCTGTCTCTTTCTAGATAAGGGCTGTCTATTACTGGATAAGGGCTGTCTCTTGCTGGATATGGGATGTCTCTTGCTGGATATGGGCTGCCTCTTGCTGGATATGGGCTGCCTCTTATTGGATAAGGGCTGTCTCTTGCTGGATAAGGGCTGTCTCTTGCTGGATATGGGCTATTGCTGGATTTGGGGTGCTGGATATGGGATGTCTATTGCTGGATATGGGGTGCTGGATATGAGCTGTCTCTTGCTGGATATGGGATGTCTCTTGCTGGATATGGGATGTCTCTTGCTGGATAAGGGATGTCACTTTCTGGATAAGGGCTGTCTCTCTCTGGATATGGGATGTCTCTTGCTGGATAAGGGATTTCTTGCTGGATAGGGGATGTCTTGCTGGATAAGGGATGTATTTTTCTAGATAAGGGATTTCTCTTGCTGGATAAGGGCTGTCTCTTTCTGGATATGGGATGTATCTTGCTGGATAAGGGCTGTTTCTTTCTGGATAAGGGATGTCTTGCTGTATAAGGGCTGTCTCTTTCTGGATAATGGATTTCTCTTGCTCGATAAGGGATGTCTCTTGCTGGATATGGGCTGTCTCTTGCTGGATATGGGATGCCTCTTGCTGGATAAGGGCTGTCTCTTGCTGGATATGGGCTGTCTATTGCTGGATTTGGGGTGCTGGATATGGGCTGTCTATTGCTGGATATGGGCTGTCTCTTGCTGGATAATGGATGTCTCTTGCTGGATATGGGATGTCTCTTGCTGGATATGGGCTGTCTCTTGCTGGACCCATGGTAGGCCCAGCCCTGGGTTCTCTACCTCTGCCCCAGCTCATGGTGCACCTGCCTAGGATTGGAGGGGTACTTTGTCGCAGTAAGTGGGCTTAGCACTATATGACCATATAGCGTGACCAAACCCCCGTATGTTTTGAATATGTTCAGGTGTTTTTAACTAGCCCTGCAGGAAATGTCATTCTTGTATGTGTGCGCTGTAAAATATTTTGTACTGTTTATAGGTCTTACAGCAGCACCATCTTGAATTTAAATGCATTGTATGGTGTGCCCCCCAAATATGTTCTTGTATGTTGTAATAGGCCCTGACCAGGTTTTTGGGCTGGAGCACCCCTCCCCCTCCTCATTACCTCCTATTTAGTGGCCACCAGTGATTAGGATGTATCCCTTTCAGTTCTCCCACATAGAGGAGTTCAGCTCCCATTAGGGTTGCCACATCATCCCTTTAATCCAGGACACATATGAATTCCACAGGTTCTGAGGCTGATTTATTGCAGATAAGGCACCAAGTGAGTTTAATTACCACCTTAATCAGCCACAGAACCTGTGTAATTAATGTGTGTCCTGGATTAAAGGGATGATGTGGCAACCCTAGCTCCCATGGGTGAGACAGAGGATCTTCCATTCCATTCTATTACTAGTGTAGGACCCACTAATTCGGGGTACTTTGTCGCAGTAAGTGGGCTTAGCACTATATGACCATATAGTGTGACCAAACCTCCGTATTTTTTGAATATGTTCAGGTGTTTTTAACTAGCCCTGCAGGAAATGTCATTCTTGTATGTGTGCGCTGTAAAATATTTTGTACTGTTTATAGGTCTTACAGCAGCACCATCTTGAATTTAAATGCATTGTATGGTGTGCCCCCCAAATATGTTCTTGTATCTTGCTGGATATGGGCTGTCTCTTGCTGGATATGGGCTGTCTCTTGCTGGATATGGGATGTCTCTTGCTGGATAAGGGCTGTCGCTTTCTGGATATGCGCTGTCTCTTTCTGGATATGGGCTGTCTATTGCTGGATTTGGGGAGCTGGATATGGGCTGTCTCTTGCTGGATATGGGATGTCTCTTTCTGGATATGGGATGTCTCTTTCTGGATATGGGCTGTCTCTTTCTGGATATGGGCTGTCTCTTTCTGGATATGGGCTGTCTCTTTCTGGATATGGGCTGTCTCTTTCTGGATATGGGATGTCTCTTTCTGGATATGGGATGTCTCTTTCTGGATATGGGATGTCTCTTTCTGGATAAGGGATGTCTCTTTCTGGATAAGGGATGTCTCTTTCTGGATAAGGGATGTCTCTTTCTGGATATGGGATGTCTCTTTCTGGATAAGGGATGTCTCTTTCTGGATATGGGACACTGTTGAAAGTGTCTGCAAGTGCCTTTTGAGCTTACTTTGCTAATTGCTGGATATTTCCAATGTTTTGTAAATTTTACTATGTTGCTTTTGTATTAACAAATTATATACAAATTACTTGTATAGCCCCCCCCCCCCCCCAATATACTTGGTTCCCTGTTCTCTAAAGGAGGCGGTGCTAGGTGTGTAGGGGTGGAGAAAAGGGGTGGTCCTAGGGGGCAGGTAGGGGCGGTGACAGCTGTGACCTAGGGGAGAAAGGTGAGTTCCTGCACCTTTTCTCTGAGAAAAAAAGCCCTGTATCTCTCTCTCGGGAGTCCATGCCTCTCTTAATACAAGAAAGGACTTTGCTCGCTTTGGAAACCGTAGCTTAGCATTGCATTCTATTATTGAGTTTATGATCTACCAAAACCCCCAGATCCTTCTCCACCATTGATTCCCCCAGTTGTACTCCCTCTAGTATGTATGATGCATGCATATTCTTAGCCCCCAAGTGCATAACTTTCCATTTATCAACATTAAACCTCATTTGCCACATAGTTGCCCAATTAGACAGTTCACTGAGATCGGCATGTAAATTGGAGACCTCCTGTAAGGACGTTTTTCCACTGCATAGCTTGGTGTCATCTGCAAACACTGAAATGGTACCCTTCTACAGTTAGAAACCAAATGGATCCACAATTTAAACACTACCAGATACCCCAGACTTAATGAATACATTTGTTTCAAATCATTTCTTTAATTCATATATCATTGCTGCACTTGTCACATGATGTTACTGTTGTAACAATTCATGTGTCATATTCAAAAAAATTTTTTTTCGTAATGTTTGATTGACCATAATTGAATTTTGACTGACCATTGAGTCAGTATGAATATAGTACATGATTCTTTCTTTATTCAGCACTAGTTTTATTGGTCTTTCTCGAATCCCTCTCCTCTATATCGCCATGTAATGTGTCTGGTTGATTGATGCTGGCATCTTATAGGGATTAAACATATTTAACTTAGTTATACCTTTGTGGATGATTCCTATGTAATATTACAAATCACAAGGTTGTTTTCCCTTATCTGATGTTACTGTATATCCTTGATTACGTATTTATCATTATTTTGATTGAAAATCTATGTATAAGCTGTATATACTATTTATTATTTAATTTATAATATTTCTTCATATAATTGTCATGGCCTCCGAGATACGTGTCTGTGCCCTCCTATGGTAGGTTCACCCCTGGTAGGGTGCACACTGTCCACGGTACCTGCCTCCAAGGCAAGGTGCCAAGACAGCCCAATGGGCCCAGCAGGACCCATGGTAGGCCCAGCCCTGGGTTCTCTACCTCTGCCCCAGCTCATGGTGCACCTGCCTAGGATTGGAGCTGCAAAGTGGGGACAAAATTGGGCCCAAATTTGGTCCGGGGACAGTGTCCTTAGTCCGGGGACTGTCCCCGGAAATCGGGGACGTCTGGTCACCCCACAAGCCAGCAGGACCCACAGGTCAGCAGCCAGCAGGACCCACAGGTCCGTGGGCAGCTCCTAGCAGGACCCACAGCCTGTGGGTCCTGCTGGGAGCTGGCCACTAACCTTTGAGTCCTGCTGGCCGCTGACCTGTGGGTCCTGCTGGCCGCTGACCTGTGGGTCCTGCTGGCCGCTGACCTGTGGGTCCTGCTGGCCTGTAGGTCCTGCTGGGAGCTGGCCGCTGGCTTGCGGGTCCTGCTGACCGCTGGCCTGTAGGTTCTGCTGGCCGCTGGCCTGTAGGTCCTGCTGGCCGCTGGCCTGTAGGTCCTGCTGGGAGCTGGCCATGACCATGGCCAGCTCCCAGCAGGACCCACAGGCAAGCAGGACCCATAGGCTATGGCCAGCTTCCAGCAGGAAAGTGATGAGGGCTATTTTGAGGTTACTGGATGGGCACTGGGGCAGGGTAAATAGGGTATATGGGGGGGAGATAGATGGGATGTGGGGTTCAGCTGGGAGTGTCAGGGTCTCTCACCTCACCTCAGCTCAGCAGGTCCTTGCACGGCCTCCTCATAACCTGGGGGAGTGATGCTGCTATCCTCGGGTTAAGTAAAGTTGCAGCCAAAGCCAGTTCTCTACTCACCCGGAGCTTGGGCACGCGTGGACTACAACTCCCAGAATTCCACAGCGTGCGGCTGGCCGCCGTGGCCATGCCCCTGATCCCGGGCCAATCCTAGGGACACAGATGCCAGGGTGCAGAAATATTTCTGGCGCCCCCACATGGAAGTGGTCATCTTACTAACTTCTCCCATTTATAAATGTTTCTATGGCCATGACTCCATCTCTCATACATGTGGCTTTTTAGAGTTGTTTTATATTTATACATGGCTAGGAGGCAAAAGACATTCCATGGGTCCCCTTTTTTGACAACAAACAGCAGCATCACTTGGCTCATTAACGTATGTGAACGCATACGTAAGTCGCCCCCGCAAATGTAAACGGTATTCAAACCACACATGTGAGGTATCACCGTGATCGTTAGAGCGAGAGCAATAATTCTAGCACAAGACCTCCTCTGTAACTCCAAACGTAACTGTAAAAAAATTTGGAGATTTTTAACCACTTGCTTACTGGCCACTTAAACCTCCTTCCTGCCCAGGCCAATTTTCAGCTTTCAGGGCTGTCGTACTTTGAATGGCAATTGCGTGGTCATGCAACACTGTAAAAATTGGTTTGGAATGATGGACTTTATAGGCATAACACAAAGGATTAAAAAAGAGTTTCAATATTTATTACAAAAAATGTGATTAGAAAACATGTACATAGACTTACAGATGTTATCCAATGCGGCCAGGTAAAAGCTAGGTCAGTTTAGGGCATCCCAAATGGTATACTCCCTGACAGGTGCCTTGGACGCATGAGGTTGAGGAAATCCCTGCTTGGTGACAGCACAAACGCCGAGTGTGGACAGCTGTTTTGGGATGCCCTAAAGTAACCTAGCTTTTACCTGGCCGCATTGGATAACATTATCCCTGGTACAAACTCATTACCAGATTTCTTGCTGGACTTGGCTGATTTTGGACTTGCTGGATCGTATTATCCGATTTGAAGACCTTCTTTTATGGACGCCCATTAAGGTGGAGGCCAGCACATCCCATTCATTTTATCTTATTATTTTCTTTTTTTCCATTTGTGGAAAATAATATGCCCAAAGCTCCTGAAGAAGCGTTATTGAACACCAAACATGTAGAGCAAGTCGAGCTATTTTTTACAGTCTCCTTTGAAACCTGTTACGAATGAACAAGTAAGATGACTGAATATCTTGTATAAACATATAATTAATATGTAGATGGTGTATTCAATATGCTCCTAGGTATTATTTGTGAATATATGTAAGTCTATGTACATGTTTTCTAATCACATTTTTTGTAATAAATATTGAAACTCTTTTTTAGTCCTTTGTGTTATGCCTATAAAGTCCATCATTCCAAACCAATTTTTAATGATTTCTAATATCGGGACGTGGCATTAACTATTTATTCACCGTATCTACCACAGTACCACTCTGTGGTGATACGATCTCTCCTAGAACATGCAACACTGTAACCATATGAAATGTTTCTTGTTTTTTTTCACAAAAGTAGAGCTTTTGTTTTGGTGGTATTTAATCACCCCTGGGTTTTTTTATTTTTTGCTAAACAAACAAAAAAAAGACTGAAAATTTAGAAAAAAAAAAAAAAAGTTTTCATAGTTTGTTATAAAATTTTCCAAACAGGTAATTTTTTTCCTTCACTGATGTGTGCTGATGCGGCTGCACTAAAAGCGGCACTGATATGCACTAGATGCCCCGATAGGCAGCACTGTTTGGCAGCACTGATGAGCACTGGTAGGTGGCACTGCTTAGCAGCAGTGGGTCTGGAGTGTGCGGGAACGATGCCCCGTTTACACAAGATGATAATCAGCTTTTTTTTCTCCTCACGCTGTCAGCATGAGGGGGGAAAAAAAATCCAATTACCGGCTTCTGTTTACATCACATGATCAGCTGTCATTGGCTGACAGCTGATCATGTGGTGAGGGGTCGGGATCTGCCCCTTACTCCGATCTGTGATCAGCCGAGTCTCATAGACTCACTGATCACAGAACGTGCCGCGCACGCCCCACATGGGGTGTGCAGGCATCACATGCACGGGAGGACGCACATGGACGGCAATTTAGGCCAGTGCTGTAGCCATCTTTCGGCTATAGCACGGGCGACAAGAGGTTAAGTATCGTAGTTTGTCGCCATTCCACGAGTGTGCGCAATTTTAAAGCATGACATGTTGGGTATCTATTTACTCGGCATAATATCACCTTTCACATTATACAAAAAAATTGGGCTAACTTTAGTGTTTTGTTTTTTTTAATTGATGAAAGTGTATTTCTTCCAAAAAAATTGCATTTGAAAAACCGCTGCACAAATAAAGTGTGACATAAATTATTGCAACAATCGCCATTTTATTCTCTGGGGTCTCTGCTAAAAATATATATATATGTTATGTTTGGGGGTTCTAAGTAATTTTCTAACAAAAATACTGGTCGAAACGTGCGTAGGGCCAGCTATTCCAGCTTCCCACATTGCTATTTTTATACCTTTTTTTTTTTTTTTTTTTTTTTTTTTTTTTTTTTATTTGCTTGTGATCACCTGTATTTGTACGGTTTTTGGACATTAAAAAACATATTTTTGACCTACACTATGTGGAGTTCCTTCTTCTTTTCCTCTATGGGCCCACCAAGAATCATTCAGCTCTGATCGATTTGTTCCGGTATTGGAGATCGGGTGCACTGGAGATCCACCGCCTGTCCAAGACAACCACCCCTCCATTGGTGATTTAAGATCTGGATGACATCATCTGGTTGGATATCCTGGTTAATTACCTCCTTGCCTTACAGACGCACTGCTATATGGCAGATGCATCCCACGGATCCGGTAAGAGTACCCATCTTGTCTTCTTGAAGATTGAAGTGTGTTTTGTCACCTGTGGTCGCCTCCCCACTCGAGTGCCCATTATTGTCCCAAGACACCGATACCCCCTTCGTTTTGGAGAAGACTCCCCACTTTCTCACCGTTTATGGACTGTGAGGGTGTCGCATCTTTTAGAGACATTAGTTTGTCCATTCACAGCACGTCACTGTATTGTTGAAGTTTGTCACCATATGTCACACATTTAGTGGTACATACCAGTGTATCCGTCTACATGTAGGTTTAGCGCTGCACTTTATTGTTTTTTTAATCTGTATTTAATCACTGCTGGGCTTTTTATTTAAAAAAAAAAGAAAAAAGACAGAAAATGAAAAAAATACAAATTCTTAGTTTCTCTCAGTAAATTTTGTCCGTCATTGATGTATGCTGATGAGGTGGCACTTATGGGCACTGAAGGACACTGGTTAGGTGGCACTGATGTGGAGGCACCAATATGCCGCACTCCTGAGCACTGATAGGTGGCACTGATAGGCAGCACTTGTGATGGAGTATGCCCTCCGTATACGCGTCCCTTGCCCGGTACCAGCAATCCAAGGTCTCTTAGCCCACCCAGTCACTTGTCGAGGCATCAGTGTAGGGTAAAGAGTAGGGATGAGCCGAACACCCCCCCGGTTCGGTTCGCACCAGAACCCGCGAACGGACCGAAAGTTCGCACGAACGTTAGAACCCCATTGACGTCTATGGGACTCGAACGTTCGAAATCAAAAGTGCTCATTTTAAAGGCTAATTTGCATGGTATTGTCCGAAAAAGGGTTTGGGGACCCGGGTCCTACCCCAGGGGATATGTATCAATGCAAAAAAAACTTTTAAAAATGGCCGTTTTTTCGGGAGCAGTGATTTTAATGATGCTTAAAGTAAAAAAAAAAAGTGAAATATTCCTTTAAATATCGTACCTGGGGGGTGTCTATAGTATGCCTGTAAAGTGACGCGTGTTTCCCATGTTTAGAACAGTCCCTGCACCAAATGTCATTTTTAAAGGAAAAAATCTCATTTAAAACTGCTTGCGGGTTTAATGTCATGTCGGGTCATGGCAATATGGATGAAAATCAGTGAGACAAATGGCATGGGTACCCCCCCAGTCCATTACCAGGCCCTTTGGGTCCTGTATGGATATTAAGGGGAACCCCGCACCCAAATTTAAAATAAGGAAAGGCCCTATATACTCTGAACAGCAGTATACAGGCGGTGCAAACAAGACAGGGACTGTAGGTTTGTTGTTAAGTAGAATCTCTTTGTAATTTTGAACGGGTACATTTTTAACGTGTTTAGCTCCAGCCAAAAAATCTTTTTTAAGCTTTTTGGAAAACATAGGGAAGGGTTATCACCCCTGTGACATTTGTTTTGCTGTCTTTCCTCCTCTTCAGAAGATTTCACCTCACTTTTTTGTCCCAATGAAAAATGTTTTTTGAAAATTTGGGTTTTTTTGTGGAACAAGGATTGGAAAGCATCAGTGGAAAGGAGAAATTGTTTTCCCATATTAACTCTTACAGGAGAGAATTTCCCTTCCTAGGGGTAGATTTCATCTCACTTCCTGTTGTCTCCTTCCGTTTGCAAGTAGGAGTCGTTTGTAAGTTAGATGTTTGAAAGTAGGGTCCTGCCCTATATACTCAGCAGAAATTTGGCCCTTAGGTGTTGCTGTGGCCACAACACTGTAAGCCCTCACAGGGCCCTGCTGTGAAATATTAGATCAAGAATTGTAATTACATGCCCCTGTTGAACAGGAGCTGAAAAATTATGCCTTAGGCACTGGTGCTGGTGCCACAACACTGCAACCCCTCACAGACACTCTAGTTGGAATGCAGGAACGAGCCCTGCTGCAAAGTATTGCATCAAAAATTGTAATTACACGCCCCTGTTAGACAGGGGCTGAAAAATTGTGCCTTAGGCACTGGTGGTGGCGCCCAGAACCAAAAATGTTCTTACAAGCTATCAGCGTGATGATTGAGGAGGAAGAGGATAATTACTCAGGGATAGTCACTCAGCATCAGCATAGGCAGTCTTTGAAGGGATCTGAGATTTCAAAAAAAATTATTCGGTTACATCAGCATCAGGTGCTTGGTAGCTGGTGGTGATCCAAGACTGATTCATTTTTATGAAGGTCAGCCGATCGACCGAGTCGGTGGACAGACGCACCCTGTGATCGGTTACCAGCACTGAATGTGCGTTCCGAAAGAACGCTGGATGCAGGACAGGCCAGTAGCTCAATTGCATACTGTGCAAGCTCTGGCCAGTGATCCATCCTCAAGACCCAGTAACCCAGAGGATTTTCGGTGGGAAAGGTGTCCAAGTCTGATCTTGCCCCTAGGTATTCCTGCACCATGTAAAACAGACGCTGGCGATGGTTGCTGGAACCGATCATACCTTGGGGCTGCGGACCAAAAAATTGTCTGAACGCATCGGTCAGACGGCCACCTTCTCCACCGCTCCTTCTTTGACTGACCGAAGCCTCAGCAACACGTTGTCCAGAAACAGGAGTTTGTAACCTCCCAGTCTCTGGGAACGCGTTGCACAGACCTTTCTGCAAGGCCTCCCGAAGATGTTTCATCCTCTGCTCCCTCTGCGATGGCAAGATAAGGTCCGCAACCTTACCCTTGTAACGTGGATCAAGGAGGGTTGCCAGCCAGTATTGGTCCTTCTCCTTGATACCACGAATACGAGGATCCTTACGCAGGCTTTGCAGGATCAGGGAGGCCATGCAGCGTAGGTTTGCTGAGGCATTCGGTCCGGAGTCCTCTGGGTCACTAAGGACAACAACGTCCGCAGCCACCTCCTCCCAGCCACGTACAAGTCCATGTGTTCCTTGGGACTGATCCCTTAAAGACTGCTGCTGATGCTGAGTGCCAGGCTCCACCTCCATACTGACACAATCTTCCTCCTCCTCCTCCTCGTCCTCTTCCTGTGTGATCGGCGGGCACGCAGGAACACTGTCTGGATAAAGGGGGCCTTGAGAGCTAAGGAAGTCCTCCTCTTCCTGCCTCTGTTCTGCCTCAAGTGCCCTGTCCATTATTCCACGCAGCGTGTGCTCCAACAGGTGGACAAGGGGGACAGTGTCACTGATGCATGCACTGTCAGTGCTCACCATCCTCGTGGCCTCCTCGAATGGTGACAGGACAGTGCATGCATCCCTGATCATGGCCCACTGGCGTGGGGAAAAAAAACCAAGCTCCCCTGACCCTGTCCTGGTGCCATAGTCGCACAGGTACTCATTGATGGCCCTCTGCTGCGTGTGCAGCCGCTGCAGCATGGCCAACGTTGAGTTCCACCTGGTGGGCATGTCACAGATTAGGCAGTTCTTGGGCAGGTTAAACTCCTTTTGGAGGTCCGTCAGCCGAGCACTGGCATTATATGACCGGCGGAAATGCACACAGACTTTCCTGGCCTGCCTCAGGACATCCTGTAAGCCCGGGTACCTGCCCAAGAACCGCTGCACCACCAAGTTAAGGACGTGAGCCAAACAGGGCACATGGGTCAGTTGTCCCTGTCGGAGGGCAGAGAGGAGGTTGGTGCCATTGTTGCAAACCACCATTCCTGCCTTAAGTTGGCGTGGCGTCAACCACCTCTGAACCTGCCCCTGCAGAGCTGACAGAACCTCTGCCCCAGTGTGGCTCCTGTCCCCCAAGCACACCAGCTCAAGCACCGCATGGCATCTTTTGGCCTGCGTACTTGCGTAGCCCCTTGAACGCCTACGGAGCACCGCTGGTTCCGAGGAAGAGGCCATGGAGGAAGAAGAAGAGGAGGGGGTGGAGGAGAGAGGTGTGTCACAATCAGCATTTTGGAGGCGTGGTGGCGGAACAACCTCCAACACTACTGCACCTTGTCCTGCATCCTTCCCAGCTGCCAGCAGAGTCACCCAATGCGCCGTGAAACTTAGGTAACGTCCCTGTCCATGCCTGCTGGACCATGAGTCAGCGGTAATATGCACCTTACCGCTGACCGCCCTGTCCAGCGAGGCATGGACATTGCTTTCCACATGCCGGTAGAGAGCCGGAATCGCCTTCCGTGAGAAAAAGTGGCGTTTGGGTACCTGCCACTGAGGAACCGCACATTCCACAAACTCACGGAAGGGGGCAGAGTCTACCAACTGAAAAGGCAGCAGTTGAAGTGCTAGCAATTTTGCCAAGCTAGCATTCAAACGCTGGGCATGTGGATGGCTGGGAGCAAACTTCTTTCGGCGGTGCAGCAGCTGGGGCAGGGAAATTTGCCTGGTACAATCTGACGTCGGTGTACCAAAAGCAGATTGCCCACAAGTACTTGGCTGTGGCACACCTAATTCTACACCTTCATTCCTCTCACTGCAGGTCTCAGAGAGGACTGAAGGTCTAGTGGGGTTGGAAATCTCAGCTGATGAGGAGCAAGGAGAGATCCTCTTTGTTCTTTGGTGTGGGTCTTTTAGATATGCTTGCCAACGAACTGCATGGCAGGTCAACATATGTCTGGTCAAGCATGTGGTACCCAAGCGGGAGATGTTTTGGCCACGCGAGATACGCTTGAGACATATGTTGCAAATAGCAGCGGTGCGATCTGATGCACTCGTCTCAAAAAAGGCCCACAC
Source organism: Lithobates septentrionalis (assembly GCA_037952835.1). NCBI lineage: Eukaryota > Metazoa > Chordata > Amphibia > Anura > Ranidae > Lithobates > Lithobates septentrionalis. The sequence goes on from JBBDGP010002387.1 coordinate 310,392, forward strand.
CAAAGAACTTTTTGAATAACGCGCAGAGACTGCAGCGCCCTGCACATGTGGAGCTTTGGGGTGTGATGCAGTCAATGTGCTGCCCTTAGGCTGGCCCCTGGAGGGCATCCTGCCTCGTTGGTGATGTGCCGCCTCCTCCTCCTCCTCCTCCTATCAGGCACCCACGTTGAGTCAGTGACCTCATCATCCCCTCCCTCCTCATCACTGGAGCAAACCTGGCAGTATGCTGCAGCAGGGGGAGCATGACTGCCAGATTGCTGTCCTTCTTGGGCACCCCCTCTGTCCGTGCTCATGTTACTGCCTTCATCGAGCTCAGTATCATCATCAGAGCCTTCCAAACGCTGGGCATCCTCCTGGAGCATGTACCCAACACTGGTCAAACAGTTCGAGGGAATCCTCAGGAGGACATGGTGGAGCTAGGGAAGGAGTCACTGATGACATTGAGCTGAGGGAAGAGGCCGCTGCTTTGCCAGACAAAGCACCCTGGGCATGGGTGAGAGAGGATGAGGACGGCTTGGTCATCCACTCGACCAAGTCTTCCGCATGTTGCGGCTCAACACGGCCAGCTGCCGAAAAAAAGGCCAAGCGTGTCCCATGGCCACGTGCTGATGAGGATGCACCGTCTCCACGACCAGCACTAGACACAGAGCCTGCTTGCCCTCTCTTATTGGCTTGTGACTGTCTGCCTCTCCTTCTTGGCCTTCCAGACATACTAATGGCCTGTAGCTGCACTAAGCTGGGATAGAACACCTGTAATTTTCTTCAGGTAGCTTTATATACTGTAACCAGACAAGCCTGCCTGTCAGTAGGAAGATAACCGGAACGGATCTAGCTGAACACTGTGAGCAGGACGCACTGCACTAAATGTAAATAGCAGGAACAGATCTAGCTGAACACTGTGAGCAGGACGCACTGCACTAAATGTAAATAGCAGGAACGGATCTAGCTGAACACTGTGAGCAGGACGCACTGACTGCACTAAATGTAAATAGCAGGAACAGATCTAGCTGAACACTGTGAGCAGGACGCACTGACTGCACTAAATGTAAATAGCAGGAACGGATCTAGCTGAACACTGTGAGCAGGACGCACTGCACTAAATGTAAATAGCAGGAACGGATCTAGCTGAACACTGTGAGCAGGACGCACTGACTGCACTAAATGTAAATAGCAGGAACGGATCTAGCTGAACACTGTGAGCAGGACGCACTGCACTAAATGTAAATAGCAGGAACGGATCTAGCTGAACACTGTGAGCAGGACGCACTGCACTAAATGTAAATGGCAGGAACAGATCTAGCTGAACACTGTGAGCAGGACGCACTGCACTAAATGTAAATAGCAGGAACGGATCTAGCTGAACACTGTGAGCAGGACGCACTGACTGCACTAAATGTAAATAGCAGGAACGGATCTAGCTGAACACTGTGAGCAGGACGCACTGCACTAAATGTAAATAGCAGGAACGGATCTAGCTGAACACTGTGAGCAGAACGCACTGACTGCACTAAATGTAAATAGCAGGAACAGATCTAGCTGAACACTGTGAGCAGGACGCACTGCACTAAATGTAAATAGCAGGAACGGATCTAGCTGAACACTGTGAGCAGGACGCACTGCACTAAATGTAAATAGCAGGAACAGATCTAGCTGAACACTGTGAGCAGGACGCACTGCACTAAATGTAAATAGCAGGAACGGATCTAGCTGAACACTGTGAGCAGGACGCACTGCACTAAATGTAAATGGCAGGAACGGATCTAGCTGAACACTGAGCAGGACGCACTGCACTAAATGTAAATAGCAGGAACGGATCTAGCTGAACACTGAGCAGGACGCACTGCACTAAATGTAAATAGCAGGAACAGATCTAGCTGAACACTGAGCAGGACGCACTGCACTAAATGTAAATGGCAGGAACGGATCTAGCTGAACACTGAGCAGGACGCACTGCACTAAATGTAAATGGCAGGAACGGATCTAGCTGAACACTGTGAGCAGGACGCACTGCACTAAATGTAAATAACAGGAACGGATCTAGCTGAACACTGTGAGCAGGACGCACTGCACTAAATGTAAATAGCAGGAACGGATCTAGCTGAACACTGTGAGCAGGACGCACTGACTGCACTAAATGTAAATAGCAGGAACAGATCTAGCTGAACACTGTGAGCAGGACGCACTGCACTAAATGTAAATAGCAGGAACGGATCTAGCTGAACACCTGTGAGCAGGACGCACTGACTGCACTAAATGTAAATAGCAGGAACGGATCTAGCTGAACACTGTGAGCAGGACGCACTGCACTAAATGTAAATAGCAGGAACGGATCTAGCTGAACACTGTGAGCAGGACGCACTGACTGCACTAAATGTAAATAGCAGGAACAGATCTAGCTGAACACTGTGAGCAGGACGCACTGCACTAAATGTAAATAGTCTAGATAGAAGATAACAGGAACGGATCTAGCTAAACTGAATACAGTGTATATATATATATATATATATATGCAACACCAGGGATGCATATATATATACACAATACACTGTAAGTGCAGCTAACTGACTGACTGTTCTGCCTAATCTATCTAACTCAAATCAAATGACACTGTCTGTCTCTCTCTCTATCTCTCAGCACTCCGGAACACACTACACAGGGCCGCCGTGCAGGCGGCCTTATATAGTGTGGGGCGTGTACTAAATCCCCTGAGCCATAATTGGCCAAAGCCACCCTGGCTTTGGCCAATTACAGCTCTCTCTACTGACGGCGCTGTGATTGGCCAAGCATGCGGGTCATAGTGCATGCTTGGCCAATCATCAGCCAGCAATGCACTGCGATGCCGCAGTGAATTATGGGCCGTGACGCGCCACACGAATTTGGCGCGAACGGCCCATAACGTTCGCAATTCGACGGACGGTCGAACAGCCGATGTTCGAGTCGAACATGGGTTCGACTCGAACACGAAGCTCATCCCTAGTAAAGAGAAGCAAAGGACTGTTTATTCAAACACAGGTACAAGGAGATATACACTCAGGGGACAATACCTCTTCTTTGCATAATGACACAGGGCGGGGTAAACTACATTCAGTAACAAGAGACACATAGATACATTCAACTTTTCAACAGTAGACTGCCTTATCAGTCAGCAGGAAGGCTTTTGGAGAAATACCCCCCCCCCCGGTCTACATGCTAGAAGCACATAACACCTCAATACACAGACAATAGCAAGAGACCACCAGTAGCAGACTGTCCAGCTCCTACATTGCGGAACAGAGATCAATGGGACCAGCTCTTTCAATGAACATGTATAGTTCAGAAACAAACAAACCAGGAATAGAGGAATAGTCTTCATATATTTCCTGAGGGATATTGTTCAGAAATATTAATGTCCCAAGTGAAAGAGCCTCTTCATTCTTTCAACACAAACCACACATTTAGAACCCTGGATAACAGGTGTAAAAGGAAATGCTGAGTCCGGTGTGGTTGTACGTCGGGTTAGTGTAGACCCGACTGGGGTTCTCGGTCACCCTTTGCCCCTAATAGACACAGGGTGACTTACACATAGGAGGGGCCGAGGGAGCTGAACAAGGAGTTTCCTGACCTCTCTAAGGTAAGCTGGGTTCCACGGGCCCCCTGCCCAAAGTGACTGTCACAACACTGATGGGCACTAATAGGTGGCACGGATAGACGGCACTGATGGGCAGCACTGATGGGCAGCACTGATGGGCAGCACTGACTGGCATCACTAATGGGCACTGACTGATGCCACTGATGTGCACTAATTGGTGTCACTGATGGGCACTGCTGGGGCTTTACTGTAATCGAGGCACTGATGATCAGTGCCCTGATTACCTGTCCTGGTCTCCCCTGCGAGGAGATGCCGCTGACTCTGCCAGTGTGAGCCGATGAACAGCCCTTCTGCATTTACATGTGACTGGCTGTGATTGAACACAGCTGATCATATGGTTAACCACTTCAATACAGAGCACTTATACACCTTCCTGCCCAGACCAATTTTCAGCTTTCAGCGCTGTCGCAGTTTGAATGACAATTGCACGGTCATCCATCACTGTACCAAAACTAAATTTTTATCATTTTGTTCCCACAAATAGAGCTTTCTTTTGGTGGTATTTGATAACCTCTGCGGTTTTTATTTTTTGCGAAACAAATAAAAAAAGACCGAAAATTTTGAAAAAAATAAAAGTTTTGCTTTTGTTTCCGTTTAAAATTTTTTGTAAATAAGTACGTTTTCTCTTTCACTGATGGGCACTGATGAGGCGGCACTGACAGTCACTGATAAGGTGGCACCAATGAGCGGGCACTGACGATGGGCACGGATATGGGGCACTGATGGGCACTGATATGCAGCACTGATGGGCATTGATAGGCGGCACTGATGGGCACTCATGGGTGGCACTGGTGGGCACTGATAGGTGACACTGGGCACTGAAAGGCTGCAAAGGTGGGTTCTTATGGGTGGCACTGATGGGCACTGATAGGCGGCACTACTGGGCACTGATGGGCACTGATACGCGACACTGATACGCGGCACTGATACACGGCACTGATACACGGCACTGATAGGCATCCCTGGTGGCACTGGCAGTGGTAGGCATTGAGTGGGCACTGATTGGCAGCTGCCTGAGCATTGATTGGCAGCTGCCTGGGCACAGATTAGTATTTCCCTGGGGGTCTAGGGGGCATACCTGGTGGTCCAGTGTGGGTGGCTTCCCTGGTGGTCCTGGGCAGCTTCCCTGGTGGTCCTGGGTGGGATCCGAGGGGGGGCTGTGCTGACAAACAATCAGCACAGACCCCCCCTGTCAGGAGAGCAGCCGATCGGCTCTCCTCTACTCGCGTCTGTCAGACGCGAGTGAGGAAAAGCCGATCACCGGCTCTTCCTATTTACAGCGTGATCAGCCGTGATTGGACATGGCTGATCACGTGGTAAAGAGTCTCCATTAGAGACTTTTTACCTAGATCGGTACTGCGGAGTGTCAGACTGACACCCCGCAACAAGGATCGCCGCGTTGCGCGCCCCGGGGGGGCGCGCAGCGGCTCAATATCCTGCGGATGTCATATGACGCCCAGTCAGGATATTGAAACCACTTTGCCGCCGTCATTTTGCTATATGGCGGGCGGCAAGTGGTTAAAGAGCCGCGTCATCGGCTCTTTACTGAGATCAGGGTCATGCCGTGTCCTAGGAACAGAGTGCCCGTTCTGGGGTGCCGTCATATGACGTCATCCCAGAATGAGAACCACACCACTCCTCCATTATTTGATGGTGGGCGGGTGGCAAGTGGTTAAAGTGTATTTTTTTTGTTATTGCATTTGAAAGACCGCTGCACAAACACAGTGTGACATAAAAAATTGCAACGGCTGCCCTTTTATTTTTGAGGGTCTCTGCCAAAAAAAAAATGTTTTAGGGTTCTAAGTAATTTTCTAGAAAAAAAATACAGATTTTTACTTGTAAACAACAAATGTCCGAAAAAGGCCTGGTCTTAAAGTGGCTGGGCCAAAATGATGTCATACTTCCCAGGAGTCTTCATAGACGTTTTTTTCTTTCATCTCGAGGAGGGTCTTTCTAAGTGCACCCTTCTGCCTGCATGCCTGAGCTAAGAACAGATGAATTCCAGTAAGTAAATGCTACATGAATCATCTGCCCTTACTCAAGACGGTGATGACGAGAAATACTAAAGTGGTTGTAAAGGTGTAAATGTGTTTTTCAAAGGGATCTCTCAAATCTCAAAATCCAACTTGGAGACATGGATGGGTGGATGGGTGAGTTTGCTCTCAGTATTAAAAATGAATTAAAGCGGTAGTAAACTCACTACAACTAATCCACTAAAAGCATAACAGTAGAAATAAATGCACTTTGAAACGCATAGGGATAATCCAAAGTATCATGTAACTGTTCTTACAGTTTATTTGTGGAGTCCTTCCAAACTTCTGCCCTTCTTGTATGTCAGTGCAGTAATCTTGCACATATAGTTAAACTAAGGAACTGGGAAATGCTCAGCAATCTTGCAGCATTACAATGTAATGCTGATGGAGACATGGCACGTAGCTGTATTAATTGATGGTACACTCAGTGTGCCGTCAGTTGGGATAACATGCGCATGTACGAGAGATATAATTGTAACAAGAGTGGGCGATATCTTCTAAATAGTGCACCTGAAAGAACTTTCAAATGCACCCACTAGTAAGTGTCAGGGCTGGGCTCAGAACTTCTGTCTCAAAGCTGGCTCAGCTGTCAGCTAATTGCCAGCCCCTATCTCTCCACAGTGACTCACCTGTTGATGATATCCTGCTCATCTGTCAGACTTACCCGTATCAGACTGACGAACCCGATATAGCAGAGGCTGGCCTCCCGTACGTATCTGGTTCCCGGCCCCTGATAGAGCACACAGAAGGCACGGGAGCACAGAATGGTATGAGAGCCTGGCGGGTGGTTAGCAGGGATGAGGCCCAAAGTCCTGATGCAAGCTGGCAAGAGATGATAGGTAGGCTGTAGGTCAGCTACAGGTGCAGAGCAGGAGCAGGCAGATCCGAACACAAGCAAGGTTGGCAACAGGCAGTCAGCACGGTACAAAAGGAGCAGGCAGATATAAAGTCCAGGTCACAAGCAGGTTTGGCAGCAGGTGGTCGGCACGGTACAGAGGGGTCAGGCAGGTTCAAAGTCGGAGGCAGGCCAGGGGTCAGATGCAGGCGGATAGCAGAGCAGAGTCCAGCAAACAAGCCGGGTCACAGAGAGATCAAACAGTACACAGGAAACAGGAAGCACGGGAATAGGAAGCTGATGATCGGACAGCACCGAGCACAGCATCCCAGCAACCTAAATAGGGCAACCGGCGCCAAACACCGCGACCGCGCCGGCACGCCCAGGCGCACCCGCACGCGCGCCAGCGGCGCACTCCAGAGTGCCCAGCAAGTGTCCTGAACCGAGATCCTCTCTGACATCATCAGTCCTGTCTACTTAAGCCGTCCAGTCCAGATGATCTCTGCCTTCGCCTTGGTCACATCTCTAGAGACACTCTCCTGTGTTCCTGTTAAAGACTTGCTTGGCTGACATTCCTTCTGGCTCCAGATCCTGCTTGCTGTTCTACTATGCTCCTCTCTGGCTCCTTGGCGTTTTGGCTTGTCTGATTATCCGTTTCGGTTCCTGAACTCTGGCTATGTTTTGACTATGTTTACTCTGTTTACCTTTTTTTTTATTATTATTAAACAAGTGTGATTTAACTGTACTTCTGTCTCGGTCTGATTCATGGTTTCTGACAGTAGGCCAAGGCCATGAATTCAGAAGATGCAGTCAATCCACTTGTTGGTAATATTTTTCCAGATTGGATGAGCAGGATCACAGCATGGATGAGCTTGCCATGGTGAGTCGCACGGCTCACCTGGAATCTCCCACTGTGGCTGCTCCAGTACAACCTGTGTTGCAAGCCGTCCCTGCTGCTGCTCCAGTTTCTGTGCAGGCACCCGCCTCGATTATTACCTCCCTATAAGAGGTATGTCTGGTTCTGCTCCGCTTCCCCAGCAATTTGGGGGTGATCCAGTCCAATGCAGAGGGTTTCTCAACCAGGTTGAGATATACTTTTGAGATGCTGCCCCAGGCGTTTCCCACTGACAGAAGCAAAGTAGGTTTCATGATATCTTTGCTTTCTGAGAGAGCGTTGGCCTGGGCAAACCCTCTATGTGAGACGCAAAAACCTGTTGTCTTGAGTTACCCTGAGTTTGTGGCTTCTTTTAAAAGGGTATTTGATGTCCCAGCATGCTCCGCTTCTGCTGCCAAGTGCCTCATGTCCATCAAACAAAGTACGAGAACTGTTGCCGATTATGCCATTGAATTCCGTACTCTGACAGCAGAGGTTGCTTGGAACAATAAGACCCTCGTGGCTGCTTTTTCTCCTGGTCTCTCGGATACGTGAAGGATGAGATAGCAGCCCGAGATATACCCACTGAGCTGGAGAAGTTGATAATGTTTGCCATCCTCATTGACTCTAGACCAGTGGTTCTCAACTCCAGTCCTCAGGACCCACCAACAGGCCAGGTTTGCAAGATAGCTGAAATACATCACAGGTGATATCACTTGCTGCTCAGTGATTGCAGTATTCTAGTCTGCAACTCCCCAAGGTAATACTTAAAATCTGGCCTGTTGGTGGGTCCCGAGGACTGGAGTTGAGAACCACTGCTCTAGACTCAGAGAAAGACTCTCTTTTAAGGAGCGCTTGCGGAAGCCTCTTATACATTTGTCTCCAAACTTTGCAGTCCCACCCTTGCCTCCCTCACCTCCCATGCCTCCTGTACAGTCTGTCTGTAAATATGAACCCATGTACTTGGGCTTCATGTGTCCCTCTGTGGATGAGAGAACCGTTAGGAGGAGGGAGAGATTGTGCCTTTATTGTGGCCAGACAGGTCACTTTTTGAAGTCTTGTCCTACCCGTCCAGGGAACGCCCGAACCTTGAGGTCCTGTCACGGACAGACCTTAGGTGGCGTTGTTTCGTCCCGTTATCCAGAAGGGTAAGCCCCTGGTTTTGATTACCCTTTCTTGGGCTGAGTCGTCCGTCGAGAAACAGACTCTAATTGACTCTGGGGCTGCAGACCTGTTCATTGATGCTGCCTTTGTATTGAAGCACTCGATTCCGCTGCAGCTTCGTGACACTCCACTTGCCATTGAGGCTCTTGACGGGAGACCTCTACAGCCTGCCCATGTGACTCATGAGACTGTTCCGTTGTCCATGGCCGTAGGGGCTCTTCACCATGAGATAATCCAATTCCAAGTTATTTCCTCACCTAAGTTTCCATGGGTTATTAGTTATCCTTGGTTACAGAGGCACAATCCCTCTTTTGATTGGCTCCGTGCTGCGGTTCTCTCCTGGTCGCCACAATGCAATAAGACATGCATCCAGAAGGTAGCTAAGGTCCTGTGCACCTGTTCACTCTCCTCCCTGCTGGAGGAGTACCGCGATTTTAGCGATGTCTTTGACAAAGGTTAAGCCAGTAGTTTGCCTCCACACCGGTTGCGAAATTGACCTTCAACCTGGTGCCATACCCCCTCGTGGCCGGGTTTACTCTTTGTCGGCCTTGGAGGATAAGGCCATGGAGGAATATGTTGCAGATGCACTTTCTTGAGGTTTCATCCGCAAATCCTTGTCTCCTGCTGGTTTCTTCTTTGTGAAGAAGAAGAGTGGTGGACTGAGACCTTGTATTGATTATAGGGGTCTCAATCATTTCACGATTAAGAATGCCTATCCGATTCTGTTGATTACGGAGTTATTTGACCACCTCAAGGAAGCAACGGTTTTCACAAAGCTTGATTTGAGAGGGGCATACAATCTTGTGAGGATTAAGGAGGGCGACGAGTGGAAAACTGCATTTAATACCAGAACAGGCCATTATGAGTACCTCGTAATGCCTTTTGTCCTTTGTAACGCCCCGGCAGTTTTCCAGGAATTTATTAAGGATGTCCTCTGCGATTTGTTGCAGTTATGTGTGGCGGTTTATCTCGACGATACTCTCATATTTTCCAAGTCCCTGGAGAGCCACCACAAAGATGTCTGTCGTGTGCTTCAGAAACTAAGAGAGAACAATCTCTATTGTAAATTGGAGAAGCGAGAATTCCATCGTGAACAGGTTAAATTCCTGGGTTATGTAATTTCCACTGCTGGTTTTTCGATGGACCCAGAGAAACTTTCAGCAGTCCTACAATGGCCCCGACCCCTGGGTTTATGTCCTCTGCAGCGTTTTCTTCTATTATCGGAAGTTTATTCGTAACTTCTCGTCTCTGGTCCAGCCCCTGACTGATATGACCAAAAAGGACGGTAACCCACAGAGTTGGTCTCCGGAGTCCATTAAGGCCTTTGTTACCTTTTTATCCTTGAGGTTGATGCTTCTGAGACTGGAGTTGGCGCCCTTCTGTCTCAACGTCCTACCTCTGAGAGCGCTGTGCATCCTTGTGGCTACTTTTCCAAGAAAGTGTCACCTGCAGAGTGCAATTACAAAATTGGTGACAGAGAGCTGTTAGAGATCATTTTAGCCCTGAAAGAATGGAGACATCTCCTCCAAGGTACCACTGTGCGGGTTCTCATTCTTACTAACCATAAGAATCTCACATTCTTGTCTGAGGCTAAACGCCTTTCTCCCAGAAGGGCCAGATGGGCTCTTTTCTTGTCTAGTTTCAATTACATTGTCTCATTCTTACCCGGTATTAAGAATGTAAGGGCTGACGCTTTGTCGCGACAATTTTCCTCCACTTCCAAGATGGAGTCGGTTCCAGTTTCTGTGATCCTGATCGTATTCTGGCTACGGTTTGCACCAGTCTCACTTCTCACTTCAAAATTCTTGCTGCTCAGGTCAATGCTCCTCCTGAGAAACCTTGTGACCGCTGCTTTGTCCCAGAGAGTCTCCGTACTGCTGTGCTCCAGACTTACCATTCTCCCAAGGCTGGCCACCCTGGGAAGAATCAACTCTTTTGGGCCATTTCCCAACAATTCTGATGGCCTAGTCCATGTGCTGATGTAACCGTCTTCGTAGCTACCTATTCCGTGTGTGCTCAGAGTAAGACTCCATGACACCTTCCAGTGGGCCTCCTACAACCCATACCCAATGGAGAGAGGCCCTGGACCCACCTGTCTATGGATTTCATTGTGGAGTTCCCCAACTCCCAGGGTAATACAGTTATCCTTATGGTGGTTGACCGGTTCTCGAAAATGTCCCATTGTATTCCACCTAAAGCGGGATTCTGTCCTAAAAAAAAAAAATTTAAAAGTCAGCAGCTACTAACACTGTAGCTGCTGACTTTAAATAAGTACTTACCTGTCCTGGGTGCCCGCGATGTCGGCCACCTGAGGCTGACCCATCCCTCGGCTCTCGGCTCCGCCATCCTAAGTAAGGGAAACAGGCAGTGGAGCCTTGCAGCTTCACTGGCAGTTTCCTACTGCGAGTGGCGCGGCGCTCTGTGAATGGCCCCGTGGTGTTCTGGGAACACACACAGTTCCCAGAAGACAACGGGGCTGCTCATCAAGGAGCAGAACACACCGCGAAAGGCAGATTAGGAAGACTGCCTAGCAACAAGGGTTTAGGTAAGTTTAAAAAAAATTTTTTTTCAAATGTTTTTTTTAAAAAATTTTTTAGGATTTTTGATGATTTTTTTTTTTTTTTTTCAGGGTGGCCCTCCACTTTAAGAAGTTGCCCACGTCTAAGGAACTGGCTTCCATTTTTGCTCGGGAGATCTTTCGCTTACATGGGCTACCCAAGGTGATTGTCTCGGACAGGGGTAGTCAGTTTGTGTCCCAGTTCTGGCGAGCCTTTTGTGCACAGTTGGGAGTTCAGCTTGCTTTCTCCTCTGCGTATCACCCGCAGTCTAATGGGGCCACAGAACGAGCCAATTAGTCCTTGGAGCAATTCCTACATTGCTATATTTCTGACCATCATAACAACTGGTCAGACCTCTTAACATGGGCTGAGTTTGCTTACAATAGTGCCTTGAATTCTGCTTCCCGATTGTCCCCGTTTATAGCGAACTATGGTTTCCAATCTTCCATGTCTGACTCATTTGTTCCGCAGAGTATTCCTGCATTAGGGGAGCATCTCCGTGGTCTTCGTTCCACTTGGGCACAAGTCCAGACTCCATGCTGACCGCAGACGCCTGCCTGCGCCCACCTAGCAGGTTGGGGACAGGGTCTGGCTGTCATCCGACTTCGTGTTCCCTCTCTGAAGTTCACACCTCAGTTTATGGGCCTTTCCGTATTCTTCGCAGAATTAACCCCGTGACTTAAGCATTAGACCTTCCTCTTAATATGCATATCTCGAATGTATTTCATGTCTCCTTATTAAAACGTTTGGTCTGCAACCGCTTTACCACCTTGTGCCTCGTCCTCACCCCGTACAGGTTGAGAACCATGAGGAGTATGAAGTACAGTCCATTGTTGACTCCCTTAGGCGCATACAGTACCTGGTGCATTGGAAAGGGTACGGACCGGAGGAACGTTCTTGGTTCACATCCTCAAACGTACATGCCCCTGTCCTCCTCCGTGATTTCCATAGTCGTTTTCCCCTCAAGCCTGGTGGTCCTCTGACGGGGAGGGGTCATTGAGGAGGGGGTACAGTCAGGGTTGGGCCCAGCCCTTCCTTCTCTGAGCTGGCTGCTCAGCTGTCGGCTAATTGCCAGCTCCTATCTCTCCACAGTGACTCCCCTGTTGATAAGCTGCTAGTCAGTCCTGCCTACTTAAGCCATCCAGTCCAGATGATCTCTGCCTTCGCCTTGGTCACATCTCTAGAGACGCTCTCCTGTGTTCCTGTTAAAGACTTGCTTGGCTGACATTCCTTCTGGTGCCAGATCCTGCTGGCTCTTCTACTACGCTCATCTCTGGCTCCCTGACGTTTTGGCTTGTCTGATTATCCGTTCCGGCTCCTGAACTCTGGCTATGTTTTGACTACGTTTACTCTGTTTCGATTCTTTTATTATTATTAACCACGGGCCCATTTGGCTGGCCAAAGACTAGAGCACTTTTTGCGATTCGGCACTGCGTCGCTTTAACTGACAATTGCGCGGTCGTGCGATGTGGCTCCCAAACAAAATTGACGTCCTTTTTTTCCCACAAATAGAGCTTTCTTTTGGTGGCATTTGATCACCTCTGCGGTTTTTTGAAAAAAAAAAAAAATTGAAAAAAAAGCAATATTTTTTATTTTTTTGCTATAATATGTGTGACAGGACACTGATCATCGTTCCCGATCACAGGGAGCTGTGATCAGTGTCAATAGGCAGAACGGGGAAATGCTTGTTTACATTAGCATTTCCCCGTTCTTCCTCTCCGTGAGACGATCGCAGGTATTCCCATGGACATCGAATCCGCGGGACCCGCGATCAGACTCACAGAGCTCCTCCACCCCCCCCCCCCCCCCCCCGCCCATTGAAAAGAATGAGCAGCACTGCCGAAGCACCTGCAAAGCGCTTCGGTAGGGGTGTTACACTGGCGGTATTAACCCATTCTTCGGCCGCTAGCGGGGGTTAAAAGTGCCCCGCTAGTGGCTGAAAAGTGCTGCTAAAACGACGGTAAAGTGCCACTAAAACTAGTGGCGCTTTACCGCCGATGCTCTCACCGCCTCAGTGTGAAAGTAGCCTTATTTTTTTTTTTTTAATACATTTTTATTAAAGACAAGAGAAATACGGGCATGTTTACATACATTGTTTAGGAGGCCTTTCAACATTACCCTATACTGGATCATGTGTGTCTTTTTGTATTCATTAAAATGCATCGCAATAGGGATTAGGCAAGCATTGTCAATATTACCTAATATCACATCTATTCACAGTCTTGTCATTTATATGAGCATAAATTATGTAGAAATAACAGAAACAAGAAGAAATAGGAAAAAGACAGGTGGAAGAGGAGAAAGAGATGGGGTAAGGGAGGGAAGGGAAGGGGGGTGTCCGTCTCAGATATGTCTCTTAAATCAAAAAGATTTTGACAGTAATATTTTATACATTTGAAGCCATGAGTTCCGCATATGCGGACGTGTATTTAAAGGCAACCCAACAGGACCATATATTCTTTATTAATTCGGTTTTGTTTCTAAGAGAGTAGGTTAAATCTTCCATATAGTATATTTGGTCTACCGCTATTAACCATTGGCGCAGTGTAGGTGCCATGGGTTTTTTCCAATACCTGGGTATAAGAGCCTTGAAAGTAGCCTTATAGCAGCATTGAGTGCTCTGGTTAAAGTAATTGTAAACGATCACCATGTAAAACAACCCATTCAGTCTAAAATAGAAATGAAAGAGAAAACATTTTGTATAGATATAAAAAACATTATACAGTAAATACCTTTTCCCCCTTTTTATTAAGTGATCACATTCCCTCTGTTCTCAGCTGCAGACTCATGCACAATGCATCTCAAAGAAGCGGCTCCTACAGGCTTTTGAGCTTTTTTGAGCTCTCATTTTTTTTTCTACCTGGAAAATCCCCTCCATGTTATGGAATGTCCCCTCCAATGTGTCCATGCACACTAGGGCTTTTTCAGGAGTTTACAGGCATACTGTATGCTCTTACAGGCAGAAAAAATCCCACCAAACTCACAATTTTGGGAGGAGCTTTCAAGCAGAAAAGACACCTAAGTGCCCAAAAACGCAGAAAAAAAGTGTGAAAAAGCTAAAAAAAAAGTACAAATAAGCTCGAAAATGCAAAAAAAAAAAAAAAAGAAAAGAAGAAGATAAAATAAGCTGAGGGGAGGGTTTGTGGAAAAAAACCACTTATGCTCAAAGAAGTTCAAAGAAGCTCAATAAAAACGCACAAAAGAACACAAAAAAGCACAAGCTTCTTCAAGTCTTAAAGTGGTTGTAAACCCTTACAGACCACTTTTACCCACAGGTAAGCGGAGCCTAGATTAAGGCTTACCTGTAGGTGCAAGAAATATCTCCTAAACCTACATGGTTTAGGAGATATTTCCAAAAGACAGGCACCGTCAGAGGCTCTTTACCAAGATCGGTGTAGCGCTGTGTCAGACTGACACGCTGCAAAATGATCGCCACGCTGAGCGCCCCCACGGGCTTGTGCCGGCAGTTATCCTGAAAGACGTCATATGGCGTCCAGTCAGGATAACTAAACCACCGCCCAGCCGTCATTTTGCTATAGGCCGGACTGGAAGAGGTTAAAGTCACATTAAAAGAGAAGTTTTTTTTTTTTTTTTTGTAAAAGAATCATACTTACCTAGGTGGATGCAGCATCTGTCCCCCGCCGGCTCTAACACTGAGAACTGAGTGATCAAACACCGCCGATCGCTCGGTTCTCACAACTCCCTGAGCAGAGAGCTTAGTAATGTGTTGTTTGCATTAGTTTTCTTTTTTAGGCTTTCTTTCCGCTAATTTCATCTGTTGCTCCAGCCAGTAAGTTTTTTACAAAAGAACAAGCTACCCCCACGGATGTAGCAGTTAGAGGGTTGAGACAAACCATTTACCACTGACAGGGTTGCTTACAGAGATCAGCTTTTATTTAATCATTTAATAACTTTATCCCATAAGCAAAAAAATGTTTGCTTTAACTGCTTATAAAGTGTTAGCTGGAGTTTGGCTTCAATTTGTTAGTATATCTAAATCTGCTTGTACATCTAACACGCCCCTCTCCTCCGACTGACAATGTTGTTGTCCAAAGGTGCCCCCTGTGCTCATTCAGGGTGGGGTCACTGTAATACAGGAGATGTAACTGGCCAGATCCCCAGGTGAAAACAGAGGGGAAAAAAGCCCCCCCCCCCCAAAAAAAAGGATGTAGCCACCGCATCGAATGATTGGTAAGCTGCAATATATTACATTATTGGTATTAGGTTTAACCACTTGCTGACCACAACTTCTACAGGGTGGCCATTCTGTGCAGGATCACATATATATGCGATTCTGCACTTCCGGGTAGGGGGTGCACCACTTTAATCACAGCAGATGCCAATCAATGGGTGCCGGATTATGGATGTGCGCTGGCACCCACTGATCAGCAAGGAGACAGACTGGACAGAGCTCTGTCTATGTAAAACAGGCAGAGCTCTGTCCTGACAGCTGGGATGTGCTGGATTTTGGTTCCCTGCAAGGCATGGAATAAAATCCAGCACGTAAAAGCATCATACTGCACAGACAAAAAACAGTTAACCCTTTGATCGCCCCTGATGTTAACTCCTTCCCAGCCAGTGTCATTAGTACAGTGACAGTGTATATTTTTAGCACTGATCACTGTGTTAGTGTCACTGGTTCCCACAAAATGTCAAAAGTGTCAGTTAGTGTCATATTGTCCGCCACACTATTGCAGTCCCACTATAAGTCGCTGATCACCACCATTACTAGCAGTGGCGGCTGATGAAGTTTTAGCATGGGAGGGTGCCAGACCCTGCCCTTCCTTTTTGACCCCTCCCACTTCTCATAAGGCCCACTCCTTATAGAATCCTCCCACTCCGTCCCCTGTATTCCAGCCATAGTATCAGGAGTTTACAGCTCAGCATCACAGGACAGAGTATATAGCCCCAGCATCACAGGACAGAGTATATAGCTCAGCCTCACAGATCATGGTATATAGCACAGCCTCGCAGATCATGGTATATAGCGCAGCCCCCCAGATCATGGTATATAGCGCAGCCTCACAGATCATGGTATATAGCACAGCCTCGCAGATCATGGTATATAGCGCAGCCTCGCAGATCATGGTATATAGCACAGCCCCACAGATCATGGTATATAGCGCAGCCTCACAGATCATGGTATATAGCGCAGCCCCACAGATCATGGTATATAGCGCAGCCCCACAGATCATGGTATATAGCGCAGCCCCACAGATCATGGTATATAGCGCAGCCTCACAGATCATGGTATATAGCACAGCCTCACAGATCATGGTATATAGCGCAGCCTCACAGATCATGGTATATAGCGCAGCCTCACAGATCATGGTATATAGCGCAGCCTCACAGATCATGGTATATAGCGCAGCCTCACAGATCATGGTATATAGCGCAGCCTCACAGATCATGGTATATAGCGCAGCCTCACAGATCATGGTATATAGCGCAGCCTCACAGATCATGGTATATAGCGCAGCCTCACAGATCATGGTATATAGCGGGCCCCACAGATCATGGTATATAGCGCAGCCCCACAGATCATGGTATATAGCGCAGCCTCACAGATCATGGTATATAGCGCAGCCTCACAGATCATGGTATATAGCGCAGCCTCACAGATCATGGTATATAGCGCAGCCTCACAGATCATGGTATATAGCACAGCCTCACAGATCATGGTATATAGCGCAGCCTCACAGATCATGGTATATAGCGCAGCCTCACAGATCATGGTATATAGCGCAGCCTCACAGATCATGGTATATAGCGGGCCCCACAGATCATGGTATATAGCGCAGCCTCACGGATCATGTATATAGCGCAGCTTCACAGATCATGGTATATAGCGCAGCCTCACAGATCATGAACACTGTGGATGAGATGAGTGGTGTGCCGATCAGATCGCTCCTGTCACCATGCTCATGTCACCCCATCCCGGCAGCTTACAATCAATCTCTCCTGTCCAGATGGATATCCCCCCTGTCCCTGTGCAGAGTTCACCTGATAACAGCACACAGGACTTGGTTGGGCAGGGGCAGCCAGGGGCTCTCGGCACTGACAGCAACCACCCCCCCCCCCCACGGTGCTTGCGGTACTCTAAAGGCAACCCCCCTGGAGGTCTGGCCCTTCACTTACTGGACTGTGGTGTCCTCTCCTCCTGTGTCTCCTGAAGAGTGCAGGCAGCCGCGGCGGCAGAGGTGCCCATTCCTCCAGCGCATGCCTCCTCTGCATGTCTCCTCTTCCTAAGCGCTGGGCATCCAATAGGACCGCCCGGCGCTTTGGCCAATCAGTAAACAGGTCTCAATAACCTGCCTCCTGATTGGCAGGGAGGCACTGTAGTGTGAAAATAGCGAAAATTAATTCGCTATGGTCACACAATTCTCTGCGCCCCGAGCCCATCCTACTTTGAAGTCTATTAGAGCCTCTGGCTCTAATCAGGTGCTTCAAAAAAGACATCGCCTCCCACCCCGTCATAGGAGTCCATTCATCCGGCGTCCTGAAAGGGGTCACAATGCACAGACTCCACTGATTACTACTAGTATATGAAAAAAAAAATTCCAGTATACATACCATCGTTTGTAGACGCTATAACATTTGCGCAAACCAATCAGTATATGCTTATTGGGATTTTTTTAAACCAAAAATATGTAGCAGAATACATATTGGCCTAAATTTATGAAGAAATTCAATTTTTTACATTTTTTTATTGGATATATTTTATAGCAGAAAGTAAAAAATTTAGTTTTTTTTTTTTTTTTTTATAATTGTCGGTCTTTTTTTGTTTATAGCACAAAAAATATAAAACGCAGAGGTGATCAAATGCCACCAAAATAAACCTCTATTTGTGGGAAAAAAAATACATCAATTTAATTTATGTACAGGGTTGCATGACCGCGCAATTGTCAGTTAAAGTAATGCAGTGCCATATAGCAAAAAATGGCCTGGTCATGAAGGGGGGTAAATCTTCCGGAGGTCAAGTGGTTAATGCCGCTTTCAGCCTCGATCTTCCTGTAACTAACGCCTACCATAAGCTTGCCACTCACAAATAAAAAAAATTGCATCATCGGGGATATTTTTTTTTCCTTTTTGACTTGTACATGCAGGTTGGCAGGATTCTTTCAGGCTGGGTTCACACCTCCGACAGATGCGGCGCACAGCAGGGGGTCCGGTGCGTCCCCGTTCTCCATTTCAGGGACAAATCAGGGCCGAATCTTTGCCTGAATTCAGCCCTGAAACGGAGCCAAAGACACACAGCATTTCTGTGCAAGCCACTCCACAGCCGCCATGGAGATATGTGATCTGGCTACATAGAGAGCCGGTCACAATCCCCTGTCATGCGAATTGGATGCAAGGAAACCCAGATCCCATTCACATAGGTGTGAACCCGGCCTCAATTCCATTCCAAGTTACTCTTAAAATGACAAATGTTTTCCATTTCAAAATGATTTTGTGTATATCATTAAACAATATGTAAACAAAACACTTCATATTCCTGATATGTGCCTGCTGTATCATGTACTTGTATGAAAAGTATCCTGTTCTCCTGTGTATTGTTCCTTTGTGTAGAATCCCTGGTGTTTCTTTCAGTCCCTCTGTTTTCCTTATTAAAAACTGACCACACTAAGCAGGAGAGCACACCGTGGTCAGTTCTCTAGCTGTGCTGGGAACTCAGTTTACTCTCCTCCAATGATCAGACTTGTCCTGGCAGGCCCGCCATCCCCCTGCCCCGCCTTTCACTGGGAAGATCATTGTGCTGCTGTTTCTCCTCCCCTAGCTCTTATGCAGCTGAGAACAGAGGGAATGTGATCACCTATAAAAAAAGGAAAAAAGGTATTTAGATTTTTTCTTTTTTTTTTATATCTATACACAAATGTTTTGCCTTTCGCTTCCATTTTAAACTGAATGATTTGTTTTACAAGGTGATCGTTTACAATTACTATAGGGCCTCATGCACACTGGATGTTATAATAATGGCAGTAGCTTTGCAGTGAGTTTTTCAACGTTTTTGCAATAGCGTTAGCGGTTTTAAGCGTTTTTTTTTTTTTTTCAATGGGATCAAAAACAATAAAAAAAGCTGGTGAGCCGCGTTTTTGAGTGTTTATCGTTGTTTTTTTTTTTTTTTTTTACGTTAGAGCGTTTTTACAGCTGAAAAACTCCTCTCAGAACCAACTAGTTTTGAGGTTTTTTTTTACAGCCAAAAAACGCCCCAGCCAATATAACAGCCTATTTGTGCATGGGCACATAGGATAACATGCTGGGGAGTTTATTGACTGTAGAAAAAAACGTCTGAAGCCAAAAACAGCAGCTGTAAAAACATCCAAAAACATCAAGTGTGCATGAGGCCTTAACCACTTCCCGCCCGGCCTATAGCAGAATGACGGCCGGGCGGTGGTGCAGTTACCCTGACTGGGCGTCATATGACGTCTTCAGGATAACAGCCGCTGCGCGCCCTTGAGGGCGCGCATTGCAGCGATCGGTGGTGCGGCGATCGGTGGAGTCAGTCTGACACACCACTACACCGATCTCGGTAAAGAGCCTCCGGCGGAGGCTCTTTACCACGTGATCAGCCATGTCCAATTACGGCTGATCACGATGTACATAGGAAGAGCTGGTGATTGGCTTTTCCTCACGCGGGTCTGACAGACGCGAGTAGAAGAGAGCCAATCGGCGGCTCTCCTGACAGGGGGGTCTGTGCTGATTGTTTATCAGCACAGCCCCCCCTCGGATCCCGCTCAGGAACACCATCATGCCACCTAGGACCACCAGGATGGCCATCCACACTGGACCACCAGGTATGCCCCCCCCAGACCAACAAGGAAACGCAAATCTGTGCCAAGGCAGCTGACAATCAATGCCCAGGCAGCTGCCAATCAGTGCCCACTCACAGTGCCTGCCAGTGCCACCAGGGATGCCTATCAGTGCCACGTATCAATGCCACGTATCAATGCCCATCAGTGCCGCCTATCAGTGCCCATCAGTGCCCTGCAGTGCCGCCTATCAGTGCCACCCATGAGTACCCATCTTTGCAGCCTTTCAGTGCCCATCAGCGTCGCCTATGAGTGCCCATCAGTGCCCACCAGTGCCACCCATGAGTGCCCATCAGTGCTGCATATCAGTGTCATCCATCAGTGCCACCTACCAGTGCCCATCAGTGCCGCACATCAGTGCCTATCGTCGGTGCCTGTCAGTGCCCACTCATTGGTGCCACCTCATCGGTGCCGCCTTATCGGTGAAGGAAAAAACTTACTTATTTACTAAATTTTATAACAGAAACAAAAGCAAAACTTTTATTTTTTTCAAAATTCTCAGTTTTTTTTTTATTTGTTTAGCAAAAAATAAAAACCACAGAGGTGATCAAATACCACCAAAAGAAAGCTCTATTTGTGGGAACAAAATGATAAAAATTCTGATTGGGTACAGTGTTGTATGACCACGCAATTGTCATTTAAACAGCGACAGCGCTGAAAGCTGAAAATTGGCCTGGGCAGGAAGGTGCCTGGTATTGAAGTGGTGAAGATTGGATGGATTTTTCTTTTTAAAAATTGCATGATTCTACCACACATGCTATGACTTCACAAAAAAATGATAACCTGTGCCAATGGGTCTGATAGCTTTCTTTTCAATTTGGCTTTAGGGAAATTCAGGGAAGTTATCAAATCGCACCCATACATAATTGTAATTATCACAGATACAGTCAGATTGATATGTGTGCCATCATGTTTACAGGATTTTTCACAAATAGTGATATACTTGTACATGGTAACAACCCTTCCAGATGGAGGAAACAAGAATTGGTGGTGGAGAGCTGCGATTTTTCCTATGCTTTTAGGCTGCATTAAAATCATATTGTTTACTCTGGATCTGGCTGCTAGGAGCTGCCAAACAATCCAGCAGAAAAGAATCCTCGGTCTAGCATGCTTTTTGCACATCTGTGTGCGTAAGGCGTATGCATGTAATGTCATTCATGTGTTCTAGCCACTAGACTGAAATTACGCGCATAGTGCATTTTTATGCGTGTTTAGGCGTAAATTATACCTTAACTCATTATTAACCACTTCAGCCCCGGAAGGTTTTACCCCCTTAATGACCAGAGCATTTTTTGTGATACGGCACCGCTTTAACTGACGATTACGCGGTCGTGCGACGCTGTACCCAAACAATATCGCTGTCCTTTTTTCCCCAGAAATAGAGCTTTCTTTTGGTGGTATTTGATCACCTCTGTGGTTTTTATTTTTTTCGCTATAAACAAAAAAATTTGCGCTACAAACAAAAATGTAACAAAAAAAATAAAAACTTTTACTTTCTGCTATAATACATATCCCCCTCCAAAAAAAAAATAAAAAAAATGTCTTCATCAGTTTAGGCCGATATATTTTCTTCAACATATTTTTGGTATAAAAATTTTTTTTTTATAATATTTGTATTATTTTTACTAGTAATGGGGGCGATCTGCAATTTTTAGTGGGACTGCGACATTGGAGCGGACAAATCTGACCCCAAATGACACTTTTTGGGGACCAGTGACATTATTACATTGATCAGTGCTATAAAAATGCACTGATCAATGTATAAATAACACTGGCAGAGAAGGGGTTAACACTAGGGGACGATCAAGGGGTTAACTGTGTTCCCTGGGTGTGTTCTAACTGTAGGGGGGATAGGCTGCCTGGGACATGACAGAGAATGTTCTGCCCCTCCTCACTGCAATCGCGGACCCGCTATCCTGCTTTTGCAGACTGATGTACAGGTACGGCAGTTTGCGCAGGAGAGCCAACCTGACGCAGTATATCTGCGTGAGCAGATCGGCAAGTGGTTAAACTCGATTTTATAAAAATTGCTGACAAGCAGAGTCACTTGATCCTCTTTGATAATGAGTAGTGGCTGCAGGGGAGAGAAGAGAACACTCGGCAATAGCTGGAAATTCTTGGAAGCTGGTTTCTATGGCCCATCCATTATTGGTGCTCCCTCCTCTCTCCTGTAGCTGCTTCTCACTGACACAGGAGAGCTAGAGCTGCAGGATCATGTGACCGGACTGCAGAAAATAGATAAGTATAGACATCTTTTTTTAGACAGGTAAGGCAGCACAGGTAGCAGGAGGGAGACATTTTTAACCTCTTGAAGACCAGTTTTTTTCTGGCACTTTTTGTTTCCAAGTTTAAATCAGTCATGTTTTGCTAAAAAATTACTTATAACCCCATAACATTATACATTGTTTTTTGCAGAGACCCTAGGGAATAAAATGGCGATCCTTGAAATTGCTGTGCAAATACTGTGTGACATAAACAGTTTTTCAAATACAATTTGTTTAAAAAAAATACACTTTAAAGGAGAAGTCCAGTCTGAGCTTGTTTGGCTGGACCTCTCCTATGGGTCACAGGAGTGCAATTAGTTTTGAACTCCTGTGAAACGTTTTCAGCAGAGAGCGGACTGAAGTCCACTCTCTGCTGACATCACACAGATCAGTCCAGGCACCCCGTCATCCCGACTCTGGGAGTCTGGATCCGCCAGATGCCTGGACTGATGGCCGTCTCAGCCTCTCAGCGAGCCACTGAAACGACTGCTCCCCGCCCCTCAACAGCTCAGCGCTCCAATGAGCGTGGAGGAGCAAAGCAGAGAGCTGATGACTGACAGGCAGCAGCTCTCCTCTCAGGGAGGTGAGAGAACCGAGCCATCGGCAGTGTTCGATCGCTCAGTTCTCAGTGAAGAGGTGGTGGGGGACAGATGCAGTATTGGATCGATGCTACATCCACCTAGGTAAGTATAAATCTGAAATAAACCAGATTCCCTACATTCTCTTTTAATGTATTAAGACAAAAATAAATCACAATAGTTACCCCATTTTTGTTTGTATAATGTAAAAGATGATGTTACGCCAAGTAAATAGATACATGTCACGCTTTAAAATTGTGGAATGGCGAAAAACTACGGTACTTAAAATTCTCCATAGATGAAGCTTTAACGCCTCTACAGGTTACCTGTTTAGATTTACAGAGGCGGTCCAGCGCTAGAGTTATTGTTCTCTCTCTAACGGTCGCGGTAATAGAGATAAGCATGACAGGTCCTCTTTATGGAGAGATCTGGGGTCAAAGAGACCCCAAATTTCTTTTTTACCTTTAAAAGAAAGCAAAAGCTCAAAAAAAAAAAAAAAAAAGTGATCATTTGCTTTAATTAAAAATATATATATTTACTTCCAGCCTGGACCGGAAGTGATGTCATGATGTTGCTCCAGTCCTCCAAGGCCAAAGAGGCGATCAAAGAGTATCTACTCTTTGATCACCTATGGGAGCAGCTGGCCGCACTGTCAGACTGTCTCTCGGGTGAACCGGCGGAAATGGTAAGCCCAAGAAACACCGGCGAAAGGGGGAGGGAGCCCCCTCCCGCCGTTTCGGAAAGCATTCCAGCGGCTCTTGAGCCGATCAGTCCGTTTTCATGAGAAAGCCTGCTGCTGGCTACAAAAAAACGATACTGATATTTTCAGACATAATCTCGGTAAACCACTTCAAAGCCACAACATATATATGCTTTTTGTGGTCTTGATGTGGTAAAGAGGTTGTAAACCTGCGTGGGGAGGTTGTACCTATAGGTAAGCCTAGAATAAGAGAAAAGTAAATATCTCCTAAACATGCGCCGTTCAGCTGATATTTATGTTTACTGCGCCTGTGATGTCATCAGTGCATGCGCTCTGAAGGAACGCCCGTGCCATTTCTTCAGGCGGGTGTGCCGTGACTGGCGGCTCCTGCGTGTTAAAACACACAAATCCCAGTTCTGTCAGGGGAGTAGAGACAGATTGTGTGTTCATACTAAGTATGAACACCAATCTCTCTCTCCTCCTAGACAGTCCTACCCACCACAGTTAGAACACACACTAGGGAACACACAATTAACCCCTTGATCGCCCCCTAGTGTTAACCCCTTCCCTGCCAGTGACATTTATACAGTAATCAGTGCATTTTTGTAGCACTGATCGCTGTATAATTGTCAATGGTTCCAAAAATGGGTCAAAAGTGTCCGATGTGTCCGCCGCAATATCGCAGTCCCGATAATTATCACCGCCATTACCAGTAATAAAAAAAAAATTATAATAAAAATGCCATAAATCTTTCCCCTATTTTGTAGAGGCTATAACTTTTGTGCAAACCAATCAATATCCACTTATTGCGATTTTTTTTTTTACCAAAAATATGTAGAAGAATACATATCGGCCTAAATTGAGGGAAAATTTTTTTTTTGATAAAAAATGTGGTATATTTATTATAGCAGAAAGTAAAAGATATTGTGTTTTTTTCAAAATTGGCTCTCTTCTTTTGTTTATAGCTCAAAAAATAAAAACTGCAGAGGTGATCAAATACCACCAAAAGAAAGCTCTATTTGTGGGGGAAAAAAAACGTAGATTTTCTTTGGGTGCAGCGTCACACAACCGCACAATTATCAGTTGAATCGCAAAAAATGGCACGGTCACTGAACAGCCAAATCTTCCGGGGCTGAAGTGGTAAAGTGGTTGTAAAGTCTCAAGGTTTTTCACCTTTATACATTCTATGCATTAAAGTAAAAAAAAAACCTTCTGTGCTGCAGCTCCCCCCCCCCAGACACCCCCCTTTTTCTTACCTGAGCCTGATCCGATCCAGCCATATGCAGGAGCGCAGCAGCTCCAGCCACTGTCGCTCTTCTCATTGAACAGATTGATAGCAGGGGGAACCATTGGCTCCCCCTGCTGTCAATCAAAAGCTGTGACACGGAAGCAGGGAGCAAGGTCCTGCTGTCCCTTTCAATGGATGCAGCAGTGGGACTTGGGAACAAGCTCACACAGGCGCCTCCAGGGAGAACGGCTTTCCGTGGGGGGGGGGGCATCTGATGAAGAGGAGGGGCCTGGAGCGCCGGCGGGAGACCCCAGAAGAAGAGGATCGGGGCTGCTCTGTGCAAAGAGAGCAGGTAAGTATAGACAAGTTTGTTATTTTTTATTATAAAATAAAAAATTGAGGGTTTACAACCTCCTTAAGAATAGTTAGCAATAAAGCCCATACACACGATACGAAAATCAGAAGTAAAATTTCATCTGCCGATTTTCGGATCGTTAGTACGGCGCTTTCGACAGCCGATTTTGCTTTTCCGCCAGACAAAAGCTGGATGTGCAGACTATAACATTTTTGTCGGATGTGAACACAACGTCCGATTTTCGTTTAATTAGTACGGTTTTCGTCGGAAAAAAAAATAAGAGCAAGACTAAGCATGCTCAGGAACGAAAGAATACATACAAAACTATTCATCACATTATGTCACTTCTGACGTTGTATTCTGTTGAATTTTCATATGGTAGGTAACCTCTTCACGTTCGATATGAGACTAGCATGCCAAAAAAAAACGAACGTTCTGAAAATCTGATCGTGTGTACGAGGCTTTAGGCAGGAATTGCACTCCCAGTATGTCCTCAGTCTTCTGGGTGAAAGGATAGCAGGTGTTATTCCACCAGGAAGAATGAGGACATCTTGTGGTGAAAAGGTGATACTGCATGGGGCTGCATTGGGGAGTATTGCAGTCTAACTTGTTATATTTCCCTTCTTTTTTTATGTCTTTAGGATATTATAAAAGGAATCAATATCTCGCAGATTGAAGTTAAAATGCGCCTCTCCCGCTGTGGTTGGTGTGTGGAGCCGTCTAGGTGAACATCGAGTCCTGACACGGGAGGTCGGACGGAACCATTGAGCGTGCACCCAGTTCCTGCGGGGAAGGTGTTGGTGAACGGACACAGGGCGGAAGCGGCAGCCAAGAAGGCGGAAGTCCCGGCTCCCCGGTCATGGCACCGCTCCTTGTACTGCTCCTGGCCGGGGTGGTGAGTGCATCCCGCGGGGACCGGGAGCCGGTGTACCGGGAGTGTGTGAGCGCCTGTGAGCAGAGGAACTGTACCGGGATCCGGCTGCTGGACTTCCGGGCTGAGCAGCCCCTCTACATGAGACTGACAGGTGAGGGGGCCCCCTAGTGACAGCTCCGCACAGGTGGATGTGGTGCAGTCAGGGACCCCTGCTGGACGGTTATTCCACTCATAATGCCCCCATCCCCAATGTCTGAAGACTGCTGGCCTCCCTGAGGTTTACCCTCCTCCTGGCTGGCTGTAAAAGGAAAACATTTCTTCCCTTTAACCACTTCAGCCCCGGAAGGTTTTACCCCCTTAATGACCAGGCCATTTTTTGCGATTCGGCACTGCGTCGCTTTAACTGACAATTGCGCAGCCGTGCGACGTTGTACCCAAGCAAAATTGACGTCCTTTTTTCCCCACAAATAGAGCTTTTCTTTTGGTGGTATTTGATCATCTCTGCGGTTTTTATTTTTTGCATTATAAATGAAAAAAGAGCGACAATTTTGAAAATATTCATATTTTTTGCAATATTTAAATATCCAAAAAAAAATGTCTTCCTCAGTTTAGGCTGACATGTATTCTACATATTTTTGGTAAAAAAAAAAAAATCGCAAATAAGCGTAAATTGATTGGTTTGCGTAAAAGTTATAGTGCCTACAATATAGTTGATAGAATTATGGCATTTTTATTATTATTATTATATTTTTTTTACTAGTAATGGCGGTGATCTGCAATTTTTTTTATTTTTTTTTATCGGGACTGCGGCGGTCAGATCGGACACTTTTGACACATTTTTGGGACCATTGTCATTTATACAGCGATCAGAGCTAAAAATTGCCAACGAGACTGATTACTGTATAAATGTCACTGGTAGGGAAGGGGTTAAAGTGACACCAAAGTTTAATTTTTTTTTTATTTTAAATAAACATATCATACTTGCCTTCATTGTGCAGCTCGTTTTGCACAGAGTGGCCCTGAACATTGTCTTCTGGGGTCCCTCGGTGGCTCTCGCGGCTCCTCCCTGCATTAGATAACCCCCTGGGAGAAGCACTCTCCCGGGGGGTTACCTTGCGGGCGTGCACCCAAGGGCAGCATTCCGCCCCACCGACATACACCTACGGCGATTCGCCCAGGAGAGCCATCCTGCCTTAAGCAGTTAATACATTCCCTGCACTGAGGTAAAAAATATCTCAGTATTTGTCCCCCCCCCCCCAATGTACCTGAGATAAATCTGGATCCAGTGATGTGCCCGTCTGCAGCCGCTCTCTGCTAGTAGGGGCAGCTGTGGGAACCATTGGCTCCTGCTGCCGTCAATCAAATCATGTGAGGAGGGGGGCGGGGCTGAGCCACACTCTCCATGTCTATAGACTGGCATGTGCGCCCCCATAAAAAGCAGCTTCCTATGGTGGTGCATGGAGAAGAGGAGCCAGGAGCGCTGGCCGGGAACCCTAAAAAAGGAGGTTCGGGGCTGCTCTGTGCACTACCATTACACACAGCAGATAACCACTTGCTGACACTCCAGAGTACATATACTGCAGCAGGTTGGCACGTGCAGGCACAATCACATACGTCATGTGCCTGCAATGAGTTCAGTGTCAGAGACAGCGGATTTGGGATCCTGGTACTCGGAGGGGCCGATCACAATGTCAACAAAGCTGTTAAGAAATGTGCTCAATCATGACGGCTGTGTTGACTAAGCTGTGATTGGCCCACAGTTATCACATGGTACCTGGGCCAATCACAGTATCATGTGATTAGCTGTAGCCAAACACTAGCGATCACAGCTGTCTTGAATAGTTAACCTATTAATGACAGTTGAAAACTTTGTTACAGTGATATTCAAAATGTAAAAAAAAAGTCCCTGATCACCCTCCCTGATGAGGTGGCACTGATAAGTGACACCAATGGTATTTGATAGGTGACACTGATTGGCAGCACTGTTGGGACTGCACTGATAATCGGGACACTAGAGCTGCACA
Source organism: Lithobates septentrionalis (assembly GCA_037952835.1). Lineage (NCBI taxonomy): Eukaryota > Metazoa > Chordata > Amphibia > Anura > Ranidae > Lithobates > Lithobates septentrionalis. The sequence continues at coordinate 338,317 of JBBDGP010002387.1, forward strand.
ATTAATAGTTAAAGCATATCCTCGTTTGAGTGCAGAGAGTTCCCTGCTCAAGCCGAGCGCTGTAAAAAAAAACAGGCAGCCTGCTAAGTTTCTCAGAACATTGCTTAGGCGGAGATAAATAGAAACATTGTAACATTTCATTCTTTTAGATCAAAGGGATGAACTTCAGTTTGTAGATGAGGGCAGTTTAAGCACTTAAAGGTAAAGCCTTTTTCTGACACTTGTTGCTTACAAGTTAGAATCAGTATTTTTTGCTAGAAACCTCCAATATATATATATATATATATATATAATAAAAAATTTCCCCTTTTTTAAGACCGTTGGGCGGAAGTGACATTTGACGTCACTTCTGCCATCCAATGCTATGGAGCCGAGCGGGGGCCATCTTCCCCTCACTCATATCCAGCCTGTGAGGGGAGCAGCCGCGATAGTCTCCGCCACTACCGACGGCTCCGGTAAGTGGAGGAGACGGCCGCAGTGTGGCGGGAGGGGGACCCTCTCCCACCCCCGATTAAAAGTGATCTTGTGGCGAATCCGCGGCTGAGACCACTTTTATCTGAAAACCGACCGCCCGCTGAAGAAGAAGTTACCGGGGTTATGGCAGCTAGCTGCTGCCATAAGAACAGTATTACTCTTCAAACAGCCGACGTATAATGACGGCGGGCGGTCGGCAGGTGGTTAATGAATTAAAAAAAAAAATGAAACAAAGCGCAATTTTTTTTTGTATAATGTGAAAGATGATGTTACGCCGCGAGAATCGTAATCTATTATTTTAAGCAAAAAAAAAGTTATTCTCATTTTAGCCAGAATCGTGCAGCTCTACAGCACACTGATTATCAGTGCCGATGTCCCTTTAACAGAAGCTGGTTATCGGCTCTCTTCTTCTTTCCTCATGCTGTCAGGAAAAATAACTGGCTTGTGTTTACACCTTGTGATCAGCTGTCATTGGCTGACAGCTGATCACGTGGTAAAGGGCCGCTGTGATTGGCCCTTTACCCCGAACTGTGATCAGCTGAGCCTCCAGGAGTGCGATCATGGGAGGATGTCCATGTATGCCCTCTCGGCAAAGTAAGTCCAGGCTGTAGCCCTCTTTCGGCTCTAGTGCGGGGCATGAAGTGGTTAAAGTAGACCTAATGGCAAACCTTTTTTTTTTCAATTTTGAATAAAGTAAGGGAGGGTTTTTTGTCATCTGTGTCCCATTGAGGAGATTTCCCTCACTTCCTGTCCTGTAGCCAAAACAGGAAGTGGGAGGAAATCCCTCCAAAGTGAAGGAATTGACGGTTGTCACTAGGTATGAGCTCAGGCATGTTCAGATTCTAGGCATTCCTCTCCCCACAGCCATGTGTGTACCAGCCCCTTGTACATAAGGGGCGAGGATAGCTTAAGATGCTTATTATTGGCTCAGTACAGTGACCGCTTCCTGGTGGGATCGCTCAGGTGGTTTTAGACTGCGATTCAAATATGCCCAGACTTATCCCTAGTTGTAATCACAATCGCCAGAACTAGTGTCCCCCATTGGAAGATTTCCCCTCTATTCCTGTTCTGTAAACTGGGCAAAGAGGGAGAATGTCCCGAATGGGGACACCGACAGCAATAAAAACCTGACAGGGATTCTCTGCAGTAAAAAAAAAAGTTTTGCCTTTACTGTAGGGCTCTTCACACTAGCAGTGCTTTCTGACAAGCGACCTAGGTTCGGATCGCTCTTCAGAGATCATTTGACAGGCTCTCACCACCAGTTTTCCAGCACGGCCCCATTCACTTGAATGGGTTGCGTTCAGTGGGCATGGGTGCATTCCGAACGCGGTGGGATAACTCCTGCCACGTCCATGAAGAAAAGCATTGTGGCTGCACCATGTGTACATCCCGGCCTTCCCAGCTAAAGGGGCAGTGGTTGCAGGGTGACAAAAATGCAGCGCTCAACTGCAGGGCTTTGTTTCTCAATGCTGCATCCCCATTCACCTTTTAAAGGACCTTTTCACCTTGCCGCTGTACATCCGATCTGCAGAGGAACCCTGAACAGATCCCCTGCTAATTCGAAGCACAACAGAATGGATATCACTTTTGTGTCATCCGCCGCTCTTCAGTCTTTTGTTGCTGGAGCTTCCCAGACTTATATTAGATCTATGCCTGGTTGGATGTCCTTTTTACATCATACTACCTCCGATCTGTCACATTTTAGGTTTGAAAAAGCACGCAGATCTTTCCCATTTTTCTCTTTCTGGACCTGGATAGACTCAGAGGGGACTGGATGAACATCTGCCTGCCTATAGACTTACATGGAGCTTCTGATCAGGTTCACACATGGATGTCATTTGGCCACCTAGGCGAAACTGTACATTTCTTGGGCCCCCAGAGCTCTTTCTGTAATGATTCAAGGATGCACAGCACCTTTTGATTAGAGATGTGCAGTTCGATTCATTACGAATCGAAATTCGGACACATTTTTCATTATTTGGATACATCACGTATTGCAATAGTAACGAATTTAAATAAATCCAAAATAACAAAACTAAGTTCAGCTGAAATTTGAATTTGAAAACCAGAAAAGAATAAAAAAGAGAAATTAAATAGAAAAGAGTAGAGTAAAACAGAAAAGAATAGAAAATAATAGAATAGCATTATATAGAATAGAAAATAAGGGAATAGAATAGAGTAAAACAGAAAAGAATAGAAAATAATAGAATAGCATTATATAGAATAGAAAATAAGGGAATAGAATAGAGTAAAACAGAAAAGAATATAACAGAAAAAAACAATAAAATATAATCGTCTTTCGAATAGGATGAATTTGAATAGAATAGATTAGAATATAAAAGAATGGAATAGAAAAAAAAACAATAGAATATAACTGTCTTCCTAAATTCAAATTTAGAATAGAACAAATTCGAATAGAATAGAGAATAGAATATAACGTCATTTGAATAGAATTGAAAAGAAACAATGGAATAGTACAATTAGAATAAATATAACTGTCTTCTGAAATTCGAATTTTGAATAGAATAAATTTGAATGCCAATTCGAATTCGATTAGAATTTTCCGAATTCAGTTGAATTGAATTCAATTTGACCGAATTTGGAAAATTTTGAATCAAATTAGAAAATGAATTAAGAAAATAGATTAAACAACTTTACCTTAACTAAATTATTTAAATACCGAATAGAAATGAAACATTTATTCGTTCTGCACATGTCTACTTATGACAGACTTTCAATGCTTACTCCTCCAACACTGCTCCCCTCTTCTCCCGGTCTTCTAGGTCTGGAGTCTTCCATCTTCTCCACTGGGCAAAGCAGTAGAGTTGTTTTGTTCCACTACCCGGCTCTTACGCTGGGGTTGTACACTGTGTTGTAAGGTTAGAAAGATCAGGCAAGGGAAGAGCTTTTATGGCAGAAGAGATATACAAGGTCTTTCCTACCATAAAAAAAAAAAACACTACCTGCTAGACCACCCTTTCTCAACCTTTCTACCACTAAGGAGCCCTTGAAATAGTTTTCAGGTCTCAGTGGGGCCCCTGCTAAAATTATTAGATTGACAGCCTGTGGTACATTTTGTGTGATCTGTAGGTTTCATAGGGTTTTAACCAATCAATACCCGCGTATAGTCAAATAACGGCCGCAGATGGGATCTCCCATCCTGGGTTGTCGTCATATGACGTCCTGGGCTTCCCGGCCATCTAGGGGGCGCGCGCGCGCCCGCCGTGTTGCTCGGGACCCGGTGCGTTTGCCCGTTAACCAAGCAGGACCGTGGATCTGTGTGTGTAAACACACAGATACACATCCTGTCAGGTGAGAGGAGACCGATCTGTGTTCCCAGTACAGAGGAACACCGATCGGTCTTCTCCCCTTGTGCATCCCCTCCCCCTACAGTTAGAATCACTCCCCTAGGAAACATTTAACACCTCGTCTCCCCCTAGTGGTTAACCCCTTCCCTGCCTGTCACATTTATACAGTAATCAATGCAATTTTATAGCATTGATCGCTGTATAAATGTGAATGGTCCCAAAAATGTGTCAAAAGTGTCCGATCTGTCCGCCACAATATTGCAGTCACGAAAAAAATCTAAATAAATAAAAAAAAATTTAAAATGCCATAAATCTATCCCGTATTTTGTAGATGCTATAACTTTTGCGCAAACCAAACAATATACGCTTATTGCGATTTTTTTTTTTTTTTTTTTTTTTTAACCAAACATATGTAGAAGAATACGTATCAGCCTAAACTGAGGAAAAAATGTGTTTTTTTTTTTTTTTTTTTTTTAAATTGGGATATTTATTATAGCAAAAAGTATAAAATAATGTGTTTTTTTTCAAAATTGTCGCTCTTTTTTTGTTTATAGTGCAAAAAATAAAAACTGCAGAGGTGATCAAATACCACCAAAAGAAAGCTCTATTTGTGGGGAAAAAAAGATGTCAATTTTGTTTGGGTACAAGTCGCACAACCGCGCAATTGTCGTTTAAAGTGCGACAGCGCTGAAAACTAAAAATTGGTCTGGGAAGGAAGGAGGTGAAAATGCCCTGTATTGAACCGGTTAAATAAAAGAATAAAGAATTAAAGGGGGTCATAATCATAAAAAGCATAATAGTAATGGCCATAAATGGCTATAAATGAACCCAGACTATGAAAATTGTAGTGCTCACTAATGTTCATAGGCAGGAGATCCATCCACCACTGCTCTCCTCTCAAGGGACCCTTAGCAACTTCCAGTTCCATTTTTGAAAGACAAGGGCCCAGTAAATTCTTACAAAACCTTCTATAACCCAGCATGGCAGCGATGGATGGGTAGATCGAAAATCGCCTTCCCTACTCAATCCTTAAAAAAAAAATAAAATAAAAAATGCTTTGGGCTGTAAATTCACTTTAAATCCATAACTTATCTTCATAAGAAGCTATGAGACTAATCCAATAAAACTGAGCACATCGCACATGATTGTAGTTGCATCCCGCAGCAACCAATCAGAATTGTTGTTTGATTGGTTCCTATTAGTCACAACGATGGGTCTTTGCTTATTTTCTATTCTCAGTTTTCGATGCCGCTCCTCTACACTGAAGCCGGTCGTGTGACCGGACTAGAGCAGCTTCAGAATAGGTAAGTATAGACATCTTTTCTTTTACAGTGTAGATAGAATAGTGTTAGAATGGGGATGGGAGTAGATTTAGGCTTTGTTGGGGTTTGACTGGAATTACATTTTAAGTGTGGGCACTTGTGAAAGTTAAGGGCCCCATCACTGGCAGACTCCTATCTGTACCTCCACTGGCCCGTTTGCTAGTTAGAGCCTTTAAAATGTAGCCACGCTATACTGTTGATTTGTCTCCTTTAGCGCTCTCCTTAGAGCAGGGGTGTCCAACCTTTTTGACCTTCCTGGGCCACATTGGAAGAAGAGAAATTGTCTTGGGCCGCACATAAAATACACTAACAATAGGGATAGCTGATGAGCAGTTCCTCCTGCGGCTCTTAAAGGGTCGGCCTTGTTCACTATAAAGACATGTCACTGGGGGGCAACACCTATTCATGGGTTCTACACAGCTAGAGATTACCTGCAACGATTGCTACTGGACGCAGGCAAAGTGCATAGAGGTGCACTGAATATAAATTTTTGTGCCTAAACCGATAATGTAGGATGCACTTGGCCGAAAATGACAGATTTTTAATAAATATTTTAAAATGAATATGATTTTGTCAGCCATTATTAGCACTGTTAGCGCAAGAAAAGCTTAAAGTGATTGTAAAGGCTCGTTCTTTTTTTTCTTTTTTTTTTTTTTCTTTTTAATAATAAACATGTTATATTTACCTCCTCAGTGCAGTTGGTTTTGCACAGAGCAGCCTGGATCCTCCTCTTCTCAGGTCCCTCTTTGCTGCTCCTAGTCCCTCCCTCCTTTTGAGTGCCCTTCAGCCAGCAGATTGCTACAGGGGTCATCCAAGCTGAGTCAGAGCGCCGTGTATCCATTTAGATACGGAGCCCGACCTGGCCCCGTCCCCTCTCTCCCCTGATTGGCTGACTGACTTTGTTTGACAGCTGTGGGAGCCAATAGTGCCGCTGCTCTGTCACAGTCAAACAGGAGTGTACTGGATGGCTGAGGGGATTGTAGACATTGCTGGAGAGAGAAGCAGCTCAGGTAGGTAATTAGGGGGGTGCTGGGGGGGGGGGTGCTGCTACATACAGGTTTTTTTATACAGGTTTTTTATCTTAATGCATGGAATGCATTAAGATAAAAAAAACCTTCTGCCTTTACAATTCCTTTAAGAAAAAGGTATCCTTTTAAATATGATGTATGTCCTCACACTGGTCCATCGCGCTTCCGTTGTGGTGTTAAAAATCTTTCTTGCTGCATTTTGGGCAGTTAAGCCCTCTTTCACATTGGAGCAAATCGCATGACAAGTCACCACCTAATCGCCGCACCGGTTTGCAAAAGTACTTCTTGCACTACTTTTGCCAATTTTGGGTGCGACTTCAATAGACATCTGTGCAAGAAGCCGCACAGACGTCTTTCAAGTAGCACCTGAAATTGCGCTGACCTGCTACTTTGAAATCATGCTACTTCGTGTGAAGTAGCATGATTTCAAAGTAGCATCATTGTGAACCAGGGCTAAAAAAAATGCACCAATAATGCACTTACCTGTTGAGCTGCATTGAAAACGCATCAGTAATGCACTAGTGTCACATTTCTGGTGCGGGTTTTAAGTCGCATGACCTATGAAAAACAAACCATAAGCACAGAAAAATCGCTGCGAATTTGAGTCCAAATTGTGGCAAAATCACGCGTGTTTTCTGCACCATTATTGCCATCTTTTTCGCCCAATATGTTTCGGCGGCCGAAAGTTCATTGCATCTCTAAAAGTGCGTCCAGGGGAAACTGCCGCTACAATCGCTGGTGTGAATGTAGCCTTTTTATGTGCTATGAGGGGGTGTTGTGGGTGGGACACGAAATTTGAAATCATTTTGGTGGGTGGGGGGGGGGGCGTGCAACGTTAGGTGCTATTGCAAACATCGCAGCCCTGGCATCACTCCAGGTGTGCATTTGCCTGGCTTGTCAATGTAGGCTGCTGCAGCTGCTATGTTTGCACGGCATCCCTACAGTAGGGCCCGGACCGCTTGCTAAACTCTCTGGGGCCGCAAGTGGCCCGCTGCTTGGACACCCCTGCTTTAGAGCATTTATTTTGACCAAGAAAAAGACAGGGTGAACATCCAATCAGGCTAATCAAGGTACAACATATCATATCTTCCACGATATTTGTCTCATGATAGGTCTTTCAAGAAATAGGGAGTTGTTTTCTACATTTTATTTAGTAGAATAAGAACTCCGTTTATGTAACTGCTACATAAAACTCACTACAGTGCAACATAGGTACAATCAAAATTCCTGTGCAAACAGCCCCTTTGTGAATGGGTTGTATATTACATTGTAATTCGAGTATTAACTTATTTCCTTTCTTTTTTTTCTTCATTTTTGGATAGTGTGTGGATAGGATTGGAACCTCTGATAGATGGTAACTGTTGTCTGTGTTCCTGTTTGAGGGATTTGTCCTTACTTTCTATCCAGCTGACTATTGTCATTGAACTCTCTCTTCCTTGTCAAAGTTATGTTGAGGTAGCGAATGGTAGGTTCATGAGCCAATATGGATGTAGGGAGTATTGATCGATGGCAAAGAACAAAGGACTGTTTTCAGTTATTTAGGTGCTTATATAGGCTGAAGGTATAAATGACTGCTGTAGATGGTTCAAAGTACAAAGAATCACTTTTCCACAACTGTTTATATTGCAATAGATGATATATTTATGACTAATTTTACAAATGTCTAACACATACATCAAGTGGAATGTTTTTGCATCTTGCTTCTCTTTCTCTAGGCTGGGTATGCTTGGACGACTGTCGCTACCAGTGTATGTGGGACACAGTTTCCCTTTATGTTAAAGAAGGATATTCTGTCCCCCAATTTCACGGCAAGGTAAGTTCTAATACTTGAGTTTCACTCCACTAAGTTATTTTATTTTAGCTGTTTTAATATTTAAAGTTTCTTTGCTGCATGTTGTACATCTATCTGATAAAGCTTGGAAGTTTAAATGATTTGCCTCCTGATCCGTTATTTTGAATTAATTTTACATGATATTTCTCAATTAGCATAATTAAACTTGTATGGAGAGATCATAGACAAGTAGTTCCTTACCTTAACCCTTTTTTTTTTTTTTTTTTTCTTTTTTTTTTTTTTTTCTTTTTTTTTTTTTTTGTTTTCCTGGTCTGCCTCGCCTACTTGACCTGTGGCAGTGGCCATTTTCCCGATTCCTGTTCTTTCAGGAGCCAGCATCTGCCTTGGCCTCTTTTCTTAATGGCCTTGCCAACCTAATGATGCTACAGCGTTACCGCGCCTCTGTTCCTGCTTCCTGTCCTATGTACCACACCTGCCTCACCTTTGCCATGGTATGTACAACTTGTCTGTATGTGTGTGTTTTGACCTTTTCTGTTCATATGGATTAACTTAATTTTGACTGGATTGTTCAGGTCTCCATAAATGCCTGGTTCTGGTCCACAATTTTTCACACGAGAGACACAGCGATTACTGAGGTAATAAGTTGAAGAACATGGATTTGCTTGCACTTGTTTGTGCATTGCATGTGTGCAGTGTTCTGTCAGTCTGCATCCTGCCACATTCACTGTCTGTCCCTGCAGAAAATGGACTACTTCTGTGCCTCGGCAGTCATTCTGCACTCTATCTACCTGTGCTGTATGAGGTGAGTGAAGAGGAGGGGAAAATCCTAAACTGGTAATATATTGGTATTTTATAAATGTAGGGAAAAAAAAACACCTTATCTGTGTAGTGTTTTAATATTGCAAGCACTCTCATCGTTGCTCAATCAGGAGCTCTCTGTTGCCTTCCCTACTGTAGACATCCATCTTTGCCACCCTATTGTAAGTGCTTTCCCTAGTCTGCCCTGATGCAGGCATTTTCCCCCTTTTTGTCATGCTGCAGGTATTCCCACTAGCCCTTTCTACCATTTTGCAGGTACCCCATATGGTAGGCCTCCCTCCTTGTCATATAGTTGCTCTCTCCTAACCTCCAATATTGCCAGCACTCTCCCCCCACCTACAGTGTTTTACGGGTACCCTCCCCTCGCCTCTAGCGTTGCAAGTTCCCTCCCCTTGCCTCTAGCGTTGCAAGTTCCCTCCCCTTGCCTCTAGCGTTGCAAGTTCCCTCCCCTTGCCTCTAGCGTTGCAAGTTCCCTCCCCTTGCCTCTAGCGTTGCAAGTTCCCTCCCCTTGCCTCTAGCCTTGCAAGTTCCCTCCCCTTGCCTCTAGCCTTGCAAGTTCCCTCCCCTTGCCTCTAGCCTTGCAAGTTCCCTCCCCTTGCCTCTAGCCTTGCAAGTTCCCTCCCCTTGCCTCTAGCCTTGCAAGTTCCCTCCCCTTGCCTCTAGCCTTGCAAGTTCCCTCCCCTTGCCTCTAGCCTTGCAAGTTCCCTCCCCTCGCCCCTAGCCTTGCAAGTTCCCTCCCCTCGCCTCTAGCCTTGCAAGTTCCCTCCCCTCGCCTCTAGCCTTGCAAGTTCCCTCCCCTCGCCTCTAGCCTTGCAAGTTCCCTCCCCTCGCCTCTAGCCTTGCAAGTTCCCTCCCCTCGCCTCTAGCCTTGCAAGTTCCCTCCCCTCGCCTCTAGCCTTGCAAGTTCCCTCCCCTCGCCTCTAGCCTTGCAAGTTCCCTCCCCTCGCCTCTAGCCTTGCAAGTTCCCTCCCCTCGCCTCTAGCCTTGCAAGTTCCCTCCCCTCTAGCGCTGCAAGTTCCCTCCCCTCGCCTCTAGCGCTGCAAGTTCCCTCCCCTCGCCTCTAGCGCTGCAAGTTCCCTCCCCTCACCTCTAGCGCTGCAAGTTCCCTCCCCTCGCCTCTAGCGCTGCAAGTTCCCTCCCCTCGCCTCTAGCGCTGCAAGTTCCCTCCCCTCGCCTCTAGCGCTGCAAGTTCCCTCCCCTCGCCTCTAGCGCTGCAAGTTCCCTCCCCTCGCCTCTAGCGCTGCAAGTTCCCTCCCCTCGCCTCTAGCGCTGCAAGTTGCCTCTAGCGCTGCAAGTTCCCTCCCCTCGCCTCTAGCGCTGCAAGTTGCCTCTAGCGCTGCAAGTTCCCTCCCCTCGCCTCTAGCGCTGCAAGTTGCCTCTAGCGCTGCAAGTTCCCTCCCCTCGCCTCTAGCGCTGCAAGTTCCCTCCCCTCGCCTCTAGCGCTGCAAGTTCCCTCCCCTCGCCTCTAGCGCTGCAAGTTCCCTCCCCTCGCCTCTAGCGCTGCAAGTTCCCTCCCCTCGCCTCTAGCGCTGCAAGTTCCCTCCCCTCGCCTCTAGCGCTGCAAGTTCCCTCCCCTCGCCTCTAGCGCTGCAAGTTGCCTCTAGCGCTGCAAGTTCCCTCCCCTCGCCTCTAGCGCTGCAAGTTGCCTCTAGCGCTGCAAGTTCCCTCCCCTCGCCTCTAGCGCTGCAAGTTGCCTCTAGCGCTGCAAGTTCCCTCCCCTCGCCTCTAGCGCTGCAAGTTCCCTCCCCTCGCCTCTAGCGCTGCAAGTTCCCTCCCCTCGCCTCTAGCGCTGCAAGTTCCCTCCCCTCGCCTCTAGCGCTGCAAGTTCCCTCCCCTCGCCTCTAGCGCTGCAAGTTCCCTCCCCTCGCCTCTAGCGCTGCAAGTTCCCTCCCCTCGCCTCTAGCGCTGCAAGTTCCCTCCCCTCGCCTCTAGCGCTGCAAGTTCCCTCCCCTCGCCTCGCCCTGCAAGTTCCCTCCCCTCGCGCTGCAAGTTCCCTCCCCTCGCGCTGCAAGTTCCCTCCCCTCGCGCTGCAAGTTCCCGCCCCTCGCGCTGCAAGTTCCCGCCTCTAGCGCTGCAAGTTCCCGCCTCTAGCGCTGCAAGTTCCCGCCTCTAGCGCTGCAAGTTCCCGCCTCTAGCGCTGCAAGTTCCCTCCCCTTGCATCTGCTGTTGCCTATGGTCTTCCTGTGCCTCTAGCGCTGCAAGTTCCCTCCCCTTGCATCTGCTGTTGCCTATGGTCTTCCTGTGCCTCTAGCGCTGCAAGTTCCCTCCCCTTGCATCTGCTGTTGCCTATGGTCTTCCTGTGCCTCCACTTATTGCTGACACACTTCTCTCACCCTTGTTGTTGCTAGTGTCCTCCCTTCACTTTCTCTCTCTAACTTTTTTTTTTTTTTTTTTTTTTTAAATCCTTTAATAAATTGTCAACATATTATTCAGTATATTTATTACAATTTAGGACTTTGGGTCTTCGATATCCTTCTTTTGCCACTGCTTTTGGTGCTGTCCTGGTGGTACTCTTTGCATGTCACGTGTCTTACCTAACCCTGGGACGCTTTGACTACAGCTACAACATGCTAGCAAATGCCAGCTTCGGTAAGTCCACCTGCTGCTAGCATTACCTTCCTCTCTGTTTTTTGTTTTGTCCTCCTGCCTCTAACCATATCTTTTTTTTCTGTTTTGCACTAGGCATGATTAATCTGGGATGGTGGTTGGCATGGTGTTTGAAGAGACGCTCCCACCAGCCATACTTGTGGAAGTGTGTTCTGGTGGTGGTCCTACTACAGAGCCTAGCTTTGCTAGAGCTGCTTGATTTCCCACCTGTCTGTTGGGTGCTGGATGCCCATGCCCTCTGGCACTTTAGCACCATCCCTTTGAATGTTCTCTTCTATAGGTGAGTGACAGTTATCAGTCAGTGCAGTAGCCTTAAGTATTGTAAAGTATGTACATGCTTGAGTTTCATTTACAAATTCTACAGGCAAGGTTCTACTGAACCCACTGCAAAATGTGCTTAATTAATACAGGAAAGGGATGCTTACATACTTTATTTCTTGATGGTATTGTGGATGGTGGTCATTTTATAGGGTAATATTGTAGTGTTGGTGTTTTTATTATTATTATTATTATTACTAATCATATCAATGATAATAATATTGTCCTCATTATGTTAATTCCTATTTAAAGCGGTAATAAACCCAAAAGCAAAAATGTAATATCTTGCAGCTTACCAGTTCTTAGATGTGGTCGATGCAATAGTGTCCTTTTTTTAGTCTTTTTTCCTTTATTTTCACTAGGTGATCCAGCCAGTAAAGCTGGCCATAGATTGAAATTTGGCCAGTTCAGTAAGGACCAGCCGTATTTTGACCCATCTATAGCTGTCCCCACACTAGAGAAGTTGATTTAACAATTGGCTTCTCTTGAATAGGACTGTTAGAAAATTTTCCCTCGATAAGCGTATGCAGCCAATTGGCTGCAGTTCTGATCATTGTATTCTGACAACCAAGAAGTCCTGCTGTCAAAATACTGTACAATAGCGCAGGATTCCCCCATCAACCTTGAATGTGTGTTTTTTTTTTTTTTTTTTTTTTACTCAGCCGACTGAATGATCCAAAAAAAACAAAACATTAATTTACAACCGGCTTAAAGCGGAGCTCCACCAAAAAAGGGAAGCTCCGCTTGTCTGCCCCACTTTCTGCTACCACATTTGGCACCTTTCCGGGGGGAGCGGGTACCTGGTTTTGACAGGTACCCGCTCTCACATCTGTCTGAGTTTGCCACGGCAAAGTGTGGCGAAAGTTTGCCCCCTCCTTCCCCCTGCAGTTGGCTCATTCACAGAACGCAGCGCAATTCGTGCTTGTCCCTTGGCCAAGATGGTCGGCGTCAGCACCTGAGAGCCGATTCAAGAATCGGTTCAGGTGAGAACACCGCTTGATCCCTGGACAGATAAGTGATCTAATAGTAAAAGTCAGCAGCTACAGTATTTGTAGCTGCTGACTTTTAATTTTTTTTGGGGGGGGGGAGGGCGGAACTCCTCTTTAAGTCTTAATCATTTACTACTGACAGGTGTGCTTACAATGATCTCCTTTTGTTTATTCATGTAAAACCTTCATCCCAAAAGGAAAGAAAAATTGCTGTAACCACTACAATGTTAGTTGGGGTTTACCTTTAATCTGTTTTCCAAATCTAGCTAAATCTTCTAGTGCATCTAATGGTACCCTCTCTCCAGACTGACAATACTTCAAAGATGTCCCCTGACACCCTAATACAGGAAGAGTATTACTAGCTGGATGACCAGGTGGAAAGAAACTTAGTGTAACTAAAAGCAAAACTTTTTTTTTTTTTTTTTTTTAGTTTTGGCTAGAAGAGTGGAGAGGAATTAGAAAATCTGTCAGTTTTTATTGCCGTCTGTGCCCCTGTTAGAGAGATTCACCCTTTGGCCTGTTTACCATTATCATTGAAAGTAAAAGAAAAGCCCAAATTCTGTGGTTGTGCCCAGAAATGTAATAGAGGAGAAATCTTCCAATGGAGACACTAGTTCTGGTGATCTGGGGGTTCCCAAAGAATTCTCTTAATTTTGCAGGGATTTCCTCTCGCTTCCTGTTTGGCTAAGGGACAGGAAGTGAAAGAGAAAATCTCCACAATGGCACACAGATGGCAAAAAAAATCAGATATAACCCTTCCTTGCCCTATCCAAAATGGGGAAAAATAAGTTTTGCCTATAGTTCTACTTTAGAGAGGCTTGAGAGATTTGCTTTGAATCTAGGAGCCAGCTAAAAGTTAGGAGCCATTTTTTTTTTTTTTTTTTTAAACTAACAAAGCTTTATTCTCAACGACAAAATCATTACTGTCCTCAGCCCCGCCTCAATTAAAATGTTTGTAACCCTAAAAAAAATCCTGTTCCTTTAAAGCATGTAGTACAGCACAGTGCTTGTGCTGTTTAATTTGGCCCCCGTATCACCTGAAATACCTGGCTGATCCTGCCTGGTTCTGCCCTCCCCCCGTAAACTGACCATGGTTTATAATGGCTACTGAGCCCTGACAACTGTGGTCAGTTTACGTGCCTCCAACATCCGCAGCTCTGTTCTCTCCGCCCTTTTTGCCCTCCCTACCTGGCTGCCTGTCAGCTCCTGTGTCTATGAGCTGTCTTTCCCCCCCCCCCCCCCCCTCCTGCCGCTATTAGTAATAAAGTAAATCTTAAAATGGCACTGCCAGCCCCTCGTTTATGCAGCCGTAACACAGAGTGTAAATATTTGTGGAAAACAAAGCCTCTAAATACAGTTTTTCAGAGATCTTCAGGCCGGTCAACGTGACTCGTCTTCTCCCCCATCTAAGAGCTACAGCGGGAGGGGTTGAGCGGCCAGCACAGTGGTCACGTGACCCCATTACTGTCCTCAGCCCCCCTCCTCCATTACTTTCCTCAGTGACACCATTACTGTCCTCGGCCCCCATTAGTGTACTCATTCCCCTCCATTATTGTCCTCAATGACCCCAATACAGTCCTAGGGGCCCCTCCCCCCAATTACTGTCCTCACCTCCTGCCCCATTAATGTCCTAAGCCCCACCTCCATTACTGTTCTCAGCTCCCCCCCATTAAAGTCTTCAACCCCCTCTCTATTAATGTCCTCAGCCCCCCCCCCCATTAATGTCCTCAGCTCTCCCAACCACATCGCCCCCTCATTGCTTCCTCCTCCTGTCTTACCTTACACAGTGCGGAGGCACAGCACGTCTGGACAGAGGGCTGGGCGATGCAAGCTGGTGATTGCTTGCTAGGACCGCCCTGCATCCTAACAGCCAATCACATGCTTGCTAACACGGGCAGCCCCTACCCTCCATCCAGGGCCGTCCTGCCTTTAGCAGACGGCTCCAAGGGAATGACAGCAGCAGCGGCTCCTAAGTGGCGGGACCACGGCTCACCATGATGCCTGGTGTAACAGGGAGGCCCGCCCAGCAGCTTCGACCCTCTGATACTACACCAGTGCAACAGTGAATGGGCTAACAAAAGCCCAGGTGCCAGGACGCAATTTCTAGTCACCATGATGACCTGGGATTTGTCGAGCCCTGACTTAAAACCTAAAGAAAATGAATGCAGCTATTATATCTAAGAATTGGTAACCTGCAATATATAACATTTTTGTTTTTGGGTTTAATACCGCTTTAACGTAGTGGGCTCTCCCACCACACCACATTATTCTCAGATGATGGTATATTGCAACGTAATCTCGCCAGACCCTCATATATGCCTAGATATTATCACCAGGCCATGACATATTAATTGCGGGTAGCAGGAGGGACAGTGTCTCATAGGTTGGGTAAGGCTGAGGCTGGGACAGGCTTACTTAGTGCTCTTCAGCAGCGTAAAAGTTTTTTTTTTTTGTTTTTGTTTTATTTCTCATGGAACAATCAGATCTTTGTCATCTTAGGTCTATGACCAGCTCTAGCCACAGGAAAAGATACAATTTTGTTCCCAGAATAAACATACATGCAGGTGTTTAGGCATTAGGAATTGTAGATGATGCCTGTCAGCCAGTAATATCTCAGGTTTTAGACCCCTGGCTTCTCAGCCACAGTTACCATTTGAAGTCACACTTTTCTGTTTATAAACTCTTTAGATTCACTGAAAGGAGAGATGTTTGCACAGAGCGGGTAAAGACTCTTGATCTCTGTGATCCTTGCGTGTATATTGCAAATGCATAGTCCAGTTCCTCTAGGCCAGTGGTTCTCAACTCCTGTTTTCAGGACCCACTAACAGGCCAGGTTTGCAAGATAACTGAAATACATCACAGGTGATATAATTTGATTGCAGAATTCTAGTCTGCATCTCCACAAGGTAATACAGTACTTAAAATCTGGCCTGTTAGGGGGTCCTGAGGACAGGAGTTGAAAACCACTGCTCTAGGCACATCCCTAGGCTCTTTCCTAACATACATTGTGTAAACTAGGGAAGGGTGGGGGGGTGCACTGACCTTTTGGCTAAAAGGAAAAAATGTCCAGCATGTCAATGACTTCTCACCACAATTTTTTTAATGTCTCTAATTTTATACAGTATGTTCTTCATACGCTCTAAATCTATGCACCATTTTAAAATCCAATTTTAAGCTCTAATCAACTTTGTTTTTAGAATTAAAAAAAAGGGAGTCTCTGGACAGAAAAGACTTAAAGCTTAACCCCAGAGTTAGCTTTACTAAATACCTTGGACTGTCTACATTTAAAAAGGGGGTCATTTGGGGGATATCTGTACTGTCCTGACATTTTTGGGCCTCATGAAATGAGGCCGTCACTACTTCAGGACTGATCAATTTTCAGATAGATTGTGGACTATAACTTTCCTACAGACTAATTATTAAACACTGATTTGGGTTATTTTCACCAAAGAAATGTAGCAGAATACATTTTGGCCTAAATTTATGAAGAAAGATTACTTACAAAATTGTATAACAGAAATTAAAAAGAAACAGTTTTTTTTTTTTTTTCCCCAATTATTCAGCCTTTTTTTTTGTTTAGCAAAAAATAAAAAATCCAGTGGGGATTAAAGTGGAGTTCCATCCATAAAATCAACTTTGCAGAAATCAACAGCATTGTGCACCAGCAAAAACATTTGGAATTTTTTTTGTTTTTTTACTCACCCCTTCAGCACTGTTGCTATGGGGTCCTTTGTATTCAGCCACTTCCTCTCCACAGCGCCTAACATCATTTCCCTTGGCGCCTGTTCTCCCTAGTGCTCCTGGGAGATGCTTGTCATCATTTCCTAGGAGTCAGTGGGCAGCGCTGAGGGCTTCGTTGCCATCACAACGGGGCGGGCACTTCCGACGACGACGCCTGTTGTGATGGCAACGTCAGAAGTGTACGGCTCTGCGAGCCGTTCCTCCTGCGCATGCGCGAGAATGGACAGTGCATGCTGGTCGCTCGGCTGCACACGATCCCGGAAGCTAGTGCTTGTGGGCTACACATGCCCACAAGCAATAGGGAAATTGCCAGGAAAAAGGAATATAACATATATTCCTCTATGAAATTGGCAATCAAGCGGCAATTCATCACAGAAACGTGAGTGCTATAAATAAGCGTTTTAAACAAAAGATATTCATCCAAAAAAAAAAAAAAAATTTAACAGTTGGGACTCTGCTTTAAATACCACCAAAAGAAAGCTCTACTTGTTTGAAGAAAATGATAAAAATTTAGTTTCTCATTTGTTCATTGACAGCGCTTCCTTATTCAGAACCATAGGGTTATATCGCCCCCTACATGAGTAGGACACTAGGCAGAAAAAAGACTTGGCTATGCCCATGGGCAGTCCTAGGTAATATACACACCCCCCCCCCCCCTCTCTGCTATAGGCCTTCATTTTTTTTTCTGCCTTGTCAGGAGTAAGGACCTAGTTCCCTGCTGGGATCTCTAGTCCTGGCAATTTTTTTTTTTTTTTTGCTGGATTTTTTCCAGTGAGACATGCAATCAACTGCCGGACTGGGCGACGGGCTGGACGTTTGATCCAGTTGTCTCCCCAGTCTGGCCAGCAAACGCATGCAGACCCCAGCTACGCGCTAGGTTGGCCACGACATAGCCCCACTGGACTGGGGGCTGGCCCTGCGAGTTAAATGTCTCGTGAGGTCGCATACGACCGGGTCTCGGCTCGAGTCGCAGCGTCCCTCATGGCCGACAGCCCCCACTTTGGTGGCGAGGAGGTTCTGTCTGGAGCGGTGTTATCCTGGTATGGTGAGTAAATGTCCTCCGTCTCCCCTTGGTGGGTTTGCAGTGGATGCGGGCCCCTCCCCAGGTCGGTCAGTCCTGCGGGTTTCCGGCCTTGCACCCTCTCTTCCTGGGGTGGATGGTCCCCGGAGGTCCTCTGGTAGCCCCCTTTCCCCCTCCCTCCTCTATATGGGGTAGTGTGGTACCATGATGGATCCTGGGGAATGGGATTGAGTACTGGTGGACTGGGGGGAGGCACTGGTCACTCCTGGGGGTCCGGTGCCCGGATCCTCTCTCTTTCAGGGGCTTTCCTGGGGTCTGTGTCAGCCTCGTGTATTGCGTCCGGCGGCCATTTTGCCGTAGCCGGCGTCTTTTCCCCCTATTGCCTGTTGACTTCTTATGGCTGGCGGCCAAGTTTGTGTAGCTCGACGGGCATGATTTGGTTTTTTTTGCTCAGGCAGCGGCCATTACTGTGTAGCGCAGACAGCGTTTTTAGCAGGGGTGTCCCTTTGCAGTGGTCGCTGTTGGTGTTGGGGGGGGGGGGGGGGTCTTTTCTTCCCCCTATGGAGTCTCAGGAGCATGTTTCCCCACCTGATCCCCTATCAGAGGCTGCAGGTCCCTCTGGGTCCCAGCCATCCAGTAACCCACTGACGTCGGCCCTGGAATTGTTTTGTGTCCCAGGTGGAGGTGGCCGACTAGCAAAAAGCGCCCCCTGCCTTACCCTGCTTCATCTGTCTCGTCAGATCTTGAATCTGATTCGTTTCTGTGGACAGAGCCCACCCTGCGGGGTCTGCAGCCGCATGCCTAGATTTTTCAGACAGTGAGGATGATTTCTCAGCCCCGGTGGCTGCGCACGAGAAGGCGCTGGTGGACGCACTAATTGCTTCTGTGCGGCAAACTTTAAAAATGGAGGATGCGGCTGCCGTGGAGGTGCCGCTTCCTTTTGGCACTCGCAAACCGTCTCGTGCGGCAAGTGTTCCATTATCCCTTTTTTTTTTTTTTTTTTTTTTTTTTTTTTTTTGACAAGTTTGTCTTTAAGGAATAGGAGCGTCCAAAATGTCCCTTTGCGGACCCAAAGTGCTTCGCTGTGCATTATCCTTTTGAGGAGAGTCTTCTCAAGAAGTGGAAAAAGATCCGGCTGACAGGAAGGCAGAGTCTCTGAGCCGCACTCTGTTCACTATTGCGGGTTCTGCACTTTGGCCAGTCCTGGCCATTGCCCTGGTGTCTCTAACGCTGACAGTGTTGGCGAAGCTGTTGCGCTATGACCTGGAGGGTGATCAGTTTCCTTCTGCCTTCACTGAATTGGCAGACCAGCTGGTCCAGGGGCTGCAGTTTGTCTGTGATGCCTCTTTGGACGCAGCTCCCTTGCTTTCTAAGCTGTCTGTTTCAGGGGTAGTGCTTCGGCAAAAATTGTGGCTGAAGTGTTGGACTGCGGACCAGGCCTCTAAAAAAAGCCCTAGCTGATTTTGCCTTTTCAAGGCGATTGTTTGGGGCCACTCTGGATGATATCATTAAGAGTGTCACAGGGGGGAAGAGTACTTTTCTTCCACAGTCAAAAAAGGGGAAGGAGCCACGTCGCAAGCATGGTCCTTCTTTCTCGGCACAAAGAAATAATTTTTTTTGTCCCTCCAAGGTCCACTGATAAAGGTTCAAAGTGTTTCAAGCCCCCTTCGGGAGGCTCCAAGCGACCCTGGTCGGGCAAACAGAGCGGGGTTCTCCAGACAAGGCTCCTTCAGCATGAAGGGGGCGCCCTCACCCGCAGTCCGGGTGAGGGATGTCTTCGCTGGTTTCCGAGCCTGTGGACCTCTCTGATAAACGACATGTGGGTCCACAGTGATTGTCTGGTTACCAGATCGATGTCCGGTCTTGTCCCCCAAACTGATTTTTTCCGTCCAATTTGCGTCTGTCTCCGGACTGCTTTTTACAAGGCCTGTTGCTTCAAGGGGTGATCGTCCCAGTTCCGGTGTCGGAACATTTCCAGGGTTTTTATTCAAACCTAAAAAGATGGTACGGTACGTCCGATTCTGGACCTCAAGGCCCTGAACCACCTTGTGTGGGTGCGGGAGTTCAGAAGGGAGTCCATTCGCTCTGTGGTGGCATCTCTTCATCAGGGGGACTTTCTTGCCTCCATCGACATCAAGGATGCCTAGCAATATGTGCTTTGCTGTGAAAGAGGAGCATTATCAGTTTGTAGCGTTACCCTTTGGTCTCGCCTCCGCTCCTCAGGTCTTCCCCAAGGTTTTGGCCCCGGTTCTGGCGCTGCTGCGCCAGTGGGGAATTGCTGTTCTGGGCTACCTGGATGAGCTTCTGCTTTGAGCAGAGTCCCCAGCGACCCAGAGGGGCAACGTGGAGATCACTATTCAGACTCCGGCAGATTTTGGGTGGCTGATAAATTACCAAAAGTTTGCGTGACTCCATTTCAGAAATTGGTTTATCTGGGTCTGAATCTGGATTCCGCTCTGGCCAGAGTGTTCCTTCCGCAGGACATACTCCAGAAGTTACAGGTGGCAACCTTCTTACTGCTGTCCAGCAGGTGGGTCTCCCTACGGACTTGCATGCGGGTGCTAGGCCTGATTGTGTCTACGTTCGAGGCGGTCCTGTTTGCTCAGTTCCATACATGACCCCTGCAAAAGGAGATCCTGTTAAAATGGGACAAATGTCCAGGATCTCTGGATAGTCAGATTCAGCTAAGCCTAGGAGCCAAAGGGTCCCTGATCTGATGGCTTTGTTCCCCGGCTCTTTGGCAGGGGAAATCCTTTCTCCCTCTGTACTGGACGGTGGTCACCACTGATTCCAGTCTGTCCGGGTGGGGAGGAGTCCTGGGCCTGAGCTCGGCTCATGGTCGCTGGACGCTGGAGGAATCCAGGCTACCTATCAACCTCTTGGAACTCCGGGCGATTAGACTCTGGATCATTGGACGGATCGACTTCAGGGGCTCCCGATATGGATCCAGTCAGACAATGCCACGGCAGTGGCTTATGTCAACCACCAGGGAGGAACAAGGAGTTTGTTAGCGGGCCTGGAAGCAGCAGGCATTCTCCGGTGGGCAGAGCGTTTCGTCCTGGCTATCTCCGCCGTCCACATTCCGGGGGTGGACAACTGGCAGGCGGATTACCTCAGTCAACAAGTGTTGGACCAAGGGAAGTGGTCCCTTCATCGGGAGGTATTTCAACAGGTATGTCTGCATTTGGCCTCTCCAGAGGTAGATCTGATGGCATCCTGGGTCAACAGGAAGGTGCAGAGGTTTGTGGCCAAGTCTTGGGACCCTCTGGCGGATGCCTCAGACGCTCTGGTAGCTCCGTGGGGCCAATATCGTCTGATCTACGCCTTTCCTCCACTCAAGCTTCTGCCTTGGCTGTTACGCAGGATTGAGGCAGAAGGAATTCCGGTCATTCTAATGGCCCTGGACTGGCCTTGTTGGTCCTGGTACGCTGACCTGGTGCGTCAGGTCGCAGACACCCGCTTGCGGCTGCCTCTCAGGGAGGATCTGCTATCCCAAGGGCCAATCTTCCACCCTGCTTTATTGTCGCTGGCTTTAACGGCCTTGCTGTTTGAAAAACAGGTGTTGAAGGATAGAGGCTTACCTGTGTTGGTGATTCCGACACTACTCAAAGCTAGGAAGTCTACTTCCAGGAAGGTATATCATCAGACGTGGAAACTGTACATTTCATGGTGTGAGTCAGTGGGGTTTCACCCACGTCCTTTTCTTCGGTGGCTCGAATTTTGACATTTCTTCAGAGGGGCATTGAAAAGAATTTGACCTTGAGTACCATCAAGGGCCAGGTGTCAGCTTTGGCGGTTTTCTTTCAATGCACCCTGGCTTCACATTCCCTGGTGTGTACCTTCATTCAGGGGGTACGACATGTGGTTCCACCGGTGCGATCTCCCTTGCCACAGTGGGACTTGAATCTGGTGCTTTCGGTTCTACAGAAGCCTCCATTTGAAAGTATTCGAGAAATTCCCCTGCTCACTCAGTCACAGAAGGTGGCTTTCTTGATGGCTATCACCTCTGCTCGCAGGGTGTCGGAATTGACGACACTATCCTGTCGCACGCCCTACCTGTTGATTCATAAGGACAAGGTAGTTCTTCGTCCTTGTCCTTCATTCCTTCCAAAAGTTGTTTCTGATTTCCATTTAAATGAAGACATTGTGTTCTCTTCCCTATGTCCCAGACCGCAACATCCAAAGGAATTTGCCTTACACACCTTGGATGTGGTTCGGGCGATCAGGGTGTATTTGGCGGCCACTGAGTCCTTTCGGAGGTCAGACTCCCTGTTCTTGATCGCGGACATGCCAAAGAAGGTGCTGTGTGCTTCCTCTGCAACCATTTCTAGATGGATCAGGCAGACGGTGCCTATTCTATCAAGGGTCGTGTTCCTCCCTTCCCGGTGAAGGGAGGAACACTTTGGGTACAGTGTTGCATGACCATGCAACTGTCATTAAAAGTGTGACAGCGTTGAAAGCTGCAAATTGGTCTGGGCAGGAAGGGAGTAAAAGTGCCCTGTATTGAAGTGGTTAAAGCTGCAGCAGCTATTTTAAGCCCACCTGTATTTCCTGTCTGACTTATAACGGTCATCAATACCCTCTAATCTTGACCTGTATTGTCGTGACCTGCCTCTCACAGCTTGCTCTGCCAGCAATCATTTTGTTCCCTAACATTATATGTACAGACATGTCTGCTGTTGTTTGCTCCAAGTTTGGTGGTAGGAGCATGTAAGGCTCCTGTAAATGTCGCAACACTCTTCCCATGAATCTTCTTTCAAGAGCATTATATTACAGGACACATGCCCGGAGATCTTTTGCCAGCAGGGAGTAGAATGCACATCTAAAGGGATCCCGTGTATGCGTTTTTTCATATAATGCTCTTGAAAGAAGATTCGTAGGAGAGTACTGTGACATTCACAGGGACCTGTCGGCCCCTCCCTCCAAACGTGGCGCAAAAACAAAATTATTTAATTGAAATATTTTAATTGCATGTTATTTGGGGAGAGGGGGACAAGGGAATGTATTATAGGTGTACACTTCAGCTTTAATACTTACCTGTCCCTCCATTCATGCTGCTGATCTTTACTGTCTGGAAGAGCTACGGTGACTGAAGAATTTTCAACATCTGAAACAATTCTAGATGTGTCAAATGCCTGCTTCCCCCAATGAGCACTGCGGTTCAGTCCGCCAGTCTCTTCTTCACAATTGTGTCCTATAATGACATGGGGTTTGCGAAAGAAACCAAACAGCACAGAGGGGAACTAGGTGTCCGATAGTTCTGGAAGTGTCGCATGCTGAAGATTCTTCAACAAGCTTTTCTCTTCAAGGGAGCAAACCTGAACAGTGCAGACAGTGGAATAGGTAAATCTTTTCTTTACAGTGACTTTTTTTTATTTTTTTATAATTTTTTTTTTTATTTTAGTGACAGACACACTTTAAAAGCAAGCTTGCATCAAATTCTGCATATATTCACAAAAGGGTGTTTTTTTTCCAGTTGCAATATTGTTATGTAACATGCCCATTTTAAATTAAAACACTGCATTGCATATTTTACTTGTTGTTGTTATTTTAATATGATGATTATTATTATTTTTTCAATATAGCTTTCTGAAGGATGACAGCCTGTACCTGCTTAAGGTGAACTCCATTGTATTAAAAGTGGACTAGTCATAGAAGAACTCATGCCTGGGTGTGGATTTTGCACTGGTTTGCCCTAAACTCTGAAGTTGATGCCCAGGAGGCTTTTATGAACCATATTAATTCCCTCTTACAGCGTGAGGGTCTCTTAAGTGCCTTAGTCTTATTAATATAAGTGACTGTGTACAAAATACCTTCCTTCATTTGGTTGGATCCATACGCTTAGCTTTCTGTATTATAGATACCTTGTGGCTATTATTGGTGCATATATTATACGCTGCTGTGACAGGTCTCAAACCAGTCTCTATGGGACCACTAATGGGTAATGTGCATATGTGTGTATTGTGTCAGATGGCTTGTGTTTGACACACAAGGTCTTACATTGCCAAATACTAGCAATGTTCATATATGTTTAGCTATGTGTACACTGTATTAAAGGAGCCATGATATATTGTCAAACCCAGTTATGGGGTGGGCAAAATAATTTTGCGTTCCAGAGCTAGATAGCCTGGTCTAGAATCCAGCATGCACTCATAAGTAGCCACAGGAACAAAAAGCCTTGTTTGGTGGGGGGTGGGATAGGGATAGGAGCTGTCTTTTTAATGTTTTCAGACACATGGGCTAATTGGCTCTTGAAATTCATCCAGCCCTGTCTATCGGCATTCCTCATAGAAGATATAATAGCCACGGAATTAAAACATAACTGGAATTTTTCATTTTTTGGAATGCTAAAGATTTTATTAGCTTGCATATGATTGCACACACACACACTTTATATCTTGTCAGCTTGTGATTAGAGCTTACATGTCAGCAGCTGCCCTAATAAAGGCAAGTCACTTTGCTTCTGGGGCAGGGGTCTTCAAACTTCCCAAACAAAAGAGCCAATCTA
Organism: Lithobates septentrionalis; assembly: GCA_037952835.1. Classification (NCBI taxonomy): domain Eukaryota; kingdom Metazoa; phylum Chordata; class Amphibia; order Anura; family Ranidae; genus Lithobates; species Lithobates septentrionalis. Next base: position 362,244 of record JBBDGP010002387.1, read on the forward strand.
CTGTCCTTCAAGCTTTAGGAGGGCCAGACTGCTGCCAATGGGAATAGAAAAATACCCCGACCTCATGGCAGTAAACAATGCCTCATCATTGGTGTCAGTGGGAGGCATAGTGCTCCATCATTGGTATCAGTGAGCGGAATAGTGCCCCAAGGATCAAATAAAGGCAAGTAAAGGGCCGAATCTGGCCCCCTGAGCCACAGTTTGGAGACCACTGTTCTAGGGCGTTTTTTGCCAATGAGCTCACAGTAATGATACATTTGCAAAAGAAGAGGCCTGAAATGGAGCTAAAATGTCCTGTGATCTGAGAGGATTCGGACAACCTTTTATAATAGAAGGCCTTTACACGTCACCACTTGTATCCCAAACCCAAAAAATATAGGATTTTTAATCATTTAAGGATACTAGGCAGGTGTCATGTAAAGTATTCATTTATGCCTTTATGGCTGTGTATTAAAATTTAGTGAAATAAATTGGAAGCCAAATTTCTATGGGGTAGGTAGGGAGACCAATCAAATTATTAGAATGGCCTCACTGTCAAAGTTTATTTCAGTTTATGACTGAAGTGGGTAAGGTTTGATTGACCTACTATATATTTTTATTGTCCATTGCTCTGATGGGAGAGCCTTAAGCTGGTAATAGACAGTTAGAATCTTGGCTGGTTCAGCAGGAACCGGCCGAGATTCAAACAATGTATGGGCAGGCTGCATATACCCTAGTTGATCGATCAACTTGGGTACAACCAACCTGTCAGATTTTACATGTGATTATTGCTATATTTTATTATTCTAGCTGCAAGCCATAATCACTGTGTTCCCCTGTGGATGCAGGAAAGAAAATAGCTTTTTCTATGGCCTGCCTTACTCTACCTATTACTAGTCTAGCTAAGACAGTCATGGCTCTATTTTGAACTCACTGTTCTTCTCTGATTTATATATACCTGTGTGAGATCCAATAGCAGCTTAGTGACCTTCTGAAAGCATTGTCTTACATTTTTGTGTAGTTCACTAACGATATGGAAGACGTACTTCAGAGGGGGGAACTGAGCAGTGGGGGTCAAGTATTAGGGTCCTTTCACACGGGCTGGCTGATCAGGTCCGCCTGTCAGTTTTTCAGGCGGACCTGACCGGACCTTGCAGTCTCCTCTATGGAGCTGTAAATGTCAGCAGACACATGTCCGCTGACACCCGCTGCTATCCAATCCGATCCTGCCCGCAAAATCCAGACAGATGGTTGCCCTATTTACCACCCTTTTGGCGGATAGGGTTGGATGAAAATGGACAAGCGGTCCGTTTCCACCCAAATTCCCCATAGAGGAGAATGGACTGTGTCCGTTTTGAATAGCAGAGTGGACAGGACCTGTCATCTGCCTGCTCAGCGTGAATCAATGAAGCAATTCCCCCCCTCCTGAGCAAGCGGAATCCGCAAGATGGAGGCGCCCGTGTGAAATAGACCTTAGCTGTCACTTTTAAACAGATTGGAGGATGGTGGAGAGGAGAATTATAGACAACCGAAACCAAACCTTTCACCCATTCCATCGAAAGATTAAAAAAAACTTTCATTCCGGTATAGAAATTGTATTGCCAGGAAGCAGTAATAGATTCTTAAAATTTAATGTTCAGATGGGGAAACAATAGAACACGACTTGCAACAGGAAAGGCTAGATTTTACTGTACCAGTTTTTTTTTACTAGGATTAAAAATTGGTAGTAATAAAATATACCTACTCTGAAGTACTCTGAAGCAGTAGGTAGTCTTAAAACAGGTATTTTATTTGGAGATGGGCTTGAGGTATGCTTCCTGTCGGAGTTCTGCACCTTCATTTATACTATTCCTTTACTTTTTTTTTTTTTTTTCCAGCAACGTGACTTCCTGTAATATTTATATTTAAAGCACTCAATAGCCCATCTGCTTTATTGAAAATCAAATATATTCTGATCTGTAAGATACTGTTGTCTCCTGGCTCTTTAGAACATTAACCATTGTGTTGGGAAGCAAAGGTGAACAGCCTGTTCATGGCGTAGGCCTGATATTTGTTGTAATTTTCCACTGTTTGGAGACTATCCAAGTGTATTTCTCAAAAAAATCCTATCAAATTAATATCACGGATGTACAACACTGGATTGAAGGCCATGTGGTTCCACTACTAGGATTTCACTTTTTAGTGAATGTTGCCATGTTCTAGCACATATTGATAGCTTTCTAAAGATGTCTCTTCTCATGTTTTAGAATTAGCTTTTTAAGTGCCAATCCACCACTGCTATTTTAGTTATAGGAAGATTCTGGCTGGCTGAATTACTCATTTGTCATATTCTAGGGCTCTGGTGATGGGATCTCTGTATGCAGGTTAACTGTTTGGCCATCCACTGGAGTTTTCTGAACACACTGACAGTGCTTTTAATCTGTATTGTAATGGGGGAATATATGTAATTTCGCCGTCATGGTATCTTCAGGCTGGTAGATACCTGAGGAAGCTGTTAAAAAAACAAAAAAAAAAAAACATATTATATACATCCAATATTATAAAGCTTTACCTCCTTGGCATTATGTTTCCTCCAGGAAAACCAATTAGAAAAAGTTGTAAATTAGCGCAGTTTCTTTCTATATATTTGGTATTTTTTGTGTGTATCCCACAGTTAAACTGCTGCTTTTTTGGGGGGGGGTTTACATAGTGGTAGCGCAGTATTTTTTCCATTCCTTTAGAATGCATTGCATGTTAAACTGCACTTTTTAACCCCTTTTGTCCTGGCCACCTCCCAGCCCTTTAAGGGTTCTAAATGATGGCAGGCGGGCACTTGGGTCATGTGGCCGCTGTGATTGGCTGTTACATCAGTCACACGATCAGGAAGCTCACAATGGCTAGTATGCATTGGGAGCTTTCCAGTAACCGCCGGCTACTGTGCTGGGAGAATGCTCTCAGCACGATAAGTGTTTTAAACAGGGCCGCATATATGTGGCCACTCGGCATGAAGGCCCACATGCCGAGAAGCTGCATATGTGCGTTCAGCCGGTGTGAAGAGGTTAAAGTGGTTGTAAACCCTATTAATGAAATTTGACCTGGGAACATATATCTGTAGTGTTTACTTATCTCTCTCCAAAGCTTTAAGTGCCGTTTCTCTCTGGTGCTCTGTACCTCTGTTATCAGCATGAGTCACTTCTGACAAGATTTGCGACAGATGAGATAACAGCAGCTGAAAATTTGTGTCAGAGAGGGTGCTTACACTTTCCAAAGAGTGTAGAAAGGGGAAGACCGCAGATATACATGTAAAACTTATCTAGGGAGATTTGTTTCATCTCCTGTGTATCATCTGAGGCTACTCACTTCACTGGGTATATGTGAGGATTTACATCCACTTTAAGCCTGAAAAATATTTAAAACATTATATATTTTCTGAAAGCAGAGAGCCTGTAGAATAAAAAGATGGTAGTTGCTAAATTTGTAGACATATTTTGCAAACATATTTTCAGGGTCGGTTCACACCACAATTTCTGTGTTCCAGATGTGTTTCTGCATGTGCGTTTTTCATGCATTCTGATGGGTATTTGATGCATTTTGGTGCTTGTTTTTTTTTTGTATTTTTTTCATTACCATTTAGGACATGTGCTTTCCGGTGGGTTTTTGCTGTAATTCAGATGCATTCCATACAGAGAAAATGCAGCATGTTCTACTTTTGTTGACTGCACTGGAACGTACTGCACTGGTGTGAATTGGGCCATTGGAATACATGAAAAACACCATGCATGCATTTTTGATACAGATTAAAAATGCTCTGGACTGCATCTGGTGTGAACCAGCCCTCAAACAAAAAAATACACCAAAATTTGTGCACACAAACAATATAATACCCATTTTTTGGTTAAATGTAGAAGACCGGGCTTAGTTTAGTAAATGGGTACAACATAAATGTCAAGTTTTAAAATGAGTGAAATTTTTAAAAACCGTCACGGCTTATCAGTTTAGAGTTTAGAAATAAACACCCTAGAATTATTTTTCTCACTTCGGTATATGCAGCAATACCCAGTATGTTAATTGATCGCTGTTCACTTACAAATGGCCTAATGTATGGGGAAGGTAAGGGTTTTTTGTTTTTTCTACTTTATCTTGTTCGATTTGATTTTATATTTTCGTATTTTTTCACTTTGCTTTATTACTACCACAAGGAGGTTGAAAAGCCTTCATGTGATTAGTATGTTTTATGTAACATACTCTTTCTATGAAGAAGACATCAGGGGTCTTTTAGACTCCTAATGTCTTCTCTGCACTGTTTGCAAACAGAGTACTGAGATTACTCGATTTGTTTACATTCCTGGCCACCGCCAGCAAGAATTTGACAGCCATGAAGTTGGAAGTGCTCAGAACAGAGTGCTTCTGGGTTCACAACAAAGTGGGAGGATCAACAAAAGTATTTACCAACCTCCCTCCGTTTGCCATCCTGAAGAAACCCAATCCCATTTGTTACCTTCAGCTTTGCTCTGACTCATGGTACTATGTAAAAATGGTTATGCAGAGTAACGCTTAGGATTAACCATTTTTACTTAGAATTCCAAGCCCAAGTAATGTTCAATGTTAATGCTAAGGGGGATAAAATGTAATTCCACTTTTGTTGAGGGGAAAAAAAAAACGGTCCCCTCTGGGTGATCTGTGTACATTGCAAGGATTTTGACAAACTGTGCTGCAGTGTCATTCCTTTTTTCTGTTGTGAAGAAATAGTCATTTGTTTAACCATGTCCTTTCCAGACTGGTTCCTTAATGGGAGGGTCGGCCCTGCATTTTTATTACCTGAGGAAAATCTTGGTGTTTTACTGAAGAAAGCTGCAGTGTCAGCATCCCTTCAGTAGTAGGTAGGCCTTAGGGCTCGTTTTACACTTGCTTCAAAACAAGGCTTCGGACACACTTTTTTTTAAAGCTCTTTGGATGCCAGTCAAAGCTCCTGTCACTATATAAAATGCTTAGCTTACAGTCCTGTTCACACCTTGCGTTTGCTTTAGCTTTGCTTCAAAAATGATACCACATGTCACTTTATTGGTGCTTCAAAGCGTCTTCAAAGCCTCCATAGAAGTCTATGGCAAAGCTCGATTGAAGCACCTGCAGCCTTTGAGAGGCTTTAGTTCAGCTTTAGTTTTGTTTTGTTTTGGAGAAATTGCAGGTATGAGATCTTAACACACGGCATCTGTCAAGCTTCATTAACACTTTAACAAAGCATCATCGAAGCACCATAGAAACATCAAAAAAGCATGTTGAAGCGGTAGGCGCTTTAGTGTTGATGTCGAAGCAAGTGTAAATGATCCTAGGGAGTATCTTGCCAAAAATAAAACTCCTCTTGCAGGGGATGCCTAAATGTTACTTGTATCTTAGTGCACACTTTTGAGAAAAGCAGTGAGCCAATCGCACAAGCAGGAAATTACATTTCTTGGGGGTTTTTGTACACCAAATGTGAACAGAACGCCTCCAGATTTAGTCTGCAGATTAAAAGTAATTTTTAATAACAATAAATTTACGAAATGGCTTGTGTAACAATTTTATATGCTATTTTTTTTTTTTGAACAAAAAATTGAGTTTTCCTTTCAAATAAGGAGGGCGCAAAAAAAAACTTCTGAGAATAATTCAGACTTGGCTATTGCTGGAAATACTGCTCATACTACTCATCCCAAAAGGAAAAAAATGTTTCTGTAACTGCTTTAAAAGTGTTAGCTGAAGTTAGACTTTAATATGTAGGTTATTATGTAAAGTCTATCTAACTTGGTCTATCTCATGATAGTGCTGCTATCCAAGAGTGTCTCCATTGCTTCTCTTTTGGTGAGCCACCCTAAGAAAGGAAGTGGACAATTCACTAGTGTGTATTGCATGTGACTTATTCGCATAAGTTATCACGTGATTATTTAAGAGGCAATTAATTAAAAAAAAAAAAATATTGAATATGAAATATCAACAAAGCTTCATTAAAGTCAATTCACTACAAAAAAAAAGAAAACCATGTATCCGTGTGAGAATGCAATCTTGTTGGATCAGTGATGTAAATAATTTGTAACACTGATTCAGGGGAAGAATATTCTGTCAATGAAAGCACACTTTTTATAGAAGTACAGGCCATACATGGAGGAAATTTCTTTCCTGGAACTCAATTCCTCCATCAACACAGTGTTGACAGGGAAATCCCTCCCGCTGAGCCATTGTATTCTCCTCCGGCAGGGGAAGCTGTCCCTGCCGGAAGAAGAAAGTGATTATTGCTAGCGGCTATAGCAGCTGCTAGCGATAATGGGATGTAAAATCCAGTAGGTTGGTTGTACCTAAGTTGATCGATCTATCAACTTGGTACATTCAGCCTGCCCATACATGGTTCGAATCTCAGCCGGTTCCAGCTGAAATGGCTGAGATTTGACCCATCTATGGCCAGCATAAGGCTGGGTGGGCTCTGTTGGAATCCACTTGCTCAGTGGGGAATCTGTCCACTGATCCATGTCTGCTCGGCTTATGCAGAGCAGACACAGACCTCTTTAGTCTATGAGCGGTCAGATGTAAATGGACTGCCTGGCCTCCGATTTGCCAGATGGCTGGGGAACTGATCCTCCTCTGTATGTTTTTAGTGGGTAGGATAAGATTGGATACACCCGCCGCTCCATGGAGGAGACTCGATGGTCCGATTTGGTCTGCTGAAAAACTGACAAGCGGACACGATCAGTCACCCATGTGAAAGGGCCCTAAGAATGTTTTCATAATTCTTAGTGCGTCTTCATTGATCTCACTCTGAAGTGTTACAGCCTGTAAAAAAAAAATGAAGGATAAAAAAAATTGTTGCGGAAACATTTAACTAATTTGTGTAATAAGGCATGCTTTTAGTGAATTGACAATACACGCAATATTTAATTCTTAGTGAATTTAGCCCAAAGTATGTTGCTGGCCGAATCACCAGATGAAAATAAAAACCTAATTCCACTACATCTAGAGATTGGTAAGCTGCAGAAAATGAACGCTTTATTTTTGGATTTAGATGCACTTTAAGTCACTGTATGTGAACAAGTATGCAGATGTGTTCCCTAGGCTAGCTAATAGATAACTGTGTGGGGATATTATAAGGTTAAGCAATCCTTGCATAGAAAGATGCTGACTATTGAGTGGACCTTTTTTTGTCCTGGTTTTAGCACCACATTTATGTGGATATTGGTAGTGATTTTGCTGCACATAATACATTCCATTGTGTGTGTGTCCATATACTCTGCTCTTTGCACATGAATTGGTTAGCTTGAAATCCATGTATTAGAAATCAAAATGATTTGCACTATTTGTATTTTAATAGGCGGTCAGATTGGGCCTTCAAGCTACAAGAAAAGTATGTGACGTAGCTGTGTTGTGGGCCCTTCTGTCAAAGGTGGAACTGCTGAAGGGAATAATACTGGGGTTCTGTTCAGGTGCAAGGCGTTGTTCTTTAAACTTTTGTTCTGATTTATTTTCAGGCTTTCAATCAGTGCTTTGGTGTGGGGAGGGGGTTGCATGTTGTGCCTTACTGTCTGTCAATCATTGTTCATGCTGCTGTGTAATATAAAATTGCTTATTGTTTAAATGTTGTGTCTTAAGACTCAATTTATTTTCTCTCTGAAAGGGTTGGAAAAGCCCAAAATAGGAGAACAGTAACACAGTTGCAACCACCTAAAGAACACATTTATTATAATGAAAGCCTGATGTCACTTGCAAAATATTTGTTTAAATTGAAAACCTGCGTTTTGAGAAAGCTTGGGGAATCCTGTACAAAATGTTTCGACTGTTCAGATTGCATCCTGCTGTCACTGCTTCTTATGTGTCACGTTGGTGTGTTCTGTGGAGTTTATTATCTCTTAACAATAACGCATTAAACAGAACCTGTATACAGGAATATGAAGGCTGCCCTCTCCTGATATTACTCGTTTCCAGCTCTCATAGTAATCTGGTAGCCTCTGTATTTTCCAAGTCACTGATTTAAAACACTCATGCAGCTGAGGAGTCGTGAGTTTCCCGATATGCACGCTTATTCCAGGTTAGCATCTCACTGTTTCAAAAATTCATTTTAGGTGGAGAAAAGGGGTTGCAATGGGTTCCAATGTCACCCCATCATTTGCAGGGGCAGTTATGGAGCAATCTGAGCACAGATTCTTGAATTCCCATGAAGTAGTCATCAGCTACTGTTATGTTTGATCGTACTTCATTGATGATGTCTTTGTGTTGTGGCGGGATGACATTGGACCACTATTTTCCTTTAATAACTTCAGCTCCAGAAGGTTTACCCCCCTTATGACCAGGCAATTTTTTGCGATAAGGTCCTGCGTTACTTTAACTGACAATTGCGCTGTTGTGCAACGCTGTATCCAAATAAAATGTATGTCCTTTTTTTCCACAAATAGAGCTTTCTTTTGGTGGTATTCATTTCTTTATCGTACATCACAGGACACAAAGCCACAGTAATTACTGTATGGGTTATATGGCACCTTTAGGTGATGGACACTGGCACACCCTAGACAGGAAGTTTAGCTCCCTATATAACCCCTCCCCTTACTAGGAATACCTCCAGTTTTTTTCGGCAGTGTCTTAGGTGTTGGTCACATGTAAAGATGTGCTGAGCTCCACTGGAATATTAGTAGAGTGATAAGTACTTGTGCGCACACCAAAACCAAATAAATAAATGAAAATAAGGATAAGTATACCACTAACAATATATAGAATCAAGCTCATCAAAGAAGGAAAGAATAGCTGCCACAAATAATAGTGTTCACACACCTAAAAACAAATGATAAGAAGGATAAATCTGCGGCGCTTATCTAAATAAGTAAAATACTGGGACGCCAAAGGAATTAACCTAGCAGGAAGATGCAGATAAAAACTCAAAAACAGAAGATAAAAGGATCTATGATGCGTGGATACTTAATAGTAACTCAAAGAAGGAAATTGCTATGTAACAAGAAACTAATAACCACACCAGGACAGAAACTCCAGGTACAGATCTAGTTCATGTCAATTACTATTCCACCATTTTTGTGCAACCAAGGATCACATCAAACCAATGTTGCATCAAAGAGTGCGGCTAATTAGGGAACTAAATGACTGGCATCCAGATAATTGGTAACCTCTTTTTATAGACCTAAATATCATTAAACAATGAAATGCGCCCGTGAATAAAAACTTGTGACTCCAACAACACAGTGTTCCCTAAATCCCACCACTCTATATAACAAATATGTGCAAACAATAGTCAGTGCAGCATCCAGAATAAAGGACAAGTGAAATAATAAAATTAAAAAATAAATGACTGGGATTTCCAGATATTTAGAACTAGGATCCAAATGATTAATAACTGTTTAGAATAAAAATCCCTAAAATCATCAAACAATAAATTAAATAACCCGTGAATAAAGATTAATTAAATCTATATCAATATAATAATAATATTGATAGACAGATTCGACCTTAATTTGGATGTTCGGGCGAATGCAATTTTTAACGAAAAACGAAATAAATAAAAACGAATTTCGGGAGTAACTAAATACATTTATTTTTCGGACGAAAACGAAATTCCGAAACCAAATATTTCAGTGTGCACATGTCTACCATTCAATTCGGCCTAAAAAGACACTTTGAATGGATCCGGTTACATAGCTTGCCCCAGCAAAGGAATATTCCAGTGGAGCTCAGCGCATCTTTACAAGTGACCACCACCCAAGACACTGGCGAAAAAACCTGAGGTACTCCTTATAAGGGGACGGGTTATATAGGGAGCTAAACTTCCTGTCTAGGGTGTGCCAGTGTCCATCACCTAAAGGTGCCTATATAACCCATACAGTAATTACCATGGCTCTGTGTCCCGTGATGTACTCCAAGAAAATGATTTTACAGGTAGCTGTTATAAAAACCCTATTTTTTTTGTGCTACAAACAAAAAAAGACCGACAATTTGGGGGAATTTTTTTTTTTTTACTTTCTGCTATAAAACATATCAAATAAAGAAATGTAAACAATCCAATTTTTAGGCCAATATGTATTCTGCTACATATTTTTTGGTAAAAAAAAAATCCCAATAAGCATATTGATTGGTTTGCGCAAAAGTTCTAGCATCTACAAACTATGGGATAGAGTTATTGAATTTTTATTTTTTTTACTAGCTATGGTGGCGATTAGCAACTTTTGCAGCACACAAATCGGACACGAACTGACACTTTTTTTTTTGGGGGGGGGGGACCAGTGACACTAATACTGTGATCAGTGCTAAAAAAAAAAATGCACTGTTCATGTACTAATGACACTGCAGGGAAGGGGTTAACATCGGGGGCAATCAAAGGGTTAAATGTGTTCCTAGGAAATGCTTTCTAACTGGGGGGGGGGGGGGGCGGATGTGTTTTTACTGTAGGAAGGCAGAGATCTGTGTTCCTGCTTACCTTCCCTACTAACAGAATGGTAATCTGCCTTGTTTACATCGGCAGATCACTGTTCTGCCTCTCTTGGGAATGATCGGCGGGGTCCCACGGACATCGAGTCTGCCGGACCCGCTGATTGGCTTCCGCTGTGTCCAATAACAGCGAGAGCAGGCTGCTTTCGGTACACGTGCACACCCCAGTGCAAAATCATGCACCTGTACGTGATTTTACTCAGGGAAGCTGTCTTGCCACCCTATATGTACTGTATACGGTTGGCAATTGGTTAATGATGAAATAAATGACTGAGTCTTGTATCCAATTTAATATAAATATGGATTGTGAAAACATTACCTTTGACACAATGGTGTATAAGAAAGGTGCGATGTTACATACCGACATTTATACAAAACAAACGGTTAAAACCATTTGTTATTTATATTTATTTAATGACTTTTATCCGCCACACACATTTCAATCCATTGTGTGAAGCCAGTTTATGAGAGTACACTGTATTGTCAGTGAGGAGATCTGTAAAAGAGAAAGGTTACAGGAGATGTCAAAAATATCCAAAAGATTTAGTGGAATCAGAGTAAACCCTTGGCGTGAAATGAAAGCAGGGAAAGTGAGTTGAAAAACTATGAACTATAAAAGGAAATGGATCCTGTAACTGCAAATTTCCATGCATATAACAGGATTATATTTGGCATTAGTAAGAATTGGTGTATACTCATGGATGTCAAGGTCTAGGAATTTCAACAGATGCCTAATATGAGTTTTTAACCCTTTTACTGTCACCAATCTATACCATATGTCAGTGGCTTTGGAGGGGGTTTACATACACTCCCAAAGACAGTTGCTGGGTGCGTGTGTAAATCTGATGAGCAAATTGTCAAATGGAAGAGGCGGTAACGGGAGTGTAACAGCCACTGGAACCCTTCTACATACCCTATTACTGTGCCCCAGGAATACATTAAGGTAAAAAATGTTTAGGCTTTATAACCACTTTGATGGTGCTACCTGCCCTGTACAATTTCAGTATCTGCTCCCCCCCCCCCCCCTCTTCTCTTTTTATTTCTTTGGATCTTCACATCTCTTGGATTTTTTAGTGGCCATTGCTCACCCCACAGTTGGATGTCCCTTATGTGCAAAAATGGCTTATTCCTGTGTTCTTCAGTGGACTTACAAATACCTTAAAAATATGGCTTTTGTACCTGCCTTAAAATATTTTTCTTGAAGTTTATTGAGGGACACAAGAATGTAGTAATTCTTGGACATATGGGTTGTATGCAACTGTCTTCAGGAGGTAAACACTGGAAAACAGACAAAGTCAAAGGCTGGCCACCATATACCCTGCACCTAGCTGTAATGCTTAAGTTTTGTTAGCTAGCAGTACACAGGCCCAATACACATACAGGAGTTTGATCTGTGTCCCTCAATGGATTTCAAGAAATGGATTTGTAAGTACAAAAATAATATTTTTCCAGGTTTTTCAAAGCAAAAATCATTCATAAATCCACGTATTTGTGTGTGGTACATAACTATAGTAATTAGAAGCTGGACTTTAAATTCCAGCCCACTGGTTACGGTTTTCACATTTTGTGAAAAACTTTATACATTACCAGTAGACAATTTTAAATATTCTGTAAAATATCCATCCAGGAAACCCATTTCTGTTTGTCATACACACACTACCCAGTTATTTGACACCCCAATTGAATCTTCACCACATGGGTCATAAAATCTATTGCAAGAAAGTATGACCAGCACAAGCCATACTTATGTTTGTGAGGGTGATTGAGGACAAGAGCCATATTCTAATATGCTTATAAAGTCTCAAAGCTAACCCCTGACTGGTGGCAATGGAAAGGCTACACGTCTGTGAGATAAACTCTTTATACCAGAATTCCAGTGCCTTGTATCCTACATTATCAGATCTTTTCAAAATTAAACACCAATAACATCTGCCTTTGTGTTGTATTACCATTTATTAGATACAGCTCGTGTGTGCATATATATTACATACATTAGTGTTTATTAGGCATATAAGTTATTTGTTTGCTGCTTTCTGAGCCCAGACGAAAAAAATTCCAGTCACATCATCCACTCCAACTTTCATAGCAGGAGTCATTGAGTAGGTGCGAAATTCCCTAATAATGCACTTGGCCTTGCCCAGTGCTGCCCTCACCATCTCTTCTGTAACAGGCACCACATTGAGACGTGCTTCTCCTGCTAAGTAGTAGGACTCTTCTAAAGCCCCAATCCACAGAAAATGACCTTGTGGCTTGAGGACTCCAACTACATTTTCAAGGGCTTTCTGAAAAGTTTCAAGGTCAGGGCTGCATGCCTCAAGGCAAAAAGAGGATACCAGACAGTCCACTGAACCACTGGCAAGTTCCTTTCCAAGGGGGCAAGACTGATGGATGTCCAAGGGTATCACTCGTGTTACCTGCTCCCGAAAACGCTTTTCTTTGTTTTGCCATGGCTCCCTGAGGAGGAAAAATATAGATAAATGTATATTTAGGATCACTGTTGCTAAAAAAGACCTACTTTATATCCCGTTTTCACCTGTTTTTTAAAAATATAGAGGTTTGGCAGAAATTTTATACTACTTTCCCATATACCCCTGTGTTACACATCTGCAGGTGTTGGTCTCTACACTCTTCCATGTACCCTTCCAGCAGTAGAAACCTTTATGTTTTCCATATATGTTAGAGACTTTCCCATGCCCACTGTATGAGTACTGTTCAAACCCCACTTAATAATTCAAATTTCAAGTGCCCCTGTGACAAGAATTTGGACATTATGTATTCTAACAAGCAGTAAAACGCGCCATCCATCAAAAAAAGCACATAAGTTTCTTTTCATGCAGATTGGAGCTTTTTTGGCCTCAGACTGCAATAGAAATGCACCGAAAGGTGCAGCGTGTTTTACAAGCATTTTGTTGCATATTTTCTGGCCTGACAGCAGCCCTTCATCCCTTATCTTCTCCCCCCTAATGTTTTCAGTAGGCTAAAGTAAAAAACACTTGAAGCTTGAGTACTCATGTAAAATTCTTCTATATGCTTGCACAACTCTCAAATTAAAAATCCTGAAAATCACTCTGCCCAGGTGTGAATGCAGCCTAAAGTCCAATTTCAGTGGCTGTGTGTATTAGAGGGCTGGCAGTCTGCCAAGATTCTGTTTTAATGGGAATTGGTTAAAGATCAACCCGTTATGAAAATATGTAGAATACGGTTGAATTTTTGTGTTATAAAAGGGGGGGGGGGACAGAAATGCAGTTGATACTGGACTGATACATGTACACTGAATTTCCTATGTATCATGTTCCTAATGTATCCTTTGTGTTATAAAAATTAATAAAAAACAAAAAAACAGTTAAAAAAAAAAAGATTCTGTTTTCATAGAAAAGAAGCTAAGATTTCAAGGCCTGTTTTGTGAACTTTTGAAAATACATTTTTCTACAATGCTTATAGGTACAGAGATGAATAAGGACGAAGAGTCCTTTTACTGAATATTCAGATTTATAAATAAACTAGTCTGCATGATCTGGACAAGGGTTCCATTTAAATGTCCTGGCTGATGGGTTGAAAGGCTTCTGATATCAAAGGTTTCTGGGACAAGTATTTTGCTTTGTTCGGATTCATTTTAATATATTGACTTTCCACATTATTATTATTATACAGGATTTATATAGCGCCAACAGTTTACGCAGCGCTTTACAACATTAGGGCAGACAGTACAAATACAATACAATTTAATACAGGAGGAATCAGAGGGCCCTGCTCGTTAGAGCTTACAATCTAGGAGGGAGGGTCAAGTTATAGAAAGGGGAAATAGCTGTGGGGGATGATCTAATGGAGAAAATAGTGCAGTTGTTAGATGGAGGTAGGATAGGCTTCTCTGAAGTGGAAAGTTTTCAGGGATCGCCTAAAAGTGGATAAATTTGGAGACAGTCTGACAGATTGGGGTAGGGAATTCCAAAGGATGGGCGAGGCTCGTGAGAAGTCCTGGAGGCGGATATGGGAGGAGGTGATGAGGGAGCTAGAGAGCAGGAGGTCTTGGGAGGAACGGAGAGGGCGATTTGGTTGGTATTTTGAGACTAGGCTAGTGATGTAGCTGGGGGAAGAGTTGTGGATGGCTTTGTAACTTATTGTTAGTATTTTGAATTTAATTCGTTGGTCAAGTGGCAGCCAATGGAGGGATTGGCAGAGAGGGGTAGCAGACACTGAGCGGTTTGTAAGGTGGATGAGTCTGGCAGCAGCATTCATGATGGACTGAAGGGGGGATAGTCTATTTAAAGGTAAGCCAATGAGGAGGGAGTTGCAGTAGTCGAGGCGAGAGATAAAAAGGGAGTGAATCAGGAGCTTTGTGGTTTCATTGGTTAGAAAGGGACGTAGTTTAGAGATGTTGCGGAGGTTGAGGCGGCAAGTTTTGGAGGAAATATTATAAGCTCGGTTTTGGAGTTGAGTGGAGTTTGAGGAAGTGGTGTGACATCCATACAGATATGTCGGTTAGTAAGTTAGTGATGCGTGAGGAGACTGATGGAGTGAGTTGAGGGGTGGAGAGATAGATTTGTGTGTCGTCAGTGTAGAAATGATATTGAAAGCCGTGAGAGGCTATCAGCTGACCCAGGGAAGAGGTGTAGATTGAAAATAAAAGAGGTCCAAAAACAGAACCCTGGGGGACCCCGACAGAGAAGGGAAGAGGAGTGGAGGAAGTAGAATTGTAAGTGACACTGAAGGTGCATTGGGATAGGTAGGATGAGAGCCACTGAAGAGCACAGTCACGGAGACCGAGGGAGTAAAGTTTTTTGAGGAGGGGGTGGTCAACCGTGTCAAAGGCAGCTGAAAGATCCAGGAGTAGGAGTACAGAATCGTGTCCGTTGGTTTTTGCAGTTAGTAGGTCATTTGTGAGTTTTAAAAGAGCAGTTTCTGTGGAGTGTTGAGGGCGAAATCCAGATTGAAGGGAATCAAGAAGGTTGTTTTTAATGAGGTGGTCACTCAGTTGGTTGTAAACCAGGCGTTCAAGGAGTTTAGAGGAAAAGGGGAGCAAGGAGATAGGGCGTAGGTTGTTAAGATTGGTAGGGTCCAAGGATGGCTTTTTAAGTATGGGGGTGACCAGTGCATGTTTTAGAGAATTGGGGAAGATGCCAGAGGTGAGGGAGAGATTGAAGATGTGGGTTAGAGAGTGTAGGATGGAGTCAGAGGGCGACCGTAGCATATGAGAGGGAATAGGGTCCAGGGGACAGGTGGTTAGGTGGGCTATAGAAAGGAGTTTTTTAGCAACTTCGTCTGTAGTAGCAGATTTGAATAGGGGGAGTGTCAGTTGTACCTGTTGACATGGGGTCTTAGCTGGGGGAGATACCTGTAGAGTGGAGTGGAGATTTCATCACGGATTGTATCAATCTTGTTTTTGAAGTGATTAGCGATCTGGGCAGTGAGTGAGTCAGTGGGTGGAGGCGGTGGAGGACAAAGTAGAGAGTTGAAGGTAGAGAAAAGTTTACGGGGACTTGATGAGAAGGTGTTAATAAGAGCTGTAAAATAGGTTTGCTTGGCAGTGTGGAGGAAAGAATAGTATTTTTGGAGGGCAGATTTGTATTGGTTGAAGTCTTTGAGAGACTTAGTCTTGTGCCACAGACACTGAGAATTTTAGTGTCATCTGTTTGCCAGGGTTGTAGGGGTCGAGGCCTGATTCTGCGTGTAGTGAGGGGAGTGAGCTTTTCCAGGGTGGAGGACAGGGATTTATTGTAGATGGACGTGGCTTGCTTGGGGCAGGACAGGGGAGAGATTTTGTCATAGAGGTGGTCAGTAGCAGAATAGAGGAGAGAGGAGTTGAAGTTGCGAAAATTTCTACGGGTGATGGTTAGGCGATTGGAGGGAAAGGTGGTGGAAGACAGGGGGAGAGAGAAACTAATAAGGTGATGGTCAGAGAGAGGAAAAGGATTGTTTGAGAAGTTGCATGGAGTGCATAGGTAGGAGAATACAAGGTCGCCATCAGAGTGAGTAGAAGCCTGTACCCATTGCTTCAGGTCAAATGAAGAGGTTAGACTAAGAAGTTTCGAAGTAGCAGGAGTGTTTGTATTAGCAGGGATGTTGAAATCACCGAGAAGGATTGTGGGAATTTCCAAAGAGAGAAAGTAGGGTAGCCAGGCAGAAAACTCATCAAGGAAAGTCGATAATGGTCCAGGGGGCCGGTAGATCACAGCAATTCTTAGGGAAGTAGGAGAGAATAGACTATACAGTGGGCTTCGAATGATGAGAGGAAAAAAGAGGGAGGAGAGTGAATAACCTGGAAGGTGCTCTGGGGGGATAGGAGGAATACCACTCCACCTCCCTTGCGTCCATTAGGCCTAGGGGAGTGAGTCCAGTGAAGGCCACCCTGGGATAGGGAAGCAGGAGAAGGGGTGTCATATTCGTGGAGCCTGGTTCGCTGAGAGCAAGTAGATTAAAGGAATTAGTGACAAAGAGGTCATGAACAGCACTGAGTTTGTTGCAGACAGAGCGGGCGTTCCAGAGGGCGCAGGAGAGAGGGAGGCTGGCGTTGGGAAAAAGAGGAATGAAGACTAAATTGGGTAGATTGCGACTACTGCCAGAGGGTGTAGGGTGATGGTGATGGGTGTGTTGGGCACAGTTAAATAAGGGAGGTCCAGGGTTTGGGGAAATATCTCCAGCGGTTAGGAGAAGCAGAAGAGTAAGGGAGGTAATATGAGAATTTGATTTGTATGAGGGGACATGCTTCAGTATCCTGGGGGGTTTGTTAGCAAGTGGGCTTAGAGTTAGAGAGAGGTGATGGGTGCAGTAATAGGGGGAGGGGAGAAGTGAGGGTGATATGTACAAATTGTGGGGTGGAGCAGAGGGTTGAAGAAAAGAGTTTGAGGAGAGTTGCTGCAATTGTGAAGAGGAGGAGAGGTAAAGAGTGCATGTTTCAGAGAGGAAAGTGAGATAATTTGGAATTGAGGTCATCTGCAGTCTGTTGTGGTTTGCTTTGTGCAAATCGCAGAAGTGCCACTTATTTAAAGAACCCCACTTCTTTGGAAGAACCCCCTGTATGTGTTGACCCTATTGCTTGAATAAAGTAATTAATGTCTGACCATAAGTTATCTAACTGCTAAAAATGTAGATTTAATCTCTAGATACTATTTTTTTTTTATTCTTTAGTGAATAATATTAAGTAGTGTCAGTAAAGGGCGTCAATCTTCTTACCCTTTTCCCTCCAGTTTACAGACATATTCAAAGTATGGGCTCCAGTCAAATTTTCCAGGTTCATTCTTAAGCCACTTCCACAGTTCTTCCCGATTCACCTCCAGGTAATCAGTCATGATAACTTCCTTGAAGTGCTCAAAAGCGCTCAACATCTGGTAAATTGTAGGACCTGAAC
Source organism: Lithobates septentrionalis (assembly GCA_037952835.1). Classification (NCBI taxonomy): domain Eukaryota; kingdom Metazoa; phylum Chordata; class Amphibia; order Anura; family Ranidae; genus Lithobates; species Lithobates septentrionalis. The sequence continues at coordinate 379,993 of JBBDGP010002387.1, forward strand.
CAATGTCAACTACATTGTGTCCTTTAATTTCACCTGAGTATAATTACAAAGTTTATGTCAAGATATTGTAAGGAACAATGCATTTCAGTTTTCTATATAGGACAACAGGCATGTACTAAAAAAAAAAGATGCAGTTGGAGGTCTGTTTACCATCTCCCAGATACAGCAAATACATCCTTTTTTTTTTTTTTTTTTTTAAATCAGACAGTTTTTATTGAAAAAAAGAACGTTTTTCCAACATACAAAACAAAACTTTGAGAAGACATAAACTTATCTGCAAGTGTATCAATCCAGCATAGCAGTAATTATACTATTATAGCATATCAGAAAATAATACAGGTGAGATGAAAGTACATATTGTAAATTGTGTTACAAGCCTTCCGAGGTAGAGTGCCGAACCTATATTACTTGTCCTCCACATATCCTCTACCTCAGGGCTGTCCAAACTTTTTTCAAAGAGGGCCAGATTTCTAGACTGTAAGCTCTAACGTGCAGGGCCCTCTGATCCCTCCTGTATTGAACTATATTGTAATTGTACTGTCTTCCCCGGTGCTGTAAAGCGCTGCACAAACTGTTGGCACTGTATAAATCCTGTATAATAATAATAATAATTTGATGAAGTGAACATGCGTGAGGGCCGATCATTTTGCCTGACATTCTTTAAACCATTAAAATTTGGTCTAATGCCGCGTACACACGAGCAGACATTACGGCGGACTTTGCCCGGCGGACTTTTCGACGTACTTTCCGACGGACTTTGTGAATGAACGGACTTGCCTACACACAATCCACCAAAGTCCGTCGAATTCGTACGTGATGACGTACGACCGGACTAAAACAAGGAAGTTCATAGCCAGTAGCCAATAGCTGCCCTAGCGTGGCTTTTTGTCCGTCGAACTAGCATACAGACGGCGGACTTTTTGACCGGACTCGATTTCAACGGATAAATTTAAAACAAGTTTCAAATCTAATTCCGTCGAACTTTTGAGAAAACAAAGTCCGCTGGAGCCCACACACATCGAATTGTCCGACGAAATCCAGTCCGCCGGGCAAAGTCCGCCGTAATGTCCGCTCGTGTGTACGCGGCATTAGTGTGTTCATCCGAGCACTAATACACTGCCCAACAAGAATCTCTTGCCTTTGTGGCTGTGTATGTTGAAGAGATGAGCTTGGGTGTGTGTTATTTGGATAAATATATATATCTTTTGTGGCCCCCAACAAATTCCCGAGTGACGCTCAGGACCAAGGATGAACTTGGGCGTGTTATATGGATATACCGTATTTATTGGCGTATAACAGGCACCTTCACTTTAAGAGGGAAGTTTCAGGAAAAAACTGTGACATAAAATAAGGGTCAGTACCCATCAATGCAGCCTAATAAGTGCCCATCTGCAGCCTCACCATTGCCATGAATGCAGCCTCACCATTGACATGAATGCAGCCTCAAATGCAGTTTCACCATTGCACGAATGCAGCCTTACCATTGCCATCAGTGCAGCCTGATCGATGCCCATCTGCAGCCTCGGAGGGGAGAGGGAGGGGGGCGAGATGAGTGCCAACAGATTACTTAAGTGAGAAGCTCCAGTTTTCTCAGCGGCCTCATTAATACAAAGTCCCACCTCCTATGATAGACAGAACAGTCGTCCAATGGCAGCCCAGGAGACAGGACTTCCTATTACAGAGGCAGCCGTGTAAACTTCCTGCCCGGCCTTTAGGAAAATGACAGCCGGGCGGGAAGTGGTTAAAGAAGATGAAATGGGTCATTTTGAATTTAAAAGTAAAGGTTTTTACATGTCTTTATTTCAATATCTGAACAGTTTTCAATGAAGTAAGGATGTTGCTTTCATGTATACATACTCTCAAAGCACATGAAGTGGAATTTCCTAAGACTTAACGCACACTGGGCAGTGTTTTCATGCGGGCGGACAGCACCAATGGCGACCCTAGGGGGGGGCCAGAGGGGGCCCTGACCCCCCCAACATTATGCTGGGCCCCACCATGTGCCCCCCCAAAAAAAAAAAAAATTTTTTTAATTTTTTTTTTTTTTTTTACAAAAAGGCAATTTCTTTTTGTTTGTATTCATATCGGATGTGCCGCATCTTACTCGGGCCACCGCTGGGGTAACACAGTCTCTATTGAGAGGGAGAGCATCCCCAGTCAGCTCCTGCGGGTGATTCCTTCCCCCTCCCTCTGCTCGCTGACACTGCATAATGCAAGCGCTCACACAACCATGGCCGCCCGATCTGCTCCTTCCCCTGCATCCTCATTGGCAGGGAGAAGAGTGAGTTGCAGGAAGGACTCCACCAGGACTCTCAGTTACTAAAAAAACAGACTAATTTCTCCCGTCCTTAGGACAGGAGAACCAGCCTGTAAATTCCAAGAAATGCCAGACCAGCGCTGTCAATAGCAGGGGCAGGACAGCAAGAGGAGGCTGGGGAACCCCACAGTGGCAGAACACCAGGGCCCGGTGGCAAGACAACCTTTGCAACCCTGATAGTTCTCCCACTGCTTTGGACCCTTATATTTTCTTGGTATGCTGGTGACATATATCTCTTGTTCTCTGTCACCCTGGGGGGGGGAGCAATACAGTAGGAAGGGAGTTCACTGCAGAACATGTGAAAGGGCCGTTGTGGGATCGTAGTAAAGGGGTAAAGGGCCAAAGGATAGATAAAATATATATAGATAGATAGATATATCTATATATACTCGAGTATAAGTCGTTCCGAGTATAAGTCGAGGCCCTAATTTACCACAAAAAAAAATGGGAAAAACGTATTGACCCGAGTATAAGACGAGGGTGAGAAATGCACAGCTACTGTAAGTGGAAAAGAGGGTCAACAATGCCCATTTGCAGCATCACTGTGCCCATTTGCAGCCATAGGTCCCCTGAACTTCAAACTCAGTAGTTAAGGGTTCCTAGATACCCCTAGCTGCAGCCAAAATTTGGGGTCTCTGAACCCAAAGGGTCCCGAAATGACATTTCTGCAGATGGACACAGTTGACCGAATTTGGTGCCCCGTATCTCGGGGCCACTTAGTGCTAAGAACCCCAAATTTGGTGTGCAAACCCAGTGGAACTAGCACCATAACATTTCCAAGCACCAAGTGGACCCGAGATACATGGCCCCAAAAATCAGTTCAGAAAATGTCAAGCACTTTTCTGCAGCAGAGAATGACATTTTCCGAACCAGTTTTGGGGCCCCGTATTTCAGGGCCACTTGGAGCTAGGAACCCCAGCTTTGGATATGTTGTGGTACCACTGGGTTTGCACACAAAATTTGGGGTTCCTAGCACCAAGTGGCCCTGAGATACGGGGCCCCAAAGTCGGTTCGGAAAATGAAATTTTTTGCTGCAGAAAAGTGCTTGACTCGAGTATAAAAGTATATATATATATATATATGCATTTTATATTGCCCCCCTATTTTTGTCCCTGTCCCCCCATGTGCCCCCCCTAAATATGAAAGCTGGAGACGCCACTGGACAGCACAGGTGCACCATCCAGCCCTGCTGCCAACCGCCTGTTAAAGTCTATGAGAGACTGAAAATTGCAGTGGCTGGACGGTGTACTGATCCTATGCTAATGTTTAGAGCCACATACGCCCAGAAATGAATGCTTGGAATGTAAAAATTCTGCATTCTGGCATTTACGGTAGACATATAAAAAGGCCTATTATTATCTCCGCGTGCATGAACCCTTATTCACTATCAGCAAATATTATATATTTCTACCATGAAGCTAAATAATATATGCTGTGTCCCACTGCAGTATTTAAATTTATTACAAATCCCTCACATATAGGAGTTGACAATTGCTTTTATGTTTCCCCATGATGTAGGCAACATTGTTTGCAAAACTGATCAGCCAAGAAGTGATTCCCTGTTTTAACCTAGTAATCCAAAGTTATGGATAAGCTTATGATCTGATACAAAACTTTCCAATAATGCAAAGCTACAACCTGAATTATTTAAACTATCAACTTGATAAATGGGTATTATACTTGTATTACCTATATTTTTTATTATTAATATATATTTGTTAATATGTCTAGAACACAGCAGAACCCTCTTCAATTGCATATCTATCAGGGAGAGAGATTCTGTTTTGCTGGTGTAATCATCGCAATAGACAGGACAACAGAGGGTCATTTGTATCTAGATTTAGATTGGGTGACTCAAGACAGTTCCCCAATGTAGAGTAAATGGTTTATTGTTAGGGTTGCCACCTGTCTGGGATTTACCCAGACAGTCTGGGTTTCTCTGGCCGCCTGAGACCCGGGCACATTATTTAGACCCGCCGGTGGCTCACTGTGCCTGTGCCGCGGTGCCACGGCTGTGTCCCACATTCGGGTCTTCTCCACCCCCCATATACCATCCATATATACAGTTCTGCCCCCCCATATACAACCATATATACAGTTCTGCCCCCCCATATACCATCCATATATACAGTTCTCCACCCCCCATATATGTACAGTTCTCTACCCCCCCATATACCATCCATATATACAGTTCTGCCCACCCCCCATATACCATCCATATACACAGTTCTGCCCCCCCCCCATATATCATCCATATTTTCAGTTCTGCCCCCCCCATATACCATCCATATATACAGTTCTGCCCCCCATATACCATCCATATATACAGTTCTCCACCCCCATATATACAGTTCTCCACCCCCCCCCCCCCATATACCATTAACATATACAGTTCTTCAACCCCCCATATACCATCCATATATACAGTTCACCACCGCCCGTATATATACAGTTCTCCACCCCACATATACCATCCATATATACAGTTCTCCACCCCCAGATACCATTCATATATACAGTTCTCCAACCCCCCCCCCCCATATACCATCCATATATACAGTTCTTCACCTCCCCATATACCATCTATATATACAGTTCTCCACCCCCCCATATACCATCCATATATATAGTTCTCCACCTCCCCCCATATACCATCCATATATACAGTTCTTCACCCCCCACCATATACCATCCATATATACAGTTCTCCACCCCCCATATACCATCCATGTATACAGTTCTCTACCCCCCCCATATATATATAAGCAACTTTACAAATATAAATTTAAAGCCAATGGTTCTCAACTCCTGTCCTCAGGACCCAACAACAGGCCAGATTTTATGTATTACCTTGGGGAGATGCAGACTAGAATACTGCAATCACTAAGCAGCAAATTATATCACCAGTGATGTATTTCAGTTATCTTGCAAACCTGGCCTGTTAGTGGGTCCTGAGGACAGGAGTTGAGAACCACTGGTGTAAGCATTCCTTTGCTTACATTATATGTGTCTTGGTCTGGACTGTAGCTGCAGACAGGTTGGGCAATCTAATATCTGCTTCCATGTATCCACAGTCAGAAGCATTATATATAATGATAATCTGTAAACTGAAGATGGAAAACTCCTACAAGAAGGCAGTGCATGAGTTTAACAAGCCCAGGGTGTCTAGAATTACATGTGATTCATGTACTCTACACTGTAGCTTAATGTATGCAGGGCAGCCTGCTTCCAGCAGTTTGTGATCTCCAGTAATTGCATTAGTGCAATGCCGCACGGAAATAATCACTTGTGGCTTCTGGCAAGGAAGACATTTGTAAAGTTCTTTGGTGTCCCTGGATATATTAAAAGAGCTAATGGGTTTAAAAAAAAGTACAACTATTCTTTAAAATGAACCAGCAAAGTGACAATGAGCAGTAGTTTACCTTCAAGACATTTGAGCTTAGTTGTAAAATTGCCTTGTTTACTCTTTAGGGGTTGAGTGAAATCCCAGGGGTTAACTGATTTGTACAAGGACCTGCAAAAATGACAGTAGTTTGCTGCGTCCTTCCCAATAACTATAATAAAAATCAATTTGAGGAACAAAGAACAGAGCAGGCAAGAACATGAAAACATCACTGGTTCAAAAATGACATAGCAGAAAAAATGCAGGATGCAGTCCTTTTACATGACACTTCTACACCTGAGTGTAAAAACAAAGTAGAGAGAGCAAACCCAAACACAGCTGGGTATATTATGTTTCCTTTCACAGCCCTATCTATCTACTGCGTATATGTGTGTGTATATAGTTGTGCTCATAAGTTTACATACATACATTTATGATTTCTTAGCCATTGTTCAGAGAATATGAATGATAACACAAAAACTTTTCTTTCACTCATGGTTAGTGTTTGGCTGAATCCATTTATTATCAATCCGCTGTGTTTACTCTTTTTTAAATCATAATCACAACAGAAACTACCCAAATTACCCTGATTAAAAGTTTACATACCCCAGTTCTTAATACTTCGTATTGCCCCCTTTAATATCAATGACAGCTTGAAGTCTTTTGTGGTATTTGTGGATGAGGCTCGTTATCTTCTCAGATGGTACAGCTGCCCATTCCTCTTGGCAAAAAGCCTCCAGTTCTTGTAAATTCTTGGGCTGTCTTGCATGAACTGCACGTTTGAGATCTCCCCAGAGTGGCTCAATGATATTGAGGTCAGGAGACTGAGATGGCCACTCCAGAACCTTCACTTTATTCTGCTGTAGCCAATGACAGGTCGACTTGGCCTTGTGTTTAGGATCATTGTCATGTTGGAATGTCCAAGTACGTCCCATGCCCAGCTTCCTGGCTGATGAATTCAAATGTTCCTCCAGTATTTTTTGATAACATACTGCATTCATCTTGCCATCAATTTTGACCAAATTTCCTGTGCCTTTGTAGCTCACACATCCCCAAAACATCAGCGATCCACCTCCGTGTTTCACAGTAGGAATGGTGTACCTTTCATCATAAAAGTAGCGCATAAATGGTGCCAAAAGTCTTCAATCAAGAAAACAACTGAAAAAAACAAATGTCCACAAATAATAAACATAACAGTGAAAAAACTTGTAAGTCTCTCAATATAGGTGAATAAAATCCTGTCGGTGAGTGGGAAACAAATGACATGGAATGTCCCACTGAAAACCATGCGTGGATGCAGGGAGACAGAAGTTAAAACGCAGGTGAATCAACAAATCATCCCCAAGTTGTATCTCTCAACAACATGCGACTTGGTAAAGGTGGTGTGTAAGAAACTCTTACCAGATATGATGGACTCCCTTGTCAGCGACAGGGAGTCACTCGAGCGGGTTGCCTCTCAGGGCCAGTGAACAGACATCACAGCTCTGCGAACCTTCTGGGTCAAACTCTGCGCGGATCTCCCGGGGTCGCCAGGTGGGTCCTCCCAAAGGATGGCCCCAGTAGACGATCCATTGATCGAAAAGCTTCATGGGCGCTTCCAGCATCCTCCTTGTTGCCCATTTTCGATTTTATACTCTGTGATCACATTTTATTGTTACCTGGTGTTTTTAGCAATAAAAATCCTATTTTTGCTCATCTACACTATGTGGAGCTTGTTTATTTTTTCTCCACATACTTACTGAGAGATTCAACCAGCCTTCACTCCAGCCTTTGTACGTGACGCATTGTTCCCTCTGATCCGCACCTTGGCCATCCTTTGGGAGGACCCACCTGGCGACCCCGGGAGATCCGCGCAGAGTTTGACCCAGAAGGTTCGCAGAGCTGTGATGTCTGTTCACTGGCCTTGAGAGGCAACCCGCTCGAGTGACTCCCTGTCGCTGACAAGGGAGTCCATCATATCTGGTAAGAGTTTCTTACACACCACCTTTACCAAGTCGCATGTTGTTGAGAGATACAACTTGGGGATGATTTGTTGATTCACCTGCGTTTTAACTTCTGTCTCCCTGCATCCACGCATGGTTTTCAGTGGGACATTCCATGTCATTTGTTTCCCACTCACCGACAGGATTTTATTCACCTATATTGAGAGACTTACAAGTTTTTTCACTGTTATGTTTATTATTTGTGGACATTTGTTTTTTTCAGTTGTTTTCTTGATTGAAGACTTTTGGCACCATTTATGCGCTACTTTTTATTTCATTTTCACATGTTTCTTTGGTTGTTGTCACCTTGTAAGTAGCTGCTCCGCACCATATTTTCTTTCAATTTAGCGCAGTGTACACTTTTATTATATTTGCACCTTTCATCATAGGCCTTGTTGACTCCTCTCCAAATGTAGCGTTTATGGTTGTGGCCAAAAAGCTCAATTTTGGTCTCATCACCCCAAATGACTTTGTGCCAGAAGGTTTGAGGCTTGTCTCTGTGCTGTTTGGCGTATTGTAAGCGGGATACTTTGTGGCATTTGCGTAGTAATGGCTTTCTTCTGGTGACTCGACCATGTTTCTTCAAGTTCCTCCTTATTGGGCATCTTGAAACAGCCACACCACATGTTTTCAGAGAGTCCTGTATTTCACCTGAAGTTATTTGTGGATTTTTCTTTGCATCCCGAACAATTTTCCTGGCAGTTGTGGCTGAAATTTTAGTTGGTCTACCTGACCGTGGTGTGGTTTCCATAGAACCCCTCATTTTCCACTTCTTGATTAGAGTTTGAACACTGCTGATTGGCATTCTCAATTCCTTGGATATCTTTGTATATCCCTTTCCTGTTTTTACAGTTCAATTACCTTTTCCCGCAGATCCTTTATCAATTCTTTTGCTTTCCCCATGACTCAGAATCCAGAAACGTCAGTGCAGCACTGGATGAAAGATGCAAGGGTCTCTCAGGAGTCCAGAAACTCACATGCTAATTACAAGCAAACAGATCACAGGTGAGGATGGTTACCTTTAATAGCCATTCAAACCCCTTTGTGTCAAATTGTGTGCATGTTATCAGGCCAAAATCACCAGGGTATGTAAACTTTTGATCAGGGTCATTTGGGTAGTTTCTATTATGATTTTAAAAGAGTAAACACAGTTGATTGATAATAAATGGCTTCAGCCAAACACTAACCATGAGTGAAAGAAAAGTTTTTGTGTTATTCATATTCTCTGAAAAATGGCAAAGAAATCATAAATTCTGCCAGGGTATGTAAACTTATGAGCACAACTGTGTATATATATATATATATATATATATATATATATATATATATATATATATATATATATATAATTACAGTGGGGAAAATAATTATTTGATCCCCTGCAGATTTTGTAAGTTTGCCCACTTACAAAGAAATTAAGGGTCTATATTTATTGTAATAGGTGTATTTTAAATGATAGAGGCAGAATATCAACCAAAAATCCTGAAGAAGCACATCATACAAATCTTATAAATTGAGATGTAGTTTGGTAATTAAAATAGGTATGCTATCCCCTACCAACCAACAATAATTCTGGCTCCCACAGACTGGCTACAATATGTGCTCATGTGGTACACAGGTTAGTCCTGTCAATTTTAAGAAGGCACTCCTAACGACAACTCATTATGTGTATAAAAGATACCTGTCCACAGAATCTTTCTTCCATTCAAACGTCACCATTATTTATTTATTTTTTTTTATTTATCGAAAAGCCAGTGGCGTGCAAGACACACCTCAAAAACTTCCACCCGGTGCCAAAAAAAAGTGCCCACACATAGAGAGTGAAACACAAAAACGTGCAATGGGTGTACAGAGTCCTCCACTAGGGAAGGACCTTACCCTGATCCCCCGGGGCGTTAGGCTCCAGACAGGGACTGAGGTACTCAGACAAAGGGTCCATCTGGCCGAAACCAGGCAGACCCCCACAACTGGAAAGTCTGCCGAAGCAGACCGACCCAAGTACAGTGGGGCACCCCCGAAGGGAGACCCCTCAAAGGAGAGGGCGAACCAAGCCAAAAGGCCTATGTCCACCCCCTCCCAAGACTTTCAGAGTAGGCCCGAGGACCCACACCCTACTCGCCACACAGTGACAAAACGTGTATACAAAGACAACCAAAAAAAGACAAAAAGGTGACAAACAGGGGTAAAAGAAAGTGGGGAAGATAGTGAGATGGGAGAGTGAAAGTGGCCATTGTGCTATACAAACTTCACCATTATCTCTATCGAAAAGCCAGTGGCGTGCAAAACACACCTCAAAAACTTCCACCCGGTGCCAAAAAAAGTGCCCACACATAGAGAGTGAAACATAAAAACGTGCAATGGGTGTACAGAGTCCTCCACTAGGGAAGGACCTTACCCTGATCCCCCCGGGCGTTAGGCTCCAGACAGGGACTGAGGTACTCAGACAAAGGGTCCATCCGGCCGAAACCAGGCGGACCCCCACAACTGGAAGGACTGCCGAAGCAGACCAACCCAAGTACAGTGGGGCTCTCCCGAAGAGAGACCCCTCAAAGGAGAGGGCGAACCAAGCCAAAAGGCCTATGTCCACCCCCTCCCAAGACTTTCAGAGTAGGCCCGAGGACCCACACCGTACTCGCCACACAGTGACAAACGTGTATACAAGACAAAACTTCACCATTATGGGCAAGACGAAAGAGCTGTCAAAGGATGTCAGGGACAAGATTGTAGACCTGCACAAGGCTGGAATGGACTACAAGACCATCAGCAAGAAGCTTGGTGAGAGGGAGACAACTGTTGGAGCGATTATTCGCAAATGGAAGAAATACAAAATAACCATTGATCACCCTCGGTCTGGAGCTCCATGCAAGATTGTGCCATATGGGGTAAGGAATCAGCGCAGAACTACAGAGGAGGAGCTTGTGAATGATCTCAAGGCAGTTGGGACCACAGTCGCCAAACAAATCATTGGTAACACAATACACCGCCATGGATTGAAATCCTACAGCGCCCGCAAGGTCCCCCTCACACGTACAGGCCAATCTGAAGTTTGCCAGTGAACATCTAAATGATTCAGAGAAGGATTGGGAGAAAGTGCTGTGGTCAGATGAGACCAAAATTTAGCTCTTTGGCATTAAAGTGATTGTAAAGGCTCGTTTTTTTTTTTTTTTTTTTTATAACAAACATGTTATACTTCCTTTTTCTGTAAAGTGGTTTTGCAAAGAGCAGCCCAGATCCTCCTCTTTTCGGGTCCCTCTTCTGCTCTCCTGGCCCCTCCCTCTGGTGAGTGCCCCCTTCATCCAGCAGCGTGCTATGGGGGCACCCGAGCCCAGTCAGAGCTCCGTGTATCCATTCAGACACGGAGCCCCGACCTGGCCCTGCCCGCTTTCTCCCCTGATTGGCTGACTGATTTTGATTGACAGCCACAGGAGCCAATGGCGCCACTGCTGTGTCTCAGCCAATCAGGAGGAGTCTGGGACAGCTAAGACACCCATGGACATCACTGCAGAGAGAATTTGCTCAGGTAAGTAATTAGGGGTGCTGGGAGGGCTGCTACACACAGAAGGTTTTTTTTTTATCTTAATGCATAGAATGCATTAAGATAAAAAACCTTCTGCCTTTACAACTCTTTTAACTCGGATTGCTATGTTTGGAGGAAGAAAAATTCTGAATATGACCCTAAGAACACCATCCCTACAATCAAGTACAGAGGTGGAAACTTTATTCTTTGGGGCTGTTTCTCTGTTAAAGGTACAGCCGACTTTGCTGCATTGAGGGGCCAATGGACAGGGCCATGTATTGTAAAATCTTGGATGAGAACCTTCTTCCCTCAGCCAAAACACTGAAGATGGGTCGTGGATGGGTCTTCCAGCACAATAGCGACCCAAAACATACCACCAAGGCAACAAAGAAGTGGCTCAAGAAGAAGCACATTAAGGTCAAGGAGTGGCCTAGCCAGTCTCCAGACCTTAATCCTATAGAAAATTCATGGAGGGAGCTGAAAAATTTGAGTTGCCAAAAGACAGCCAAGAAACCTTAAGGATTTAGAGAAGGTCTGTAAAGAAGAGTGGACCAAAATCCCTCCTGAGATGTGTGCAAACCTGGTAACCGACTACAAGAAACGTCCTAACTCTGTGCTTGCCAACAAGAGTTTCTCCACCAAGTCATGTTTTGTTTGGGGATCAATTACTTATTTTACTCACTGAACTGCAACTCAGTTTATAACATTTGTAATAGTAATAAGGAGAGCCGGCAAAACTGTAATCCTTGAAGTGACGTTTATTGGTACATCAGAGTGACAATAAAACAATAAAGCTGACGCGTTTCGGCAATAGCCTTAGTCGTAGCTAGTTTAAAACAGATATGGCAAAATATATATATACTCACATACACACATGCAAACTCCATCTCTACAAAATTGGCCTATCAGGTTGGTGTCACAGAAAATTAACATATTTAATTGATACCACCAATTATTCAAGTGGTTAGTGACTACACCTGTTTTTAGCCAGCATGAAAAGAGGGGGAGGGAAGAAAGGCAATATAAAAAGTTATTTTGTTGAGCCAAAAAGTAGTGTGTAGAAAAAATGCTACATGGGATATTAAGACCTTATTACTCCAAGGGAGAAATATATTCCTTAAAGGAAAGGAAAATGTTCAAAGTGTTCAAATAAAATACTATGTGGTAGCAACAAAATCTAAAGTCAAGATTAATGGCAGGATCAAAAGAAGGAAGAGAAAAAAAAAAAAAAAAGGGGAAGAGGGGGGATTCAATTTATGGCGGGATCAAAAAGGATGCAATTGATGGCAGGATCAAAGAAGAGGGGGATTAGATTTATGGCAGGATCACAAAAAAGGGGATTGAATCTATTAGCAGGATCAAAAAAGATGGTGAAATGGTGGCATTTAGCGACTTGAGGGTTCTTAAACATAGGAGATATGTCCTAATTATTACAATAAAATTTGTATGGTACATATTTTATGTTCAGCTCCTTCCCCACAGCTGCTGCTCCCCTCACCCCTATTACCGGCTTTCAAAATGAAAGCCAGAAATTGATTACATAGCAGGGGCAGCTGTCAAAATACAGATGCTCCTTTGTAATTTTTTTATTTCTCATGTTTTATTAACCTCTAGTTAGTCCTAGCCAGTCCTAATTAACTCCTTCCTCTTCTGCTCCCCATAGCTATTATTTTTTGTATTTTTTTGCATTATTATTTAAAATGTTTTCCTTTTCATTTATTTTATTTGTAATGTTTTATAGTGCTGCATATAGAAAATTGAAACAGTAAATGTCTTTTTTTTTTTTTTTTTTGCAAATGCTTTGTACCATAAAAAACCATTTTAGTTTAATTTTAAACAGGAGAGATTATAAAATAAAACATACTTTTAAGAGTAAATTAAGTATTTACATTAAAACGACTTTTTCTTAAAAAAAGTAACACTTTATTTTATTTACCTTTTGTTATCTGTAGATAACAGAAAATATATATATATTTTTTGTTGCAAGACGGTATTGCCAAAATAAGGTATAGTTTGGCAAACAATGTGTGTATTGCTTTTGTTAATTAATGTATAGACAAAGTTATCCCTGATAAATAGACCACTAATGGAAATGTAAAAATAGCTATGGTCTATAAGGGGTATGGAAGTGGGTAAAGAATGCTTGTTCTGGATTTGCGATTCTAAACTACTTACCTACGTCAGGCAACTTACATTTTCTTCTGGAAGCCAGCACAGTCAGTTTCTGAGCCCTCCCCACCCTATTGCCAAATTAACTTTAAGCCCAAACCCCAAAGTTATTTGATTCCAATGTGTAGAATGTTAGAGAATAATCATTTATGATTCAAAGGTAAATATTAAATGCGGTACACTGATTTATTAGGCTATTAAATTATTCCAAGAATGCGTAAAATCAAATGATTATAAGGAGTAAAATCAAACTTTTATCATGTTGGAGAAATTCTATGTATAAAAATGATTTTTATTTTTTCTTAATTATCAAATATATATCGGGGTTGAACAGCAAAAATTGGATATCAGATTTCCCAGACCCCTGGATGACCGTTTACTATTGTTAAGGGACCCTCAAAATGCATATCTTAGACATATTTCAAACTAATATAACATTTATAATGATTTGGATCTACAAAATGTATTTTGTGGCAAGGCTTCTTCATTAGAAAAGCTGAACGTTAAATAAGGTATCACAGAACAGTTACAAATATTTAACATAAAATGCTTTTTTTCTGCCATCTAGTCAGATTTTTTTTAACGCATTGGCAGCAAACAGCATGTAAAACATTTCTTCAATATAATTTTATTAAAAATTATACTATTTAAAATGGTAAAATTGCCCCACAAAAGATTCTAAATTTACAAATACATTGACTTTTACAGAAGACATACTAGAAAATAGTGTAATTAGTAGACATTATGAGCCAATCAAAGCTAACAAATAATATTTATCTGCTTAAAATCACTTCCGTAGCACTCGAAAAGGCATTTGTGCTTGATCTTTATGCCATTTTTTTAGCATTTATTCACTTAAAACCAGAAAATGCTTGTGATTAAAATCTGACTAAAAGCAATAAAATTGCTAATTAGGCAGAATAGGATTTTTGTACAGCTAGATCTGCTTTTAGTATGCAGAAGCTGGACAGTATCTGGTTACAATTGTTGAATGGTATTCAGATGTGCATGCGTGATATGACCAGAGAATACATTTTAATTACATCTTTGTGCTCTCAGTGTAACAGACACCTCCAGCGCCAGTTTTCTCATAATGAAACACAAAAGTTTATTGGACAAGCTATTCCAGTATAAATATAGTTTCCATGCTTTTTTTAGGTGCTTTCAATAGACTGAGTTGACTCCAGTATCTAATAGTGACCCCCTTTCCCCCATAATCTATTGGCAAGGTGGACCTCTTTGAGGTCTAAAAACATTGTAGTTGCGTCTTAACCCCACAAAGAGCAGCAAGGTTTCTGTATTAATCAACTGTTAACTACGAGTATCTTCACAAAGCACAACTTTAGACTGTTTAAGGTCATTAAAGCTCACCCATTAAGAGTTCCCCATCATCATTATTGTTATCATTAAAGGCAGCCGGGTTGGCGTCTAACTATGTCGCTATTTTGTTCCTCTTTGTGTGATATTTTAGTCTGCAATTTATATTAAAAGGTGCCTTACTTAGAACCATGGGCACTTTTCCTTGAACTCAATCTTTAGAGATAGGCAAATGAGCAGCACATATAAACACTACCTACAAAAAAAGGGAAAAATATGTGCCAACTACAAAGGCTTTCCAACAATCTGTATAATTTCTAAAATACTGAAGTCTACCAATGGTCAGAAGCATTTGTTATCCCCTTAAACAACCTGATCCTCACTGTCATCACAAATAATGTTCTACTTGGGACAGAATCAATATATGTATGGCCAACCTTAGACCTTGATAAAGGTCTAAGGGTGGTGAATAAAACCTTGCCACTTTTTAAAGATAATATATTTAAATATCTGATGGCTAAACATAAAAACAGTGATGTCATAATATAGCTCACCCTTGGCACAAGCCTCATGAAGGCAACGCAGTTTCCAACACATCACACTCTCTTCGGATGAGAAGTCTGCCCGAGGTGGCACATAGTTATTTTGCAGGTATGCTCTGGGGTTGAATAGTTGGTAGGATTTAGCGACAGCCTGAACACCATTCATTTTGGAAAAGAGGATGCTGAACATGCTGGCCTCCCCTTACTTTTATAAGCTGGATGTACCTCTCCCAGCCTATCATCAGTCTACATTACAGGTACATCTCCCATCAGTCTTCATGACAGCTGCCTCCACCCTCACCCTTAGCTGGTGTGATAGCATCTCTCATATTGATCCAGTGTGTTTTGCCCACAGGGTTACTGATCAGGACAAGGGTATCTAGAAATGTAATTTACATTATCTTACAGATGCCAGCCGCCCCCGAGCTGCGACACATACATTTAAACTGTGCTTGCCTTTATTTAGAAATGACTGCATCTGAGTCACTAACAGATATTCTTTTGATATGTATTCCAATGTAGAGGTTTACGCTATATTTCTTCCTGCATGTTAGCATTAACAAAACATCAGGGAAACAGTCCCTCAGAGATAAGCGAATAATATAAATAATGGAATTGTTTGCCAAGCCAATATTTAATGTGCTTGGTGTGATAGTGAACTTGTGTTTCATTTGCAGGGTGTGCACACACAAAAAGGCCACATGCTCCCAGCCCCCTGGATGACTGGTGGGATCAAAATGGTGTTCTTGCCTTTAAATACTTCTGGGGCTTTTGGGGCAAGAATTTCCTGATCTCTGTAAAGTCATTGGCATAACAAAGAAGCAATAATCCAGGGGTGTTTCTAGGAATTGGAAGATCTTGAGCACCATACAAAAAGGAATTCTATGTGACCAGTTTGCGCCTAACAGTGACATAAAAAGGAATATACACCAATCAGCAATAACTTTGTTACCGCTGACCAGTAAAGTGAATAATATTGATTATCTTGTTACAATGGCACCTAAAGCCGTGTGGAATATATTAGGCAGCAAGTGAACATATTGTCCATGAAGCTGATGTGTTGACAGCAGAAAAAATAGGCAAGCGTAAGGATTTGAGTGACTTTGACAAGAGCCAAATTGATATGACCAGATGACTGGGTCAGAGCATCTCCAACACTGCAACTCTTGTGGTTCCCGAACTGCCTTGGTCAAGACCTACAAAAAGTGGTCCAAGGAAGGAAAAATGGTGAACCAGAGACAGGGTCATAGGCAGCCAAGGCTCACTCATTCAGGCCTGTGTAGTCTGATCCAATAGAAGAACTACTGTAGGTCAAATTACTTAAAAAGTTAATACTGTTGTTGTGTATGGGGCTACGTAGCTGCAGACCTGCCAGGGTACCCATGCTGACCCATGTCCACAGCCAAAAATGTCTACAATGGTCACCTGAGCATCAGCACTTGATCATGGATCGATGAAAGAAGGTGGCCTGGTCTGATGAATCACAATTTCTTTTACATCATGTGGATGGCCAGTTGCTTGTGTGTTGCTTACCTAGGGAAGATGGCACCAGGATGCACTACTGGATGTCCAATCCATGGAGGCCCCCTCACAATTTACAGAACTTAAAGTGTAAGTAAACCCCCCCTATCGTTTTCAGACAAGGAAGCTGCCATCTTTGCCTTTGTCTTTGCCTTTGTTTATTCTACAACTGCCATGATGCTGCACATGTGATCAGTTATGACACCAGCCATTGGATGGTTTGACAGTTTGGTTGAGAGCACAACCAATGGGAGTGTTACATTTCTGGCACGTGCAGTAAATAAACTGTTTTATGGATGGGTTTACTTACACTTTAAATAATCTGCTACTGACCGCTTAGTGCCAGATACTACATCATACCTTCAGTGGTCTAGTGGAGTCCATGCCTTGATGGACTATGGCTGCTTTGGCGGTAAAAGGGGGAACCTACTCAATATTAGGTGGGTGGTCATAAAGTTATAGCTGATTGGAGTATGCCACATATGCCACAGTCTTTGTTCCACAAATGACAGTTAAGACTCAGGTCAAGGGTTCATTTAAGGAAAATTAAACACTTCATTTAAATATGCCTTTCTGCACATACAATATAGATAGAGTGCCAACACTTTGCCTGAGCCTACCTTACTTAAGAACTCATTTAAAATAGTTTGACCCTACTTGGCAACCAGCAACTGAGTGCAGTGGTCAGAACTATGTAATGCACAGGATATAGAGTACAGCAGTCCAGACATGTAATATGCAAGATAGCATATAGCATGCAGAAGTCTGAACTAGGTTGCCTATAGAGTGAAGCTGTCAGGAGTAAGTATCATATAGTACATAGGAGTCAGGACTTCGTAACATACAACAAAGTATATGGGATGCAGTGATCAGGACTATGTAATGAACAACATAGCATAAAGAATGCAGAAGTCATGACTATGTAGTGTATAAAATTACATGCATGTGTAACATTCAGCATAGTGTACAATGTGTAGCACTCAGGTCCATTTAAATTACATTATAGCATATAGGGTGCAGACAATCAAACTATATAACAAATGGACTGTACAACATAACGCATAAAGTGCAGTGGTCAGAGTGCAGGAATCAGGGGCAACTGTCTCTTTACATTGATGATGATGGTTACATAGTTACATAGTTAGTCAGGTTGAAAAAAGACACAAGTCCATCTAGTTCAACCATAAATATAAATAAATAAATAAATAAAAAATAATATCATACAATCCCATATACCCAATTCTATACCCACAGTTAATCCAGAGGAAGGCGAAAAAATCCCAGCAAAGCATGATCCAATTTGCTACAGCAGGGGAAAAAATTCCTTCCTGATCCCCCGAGAGGCAATAGGACTTTTGATCAACTATACCTACAAATGTTAGAACCCAATTATATTATGTACATTTAGGAAAGAATCCAGGCCTTTCTTAAAGCAATCTACTGAGCTGGCCAGAACCACCTCTGGAGGGAGTCTATTCCACATTTTCACAGCTCTTATTGTGTAGAAACCTTTCCGTATTTGGAGATGAAATCTCTTTTCCTCTAGGCGTAAAGAATGCCCCCTTATCCTCTGTGTTGACCGTAAAGTGAATAACTCAACACCAAGTGCACTATATGGACCCCTTATGCATTTATACATGTTGATCATATCCCCCAATAATCTCCTCTTCTCAAGAGAGAAAAAATTCAGTTCCTCTAATCTTTCCTCATAGCTGAGCTCCTCCATGCTTCTTATCAGTTTGGTTACCCTTCTCTGCACTTTTTCCAGTTCCCCGATATTCCTTTTGAGAACCGGTGCTTGTGATGGACTCACCCGGGACAGAGGCTTTTGGAAGGGAATAAATGCTGGCCTCTTGCCTACTGATTATGGGTCCTGGATTTTGGGGGAATAGTGCTCTTTGTGAGGTGTATGCCAGGAGTTCACAAACAGTTTTTTTGAAGAATTCCCATTTCTGTTCTGTGTTCATTAATGCCAATATTCCCCCTAACATTAGTACTGTATTTATCGGTGTATAACACGCACTTTTTTCCCCTGAAAATCAGGGGAAAAACGTGGGTGCGTGTTATACGCAGATCCCCGCCGATCCCCCCCACTGTTTGTGAGCGGAGCGAGCCGGCCGCCGATATACATTGATAGCCGAGTGCACTCGGCTAGGTGCGGCTAGCTCCGCTCACAGTCACGACATAACACAGGGACTGGGCGTGACTGTGAGCGGAGCTAGCCGAACCTAGCCGAGTACACTCGGCCATGTACGTATATGGGCGGCGCTCGGCTCCGCTCACAGTCACGCCCAGTCTGGGCGGGACTACGAGGGGAGCCGAGAAGAGTCGGGAAGAGCCGGCTCTGTGTATCTCAGCGCCAGCAGCACCATTTTCAAACTGCAGTGACACTGACAAGTCACTGCAGTTTAACTGCAGCCTGGGCAAGGCTGCAAATGTCACTGACAAGGCTGCAGATGGACACTGACAAGGCTGCAAGGCTGCAGGTGGACACTCATAAGGCTGCAAATGTCACTGACAAGGCTGCAGGTGGACACTGATAAGGCTGCAAATGACACTGGCAAGGCTGCAAATGACACTGGCAAGGCTGCAAATGACACTGACAAGGCTGCAAATGACACTGACAAGGCTGCAAATGACACTTGACAAACATGCAAATGGACACTGACAAAGCTGCAGATGGACACTGATAAGGCTGCATTGATGGGCATTTAAATGTAAGTTTTTTTCCTTAAAATTCCCTCCTAAACTTGGGGTGCGTGTTATACGCCGATAAATACGGTATTTACTGTTCCCCTTACATTAGGCTCTTGTCCTTCCTTACAATGGTAGTTACTGTTTTACCTTTATGGGTGGTCAGAGTGTCCCCTACATTGGTGGTGACTGTGACCTCTTACATTGATGGTGACTGTACCCCCCTTTCATTTTTGGTTCCAGTGCCCACTAACGTTGGTGGTAACGATATCCCCTTACATTGTGTACTCCTGTGGGGCTTAATAAATATCTGAAAAATTACCCCTTTGTTCGAAAAATTTAGGGAGCCGGGTTTAACATTCTCAGCCAAACAGAGACTGCATCCTTTCAGATAGCCTGCAAGGGAAATTTTTCCATCCATTCTGTTCAGCATTAATTGAGGAATCAAGTGTTTTTCCCTTGTTCAGCCTGCAAGAGAAAATGAAACATATATGGCTATCCTGAGTTTTTGGAGCGAAGTATGGCTACTTGGATAGCCTTAGTTTTTAGTTGCTTTCACAGCACAGGGTCTGATGGCACAGTTGACTTGATGACACAGGTTCTGTTCCTGTAAAATACTGTCAGTTGCAGTACTTTGCAGCAAACACCCATGGTACATAGTAGGAAGCACGGATATGGCTAAATGCTTTATTTCAACAGGTTTTAGAAAATGGCACTATTCCTTCATCAGAAAAAACAACAGTGTTGTAGTTGTTGGTTTTTCCTGTGACCTGACCACTCATATTCTTGTATGGGCCCTTCCAGGATGCTGGATCTACATGCCAGGACAGTCCTATATACACTATATTACCAAAAGTATTGTGACGCCTGCCTGTACATGCACATTGACTTTAATGGCATCCCAGTCTTAGTCCATAGGGTTCAATATTGAGTTGGCCCACCCTTTGCTGCTTTAACAGCTTCAACTCTTCTGGAAAGGCTGTCAAGGTTTAGGAGTGTGTCTATGGGAATGTTTGACCATTCTTCCAGAAGCACATTTGTGAGGTCAGGCACTGATGTTGGACAAGAAGGTCTGGCTCGCAGTCTCTGCTCTAACTCACCCCAAAGGTGTTCTATCGGGTTGAGGTCAGGACTGTCCACTTCCTCCACCCCAAACTCGCTCATCCATGTCTTTATAGACCTTGTCTGTGCACTGGTGCACAGTCATGTTGGAACATGAAAGGGCCATCCCCATTAAAGTTCATGCGCGTGTAAAGGCAGGCGTCCCAATACTTTTCGTAATATAGTGTAAGTCAAAGAAAGTTTAGTGTACAGATTAGGCTGATGCCTAAGAGGATTTTTTTTTACCACAGACAAGTACACAAGGCAAGATATGGCTCTGCTACAAAGCTAAGCAAGAGCTGACATTGATGGTATTAGTGTAGGTTTGTTTATGAGGGTTGAAAATGTGGGTCCTCTTGAACCATCTTCTGTGGTTCAATGACTGGAATGTATGATCTAAAGAAATACTGCAGCTTCCTGCTCCGCCAGTGTGCAGCCTATGGCTATTAGCACGTGACCTGTGATTAGTGGCCTGTCTAAGAGAGACAGAGTGCAGGACAGAGCCTGATGCCTCAGGAGAACAGCTTCCTGAAAAGGACATTATGTCAGTGAAGCTCATTACACAAGAAATATGGTTCCATCATGTAGCTGTCTCCTTCCTCCAGTCTGTCATCCCTAATTTCTGTGTTATTTCATCCTTAACCACTGCCTTGCCTTTTCTCACATTCTGTTGCCTGTGCAGCCTAAAGAGGCTTTGTATTTTTTGTGCCCGAGATGTCCTGGAGCAACATACAGCTGTCCATGGACATGAATAGGTGAAGGTGGCTGTACACAATTGTGCGCTATTTGTGTAAAGAAGTGCACATACATAGATGTAATGTCCCGAATGCACACTACCTGCGCTCGGAACATTTTGTATGTGTGCATGTGCTACTTTACTGTATACAAATAGCGGTGCATAACTTTGTACAGCAGCCTTTATCTAGTCATGTCTATGGGCAGCTGTATGCAGCAAGAGGACATCCCGGGCACCAAAAATACACAGTGTAGGTGGGGCTTTGGGGAAGGCACACACTTTGGAGGAATCACATAGGCAACATTTATTGGCATGTGGAAGTGTTTATAGGCAATCGACAGTTCAGTACAGCTCATGCATACTATTCAGGGCACTCAGGAGAACATTGCAATATATCACAAGCCCATGTTGGGGGTTGTTCTGCTGCAGAATAAATTTGGGGCCAATCGCACACTTCCCTGATGGTATGGCATGATGGATAAGTATCTGTTTGTATTTCTCAGCATTGAGAACACTATTGATCTTGACCAAATCTCCAACTTCACTTGCAGAAATGTAGTCCCAAACTTCCTAGGAACCTCCATCATGCTTCACTGTTGCCTGGAGACACCGCTCTATGTACCGCTTTCCAGCCCTTTGGCAAACAAACTGCCTCCTGCTACAGCCAAATATTTCACATTTTAACTCATCAATCCAGAGCACCTGCTGCCATTTTTCTGCACCCCAGTTCCTATGTTTTCATGTATAGTTGAGTCGCTTAGCCTTGTTCCCATACCAGGGGTAGGGCTTTTTGGTCGCAATTCTTCCATGAAGACCACTTTTGACCAGACTTCTCTGAACAGTAGATGGGTGTACCTGTGTCCCACTGGTTTCTGACAGTTCTGTTCAGATGGTACTGCTGGACCTCTTCTGATATCGAAAGGGAAGTAAGCATGATATGTCTTCCATCAGCTAGATTGACTTTCCTTGGCTGAGCACTGCGTCTACAGTCCTCAACCTTTCCCATTTCTTTGTACTTCTTCATAAGAGCTTGAACAGCACATCTTGAAACCCCAGTCTGCTTTGAAATCTTTGCCTGGGAGAGACCTTGCTGATGCAGTATAACTACCTTTTGTCTTGTTGCTGTGCTCAGTTTTGCCATGATGTATGACCTGTGACATTAAACTGTCTTCCACAACCTCACCTGAGTAGATAAATTTGGCTGTTCCTCACCCAGTTTTAAGCCTCCTACACAGCTGTTTCTGTTTCAGTTAATAACTGTTTCAATCTACACTATATTACCAAAAGTATTGTGAAGCCTGCCTTTACATGCACATAAACTTTAATGGCATCCCAGTCTTAGTCTGTAGGGTTCAATATTGAGTTGGCCCACCCTTTGCAGCTATAACAGCTTCAACTCTTCATACTTTTGGTAATAGAGTGTACATATGAAATTGATGATCATTTACATCTGCTTGGTATAGTTGGTTAACCATACACCTGACTCGTACCGCGTACACATGGTCAGAATTTCCGACAACAAGTGTTCGATGTGAGCCTGTTGTCGGAAATTCCGACCGTGTGTACACAATTCTGACGCACAAAAGTCCACACATGCTCGAAATCAAGCAGAAGAGTATTGAACTCAATTGTTCTCGGCTCGTTATACGTGTTGTACGTCACCGCATTCTTGACGTTCGGAATTTCCGACAACATTTGTGTGACCGTGTGTATGCAAGGCAAGTTTGAGCCAACATACTTCGGAAAAAAATCCACGGTTTTGTTGTCGCAATGTCCGATCGTCTGTACGCGGCATTAGCCTACAAAATCCCTGATGTTGTGCAAGTGTAGAAATGTGCAAGTGTAAGAATTGATGCTGGTTTAAAGCCAAAGGGTAGTCACACCAAATATTTATTAGATTTTTTTCTCCTGTTCGCTCACTTTGCAAACACCCCCTTATAACTTATCTCATGAAAGCTTGATCTATTCCTTTTTTTTTTTTAAATGTACAATTGGACTTTGAAGCTTTGCCGAAATCAGAACCCTCTACATTCCTTTTCTGCACATACTGGCAAGCATAATACCATCCGCATTTCTCTATGCCACATGCTGCCCGCTGCTGTGCCCTCCACACTCCTTTCGCACACTTATACCCTCGCCTGCACATGTTTCCTTCTGCCATACCCTTCGCTATCCTCTCCTACATGTATAGTCTGCCATCTTACCCTCTGTATTACTCCCCTGCACATCCCACCTGCTTACATACCCTCCTCTTCATTCTTCACCTGCACATACTACCCACTGTTTCACCCTCCACACTCCTCTCCTGCACATAGTGCCCACTGTCATACCTTCCACACTCTTCTACTGACCACTAAGGCATTTTTTAGCAATATGTCCCTAACTTTACTCACTCATTATAAAATGGGCACACTGTTACTAATTTATATCAAAACCAGAGTTTCCTTTTAAAACAATTTCGTTTTCGGTTTGTCTGCTGGCAGGTCAATGCACATAGTGGCTTCCCGTACATGGATGGCACTCCAGAAATTTGATCTTTGCATGGGAATTTCTAGGTCTGCATTTCTATTCTAGCAATTCTATTACTACTCTACTCTATGGGCGTCTCGCTGGCCCAGTTGTAGCTTGTATTTTATTCTACTTTCAATAAAAGTTCAGTTTTAGGTTTGACTGCTGGCAGGTCAATGCACCTACTGTCCTCCCATACATAGATGGCACTCCAGACCAACTGTCTTGTTGCTGTGCCATTGTCTATGACCTGTGACATGAAACTGTCTTCCACAACCTCACCTGAGTAGATAAGTTTGGCTGTTCCTCACCCACTTTTAAGCCTCCTACACAGCTGTCTCTGTTTCAGTTAATGACTGTTTCAACCTATACTATATTACTAAAAGTATTGGGACGCCTGCCTTTACACGCACATAAACTTTAATGGCATCCCAGTCTTAGTCCGTATATTGAGTTGGCGCACCCTTTGCAGCTATAACAGCTTCAACTCATCTGGGAAGGCTGTCCACAAGGTTTAGGAGAGTGTCTATGGGAATGTTTAGCCATTCTTTAAGAAGCGCATTTGTGGGGTCAGGCATTGATATGGATGAGAAGGCCTGGCTTGCAGTATCCACTCTAATTTATCCCAAAGGTGTTCTATTGGGTTGAGGTCAGGACTCTGTGCAGGCCAGTCAAGTTCCTCCACCCCAAACTATCCATGTCTTTATGGACCTTACTTTGTGCACTGGTTCAAATCATATAGTGGAGGGGGAATTATGGTGTGGGGTTGTTTTTCAGGGGTTGGGCTTGGCCCCCTAGTTCCATTGAAGAGAACTCTTAAGGCAGCAGCATACCAAGACATTTTGGATATTTTCATGCCCCCAACTTTGTGGGAACAGTTTGGGGATGGCCCCTTCCTGTTCCAACATCACTGCGTACCAGTGCACAAACAAGGTCCATAAAGACATGGATGAGCGAGTTTGGGGCGGAGGAACTTGACTGGCCTGCACAGAGTTCTGACCTCAACCCGATAGAACACCTTTGAAATGAATTAGAGCAGAGACTGCGAGCCAGGCCTTCTCATCCAACATCAGTGCCTGACCTCACAAATGCGCTTCTGGAAGAATGGTGAAACATTCCCATATACACACTCCTAAACCTTGTGGACAGTCTTCCCAGAAGAGTTGAAGCTGTTATAGCTGCAAAGGGTGGGCCAACTCAATATTGAACCCTACGGACTAAGACTGGGATGCCATTAAAGTTCATGTGCGTGTAAAGGCAGGCGTCACAATACTTTTGGTAATATAGTGTACATATGAAATTACATAGTTACATACCCTGTTTCCCCGAAAATAAGACCTAGCGTGATTGTCGGTAATGGCTGCAATATAAGCCCCACTGCCCAAATAAGCCCTAGTTAAAGTCCTTGTAGGTCTTCTTTTCAGGGTAGGGCTTATTTTCGGGGGAAACAGGGTAGGGCTTATTTGGGGGGTAGGGCTTATATTGCAGCCATTACCGACAATCACGCTAGGTCTTATTTTCGGGGAAACAGGGTAGTAGGTGAGGTTGAAAAAAGACACAAGTCCATCAAGTCCAACCTATGTGTGTGATTATATGTCAGTATTACATTGTATATACCTGTATGTTGTGGTCGTTCAAGTGCTTATCTAATAGTTTTTTGAAACTATTGATGCCCCCTGCTGAGACCACCGCCTGTGGAAGGGAATGGCCTGTGCCCTGTACACACGATAGGATTTTCCGATGGAAAATGTGTGATAGGACCTTGTTGTCGGAAATTCTGACCATGTGTGGGCTCCATCACACATTTTCCATAGGAATTTCCGACACACAAAGTTTGAGAGCTTGCTATAAAATTTTCCGACAACAAAATCCGTTGTCGGAAATTCCGATCGTGTGTACACAAATCCGACGCACAAAGTGCCACGCATGCTCAGAATAAATTAAGAGACGAAAGCTATTGGCTACTGCCCCGTTTATAGTCCCGACGTACGTGTTTAACGTCACCGCGTTCAGAACGATCGGATTTTCCGACAACTTTGTGTGACCGTGTGTATGCAAAACAAGTTTGAGCCAACATCCGTCGGAAAAAATCCATGGATTTTGTTGTCGGAATGTCTGATCAATGTCTGACCGTGTGTACAGGGCATTACAGTAAAGAACCCTCTATGTAGTTTAAGGTTAAACCTCTTTTCTTCTAATTTTAATGAATGGCCACGTGTCTTGTTAAACTCCCTTCCGCAAAAAAGTTTTATCCCTATTGTGGGGTCACCAGTACGGTATTTGTAAATTGAAATCATATCCTCTCTCAAGCGTCTCTTCTCCAGAGAGATTAGGTTCAGTGCTCGCAACTTTTCTCATAACTAATAACTAATATCCTCCAGACCCTTTATTAGCTTTGTTGCCCTTCTTTGTACTCGCTCCATTTCCAGTACATCCTTCCTGAGGACTGGAGCTCAGAACTGGACAGCATACTCCAGGTGCGGCCAGACCAGAGTCTTGTAGAGCGGGAGAATTATTGTTTTATCTCTGGAGTTAATCTCTTTTTTAATGCACGCCAATATTCTGTTTGCTTTGCTAGCAGCAGCTTGGCATTGCATGCCATTGCTGAGCCTATCATCTACTAGGACCCCCAGGTCCTTTTTAATCCTATATTCCCCCCAAGGTTCTCCCCCCAGTGTATAGATTGCATTCATATTTTTGCCACCCAAATGCATTATTTTACATTTTTCTACATTAAACCTCATTTGCCATGTAGTTGCCTACCCCATTAATTTGTTCAGATCTACTTGCAAGGTTTCCACATCCTGCGGAGAAGTTATTGCTCTGCTTAGCTTAGTAACGTTTGCAAATACAGAGATTAAACTGTTTACCCCATCCTCCAGGTTGTTTATGAATAAATTAAATAGGATTGGTCCCAGCACCGAACCCTGTGGGACCCCACTACCCACCCCTGACCATTCCGAGTACTCCCCATTTATCACCACCCTCTGAACTCGCCCTTGTAGCCAGTTTTCAATCCATGTACTCACCCTATTGTCCATGCCAAGGGACCTTATTTTGTACAGTAAACGTTTATGGGGAACTGTGTCAAATGCTTTTGCAAAGTCCAGATACACCACGTCTACGGGCCTTCCTTTAGCTAGATGGCAACTCACTTCCTCATAGAAGGTTAATAGATTGGTTTGGCAAGAGCGATTCTTCATGAATCCATGCTGATTACTGCTAATGATACAGTTTTCATTACTAAAATCTTGTATATAGTCCCTTATCATCCCCTCCAAGAGCTTGCATAGTATTGATGTTAGGCTAACTGGTCTGAAATTCCCAGGGATGTATTTTGGGCCCTTTTTAAATATTGGTGCTACATTGGCTTTTCTCCAATCCCCTGGTACCATTCAAGTCAGTAGACTGTCAGTAAAAATTAGGAACAATGGTCTGGCAATTACTTGACTGAGCTCCCTAAGTACCTTCGGGTGCAAGCCATCCGGTCCCGGTGATTTATTAATATTAAGTTTCCCAAGTCTAATTCTGTCCTCTGTTAGCCATGAGGGTGCTTCCTGTGATGTGTCATGAGGATAAACACTGCACTTTTGGTTACTGAAGCCCCCCGATTCCCTCGTGAAGACTGAGGAGAAGAATAAATTCAATACCTTCGCCATCTCCCCATCTTTTGTAACCAGTTTCCCTTCCTCATTCTTTATGGGGCCAATATGGTCTGTCCTCCCTTTTTTACTGTTTACATGCTTAAAAAATTTCTTGGGATTTTTTTTGCTCTACTCCGTCATGTGTCTTTCGTGTTCTATCTTAGGTGTCCTAATTGCACCCTTACATTTCTTGTTGCATTCTTTATAAAGTCTGAATGCTGATGATCATCCCCCAACCTTGTATTTTTTGAAGACCTTCTCCTTTGCTTTTATATGCATTTTTAAATTGGAGTTATGCCCTCCAGGACTTTTGTTCGCTCTTTTAAATTTATTATCCTATTGGGGATGCATTGGCTAATGCCCTTATTTAATATGCTCTTAAAGTGGAGTTCCACCCACTTTTACAACTCTTCAGCATCCCTCACTAAACTGTGCACTGTAAACAAATTGGATATTTTTTTATTTTTTTTCTCAGCACTTACTGTATATCTGCTGTATTCATTTTTCACTTCCTCCTCCCTGGCCGCGGCCCATCGCATCATTTCCTGTTTGCAATGTCTTCTGGGAAGGGGCGGCAACTTCCTCTGACACTGCCGTTGCTATGGAAACCTGACCTGAAACCTATTACACTGCTTGTGCTGCACTGAGCATGTGCGAGATCTGCAAGGATGAGATCCAGGAAGAAATACAGTCTGGCTTCAGATGCCCAGACTTAAGATGGCCACGGCCTGCTGTAAGTTTATAAAATAACAAACTACTGCTATAAACGAACAAAACAGACCTTAGTTTACAGACTAACTTTACTAAAATACATTAAGCTTGTGTATTATAGGGATATTTTTATTTAAAAAGTATAATTTCGGCCGGAACACCACTTTAAAGCAAACCCATCTCTCCTCTGTGTTCTTTGTTCCTAAGATTTTATCCCAATTTATATCTTCTAGCAAGGCTCGTAGTTTAGGGAAGTTGGCTCTTTTGAAATTCAGTGTCTTTGTATTCCCCTTATGTTTCCTATTTGTGTAACTTATACTGAAGCCAATTGACCTATGATCGCTGTTTCCTAAATTGCCCCGTATTTCCACATCCATGATCAGGTCTGTGCCCATGAATGCAGCGTAACCAGTGCCCATGAATGCAGCCTCACCTGTGCAGAGGAAGAGGCGAGCCAGCTCGATCATCAGAGAGCGGGGATTGCCCGCTGTAACAGCTTTCATTTGAATAGATCAATGTTACACAGTCCCACCTCCTTTGATGACGTCACACATCCCGGCATTGGACCTGTGTTCTGTCTATCAAAGGCGCCGGACCAGGAGGCGGGACTGTGTGACGGTGAGCTTTGGGAACACCAGGCAATTCAAATGAAAGCTGTTACAGTGGGCAATCCTCACGCTCTGATGATCCGGTCAGCTCACCTCTTCCTCTCCTCTCTCTTCCCCTAGCTGGGAGAATAACTCCCATTCCACTCTGCCTGCCAGCAGTGCTCACCCCCCCCCCCACTCCGGGACAGCCCCACACTCGCAAGCGATCGTTTTCCACTCGCAAAATGGGAGTAGGCGAGTGGAAAATGTGAGGGCTGTATATACTGTATATATAACTATAATTAATCCATTAAGGTGCTATAGAATGATGCAAAAGTGGCATGTGCGGTATATATAAATTCAGTCCGTGTTGTAAAGTACAGATAAACAATAAATATACATTATAATAATTTTTTCTACGAAAATTCTGACGGACCTAGAAATAGAACATGTTCTAAATATTTCCGACGGAACCAATCCCTATCGGGAAAACCGATCGTTTGTATGCTGTTCCAACAGACCAAAAACAATGCATGCTCTGAAGCAAGTACGAGACGAAAGCTATTGGCTACTAGCTAGGCTACTAGCTATTGAACTTCCTTTTTCTAGTCCCGTCGTAAGTGTTGTACGTCACCGCGTTCTTGACGGTCGGACTTTTGTGTGATCGTGTGTACGCAAGACAGTTTCAGCGGAATTCCGTCGGAACTCTGTCGGAAAAACGTTCAGAGTTTATTCCGACGAGAAAACCGGTCGTGTGTACACGGCATTAGCTTGATCTATTCCTTTTTTTTTTTTAAATGTGCAATTGGACTTTGAAGCTTTGCCGCCATCAGAACCCTCTACATTTCTTTTCTGCACATACTGGCAAGTAGGGATGAGCCGAACACCCCCCCCGGTTCGGTTCGCACCAGAACCTGCGAACGGACCGAAAATTCGCACGAACGTTAGAACCCCATTGAAGTCTATGGGACTCGAACGTTCGAAATCAAAAGTGCTAATTTTAAAGGCTAATTTGCATGGTATTGTCCTAAAAAGGGTTTGGGGACCCGGGTCCTGCCCCAGGGGACATGTATCAATGCAAAAAAAAGTTTTAAAAACTGACGTTTTTTCGGGAGCAGTGATTTTAATGATGCTTAAAGTGAAAAAAAAAGTGAAATATTCCTTTAAATATCGTACCTGGGAGGTGTCTATAGTATGTCTGTAAAGTGGCGCGTGTTTCCTGTGCTTAGAACAGTCCCTGCACAAAATGACATTTTTAAAGGAATAAAAGTAATTTAAAACTGCTTATGGCTTTAATGTAATGTCGGGTCCTGGCAATATGGATGAAAATCAGTGAGACAAATGGCATGGGTACCCCCCAGTCCATTACCAGACCCTTTGGGTCTTGTATGGATATTAAGGGGAACCCCGCACCCAAATTTAAAAAAGGAAAGGCGTGGGGCCCCCAGGCCCTCTATACTCTGAACAGCAGTATACAGGCGGTGCAAAAAAGACAGGGACTGTAGGTTTGTTGTTAAGTAGAATCTGTTTGTAATTTTGAACTGGTACATTTTTTAACGTGTTTAGCTCTAGCCAAAAAATCTATTTTAAGCTTTTTGGAAAACATAGGGAAGGGTTATCACCCCTGTGACATTTGTTTTGCTGTCTGTGCTCCTTTTCAGAAGATTTCACCTCACTTTCTGTCCCAATGACAAATGTTTTTAGAACATTTGGGGTTTTTAGTGAAACAAGGATTGGTGATAAAGCATCAGTGGAAAGGAGAAACGTTTTTCCCATATTAACTCTTACAGGAGAGAATTTCCCTTCCTAGGGGTAGATTTCATCTCACTTCCTGTTGTCTCCTTCCGTTTGCAAGTAGGAGTCGTTTGTAAGTTGGATGTTTGAAAGTAGGGGCCTGCCCTATATACTCTGCAGAAATTGTGGCCTTAGGTGTTGGTGTTGCCACAACACTGTAAGCCCTCACAGGGCCCTGCTTTGAAATATTAGATCAAGAATTGTAATTACATGCCCCTGTTGAACAGGGGCAGAAAAACTGGGCATTTGATGATGGTGGTGGTGCTGGTGCCACAACACTGTAAGTCCTCATAGTTACTCTTGGTGGGCACTGGAACAGGCCCTGCTGTGAAATATTAGATCAAGAATTGTAATTACATGCACCTGTTGAACAGGGGCAGAAAAATTAGGCCTTTGGTGGTGGTGGTGGTGGTGTCACAACACTGTAAGTCCTCACAGTTACTCTTGGTGGGTGCTGGAACGGGCTCTGCTGTGAAATATCAGATCAAGAATTGTAATTACATGTCCCTTTTGAACAGGGACAGAAAAATTGGGCCTTAGGCACTGGTGCTGGTGCCACAACACTGCAACCCCTCACAGATACTCTAGTTGGA
This sequence comes from Lithobates septentrionalis, assembly GCA_037952835.1. NCBI lineage: Eukaryota > Metazoa > Chordata > Amphibia > Anura > Ranidae > Lithobates > Lithobates septentrionalis. The sequence continues at coordinate 411,108 of JBBDGP010002387.1, forward strand.
GCGCAGGAACGAGCCCTGCTGCAAAGAATTGCATGAAAAATTGTAATTACACGCCCCTGTTAAACAGGGGCTGAAAAATTGGGCCTTAGGCACTTGTGCTGGTGTCACAACACTGCAACCCCTCACAGATACTCTAGTTGGAGTGCAGGAACGAGCCCTGCTGCAAAAAATTGCATCAAAAATTGTAATTACACGCCCCTGTTAAACAGGGGCTGAAAAATAGGCCTTAGCCACTGGTGGCAGCGCCCAGAAACAAAAATATTCTTACAAGCTATCAGCATGATCATTGAGGAGGAAGAGGATAGTGACTCAGCATAACAGGATAGTCACTCAGCATCAGCATAGGCAGTCTTGAAGGGATCTGACATTTCAAAAAAAATTTATTCGGTTACATCAGCATCAGGTGCTTGATATCTGGTGGTGATCCAAGACTGGTTCATTTTTATGAAGGTCAGTCGATCGACCGAGTCGGTGGACAGGCACACCCTGTGATTGGTTACAAAGCCTCCAGTAGCACTGAATGTGCGTTCCGAAAGAACGCTGGATGCAGGACAGGCAGTAGCTCAATTGCATACTGTGCAAGCTCTGGCCAGTGATCCATCCTCAAGACCCAGTAACCCAGAGGATTTTCGGTGGGAAAGGTGTCCAAGTCAGATCTTGCCCCTAGGTATTCCTGCACCATGTAAAACAGACGCTGGCGATGGTTGCTGGAACCGATCATTGCGGACTAAAAAATTGTCTGAACGCATTGGTCAGACGGCCAACTTCTCCACCGCTCCTTCTTTGACTGACCGAAGCCTCAGCAACACGTTGTCCAGGAACAGGGGTTTGTAACCTCCCAGTCTCTGGGAACGCGTTGCACAGACCTTTCTGCAAGGCCTCCCAAATTTGTTTCATCCTCTGCTCCCTCTGCGACGGCAAGAAAAGGTCTGCAACCTAACTCTTGAAACGTGGATCAAGGAGGGTTGCTAGCCAGTAACAATCCCTCTCCTTGATACCACGAATACGAGGATCCTGCCGCAGGCTTTGCAGGATCAGGGAGGCCATGCAGCGTAGGTTTGCTGAGGCATTCGGTCCGGAGTCCTCTGGGTGACTAAGGACGACATGATCCGCAGCCACCTCCTCCCAGCCACGTACAAGTCCATGGGTTTCTTGGGACTGTAAATGATCCCTTAAAGACTGCTGCTGATGCTGAGTGCCAGCCTCCACCTCCATGCTGACACAATCCTCCTCCTCCTCTTCCTGTGTGATCGGCGGGCACGCAGGAACACTGTCTGGATAAAGGGGGCCTTGAGAGCTAAGGCAGTCCTCCTCTTCCTGCCTCTGTTCTGCCTCAAGTGCACTGTCCATTATTCCATACAGCGTGTGCTCCAACAGGTGGACAAGGGGGACAGTGTCACTGATGCATGCACTGTCACTGCTCACCATCCTCGTGGCCTCCTCAAATGGTGACAGGACAGTGCATGCATCCCTGATCATGGCCCACTGGCATGGGGAAAAAAACAAGCTCTCCTGACCCTGTCCTGGTGCCATAATCACACAGGTACTCATTGATGGCCCTCTGCTGCATGTGCAGCCGCTGCAGCATGGCCAACGTTGAGTTCCACCTGGTGGGCATGTCACAGATTAGGCGGTTCTTGGGAAGGTAAATTCCTTTTGGAGGTCTGCCAGCCGAGCACTCGCATTATATGACTGGCGGAAATGCACACAGACTTTCCTGGCCTGCCTCAGGACATCCTGTAAGCCCGGGTACCTGCCCAAGAACCGCTGCACCACCAAGTTAAGGACATAAGCCAAACAGGGCACATGGGTCAGTTGTCCCTGTCAGAGGGCGGAGAGGAGGTTGGTGCCATTGTCGCAAACCACCATTCCTGGCTTAAGTTGGTGTGGCGTCAACCACCTCTGAACCTGCCCCTGCAGATCTGACAGAATCTCTGCCCCAGTGTGGCTCCTGTCCCCCAAGCACACCAGCTCAACCATTGCATGGCATCTTTTGGCCTGTGTACTTGCGTAGCCCCTTGAATGCCTATGGAGCACCGCTGGTTCCGAGGACAAAGCACAGGAAGAGGCCATGGAGGAAGAAGAGGAGGAAGGGTTGGAGGAGAGAGGTGTGTCAGAATCACCAGTAGTGGCATTTTGGAGGCGTGGTGGCAGAACAACCTCCAACACTACTGCAGCTTGTCCTGCATCCTTCCCAGCTGCCAGCAGAGTCACCCAATGCGCCGTGAAACTTAGGTAACGTCCCTGTCCATGCCTGCTGGACCATGAGTCAGCGGTAATATGCACCTTACCGCTGACCGCCCTGTCCAGTGAGGCCAAGACATTGCCTTCCACATGCCGGTAGAGAGCCGGAATCACCTTCCATGATAAAAAGTGGCGTTTGGGAATCTGCCACTGAGAAACCACACATTCCACAAACTCAGGGAAGGGGGCAGAGTCTACCAACTGAAAAGCTAGCAGTTGAAGTGCTAGCAATTTTGCCAAGCTAGCATTCAACCGCTGGGCATGTGGATGGCTGGGAGCGAACTTCTTTCTGCAGTGCAGCAGCTGGGGCAAGATAATTTGCCTGGTACAATCTGACGTCGGTGTACCGATAGCAGATTGCCCGCAAGTACTTGGCTGTGACACACCTAATTCTACACCTTCATTCCTCTCCGTGCAGGTCTCAGAGAGGACTGAAGGTATAGTGGGGTTGGAGATCCCAGCTGATGAGGAGCAAGGAGAGGTCCTGTTTGTTCTTTGGTGTGGGTCTTTTAGGTACGCTTGCCAACAAACTGCATGGCAGGTCAACATATGTCTGGTCAAGCATGTGGTGCCCAAGCATGAGATGTTTTGGCCACGTGAGATACGCTTGAGACATATGTTGCAAATAGCAGCAGTGCGATCTGATGCACTCGTCTCAAAAAAGGCCCACACCAAAGAACTTTTGGAATAAGAGACAGCAGCGCCCTGCACATGCGGTGCTCTGCGGTGTGATGCCGTCAATGTGCTGCCCTTAGGCTGGCCCATGGAGGGCATCCTGCCTCGTTGGTGATGTGCCTCCTCCTCCTCCTGCCCTCTCCTATCAGGCACCCACGTGGAGTCAGTGACCTCATCATCCCCTCCCTCCTCATCACTGGAGCAAACCTGGCAGTATGCTGCAGCAGGGGGAACATGACTGCCAGATTGCTGTCCTTCTTGGGCACCCCCTCTGTCTGGGCTCACGTTACTGCCTTCCTCTAGCAGAGTACCATCATCGGAGCCTTCAAAACGCTGGGCATCCTCCTGGAGCATGTACCCAACACTGTGGTCAAACAGTTCAGGGGACTACTCAGGAGGACATGGTGGGGCTAGGGAAGGAGTCACTGATGCCATTGAGCTGAGGGAAGAGGTAGCATTGGCAGCTGCTTTGCCAGACAAAGTACCCTGAGCCTGGGTGAGAGAGGATAAGGAGGATGAGGACGGCTTGGTCATCCACTCGACCAAGTCTTCCACATGTTGCGGCTTAACACGGCCAGCTGCCGAAAAAAAGGCCAAGCGTGTCCCACGGCCACATGCTGATGAGGATGCACCGTGTCCACGACCAGCACTGTAGACTGTAGACACAGAGCCTGCTTGCCCTCTTTTATTGGCTTGTGACTGTCTTCCTCTTCTTTTTGGCCTTCCAGACATACTATTGGCCTGCAGTGAGATAGCTGCACAAAACTGGGATGTATATATATACCGAATATACTGCAGCTAGCAGAATCAACTGCCTGCCTGTAGTATTATTAGTATGAGAACACCTGCACTTGTCTTCAGGTAGCTATACTGTCGGTGCAATTGTGCAGGGTACACAGTACAGTAACTGGAAATATGTCAAGAGCCTACACAAGCACCTGGCTTCAGGTAGCTATACTGTAGGTGCAACTGTGCAGGGTACACAGTACAGTAACTGGAAATACGTCAAGAGCCTACACAAGCACCTGGCTTCAGGTAGCTATACTGTAGGTGCAACTGTGCAGGGTACACAGTACACTAACTGGAAATACGTCAAGAGCCGACACAAGCACCTGTTGCACAAGCACAGTTGCACTGTGTATCCTGCAACTGTGCAGGGTACACAGTACAGTAACTGGAAATATGTCAAGAGCCTACACAAGCACCTGGCATCAGGTAGCTATACTGTAGGTGCAACTGTGCAGGGTACACAGTAGAGTAGGCAAGCACCTGGCTTCAGGTAGCTATACTGTAGGTACAACTGTGCTGGGTACACTAACTGGAAATACATCAAGAGCCTACACAAGCACCTTGCTTCAGGTAGCTATACTGTAGGTGCAACTGTGCAGGGTACACAGTACTGTAACTGGAAATACGTCAAGAGCCTACACAAGCACCTGGCTTCAGGTAGTTATACTGTAGGTGCAACTGTGCAGGGTACACAGTACACTAACTGGAAATTCGTCAAGAGCCTACACAATCACCTGGCTCCAGGTAGCTATACTGTAGGTGCAATTGTGCAGGGTACACAGTACAGTAACTGGAAATACGTCAAAAGCCTACACAAGCACCTAGCTTCGGGTAGCTATACTGTAGGTGCAACTGTGCAGGGTACACAGTACAGTAACTGGAAATACGTCAAGAGCCTACACAAGCACCTGGCTTCGGGTAGCTATACTGTAGGTGCAATTGTGCAGGGTACACAGTACAGTAACTGGAAATACGTCAAGAGCCTACACAAGCACCTGGCTTCAGGTAGCTATACTGTAGGTGCAACTGTGCAGGGTACACAGTACACTAACTGGAAATACGTCAAGAGCCTACACAAGCACCTGACTTCAGGTAGCTATACTGTAGGTGTAACCGTGCAGGGTACACAGTACACTAACTAGAAATACGTCAAGAGCCTACACAAGCACCTGGCTTCAGGTAGCTATACTGTAGGTGCAACTGTGCAGGGTACACAGTACAGTAACTGGAAATATGTCAAGAGCCTACACAAGCACCTGGCTTCAGGTAGCTATACTGTAGGTGCAACTGTGCAGGGTACACAGTACAGTAACTGGAAATACGTCAAGAGCCTACACAAGCACCTGGCTTCAGGTAGCTATACTGTAGGTGCAACTGTGCAGGGTACACAGTACACTGACTGGAAATACGTCAAGAGCCTACACAAGCACCTGGCTTCAGGTAGCTATACTGTAGGTGCAACTGTGTAGGGTACACGGTACACTAACTGGAAATACGTCAAGAGCCTACACAAGCACCTGGCTTCAGGTAGCTATACTGTAGGTGCAACTGTGCAGGGTACACAGTACAGTAACTGGAAATACGTCAAGAGCCTACACAAGCACCTGGCTTCAGGTAGCTATACTGTAGGTGCAACTGTGCAGGGTACACAGTACACTAACTGGAAATAAGTCAAGAGCCTACACAAGCACCTGGCTTCAGGTACAGTGGGGCAAAAAAGTATTTAGTTAGCCACCAATTGTGCAAGTTCTCCCACTTAAAAAGATGAGAGAGGCCTGTAATTGTCATCATAGGTATACCTCAACTATGAGAGACAAAATGTGGAAACGAATCCAAACAATCACATTGTCTGATTTTTGAAAGAATTTATTTGCAAATTATGGTGGAAAATAAGTATTTGGTCACCTACAAACAAGATTTCTGGCTTTTACAGAGCTGTATCTTCTTCTTTAAGAGGCTCTTCTGTCCTCTACTCATTACCTGTATTAATGGCACCTGTTTGAACTTGTTATCAGTATAAAAGACACCTGTCCACGACCTCAAACAGTCACACTCCAAACTCCACTATGGTGAAGACCAAAGAGCTGTCGAAGGACACCAGAAACAAAATTGTAGACCTGCACCAGGCTGGGAAGACTGAATCTGCAATAGGCAAGCAGCTTGGTGTGAAGAAATCAACTGTGGGAGCAATAATTAGAAAATGGAAGACATACAAGACCACTGATAATCTCCCTCGATCTGGGGCTCCACGCAAGATCTCACCCCGTGGGGTCAAAATGATCACAAGAACGGTGAGCAAAAATCCCAGAACCACACAGGGGGACCTAGTGAATGGCCTGCAGAGAGCTGGGACCAACGTAACAAAGGCTACCATCAGTAACACACTATGCCGCCAGGGACTTAGATCCTGCAGTGCCAGACGTGTCCCCCTGCTTAAGCCAGTACATGTCCGGGCCCATCTGAGGTTTGCTAGAGAGCATTTGGATGATCCAGAAGAGGATTGGGAGAATGTCATATGGTCAGATTAAACTAAAGTAGAACTGTTTGGTAGAAACACAACTCGTCATGTTTGTAGGAGAGAGAATGCTGAGTTGCAACCAAAGAACACCATACCTACTCTGAAGCATGGGGGTGGCAACATCATGCTTTGGGGCTTTTTCTCTGCAAAGGGAACAGGACGACTGATCCGTGTACATGAAAGAATGAATGGGGCCATGTATCGTGAGATTTTGAATGCAAACCTCCTCCCATCAGCAAGGGCATTGAAGATGAAACGTGGCTGGGTCTTTCAGCATGACAATAATCCCAAACACACCGCCCGGGCAATGAAGGAGTGGCTTCGTAAGAAGCATTTCAAGGTGCTGGAGTGGCCTAGCCAGTCTCCAGATCTCAACCCCATAGAAAACCTTTGGAGGGAGTTGAAAGTCCGTGTTGCCCAGCGATAGCCCCAAAACATCACTGCTCTAGAGGAGATCTGCATGGAGGAATGGGCCAACATACCAGCAACAGTGTGTGACAACCTTGTGAAGACTTACAGAAAACGTTTGACCTCTGTCATTGCCAACAAAGGATTTATAACAAAGTATTGAGATGAAATTTTCATATTGACCAAATACTTATTTTCCACCATAATTTGCATATAAATTCTTTCAAAAATCAGACAGACAATGTGATTGTCTGGATTTGTTTCCACATTTTGTCTCTCATAGTTGAGGTATACCTATGATGACAATTACAGGTCTCTCTCATCTTTTTAAGTGGGAGAACTTGCACAATTGGTGGCTGACTAAATACTTTTTTGCCCCACTGTAGCTATACTGTAGGTGCAACTGTGCAGGGTACACAGTACACTAACTGGAAATACGTCAAGAGCCTACACAAACATCTGGCTTCAGGTAGCTATACTGTAGTTGCAACTGTGCAGGGTACACATTACAGTAACTGGAAATACGTCAAGAGCCTACACAAGCACCTGGCTTCAGGTAGCTATACTGTAGGTGCAACTGTGCAGGGTACACAGTACCCTAACTGGAAATACGTCAAGAGCCTACACAAGCACCTGGCTTTAGGTAGCTATACTGTAGGTGCAACTGTGCAGGGTACACAGTACACTAACTGGAAATACATCAAGAGCCTACACAAGCACCTGGCTTCATGTAGCTATACTGTAGGTGCAACTGTGCAGGGTACACAGTACACTAACTGGAAATATTTCAAGAGCCCACACAAGCACCTGGCTTCAGGTAGCTATACTGTAGGTGCAACTGTGCAGGGTACACAGTACAGTAAGTGGAAATACGTCAAGAGCCTACACAAGCACCTGGCTTCAGGTAGCTATACTGTAGGTGCAACTGTGCAGGGTACACAGTACAGTACCTGGAAATACGTCAAGAGCCTACACAAGCACCTGGCTTCATGTAGCTATACTGTAGGTGCAACTGTGCAGGGTACACTGTACACTGGAAATACGTCAAGAGCCTACACAAGCACCTGGCTTTAGGTAGCTATACTGTAGGTGCAACTGTGCAGGGTACACAGTACACTAACTGGAAATACATCAAGAGCCTACACAAGCACCTGGCTTCATGTAGCTATACTGTAGGTGCAACTGTGCAGGGTACACAGTACACTAACTGGAAATATTTCAAGAGCCCACACAAGCACCTGGCTTCAGGTAGCTATACTGTAGGTGCAACTGTGCAGGGTACACAGTACAGTAAATGGAAATACGTCAAGAGCCTACACAAGCACCTGGCTTCAGGTAGCTATACTGTAGGTGCAACTGTGCAGGGTACACAGTACAGTAACTGGAAATACGTCAAGAGCCTACACAAGCACCTGGCTTCAGGTAGCTATACTGTAGGTGCAACTGTGCAGGGTGCACAGTATAGTAACTGGAAATACATCAAGAGCCTACACAAGCACCTGGCTTCAGGTAGCTGTACTGTAGGTATACAACACCAGGGATGCATGTATATACACAATACACTAAGTGCAGTTAACTGACTCGACCTGCCTACTCTATCTAACTTAAATCAAATGACACTGTCTCTCTGTCTATCCATCTCTCTCCAGTCTCCACCGCAACACACTACACAAGGCCACCGTGGAGGTGGCCTTATATAGTGTGGGGAGTGTACTAAACCCCCTGAGCCATAATTGGCCAAACCCTCCTTGGCTTTGGCCAATTACGGCTCTCTGCACACACAGCGCTGTGATTGGCCAAGCATGCGGTCATAGTGCATGCTTGGCCAATCATCAGCCAGCAATGCACTGTGATGCCTGCAGTGAATTATGGGCCGTGACGCGCCACTCGAATTTGGCGCGAACGGCCCATATCGTTCGTAATTCGGCGAACGACCGAACACACGATGTTCGAGTCAAACAGGCGTTCACCACGAACACGAAGCTCATCCCTACTGGCAAGCATAATACCATCCGCATTTCTCTGCGGCACTTGCTGCCTGCTGCTGTGCCCTCCACACTCCTCTCCCACACACATTTCCCACACTTATACCCTCGCCTGCACATGTTTCCCACTGCCATACCCTTCGCTATCCTCTCCTACATGTATAGTCTGCCATCTTACCCTCTGTATTACTTCCCTGCACATCCCACCTGCTTACATACCCACCTCTACATACTACCCATGGTTTCACCCTCCACACTCCTCTCCTGCACATAGTGCCCACTGTCATACCTTCCACACTCTTCTACTGTCCACTAAGGCATTTTTTTTAGCAATATGTCCCTAACTCTACTCACTCATTCTAAAATGGGCACACCTTTAATAATTTATATCAAAACCAAAGTTTCCTTTTAAAACAATTTAGTTTTTGGTTTGTCTGCTGGCAGGTCAATGCACCTACTGGCTTCCCGTACATGGATGGCACTACAGAAATGAGATCTTTGCATCTAAATTTCTAGGTCTGACTTGAAGCAATTCTATTACTATTCTACTCTATGGGCGTCTCACTGGCCCAGTTGTAGCTTGTCTTTTACTCTACTTTTAATAAAAATTCAGTTTTAGGTTTGACTGCTGGAAGGTCAATGCACCTACTGTCCTCCCATACATGGATGGCACTCCAGAAATTAGGTCTTTGCATGTGAATTCCTAGGTCTGACTTGAAGCAATTCTTTTACTACTCTATAGGGGTGTCACTGACCCAGTTGTAGCTTGTCTTTTATTCTACTTTCAATAAAAGTTCAGGAAAAGGACTGTGAACTCTTTTGTTGCAGTAGAAGTAACCTTAGTGGTGTCTGCGGAAATTAAACCACCACCACTACTATTGAAATCCCTACTGGATGTGGCTATTGCATCTTAGTTCTGTTAGCTGAAAAATACAGTTTTGCTGTGCCCAATACAGTATTACTACAATAGGACATTAGAGGTGAATGTTGTTGCCCCGATTCACTCAATGGCCTCTCATATCACTGGGGGAGTATCCTGGTGGGATTTATCTACTCAAGTTCCTGGCTCTGCCCTACAACATTGCAGTGGAGCAGATTCCGTTCTCATTCTGTGTGCCTCATAATATAAAGTAGATGATAACCAAACAGAAAAAATTAGACTGTCATAAAGACTACAGCAGGTTAGAGAACCAGCAAATTCAAGTGCTAAGATTTTATTGCTTCTGTGGTTGAGTGATTTGGTGTACTAGTGATATCAGGGTCACTATATACTAACAACAAAGACAGAATCATGCCAAGGCATGGAATGTGGGGATTTCTTGGTGTGTATCCTCGCCTCCCTCACAAAGAGTTTAACTTAGCTGTCAATCTCAGGTCATAGCCTCCAGGTTCACTTTACCTGTGATAGCTGGTACACAAAGGGGGACCTGAAAAGATGTAACACAAATATGTACCCTGTATACAGGCCAAGAATCAGGACATATTGTAGCCAACGGGGGACAAGCTGTCTTGTTATTAAGATCATTCAACTCATAAAGTTTCACATATTCACAACAGAGGGCTCTTTACACAATAGCAGTAAATCAGTAAACTGTTAAGTGCATTAATTTCTTACTTTTTGATAAAAAGCTCCAGTATGAGTCTAAAAGTCCAGTATGTCCAGTATGAGTTTAAAATGAGTCTATTGCCAAAGATCATGCATTAATTTCAATATACTGCCGATACCTCTCCCACAAGCGTAGTTTAAAACTTGGAAAACAATACTCCTTAGGTTTATTTGGAAAGGGAAAAAGCAGAGAATAAGCTTACAAGTACTAACTAGAGACAGAAAGCAGGGGGGCCTCGGAGTCCCTGATTTAAAGAACTATTATAAAGCAGTTCTCCTCACACGGGTTATCGACTGGGCAAAAAACAATAAAAATAAAAGATGAGTGGAACTGGAAAATACAATTAGTAAGACAGAGTTGGGGAAAATTATATGGGTACCTGTACATTTGAGGCTCTTAAGAAAGAAATCACATAAGATGACACTTAAAACCTTAGAGACGTGGGATATGATACACAAAAAACAAAAATGGAGCTCTAACTCTCCATGTATTGCATTGAAGGACACAGAGTATTTTGCACAGGGGAAAAGTAGTTTGTTTGGAAATTGGATTAAAAAACCAAATGCACAATTAAAAGATGTAATGGTAAGGGGAAGGTTATGCACATTTCAAGAGTTAAAACAAAAAAATAATATAATGGTGATAGATGAATGGCGTTTTTCCCATCTAAAAACTTTTTTTGATTCCCTCCCTCAACCAGTAAGGTCAGGAGATAACCTGCTACCGATGGAGAAACTATGTATGGAGGTAGAAAAAAGGAGGGGGATATCGGTATTATATAAAATCCTAATAGAGGGAACTGGGATGGGAAAGCCGCCATACATCAACAAGTGGGAGGAGGAATTAGGGTCACAAGTGAATGAGTCAGAGATGAGAAAAAATTATGAGTTTGGATTTTGTAACGTCACAGGATAGCAATATGATAGAAATTAGTTTTAAATGTTTAGCACGGTGGTATATAACTCCAGATAAAGCCCACAAGTTTCAAATGGAGACCTTGCAGTGCTGTTGGAGGGGGCGCGGAGAACAGGGAACTATGTCTCATATTTGGTGGATGTGTCCTAAAATTAGACAGTTTTGGAAAGAGATAATTCAGAAAATAAAAGAGATAACAAAAGAGGAAGTCCAAGAAGATTCATGGGAGTGTTTATTCCACCGGACGAAGACACCAGTTAACCAATATCTGAAAACTCTGGTCCCCTCACTCCTGAACGCAGCCAAAAGTTTAATTGCCAGACATTGGCAAGATCCAGATAGCCCCACGCTGAGGAACTGGAGTAATAGAATAGATGATATTTATAATTTGGAATACCTGAGACTTAGTGGAGAGGAGGGTTGGGTGGGATTTGAGAGAAAATGGAAAGATTGGCACTTATTTAAGCTTACTTTGAAGTTCGCAGAGATGGTAGGAGCCTGATTGGTTTAGGAGCTGGTACTGAGATAGATGCAAGCGACATTAAATGTTGGCTCCAGAGCAGGAGAGGGGAGGGGAGAGGATAGTACAGGGATGGGGGGAGGAGTTTTAAAAGCTTTGAGGTAATTTGTATCTAGTTGTAGAGAAAAAAGTTTTTCGGGGGATGAAATGTATGTTATTAAACTGTATTGGAACTTTTTTGTTCTTAAATTTAATAATAATAAAAGATATTGAAAAAAAAATGTAGCTGTCAATCTCAGGTCATAGCCTCTAGGTTCAGGGACCTGAAAAGATGTAACACAAACATGTACCCTGTATACAGGTCAAGAATCAGGACATATTGCAGCAAACGGTGGACAAGCTGTCTTGTTATTAAGATCATTCAACTATTAAAGTTTCACATATTCACAACAGAGGGCTCTTTACATAATAGCAGTAAATCAGTAAGCTGTTGAGTGCATTAATTTCTTACTTTTTGATAAGAAGCTCCAGTATGTGCACTGAAGGTTACAGATCATTTCCTTGCACCTTTAGGCAATTTTGTAATGGAGTGTATTGCAGATGCGACAAGGACTCATCACCGAATGGAATTACAGTTTGTAGTACATAGACTCAGGAAATAGAAATCATTTCATCTGCTAGCATTGAAAAGGCCAGTAGGTTTTCCATGAAATTAATAAAAATACAACAGGAGCCAGAAAAACATCTTAATGGCAGAATTTAATTAGCTGGTAATTTATGAGTATTGCAGAATGCAGATCACTTACTGAATCAGAAGGCAAGCTGGCTAGAAGGAAGGACCTAATCAATGTGCAAAGCAGGCAGACATCTCCTTTGCACTCCTACCCATACTCCAAGAGCATATGGGGTAACTTCTATGAAGAGATTATGGCTAAGCAGTGTGATTAAAAAGTGTTTCTTTAAAAAGAACAAATCTATTTTGTCCAATTTATTTCCTAATGATAACAACCACATTAAACTTTGTTATATTGATTATACACTGAATTTACAGTGCCTTGAAAAAGTTTCCATCCCCCTTGAAATTTTCCACATTTTGTCATGTTACAACCAAAAAATTATATGTTTTTTATTGTGATTTTATGCGATAGACCAACACAAAGTGGCACATAATTGTGAAGTGGATGATTTTCAATTTTTTTTTTACAAATACATATATGAAAGTGTGGGGTGCATTCAGGGCTGGGACAAGGGGTGGGCAAGAGGGGCGGGTGCCCTGGGCACTGTGGCATAATGCGAGGTGGGGGGCACCAAAAAGAGATTGGGGGTGAGGGGTTTTGTGTTGAGAAGGGGGATTTGGGGTGCGGCAGGGGGTAAGAATTTTTCCAGGAGGGCAAATTTGGTGGTGATTTGGGGGGATTTGTGTTGGGAGCAGGGCCGTTTTTAAGGCAGGGCAAAAGGGGCAGCTGCCCCGGGCCCTGTCATTGTTGTGGGGCCCAAAGCAGCTGCCTCATACTTGCCAAGTATCCTGGTTTAAATTACCTCGTCCCTTGAGGTTTTTGGAGTGGGGGGAGAGGATTTGTGCTTGGAGGGGAAATTTTAGGGGTAGAGGATTTGTGCTAGGAGGGGGAATTTTTTATTTGGGGGAGGGGGGGTTGTGCTGGGGGCATATACAGAGAGAGAGGGTTTGGGGGAGGGGGATTTGGCATGTTCGCCCTGGGCTATAGATGACCTTGTCCAAGCACTGCGTGCATTTGTATTCAGCCCCCCTGAGTCAATACTTTGTAGAAACCCCTTTCGCTGAAATTACAGCTGCAAGTCTTTTTGGGGATCTCTCTACTAGCTTTGCACATGTAGAGAGTGACATTTTTGCCTATTCTTTGCAAAATAGTTCAAGCTCTGTCAGATTGGATGGAGAGCGTCTGTGAACAGCATGTTTCAAGTCTTGCCACAGATTCTCAATTAGATTTAGGTCTGGACTTTGACTGGGCCATTCTAACACATGAATATGCTTTGATCTAAACCATTCCATTGTAGCTCTGGCTGTATGTTTAGGTCGTTGTCCTGCTGGAAGGTGAACCTCCGCCCCAGTCTCAAGTCTTTTGCAGACTCTAACAGGTTTTCTCCTAAGATTGCCCTGTATTTGGCTCTGTCCACCTTCCCATCAACTCTGACCAGCTTTCCTGTCCCTACTGAAGAAAAGCATCCCCACAACATGATGCTGCCACCACCATGTTTCACGGTGGGGATGGTGTGTTCAGGATTATGCGCAGTGTTATGCCCCGTACACACGGTCGGATTTTCCGACGGAAAACGTGTGATAGGACCTTGTTGTCGGAAATTCCGACCGTGTGTAGGCTCCATCACACATTTTCCATCGGATTTTCCGACACACAAAGTTTGAGAGCAGGATATAAAATTTTCCGACAACAAAATCCGTTGTCGGAAATTCCGATCGTGTGTACACAAATCCGACAGGCAAAGTGCCACGCATGCTCAGAATAAATAAAGAGATGAAAGCTATTGGCCACTGCCCCGTTTATAGATCCGACGTACGTGTTTTATGTCACCGCGTTCAGAACGATCGGATTTTCCGACAACTTTGTGTGACCGTGTGTATGCAAGACAAGTTTGAGCCAACATCTGTCGGAAAAAATCCTAGGATTTTGTTGTCGGAATGTCCGAACAAAGTCCGACCGTGTGTACGGGGCATAAGTTTTCCGCCACACATAGCGTTTTGCTTTTAGGCCAAAAAGTTCAATTTTGGTCTCATCTGACTAGAGCACCTTCTTCCACACATTTGCTGTGTCCCCCACATGGCTTCTCGCTAACTGTTTCTTCACTAAGGTTCTCTAACAAACATCTGAGGGCTGCACAGAACAGCTGCATTTATACTGAGATTAAATTACACACAGGTGGACTCTATTTACTAATTAGTTGACTTCTGAAGGCAATTGGTTGCACTAGATTTTAGTTAGGGGTATCAGGGTAAAGGGGGCTGAATACAAATGCAAGCCACAGTTTTCATATATGTATTTGTAAAAAATGTTGAAAACCATTTATCGTTTTCCTTCCACTTCACAATTATGTGCCACTTTGTGTTGGTATATCACAAAAAATCCCAATAAAATACATTTACATAGTACAGCTGCCATTTCCAGACATACACATATGCGCAGATGCCAACAAAGAACAGTTACATGGACATATGCGATCGCGCATGCACAAACGCGACTGCGTACGCGTGCCTGTCACCAGGACTGGCGCCAAACGGCCTATTTCAACGGAGCTTCAATGCTGTCTAATTGCTGCTTGGTCTACAGCGTTTGTGTATGTTCTGATTCCTGTGTTTGACTTCTGATCCTGATCCGACTTGCTCTAGACTATCCTTGTCTGCAACCTGCTCCGACCCCTGGCTTTATCCCGGACACTGTCTCTGCCTGCTGCTCCTGTTTACCCTGCATCCGTTGCCAACCTTGCCTGTGACTACGCTATTGCCTGGCGTTTATGCCTGCCAGTTACCGACCCTCAGAGCTGAAGATGTTTCCTGCATCATTGCACTCATGATAACTAAGGATGGGCTCGGGCGTGTTCGCACACTCCACGTGCAGAGCCCGCCAGGAAGTCGGCACGGCGCTGCGCTAATCACAGGCAGTGAGACATTTTCCCAATGTGTGGCTGCAGACATCGGGAAATGTCTCACTGCCTGTGATTAGCGCAGCGCCGTGCCGACTTCCTGGCAGGCTCTGCACGTAGAGTGTGCGAACAGCCCGAGCCCATCCTTAATGATAACTCCTCACACCCGGCCCTTCTGTCCAGCTGTTCACGGTCTCTTCTCTCCCACTACTTGTTTGGCTCTCACTACACCTGCAGCAGCCCCCCCCCCTCCTTTATCCTCAGCCTTTTATGTTCTGCCACTTTTTCACCTACTAGTCTTTTTACCCCTCTGTATGCTAAGAAATCCTCTTAGCAGTGGTCCATCTGCAACTATCACAGCCTCAGAATCTTGCCGGCATTCCATTCATTGCTCCTTCAACCTGCCAGAATTTTTTTTTCTCCACTGCAGCGGTGTAACTACAGGGGTCACCATTACAACCCAGCCTCATACTCCAGGGGGCCCATGCAGCTTCCCTCTAAACCTGTATAGGAGGGGCGGCATGTAGAGGAACTGATGCCCTCTGTGTTCTTCTTTCAGCCACTGAATGCCTGCAGGTGGTAAAGGAGGAAAAGCATTCAGTGGCTGCAAGAAGAACATGGAGGGCATCATTTCCCCTATATGCCGCCCCTCCTATACAGTTTACTTCTGCTGCCCACGGGTCCCTCAACACTCTCCTGGACCCTCTGCGATCTTCCCCAGCAACGTCTCTGCTCTCTCCCACCCCACCCCCCCTTCTCCAACCCCCTGCTGTTCTCTGGTCCCCCCTGTGCTGTTCTCCAGTCCCCCCCGTGCCGTTCTCCGCCCCCCCATTGCTGTTCTCTGCCCCCCCCACCGTGCTGTTCTCCGGTCCCCCCCCCGTGCCGTTCTCCGGTCCCCCGTGCTGTTCTTCGGTCGTCCCCCCTGCCATTCTCCGGTGCCCCCTGTGCTATTCTCCGGTCCCGTCCCCCCTGTGCCGTTCTCTGGTCCCCCCCCCCGTGCCGTTCTCCGGTCCCGTCCCCGTGCTGTTCTCCGGTCTTCCCCCCTGCGCCGTTCTCCAGTCCCCCCCTGTGCTGTTCTCCGGTCCCCCCCCCTGTGCTGTTCTCCGGTCCCCCCCCGTGCCGTTCTCCGGTCCCCCCTGTGCCGTTCTCCGGTCCCCCCTGTGCTGTTCTCCGGTCCCCCCCTCTGCCATTCTCCGGTTCCCCCCCGTGCTGTTCTCTGGTCCCCCCCCCTGTGCTGTTCTCCGGTCCCCCCCTGTGCCATTCTCCGCCCCCCCTGTCCTGTTCTCCGGTCCCCCCGTGCCGTTCTCCGGTCCCCCCTGTGCTGTTCTCCGGTCTTCCCCCCCATGCCGTTCTCCAGCCCCCCCTGTGCTGTTCTCCGGTCCCCCCGTGCCGTTCTCCGGTCCCCCCGTGCTGTTCTCTGGTCCCCCCTGTGCTGTTCTCCGGTCGTCCCCTCCTGTGCTGTTCTCTGGTCCCCCCCCCCTGTGCTGTTCTCTGGTCCCCCCCCCCCTGTGCTGTTCTCGGGTCCCCCCTGTGCCGTTCTCCGGTTCCCCCCCTGGCCTGTTCTCCGGTCCCCCCCCCGTGCCGTTCTCCGGTCCCCCCCCCCCTCGTGCTGTTCTCCAAACCCCTCCTGTGCTGTTCTCTGATCTGAGGTCTGTTGTTAAGCTTATATTATTATATGTATATAGATGGACTGAGGACGGGGACAGGGACAGTGATCAGGAAAAAGGTAAAAAGCCCCCCCCAGCACATTTCCGACCTACACCTCTCTACTAGGTCAAGTGGAAGGGGAGGGGGTCAGTACTGTGGGGGGGTCTGTACTTAGTGGAGAGGGGGGTCCTTACTGAGGGAGGGGGTCTATACTTAGTGGAGATGGGGGGTATGTACTGAGGGAGGGGGTCTATACTTATTGTAATAATAGAAATACATTTCAAGCATGGTGTTGGGATGATATAAGTGCTAAAACCAGCCATTCACCTGACAAATCACTCGCCGCCAAAATCCCGTCAACCCGGGGACTACATTCAACACAAACCCCCCCCGAATGGCAGCTTGGAAATATGGTCACCCTAACCTCCAGGCTCTTGCTTCCTGTTTGTGCATCCACAGTCTGTCATCCGCCAAGCCTGCAAGCCTACCTGCTGTCTCATCTGCCTGCTACCAGCCAAGCCTGGCTTCCTGGCTACTAACCGCACAGACGTCTGGACTGATCCTAGGCGCTCTTACCCCGCCATGCTCCAGTGGCTGCTGTCTCACCATCAGTGGTCTTCTTCCTGTCGGAGCTGTACGAGAGGCCTTCCTCTACATGTTAGGCTCACCAACCAGGTACGTGACAGTAACATGACAAAATGTGGAAAATTTCAAGGGGTATTAATACTTTTTCAAGGCACTGTAAATTGATACATCAACCTTGGATTCCTATCCCAAATTTACCATGGAGAACTGGGGAATATTTTTTTACAAATGGACTTAGAACCAGCACTGACAATAAAAATTACTTACTATATATGAGTCAAAATATATTAAAACATTTATACCTGTTGTTTATTCAATCATATTTAACCACTTCAGCAGGGGAAGGTTTGGCTGCTCAATGACTAGAGCACTTTTTACAATTTGGCACCGCGCTGTCAAGCAATGATGTTTTTTCCCACAAATAGAGCTTTCTTTTGATGGTATTTGATTGCCTCTGTGATTTTTTTTTTTGGCGCAATATAAACGGAAAAAGACCGAAAATTTTGAAAAAAAATCATATTTTCTACTTTTTGTTATAAAAAAAAAATCAATAAACTCAATTTTAGTCATACATTTAGGCCCAAATGTATTCAGCCACATGTCTTTGGTAAAAAAATGTCAGTAAGTGTATATTTATTTGTTTGCGCAAAAGTTATAGCGTCTACAACCTAGGGTACATTTTCTGGAATTTACGCAGCTTTTAGTTTATGACTGCCTATCTCATTTCTTGAGGTGCTAAAGTTGCCGGTAAAGTACAAACGCCCCCAAATGACCCCTTTTTGGAAAGTAGGGAAACCAGGGAAATTGCTGAGAGGCATATTGTGCCCATTGAATATTTTATTTTTTTGTCACAAGTGATTGAAAAATGACAAAGAAAAATTAAAAATTACACAAAGTTGGCACTAAATGATATATTGCTCACACATGCCATGGTTAAATGTGGAATTACACCTCAAAATACATTCTGCTGCTTCTCCTGAGTATGGAGATACCTCATGTGTGAGACTTTTTGGGAGCCTGGCTGCATACAGGACCCCGAAAACCAATCACCGCCTTTAGGATTTCTAAGGGTGTAAATTTTACCTCTGCCGGGTTAGCCCCCCCCATATCAAAATTTTTGAAAAAATCTTATGCAGTTTTTTAGATCTTTGTTAGATCAGGTTAGATCAACCGTTGTTTGAGTTAGATCTCACACAGAAGAAGCAATATTAACAGTTATTTGCTGGGGGGGCTAACCCGTCATCAGCCCCCCCTTTTCAAAAAATTGACCAAACAGTTAGCTATTTTGGAAGCTATTTGTTAGATCCGATAAGATCAAGTAGTTTTAACGTTAGATCTCACATAATTAGAGACTTATTCAATGATTAATGAGGGGGGGCTGGCCCCCCCTTAT
Organism: Lithobates septentrionalis; assembly: GCA_037952835.1. Lineage (NCBI taxonomy): Eukaryota > Metazoa > Chordata > Amphibia > Anura > Ranidae > Lithobates > Lithobates septentrionalis. The sequence goes on from JBBDGP010002387.1 coordinate 429,967, forward strand.
CAAATTTTCTGGCCAAAAATCATTCAGGCTAATAGATATTCGTTAGATCCGGTAAGATCAAGTGGTTTTAACTTTAGATCTCACATAATTTTAGAGATATTCCACATCAAAATAGATATTAGGTGGTACATATGGACTGGTTAGCCCCCCTTATCAAATTTTCTCACCAAAAATCATTCAGGCTAATAGATCCGGTAAGATCAAGTGGTTTTAACGTTAGATCTCACATCATTTCAGAGATATTCCACATCAAAATAGAGATATTAGGTGGTACATATGGACGGGTTAGAACCCCCTTATCAAACTTACTGGCCAAAAATGATTCAGGCTAATAGATATTCATTAGACCTGATAAGATCAAGTGGTTTTAACTTTAGATCTCACATAATTTCAGAGATATTCCATATAAATATAGAGATATTAGGTGTTACAGAAGGTACATCCATCTTCAACCGTCTCTGGATGGTCTCTGGAACCTTCTTTGGATGGTTCTTCAGCGGATGCCTGTAGTCTCTCCTCAGACCTCCGTTCACCTCCCTGCCTCATGGTGATCTCTTCTCAGACCAACAAGCTTAAGTTTTTAGCTAGCCCTCCCTTCTTGCAAAGCAAGGCTGGGCTTGGTAGTTCCACCCCCTGTAGAAATCAATGGGGCTGTATTGTGATGAGACTTCAAGTCCCGTGGTCCTCTGCTGCTGCTTGATTGGCTCCCTCTCCCTGCCAATAGGGACACAGGAAGAGGAGAGGGAGAGGGAGAAATCCCCCACAGGGACTGACAGGCATGCTCTCCCTCAGAGAGTGCCTGTGCCAGTGTCTATTCAGTCCGGCGGTCGCTGGCAGAAATGGCGGGAGGTGCGGGACCACGGGTGATAGAGTAGCACCCGCTACACACTCCCCCCAAAGAACCTTTGGTCAGCTAAAGGAGGTAAAGAGTCTATGACCTGTTACATGCTTTTGATATACACACGGGGAAAAAAAACAGGTTAGTGTGCACAGGAAACCATACAATTTACATCTGCATAACACCCTGGCAGAGGAACATCCCACCAATTAGCATAGGAGGGGAGGTCTTCCTGCCTACAGGCCACCTTAACTGGAATGGCCCAGCTAGATATGCCAATGGAGTGAGTGTCAGAAACCAAGAAATCAGGCCAAGTCAGAAGTACAGTTAAATAACACTTGTTTAATAATAAAAGTAAAAGGAAAAAAGGTAGTCAAAACATAACCAAAGTTCAGTAACCGGAACGGATAGTCAGCCAAGCCAGAAGTCAGGGATCAATGTAGTGGATCAGCAAGCAGAATTTGGAGCCAGAAGGGATGTCAGCAAAGCAAGTCTTGAACAGGATCGCAGGAGATTTTTTCTGTGATGTTGACCAAGGAGAAGGCAGAAATCCTCTGAACTGGACGGCTTAAGTAGGCAGGAATGACGAGCAGGATATCATCAACAGCTGAGTAACTGTGGAGAGATAGGAGCTGGCAATTAGCAGACAGCTGAGCGGCCAGCTTAGAGAAGGAAGGCCTGAGCCCAGCCCTGACAGTGAGTTGGGATTGTCCACCACCAAATCTGCGGTGGAAGGATCAGTTACTTCAAGAGTCCTTTTTGCAATGAGCAGGACCTCCTCAGAGCTTTCACCCAAAGTATCATATGTTAGTCTTTTGGGCGGGTGAATACCCCTTCGCTCTCGCTGTTCTTTAGGTTCTGGGGTTACAGGCACACTGGTCTCTTCTTCTTCCTGCATATCAGCTGCAGCTTCCTCAATGAAGGATGGAAAGTCTTAGGGGTCTGTTGTCAGCAGTGAAGATTGAGGTTCTTCCAACTCTTCAAAAGGTGGACTTTGAGGTACAAACTCAGGAGCCTCTGGCCTGAGAGTCACCTCAGTCACCTTGGGAGAAGAAGAAAGGGGAGGTGGCATTTATGATGGCCACAGGCAATCTTTCTCTTCATCCTCACTGTTTTCATCTTCAGCAAGGGGTACAGAATGAGATCTAGTCACTGGCCGGGATCTTTGAGGGGCCGTGGGTGTGGACTGTAAATCTGGCTGTGGTGGCACATGAACTGCTTCTGACAGAGGCAACAGATGATTGTGATGCTAAGTCTTCAGTGGGCCTGTGCTTACCTCTGTCCGGGTTTGATATACTGGGTGTCCTGGCAGATGCTTGCAAACGACATAGGGCTGTGACTTTCAGTTGGTTAGCCAACTTGTGCTATCCAGGGACACCCAGGTTTCTCAGCAGGACCTTGTCATCCGGCTGTAGGTCCTGCACTCATACCCTAAGGTCAAAGTTTATTTTGTTTCTCTGTCCTCGAGCATATGAGGCAGCTTGAGCCTTAACATAGGCGGTTTTCAGACATCTCTGCAGGCGATCCACATACCCTCTGTGGGAAGTTGCTGAGGTATGGTCAAGGGATGTGCCGAAGGCCAAGTCTACTGGCAGCTGGGCCTACGGTCCGAACATCAAACTATAGGGAGAGTAACCTGTAGCATCATTGGCGGTGCTGTTATAAGCATGCACAAAAGCCACTATATGCTTGCTCCAGTGCTGCTTTCGTTCTGAATTTAGAGTTCCAAGCATATCCAGGAGGGTTTGGTTGAATCTCTCTGGTTGAAGATCTCCTTGAGGATGATACGGGGTGGTTTTAGACTTCCTGATGCCCAACAGGTCTAAAAGTCTCTTGATGAGACTACTCTTGAAATCTCTCTCTTGATCAGAGTGGATGCGTTGGGACAGACCATAGTGCACAAAGAATTTCTCTGCTTCTCTGCGAAGATCTTGGCCAGCATGGATGCTTGTTGGTCCCTCGTGGAAAATACCTGGGCATATCAAGTGAAATGGTCAGTCACTACCAGCATATTTCCCTGCCCGCTCAGATCAGGCTCAAAGCACAGAATGTCAATGCACACCAGCTCCATGGGTCCCTGACTCTGAAGATGGTCCATTGGGGCAGCTCGGTGAGGCAAAGTCTTTCTTTGTATACATCTGATGCAGGAGTGGCAATAGTCCTCAACTTCAGCCTGCATGCAGGGCCAGTAGAACCGGTCCCTCACCAGGTGAAAAGTCCTCTTGGGCCCTAGGTGGCCATGGTCGTGTAGGGCAGTTAATACTGTCTCCGTATGTTTTTCAGGTAGGAATAGCTGCCATTTTTCTTCAGAATCGTCAGAGGGGCCCCTTCAGTAGACCAACCCTCTGTGCACCTGAAACCGATCCCACACTCGGTGGAGCAGATGGATTTCCTTCGGGGAGTCAGTGAGGAGCAAGTCAGGGTGTTTGGCTCTCCAAGGCCTTCAATGTCAAGCTACAGGGAGGGTCCTCCAACTGGTACCTCCGCAGGTCTTTGACAGCTTGGGCAGACCTTCATCCCCAACTTGGGCGACATTGCAATAACATCTGGGGACACCAGCGGCTGACACTCCACCCTCTTAAGGCCTGGATCCTACTCCAGGTTGATGTTCTGCTCCTTGACATAAGGCTCCTACCCTTCAGGTGTCAGCTGGGCCTATTCTTCTGGAGGGTCTCTGGAACAATGGAGCCTTCTTGACAAAGCATCCGTGTCTTGTTTCCCGACCCCGGTCGATACTTCAGGCTGAAAATAAACCCTGAAAGAGCAGCCAACCATCTGTGACCCGTGGCGTCCAACTTGGTGGTAATGAGGATGTAGGTGAGAGCATTGTTGTCGTTCTTGATCTCCGCTCCATACAGGTAATCCTTCAGCTTATCCACCACCGCCCACTTCAAGGCCAGGAACTCAAGTTTGTGCATGGGATATTTCTTCTCGGCGGGGGCCAAGTTCCAACTAACGTAGGCAACAGGCCGTAGATGGCATTCATCCTCTTGATATAGCACCCCACCTAACCCATCTCGACTGGAGTCAAAGTGTAGCTCGTATAGCTTGGTTGGATCTGCGTAGGCCACGACTGGAGCAGCTTCACTTCAGCTGCCTAAAACCTCTTCACACTTTGGAGTCCATTGTTCCTGAATGGACTCTCTGGGTTTTCTGGGCCCTCCAGCTGGTCTGACAGGCTTCGCGGGATCAGGGTCAGCGTCTTAGCGAATCCCTTGACAAATCTTCTGTAATAAGAGCAGAATCCCAGAAATGACCTAAGCTCAGTCACGTTGGTAGGCCTCGGCCAGGAGGTGACAGCTTCCAGCTTCTGGAAGTCGGTGGCCACTTCATCAGCAGACACAATGTGACCAAGGTAGTTGACCGAGGGTTGATAAAACTGGCACTTTTCCAGAGACAGCTTCAACCCTGTCATTATGGAGTCTTTTCAGGACCTTCTGCAGACGCTCTTCGTGCTCTTCCAGGGTCTTGCTGAAAACGATGATGTCGTCTAAGTACACCAACACCTCGATCAGTTTCATGTCACCCACAGTCTTCTCCATTAGCCTTTGGAAGGTGGCTGAGGCACCAGACAGGCCTTGATGCATACGGTCAAATCCAAAGATCCCCCCGGGGTAATGAAAATGGTCTTCTCCCGATCCTTAGGGTGCATGGGGATTTGGTAATACCCACTCTACAAATCCAGCATGCTGAACCACTTCGCTCCTGACAGGCTCTGCAAGGCATCTTCTATTCTTGGGGTGGTATATTGGTCGGGAATGGTTCTTCGGTTCAGCGTCCGGTAGTCATTACCCATCGACCCATTCTTCTTCCGTACCACCACTATTGGGGAAGCGTATAGACTCTGGGACTCTCGGGTGATACCTGCCCTCTTCAACTCTGCCAGTTGTTCATCAAAATCTTTCCCTGAACGGCTTATGCACTCGAAGAGATGGATCCGGTATTGGGCACTTTTTGCACACCCCACATCAAATTCACTCTTGGAGAATGCAGCCTGCCATCTCAGGAGCTGAGTCTTGGCCCTTTCTTTCCATTCAGGCAAAAGGGGAGTATTCTTCGGATAGAGCTCCTCCACAGAGATCCCATCCTTTGCTCCCCCCACCAAATCAGACGGCGGGACTAGGGTAGCCAGATTCACTTGTCCCAGCAACATCTGAGCCGGCATCTTCACTGGCGAGGCTGTTAGGTTGTGGACACTAACCAAGATCTTCCCGTGACTTCTTTGCAACCCTTTGGTTAAAACCACCTCGGGAATTATCTCCACTCCCATGTCTTCTCTCTGTCCGTCTGATTCAAGGACAATGAAAGGGCCTGGTTGCTTCCAATTTAGCTTGGCAGATGCTCGTAAATAGGCCACTTTACCAGGCTGTAACACCTTCTTACACTGGTCCAAGCACCAGATCTTTCCCTTCTGTTTTTGTACCAGGTGCTGATAGGCTTGTCTCAGCATGGGGTGCACACTTGTAGTTGAAGTGCCCGGCTTCAGAACAAGAGTTGTCTAGAGCCTTCTGGCAAGATCAGTATTGGTCCCTATGATGAGAGAACCCTTACTGGCCCCTGGTGGGCGAGGACAAACCACTGCCTGAGTTTCAAAAGTCTCGTTTTTCCCAGCCATGGAGGGATCGAAGGTCAGCTTGACTGGTAGCTAGCCATCATAGGGGAAGTTCTGAGTCACAATGCCCCATATCTGCAGGTCTTCCAACTTCTGCAAAGGCAGGTGCTTGAGGTGCCTGTCATAGAAGTCTCTGTAGAGAAGGGTCACTTAAGCACCAGTATCCAGAAGGGCCTTGGTGTAGACTCCCTTTACTTGGATGAGAACAACAGGAGAAGGTTCCACCAGCTTGTCAGGGAGCATGGAGGAAGTGGTGGCCCTGGCCTGTTCGGTGGTTTGTATCCGCGCTCCTCTCTGCGGAGATTCTGATCGGGCGTAAGTCTGCACTAAGTTCTGGGAGTCTGGTGTGCATTGACTCTCTGACACCAGGCAGCATGTGTCAAAGGAAATGGGACACTGGGTTGCTTGGAGGCAGCAACCGGGGGCCATCTGCAAGGGTTTGGACTTTCGTTGCTGTCTCTTCGTGTCATTGGTTTTGAGCCAGCTACCGTAGATGGGCACCCGGTTGGCTCCTTCACCAGAGCCCTCCGAAGATTCCCTCTGGCTTCTGGCATTGTGCTTCAGGCTTCACTGGGCTTGGACACACCTGTCAATTAATGTCCCACATAATTTCAGCATACCTCGGTATGCTCAATGGCACTCCTCACTGGTACATGTGAAAATGCTCATCATCGGCTCTGATATAGACACTAGTATAGATATCCGTGCATCACTACCAAATATCCATAACATCCCTGTAATTATTGATAATCAAACATTAAAATCACTTGATCTTACCGGATCTAATGAATATCAATTAGCCGGGGTGATTTTTTTGGCCAGAAAATTTGATAAGAGGGGGCCAGCCCCCCTCATTAATCACTTAATAAGTCTCTAATTATGTGAGATCTAATGTTAAAACCACTTGATCTAACCGGATCTAACAAATAGCTTCCAAAATAGCTAACTGTTTGGTCAATTTTTTGATAAGGGGGGGCTGATGATGGGTTAGCCCCCCCCAGCAAATAACTGTTAATATTGCTTCTTCTGTGTGGGATCTAACGCAAACAACGGTTGATCCAATCTGATCTAACAAAGATCTAACAAACTGCATAAGATTTTTTCAAAAATTTTGATATGGGGGGGCTAAATTTTTGAGGTGTAAATTTTTGATTTCACTCCTCACTACCTATCACAGTTTTGAAGGCCATAAAATGCCAAGATAGCACAACCCCCCCCCCCCCCCCCTGAGAGGCATGTTGAGTCCATGGAATATTTTATATTTTTCCACAAGTTGCGGGAAAATTACAATCTTTTATTTTTATTTATTTAATTTTTTTTGCACAAAGTTGTCACTAAATGATATATTGCTCAAACATGCCATGGGAATATGTGAAATTACACCCCAAAATACATTCTGCTGCTTCTCCTGAGTACGGGGATACCACATGTGTGGGACTTTTTGGGAGCCTAGCCATGTACAGGACCCTTAAAACCAAGCACCGCCTTCAGGGTTTCTAAGGGCATAAAATGGTGATTTCACTTCCTCACTACCTATCACAGTTTCGGAGACCATGAAATGTCAAGATAGCAAAACCCCCCCAAATGACCCCATTTTGGAAAGAAGACATTTCAAGCTATTTGCTGAGAGGCATGTTGTCCATGGAATATTTTATATTTTGCCACAAGTTTCGGGAAAATTAAAAAAAATTTTTTTTTTACACAAAGTTGTCACTAAATGATATATTGCTCACACATGCCATGGTTATATGTGGAATTACACTCCAAAATACATTTTGCTGCTTCTCCTGAGTAAGGGGATACCACATGTGTGAGACTTTTTGGGAGTCTAACCGCGTACAGGACCCCGAAAACAAATCACCGCCTTTCTGACACTTTTTGTTTACATGAAATTTTTTTTTTTTGCTAGAAAATTACTTTGAACCCCCAAACAATATAAGTTTTTTTGAAACAAAGGCCCTACAGATTAAAATGGTGGGTGTTGCATTTTTTTTTCACACAGTATTTGCGCAGCGATTTTTCAAATGCAATTTTTTTGGAAAAAAAACACTTTTTTTGAAATTTTAATACACTAAAACACACTATATTGCCCAAACGTTTGATTAAATAAAAAAGATGATCTTATGCCAAGTACATGGATACCAAACACGACATGCTTTAAAATTGCAGAGGCGACAAACTACATACATTTTTAAAAGACTTTAAAACCCTTTACATGTTCCCACTTTAGATTTACAGAGGTCTACTGCTAGAATGACTGCTCTTGATCTGACCTTCGCGGTGATATCTCACATGCATGGTGCAATTGCTGTTTACATATGACACCAGACCGACGCTTGCTTTCGCCTTTGCGAGTGAGCATGGGGGGGGGGTGCTTTTTTTTTAAATTATTTAATTTTGCTTTTTTAATCCCAGAAGTGATCAAATACCACCAAAAGAAAGCTCTATTTGTGGGGAAAAAAATGATAAAAATTTAGTTTGTGTACAGTGTAGCATGACCGCACAATTGTCATTCAAAGTGCGACAGCTCTGAGATCTGAAAATTGGTCTGGGCAGGAGGGTGTATAAGTGCCCTGTATTGAAGTGGTTAAATAACATTTTAATCAAATGAAGCTAAGAGTCCTTCTTTACATCAGAGTCCAGAGAATTCCCCATTTACATCTGAATTCGCAGAGTTCCCCTTTTACATCTGAACTTGCAGAGTTCCCTTACACTGTAAGGGGGGACTTTGCAGACTCTGATGTAAGGGAGAACTCTGGGGACTCTAACATAAGGGATGCTCTGGGAACCCTGATTGATTTAAGGGGAACATTGAGAACTCTGAGGTATGGAGAGGACTCTGATCTAATGGGGAACACTGTGGCCTCTTGTGTAAAGGGGAACTCTGATGTAAAGGATGATCTGAGAACCCTGATTTACCTCAGTGTACTTACTCAGAGGCAAGAGAGAGAAGGGGGAGACTTTAGTCACGGACCAGGATGGATGGTGAGCACACTCACCCCTTGGCAGTCAGCACCTCTCATCCAGATGTATCTGAGGCTGCTAGACTCAAAAGCGCTGATGATTGGATTTTGGGCAGTCAGAGGGGTAGGAGCGGGAGGAAGAGGAGCACGTCAAGCCCTCTCTCCTCTCCCGTCTGTGTGTGTGTGGGGGGGGGGACTGGGGGACTGCTAGTGCTGGCTTTGGGCAGTGTGAAAGAGATTGTAACAGACATTCTCAGTTTAGACAACTGCAGCCAGCAACCCTGCTGGGAAGCCATAGTCCGGTCTGCATTATGTGTCCGGGTATCAGGCAGTCTGAAACCCGGACACATGAGTCCAAACCAGAACTGTCCAGGTGAATCCCGAACAGGTGGCAACCCTATACAGGTCACAGCACCCATTAATGCTTGCAGGAACACATCACTTAGATGTACGGCGGCTCCTGCGCTGGATCAAGTACCTAAAGCCGCGTACACACAATCAGATTTTCCAACGGGAAATGTTTGATGACAGGCTGTTGGCGGAAAATCCGACCTTTTGTACGCTCCATTGGACAATTGTTGTCGAATTTTCCGCGGACAAATGTCGGATGGCAGGTTTTAAAATTTTCCGTGGACAAATGTCTGTCGTCGGACAAAAGTCCAAAGTACAAACACGCATGCTCGGAAGCAGAAGCGGTCGGTCTTGTAAACTAGCGTTCATAAAGGAGAATTAACATTCGTGACGCGGCAAATTATGAAATCTCGAAATGCAGCGCACATTCTCTTCTTCTTTAATGGGATAATAATTAAGCTGCTTTGCTGGTGATACTGATGGAGTTATGGCAAACATATTTTCAAAGGCTTTTTTTTTCTACTGATATCAAGAATAATATTATTATGCTTTTTTTTGGGCAAGTTACCACAACACCATTATCCCGTAGTTTTTAAAATCAACGATACAACTATGTTGGTGTCCCTTGTTTATATTACATTGTATTTTTTAAATGTAACTGCCTACTCCCAAACTGTCATTTGAAGTAAAACACAGAGCCAAGTATTATTCTCCACAATTTGTTTTACTCTGCATTAAAAAAAAAAAAAATTAGACATGCTATCTGCCAATAGAACTTAACCTAAGAGCCCTTGCACACTGGGGCGGTTTGCAGGCGCTATTGCGCTAATAATAGCGCCTGCAAACCGCCCAGAAAGTGCCGCTCCTTGCATTCCAGTGTGAAAGCCCCGAGGGCTTGCACACTGGAGCGATGCGCTGGCAGGACGGTAAAAAAAGTCCTGCTAGCCGCATCTTCGGAGCGGTGAAGGAGCGGTGTGTATACCGCTCCTTTACCGCTCCTGCCCATTGAAATCAATGGGACGGCGCGGCTATACCGCCGGCAATGCGCCTCTGCAGAGGCGCTTTGCGGTGGTATTTAACCCCTTCTCGGCCGCTAGCGGGGGGTAAAACCGCCCCGCTAGCGGCCGAATACCGACGGTAAAACGCCGCTAATAATAGCGGCGTTTTACCGCCGACGCCGCCCCCCGCCCCAGTGTGCAAGGGCTCTAAAAGTGCATTCTATGCATCCAAATATATAGAAAATATAAAAAATCTAATTATTATTATTTAACCAAAAAATAAAATAAAAGCCTCATGCATGTGTCCTGCTTCTTAATATAGGGGGTCAACAATGCCAACAGTTGGTGAAAGCAGGGGTCCGTCATCCGGAGATAATTACGAAAAACATCTGGATTATTCTCCTGGAGCTCCCACAGCAAAGGCATATGACATAATTGGTCACGATTAATAAAGCAAACAATTTTTGGTCCAAGAAATCCTCCTCCCCCTGTTCCTGGACTGGACTTGGGTCAAAGCAATAACTCCAAGGCCAATAATAAATAACACGTTATCTCCTCCGATTCCGCAACATGTCTGGTTGACGAACAGCTGTTCAGAAACGAACTGAGAAGCACGAAATAAAAAGCGTGAAATGAAAAGCACAAATCAACACTCAAACTTCTACTAACACAAAATTAGCAGAAGGAGCCCAAAGGGTGGCGCTAAAGAGTTGAAAAAAAAACGTAGTACGTCACTACGTTCGTGTTTGTTGGCCGACAATTCCTTTCCGTTTATATGCAAGACAAAATCCAAGCACACGCCTTCGGAGAAAAGTCTGAGGTTTTGTCTGCAGAAAATCCAATCGTGTGTACGAGGCTTTAGACATCATCTGGCACTTCCAGGTAGGGGGCACATGCATGCACCACTGGCACGCAGCTGTGCTGTGATTGGACATAGAACAAGCCGTTCAGCAAGTGCCGGACAATGGATGTTCACCAGCACCTGCGGATCGGCAAGGAGAGACACAGAACAGAGCTCTGCCTATGTAAACAAGGCACAGCTCTGTTCTGTTAGCAACGGTGTGATGGATTTTCTTTCCCTGCAATGCAGAAAATAAAATCCATAATATCCCTTAGTAAAAACAGCACATACACAAGTGCCAGTGTCATTAGTACAGTGACAGTGCATATTTTTAGCACTGTATTAGTGTCACTGGTTCCCACAAAGTGTCAGTTAGTGTCAGACTCTCCAACGCAATATTGCAGTCCCACTATAAGTCGCTGAACGCCGCCATTACCAGTATATTAAAATTTATAAAACTTCCAGTATATATATATATATATATATATATATATATATATATATATATGCCATAGTTTGTAGACCCTATAACTTTTGCACAAACCTGTCATTGATTTGTAAAGTCTGCTGCCCACAGCTGTTCACAAATACCTTTGACTCTATACTGTGCATAAATCCAATTTGCACTAGTGTACTATGAAAGGCATATAATAAGGTAGACTACAATAAAAATAAAAGTATTACATACTGGTAATGATAATAATCAATATATTCCTTTTCTTATTTACACAGGCCCATATTAAATATATTATTTAAAATAAAAGTGTTATCGTAAGTTTAGCTTTAATTTGTTCATCGCTTACTCAAATCCCATTTAAGACATGTCAATCTAATGGCCCATACACACGATCCGAATATCGTGCGAAAACTGTCATTTGAGGAAGAATCGTACGATTTTCGGATCCTGTGTACACTACTTTCGACAGCCGATCACAACAGTTCATTTGATATTATTCAATCGGACGTACACGAAAATTTTCCTCATACGATTCCAGATCGTACGATTTTCGTTTAGTCAGTATAGTTGTCGTATGAAAATACAATTAAAATACATTACAACACATGACATCACTTCCGATTTTTTTTCCTGTCGTACGAGAATTTTCGTGACTTTATTTACCTATTCCATTTCTACTTGCGACTATTAAGCGAAAAAGGTCGTACGATCTGTCGTACGATATTCAGATCGTGTGTACGGGCCATAAGACTACCCTGTCCACAGTGTGAAAATGCTGCAGTCATTGTACTGTACAGCAAATAGCGTTGTCACTCCACTCAAGGAAGTGGAAAATCACTGCATCTGGCAGGTTCAACGGGTAATAAAACTATGTTACAGGGGCCCCAGAAAAACAAAAATTGTTATGTTAATGCATGTCACAAACTGAATCATATCGTATGTCTATTTATTTTGTCCACACTTTCACTTTAAATAGAGGCAACAAAAAAAAAAAAGGACACATTGGTTAATTTAGAGTTATCAATGTTCTAAGGGTGTAGAGACCATAATCACTTTTTATATTAAAAAAGTAACTAGTTTAAATTATTAACAAGTTTTAAAATGGTTACATACAAAATAAAAATAGTAAAATATTCTGCGCGTGTTGCAACCATCATAATATGCAGCTAATGTGCGCAAATGTGTTTATCTTAACCCAAAAACGACTATAACAAAAATATCAAGAAATGGTAATAAGGGATAAATACAAAATTACAAAAAGTTTGTAATTTTTTGTGGGAGTGGGAGTTTTTGGTCTGGGGGTATCCCGTCTGCTTTTAGTACTGTGTGCTTCAATAAACTTTTTGTAATTTTGTATTTATCCCTTATTACCATTTCTTGTTATATTTTGTTAACATTTTAAAATTGGCTTAGTGGTTAGCACCAGTGCTTTGCACTTAGGGTGCTTGGTTCCAATCCTGACCAGGACGTTATCTGCATGGAGTTTGCATGTTCTCCTTGTGTGTGCGTGGGCTTCCTCCTGTTACTTCATTTTCCTCCCACAAGGCAAAGACATGCTGGTAGGTTAATTTGCTTTTGTCTAATCTGGTCCAAGTATGTGTATGTATTAGGGTTGCGCCGATACCAATACTGATTTCGGTTTCAGTGCCGATACTAATCATTTGCATGAGTATTGGTTCTTGTGCAAATGCTCAGATACCTGAAACCGAACCTTTCAGGCTCAGTTCTTTCAGCTGTCAGCGGATTCCCCCACTGACAGCTGAAATGTTAAAAAAAGCCGTCAATTGCCAATTGTTAAGGAGCAGGGCCACCACGTCCTTTACAACCGATGACTCATTCAGCTGTCAGTGGGGTTCCCCTGTTGACAGCTGAAGTGTAAACTGAAGTCCCAGCAATTGGAGTTGTCAAAAAAAAAAGCAGCTGGGCAATGTTTATCAACAACCACTGAAACAGAAAGATAAAAAGAAACATTGTTTCTTTTTGTATGTTTTTGTTTCATTCTCAGATCAAAAGGATCTTCGATCAGCAGATGAAGTCAGTTTAACGGCTTTTGGACCACCCACTGCATATATAATGTGGCAGGGCAGCCTGGCTGTGCAAAATCACATACCTGTATGTGATTTTGTGCACGTGGTGTAGGGGGCACGCGCTCCCCACCGGAGCGCCGGTCCCGCTGTGATCGGACACAGCAGAAGCCAATCAGCGGGTCCGGCCGCCGCAATAAACTGCCGTGACCCGCCGATCATTCAGTGGAAAGACGGAGCAGCGGTCTGCCTATGTAAACAAGGCAGGCCGCTGATCTGTCAGGGAGCGAAAGAGAGATCTTGTGTTTCAGCTAAGCTGAAACACAGATCTCTCTTTTCCTCCAGTGTATCTATCCCCCACACAGTTAGTAAGCACCTCCTAGGGACACACTTAACCCTTTGATCGCCCCTGATGTTAACCCCTTCCCTGCCAGTGTCATTTATACTGTGGCAGTGCATTTTTTTCAGCATTGATCACTTTATTGGTGTCACTTAGTGTCCAATTTGTCCGCCACATGTCGCAGTCCCACTAAAAATCACAGATCGCCGCCATTACTAGTAAAAAAACTAAAAAAATAAAAATGCCATAAATCTCTCCCATAGTTTGTAGACACAATAAGTTTTGCGCAAACCAATTAATATACGTTTATTGGGATTTTTTTTTTACTAAAAATATGTAGCAGAATACAAATTGGCCTAAACTGATGAGGAAATTAGATTTTAACATTTTTTTTATTGGGAATGTTTTATAGCAGAAAGTAAAAAATATTGTTTTTTATTCAAAATTGTCGCTCTTATTTTGTGTATTGCGCAAAAAATAAAAAATGGAGAGGTGATCAAGTACAATCAAAAGAAAGTTCTATATGTGGGTAAAAAGGACATCCATTTTATTTGGGTACAGCGTCGCGCAATTGTCAGTTAAAGCAATGCAGTGCTGTATCGCAAAAATGGCTTTTCCTGACGCCTTCATGGCAGCACACACTGGGTTGTGACTCCGCCCCCACAACCTGACAGGATTGGTCTATCTATAAAAGTTGAAGAGAGAGAACCCCCACCATTCTCTTTTTTATCCTCACCTGACAAGATGGTTGGACATCGCAAGAGCCTCTTACCGCATCACCCCAGCAGGTTCAAGCCTCTCCTGTTTGGAAGTCCCTCTTGTACAGTCTCTAAAGGAGCTTCTATGGAGGGAGCCCCCACTCTGGTGGTCTCAGGGGCAGCATCGTGGATCATCTGGCACATAGTAGGCTTTAAAGAAGCTGAAGCATTGCAGTGGTCTCCACTTCTTTTCCTTTTTCTTTTTCTATTTTTTCCTAATCCTTTCTCCCTCTGGTACCTGTAGTCCCACAGCGCTCTAGGCATGCATGATGGCCGCCGGCGCGTCCCGCTCCGCATTGCGCATGCGCGGGAGAATCGAATAGATACAGCCTTCACGTTTGCCAGCTTCCAACATGGCGCCGGAGCCGTCGCGGCGCTTCTGCGCATGCGCGAAGCGTCATTTTTGGCGCGACGGCGGCGCCATCATTTAAAAAAGGGCTCTGGCTTTTCAAACACAGCAGTTTGCTATTCTGCACGTTTTTGGCTGACTCTTCTGGCATCCTGAAACTGAAATTCCCTCTGGAAACTGGTAAGTCATTTTGATCCTTCCTGATTCATCGTTACAAGGGTATTTTTTATTTAAAAAAAAAATTAAATAAATAAATAAATAATTAAATAAAAAAAAAAAAAAAAGAGAAGAAATAAGAAAAAATATTATTATTATTATTATCTTGGCATAGATATATATATGTATATTTTTGTTTTCCTCTTTAACCCATTCCAGACCTTTATTTCTGCCTACATTCTTCTTCTCTGCTCATGGAGACCACTGCCCAAGCAGACCACCCACGTCCTGTAAGGTAAGGGGCTGTCCATATGGTAAGTATTGAAGAGAGAAAAAAAGAGCGCACATCTTCTGACAAGACCTCTTCTATCAGTCCGTCCAGGTCTAATTCAAGACGCAGGGAGAAGTCAAGCCATGCCTCAAGCAGAAGATCCCGAAGAAGCCGATCACGCTCCTCATCTCGTCACAGGCACTCTCACCGCAGCCATTCTCGCCATGGTCACTCACGCCACAGTCGTTCTCGACGTAGCCGATCTCATCATAGAAGATCGCCTTCATCACGTCGCAAGCAAACCCAGCACACCCGTCCCGCAGCAAATTGCTGCTGGGTATGTGGCGCCACGGCTTTGCCAGATAAATTAGCATGTCGCTCGTGCTTCAATGAAGCTACAAAGGATAGAGAATCGGACGTCAGAGAAGTAACTGACCTGATTCGGGAATCAGTCAGAGAATCTATAATGGAGTCAACTGCACCCCTGCCGGCCAGGTCAGAACCAGGTACCTCCATGGCTCCTCCTCGCTCAGCAATAGAAGTAAGGGCAGATCCAGAATCCCCTTCAGAGAACGAAGACTCGGAAGTGCCAACAGGTTTTGACTTCACCTTGGTCGAACCATTTGCAAAATCTGTCAAAGAGGCCATAGGTTGGGAAGAATCTGAGGAAACACCCCAAAAAACGCGGAAATATTTTCCGAACCTGAAAAGGGATCCAGAAACCTTCCCTTTCATCGATGAATTAAATGATTTGATCAAAGATGAATGGGAGAGAGCCGACAAGAGGCCTAACCTAAACAACAGACTTACAAAAATGTACCCTTTAAGAGAACATAAGGTCTCCCCCTTGATTAATGCCCCGGTTGTGGATGCCTCTTTGATGCGTTTGGCAAGGCATGTCACCCTACCCATTGAAGATGCCGTCTCCTTCCGTGATGTCCTAGATCGGAAAATAGACCTAGAACTCAAAAAAGCCTACTCCACAGCAGGGGGCGCTTGCAGACCAGCAGTCACCACAGCAGCAGTTGGTAGAGCCATTTCAGGCTGGACTGTCAATATTGAAAAATCTCTTCAGGGAGAGATAGACTTGGAGAAAGTAATTACGTCTCTACAGGAACTTAAATTAGCAGGCGATTTTATCGCAGAAGCCTCCGTGGACATTATTAGGTGCTCGGCCCGGGCAATGTTAGCCTCGGTTATGGCAAGACGAGCTCTGTGGCTAAAACCCTGGGTAGCAGACGCAGCATCAAAAACAAATTGGTGCAGAATTCCCTACGATGGTTCAAACCTCTTCGGCTCCAAATTAGATACGGCAATTTCCAAGGTGACAGGGGGAAAATCTGGGCTCATTCCCTCTGACAGGAGACCAAAGAGACCAAGAGGTCCCGTTTACAAAGGTAACCTTCCAGAAAGGTACAGAGAAGCAAAAACATACAGACCAGGCAGGGAGTTTAAAAGAAACTGGAAGAACACACAGTCTTCTTTCCTGAGGATGCGAAAAACCAAGGCCACCCCTTCTAACGAACAACAGAAGTCCTTTTGAAGGTACGCCCGCCCATCCCCCGAGGGTGGGCGCCAGACTAAAAAGATTCACACAAATATGGTCAGAAAACATCAGGGATCATTGGACCATTTCTACAATCAAGTACGGTCACAGGTGGAGATTCCTGAACAAGATCCCCAGAAACCATTTTTTGCCAACCAAACTCCCGGCTTCTCAACAAAAGAGAAGAATCCTTCTACAATACATAATGGAGCTAAAACAAAAGGAGGCAGTTTTGGAGGTTCCACTATGTCAAAGAGGCAGAGGTTTCTACTCCCCTCTGTTTTTAGTAAAAAAGAAAACGGGGGATTTACGACCAGTGCTGGATTTAAAAAGACTAAACAAAAATATCAAGTTAGAAACCTTCAAGATGGAGAGCCTACAGTCCATACTATTAGCGGTGAATCTAGAAGATTGGATGCTATCCATAGACTTATCAGACGCCTATCTCCACATCCCAATACATCCTGCTTTTCAAAGATTTCTCCGCTTTTCAATCAATCAACACCACTTCCAGTTTCAGTGCCTACCCTTCGGCATCTCATCAGCTCCCAGAACCTTCACCAAGGTTCTTCTGCCTCTCATCGCATACCTCAGAGAAAGAGGTCTGAGAGTACATCATTATCTGGACGATATACTTCTTCTAGCAGAAAGTCGCCAGGTCTTGATACAACACCGAGAGATTCTACTATCAACTCTGCAAAACTTTGGTTGGCTGGTGAACTGGCAGAAGAGCAAGCTTCAGCCCACTCAGAAGATGATTTTTCTCGGTGCAGAGCTAGACACCATCCTGAACAGAGTACAGCTTCCTCAGGAGAAAATCATGCCTCTAATTCAGAAAGTTCAGAGGCTAATCTCGGTCACACACTTGCCAGCCAGAGTATGTATGAGCATCCTGGGCTCCATGTCTGCGACTCTGCCCATGATTCAGTGGTCCCAATGGCACACAAGAATCTTGCAGAATTCTTTTCTGAGGCAGTGGAATGGAGTATCAATGCTTCAGAAGATCTACATACACAGGTGTGTGAAACAATCAATGTGGTGGTGGACACGACCCAGGAATCTCAAGAGATACAAATCTCTAGTTTCTCCACAACCAGAAGTGGTCACTTCAGATGCCAGCCAGCTAGGATGGGGAGCTCATTACCAAGATCTAGCAGCACAGGGGCAATGGAAGTTTCAAGCCCAAGGGATAGTATCCAACATACTAGAGCTCAGAGCGGCTTTTCAGGCACTTCTAGCCTTCACTCCATACCTGATAGGGAAGAATGTGGTGATACGGATGGACAACAGAGTCGCTGTGACATATATCCAGAGGCAAGGGGGTACGAGGAGTCGCACTCTGATGCAGGAGGTACGCCCTATCATGGAGTGGGCTCAAGTACACCTAATAGACCTGAAAGCGGTATATGTTCCAGCAGCCCAGAACATGCTGGCCGACTATTTGAGCAGGGAGCTTCTCTCCAACAACGAGTGGTCATTGAGCCAACGGGCATTTTCCCTTCTTGCAACAACTTGGGGAACACCAGAAATCGACCTAGCAGCCACACCTGCGAATGCCAAATGTCGGAGATTCCTGTCAAGAGCAGCCTTCCCATCAGCCGAAGGGATGGATTGTCTAACCCATCCGTGGAATTTCAAGCTGGGTTACATTTTTCCCCCAGTACCCTTAATTGCGAGGTTCCTATCCAGGCTTCGGAAATCATCGGCAACTGTAATAGCCATAATTCCTTTCTGGCCGAGGAGGCCGTGGTTCACAACCCTACTACAACTCAGCCTACAACAACCGCTTCCTCTCCCAGTAACATCGGACCTTCTGTCCCAGGGTCAATTTCTACATCCAGCTCCAGAGAAGTTACATCTGACAGCATGGAAATTGAAAGGACTCGGCTGTTAGAGCAGGGATGCTCACAGGAAGTCATTTCTACTCTTCTTCAAGCTAGAAGAAGCACCACCAACAGGACCTACTCACAAGTATGGAATAGGTTTTGTTCTCTGGCTCAACAAAAAAAATGGAACCCAGTATCACCAGAACCTCCTCAAGTTCTAGAATTTCTTCAGTTAGGTATTACCAAAGGCTTAAGCTCTAGTACCCTTAAAGTCCAGATTTCGGCTCTTTCAGCTAAAACAGGCATTAGATGGGCACTACATCCTCTAGTGATTCAGTTCATGAGAGCCTGCTTAAAAATCAGACCTCCAAAAAAACCCACATTTCCACCATGTAATCTCTCTACAGTACTCGATGCATTATCCAAACCTCCTTTTTGGCCGACTGAGACAATTTCACTTTGGAACCTGACTCTGAAGGTAACCTTCCTTATCGCCATTACATCTGCGAGAAGAGTTTCAGAACTTAAAGCATTACTTATAACAGAACCTTACCTAGTCTTCTATCCCGATAGAGTGGTGTTGAGGCCTTCAGAACGTTTCACTCCCAAGGTATCATCTTCTTTTCATTATAATCAAGATATCAACCTTCCATCCTTTATTAATAACCAAGGGGAACCGCATGCATTGGACGTTAAAACTATCATTTCCAGCTATTTGGAATCTACAGCCTCTTTCAGAAAATCAGATACTCTTCTCATAATTCCTCACGGTCCTAGGAAAGGTCATCCAGCAACTTCCCGAACAATCGCATCCTGGCTAGTCAACACCATTAAAAAGACATATTCATCTCAGCAGCTAGCCATCCCAGAAGGCATCAAGGCACACTCAACCAGGGCAGTGGCAACTTCATGGGCAGCATATTGCAGAGTTTCACCGGAAACGATCTGTAAGGCAGCTACCTGGTCGTCAAGGCATACGTTTACTTCTCACTATAAAATTGACTCTGCACAACTAACTACAGCGGACTTTGGCAGAGCCATTATTACAGACAATTCCTCAGCTCTTTAGAATAATAAACTTTAATTTGCACCCTCCCGACTGGCGAGTTCTATTTTTATAAGCTATTAATAATTAAAACTTTTTTTTGTTTGCTTTGTTTGTTATTTTTTACACCTTTAACATATATTTACACATTTCACATTAAAAAAAGAGCAAAATGTGAAAAAAAAAAATTTGTTTCATTTGTAAATAACTTTTTAATGCTTTGTACCATTGCTGACAGCTGTAGTGTAAACAAAACAGTTGCGGTAGGTATCGGTAATTGGTATCGGTGAATACTAAAACAAAAAAGTATCAGTACTCTTACATGTAAAAAAAAAAATGGTATCGGTGCATTCCTATTATGTATACAGTATATGTGAGATAGTGACCTTAGACTGTAAATTACTTGAGGACAGGGAGACGTAAATGTACAGTATGTAAGGCACTGTGTAAATTGTTGGTGCTATATACAGTACAGTAAATCCCTATAATAAATAAATAATTTCTATTTCAAGCTTGAATAGTTTACTTCACTGCCACCTACTGTCCAATTATGAATTAGCGATTATTTAAAATTTTAGTGGTTTCATTTGTGCCGCCAGGGGCTCTTTGTATTTAATCTGTTTATGGGGCTGTTGAAAACCTATACACATATTGCATCTATATTTTTTTTGTTGTGACTTTAAAGATGTTGAATTGTCCTACCTACATATTATAGATAAAAAGAAAGAAAAAAAAAACCATGCACCAATAGAAGAAGTGGCAGACCAAATGATCAGAGTACATTTTTTTATCATTTGGTCCAGCGCTCCTTCCATTGGTGTGTGTTTTTCTCCTGTAATCTGCTGGGTACTTTCTGGAGGGGGGCTCTGTGTGAGCAGCCTAACCGGAGCCAGTGACCTCTCACTTCATTGTATGAACTAGCATCAAAGTCCCAACATCTCTTGGATGCTTTTTTCTAGGCATTGTAGATGACAGGGACACTCAACTAAAAAAATAACTACGATTGGTGCTACATCCTAGTTAAGAATTTATTGTCCAAGTTGTTTTTAGCATTTGGGAATATATTACAGAGACATTGGAGTTGATTTACTAAAGGCAAATAGGCTGTTTACTTTAACCACTTCCTGACCGCCTGCCATACATATACCGCAGCAAGGCAACTCTATTGCGCAAAATCACGTACCTGTATGTGATTTTGTCAATAGACACGGGGGGGGGGGCACGCGCCCACCGCTGGAGCCGCGTTCGCTTGCTGGTTGGCCACAGGGGGAGCCAATGAGCGGGCCCAATGGACGCGATGTCCTCCGGCCACCCACGAACGCTCCCCGCAGAGACAGAATGATGGTCTGCCGATATAAACAAGCAAACCGCCGAGCTGTCAGGCATGGACACTGTGATCTAGTGTTCCTGCTAATCAGGAACACGGATCAGAGTGTCCATCATAGGCATGCGCACAGGGTGTGCCAAGTGTGCCCAGGCACACCCTAATCACCCTGTGCAGCATAGATCCCCCCTACTGCCCTAGCTCCCCCCTTTCCCCCGCACCGCTGCTGGCTTCCCTCCTCTCCTGACGGCTGTTGCTGCGGGGATGTTTTAGGATGAATGTGGGAAGGGGCCGGTAAATATGTAATTTACTGACCCCTTCCCTTTCTGAATGTACACAGTGAGCGATTGGTAGTGTGTGTTTGAGATTTGGGGTGCACACCCTAATGCAAAAGGCTGCGCACACCTATGGTGTCCATGCAGTGAGCCCATCCCCCCACACAGTTAGAAACACACTGAGGGAACACTGTTAACCCTTTCATTGCCCCTGATGTTAACCTCTTCCCTGCCAGTGCCATCTATACTGTTTGAGTGCATATTTTTAGCACTGATCACTGTAATAATGTCACTGGTTCCCAAAAAAGTGTCCGCTAGGTGTCTGATTTGTCCGCCGCAATGTCGCAATCCCGCTAATAATCTCTGAGCACTGCCATTATAAGTAAAAAAAGAAAAAACAGTAAAAATGCCATAAAAATATCCCCTATTTTGTAGACACTATAACTTTTGCATAAACCAATGAATATACAGTGGAACCTCAGATTACGAGCATAATCCGTTCCAGGAGTATGCTCATAATCCAAAGTACTCACATATCAAAGCGAGTTTTCCCATTGAAGTGAATGAAAACGAAAATAATTTGTTCCGCACTGACTTCAAAGGGATGCAATACCGCATGCATGCGGCCAGAGGTGTAGGCACCGGAGAGCCTCGGAAAGGGCCGAAAAGGCCCGAGCACACTTCGGCTGACCTCGGAAAGACTCCGTTCACAAGCTTTTCCGAGGTTTGCCAAGGTCAGCCGAACTGTCCTCGGGCCTTTCCGCGCATTTCCGAACGCCGACGATCGGCGTTGTTCGTCTCCGGCGCCCCCCACCTTTGGGCCTGAATCCTGCTCGTTTTGCGAGACATCACTCAATATGTATAATAGCAAACAGTCAAAAATTTCGTTTTTTTTTTCAAAATTGTCTGTCTTTTTTGTTTATAGCACAAAAAATAAAAAACGCAGAGGTTATCAAAAACCACCAAAAGAAAGCTCTATTTGTGGAGAAAAAAAAAGACATCCATTTTTTTTGGGTACAGTGTCGCACGAATGCGCAATTGTCAGTTAAAATAACGCCGTGACGTATAGCAAAAAATGGCCTGGTCAGTTAGTAAATTGTTTTTTTAAAAAGGCCAATATACAAGTTGCCAGATCTGATCTGTAGTTAAATGTTTCTAAAAAACTAAAACAATTCAGAGCAAGTATGAAATTAATTTGTTTTCCTTTAAAAACAATCACATTGTTTAGATGCCATAAAATGATCTTTCCAGAGATAATATTGCATGGCATTGTAAGTCATTTGTATGTGGAATATTCAAATATAATGCAGATACTTTAAAAGTAATCCAAAACTTAGTAATAAGAAGTCACATATCATTTTGACAGAAGGTCAGTGGTATCTCATATACAACATAATTAACCAACTTCCCACTCAGTCCCGGCATCTCTATAACTGGGTCTTTATGCATAAGGGATGGGAAGGACTGCCCAATTACATGACCACTTGGCCGTCACAGTGGTCAAATAATCGGAAGCCGATCCAGCCACTTCCTGATCATTACTAGAGACTGGGAGCTATGACAGCTTGTTCACTGTGCTGTCCATGGACACATATGTGTGGCATGTGGGTGTTAAAGCCCACCCTCTTTGTCATGGCACATTTGGGTTATATGGGCAGCACCAGGTTAATGAAAAACTTTTGACAATGGACATCAACATTATGAGAACAATTTTGCTCTGCACAAAAAGGTCAGCCAAAACAGGAACTGATTACTGCATTTTTGCATGCATTTTTTAGATGCATTTGTAAAAAAACATCCTTCATGAGGGTTTGGTATGGATATCAAAAGGGATCCAATGCAAAAATGAAATGGAATGGAGTCCCCCAAATTCTATACTCTTTGAGTCTGGTAGATTTTAAGAGGGAACCCCACCCAAAAAGAAGCATGGGGCCCCCTTAAAATCCATACCAGATACTTATTTGAACATTACAGGCCAGGAGATGGAGGGAAGGAGCA
The DNA here is from genome assembly GCA_037952835.1 of Lithobates septentrionalis. Taxonomy (NCBI): domain Eukaryota; kingdom Metazoa; phylum Chordata; class Amphibia; order Anura; family Ranidae; genus Lithobates; species Lithobates septentrionalis. The sequence continues at coordinate 452,939 of JBBDGP010002387.1, forward strand.
TGCACACCCCTCCTCTTTAACCACATCAAGCTACAGTGCCTTGAAAAAGTATTCATACCCCTTGAAATTTTCCACATGTTGTCATGTTACATCCAAAAGCTTAATGTATTTTATTGGGATTTTATGTGATAGATCAACACAAAGTGGCACATAATTGTGAAGTGGAAGAAAAATGATAAATGGTTTTCCAAATATTTTACAAATAAATATGTGAAAAGTGTGGCATGCATTTGTATTCAGCCCCCTGTTGGGAAGATGCCTCACTCTGTGTTCTGGATGGGGAGAACATTGCCGGGAAGGGAACGCCGGTGTATTAATTGGGACATAGGAGAGTTTGTTTCTTTGTCCTAAAGGATACCATTGTAACGTTAGTCATGGAAGTAGGATGTTCTATTAACCTAACAGTAGGTAGAAGAGCATGGTATACCCTGGGAATAGTCTCTGAAATCCAGGCACAGGGATGGAATTTTGTGGTTTGTCATTGTTTCAGGGTTATATGTGTTAGACTCAACATTTATATAGAAGGGTCTCCCATTTATCTATGCAAGTTGAGGGACAAATTGATGGTAAGGCCTCTTCGTACAAGTTAGAGGCTTTGTTGCCAATTCAGAGACCTGAAATACCGCTAATGTGCCAAAATTGTGATAGGAAAGGCCATTATGAGCAAGCCTGCCTAATCCCGACCCGTATTTACAGTAAAGAGTTATAGGAGGTGGGGAGAGGGATGCGTAATTTGATGGGTCACGTATATATACATATATTATGGTAATGGGTTGATTTATGTTATGGTATAGTGTGATATATGTGTATTTTAGGTTAGTAATATGGGTGAGTAAGGCTCTCCTCGATACTCTGTATCTGAAAGCTGGTTAATATGATGACTAATAGTTGTCCTGTGGACAGATTCTCCCACCTGAGCTGTAGATCTCTGCAGCTTCTCCAGAGTTACCATGGGCCTCTTGGCTGCTTCTCTGATTAATGCTCTCCTTGTCCGGACTGTCAGTTTTGGTGGACGGCCATGTCTTGGTAGGTTTGCAGTTGTGCCATACTCTTTCCATTTTCAGATGATGGATGGAAGAGTGCTCCGTGAGATGTTCAAGTTTGGGATATTTTTTTATAACCTAATCCTGCTTCAAACGTCTCTACAACTTTATACCTGACCTGTCTGGTGTGTTCCTCTGCTGTTTGTTCACTAAGGTTCCCCAACAAACCTCTGAGGGCTTCACAAAACAGCTGTATTTATACTGAGATTAAATTACACACAGGTGGACTCTATTTACTAATTAGGTGACTTCTGAAGGCAATTAGATTTTAGTTAGGGGTATCAGAGTAAAGGGGGCTGAGTACAAATGAATACAAATGCACACCACACTTTTCAGATATTTATTTGTAAATAATGTTGAAAACCATTTAACATTTTCCTTCCACTTCACAATTATGTGCCACTTTGTGTTGGTATATCACATAAAGTCCCAATAAAATACATTTATGTTTTTCGTTGTAACATGAGGAAATGTGGAATGCCCCGTACACACGGTCGGACTTTGTTCGGACATTCCGACAACAAAATACTAGGATTGTTTCCGACGGATGTTGGCTCAAACTTGTCTTGCATACACACGGTCACACAAAGTTGTCGGAAAATACGATCGTTCTAAACGCGGTGACGTAAAACACGTACGTCGGGACTATAAACGGGGCAGTGGCCAATAGCTTTCATCCCTTTATTTATTCTGAGCATGCGTGGCACTTTGTCCATCGGATTTGTGTACACACGATCGGAATTTCCGACAATGGATTTTGTTGTCGGAAAATTTTATATCCTGCTCTCAAACTTTGTGTGTCGCAAAATCTGATGGAAAATGTGTGATGGAGCCTACACACGGTCGGAATTTCCGACAACAAGGTCCTATCACACATTTTCCGTCGGAAAATCCGACCGTGTGTACGGGGCAGAACACTTCAATGGGGTATGAATACTTTTTCAAGGCATTGTACATGCCCTCAACATGGGGGGGGGGTGCCCATGTTGATAGGGACAAGGGACCCTTACCCACAACCCTGGCCCAGTTGTTGTGGAGGTCTGCAGGCAGGGAGATTATCAAAGTTTGTAATAAGAGGGCCCCCAGACACCAGGCCCCTTCCTATGGAAATTAGTATGGTAGAACATAGTATGCCTACTCATTAACAAAAAAACTTAAATACACTGCCACTTTTTAAAAGAAAATACCTCAAAAAAGTTTAATGATGCAAACCTATCGCCAATCACATTGTCCATCAATGCAGATCCAAATCAATCTCGATGAACAATGCCCATTTACATAGCTCCCAAATGTCCCTGATTTTGAGGGACTGTCCCTGATTTGGAACAAAGTCCCTCTTTCCTCCTCATTTGTCCTTCATTTTGGTCTGATCTTTATGGATATAAAATGCACATTTTTATCTTTCAAAAAGTGTTTCCCAGTGCTAAACCTTTCATCCAATTTCTAAATGTCTGCATCTGTAAATTTAAAAAGCTAATAATAAAGTAATAGTAGTGGTAAAAAAAGAGCACTTGTGAGTTTAAAGTGATTGTAAACCTTTTTTTTTTTTTTTTTTTTTTTTTTTTTTTAATAAAAAACATATCATATATACCTCCACTGTGCTGTTAATTTTCCACAGTGTGGCCCCGAAACTTGTCTTCTAGGGTCCCCTGGAAGACAAGGCGGTGGCGCTTGCGGCTTCTCCCCACATCTATAACCCCCTAGGAGAAGTGCTCTCCCTGGGGGTTACCTTGCGGGCACGCTCCCAAGCAGTGGCGGCTGGTGCTCAAAATTGGCGTCCAATCACAGCGCCTGTCGTTTCAGCCAATCAGGTGACAGGTAACAGATCCAAGCACCTGATTGGCGGAGAGGCGTTTTAGTGTTAGGAAAGCGAATATTCATTCGCTTTTCTAACACAGCTGAGTGACCTGCGAGCGCCAAGCATGTAATGGCATGGCGCTCACAGGTCACCTTTTTTGACGCCCATTAGAGCCTATGACTCTAATCAGGTACTTCAAAACCAACCCGCCGCTGAATTACAAAAAAGGGCCAGGCGCCTGAATAGGGGGTGGCAGCGGCGGCCATAGATAGATTCATGCAATGCATGAATCTATCTATTGGTGCTAGAGGGGAGTGGCAGGAGAGAGGGGGAGGCACCCATGCGCCCTTAATGCAAGGGCCGCCACTGCTCCGAGTCCAACATTTGCGCCCATAGACACAGAATGCCGGACTCGACCCCGTCCCCAGGGTCATCGGATTTGATTGACAGCAGCGGGAGCCAATGGCTGCGCTGCTATCAATTGTATCCAATCAAGAGCCGAGAACCCCGAGCAGAGAGGTACAGAGCGTCTTCGCTGAGGGAACGAAGGGCTCAGGTCAGTAAAATGGGGGGGCTGGGCGGGCCGGTCAGTGTCAAAAGTTTTTCACCTTAATGCATCCTATGGGGTTGTAAATACGAGGGTTTACAACGCCTTTAGTAAAGCGGAGTTCCACCAAAAAATTGAACTTTCGCTTTAAGTGAAGGCGACCCCCTGACATGCCACATTTAGCATGTCATTTTTTTTGGGGGGGGGGGGGGGGGAGCAGATACCTTCTTTTTACAAGAGATGAGCGGGGCTTCGTTCACCCGCATCGTTGAACCATGGGACAGGTGAGTGTCCGATTATTAAAAGTCAGCAGCTACACTTTTTGTAGCTGCTGACTTTTATATGGGTGGAACTCCGCTTTAATATTTTTTGTATAATTCTCCTTTAAGGGGACTTGGTAGGGGGAATGTGTCCTATGCCTACATACTTTTGGTAATACAGTGCCTTGCGAAAGTATTCGGCCCCCTTGAACTTTTCAACCTTTTGCCACATTTCAGGCTTCAAACATAAAGATATAAAATTTTTATTTTTTGTGAAGAATCACCAACAAGTGGGACACAATTGTGAAGTGGAACGAAATCTATTGGATTGTTGAAACTTTTTTAACTAATAAAAAAATGAAAAGTGGGGCATGCAAAATTATTCTGCCCCCTTGCGGTAATACTTTGTAGAGCCACCTTTTGCTGCGATTACAGCTGCAAGTCGCTTGGGGTATGTCTCTATCAGTTTTGCACATCGAGAGACTGAAATTCTTGCCCATTCTTCCTTGCAAAACAGCTCGAGCTCAGTGAGGTTGGATGGAGAGTGTTTGTGAACAGCAGTTTTCAGCTCTTTCCACAGATTCTCGATTGGATTCAGGTCTGGACTTTGACTTGGCCATTCTAACACCTGGATACGTTTATTTGTGAACCATTCCTTTGTAGATTTTGCTGTATGTTTGGGATCATTGTCTTGTTGGAAGATAAATCTCCGTCCCAGTTTCAGGTCTTTTGCAGACTCCAACAGGTTTTCATCCAGAATGGTCCTGTATTTGGCTGCATCCATCTTCCCCTCAATTTTAACCATCTTCCCTGTCCCTGCTGAAGAAAAGCAGGCCCAAACCATGATGCTGCCACCACCATGTTTGACAGTGGGGATGGTGTGTTGAGTGTGATGAGCTGTGTTGCTTTTACGCCAAACATATCGTTTTGCATTGTGGCCAAAAAGTTGGATTTTGGTTTCATCGGACCAGAGCACCTTCTTCCACATGTTTGGTGTGTCTCCCAGGTGGCTTGTGGCAAACTTTAGACGAGACTTTTTATGGATATCTTTGAGAAATGGCTTTCTTCTTGCCACTCTTCCATAAAGGCCAGATTTGTGCAGTGTACGACTGATTGTTGTTCTATGGACAGACTCTCCCACCTCAGCTGTAGTTCTCTGCAGTTCATCCAGAGTGATCATGGGCCTCTTGGCTGCATCTCTGATCAGTCTTCTCCTTGTCTGAGCTGAAAGTTTAGAGGGACAGCCAGGTCTTGGTAGATTTGCAGTGGTCTGATACTCCTTCCATTTCAAAATGATCGCTTGCACAGTGCTCCTTAGGATGTTTAAAGCTTGGGAAATCTTTTTGTATCCAAATCCGGCTTTAAACTTCTCCACAACAGTATTACGGACCTGCCTGGTGTGTTCCTTGGTCTTCATGATGCTCTCTGCGCTTTCAACAGAACCCTGAGACTATCACAGAGCAGGTGCATTTATACAGAGACTTGATTACACACAGGTGGATTCTATTTATCACCATCAGTCATTTAGGACAACATTGAATCATTCAGAGATCCTCGCTGAACTTCTGGAGTGAGTTTTCTGCACTGAAAGTAAAGGGGCCGAATAATTTTGCACGCACCACTTTTCAGTTTTTTATTTCCTAAAAAAGTTTAAAATATCCAATAGATTTCGTTCCACTTCACAATTGTGTCCCACTTGTTGGTGATTCTTCAAAAAAATAAAAATTTTATATCTTTATGTTTGAAGCCTGAAATGTGGCAAAAGGTTGAAAAGTTCAAGGGGGCCGAATACTTTTGCAAGGCACTGTAGGTGTCCCTTGTACCCATTTCAAAAACTTGGGAGCGACTATACTATTAATATTAATTATTAAACAGAGTGCAGAGTAACGGGCTATCAGCACCACTCAGCGCCAAATTAGTTTGAAAGAAACGCAATTAAATGATATGTGATATGTAGCAAGGTCTCCGGCCTTGTCCAGTCTAATTAGGACCTCCAAGACCAAAGATAGCTGACATCCTTCTATATGTAGTGGATTTCGAGGCATAGTGGGTGCAAAGATGGTGAAAGTCAATGGGCGCCAGACACTTCTTGGATGTAAAATTTAATTCTTTTGACAGTCCTTTTTGTATTTTTGGGGGAAAGAGGGTTAGGGCCAGGACACCCTTAAGTAGTTATAGATTCAATTGGCAGACTCCGAGACTTCAATAGGAAGACAGCCGTGCAGGAAAAGGCCCCAGCAAGGCACCACATCTGCACATGCAGGAATGCTGTCTCCCATGGTAACAGTCTTTAACAGTTCCTAACTCAACAGAACAGTCCTTACAGCTTCACTACAACTGCCTCTTGTATTTCAACACTGAGCTCCCGGTCTCTCACTAGACCCTCTGATTCACTGACTCTGAATCCCTTGAGCTCCTCCAAGGTTTGCGGTGGTATCCCCTCAAGCGTCACCCACGCTTCCCTGCTGGGTCCCTAGCTTGGCACTCCAGATACTTCTCAAGCTTCACCCCTGCTAACCAGCTCGGTCCCTGGCTTGACTCACAAGGCTGCTCTGCAAGCATCTCCTCCGCTGCTTGGATCCCTGACTTGATCACCGCCTGAAGTTTCCCGATTCTCCACTGTGCCCATTCCGTGAGAATATTTCCGGTACTTGCTTCAGTTACTCACTGTAGTCACTGGTAAAGGTGGTTGGTCCCTTAGTGGCAACAGCTTCCCTTCTACCTCTGACCACTGACAGGTTCTCCGGCCGACAGAACCATCACTTCTGGTTGGACTGTAAGCCGCAGTCCCAACCCCGCGCTGCCCTCTTACTTCTGGATAGGCCCTTACACAGCCCGGCAACCAGATGCCCCCCTGGGATAGACCCAATCTCTGGCCTAGCAGCCCGGAGCGTACGACACACGTCCACCCAGACAGGTGGCACAGAACAGAGATCACCTGACTCCACCCAAATATATAGGTGCTCCCAGCAAGCCAAAGGATTCTAGAAAACCCCTGCCCATTGGCTGGGATACCCCATATACCCATAACTTGACCTTGGGTCATATCTAGTACCACCAAGTACCCAGCCACCTAGTGGTAGAAGAGAAAAGTGCAACAAAGCCAAACTTAGGGAGAAATCAATAGACCTCTATCAATCATCAATGATAACTACTCCTGGTGAGTAAATTTGTGAGGAGCTCCCTGCCTAAGTTGCAGGGTGATACATCCTCCCGCTGCCCAAAAAACGACGTCTCGGAGTTTGCAGAATAAGTAATTTTCCAGCCCTCAAACCTGAGACCGAACATCCTGGCAAGAACTGGGATGAGTGGGAAAACAGAAAAGGGTTAACAGTATAACAGTAGAACAACATATGTGTGGTATCACATGAAAATAGTCACGTATGACATTCAAGTATCAAAAATAGTTATGTACATTTTTAAAGCAATTAAGCAATAATGCTATCACCTAACTATCTATCTAATATATACAGTCGTAACAATATACAGAGGGTTAGGGTTGTCATCCGACTAGATCCCTGTCTCTCCTTAGCCAAGGAAGACGCACGACACGATACAACAACACGTGAAAGAGAGAAATCAAAACAATGCAAAGGCATCCTACCCTATAAGAACATGCAATATGTACACAGTGATTTGAACGGATCCTCAGCTGAGGGCAGCAAGACAATTTAAAAACATCCTATACATGTCTACATTTTTTACATCTTGAAAGCAGGCCCCATTCTCATCGAGAATGCCACCCCCTTTCCTGATCAGCATATAACTATAAACTTCAGTAATGCTTTAATCAGTAACAGTCCTGACGTATGTGTATTATGAGTCCATTATTTGAAGAAATATGCAATCATTTCCCTATCACAGCCTATTCTAACTAGCTACATGCTCAGTGCCCATGACAAGTTACCGTCCATTAACTTTTCTTCAAATGGACTACATTACCCAGCAGTTCCTTTTTTTTCTTCCAAAGGCAACTCCGGGCAAAAGGGCATGGCTGCATCTCAGGCAACAAGCAGCCAAGTTATGGTGCAAGGGACCATACTTCGGGACACAGGTCCCCTTGCAAAGACATCTCCGGTCTGTCCAGATGACAGCTGAAGACAAAGAGATTCTTCTTCATCATTTGCAAACACAATCTGCTGAAGTCCACAGATCACTCTTCAGGGTGTGACACCTCAACAACTTCAATTCTAGCCAACGTGGCTCAGATGATCATTTCCTGTAATTGCCGGTAGCATCCAGTCCAGCACAGTTCTGGCAATACAGGTTTATGGGGTGTTCCCAATGAACAACACTTTAAATGGGTGTGCAAGGTAATTGTCAGCATAGCGTCCTTGACATCACGCAACCCATATTTTGAATCCACAAAGTCATGGTATCAAAACCATCCATGTTGATCTTCCTGCCATAACCCCATGTATTCAATACTGACAGATACTTTACAGACATTTTGGGTGACAACTTCAAAAAGTCTGTCTTAAGAGGGATCTGAAGGAACCCACGCACTGCTTCGTCCACCCATTGCATTTCCTTCTCAGAGATCTCCTCTTCCAGATGAGGAGGAATGTAGGGGTATAAATACCCGTAATCTTCAGAGAGTCCCGGAGCAAAAGACAGAAGAGAAATGGGCGCAGGGACGGCATGACAGTGCTGGACAGCACAGTGGCCGTTTTTAGAGCAGTGTTTCCCCTTTTAGAAAAGGGGAAGGGTCTTGGAGAAGGCGGTGCCCAGAGCTTAGAGAGGAAAGGTGAGGGGGGAAGTGACGTCAGTCGAAGACGGAGGAGGAAGCGATTAGACGCCTCACCCTCACCGCTCCTGGTCCCAGCAGTTCAGAGGCAGCATGGAGGCGTGACAAGTCAGTTCAGAGCGGCGGTGGCTGCACTAAGGGTGGCCTGGCTGAGACCCCTGATGACAGATGGGGCAAGGGACGGCAGTGAGGTGACAGACGGGGGGGGGGTGCGGCAGCACCTCGTGTGCGGCGGTCACGGCCGCTGGTCAGGTACAGCTCGGCTGCAAGCTCTGCAGGCACATTGGCTGAGACAACAAGAAGCTGAGGGGAGTGAACCCCCGTCCCCCAGAGCACGGTGGAGACAGAGGACCAGATGCGGAGAGTAGAGAGGGAACCGGCAGATGAGCGGGGGCAGGTGGGGGGGGAGCCCGGTGCAGATCACGGCTCTTCTCCCATGGCTTGTCAGGGACGCATAGTGCAGTTGGCCGGGGCTGTGGGGGAAGATCATGGCACACAGCCGGCCCAGCATAGGTACACAGAACTTCAAGATGGTGGTCAGACAGCACGCATGGACACACCCCTACGCAGCCTGGTAGAGGGTCCACGAGGAACACAGGGTGGTGGGGGAGCGCCGGCAGAGGTCGGGCGACGTGTACCCAGCCCAGCAGTAGGCGCAGGAGCCCGTCATGGGGGACAAAGAGCGGGGTCTGGCCGGACGGGTCGGAGAGTTGAGCGAGCACCGCACCGCAGACCCACACGGCAAACGGAGCGGGCATATCGGGGATGCAGCCGGCTGGCGGTCGGATGGCATTTGACGGCGACAGATCTGAAGATGAACGGTCTGGGTCGGAGGGTGCCGATGAACAAGGACATCCAGCGACGGGGGTTTCCGCAGTGATGGCTGGCGGGCGCTTGCTTGGGCAGCCTGGTGAGTAAAACTTTACTTTTATTTATACTTTAATACATAGTCTATTGGGGCAGGGTGGTAGACATGGGCCATCAGGTTAAGGGGTAATGGCAAGGGCTGGGGGTACGGGGTTCCCTGGTTTATCGCATAGGGCCCCCGGATAGCTGGGGTAAGACAAGGGGTGAAAGAGAGGACTCGGTCGGACTCCGAGAAAAGGGAAATATACATTTGTTTGGAGTGCCCCCCAGGCGCCCCATGTGCAGATAGAAATAATAGCAAATGGGAAAAGGTAGAGGAGTAGAGATATTTACTTTATCGCCTCCAGGGAATGTTCAACCTGGCCATGTTGAAACTAGAAGGAAGCAAACAGGACTAGGAACAACGGAGATATCGGTTGATTCCTCGTACCTTTGCCACTTGGCTACAGGCATTTACAATATGGGAGAGTGTGCTGGGGTAGAAAGACCCCTGGAACACGGCGTGGCTCGGTTAGTTTATGGGTGGGCCGTTAGGGTGACACACAGGCCTTACGGCAGTGTGGTTTGGCTCAGGTAGGACGAATAGTTTGGCAATGGATATCCGCCCTACCGTCCCTACGCTGGCCCATGATGATATCAGCCAGTGGATGAAGCTGTATTACAGCGTTGTTGGGCTCCGTATAAGTTTTTCCAGGCAAGTGTAAAGCAGGGACAAAATGTCGAGTCAAAAAGGATGCTTCTGTATTCAGTAGATACCCTTACTTAGTAGCGGCTCAGATGTCAAGAGCTGGGTTTTTCACTAACGGTTTTTTATAATAACTGGTTCATTGATGACGGTCCCACCAGAGGCTGAGAATTTTCGGGTGGCCCTGCTTCAACCAACAATATTTTTGGAAACCAGGGAAGAAGTTTTTTGCTTTCAGGTTCAGGGCCTGCCCCCCCCCCCCCCCCCACCTTTTTATAGGCCGCTTCTGGCAGGTGTGGTCTCTCCACTGGAAGTGGTTCCCTAGAAAGAGCCCAACCAGTTTGGAATATGCATCACAAGGCCTTTCCGAAAGGTGGGTCGGTCAGTGTATCACGTTTCTCTTAAAGTAGGGGGGGAGTAGTAATGTACGATTTTATTTTATATGCAGCGGTTGCATGGGAGTGGCGGTAAGGGTCATTTTAGGCCGAATCGGACACTGAATTGGCCTTCTGGATATTGCTGGGCATTCTGCCAGCTGTTGGCTGATGGCTGCACATAAGGGGACATAATAGGTGGATCATTGAATGCTGATGGGCTGCCTCAGCAAGTGGGCCTTCGTTCAAGCGTTCAGCTCTTTCTTAAGGGCAGTTCGGGATGTTTTTTCTGGTATTTACTCGGTCATGCCTTACCTGGATGGGTTTGGATGTGCTGGCGCGGCGAGTTACAATATTTGCGTCATCTTGTGGGGATGCCACAACGTCGGGCGGAACATTTCGGTAGTTCCTTCAGCTCCAGGGAAGAAATAGTGTCCCACGCAAACATTACATTCCTGGTAATTGCAACGGATTCTCTTGGGATGGAATTTGTGCTGACTAGGGACATAGATTGAGAGGGGGAAAAGACGAGGTAAAGGGACTCTTAGGGTACGCAAGGTACAACTGCGTCAAATTCATGAAGAGCTGGGAAAAATTGATGGTTGTTTGCCGCATAATACCCATGGGTAGGGTTCAATTTGCCTTTGGCTGGCGGCAGCAACTGCGGGATTACGGGCTCTCACTCACTTGGTGGGTCTTACTTGGGTCTTGGGTCTTAATGCGTTACTTGGAACTGTTCACGTATTGTACAAGCTCCACGGGGTGGGTTCCTGGTTTCAGGGGACCATTGAGGGATTCTTGGTGTCCCCCAGCTGGTTTATGGACCGGGTGGCTGCAGAACCTGTTTTCTTGTGAAATTGTCCCAATTGTAGTGGTATGGGCGTAATCCTTCCGGAACAAAAGGGTCTGTCGCGAATGGAGACTATCTGGGGGTGATACAGGTGGTTAGTCGACTGACAGCGGCACCTCCCGGTGGTCAGGGCGTTGCGCCATGGGGGACTGCGCTGCTTACAGGGGATGCATACATCTACTCTGTACAATTATCAGGTATTGTTAACATTTTGGCTGAAGCTGTGTCTCGTTTTCAGCGGGACAGGGTCCGGGATTTTGGCATCAGAAGCGGGTTTTTACTTGGGACGGCAGCAAAGAGGTTCAAGCAACTTGTCAGTAAGGCCACATGGTATGCCTACTACAAAAGGCATGGCAGGAATGGTTTTGTTTGCTCCACGGGAATGTATGGCCCCTTAGGGCTATGTCGTAGTCGATGCGGTTCTCTATCTCATTGATATGGTATCAGAATGGGGTATCTCGGGAGCTGTCATTTAATACATGTTGGCTGATTTGGCTTTTCCTTTCAGTAAAAAAGGCAACGGTACCATAACACAGAGTTTTGGGGAAAACAGACGGTGTAAGGGTACAGTATGGGCACAATGTAGAGGGTTGGTGGGTGCCCGGTCTCCTTGGTAGATGTTCCAGGCTTTGTATTCTAGTTTTTGGAAAGGTTTACAGCCCTCGTTATGCATGGGCTTTATTTCAGGCAGCATTTGCACTAGCTTTATGTGGTCGGGACATGCGGCCCGGGGGGGGCGCGGTCTCCTTTTTGGTAGTGAGGACAGGTTCTTCCTTATCAAAGTTTCAGGTTGTAGCGGGATCAGACGATGTGGTTAGCAGCTGGTTATGTTCCAAAAAGTTTTTTCTCTGTTCATTCCTTTCGGATGGGAGCAGCCACAGAGGCGTCCAGGGCAGGTCTGAGACAGGACTCAGTTTGGCGCATGGTAGGTGGGACTCGGATAGATGTAAGGGTGCATTCTCTCACCGCGGATGCGATAATATGTTTCACAGGGGCTTTGGGCCGTGGTAATAATGTATTGGTAATTGATATTTAAGAGGTTTGTGTTGTCATTTAATAATGTATTGGTAATTGATATTTAAGAGGTTTGGGTTGTCATTTAATTTTGTCGGTAATATGTTTCACAGGGGCTTTGGGCTGTGGTAATAATGTATTGGTAATTGATATTTAAGAGGTTTGTGTTGTCATTTAATTTTGTCCACAGATCGTAGGTTGGACTGGTTGGTATACTTGGTCATTCTTAAGGATTGGGGGTCAGAAGAGTGGTGGTTCGGCCGAACGGTAGGCAGGCATGTATCCCCAAGCTGGAGGCTCAGGCCAGGGGCATCGGGGTCCCTGGCATGTGGTGACTTAAGCTGTTGGGGGAAGTAGGCAGGATTCTCCTGTTTGCACAGGGCTCCGAGAATTTTAATGTTACTTGTGAGGGAAAACTGTATGGTAGCCATACCTACGAGGGACAGTACTGGTGACGTGAACTTGTGAATATATGTTTATGTGCGGCTTGCCCAGGTATGGTTCTAGTACGGTTTGATATGGTGGGCAGGAGGTCATGTCAGTGGGCATGGTCATTTACGAAGGTGGACAAGGCTTGTATAAGGAGTTGAGTAGGTTTCATCTAAAGAGGGTTGGCCATACGCCATAGAGATCTGGAGGCGGATACGTGTAGGTATCTGCGAAGTGATGGGGTACATCTGAATGTGGTGGTACATCTCCACGAGGTGGGGACAGTTTTGTTGAGAATGGACCTTCAGGTAGGCATGTAGCGAGAGCTGAGGTTGTGGGGGCGCACGCAAGGGTAAGGGGTTACCCCTTTCGTGCTGTGGCAGTGTTGGGTCGCTGGAGAAGGAGAAGATAGAGGTTACATGTATGGAACATGTGGTACCCATCCATGGGATGGGGGTTGTTTTCTGGTACCCATCCATGGGATGGGGGTTGTTTCTGGTACCCATCCATGAAAGGATGGGGGTTGTTGCTGGTACCCATCCATGAAAGGATGGGGGTTGTTTCTTGTACCCATCCATGAAAGGATGGGGGTTGTTTATCGTACCCATCCATGAAAGGATGGGGGTTGTTTCTTGTACCCATCCATGAAAGGATGGGGGTTGTTTCAGGTACCCATCCATGAAAGGATGGGGGTTGTTTCTGGTACCCATCCATGGGATGGGGATTGTTTCTGGTACTTTCAGGTTATGAGGGGTTAACCTGGGAGGGTTAAAAAGGGTAGGTCACTGCGAAGGTTGGGTACCACCTCCGAGTCAGGGGTTTCCGACTGGAGGCCTAAAGTTTACAAAGAAGTTATTCGCAGTGATCAGTGGTATGTTGTTTCCCTTTATGACACTATAAGTATATTCAAAGTTTAATGGTTATTTATGAATATGGTATTGATTTAATTGTATAAGTTGTTAATAAAAGGCCGTCAAGGCCATTTACTCCAAAACCTGGTCAAGTCATTTGTGAAGGATTTGGAGGGAGGGAAGTTTTGGGGATAAAAAGGGTGATCAAGATACTGGGCTTAAGTCCTACAAATGTCAAGAGAGTCCCGGAGCAAAAGACAGAAGAGAAATGGGCGCAGGGACGGCATGACAGTGCTGGACAGCACAGTGGCCGTTTTTAGAGCAGTGTTTCCCCTTTTAGAAAAGGGGAAGGGTCTTGGAGAAGGCGGTGCCCAGAGCTTAGAGAGGAAAGGTGAGGGGGGAAGTGACGTCAGTCGAAGACGGAGGAGGAAGCGATTCCCACCCACCCGCCCTGAGTTTGTTAAGAATGGGGGGTAAGGGCGGGGCGTGTCCAAGATGGCGACCGGGATGGACACATAGTTGAGAGGCTCCAGCACCTTGCCGGCTAATAATCCTGTTTTCCTGCGGATTTTTATAACCTGGAATCACCCAGACACAGCAGTGAACCGACAGACCTGGTATGCCCTATAACCGCCGCTCAGCCGCTCACAAGAAGCCCTCTACAGCCCGCAATACTCCCCGTGGCGGGAAAACTGATAGCAGTCGGACGGCCAATATGGCGTCACAGACCGAGGAAGCGGACCCTGAGATTCAAGATGCAGATCACTTCACAGCGCTGATGCAGGCGATCGGGACCTGCCAAACTACACTGACTGGCAAAATCGATAAAATACAGCTGGAGATGGGTCTTATCCGTAAGGACATGGACAAATTCAGAACCCGGCTGTCGGAGGTGGAGCGCCGCGTGGGGGACACGGAAGACGTGCTGGGTGAACACACATCAGCCCTCCGAACCCTCACCACTAAAGTAAAGGCATTGGAGTACCGTGCGGAAGACGCGGAAAACCGCAACAGGAGGAATAACCTCAGAATTATTGGCCTTCCTGAGAAAGCTGAAGATCCTGATCCAGTTGGATTTACCGAACGCCTTCTACGTCAGTTGTTCCCCCAGGCGGCTTTCTCCCCCTTCTTTACGGTGGAGCGCGCCCACAGGATGCCGGCGGCTCGGGGGCCTCCTGGGGCGCCACCTCGCACGCTCATCCTTCGGTTGCTGAACTACAGAGACCGCGATGCTGTGCTGAGAGAAAGTAGGAAGATGGAAGCACTGCGATTCGAGGGGTCCCGCCTGATGATTTTTCCAGACTTCTCCGTCGAGACGCAAAAACAACGCAAAACATTCGACCAGGTGAAGCAAGAGCTGCGCAAAAGAGGCTTCAAATACAGCATGCTTTTCCCGGCCCGTTTACGGGTCCAAGATGGAGAAACACACAGATTCTTTACTGTCCCAGAAGAAGCTGCCAATTGGCTGGACACCATTCCACAACGCTGAAAATGGATCCTAATTGCTACCTGACAGTGGGTGAGTGTCTCTATCCTGCAACACACCTTTATGTGCACCCCCCCTTCTCCTTTTCCTTGCCATTCACTAGTTACTAGTAACTAACGAACTGCTGTGACTGGACAGAAATCGGGGACATGCATACCAACCAGTGACCACGTCACGATGTGATGAACACACCACCTGAACTAACCGACATCATTGCTGAGGCAAAATAACTACTACTTACTATGGAAATTGCATATGACATGATACTGCTGACCAGTCCTTTGAGACACACACCTACACCAGTGCCTGCATTGTGCAGCAAACGGCTACATTGCATCACATATCCCAGTGGGTGAGTTTTTGTTTGCGGTAACGCACTTTTAATTTGTTTTACCCTGCTGGTTTCTGGAAATTAGCCGGTCAGTGATGCTGCTGACGCACAACCCCTTACTCCTTCTGAAGATGGACTTTCATTGTAACAAGATACTCTTGGCCAGAACTATATGATGTAAATATGCACCGCCGCTCACGATGTGACGCATGTTTATATTACACAGGAGAATCGACGGTGCACCCCGTGACTCTAACTCATGCAGACGAATCCCCTGCCCGTATTCTGCTAAAAGGGAGCTGGGAAGAAGTTGCAGGGATCCTTCAATTTTTGAATCCGGGTACACCTTCATTGCCGGCTGGGTAACGGTCGGTGATGAAGGGACCTCCTCTAATATATAAGGGACACAATTCTTCCGCAGGGGAAATGACCTCCCCTTTTCTATTTTCTATGATTATACCTGGATAAGGTTTAGCTGGCGGACACCACGACTGTTAAACAGTTTGTGGGTTTTCTTACTGTGCCTCCAAGGCGCCCTGTTGGCGCATCGCCTCCTAAGGACTTAAAGTCATGATTTGTTTGGGTGATCAAACGCACCTGAGTTTGGGGGGTTGCGTGGGGAGGGGGGGAAGGGGTTTTGTTCAACGGTACACCATGAAACATGTCTGTGTTGATGCTCATATGACAGAATCCTATTTGACCTGTTTGTTAGAAGTAAAAAATGTACTCGATAGTAAATCAGGTATGCTGGATATGTGCCTGGGTCTGGGTGGAGGTCCGGAGGATGGAGGGGTCGAGATGATTGCCCACTTACAAGTATGGCCCCCCTTAGAGTGATATCTTGGAATGTGCGGGGGCTCAATTCCAAATTTAAGAGATCCCTAGTTTTTTCATACCTGAAAAAATACCACCCGCACATTTGCCTACTCCAGGAAACCCATCTTACGGGCTCAAAGATACTTTCCCTCAAGAAACCATGGGTGGGGTCATATTTCCACTCCACATACACCTCCCACTCCCGGGGAGTTAGTGTCCTTATACACAAGGCTCTCCCCTTTGTGCTTCTGGACCTTCGCCTAGACCCAGACGGGCAATATGTAATTATACACGCACTGTGTGACAGATTGGAAATGGTAATAGTAGGGGTATATGTACCACCACCTGCCAAAATGACGATTCTGCATAAAATACAAACTATTATTGCAGGCTATTCCACCCCTAACATAATCATAGCAGGTGACTTCAACATGACCCCCAACCCCAGTGCTGATAAACTACACCCGGGTCAGACGACCGAAACAGCGCTGTCCCATTGGGCGGAGGTGTATGGCCTCTATGACACGTGGAGATGGAAAAATCCACAAGGTAGGAACTTTTCCTGTCACTCTGCTACCCACGCAACATTATCACGTATTGACCTAATCTATATCACTGACCCCCTGCTATCCCGGGTGTCCGCTATCTCCCTTTTGCCGCGTGGCATATCGGACCATACCCCTGTTATGTTGGATCTCTCCGCGGACTCAGCAGCTAGTGCGGGACTGTGGAGACTTTCCAGATACTGGATCACCGATGAGAAACTGGAACCGATAATGTTAATGGAGCTTGGGGAATACTGGACACATAATGATCACACGGCCCCTCCAGCAGTGGTATGGGATGCATTCAAGGCGTTTGCCAGGGGCAGTTATCAGTTTAACATTTCTAAAATTAGGAAAGAGTCGAAACTGGAGCTTTCGACAGCTGAAAAAAGGGCACTAAAACTTGAGACTCAATATACAGCCTCACCAGATCAGGCCACATATACTGATATGCTCACGGCATATAGGGAAGTGGCGCTTATTCGTGCAGCCTCCTGCCGGCGCTTCCTCCTTACCCAGACTCAACGTATATTTGAGCAGGGCGAGCGATCGGGTAGATTGCTAGCCTGGCTGGCAACAGAACGGGCTGGAAGCTCCTGTATTGCAAATATTAGAGATGAGGATAACACTCTGCTCTCTGATCCCGCGCATATCAATGCGCGATTTGAGCGATATTATCAGCAACTCTATACATCCAGAGCAACATACTCCCCTGAGGAATTAAATCTATTCCTCCAAAAGATAGAATTCCCTACCTTAACAGCAGAAGCAAGCCAGACACTAGAAGCCCCCATAACCCTAAAAGAAGTCCAAAGAGCCATTAAGTCACTTCAGGCAGGTAAGACTCCGGGACCTGACGGAATGCCCACGGAGTTTTACAAAACTAATCTGGAAATAATAGGCCCCCACTTCCACTCCATGATCACCAAAGCACTGACTCAACAATGTCTTCCACCCTCAATGATGGAGGCGGTGATTGTTGTTATTCCAAAACCAGGGAAAGACCCGGAAATGTGCTCGTCCTACCGGCCCATATCCTTATTGAACGTGGATGCCAAAATCCTTACTAAGATTCTGGCGGGTAGATTAAACTCGGTGATACTCTCCCTAATACATGGTGACCAGACCGGGTTTATGCCGGGCAAGGGCACCGACATAAATATCCGTAGACTCCATACTAACATAGCGCTGCCCCGTGACCCTAAGGAGAGAGGAGTGGTGGCCTCACTAGACGCCGAGAAGGCCTTTGACTCGGTTGAGTGGGCCTTTCTCTGGGAGGTAATGTCTAAATTTGGATTCGGAACTAAATTTATCAGCTGGGTCAAATTACTCTACAAATCCCCATCGGCCAGGGTTCGAGCGGGTGGTCTCCTCTCCCCCCCCTTCCAACTATGCAGAGGGACAAGGCAAGGATGCCCACTGTCCCCAGGGCTCTTCGCCCTGGCCATTGAACCTATGGCTATATTGCTTCGAACCACATCTGTGGTGAAGGGACTGGAGATGGGACCACTGGTAGAACGTCTCTCGCTATACGCGGATGATACGCTTTTATACCTAGGCGATGATACTCATTCTTTAGTGGCGGCTCTTGAAATAATAAATTATTACGGAGATTTCTCTGGGGTCAAAATTAATTGGAACAAATCTAGTCTGTTCAGCCTCTCTGATAACAATCCCCCCACACCTGACCTGACCCCCCTTCGTAGAGTTACCCAGTTTAGATATCTGGGTATCGAGATATGTAGGGACCTAACCCAATACCTGTCGAATAATCTATACCCAATTCTTCAAACCCTCATTGCAAGATGTCAGGCCTGGAAAACACTTCCACTGACACCAGTGGGAAGAGTGAATCTAATAAAAATGACATTCCTCCCTAAGTTTTTATATATTTTTAGGAACACCCCGGTCCCAATCCCTGTTTCTTTTTTCCGCAAACTAGATGGGGTGATCTCCTCCTTTATATGGGGAGGGAAAACTCCAAGAATTGCGAAAGCTAAACTACAACTTCCCTTATCTTCTGGAGGCCTGGCATTGCCATGCTTTCAGAAATATTACTGGGCGGCAGTGCTAGTCACTGTTCGCTGGTGGTTCAAACAGCCTAGATCAAACCCTGCAGTAAACCTTGAAGCAGCTATACTGGGTTCCTACTCAGCTCTCACGAACCTTGTTTATAGAGGAGTAAAGGCCAGCCCACATGTAACCCTACCAATGCGCACCACACTACAGGTGTGGGATAGGGTCACTGCAGCTATAGCCAAACAAGATACCATCTCCCCTCACACTCCACTATGGGGTAATCCCAAACTTTCACACTTTAGATCCATCCCAGACCCCAGGATTTGGGCTAAATTTGGGATAGTGAAGATTAAGCAGATTATGCCTAACGGGAAAATTCTCCCATTCCCAGAACTCAAAACGACCTACCAACTTCCTTCCTGGATGCTATTCCGATATCTTCAGCTAAAACATGCTACGCAAGCACAGTTCCCCAAAGTGGTTACAGTGGTCCCAAACATGGTGGAAAGCTTTCTTACTTCACGGGGGGTAGACAAGATAATGTCTTCTATATACCTACGCCTTACCTGCGGAGACGCAGAGAAGACCCCACATCTATTACAGATGTGGAAGACAGACATCACTGATCTCTCTGACGAGCACTGGGAACTGGCCATTCAAAATTATATACCGACAGTGATCTCGGCTAGGGATAGATTTATCCAACTTAAGTTTATACACAGAGCTTACTATACACCACAGAAGCTAGCACGAATATATCCTACGCAATCAGAGCAATGTACAAAGTGTCAGCAATCGGTGGGAACGTTTTATCATGTCATCTGGGAGTGCCCTGTCATCCAGGAGTACTGGAAGGGGGTGGTCGAGGAAATTAACTCTGTCACCGATCTTTCTGTGCCCCTGGATCCTAAGATTCTTATCTTGGGAATTACTGAACTGATAACTCACTCCACATATGACAAATTACTACTATTTTACTTATGCTTCTATGCCAGAAAAGCCCTCCTCCAACAATGGAAACTGATGACTCCTCCCACGGTGAATCAATGGCGTGCCCTGGTGGATGCGGTGCTACCCTTGTATAAATTAACATATATGGGTCGCAAGTGTCCCCAAAAATTTGATAAGGTCTGGAAATCATGGGTGAGCACTAGATCACCTTCGGCTTGAATCGACCCATGAAGATAGCTCAGTAAATAAGGATACTGATGGGTGTATGGGTTGACTAACCAGGCCTTGAAATACTCCTTACAAACAGATGATAGAGATACCACTCGCTTATCCAATATGACTGAGACATCAATCACAGGAACTATAGATGAGACCATGTACTTCCCCAAAGAAACCCTGTAGGAATGCTAAGCCCTTCTGTTCGTGTGTACCCAACTAACAAGCCTAATTGACTTGTCATAATCAAATATATACCTGAGAAGACACAGTAACATAACTAGGTCCAATATAATCCCCTTTCCTCCTCCCATTCTTCCCCATCAACCTTATGGTTGACTATTTGGACACTTTTCTATACCAGCATATAGGCCAGGCCAGAGTACCATGCTCCACAGTATACTTCGGAACAGATCTTTATAGCATCATCAAACTGCATTCGTACCAATCAATTGTGACCTATTATTTTCTTTTCCTCTAGATAGATTACAATGCTAAGATATATTTATGATGTACCGTCTTTTGTTTGTTTTCTTTTGTATTATTTTTGTATTTGTTATAAATAAAAACTTTTCTGTTAAAAAAAAAAAAAGAATGGGGGGTAAGGGACAGGTCAGGATGACCCGGCAGTGTTGGGTCGCTGGAGAAGGAGAAGATAGAGGTTACATGTATGGAACATGTGGTACCCATCCATGGGATGGGGGTTGTTTTCTGGTACCCATCCATGGGATGGGGGTTGTTTCTGGTACCCATCCATGAAAGGATGGGGGTTGTTGCTGGTACCCATCCATGAAAGGATGGGGGTTGTTTCTTGTACCCATCCATGAAAGGATGGGGGTTGTTTATCGTACCCATCCATGAAAGGATGGGGGTTGTTTCTTGTACCCATCCATGAAAGGATGGGGGTTGTTTCAGGTACCCATCCATGAAAGGATGGGGGTTGTTTCTGGTACCCATCCATGGGATGGGGATTGTTTCTGGTACTTTCAGGTTATGAGGGGTTAACCTGGGAGGGTTAAAAAGGGTAGGTCACTGCGAAGGTTGGGTACCACCTCCGAGTCAGGGGTTTCCGACTGGAGGCCTAAAGTTTACAAAGAAGTTATTCGCAGTGATCAGTGGTATGTTGTTTCCCTTTATGACACTATAAGTATATTCAAAGTTTAATGGTTATTTATGAATATGGTATTGATTTAATTGTATAAGTTGTTAATAAAAGGCCGTCAAGGCCATTTACTCCAAAACCTGGTCAAGTCATTTGTGAAGGATTTGGAGGGAGGGAAGTTTTGGGGATAAAAAGGGTGATCAAGATACTGGGCTTAAGTCCTACAAATGTCATGCCACTCTTTGGCTACCAGACAAGCCTGCGCAAATTTACCTACTCTAAACACACACAAAAAACTATCTACACTTCTAGCACTAGAGGGTGCTACACATGGTAAAGTGGTTCAGTGTGCTGGATTTGAAAATTGAGTAGTATCAAATTCCCATGCACCCGGAGGACAGGGAGAAGAACGCCCTTATCTGTCCACTGGGATTCTATGAGTTTGACAGGATGCCCCAAGGTCTGTCAGGAACTTCAGCAACTTTCCAGCATCTGATGAAACATACATTAGGAGACATGAATTTGACTGAGGTGCTGGTATACCTAATTGACATCATCGTTTTTAGTAGTATCCTGGAAGAGTACAAGGAATGGCATGAGAAAGTGCTGCAAAGACTTCATGATGAGGGGCTGAAGCTGTCTCTAAAGAAGTACCAGTTTTGCCAGCCGTCTGGGACTTACCTCGGTCACGTTGTCTCTGCTGAGGTAGTGGCCACTGACCCCAAAAAGTTGGAAACTGTCACCTCCTGGCCAAGATAAGTAGATAAGACTGAGATAAGTAATGAGACCGAACTGAGGTCAATCCTAGGGTTCTGTTCTTATAATCAAAGATTTGTGGAGGGATTTGCCAAAATAGCCCAATCCCCCATTAAGCTGCTGAAGATTGAGGCGAGGAAGATGACAGACCAACAAACTAAAGGACCCAGTAAGCCTCAAGAATCAATCCAAGACCAGTGGACAAATCAGTGTGGGCAGACCTTCCATTAGTTTAACCAATGCCCCTGTCCTAGCTTATGTAGTATCAACAGGGTGTTGGATACCTGTGACCAGTTGTGTATGTATACAGAAGCCTCACCTCTGCTGAGAAGAACTATCCCACTCACAAGCTAGATTTCCTTGCCTTGAAGTGGCCTCTAGTGGATACGTTGGAAGACTACCTGTATGGAGCAGACTTTGTGGTCAAGACTGAAAATAATCTGCTCACGCACATCCTACATCCACAGGCAAGTTGGATGCCACTGGACATAGATGGTTACAAGACATGCACTTGTCACAAGTGCATCGTGAAGCTGTCAGGGAAATGGCCGTAGAATGGGCAATCCTGCCAGTACCCATCATGGTTGCGCCAGGCGAATTCCCGTACACATGCACGCACGTAGGTGTGTGACGGTGGGTGCACGCAGATGCGGGCGCACGCCGTGACAGATGTTGGCGCTCCCCTGGCCTATTTAAACCTGCCACTGACAAATCAGTTTAGGCCAAAATATTTTCTTCTACATATTTTTGGTATAAAAAATTGCAATAAGCGTATATTGATTGGCTTGCACAAAAGTTATAGCGTCTACAAGCTTTGGGAAAGATTTATGGCATTTTTATTATTATCTTTTTTTTTACTAGTAATGCGGCTGATCTGTGATTTTTAGCGGTTTTGCGACATTACGGCGGACAGATTGGACACTTTTGACACATTTTTGGGACCATTGACATTTATACAGCGATCAATGTTATAAAAATGCACTGACTACTGTGTGAATGACACTGGTAGGGAAGGGGTTAACACTAGGGGGAGATCAAGGGGTTAAATGTGTGTTCCCTCAGTGTGTTCTAACTGTATAGGGATAGGACTGAGTAGGTGAGGAGACATTTCACTGTTCCTACTTACTAGGAACAAACGACATGTCTCCTCTCCTCTGACAGCACAGGGATTTGTGTGTTCACACACACAAATCCCCGTGCTGGCACTCGTGCATGCAATTGCACGTGGCCGGCGGCTATTGCGACCGCCGGCCACACGCATCGGGTCTGGAATTTACAAATTTTCTAAATAACGAATACCGCATCTATATGAATGGAACGTACCGAATTCTACTTTTTCAGAATTTACAAATGTATTCAAAATAACAAATTTTGATCATAACGAATGATCCGAAAAATGAAAGAAAAACCTAAAAACGAATAAAACGAAAATGACCCACCGAAGTCTTGCATTTCACACTTATTTTTAACACTAAACTGAGCTTATATCGTGAAATACAGGATTTAGACGTTCATGACACTGTTTCATAGCTCCCAACTGTCCCTGATTTCGAGGGACTGTCCCTGATTTGGGGCAATGTCCCTCTGTCCCTCTTTCCCCCTCATTTGTCCCTCATTTTGGTCTGATCCATATAGTTGTATATAAAATGCTCTTTTTATCTTTTAAAAAGTGTTTCACAGTGCTAAACATTTTTTCCAAATTCTAAATTGCTGCAGTTGTAAAAGCCAATATAAAGGAATAGTAGTGGTAAAAAAAAAGCCATTGTGAATTTAATTAACCTTTTTCTTGGGTTAATTCTCCTTTAAGGGGGTGTGGCAGGGGGTGTTTCCCATGCCTACATACGTTTGCTGGTAGGTGTCCCTCATTCCCATCTCAAAATGTTGGGAGGTATGACTGTTTTGATGTTGAATTTTAAAAGCAGCGGTCTTCTGTCAGATCGGCAAACCTGTGAGATCAGCAGGCTGTCACGAACTTCTAAATCCTGTATTTCACGATATAAGCTCAGTTTAGTGGTAAAAATAAGTGTGAAATGCAAGACTTCGGTGAGTGTAAAAAGATGACCGCTTGGCGACTTCAGACTGTAGGCTTAGTGTGGCCGAGTGTGGGGTGTACCAAGATGGCCGTGACGGAACGTCACTTCCTTTACAAAATCTGACGGGTCGCCTAATCTGACGGAACACAAGGTTTACTTTAACCTAGCCATGCAGAACTCCATTCTAAGCTGCTACTTACTTCAACCCATGACAATATGCTACTTTACCACTTATCAGTCTGATGTTTGCTTTCTGATACTGAATCATAGTTGTGGGCAGGATATTTATATTTGTGCCCCAAATAGTATTGCAGTATCTGAAGTGTCAGAGGGGCCGAGGTTGTTCACAGGGTAGAGGCAGAAGAACAGAGACCCCAATCTACCATGCAACTCCAGGGGTAGCGCTACAATATGTTTATGCTGTAAGAAAATTGTAAACAATACTGCTACTGTCTATTCTAGCCAACCTGGCAGATTAATTGTCATCCAGATTTCACTACATATGCCATCCAATGTGCATTTGGGTTACAGTGAACCCTTACTGACTAGGCAGAGAGACAGCAGTACACTGATCTTCCCAATGATTAGCTGTGGAGGGGGCGTGTCAGCAGACATCTTGGCCATGGAGGACTCTCCGCACTTGGACATTGGAGGGCTTCCAGCACAGCCACAAAACTGACCATGTGGATGATCTTCAGTGCTCTGGTGCCGGTGGGGTCAGTTTAAAACAGGAAAGCAGGGGGATTGGCAGGATCTCCAGGGATTTCACACAAAGGAAGTAATGCAAAGGGAACACTTTTCATACAAGTACATGGTAACACAGGCACATATCAGAAATATGAATGTAGAAATATGCTAGAGATATATTACCATGTAACACTATAGTTGCCCCAGCAATCTATTTATAACATGGTCTGCTGGTGCTAGTCTGGGTATATCCAACCAGCCAATCAAACTTTATCAAACGTATTGGCACATTCCCGATGTTGGTATATAACCTGTTCAAACTGGAGGGTGACACCCATATGATCGATCCACTCTTTGAAGTAGGAAAGGGAGGTACTCTTCCATTGTAATAGGATGATTTTACATGTTTGAAACAGTACCCTTGATACTGCCTCCCTAGTGTATGTGTCCATCACTATATCATCCAGCATACCCAGCACACATTGTTTGTGGTCAGTTACAAGGGTAGTTTGCTTGTTTAAGCGTAGTTATGACAGTCCCCTAGTGCCTGTGAAGCTTGGGAATTTACACTTTAATGAGTCCATAGCAGTGGTTCTTAACCCCCCTAGTCCTGTGACCCCTTGATAAAAAGTTGTGGAGACCCCCAACCGTAAAATTATTTTCATAGCGTTGGTTGTCAGCACCCAAGGCAAGACAAGTAATTTGCGCCCCTAACCCACGGACATTTAGCACTCCCTGAGTCCCTAACACTCGTACAGTATTAAAACCCTTATGGTACATTTTAGGATGTACCACTCTTTCTCTTTGTTTTCCTTTCTTTCCCTTTTATCTATCTCTCTATCCTAATTTCTTGTTTTTTCCCCCCATTCCTCTTTCTAGCCATCTTTCTTGTTCTTCCTCTTATTCTTTCTCTCCCTTTTTCTTTGTTCCTCCCCCTCTTTTCCTCTCCCTCTTTTCCTCTCCCTTCCATGTATTCTCTATTTTTATTCCTGCTCTTACTTCTTGGTGGGGGGAATGGGATAAGTGGCAGTGTTGGCGGGGAGTTCTGATCAACCAACTAAGGTGCTCTTGATCAAGGTCATCTGCTGATCTGAGAACTGTAGTGGGGACCTTTAAGGGCAACTATAATCCCAGGTAGTGTTACTCAATGTGTCTCCGACTTTGTGGTGTCTTGTAGCAGTGACACCTATGCCAAAATCAGGAGATAGGGTCTCCTCCAGCCCCTCCCACTTCACATTCCTCACCAGTCAGCTAACCTCTAGTCTCTTCCCCCCAGTCATGCCGTGAACTGAATGGGCGGCTGCGAAGAGACTGAGTGGGCAGCTGCGAGCTCCAGGGACAGCCCTGCTGAGCGGCTGCAAAAAGGCTGGGAGAGCGGTGCGGGCTTCAGGAACAGCCAAGGATTTGGTGACCCCTGGCAAATCATCATTTGACCCCCAGGTTGAGAACCACTGGTCTATAGAGTTGTTTTAAAGTAGAGTTATAGGCAAAAAGATATATATTTTTTTAAAGTTTTATGTATTGCTTTTTAACATAACAAGTATACACAAGACCCAGTGGACCACACACAAAACGAAACTATTTACATTTCTTCAGCATACTCTCTCCTCCTCCTTCCAGACCTTCACTCCGTGAAAAGATCAAAATAATAATAAGGCCACCTTTTCTCAATAAGAGTCAATGGTACGTTTAGATATGTCAAATAGTTACATACAGTACATGTTAAATCCTACTGCAGGTGCATTCCATTAGGTGCCACTCAATCCGCCACCGTAGTTTCACTATTCATCCAACTGCCCCACACTTTATCAAATTTCTCTGGTATGCACCTGCAGCCCTATTAACCACACCCTTCCACGCTGATACAGATGGAGGATTAGGCTTATTCCATGATAACACTATCATTTTCCTAGCGTAATAGATTAGGATCGTCAGCAAAGTACGAGTTACTCTTTTTGGGGCTAGATTGTCTACCAGTCCCAAAAGGCACACCTCTATCATAGGCTGTATAGGAATAGCGGTTACTTCTGCTATACATTCTGTAACCCCCTTCCAAAATACTTGGATGTTCGAGCAATTCCAAAAGATATGCATGAAATCGGCAGTGAGGGAACTGCACCACCAGCAACCGGGTGACTGGGTAGGGAACATCGTAGCCAATCTAGCTGGAGTAAGATATATATTTGATGCAGGAATTTAAATTGAATGAGTTGGTCCCTAGCAGAGACCAGTCTAGTAAAATTAATGTCCCATACATCATCCCAGTCATCCCTGTCCATCTGGGGGAACACCTCACCTCACACCGCCCTACACTTTGCAAGGAGATCTCCTCCCTCACCAAACAGTTGTTTATATATTGTAGACAAGGCCTTATCCAAAGTGTCCTCCCTCAGTAAAGACTCTAAATCACAAATTTTCAGGGTAATACCAATATCTCCAAATTGGGCATTGCATGCATGTCTGTGCTGAAGATAATGGAACAAGTGAATGTTGGGAAGATTAAATTTAGTTTTCAGGGCATCAAACTGTAGAAGTCTCCCACCACCCACTATGTCTTTCAGCGTCTTGATACCAAATTTGGTCCAGATGATTGGATCAGGGTACTCGCAAAATTTAATGTTAATTTAGGATTTTTCCAAAGTGGTGTATGCGGAGAAATTTTAGAAGTGCTACCCATCTTGGTCACTGCTACCCATACCCTGCTGGTTGCAAGCATGGATATTGTGAGCCTATACAGAGCCCTGATACCCCGATACGGGAGATGTGTCAGCGCCTCATATGAACCAACTATAGCCGCCTCTAGTGTATTGGTAGTGTCATCCTCAGGTAGAGTAAACCACCGTTGCACGAATACTAGCTGATCCGCCAAGAAATATCTGTGAAAGTCCTGGACCGCCAGTCCCCCTTGTTTCCAAGGCAGTTGTAACACCCGGAGTTTAATTTGAGGGTGTCCCCCCTGTCACAGGAAAGTCGTTATGAGTTGATCTATTCTTTTGAATATATATCTTGGTATCCAAACAGGGGAATTCTGAAATATATATAAAAACAGAGGTGAAAATTTAATTTTCACTAAATTCACCCTACTTATGAGTGTCAAAGGTAAATTCTGCCATGCCTGTAGCAGTGACGGAATTATAGGGGTCGCTGAGATCGCCATGGAGACTGGGGGCCCTTGAGGGCCCCCTGTACTCTTCAATAGGAGGAACGGCAGGGGCAGCTGAGACGAGCTCCTGGATCGTCAGGCAAACTGTAATCGGCGGCACTGTGCAAGGAGCTCGTCACATTAACTAAAGTGAAAGCACAGTGCTCTGCTCTTTGTCTCCCCCTACAGTGCAGTACCCGGCAGAGCTAAGGTAAAGGTCTGCCGTTTTTTTATAAGACTATCTATCTACTGTATGTGTGTTTATATGTGTGTGCATGTAGGTGTGTGTGCATGTATGTATGCATGTGTGTGTGTGTGCATGTATGTATGCATGTGTGTGTGCATATGTATGTATGTGAGTGTGCATGTATGTGTATGTGCATGTATTTATCAGTGGTGGTGCTTCCATAAGGGCGCACGGGCATCGCCCCCTCTCTCCAGCCACCCCTCTATGACCAAGGCATAGATTCATGCATAGTATGAATTTATCCATGGCCACCGCTGCCACTCCCATAATAAGGTGTCCGGCCTCTTTTCGGGCACTGGGCACCTGAATTACAGCGACGGGGTGTTTTTGAAGCACCTGATTAGAGCCATAGGTTCTAATAGGCTTCAAAATATGTGAACTGTGAGTGCCATGCTTGACGCTCACAGTCCACCCAGGTGTGTTAGAAAAGCAAATTAATATTCACTTTCCTAACACTGAACCGCCTTTCCGCCAATCAGGTGTGCGGGTCTTTTACCCATCACCTGATTGGCTGAAACGATAGGCGCGGCTATTGGATGCCTATCAGGAGGAGAGGACAAGAGATGAAGACGGCAGGAGACGCATGGAGGACCCAGCTCGTGGCTGTCGCACGCTGCCCCACCGAGACAGGGTAAGTGCCGGGCAATGCGAGGGGGGCAGACGGCAAATGGGCGGGGGGATTTACAGTGGCGGCATTCGATGGCACGGTTGCAGCATTTTGATAACACACTGGCAGCATTTAATGGGCACACCGGCAGCATTTGATGGGCACACTGGCGGCATTTGATGGGCAAAGTGGCAGCATTTGATGGTCACAGTGGCAGCATTTGATGGCACAGTGGCGGCTTTGGATGGGCACAGTGGCAGCTTTTGATGGGCACAGTGGCAGCGTTTGATGGGCACGGTGGCAGCGTTTGATGGGCATGATGGCTGCAATTGATGGGCACAGTGGCTGCAATTCACGGGCACAGTGGCTGCAATTGATGTTTGATGTGATGTGTATGTGTGTATGTATATATACAGTATATGTGTGTATTATGTGTGTGTTTACATGTATGTATGCACATGTTATGTATGCGCTTTTATTCCTGACCCCGTATGTGTACAATCAGAACCTATTTTTTTTTTTTTTTTTTGCTTGTTCATAGTACCAGAAAAAAAATGCTGTTCCTCCAAAAAGCGATCCATGCTCAGATCGCTTTTCAGAAGCATTTGACAGCCGATAAAGAGGCAATATGTTGCCTACTGACTGCCTGTTTTAACCCCTTAAATGCATCATCACTATGCTGCAGCTGCATGCAATGCACACAGTTGCAGGGTGGTTGCAGTGCAGCCCCATTCACCTAGGGATATACTTCAAGGGTGCCCTGACTGGAAAAAGATTGAGAAACACCAACATAGAGGAACCCATCTCTCCATTTTCCTCCTGCAGCCGCTAAATGCCTGTGGGAGGGATAGGAGGAGAAGCGGGGGAAATGGAGAAATCAATTCCTTTATATGCAGCCACCCACTTGTGACCGGGCCCTGTTGTTCCGCCATCGGGCACGGAGAAAAGAGCCCTGTCCGGGGGTCAGGGGGGCCCTTCATGGTTTCTTGCATCTGGGCCCTGAAGGTTCTAGTTACACCTCTGGCCTGTAGTCTGGATTTTAGTTTAGTCAAAAGTGGATCGACATTCAAGGCGATAAAGTCTGACACAGAGTTGGAGATATGTAACCCCAGATATTTGATCATCTCTACTCTCTGCAAGGGACAATCTGCGGGAATCTCACATCTGGGGGATGGCATCCTGAGTGAGAGAATCTGGGATTTTCCCCAGTTGAGATATCTCTGTTTTAACCACTTGCTTACTGGGCACTTTCACCCCCTTCCTGTCCAGGCCAATTTTCAGCTTTCAGCGCTGTCACACTTTGAATGACAATTGCATGGTCATGCAACGCTGTACCCCACTGCTGGGTTTTTATTTTTTGCTAATAAAATGAAAAAAGACCGTAAATTTTGAAGGAAAAAAAAAACTGTTACATAGTTACATAGTAGGTGAGGTTGAAAAAAGACACAAGTCCATCAAGTTTTGTGATTATATGTCAGTATTACATTGTATATCCCTGTATGTTGTGGTCATTCAGGTGCTTATCTAATATTTTCTTGAAACCATCAATTCCCCCCGCTGAGACCACCACCTGTGGAAGGGAATTCCACATTCTTGCCGCTCTTACAGTAAAGAACCCTCTACGTAGTTTAAGGTTAAACCTATTTTCTTCTAATTTTAATGAGTGGCCACGTGTCTTGTTAAACTCCCTTCTGCGAAAAAGTTTTATCCCTATTGTGGGGTCACCAGTACGGTATTTGTAAATTCAAATCATATCCCCTCTCAAGTGTCTCTTCTCCAGAGAGAATAAGTTCAGTGCTCGCAACCTTTCCTCATAACTAATATCTTCCAGACCCTTTATTAGCTTTGTTGCCCTTCTTTGTACTCGCTCTATTTCCAGTACATTCATAGTTTGTTATAAAATTTTGAAAACAGTTTTTTTTCCCCCTTCATTAGATGTGCACTGATAAGCTGCACTGATGGGCACTGATAGGTTGCACTTATAAGGCGGAACTGATGAGCGCTGATAGGTGGCACTGAGAGGTGGCACTGAGAGGTGGCACTGATGGGTGGTACTGATGAGTGGCACTGATGGTTGGCACTAGTTGGCGGCACCAAAGGGCACTCATAGGTGGCACTGAAGGGCACTGATAGGTGGCACTGCTAGGTGGCACTGATAGACGGCACTGATGGGCACTGGTAGGCAACAGTAGGTGGCACTGTGGGCACTGGTAGGTGGCACTGGTGGGTACAGATGAGGCGGCGATGGCTCTCCCTGTTCGGGACCGATGTCCCTCTGACAGAAGCCAGTGATCTGCTTTTTTTTGCCCTCATGCTTTTTTTCCCTCACGCTGACGCTGATCACCGATCTTCTGTTTACATCACGTGATCAGCTGTCATTGGCTGACAGCTGATCATGTGATAAGGGGCCGGGATTGGCCCCTTACTCTGATCTGTGATCAGCTGAGTCGCATAGACTCGGTGATCACAGAACGTGGCCCCCACAGGGGGGTGTTTTTGACACGCAGGCAGCTCATGCATGGGAGGACATCATATGATGGGCTCCCGGAAATTAAGGCCCACGCTGTAGTTGTCATTCGGCTATAACGTGGGCAGGAGGAGGTTAAACAATTGACCACCCCCCTTGTTTTTGGATATTTTTTTCTCTCTTTGGTACCTTTTTTGCCTTTTTTTTTCGGGACTTCTGTCCTATGTTACCGCGGTGAGGTACGTCACTTCCACGGTTGAATCTGGCCCTCCTCCAACCCCCTGTCGCCTTCTGGGACCTGTGTGTGTCCCAGAATATGACGGGATCATTCAGAAAGTGCCACACGACTCGTGCGTGCGCAGTAGGAAACCGGCTGTGAAGCCTGAAGGCTTCACTGCCAGTTTCCCTTACTTGCAATGCTGGCGCCTGCACCCGGAGCTGATGGACAGATCGGCTTGGGGTGCCAACGTCGTAGGCTCCCAGGAAAGGTAAGCGTCCGTATATTAAAAGTCAGCAGCTACAGTATTTGTAGCTGCTGACTTTTAATTTTTATTTTCCCCAGGCTGTAATTGCTAAAGGATAATTTCTATACACCCTTTTATCCACTAGATGTCACTTTTGTACAATCTTTTCCAATTTTCACACAGTACAAATTACATTTAGGAGTGGTCTGTTTATAATTCCCTGGACAATTTATCCAGTAAATATTCACCCAAAATTACTCCAAAGATTCAATGGAATTTTCCTATGAATTTTGGCCAACACTCACTCTATTTTATACACATAATTGAATGTTGTTTAGATGAATGTCATTTGAAGTTCAAAACTACAGTGACCATTAAAACCTTGATGCCCAGGCCAGATTCAGTCCTTTCAGTATGCATTGGTTAACCTTCCCATAACATTGTGACCATTTTGCTTGCCAAAACAAGTTTTACATGTATTTTTTAAGGACATGAGCTTTAAATTGGTGGCCAGGTTTTTTTTTAAATACTCAGCTCATATATATATTAATTTTTAAAGAAAGTGTTTGGCAAACGAAAGGTAGCAATATTTGGCCAATAGAGACAACGTTGATTTAAAGTCATATAACATTAAAAAAAAAGAACAAAGAAAGGGAAAAAACAAAAATGATTGGATGGATAGATATGATAAGTTTGGCAGTCAGTTGAAAACTGAATTACTTAGGAAAGGGTGAAGTATTATGTATACCTTAAGGCCCCTTTCACACCAGAGGCGTAACTAGAACCTTCAGGGCCCCGGTGCAAGAAACAATGATGGGCCCCCCCCCCTTCCATCCGAGCTCCAGGCTTCCAATTTTGGGAGGGCATCCATGGACATCCTCCCAAAACCGTGCTTCCCGCATGCCCCCTGGGACGTGCATCCAGCGCAATCACAGTGGCCCTTTACCATGTGATGTCAGCTGATCACATGTAAACAGACTTGCCGGTTATCCGCAGCCCTTTCCTCCCGTGCTATGTCTGTGTGAGGAAAGGACTTCCATTAACTGTCAAGAATGTCAGTAAATTGTTTACACTGATAATCAGTGCCCCAATCATCAGTGCCATGTATCAGTGCCCATCAATGCCACCTATCAGTGCCCATCAATGCCACCTACAAGTGTTACCTATCAGTGCTCATGAATGCTGCCTATTAGTGCCCCTCAAATCTGCCTATCAGCACCACCTATCAGTGCTCATTATTGCAGCGTCCATCCATGCCACCTATCGGTACTCTTCAATACTGCCCATCAATACTGCCTTAGTTCTGCCTATCAGTGTTCCTCAGTGCCCATCCGTGCAGCCTATGAGTTCTGCCTATCAGTGCTCATCAATGCCTCCTATCAGTGCAGCCTATCAATGCCCTCTTTCAGTGCCTCCTATCAGTGCCCCCTATCAGTGCCTCCCTTCACTGCTCATCAGTAAATCCCATTGGTGCCTCCCATCGGTGCCCCCTATCAATGCTCATCAGTAAATCCTATCAGTTCCTCCCATTGGTGCCCCCTATCAGTGCCCCCTAGTGCCTTCTCAGTGCCCCCCATCATTGCCCACCAGTGCCCCCTATCAGTGCCTCCCTTCAGTGCCCATCAGTGTCCCCTATCAGTGCCTCCCATCGGGGTCCCCTATCAGTGCCTCCCATCGGTGTCCCCTATCAGTGCCTCCCATCGGTGTCCCCTATCAGTGCCTCCCCTTCAGTGACCCCCCATCTATCAGTATAGCCCCCCTCTATCAGCCTAGACTCCCATCTATCAGTGTAGACCCCCTTAGTGCAGACCCCCATCTATCAGTATAGACCCCCCTCTATCACTATAGACCCCAGTGTAGACC
Source organism: Lithobates septentrionalis (assembly GCA_037952835.1). Classification (NCBI taxonomy): domain Eukaryota; kingdom Metazoa; phylum Chordata; class Amphibia; order Anura; family Ranidae; genus Lithobates; species Lithobates septentrionalis. Next base: position 486,136 of record JBBDGP010002387.1, read on the forward strand.
CCCCTCCATCAGTGCAGACCTCCCCTCCATCATTGCAGACCCCCCTCCATCAGTGCAGACCCCCTCCATCAGTTCACATCCCCCCCTCAGTACAGACCCCCCCTCCATCAGTGCAGGCCCCCCACAATGCAGACCACCCCCCTCCATCAGCACACACCCCCCCTCATTACAGACCCCCCCTCCATCAGTGCAGGCCCCCCACAATGCAGACCACCCCCCTCCATCAGTGCAGACCCCCCATCAATGCAGACCCCACTCAGTGCAGACTCCTCTCCCTCCATCAATGCAGACCCCCACCCCATCAATGCAGCCCCCCCCTCAGTGCAGACCCCCACCCCATCAATGCAGCCCCCCCCTCAGTGCAGACCCCCACCTCATCAGTGCATATCCCCACCCCATAGTGTTCCCCCCAGCACATGTCAATTTGAATATAAACTTTACAGAACTCAGAACAGCGTTCTCCCTCGGACTCCTCCTCCTCCCCCTCCGTAACCAGAGAGGAGGGGGAGGCGGCTTCGGTCCGCTCCGCTGTACGCCTGTGTGTCTCTCATCTAACAGCAGAGAGACACCGGCATTGTTGGTTTTATTTCCCTGCTCTCCGTGTGTCCTCTCTCTCTCACGGCATGACAGGACACACAGCTGATCTCCCCCCTTCTCTCTCTGTGTGCTCCGCGGGCAGTCAAGTGTGAAGCTAAGGAGCTCACATTTCCCGCGGACTCGGAGCACACAGAGAGGGGAGGGGGGAGATCAGCTGTGTGTCCTGTCATGCCGTGAGAGAGAGAGGACACACGGAGAGCAGGGAAATAAAACCAACAATGCCGGTGTCTCTCTGCTGTTAGATGAGAGACACGCTCAGCGGCTCAGCCTCAGCGATGTGAAGAGCAACCCCGCTGGGCCCCCCCCCCCCACAGTGGCAGAATGCCGGGCCCCGTCGCAACTGCTACTGTTGCGACCCCGATAATTCCGCCACTGTTTCACACTTGTACGACTTGTCCTACGACTTGGGACTGCAAAGTCGCATGACAAGTCGTTCCCCATGATTTCCAATGACAACCATTCATATTAATACGACTTCGAATCGTGCCAACTTCAAAGTAGTCCCTGCACTACTTTGGTCTGACTTTGATCCTACTTCAGCCCATTGAATTTCACTGAAGTCGCATAAAAAATCGGATCGCCGTCTTAACTGATCTGACTTTGGCATGCCTTGTGCTCTGATGATCTTGAAGGGGAACTGCACGCAAAATGTAAAAAAAAACGGCATGGTTTCCCCCTCCAAGAGCATGCCAGGCCCTTTGGTCTGGTATGGATTTTAAGGGGAACCCCCACGCCGAAAAAATGGTGTGGGGGCCCCCCCCAAAATCCAGACCATTATCCGAGCACACAGCCTAGCAGGTCAGGAAAGGGGGAGGGGACGAGCGAGCGACCCCCACCTCCCCTCCTGAACCGTACCAGGCCGCATGTCCTCAACATGGGGTGGGGGGGGGGGGTGCTGTGGGGGATTTGATAGAAATTCAGTGCTACTTCAGTGAGAGGGGCTGTCCATGTCACTGGGAGGAACAGTGATGTTATGAACAAAATTTTAACCAGCAAAGGGTTAATATTTAACTTCTTTCTGGCTCAAGTAGTGCTGATATAGACACAGGTACTATTTGCAGCATGATTTACATTATAGTCTAAGCCCACGTTCACATCAGGCCGATTTGGCATGCAATTTAACATGTTAAATCGCATGCCAAATCGGCGGCTATTCCTGGCAATGGCATCGTCTGAATCAGTGCGGCGCCACACTGAATCCCAAAAGTAGTTCCTGTACTATTGGCGACTTCGGGGGGCGATTTGTATAGACATCTGTGCAGGAACCCGCACAGATGTCTGTCAAATCGCCCCCAAAGTCGAACTGCATTGCCGGTTTGAAATCGTGCGAGTTCAACTGAACTGCTGAAGTCCTGAAAAAGTGATACATGAACTATTTCTCAAATCGCACTACTTGAAATCGTACCTATTAAGACACTGCCATAGAAACACATTAGATGCCACTTCAGGTATGATTTGTAAATCTCATGTCGTACCTGAAGTCGTACCGGTGTGACTGGTGCTTACTAAACCCAGGACCCTGCTTTCACTATATCTGGTCTCCCACAGTACACAGAATGTGGAAATGCAACTATTTTAGTAAATATTAACAGCTAAATACCTTTTCTCATCAGCAGTATAAAGCAGTCTTGTGACTTCTATCAGTGTCTGGTTAAAGCTTGTAGGGGGGAGATTTCATTCTCCTCTGACTGTCCTATGAGGCTGCAGGACCCCTGACCCTCTGTCTGGACAGTGCGGATTGGCCCTGTGCTGATCACATGCACCCTACCAAAAAATAAAAACTCTAGCAATACACATCAAACTGAGCATGTGCAGAGTGACTCAAAGGCTCTGTTCTATCAGGAAATGGACTGGGGACAGTGGAAGAAGGGGAGGATCAGAGCAGACATGATCAAACAGCCTTTTTACACAATGCACAGGATTATCCCCTTAGATTCCACAGTAAGTATAATGTCCTGTACACACGATCGGACATTGATCGGACATTTCGACAACAAAATCCATGGTGTTTTTCTGACGGATGTTGGCTCAAACTTGTCTTGCATACACATGGTCGCACAAAGTTGTCGGAAAATCCGATCGTTCTGAACGCGGTGACGCAAAACACGTACGTTGGGACTATAAACGGGGCAGTACCAATAGCTTTCGTCTCTTAATTTATTCTGAGCATGCGTGGCACCTTGTGCGTCGGATTTGTGTACACACGATCGGAATTTAACCGATTTTTGAATCGGTTAATGAAAAGGTTAATCCCTAGGTTAACCCCCTCTCGTTAAGATTCCTGGATCACTGGTTTGCTTGCAGAGGCAATACTTCTATAATCAAAGTTTTTATATATGGTCCCAACTGAAAAAGACAGGACGCATATGATTGAAAAAATAATAAATGTTTGAATATTTAAATTTTTGAAAAGAGAAGGTTAGTTGATTGTATTCAATAAAAATCATTATATTATTGAGATTTGTTACCTGAAAAGACCTTAGATGATAGAATCAATTTTGCTTTGCATAAGACATCCTGGGTGTTTAGTGGGACAGAAGCACCGACCATAGGATGTTATAAAAAGAAAACCTCGATATGGAGGAGAAGTAGGGATGGTCTGGAAAGGGACTTCTCCTCCATATCGAGGTTTTCTTTTTATAACATCCTATGGTCGGTGCTTCTGTCCCACTAAACACCCAGGATGTCTTATGCAAAGCAAAATTGATTCTATCATCAAAGGTCTTTTCAGGTAAAAAAATCTCAATAATATAATGATTTTTATTGAATACAATCGATTAAATCAAAAATTTCAATATTCAAACATTTATTATTTTTTCAATCATATGCGTCCTGTCTTTTTCAGTTAGGACCATATATAAAAACTTTGATTATAGAAGTATTGCCTCTGCAAGCAAACCAGTGATCCAGGAATCTTAACGAGAGGGGGTTAACCTAGGGATTAACCTTTTCATTATTTGACAAATCTCCAGCTTCATTTTATAAATATTGTTTCTTGGTAAGGCCACAGTTTGTTTCACTTTATTTCATTTTATTTTAATTTATTTTATTTTATTTCATTTTCTATTCATTTTTGTTTAATTCCTTAATTAAACATCAATTTAACATAAATTCAAATAAATAATGACCTCTATAAATTTCAATATTTTATTAAATTGATTTTTTGATCTGCAAGATTTGTCTCTACCATCAATATGTGTTTACATTTTATTCTGTACTGATGTTTTCTTTTTTATGTAAATTTCAGTCTTACAAATGGTACCACAGGATCTCCTGAAGAAGCTCCACAGAGCGAAACATGTTGAGAAAATACGTGGTATCTGTATCATAAATTGTTGTCTGCACTTTATGAATTTTTGTGGACAGTGTTGTACTATGTATGGCCTATCAATAGGCTCTTTTTAAATATAATTGTAATAAAAATTCTCTTTTTATTCCAATATGGTTTGAATTAGTTGTTACAATTTCTGATATTGACACCTTTAAAGTCCCCAGGCTTTATGCCTACAGCCCCTTCTCCCTATTTTTAGGTAAGATAGTGGTGTCCGAGTTCAGGGTCAAATGTGTGATCGAGCATTTTTGGTGGTAACTGTACGCCACTCAGGATCCACATACGAAGGACTTCCAGTGTGTTGACTGTTAGATGGGGCCTCAGGGACAATTTCCCACGATTTCAAGAGCTTCCTATCTTTTTCCACTGATTCCACCATGTACAGATCCATCTTTAGTCACAGTGACCTTTTTTGGGAACTCCCATTTGTAGCTGAGCTTATGGTTCCTGAGAGCTTTGGTGATGGTGTTTAAATTCCTATGCTTTTGAAGCGTATGTTGTGACAGGTCAGCATGGAATTGGAGATTGGTATAAGGAGCAGGAATTTGCTCTCTTGAGATTGACATTAAGCATTCTTTAACGTGGTAAAAGTGTATCCTGAGTATGACATCTCTGGGAATATTGTCAGAAAGATAGGATGGCTTGGGTAGATGGTGAATTCTGTCTATAGTCAGGTCTATTGCTGAAAGGTCAGGCATGACTGCAGTAAATAGTTGAGTGGCATAATTACGCAGGTCATGTTGCTGGATTGATTTGGGGATCCCCCTAATTTTCACGTTGTTCCTTCGTGATCTGTCTTCTATGTCAGACATTTTAGCTTTGATCTTATCAAACTCTTCCTCTTTGGTATCAAGAGCGTCTATAAGATCATTTATTGTGGTGGCATATTACCCCATTGTAGCTTCTATGTGATCTACCCTGGAAGCTACTGAGTAGTTCTGTACTGAATTTGTGGACACAGGAGATCATGTCAGCTTGTTAAGAACGTCTTAGGGAGACCAGAATACCTTTAAGGACAGCGTCCATGACTGGCTGGTTGATAGTGGGGAATAAGTCAATTGAATCAGGGAGCTCTCTTGTGTCATCCCCTTATTCCTGTAAGGTGCTCTCCTCATGATTGGAATCCAATGCTGCCATCCTAAATCTGGTCTTCTCTGGGCTTCCAGATTTTGGAGTGAAGGGAGAAGACTGCAGGCTCTTTGGTGGACTGCTCTTTTTCTTAGTGTTGCCATATTGTGGCTGAGGCTGTGAAGAGGAGTGAGCCGAGGAAGAACGCAATCAGCTTCTGAGGGCGGCTGCCCTTGTTCTTCTTCCCGGTCATGTTCCCCTGGGTTCTAGGAGCTAGATTGCTGCCCTAGGGTGATTAATGAGTGCTCTCTCGGGCCGCTGTGAGTTGCTGTGTTCTTGCTGGCTCCGGAGCTCGAATACCACCAAAAGAAGGCTTTATTTGTGGGGAAAAAAGGACATCAATTTTATTTGGGTACAGCGTCGTGCGACCGCGCAAGTGTCAGTTAAAACAACACAGTGCAAAAATCACAAAAATTGCCTGGTCATTAAAGGGATAAAACCTTCCGGAGCTGAAGTAGTTAACTAACATGCCTGGGGGTGTCCTGACTCTGCCTGCGAAGGGGTACATCTGTATCCTTGGTAAATGTCTCTTATAGATGTTAATGTGTCCCCCCCTCGTCCCAGCTCATACCTGCTCCTCCAGGTCTGGTATGAATTATAAAGTTGACCCCACAAAAAAAGAAGCATGAGACCCCCCTCCCAAATTCTATATTCTAGGTATATATTTTAAGGGTGAACACCACACAAAAATGAAAAAGAATGAAATGAAAGAAAAAGTGTGAGGTCCTAGCATGCAGGCAAGAGAAAACAAGCATGCAACGCTCTCCTCCTGAACCATACCAGGCTGCATGTGATCAACATGGTGAGGAACCCCTGGCAAATCACCACGTCCCAATGTTGATGAAGACAGAGGCCTCTTCCCCACAACCCTGGCCTGCTGGGTATGGGGGTCTGCGGGCAGGGGGCTTATTAGAATCTGGAAGCCCCTTTAATAATAAAGGGGACCCCATGTAAATATGTAGGGGGTACATAGTTCATAAAAAAACGAAAAGTGTAAATAAAGACAGAGACGGTTTTTGACAAATTCTTAAAAATAAAAAGTCCCTTAATGTATATTCACCTTCCATAGCGTTGTCCAGTGATATAGAGCTACATCAGCCATGATGCCTGGCTCACAGAGGGCTGTGTTAAGACAATGTATTGCCTTCTCCTGGAGTGGGGCGGATGTGATCGGAGCAGTTACACACTTATATCACTATGTAAACGTGATATGATACATGGCACACTGAGAGGCTGCATTATTTTAGGGTGTGGGAGGTGGATTGCTGCTATCATTTGGAATTACATTTTATTTTAATTTTAATTTTTTTAATGTAATGCTGTATGCAAGGAATCACACTAGCAAGCATGTGGTATTTATTTTATTTTAGTAGTATTTATTTTATGTAGGCTCACACTCCCAACAGAATGAAGAGGCTTTCTAATTCTGCAGAAGGAAGAGGAGACCCAGCTACTGCAGGCTTAATTGCTGACCAGGGGCAGCCTGCGACATGTCTGGGGGATTTGCTGGGGATGGTCGATGACCAGCATCTCAGTCCAGTGTTTGTGAGCGTACTGACAGAGGTGGAGATGCCTGCATGTATCTTTCTACAGGAAATATTCATAGTCATATAAGTAGAGCTATTTCTGGACTGCTGACCATTGGAGAGGCTCTGGATTGCTGAGGCTGCATTATACACTGAAATATACTGCTTTGAATGTAGCACTGTATGGGTGGACTGCACAGATGTAACTACGGGTGGGCTCTCTTAAAACACATTAGCTAAATCCATAACAATATGAAGTAATATTTTTATTCCCCTGCATTTTTTGGTCAAGTTAAAAGTTTTCCTAGTCACTAAAATATTATGACATGGGTCTGCTGAACTATATAAATGCAGGTTATTTTATTGATGAGATATTGTGTATATACAATTGAATTTAAAGGATTATTGCATGGGATTTTACTGCTAAAAAACTCTGCTAGCTTCTGACAATGAGCTTATGGGGTGACCACTGAGCACACAGTAGAAAGAGCTATTCCGAGTGGAAATAAAATATTTTAAAAATACTCAATTCAGTGGCGGTTCACACTTATGAAAATTCTTTGCAGATATGAAAAGCATAGATTCGCATGCTATGTAAAAAAAAGCATTATTTCCAATGAAGACTGTTCACACACACTACTGTATATTACCAAAAGTATTGGGGCACCTGCCTTTACACGCAAATTAACTTTAATGGCATCCAAGTCTTGATCTGTAGGGTTCAATATTGATACCTGTAGAGGGATCCGGAGGAAACTGCGCACAGCTTCATCTACCCATTGGGTTTCTTTATTCAGGATTTCCTCTTCTATATCACACATTTGCTCACTGTCACTTCACTTCCCTGTCCAGGATAAAGTGTTTGAAAACAGTTCAGATAATCAGAGGGGATGTCTGAATTGGTTATGGTGGAGCACTCTTCAGCCGGGAGGTAGTTGCGCTTGGCACTGGCTTTAACCGGCACAACCATGTTGTCTCCCTTAATGGCCACAGGTATTACCTCCCTTACAGGCACACTGCTTTCACCCCTTGCAGGCTTACCCAACTCCGGCACCCTGGTGACTCCAACATCAGAGCGAGCAGGTGGGCCCAACCGGGGCCTCCAGGAGCGACCGAAACGCTGGGTCCTGGGGCAGCCGCCAAGACACGAGGAAAAGCTTTCCGCACAACTCGGGTGATTTCAGGTGGGCTTTTGATATCACTCCCAGCTGGGATAGCGACATTCTTGTCCCAATCTGCCTGCAGTATCTGCGGAGGTCGGGCTGGTGAGACTACCTCAAGCAGGGGTTCTCTGCAGCGTCCATAGACGATACAAGGCCTCAGATTATTATTATTATTATTATTATTATTATTATACAGGATTTTTATAGGGCCAAAAGTTTACAGCGCTTTACAATATAAAAGGGAGACAGTACAGTTATAATACAATAAAATACAAGAGGATTAAGAGGGCCATGCTCAGAAGAGCTTACAATCTAATAGGGTGGGGCAGGTGGTACAAAAGGTTGTAAATGTGGGGAATGAGCTGTTGGAAGTGATAGGAGATTAGTTGGAGACGTGATAGGCTTTCCTGAAGAGATGAGTTTTCAAGGATCGCCTGAAGGTAGCAAGAGTAGGGGATAGCCAGACAGGTTGAGGTAGCGAGTTCCAGAGGATGGGAGAGGCTCTGGAGAAATCCTGGAGACGAGCATGGGAGGAGGAGATGAGAGAGCTTGGGAGCAGGAGGTCTTGAAAAGAGCGGAGAGGAGGATTTGGGTGATATTTGGAGACAAGCTTGGTGATGTAGCTCAGGGCAGAGTTGTGAATGGCTTTGTATGTTGTGTTTAGTATTTTGAATTTAATTCGCTGGGTGATTGGGAGCCAGTGTAGGGATTGGAGGAGAGGGTTGGCAGACACTGAGCGGTTGGTAAGGTGGATAAGTCTGGTAGCAGCATTCATGATAGACTAAAGAGGGGATAGCCTATGGAGAGGTAGGCCAATGAGAAGGTAATTGCAGAACAGAAAGAGGCAATGGTGAGGAGGAGACAGAGTTGTAGGTGACACTGAAGGAGCGCTGTGATAAATAGGCAGAGAACCAGGATAGAGCAGAATCTCGGAGGCCAAGGGAATGTAGTTTATTGAGCGGGTGGTCAACAGTATCAAAGATGCGTGGCCAAACTGGAACACTTCCCACAGATCAGTCCCAAGGCCTCATAGCCTCTAGCCGCATACAGGGCAAGCCTACCCCTAGGTGTATACATCACTCCGGCGTCAGTCAGAACGCTTTTGGACTCACTCAGTCCGAAACCAACACCCAGAGTGTACATTTTCCAATCCGCCATCTTCTCCAACTCACAACCAGGCACACGTGGCAGCACTTCCTTATCCTCCTCTGCAGAGTGGAGACTCCTCCCCCTGCCAATGGATTGGTGCAGATACTTTCTGGAAACCAGACACTTGGCCATCTAGTGACAGAAGAGAGAAGTGCAGCAATTCCAGATTTGGGTTGGAATCAATTGATCTCCTATCAATTGGCCAAGGCAACTATACCTGGCAGGTAAATTTACTAGCAACCAATCCTGGCCCTTTACCACGTGATCAGCTGTCAGCCAATGACAGCTGACCACATGATGTAAACAAGCCATTAATCTGCTTTTTTTTCTCACGCTAATAGCATGAGGAGAAAAAATAAAGACGATTGCCAGCTTTTGTAAGAAGGACATCGGTCCCACACACAGACAGCCACCAGTGCTACCTATCAGTGCCCACCAGTGCCACCTACCAGTGCCGACCAGTACTGCTAATCAGTGCCCACCAGTGCCACCTAGTAGTGACCACCAGGGACACCTATCAGTGACGCCAATCAGTGCCACCTATCAGTGCTGCCTATCAGTGCCGCCTATCAGTGCCACCTCAGTGCTGCCTATCAGTGCCACCTGATCAGTGCCACCTATCAGTGCCCATCAGTGCCGCCTTATCAGTGCCCATCAGTGCAGACTATTAGTGCCCATCATTGCAGCCTCATCAGCGCACATCAGTGAAGAAGAAAAATTACCTGTTTGCAAAATTTTATAGAAACTATGAAAACTGTTTTTTTTCCTCAAAATTTTCAGTCTTTTTTTGTTTTTTTAGCAAAAAAAAAAATCCCATTGGTGATTAAATAATGATAAAAATTTCATAAGTGCCCAGTAGGCAAGTGGTTAATGATAAAGATTTTGGCCTCCCATCAATTTTTTATTTGACCTATTGACCTATTGCACTTGAATGGGGGGGGGGGTCCAGTCTTTGTGGTGAGCTGCCGAAAACAGGCCAACCGGGCTTAAGTAATAACTTTGAGACCATAAGCTGCGCTGCCCTCTATGCCAATAAATGGGTGCCAAGTAAGAATAAATCCCAAAGATCACACTGCGTCAAGGTGACTACAATACATAAAACTTCCACCAATAATTAAAACCTACTATAGTTTAGGCCAAAGAATAAAACATATATATAGGGATAAGCAGATTAGCAAAACCATCAATATTTAAAAAGTGCTGACATAAGATGTGTTCCCCTTGCGGGGTAAAATGTCATCCAAGGTGGAGATATACCTAAGTGGTGAGATAAATAATCCCTGAGTTTGCAAGATTAAGGTGAAACAGTGCAATCAAATGACTATTTCCCCCAAATATTCAAAAATATTGGGACAAAATGGCGCCAAAAAATATTCAAAAGTGTTGGGACAGTGATAAGAAACAATAAGTGTTGTGTTAATAAGTGTAATGAATATAATCAATATGGTGTGTACATGTCCCCTCCACATATATATGCAGGAAATCTTACAGAAAACTATGTGTGGCCCCAATAGTCAAAAGTATTGGGACAGTGAGACGTTAAAAACGTGAAATGTGATGTGTCCTTTGTGCAAAACGTGAGTTGTCCTTAAGTATAGATAAACAAATGATATTAAAACCTCTCCCAATGTTAAATTACAGTTTGAAAAGAGTGATTGAATACTATAGTATATATCAGATAGTAGAGTTAGTTTATAAAAAGTTCATAAATGTGATCCATCCAGGACAAATATTGTTAACCAAAGTTCGGCTGAGAATGCTGTTTTTTTCACCCAGTAAGGTTACACCATGGTGACTTCTGTGCGGTCATTTCATAAGGTGACTTGAAGTGCTCGCCCCCCTCTGCTGCCCCACTCACCAGAGATGAACACCCCTGCAGGGGTACCGAGCGACAAAGTGGGTGCCTCAGGGCAAGAGATGTTCACTTCCAGGGCGCTTCCTTCTCCTGTGTTTTGTGCGGTCCTTATAGCTGTTCCGGGATATCTGTGCACTCTGACATAACCACTCCACTCCAGCAGTAATCAACCTTAAGCTGTTAAACACTCCGGGGGTCCAGAGAAAAGAGAAACACAAGGGGCTGCCTTCGTGAAGTATGTCAATTTCTTTATTCCTTACAAATAAGTCCAGTTCAAAACAATGCAAGCCAAGCTATACATAAAAACCGCGCTGTAAGCAAGGAGGGAACCAGCAACGATAACCAAGCGTGCGTCCCAGCTTGCGTTCCAGCGTCCACTTCCGGGTATGACGTGTGAGCGTGACTCCGCCTTACGCGTTTCGTCATAGGACGTTTTCAAAAGCGGTGTACACGCCTACGCTTCACACTCTCATATAGTCAAGCAGTCAATTTTACCACTCCCCTTATTATGGTAATGCCGCTCGGGGGGAGGGATATATCAGGTCCGTGTGGCAGATCAGGTCCTATGTTTTACCATGTGGTAAGAGCAACCGTAAGAGTAGAATATATAAAAATTATCCATAAACGCATATATAAAAATACATAAAAATACAAGAAACATACATAAAAAATTTGTCTATATAAAAAACCACGACAGTATTAGTTTAATATTCACAGTAGCCATACTTCTTCAAAGTCTAATATTTAAACCATTATATTAAGGCGACATGATATAAAGAGGCAAGTACATTTAGATGGTGAATAAAAATGGTGAAATAAAAATGCAATGTAATTGTCAAAATGCCTATATTTCCAGGTATATATGGACAGATGTTGTAATATGAGTTGTAAAGTGCATGTGTTAGCAAGCCTAGAGCAAAGGAGTGTTGAAACATTATGCATTAACCGGTCATAGGCAATGCAGAAGAATGCAAAAAATTGCAAAAAATTGCACACAAAAATACAAAAAACTACAAAAAACTACCCCAACATAAAAGACTACCCCAGCATAAAAGGTATCAAAAATGTAAAGATATAAAAATATAAAAATAGCAAGTTGCCAATGCAGGTGCTATATCCTCATACCAAGTATCAGATTGGCCCAAACTTCAAAAGTTTTGGGACAAAACACGTATATAAATTCTGATTGGATAGTCGTTACACTACAAGAAGATGTGGGGTAGGGAAGGGGTTGTGGGGGGGGGGGAGAAAAAAAAAAAAAAAAAGGGGGGGGGGTCCCCCCTTGCATAGATCATGTCCATGAATCAAGCCCTAACCCCCTGGTTTCATCTACCCCCATATGCCTCATATATGTAACTGGGTCAAGTTGATAACTAAGAAATTTTTGTTTAAAAACTTATTTAAAAACTTTTTTTTAAAAAAGACCTTTAATACATAAAAGCACTATTCGGAACCTTCTTTTAGAGACTTTATGGGTTAGCTATATAGCAGTTCAAATCTATGTCGAGGTTAAGCCCTTTGGGGGCCAGGGAACCCAAACGATAAATCCAACTCGTTTCGTTTCTGGAAATTGAGGTTTCTCTGTTGAGGTAATAGCTAACCCATAAAGTCTCTAAAAGAAGGTTCCGAATAGTGCTTTTATGTAATAAAGGTCTTTTTTAAAAAAAAGTTTTTAAATAAGTTTTTAAACAAAAGTTTCTGAGTTATCAACTTGACCCAGTTACATATATGAGGCATATGGGGGTAGATGAAACCAGGGGGTTAGGGCTTGATTCATGGACATGATCTATGCAAGGGGGGACCCCCCCCTTTTTTTTTTTTTTTTTCTTCCCCCCCCCCTCCACAACCCCTTCCCTACCCCACATCTTCTTGTAGTGTAACGACTATCCAATCAGAATTGATATACGTGTTTTGTCCCAAAACTTTTGAAGTTTGGGCCAATCTGATACTTGGTATGAGGATATAGCACCTGCATTGGCAACTTGCTATTTTTATATTTTTATATTTTTATATCTTTACATTTTTGATACCTTTTATGCTGGGGTAGTCTTTTATGTTGGGGTAGTTTTTTGTAGTTTTTTGTATTTTTGTGTGCAATTTTTTGCAATTTTTTGCATTCTTCTGCATTGCCTATGACCGGTTAATGCATAATGTTTCAACACTCCTTTGCTCTAGGCTTGCTAACACATGCACTTTACAACTCATATTACAACATCTGTCCATATATACCTGGAAATATAGGCATTTTGACAATTACATTGCATTTTTATTTCACCATTTTTATTCACCATCTAAATGTACTTGCCTCTTTATATCATGTCGCCTTAATATAATGGTTTAAATATTAGACTTTGAAGAAGTATGGCTACTGTGAATATTAAACTAATACTGTCGTGGTTTTTTATATAGACCAATTTTTTTATATAGACCAATTTTTTATGTATGTTTCTTGTATTTTATATGTATTTTTATGTATTTTTATATATGCGTTTATGGATAATTTTTATATATTCTACTCTTACGGTTGCTCTTACCACATGGTAAAACATAGGCAGCTTATATAATTCTATGTGCCCGTTTACCGCCTTTTGTCTCCAATTTACATTTATTACATTAGGAGATTGTACTCCCATACTGACCTATATGAGTCCTGAATGCTCCCATTCAGTAGAAAGGGTCTCTCTAACACAATTAGCAACCGGAGTACAAGTAGCGGTGAATATCAGGCAGATAGATTAGGAGGTGCTTTGTTCTGCCACACGGACCTGATATATCCCTCCCCCCGAGCGGCATTACCATAATAAGGGGAGTGGTAAAATTGACTGCTTGACTATATGAGAGTGTGAAGCGTAGGCGTGTACACCGCTTTTGAAAACGTCCTATGACGAAACGCGTAAGGCGGAGTCACGCTCACACGTCATACCCGGAAGTGGACGCTGGAACGCAAGCTGGGACGCACGCTTGGTTATCGTTGCTGGTTCCCTCCTTGCTTACAGCGCGGTTTTTATGTATAGCTTGGCTTGCATTGTTTTGAACTGGACTTATTTGTAAGGAATAAAGAAATTGACATACTTCACGAAGGCAGCCCCTTGTGTTTCTCTTTTCTCTGGACCCCCGGAGTGTTTAACAGCTTAAGGTTGATTACTGCTGGAGTGGAGTGGTTATGTCAGAGTGCACAGATATCCCGGAACAGCTATAAGGACCGCACAAAACACAGGAGAAGGAAGCGCCCTGGAAGTGAACATCTCTTGCCCTGAGGCACCCACTTTGTCGCTCGGTACCCCTGCAGGGGTGTTCATCTCTGGTGAGTGGGGCAGCAGAGGGGGGCGAGCACTTCAAGTCACCTTATGAAATGACCGCACAGAAGTCACCATGGTGTAACCTTACTGGGTGAAAAAAACAGCATTCTCAGCCGAACTTTGATTAACAATATTTGTCCTGGATGGATCACATTTATGAACTTTTTATAAACTAACTCTACTATCTGATATATACTATAGTATTCAATCACTCTTTTCAAACTGTAATTTAACATTGGGAGAGGTTTTAATATCATTTGTTTATCTATACTTAAGGACAACTCACGTTTTGCACAAAGGACACATCACATTTCACGGTTTTAACGTCTCACTGTCCCAATACTTTTGACTATTGGGGCCACACATAGTTTTCTGTAAGATTTCCTGCATATATATGTGGAGGGGACATGTACACACCATATTGATTATATTCATTACACTTATTAACACAACACTTATTGTTTCTTATCACTGTCCCAACACTTTTGAATATTTTTTGGCGCCATTTTGTCCCAATATTTTTGAATATTTGGGGGAAATAGTCATTTGATTGCACTGTTTCACCTTAATCTTGCAAACTCAGGGATTATTTATCTCACCACTTAGGTATATCTCCACCTTGGATGACATTTTACCCCGCAAGGGGAACACATCTTATGTCAGCACTTTTTAAATATTGATGGTTTTGCTAATCTGCTTATCCCTATATATATGTTTTATTCTTTGGCCTAAACTATAGTAGGTTTTAATTATTGGTGGAAGTTTTATGTATTGTAGTCACCTTGACGCAGTGTGATCTTTGGGATTTATTCTTACTTGGCACCCATTTATTGGCATAGAGGGCAGCGCCGCTTATGGTCTCATTTTTTCACTTACTTGTTGCACAATTAGACCCCTTGGGGTACTAATTAGAGATAGGCAACAGCCCCTACTCCGTCCTAAGCGCGGATTTACCCTTTTATAACTTAAAGTAATAACTTTGTCCACATTTTGTGAAAATCTGAGTACAGCGCCCCCTGCCATTACCACTGGGACTTTTCTCTGTGTGACCCTGCTACATAGGCAATTTTATTCTGATTTTACAGACCAATTTAACTGACTTTCACAGTGCACTTAATTCAATAGTGTCAGTTTATGAAGCCTTAGTTAAATCGGTAGTAAAGGCTACATTGTTCTTACTGTCAAAAAAAAAAAAAAAGGCTACATTGAACTATTTTTTACCACTTCAGCTCAAGAGGGTTTTACCCCCTTCATGACCAGGCTTTTTTTGCTATTCGGCACTGCGCTACTTTAACTGATCATTCAATGCCATACGCAAACAACATTCTATATAATTTTTTCCCACAAATAGAGCTTTATTTTGGTGGTATTTGATCACCCCTGGGTTTTTTCTTAAATTTTGCACTATAAATGAAAAAGAGCATACATTTTGAAAAACAAAAAACAATATTTTCTACTTTCTGTTATAAAACATATCCAATAAAAAAAATTAAAAATCAAATTTCTTCATAAATTTAGGCCAAAATGTATTCTGCCACATGTCAGAGGTCAGAGCCGGAGACTGGGAGTGAGGACACCTCGAGCCAGGATAGCACCTACCACATCACAGCACCTGCAGTGCTGCCAAAGAGAGACTGGAGCATCCACTCACACTCTGTTTTCAACCGCTGATCACTGGAGGCCTTCAGGGAGAGAACGAGGGGGCCCCCTTCTACAGCGAGAGGACACCACAGCATCTCAGGGACTGGTGAGAGGGCTATTCACTCATTGCTGATACTGCTAGCAGGGACTAAGCCACTGAGAACAGGACACCAATTGTTCCCCTTAATCCATACTGCACCCATACTGGACTCTGTACCACAATTATTCCAAACCTAGACTGCACCTATACTGCATTATACTGAACCTTTACCGCATCTGAAACACATCTACCTTGCACCTGTGTCAGGATTATACTGTACCTATACTGCATGCAGGTTAACTGGGACTGTCATTAAGTGCACCAATGCACTTAAAGGGCCCCAATAATGACCGGCAGAAAAACATCTCAAAAGACTGCCCCCTTTGTAATAATTATTCTGCAGATCCTCTTTGTTCCCCTTGCTCCCCCCCCCTCCTCTACCATCCTCCATCTGGCAGTATAGTTCCACCACATGTAGAATGTACTTTACTACTGCTCACTGTTGCACTTGAAGTGGCCTTGCTACTGTTTATGTTGATCTGGAGGCCAAATGTCATCTTATGCCTAGTCCTTACTGTTAATCACTTTGTATGCTAAACTGTGTTATTACCTTTGTTAATCCATTTTCTGCTTGCCTAGTTACCAACCATATTACATAGTTACATAGTTGGTGAGGTTGAGAAAAGACACAAGTCCATCGAGTCCAACCTTTTATGTCAGTATTACATTGTATATCCTTGTATGTTGTGGTCGTTCAGGTGCCTATCTAATAGTTTTTTGAAATGATCTATGCTCCCTGCTGAAACCACTGCTTGTGGAAGATAATTCCACATTCTTATCGCTTCTATGCCTTGTACACATGATCGGACATTGATCGGACATTCCGACAACAAAATCCATGGATTTTTTCAGACGGATGTTGGCTCAAACTTGTCTCACATACACACGGTCGCACAAAGTTGTCGGAAAATCCGATCGTTCAGAACGCACTGACGTCCAACATGTACATCGGGACTATAAACGAGGCAGTAGCTAATAGCTTTCGTCTCTGAATTTATTCTGAGCATGCGTGGCACTTTGTGCGTCGGATTTGTGTATACACGATTGGAATTTAACCGATCGGATTTTGTTGTCGGAAAATTTATATATCCTGCTCTCAAACTTTGTGTGTCGGAAATTCCGACGGAAAATGTCCGATGGAGCCCACACACGATCGGAATTTCCGACAACACAATCCGATCGCACTTTTTCCGTCGGAAAATCCGACCGTATGTACAGGGCATTATGCCCTGTACAGGGAATTTCCGACAACGAGCTCCGATCGCACATATTCTGTCGGAAAGTCTGACCGTGTCTATCATCTATTAGGACCCCCAGGTCCTTTTCCATCCTAGATTCCCTCAGAGGTTCTCCCCCCTAATAAGTAGATTGCATTCATATTTTTGATACCTATAGGGATTATTTTACATTTTTCTACACTAAACCTCATTTGCCATGTAGTTGCCAACCCCATTAATTTGTTCAGATCTTCCTGCAAGGTTTCCACATCCTGTGGAGAAATTATTGCCCTGCTTAGCTAAGTATCGTCCGCAAATACAGAGATTGCGTTGTTTATCCCATCCTCCAGGTCGTTTATGAAAAAATTAAACAGGATTGGTCCCAGGACAGAACTCTGGGGAACCACGCTTTCTACACCAGACCATTCCGAGTACTCCCCATTTACCACCACCCTCTGAACTCACCCCTGTAGACAGTTTTCAATCCATTTACTCACCCTATGGTCTATGCCGACATACCTTAGTTTGTACAGTAAACGTTTATGGGGAACTGTATCGAGTGCCTTTGCAAAATCCAGATTCACCACGTCTACAGGCCTTCCTTTATCTAGATGGCACCTCCTCATAGAAGGTTAATAGATTGGTTTGGCAAGAATGATTCCTCATGAATCCATGCTGATTACTGCTAATGATACCATTTTCATTACTAAAATCTTGTATATAGTCCCTTAACACCCCCTCCAAGAGCTTACAAACTTTTGACGTTAAGCTAACTGGTTTGTAGTTCACAGGGATATATCTTGATCCTTTTTTTAATATTGGTGATACATTTTCTCCAATCAGCTGGTTCCCCTATACAGTCAGTAAACTGTTCGTAAAAATTAGGAACAATGGTCTGGCAATTACTTGACTGAGTTCCTTAAGGACCCTCGGGTGCAAGCCATCTGGTCCTGGTGACTTATTAATATTATCTTTTTAAAGTCTATTCCTAATTCTATCCTTTGATAGCCATGAGAGTGCTTCCTGTGACGTGTCATGAGGATAAACCGTGCAATTTTGGTTACTGAAGCCCCCCGTTTCCCTCGTGAAGACTGAGGAGAATAAATTCAATACCTTCCCCATCTCTCCATCCTTTGTAACTAGATTCCCTTCATCATTCTTTATGGGGCCAATATGATCTGACCTCCCTCTTTTACTATTTATATACTTAAAGAATTTCTTGGGATTTTTTTACTCTCTTCCGCTATGTGCCTTTCGTGTTCTATCTTAGCCGCCCTGATTGCACTCTTACATTTCTTATTGCATACTTTGTAAAGTTGGAATGCTGATGATGACCCCTCAGCCTTGTATTTTTTGAAGGCCTTCTTCTTTTTTTTTTGTTTATGCATTTTTGCATTGGAGTTAAGCCACCCAGGACTTTTATTAGCTCTTTTAAATGTATTTCCCATTGGGATGCACTGGCTAATAGCCTTATTTAATATGCTCATAAAGCACGCCCGTTTTTCCTCAGTGTTGTTTGGTGCTAAGATTTTATCCCATTTAATATATTCTAGCAAGGAGCGTAGTTTACGGAAGTTCAATGTCTTTGTATTCCCCTTATGTTTCCTATTTGTGTGATTTATACTGAAACGAATTAACCTGTGATCGCTGTTTCCTAAATTGCCTCGTATTTCCACATCCGTGATCAGGTCTGTATTGTTGGTAATCAGTAGGTCTAGTAACACTTTGTTTCTTATTGGTGCATTTACCATCTGACTCATGAAATTGTCCTGCAAGACATTCAGGAAATGGCGAGCTTTAGACGAATGCGTGGTTCCTTCCGCCAGTCTATGCCTGGATAATTAAAATCCCCCATTATAATGACACTTCCGTCCTTGCCGCCATTCCAAACTGTGACAGGAGGTCCTCCTCCTCCTCTCTCTGGTTAGGGGGCCTATAGCATACTCCCAGTATTACTTTCCCCTTGGTTTCCTCCCTTTGTAACTCTACCCATAAGGATTCCACCTCTTCCCTTGCTCCATTAGTGACGTTGTCCCTCACATTCACTTGTACATCGTTTTTGATATACAGGCATACTCCTCCCCCTTTTTTACCCTCTCTATAACTGTGATAAAGGGAATACCATTGAATCGTTGCCAGCCAATCATGAGAGCCATTGAACCAAGTCTGTGAAATACCCACAAAATTGAAATCCTCCTCGTACAATAGCAGCTCTAGTTCTCCTATCTTGTCCGCCAGACTCCTGGCATTGGTGAACATGCCACGTAGTTTAGTCTGGACGCATACTATATTGGGTGACAATATCCCAGATAGCAAGGATAACTTGCCACAAATTTGTGGCAGTGTTAAATTGTAAGTCTGTTAACTTGCTGCACATTTTCATTGGCAAGTTGTACACATGCAGAGCACTTGAAGCAAAAGTTCTATTTGACACTTTTCCAATTTGTAGCAAATTTTCGTGGCAAGTCTCTAGCAAGAGCAAAGTTGCAGTGGTGAGTCTACAGCAAGACCTCTGCAAGTCTACAGCATGAACATTCAGCCACAGTGACCCCTGTGGTGGGGTGACTATTGCACAACATAACTGACCCAGAACTTACAGCAGACTTGCAGAATGTTTGCAAAGAAATTTGATCTGGATCATGCAATGTGGACTTGCTGCAATTGTGCAACAAACTTGTGAAGCCTGGCAAGTCTAGCAATAGCTTAGCAAGTCATTTTCAAACGTGCAGCATAATTGCTTGCTATCTGGGATATAATAGGTTTGCCTTAACTACCTGGTTTGGTGCCTGTTTTCTTTGATATAGCACTATTACTGGATACTAAGTACTACTTTCAGTGATTTCTTTTAGATTGTAAGCTCCATGAGCAAGGCCCTCCCGTCCCTTCTGTATTGAACTGTATTGTAGTTGTACTGTCCCCCCCTACATTGTAAAGCGCTGCACAAACTGTTGGCGCTATATAAATCCTGTATAATAATAATAATAATAATAATATAATACATACTGGACATACTTGGACATACTTGGACATACTTTTACTTGGTAACTATACTGTACTGATGTATCGTACAATCAATGTAGCTCATATTATATTTATATGAATGGAACATGTATATGTATATCAACTCTACTTTCATGTTCTCCCCAGCAGACTGATCCTCTGAAGAAGACCCTAACTATAGGGGTTGAAACGCGTCAGTTTAATGTTCATGATATAAAGTATTGCTATGAACAAATGTCTGCTTTTGTATGTTCAGCCAAATTATTCTTTTAAATAATTTCCACTGGAGCTCATTGTTTTTAACTCTGATGATATATATTATTATCCAATAAAAGTGTTATATTTTTTCATACAACATTGACTACATTTGTTTTTGTGCTGCCTAAAAACCCCAATGTGGGGAAACCTTCCTTTTTTTGTTCTAATTTTTAAGGGGTGAGCAGCAATCCTCTTTTCCCCTCCCCAGTGTTCCCTCCATTTTTTCGAAATAATATAATAATAATAATGTTTGTACACTCAAACTGGTGTGTTAGAGGGGCTGAGGCTTTTTGAAAAAATTGAGGCAAAGAACAGAGGACCCATCCTAATCAGCGGCTCTTACGGGGGTAGCGCATATACAGTGCCTTGAAAAAGTATTCATACCCCTTGAAATTTTCCAAATTTTGTTATTGTACGTTACAACCAAAAACGTAAATGTATTTTTTTGGGATTTTATGTTATAGACCAACACAAAGTGGCACCTAATTGTGAAGTAAAAGGAAAATGATAAATGGTTTTCAATTTTTTTTACAAATAAATATGTGAAAAGTGTGGTGCGCGTTTGTATTCAGCCCCCTTTAATCTGATACCCCGAACTAAAATCTAGTGGAACCAATATTGGATGAACTGTTGTGATCGGCTCTCGAAAGCTATGTACTAATTAACCGATTATCGTACGATCGCTTCAAAAGTGGTATTTTTCGTACGATTTTCGGATTGTGTGTACGGCCTTGAGCTAACATTAAAGGATACATAAGATATAGTATTATATTAAAGTCCACAAAGCACACTGAATAAACTGTTTAACTTTGTTCTAGTCATGTTTTTCTGTAACTATTAAAGTCCCCGTTGCTTTCCAACTTATCTTAATTCTTTTTCAAGTATAATTTGATAACTGTAAGCAACCAGAAGCCAAGATACTGATATGAATGCATTGGTTTTTGCTGGGGTCATGAATCTTAATTCCTTTAACATTACATCATACTTGTAGAGAACAGAGGACCTCTGGCTAGATGTAACACAGACTCCTCCATGGAATAATCCTGTCTACAAAAAAACAGAGATTACAGGGCAATCACCCTTTACTCTGATTAACCAGCCACAGTAAACAGTTATGAGGCAGAATACCTAAATCACAATTTGGCTACATTTATATATATATATATATATATATATATATATATATATATATATATATATATATATACACACACACACACACACACATACAGTATCTCACAAAAGTGAGTACACCCCTCACATTTTTGTAAATATTTTATTCTATCTTTTCATGTGACAACACTGAAGAAATGACACTTTGCTACAATGTAAAGTAGTGAGTGTACAGCTTGTATAACAGTGTAAATTTGCTGTCCCCTCAAAGTAACTCAACTCACAGCCATTAACCGCTTGCCGACCGCCTCACGCAGATATACTGCGGCAGAAGGGCTCGTACAGGCAAAACCACGTACCTGTACGTTGCCCGTTAAGAGGCGGCCAGCTAGCGCGCGCGCCCTTGGCAAGCTCCGTGAGTCGGGTCGCGGGTCCCGCGGACTCGATCGCTGTGGGGATACCCGCGATCGCCTCACGGGAAGGAAGAACGGTGAGATCCTGATGTAAACAGCATCTCCCCATTCTGCCTATTGACAGTGTCACTCGATCTCTGTTCCCTGTCATCGGAGCAGAGATCAGTGACGTGTAACGCGTAGCCACCCCCCCCCACAGTTAGAAACACGCCCCTAGGACACACTTAAAGCCTACACTGCCACCTAGTGGTTAACCCCTTCACTGCCAGTGTCATTTACACAGGAATCAGTGCATTTTTATAGCACTGATTGCTGTATAAATAACAATGGTCCCAAAAATGTGTCAAAAATGTCCGATCTGTCCGCCATAATGTCGCAGTCCTGATAAAAATCGCTGATCACCGCCATTTAAAAAGAACAAAAACGTATTAATAAAAATGCCATAAAACTATCCCCTATTTTGTAATAGGGGATATTATTTGTAATAATAATCGCTTATTGTGATTTTTTTTGTACCAAAAATATGTAGAAGAATACGTATCTGTACTGTAGCTCTGGGAGTGTCTGGGGCAGCACTTATGGAGCCCCAGACACTCCCACCACCATGCTTGACTGTAGACAAGACACACTCATCTTTGTACTCCTCACCTGGTTGCCGCCACACACGCTTGACACCATCTGAACCAAATATTTTTTTCTTAGTCTCATCAGATCACAGGACATCATCTTTAGAAGAGGCTTCCTTCTGGGATGACAGCCTTGTAGGCCAATTTGATGCAGTGTGCGGTGCATGGTCTGAGCACTGACAGGCTGACCCCACCCCTTCAACCTCTGCAACAATGCTGGCAGCAACCATACGTCTTTTTTTCAAAATAAAAAAGAACCAATGAGTCAAACTTTAGAGACAAATTGGAGCACAATATTTGTATAAAAAATCCATATTATATTGATACATAGAAAATATAAAAATAATTTAGATTGACAAAAGACAAAATGTCAGTTAAAAACATGTATTCACATATGTGCAGAATTCGGCCAACTAGGGCTGGGTACTTACAATATATTGTTGTTATTACATGATATCGGATAAGTGAGTCCCTGTGCGTCAACACGTTTCGCTGATCTGCTTCCTCAGGACACACAAAGGGGAGATAAAGGAAAGAATAGGCCACACTGTATAAATGAATAAATAAATCATATTTAATAATATCTATTGTTACATGTGAAAAACAAGTATATATTATAAATATATTGTACACGTTGTAACCAATCACATTTATATTCACCTTGCCTGAATATGAATACATATACATAAAAAGTAAGTGGTAAGCACTTTTGCTATTGTATGCTGCTACTATGTCTATATGCTTTAATAATTTGTATGGGATTTGACTTATCTGTATAATTATGCCTTGTTCCCCGAAGGCCCTGCAGGTCTGGTGGGACATTTGCTTTTTATCCTTCAGAATCCAATTCTACACTTATGCCGCGTACACACGAGCGGACATTACGGCGGACTTTGCCCGGCGGACTGGATTTCGTCGGACAATTCGATGTGTGTGGGCTCCAGCGGACTTTGTTTTCTCAAAAGTTGGACGGAATTAGATTTGAAACTTGTTTAAAATTTATCCGTTGAAATCGAGTCCGGTCGTAAAGTCCGCCGTCTGTATGCTAGTTCGACGGACAAAAAGCCACGCTAGGGCAGCTATTGGCTACTGGCTATGAACTTCCTTGTTTTAGTCCGGTCGTACGTCATCACGTACGAATTCGACGGACTTTGGTGGATTGTGTGTAGGCAAGTCCGTTCATTCACAAAGTCCGTCGGAAAGTACGTCGAAAAGTCCGCCGGGCAAAGTCCGCCGTAATGTCCGCTCGTGTGTACGCGGCATTTGGGACTCTTTTTTCTTCAAGTTCTCCAACTAGTGCAAAGCTTTTATTGGCTGGTGGTTGCTTGACCTTCTGCAGTCTATATATTTTGGAGCTTATATACCATCTCTGGAGCAATTATGACCTTATGTTCTCCACTCTAGTTGATGGGAGCCTACAAATGTATTCTTCTGTAGCACCCTGGAGTTTAGGCCGGGATATTCCTCACAAATTTACTTGCCAAGAGTAGTTATCCTGGTTGATTGTTAGAGATCCATTGATTTCTCCCTAAGTTTGGCCTTGTTGCATTTTTCTCTTCTACCACTAGGTGGCTGGGTACTTGGTGGTATTAGATATGAGAAGGGCAAGCCAAGGTCCGGTTATGGGTATATGGGGTATCTCAGCCAATGGGTTTTCTTGAATCCCTTGGCCTGCTGGGAGAACCTATATATTAGGTGATCAGGTGATCTACTTTCTGTGCCACCTGGACGGCTGCCTGGGTGGACATGTTTCATGTGCCGCAGGCTGCTAGGCCAGAGATTGGGCCTATCCCAGGGGCGTTTGGCTGCTAGGCTGTCTGAGGGCCTATCCAGAAGCAAGAGAGCAGCGCAGTGTTGGGTATGCGGCTTGCAGTCCAACCAAAAGTGACAGTTCTGGCAGCGGGAGAACCTGTCAGTGGTCGGAGGTAAAAGGGAAGCTGTCGCCACTAAGGGACCAACCACCTTATTACCAGGGACCACAGTGAGTAAGTGAGTAACTGAAGCAAGTACCAGAGCAGTCCGCTTTTTTTTTAATCCCTTGGCCTGCTGGGAGAACCTATATATTCGGGTAGAGTCAGGTGATCTACGTTCTGTGCCACCTGGACAGCTGTCTGGGTGGATGTGTGTCATGTGCCCCGGGCTGCTAGGCCGGAGATTGGGCCTATCCCGGGGGGTGTCTGGTTGCTAGGCTGTCTGAGGGCCTATCCAGAAGCAAGAGAGCAGCGCAGGGTTGGGATTGCAGCTTGCAGTCCAACCAAAAGTGACAGCTCTGCCAGCCGGAGAACCTGTCAGTGGTCGGAGGTAGAAGGGAAGCTTTCGCCACTAAGGGACCATCCACCTTAGTACCAGGGACCACAGTGAGTAACTGAAGTAAGTACCGGAGCAGTCCGCTTAGGGGTTACCTTCTTTGTTTACAAGTACCGGAGCAGTATTCTCACCCAATGGGCATGGTGGAGAATCGGGAAACTTCAAGCGGTGGTTAAGTCAGAGACCCAGCCAGCGTAGGTGATGCTTGCAGAGCAGCCTTGTGTGTCAAGACAGGGACTGAGCAGGCCAGTGGGGTGAAGCTTGAAAAGTATCTGGAGTGCCAAGCTAGGGACCCAGCAGAGAGGCAGGGGTGACGCTTGAAGAAGATACCACCATGAAGATTGGAGGAGCTCAAGGGGTTCAGTGGCAGTGAATCAGAGGGTCTAGTGAGAGACCGGGAGCTCAGTGTATTGAAGAACTACAAGGAGAAGTTGTAGTGAAGGTGAAAGAACTGTTACGCTTTGTGTTAGGAACTGTTAAATACTGTTGCCATAGGAGACAGCATTCCTGCACGTGCAGATGTAGCTTCTTGCTGGAGGCCTTTCCCTGCACGGCTGTCCTCCTATTTAAGTCTCGGAGTCTGCTAATTGAACTAGCAACTACTCAAGGGTGTCCTGGCCCTAACCCTCTTTCCCCCATAAAAGTTTGGTAAGAGAAATAAACATCTCTTTTGCATTCAAGAAGTGTCTTCCCAGAGAACAATTGCACCAATCCGTCAGCAGGGGAGGAGTTCCTGCTCTGCAAAGGAGGATAGGGAAGTGATGCCACGTGTGTCTGATTGTGGGTTCGAGATAAAGATGGCGCAGTTTGTGAGTGAGATGGCGGATTGAAAAAAGTACGCTCCAGGTGTTTGTTTCGGTCCGAGTGAAACCTGTCCTGACCGACACCGGTGTGCGGTATACACCGAAGGGTAAGATCGTCCTGTATACGGCAGGAGGCTACGAGGCTCTGGGACTGATCTGCGAGATGTTACGGCCTGACCATGCAGTTGAGGCCTTGGATCGTCTGTGGACGCTGCGGAGGGTTTGAGGTTATCTCCCCAACTCAACCTCCGAGGATCCTGTAGGTGGATTGGGACAGGAATGTCGCCATCCTGGCTGGGAGTGATATCCTGAGCCCATCTGTCATCACCGGAGTCATGCCAGAGGCTGCTGCCCTTGCCACGGTGACTGCCCCAGTACCCAGTGCACCGATCGCTCCTTGAGGCCACGGTCGGGCCCCACTGCTTGCTCAGATGTCCGAACCGCCCTGGAGGAAAGTACCAGAGTCAGGTAAGCCAGTGAGAAGTGAGAGTGATGAAGAGTTAATAAGTAATGTGCAGGAGGATGAAGCACCTACTACTACTACCGCTAGTGTGCAAATTACACTGTCAGCCAATGCAGCTCCGCTGATCAGCTTCACCAGGTCCTTTGAGGGGGACCATGGGGCTTAATGGGTTCCCAATGTCTGCCCTATTACACCCATGCCTAACCTTAAAGCAGATCTTAAGCCAGATATGGTTGCTGGGTGCTCAGTTCAGCGTGCCCCAGACGCACGGGTCCTACCCGGGTACAGAGACTCTAAGACCCTGCCTCGGCTGTCCAAAATACAGCGAATTATAATAAAGAAGGTAGCATCAGAATACAGATACCTGTATCCATATACTGTATACCAGCTCATCTGGAAAGCGAGATCTTTGACAAAGAGGCTCAGTGAGTGGACGAGGCTGTGCTTCCTACAGATCCCTCTTTACCTGGATTTTCCTAAACTGTCTCCTAAGGTGGCTGAAAAATACCATTCCTTAGTGAATACCTGGAGTTATGGCCGAAAGATCAATCTGGATAACGTAGTCATTCACAGACCGGATAAAAGAAACATTAAACGCTTTGTCACGACAGTGAACACTAAAGGAGAAACCTTGATCCTGCCCGATCCCGGGACTATTGGTAACTGTCGTGAAGGTACCGAGGTCATCTCTTTTGTGGATTACATATGTGTACTTGTGGAGTTAAAGAATGCTCTGCTGAAACCGCTTCCTTTCCCCTGCACAAAAGTTCAGTGAACATTCCAGGAAGCTGTACTGTCAGGATTGTGCTGGACTGAATGCTGCTGGCAGTTACATGGAGTGATCACCGGGGCCTGTTGGCTAAAATTTAAGTTGTTGGGGTGTTCCACCCTGAAGAGCGATCTGAGAACTTCAGCTGATTGTTGTTTGCAAATAATAAAGAAAGTTTCTTTGTCTTTGGCTGTCATGTGGACAGACTGAAGATATCTTTGCAAGGGGACATGTGTCCTTAAGTGTGGTCTCTTGCACCATGACCTGGCTGCTTGTTGCCTGAAGTGCAGTCATGCCTTTTTGTGCCCGGGGTTGCCTTTAAAGAAGAAAGGGAACTGCTGGGAAAGTTGTCCACTCCAAGTGGAACTGATGGACTAAGACATACCATGGACACTGGGTGTGTAGTTAGTTAGAATAGGCTGTGACAAAGGAGCAATTGCCTATTTTCTTCAAATAATAGACTCATCTATGTATCAGGACTGTTACTTGATAAAACCACTACTGAAGTTCTATGCTGATCAGTGGCGGCTGGTGAAGTTTTATGATCGGGGGGGGTTGCCAGACTCCGCCCTTCCTTTTTGACCCCTCCCACTACTTATAAGCCACACCTCTTATAGAATCCACCCACTCTGTCCCTTGTATGCCCGGGGCCGATGCTACCACTAGGCGGAGTAGGCAGGTGCCTAGGGCGCACTACCCCCTAGGGCGCAGCCACGGCCTCTGTCCCTGTGAATCTCAAGGCAAGTGTGAGCCGGGAACACATCTGCATGCCTCCAATCCCCCAATGTGTCCCGCTGAGCGCCCCGCTGTTCCCTCTCTTCACAGAGTAAAATCTCACAGCGCCGCTCCAGGACTCCTTTGCTCTAGCCTGTCCCTCTGGAGCAGCACTGTGTGTCTGTGTGTGTGTGCAGCGGAGGGGCGGGGCTCAGTGGAGATTGGAGCACCAAGAGGTGCAGGGTCTGTTAGCTGACCTCCCGGCCGGTGGGGGCACCATAGCAATACTGCCCGCCCAGAGCTGAGGAGAGCCAGGATGTGATGGTCGATGAAGAAGAGGTAAGGAGGAGGATGGATCCTCCCTATCTACATCGAGCTGTGTGTGGGGGATGGGGGGGGTGAGTAGTGCAGGAAATAGGAGTCAGGTAGGTCAGTGTATGTGTCAGGTAGGTAGGTCAGTGTATGTGTCAGGTAGGTAGCTCAGGAATTGAATCTGTTCACGATGGAACTCGCACTTCACCAGTTTAAATAGAGATTGTTTTCTCTTAGTTTCTGAAGCATGCGACAGAAACTAAGACTACGACCATCTGTGTGGTGGCTCTCCAGGGACTTGGAAAATATGAGGATATCATCGAGATAAACCACCACACATAACTGCAACAAATCTCGGAGGAGTTTTTTTAATTTTTGTAATAAACATATTTTTATTCTTTTTATTTTTGTGTTATGCCTAAAAAGTCCATCATTCCTACCACCTTTTAATGATCTCTAATATATCGGGACGTGGCATTTACTACTTATATACCGTATCCACAGTGCCACTCTGTGGTGATACAAACTCTTTTAGAAATCTCGGAGGTTATCGTTAATAAATTCCTGTAAAACTGCCACGGCGTTACAAAGGCCAAAAGGCATTACAAGGTACTCATAATGGCCTGTTCTGGTATTAAATGCAGTTTTCCACTCGTCGCCCTCCTTAATCCGCACAAGATTGGCGGTCAAATAACTCTGTAATCAATGGAATCGGGTAGGCATTCTTAATCGTGAAATGATTGAGACCCCTATAATCAATACAAGGTCTCAGTTCACAGCTCTTCTTCTTCACAAAGAAGAAACCAGCAGCAGCAGGAGATGAGGATTTGCGGATGTAACCTCGAGAAAGTGCCTCTGCAACATACTCCTCCATAGCCTTATCCTCCAAGATTGACAAAGGATAAACCCAGCCACGAGGGGGTATGGCACCAGGTTGAAGGTCAATTGTACAATCATAAGACCGGTGTGGAGGCAAACTACCTTTGTCAAAGACGTTGCTAAAATCGCGGTACTCCTCCGGCAGGGAGGAGAGTGAAGAGGTGCACAGGACCTTGGCTACCTTTTGGAAGCATGTCTTATTGCATTGTGGTGACCAGGAGAGAACCTCAGCACGGAGCCAATCAAAAGAGGGGTTGTGCCTCTGTAACCAAGGATAACCAATAACCAGCGGAAACCTAGGTGAGGAAATAACTTGGAATTGGATTATCTCATGGTGAAGAGCCCCTACGGCCATGGACAACGAAACCGTCTCATGAGTCACATGGGCAGGCTGTAGAGGTCTTCCATGAAGAGCCTCAATGGCAAGTGGAGTGTCACGCAGCTGCAGGGGAATCGAGTGCTGCGATACAAAGGCAGCATTAATGAACAGGCCTGCAGCCCCAGAGTCAATTAGAGCCTGTATCTCGATGGACGACTCAGCCCAAGAAAGGGTGACCGAAACCAGGGGCTTATCCTTCTGGATAACTGGGGACGAAAAACAACGCCACTTAAGGTCTGTACCTGACAGGACCTCAAGGTTCGGGCGTTCCCTGGACGGGTAGGACAAGACTTCAAAAAGTGACCTGCCTGGCCACAATAAAGGCACAATCTCTCCCTCCTCCTAAAGGCTCTCTCATCAGAGAGACGCGTGAAGCTCAAGTGCATGGGTTCATCTTCACTGACCGACTCGGTACCAGGAGGCATGGGAGGTGAGGGAGGCACGGGTGGGACTGCAAAGCTCAGGGCAAACATACAGGAGGCTTCAGCAAGCGCTCCTTAAAAGAGAGTCTTTCTCTGAGTCTGGAGTCAATGAGGATGGCAAACGTGATCAACCTCTCCAGCTCAGTGGGTATATCTCGGGCTGCTATCTCATCCTTGATGGAATCCAAGAGACCATGAGAAAAAGCAGCCACGAGGGCCTTATTATTCCAAGCAACCTCTGCTGCCAGAGTACGGAATTCAATGGCGTCGTCGGCAACAGTTCTCGTACTCTGTTTGATAGACATGAGGCACTTAGCAGCAGAAGCGGAGTGTGCGGGAACGTCAAATACCCTTTTAAAGGAGGACATAAAGTCAGGGTAACTCAAGACAACAGGTTTTTGCGTCTCCCATAGAGGGTTTGCACAGGCCAAGGCTCTCTCAGAAACAAAGATATCATGAAACCTACTTTGCTTCTGTCCGTGGTAAAAGCCTGGGGCAGCATCTCAAAGTAAATCTCAAACTGGTTGAGAAACCCTCTTCATTGAACTGGATCACCCTCAAATCACTGGGGAAGCGGAGAGGAACCAGACATACCTCTCATAGAGGTAATACTCGAGGTGGGTGCCTGCACAGAGACTGGCGCAGCAGCAGGGACGGCTTGCACCAGAGCAGCCACAGTGGGAGTTCCAGGTGAGCTGTGCGACTCAGGAACGTTTGTAACGCTATGGCAAACTGATCCATGCGTTGATCTTGCTCATCCAATCTGGAAAAAATATTACCAACAAGTGGATTGACTGTATCTTCTGAATTCATGGCCTTCGCCTACTATCAGGAACCATGAATCAGACCGAGACAGAAGTAAAGTTAAATCACACTTGTTTAATAGTAATAATAAGATAAACAGAGTAAGCGTAGTCAAAACAAGCCAGAGTTCAGTAACTGGATCGGGTAGTAAGCCAAGCAAATGTCAGAGAGCCAGAGATAAATGTAGTAGTATAGCAAGCAAGATCAGGAGCCAGAAGGAACGTCAGCCGAGCAAGTCTTCAACAGGAATGCAGGAGAAAGTCTCTGTGATGTTGACAAAGGCGAAGGCAGAGATCAAGTGAGCTGGACAACTTTAAGTAGGCAGGACTGACGAGCAGAATCAACAACAGCTGGGTAACTTTGGCGAGAGATGGGAGCTGGCAAATAGCCGACAGCTGAGCGACCAGCTCAGAGAAGGAAGGGCTGAGCCCAGCCCTGACATATACTAGGCTGTACATTATACACTGGCTCTGTACATCATATACCAGGCTGTACATTATACACCGGGCTCTGTACGTCATATACTAGGCTCTACATTATACACAGGGCTCTGTACATACCAAGCTGTACATTATACACAGACAGGGCTCTGCACATCATATACCAGGCTGTACATTATACACCGGGCTCTGTACATCATATACTAGGCTGTACATTATACACAGGACTCTATACATCATATATCAGGCTCTACATGCACCAGGCTCTGTACATCATATACCAGGTTCTACATTATACACAGGGCTCTGTACATCATATACCAGGCTCTACATTATACACCGGGCTCTGTAAATCATATACCAGGCTGTACATTATACACAGGGCTCTGCACATCATATACCAGGTTCTACATGCACTGGGCTCTGTACATCATATACCAGGCTCTACAATATACACCGGGCTGTACATTATACACAGGGCTCTGTACATCATATACCAGGCTTTACATTATACACAGGGCTCTGTACATCATATACCAGGTTCTACATTATACACAGGGCTCTGTACATCATATACCAAGCTCTACATTATACACTGAGCTCTACATTATACACAGGGCTCTGTACATCATATACCAGGCTCAACATTATACATAGGGCTCTGTACATCATATACCAGGCTCTACATTATACACAGGGCTCTGTACATCATATACCAGACTGTACATTATACACAGGGCTCTGTACATCATATACCAGGCTGTACATTATACACTGGGCTCTGTACATCATATACCAGGCTCTACATTATACACAGGGCTCTGTACATCATATACCAGGCTGTACATTATACACTGAGCTCTGTACATCATATACCAGGCTCTACAATATACACAGGGCTCTGTACATCATATACCAGGTTCTACATTATAAACAGGGCTCTGTACATCATATACCAAGCTCTACATTATATACCGGGCTCTACATTATACACAGGGCTCTGTACATCATATACCAGGCTCAACATTATACATAGGGCTCTGTACATCATATACCAGGCTCTACATTATACACAGAACTCTGTACATCATATACCATCTGATGGTTTCAAATACAATTGCATTCGCGAACAAAGTGTCTTGGTGCTGCTGATGGATACAAAACGATCAATAATTGCCCTGGCCGATCCAGATTGAGTGTAAATTGATTGAAAGGGAAGTTATGGCTATTTGATTTTTTTTTTGCAGATTCAGTTAAAATCTGCAATAGAATCAAAGCGTTTAATGGCCCCCATAAGGAAGAAAAACGATGACAACCACTGCTATACTTATGGAAAGTTTTAAGACTCCAAACGTTTTACTGACTGAATAAAAAAAGCTGAATTGATAAGTCAGTGTTTTGGTCAGCCAGTTCCTGAAATCTATGTGTCATTAGGAAAGGTGTACTGCACCATGTTACCATAGAAAAGGATGCATTTGCATTGCTGTTTACTCTCTTTCAAGTGTTGCTGAGTTGGTGCGTCTTCCTTGGCTAAGGAGAGACAGGGATCTAACCGTACAACAGCTCTAACCCTTTCTCTATCTTGTTATTACTGTATATATTAGATAGATAGTCAGGAAGCAATACCATAGCTCTTGCTTACTTTTAAAATTGTACATAACTTTTTTTGATATTTTCTTGTCATATGGTATCTACTATCTCATGTGTATAACATACACTGTTATATGTTATTCTTTCCCTGTTTCCCCACTCATCTCAGTTATTTTTGCCAGGACATTCACTCTTAGGCCTGGGAGCTCAAAATATTTTTTTCTGCAAACTCGGAGACGTAATTTTCTTGGGCAGGGGGAGGATGTAACACCCTAGAGTTTAGGCGGGGATGCTCCTCACAAATTAACCTGCCAGGAGTAGTTATCCTGGTTGATTGTTAGAGATCCATTGATTTCTCCCTAAGTTTGGCCTTGTTTCATTTTTCTCTTCTACCACTAGGTACTTGGTGGTATTAGATATGAGAAGGGCAACCCAAGGTCACGTTATGGGTATATGAGGTATCTCAGCCAATGGGTAGGGGTTTTCTTGAATCCCTTGGCCTGCTGGGAGAGCCTATAAATTAGGTGATCAGGTGATCTACGTTCTGTACCACCTAGACGGCTGCCTGGGTGGACATGTGTCATGTGCCCCAGGCTGCTAGGCCAGAGATTGGGCCTATCCCGGGGGCATCTGGCTGCCAGGATGTGTAAGGGCCTATTCAGAAGTAAGAGAGCAGTGCAGGGTTGGGAATGCGGCTTGCAGTCCAACCAAAAGTGACAGTTTTGCCGGCCGGAAAACCTGTCAGTGGTCGGAGGTAGAAGGGAAGCTGTCGCCACTAAGGGGCCGACCACCTTATTACCAGGGACCACAGTGAGCAACTGAAGCAAGTACCGGAGTAGTATTCTCACCAAATGGGCACGGTGGAGAATTGGGAAACTTCAGGCGGTGATCAAGTCAGGGACCCAGCCAACGGAGGTGACGCCTGCAGAGGAGCCTTGTGTGTCAAGCCAGGGACCGAGCAGGCCAGTGGGTTGAAGCTTGAGAAGTATCAGGAGTGCCAAGCTAGGGACCCAGCAGAGAGGCGGAGGTGACGCTTGAGGAAGATACCACCGTGAAGATTGGAGGAGCTCAAGGGATTCAGTGGCAGTGAATCAGTGGGTCTAGTCAGAGACTAGGAGCTCAGTGTATTGAAGAACTACAAGGAGAAGTTATACTGAAGGTGAAAGAACTGTTACGCTTTGTGTTAGGAACTGTTAAAGACTGTTGCCATAGGAGACAGCATTCCTGCACGTGCAGATGTGGCTTCTTGCTGGAGGCCTTTCCCTGCACGTCTGTCCTCCTATTGAACCCTCGAAGTCTGCTAATTGAACTTGCAACTACTCAAGGGTGTCCTGGCCCCAACCCTCTTTCCGCCATAAAAGTTTGTAAGAGAAATAAACATCTCTTTTGCATTCAAAAAGTGCCACATAAAGAAGGATGTCAGCTAAGGAATTACATTAAAGAAAATTAAGGAATACTTAAAATGTTATTTTATGTCATTGAAATATTTATTCTTTTTAATTTTACATTGGATTTTAAATTAAATACAGTACATGTAATACTTGCATCTTGCAGCTTGCACCCGAGGGTATTTAGGGAACTCAGTCAAGTAATTGCCAGACCATTGTTCTTAATTTTTACTGACAGTCTACTGACTGGAATGGTACCAGCTGATTAGAGAAAAGCCAATGTAGCACCAATATTTAAAAAGGGCCCAAAATCCATCCCTGGGAATTACAGACCAGTTAGCCTAACATCAATAGCATGCAAGCTCTTGAAGGGGATGATGAGGGACTATATACAAGATTTTAGTAATGAGAATTGTATCATTAGCAGTAATGAGCATGGATTCATGAAGAATTGTTCTTGCCAAACCAATCTGTTAACCTTCTATGAGGAGGTGAATTGCCATCTAGATAAAGGAAGGCCCGTAGACGTGGTGTATCTGGATTTTGCAAAAGCATTTGACACAGCTCCCCATAAAGGTTTACTGTACAAAATAAGGTCCGTTGGCATGGACCATAGGGTTATGGATTGAAAACTGGCTACAAGGGCGAGTTCAGAGGGTGGGGATAAATGAGGGATACTCTGAATGGTCAGGGGTGGGTAGTGGGATCCCACAGGGTTCTGTCCTGGGACCAATCCTATTTAATTTATTCATAAACAACCTGGAGGATGGTGTAAACAGTTCAATGTCTGTATTTGCGGACGATACTAAGCTAAGCAGGGCAATAACTTCTCCGCAGGATGTGGAAACCTTGCAAAAAGATCTGAACAAATTAACGGGGTCAGCAACTACATGGCAAATGAGGTTTAATGTAGAAAAATGTAAAATAATGCATTTGGGTGGCAAAAATATGAATGCAATCTATACCTCTGGGGGAATCTAGGATGGAAAAGGACCTGGGGGTCCTAGTAGATGATAGGCTCAGCAATGGCATGCAATGCCAAGCTGCTGCTAACAAAGCAAACAGAATATTGGCATGCATTAAAAAGGGGATTAACTCCAGAGATAAAACGATTCTCCCGCTCTACAAGACTCTAGTTCGGCCGCACCTGGAGAATGCTGTCCAGTTCTGGCAGTGGCGTAGCGTGGGTTGTCAGCACCCGGGGCAAGGCAAGTAATTTGCGCCCCCTAACCTGCAGACTTTTAGCCCTCCCTGAGTCCCTTCCAATACAATAGTACTGACCTACCTGATTCCTATACTGACCACTACACTAACCTACTTGATTTCAACACTGACCAACCTGATTCCTTTACTGACCATTACAACACTACACTGACCACTATGCTATACTGTCCACTATACTGAGAACTACACTGATCACTATACTACACTGACCACAACACTACACTGTCCACTACACTACACTGTCCACTACACTACACTGTCCACTACACTACACTACACTGTCCACTACACTGTCCACTATACTACACTACACTGTCCACCATACTACACTATACTGACCACTATACTACATTGACCACTATACTACACTACACTGACCACTACACTGTCCACTATATTACACTGACCACTATGCTACACTACACTGACCACTATACTACACTGTCCACTACACTACACTGACCACTATACTACACTACACTGACCTCCATACTAAACTACACTATACTGACCACTATACTAACCACTATACTATACTACACTAACTAACCACTATACTGACCACTATAATACACTATACTGACCACCATACTACACTACACTAACCATTATACTACACTGACCACTGCACTGTCCACTATACTACACGACACTATACTGACCACCATACTACACTACACTGTTCACTATACTACACTGTCCACCATAGTACACTATACTGACCACTATACTACATTGACCACTATACTACACTACACTGACTACTACACTATCCACTATACTATACTGACCACTATACTACACTACACTGACCACTATACTACACTATACTGACCACCACACTATACTACACTGACCACTACACTATACTGTCCACTACACTATACTGACCACCATACTGACTACTGTACTATATTATATTTTCCACTTCCTTTTTTGTTAATTATATGACTACTATACTACACTGACCTCCATACTAAACTACACTATACTAACCACTATACTGACCATTATACTAAACTGACCACTATACTACACGACACTATACTGACCACCACACTATACTGTGGTACTAAACTAACCACTATACTACACTACACTGTCCACTATACTGACCACTACACTGTCCACTATACTGACCACTATACTGACCACTATACTACACTATACTGACCACTATACTACACAGCCTACACTATACTGTCCTGCCTACAGTCTCTCTCGCCCATCTCCCCCCCCCCCCCCGGGGCCAGTAACATGACTCTCACGAGGGAGTCTCACTCACCTTCTTGTCCTGGCCTGCATCGGTCCGGAGGAGGAGGAGAAGACAGAGGCGGCTCACATTGTTGCTTCTATCCCCGCGCTCTGGCTACTGCCATGTTCAGTGTCCAGTGCAATGTGATTGGGCGTATGGGGGGGTCATGTGCGGAGGCGGGACCTCAGGAGCGATCAAGGACAGGCCAGCCCTACGTCTCACATGACCCCCATACGCCCAATCACAGGGCGCCGGACACTTAACATGGCGGCCGGAGCGCGGGGGACACAGGAACTTGAAATTAGGAGGAGGCAGCCAGTAGTGACACATACTGGCGCCCCCCTAAATGTCACGCCCGGGGCCATGGCACCCCCCGCACCCCCCACACTACACCACTGAGTTCTGGGCACCAGTCCTCAGGAAGGATGTACTGGAAATGGAGCGAGTACAAAGAAGGGCAACAAAGCTAATAAAGGGTCTGGAGGATATTAGTTATGAGGAAAGGTTGCGAACACTGAACTTATTCTCTCTGGAGAAGGGACGTTTGAGAGGGGATATGATTTCAATTTATAAATATTGTACTGGTGACCCCACAATAGGGATAAAACTTTTTCGCGGAAGGGAGTCTAACAAGACACATGGCCACTCATTAAAATTAGAAGAAAAGAGGTTTAACCTTAAACTACATAGAGGGTTCTTTAGCGGCAAGGATGTGGAATTCCTTTCCACGGGCGGTG
Organism: Lithobates septentrionalis; assembly: GCA_037952835.1. Classification (NCBI taxonomy): domain Eukaryota; kingdom Metazoa; phylum Chordata; class Amphibia; order Anura; family Ranidae; genus Lithobates; species Lithobates septentrionalis. The sequence goes on from JBBDGP010002387.1 coordinate 523,038, forward strand.
GTCTCAGCGGGGAGCATCGATAGTTTCAAAAAACTATTAGATAAGCACCTCAACGACCGCAAAATACAGGGATATACAATGTAATACTGACATATACTCTTCATGGACTTGTGTCTTTTTTCAACCTCACCTACTATCTAACTATGTAACTATGTAATGCAACTACAAAATGGAAAAAAGTGGAAAATGTGTCCGCCTCTATCCCCCACTACTCCGCGCCAGGTTTTACTGAGAGATGTGATGTAGACAGAGCAGCTGCTTAAGTAGAATCAACAAATATATGTAGGCAATAAAATCATAAAGAACAGAATCATAGTAACACCCGATGCCCTAAAAACGTCTCTAATCACTTATTGCAGCAGCGCTATGTGTCGAGGTGGTCCAAACACATAAGGAAAAACATTAAAAACATTAATAATTAAGAAGATCCAGGAAAGTTCAAGTAGCTGTGGTCTATTGTAGTGGAGAGCCTCTTTCACCAAGGATAATCACCACGTGCAGGAGACATCTCCCCAATGAAATTGCACTCACCAAAAGATCAGCATACATAAGCCTTTATATTAAACGCTTCCTTTCTCCTTCATCTAACCACCAGATGTCAGTCATAGATGATACCGCATTACATGTGGGAGGAATGAAATAGCCATATAGTGTAATATTGCTAAAACAATTTTTATTTAAACTTTCAAAGTATTCCCCCCTTTAGCTAACATGCGTACCAGATATGCAACAAAAACGAGCATTTGTTAAAAGTGCACTGTGCCCGCTTATCCCGTCTCCCGGGAGGTACTCTGGAGCGTTTTTCACCGGAAGACCACCTCGACACATAGCGCTGCTGCAATAAGTGATTAGAGATGTTTTTAGGGCATCGGGTGTTACTATGATTCTGTTCTTTATGTAATGCAACTACATCTGACCCTGTGTGCTCACCTTTCATATGCAAACAGGTATTGCCAGGGCTTTTTTTCTGCCGGAACGCAGCGGAACGGCGTTCCGCCACCTCTGGCAGCCATGTACTCTCCATCCAGTCACTGAACACAGAAGGAGGTAGAGGAGGTTTTTGCACCGCTCGCTTCCTCCACCGGCTTCTATGTCCTAGTGTCAGGACAGTGACCGCTGCATTTTGTTTTACATTCCCTGAGCTTCGGGAGTTGTTGTTCCCGTCCCTCCCAGCGGCTCCCATTATGTCCCTCCCAGCGGCTCCCGTCCAGTCCCTCCCAGCGGCTCCCGTTCTGCCCAGCGGCTTCGTCCCGCCCAGTGGCTCCTGTCCTGCCCAGCGCCTCCTGTCCCACCCAGTGGTTCCATCCTGCCCAGCGGCTCCTGTCCCGCCCAGCGGCTTCATCCCGCGCAGTGGCTCCGTCCTGCCCGGCAGCTCCTGTCCCGCTCGACGGCTTCGTCCCGCCCAGTGGCTCTGTCCTGCCTGGTGGCTCCTGTCCCGCCCAGTGGCTCCGTCCTGCCCAGCGGCTCCTGTCCCGCCCAGTGGCTCCCATCCCGCCCTGCCCAGCGGCTTCCATCCCGCCCTGCCCAGCGGCTTCCGTCCTGGCCAGCCCTACCTCCCTGTCAGACTTGTGCAGCTCTGAGCCGAGTGAAGTGTTCGGCCAGAACTGCAGTGTGGAAAAAAGCCTGGAGAGGAGGTGGGTGCACTGGAAAATATGGAGGGGAGGGGAGGGAATGGGGGGGGCAGGTAGAGTGGCACCTGCAGGGGTAAGTGACAGCTGTGGACCGCAGTGGGGGTGAATTTGTTAGAGCTGGAAAGGAGGAGAGTTTGTGCAAAGTGCTAAGTAGTGGGGAGGGGGGGGCAGGTGGTACAGTGGCAAGAGCTGGTAAGGGGGGATTTGGCAGGTTGTTTGAAAGTGACAGGGGGTGAAGAGGTGAAAGTTGTAGAGCTGAAAGCTGTGGATTGGGGTAATTTGCAGATGGGGGTGCAGTAGTGAAATGTGGAAGGGGGGTAGAGGCAAGTTGTAGTTGGACTGGGGGTGTAAGCTGTAGATGTGGGGGCTGCAGAGTTGAGTTGTTGACAGGGGGTACAAAGGTGAGTTGTGGGGGGTGCTAAGATGACATGTAGACAGGGGTGCAGAATTGAGGAGGGACAGGGGAAAGAAGAAGTGTGTTGCGGACAGAGGGAAGAAGTGGTGAGTAGCGAATGGGGGGAAGAAGTGGTGACCTGTGGACTGAGGGAAGAAGAGGTAAGCCGTGGACAGGAGGGAAGAAGAGGTGAGCCGTGGACAAGAGGGAAGAAGAGGTGAGCCGTGGACAGGAGGGAAGAAGAGGTGAGCCATGGACAAGAGGGAAGAAGAGGTGAGCCGTGGACAGGAGGGAAGAAGAGGTGAGCCGTGGACAAGAGGGAAGAAGAGGTGAGCCGTGGACAGGAGGGAAGAAGAGGTGAGCCGTGGACAGGAGGGAAGAAGAGGTGAGCCGTGGACAGGAGGGAAGAAGAGGTGAGCCGTGGACAGGAGGGAAGAAGAGGTGAGCTGTGGACAGGAGGGAAGAAGAGGTGAGCCGTAGACAGGAGGGAAGAAGAGGTGAGCCGTGGACAAGAGGGAAGAAGAGGTGAGCCGTGGACAGGAGGGAAGAAGAGGTGAGCTGTGGACAGGAGGGAAGAAGAGGTGAGCCGTGGACAGGAGGGAAGAAGAGGTGAGCTGTGGACAGGAGGGAAGAAGAGGTGAGCCGTAGACAGGAAGGAAGAAGAGGTGAGCCGTGGACAAGAGGGAAGAAGAGGTGAGCCGTGGACAGGAGGGAAGAAGAGGTGAGCCGTAGACAGGAGGGAAGAAGAGGTTAGCTGTGGACAGGAGGGAAGAAGTGAGCTGTGGACAGGGGAAAAAAGAAGTGAGCTGCAGACGGGGGGGGAAGAGGTGAGCTGTGGAAGGGGCATAGGTCAGCTGTGGACAAGGTGAGGTTTGAATGGGGGGCACAGAGGTGAGCAATAGATTGTTACATTGGGGAGAGATATGTAAGTGCTGTCTGCCAATTTTTTTTTCTGTGCCCTGTGTGAAACACACACCTCATCACTACAGAGTACACTTTCCTGAGCCCTGTGTGTTATGCGCTTCTAATGCCGCGTACACACGGTCGGATTTTTCGTCTACAAAAGTCAGACGGACGCCGACGGACTAAAGCTGGCTGACAATCCGATCGTGTGTGGGCTTCCCCGGACTTTCAGCGGACTTTCAGCGGACTTTTGCAGCCTCAAATCTGATGGACTTTAGATTTGAAACATGCTTCAAATCTTTACGTCGTAACTACGCCGGACCCAGAAATCCGCTCGTCTGTGTGCTAGTCCGACGGACAAAAACCCACGCTAGGGCAGCTATTGGCTACTGGCTATCAACTTCCTTATTTTAGTCTGGTGTACGTCTTTACGTATGAATCCGTCGGATTTTTGTGTGATCGTATGTAGGCAAGTCCGTTCGTAAGAAAGTCTGCCGCAAGTCCGCCAAAAGTCTGCCAAAAGTCCGTTGAAAGTCTGTCGGACAGGCTGTCGGACTTTTGTAGCCGAAAAGTTCGACCGTGTGTACGCGGCATAAGTGCCGCATGCTGTGCCTTTTGGGCCTATGCGGATTTGGCGCCGCTTTACTTCTCTCCCCGTGGAAGGACAGAATTGAGGGTGGAGAGTTGGCTGGGGAGGGTGAGTTCCTGCACCTATTTTCTGAGAAAAAAAGCCCTGGGTATTGCACTGAACAATAGACCTAAAACAAAGAGTAGACACAAAAAGTTAGTAAAATTGACTTTTAATTAAAAAAAAACTTGCCTTCCTGTCCAGCTCCCTGTAAGTTATAAAAAGATAATGTCCATGTGATGAAACGCACTACCGGAAGTGACATCATCACACAAACTACACCCAGAAGTGACAGTTGGGACACACGATATACAATTGAGTTACCATGGAATACACTGCAGTGGATTTTAAAGTGTTGCATTGTGAATACTCCTTGGTGAAAGATGTAACACCACCTATGGGAGTAGGAACATTGTGTTTTTAATATAAATAAACATTTAATGTTTTACACTATGCCGACCCCCCCTTGCTTTTTTCATGTGACGTCTGAATGAGCTACAGTATGTGAGAGAATAGCTGGATAAAATATATAGAGGGGGGACAACCCCCCCGGTGAGAGTGGAGGAACATCAGAATCATTGTGGACCCTCTGATACCAACACGCTAGACATGACTTACCTGTAGTGGGTGGTCATGGTGACCTGGTGAGTTCTCTGATATGGCAAATGTGGTGGAGCACTTTGTTCGAAGATTGGGGACACGCTTTGAAAATATTGTTTGCATAGCAGTGCTGCACTTTTCCTTAATGGTTTTGAAGATTTTATGACACCTTTGATGAACTTTTTTGCATAGCACTTATTCAGTTGTATAACAACAGAAAACTGGATATGGACACTTTATTGGGTGGTATATGGACTTTTTTGTAACGTGTTTTATTGCACTGGTATCTATACACTCTCCGGCTACATTATTAGGTATACCTGTTCAATTGCTTGGTAACACAAATTGCTAATCAGCCAATCACATTGCAGCAACTCAATGCATTTAGGCATCTAGACGTAGCAAAGACGACTTGCTGAAGTTCTAACCGAGCATCATTGATCGTGGCATGGTTGTTGGTGCCAGGCGATCTGAGTATTTCAAAAAAGACTGGAATTTTCACGCACAACCGCCTCTCGGGTTTACAGAGAATGATCTGAGAAAGAGAAAATATCCAGTGAGCGGAAGTTGTGTGGAGGAAAATGCCTTGTTGATGTCAGAGGAGAATGGGCAGACTGGTTTGAGATAATAGAAAGGCAAAAGTAATTCAAATAACCACTCGTTACAACCAAAGTATGCAGAAAAGCATCTCTGAACGCACAATACACTGAACCTTGAAGCAGATGGGCTACAGCAGCAGAAGACCACACCGGGTGCCACTCCTGTCAGCTAAGAAAAGGAAACTGAGGCTACAATTCGCACAGGCTCCCCAAAAGTGGACAATAGAAAATTGGAAAAACGTTGCCTAGTTCGATGAGTCTCGATTTCAGCTGTGACATTCAGATGGTAGGGTCAGAATTTGGTGTAAACAACATGAAAGCATGGATCCATCCTGCCTTGTATCAACGGTTCAGGCTGGTGGTGTAATGGTGTGGGGGATATTTTCTTGGCAGACTTTGGGCCCCTTTAGTACCAATTGAGCATTGATTAAACACCACAGCCTACCTGAGTATTGTTGCTGACCATGTCCATCCCTTTATGACTACAGTATACCCATCTTCTGATGGCTCCTTCCAGCAGGATAATGCACCATGTCACAAAGCTCAGATCATCTCACCACTGGTTTCTTGAACATGACAATGAGGTCACTATACTCCAATGGCCTCCACAGTCACCAGATCTCATCCAATAGAGAACCTTTGGGATGTGGTGGAACGCGAGATTCACATCACGGATGTGTAGCCGACAAATCTGTAGCAACTGTGTGATGTTATGTCACTATGGACCAAAATCTCTGAGGAATGTTTCCAATACCTTGTTGAATCTATGCCACGAAGAACTAAGGCAGTTCTGAAGGCAAAAGGGGGTCCAACCCGATACTAGCAAGGTGTACCTAATAAAATGGCCGGTGTTTGCCCTTTAAAGTACTTGTAAAGGCTGAAGGTTTTTTACCAACAATACCTGCCAGTGCCTCCTAATCACTGATGCCAAACAGTGCCATCTATCAGTGGCAATCAGTGCCATTCATCAGTGCCACTCATCAGTGTCCATCAGTGCCACCTATGCCCATCAGTGCCCACCTATCAGTGCCCATCAGTGCCAGCCTTTCAGTGCCCATCTGTGCCGCCTATGAGTGCTCATCAGTTCTGCATATCAGTGCCGTCTATCAGTGCCCATCAGTGCCACCTCATCCGTGCTCATCAGTGCCACCTTATCAGTGCCCAGAAGTGCAGCCTCATCGGTCCCCATCAGTGAAGGAGAAAACTTACTTATTTACAAAATGTTATAAAAGAAACAAAGAAAAAAACTTTTTTTTTCAAAATTTTCGGTCTTTTTTTATATGTTTTTTTCCCATGGCCACCAGGGATGCCATACCTGGTGGTCATCAGTGGTGGCCATCCCTGGTGGTCCTGGTGGCATCCCTGGTGGTCCAGTGTGGGCAACCGAGGGGAGGCTGCGCTGATAAACCCCCCGTCAGAGGAGCAGCCGATCGGCTCTCCTCTACTCGCATCTGTCAGACGCGAGTGAGGAAAAGCCGATCAATAGCTCTTCCTGTTTACATCGTGATCAGCTGTGACCTTTCCCTTCCCGCTCAAACAAGCACTGGTCACCACAATACTTAACCACTTCAATACTGGGCACTTGCCCCCTTCCTGCCCAAGCCAATTTTCAGCTTTCACCGCTGTCGCTGTTTAAATGACAATTGCGCGGTCATGCTACACTGTATCCAAACAAAATTTTTTGCATTTTCTTCCCACAAATAGAGCCTTCTTTTGGTGGTATATGATCACCTCTGCGTTTTTTTTTATACATATAAAAAAAGACTGAAAATTTTGAAAAAAAATGTATTTTCTTTGTTTATTTTATAACATTTTGTAAATAAGTAAGTTTTCTCCTTCACTGATGGGGACCGATGACGCTGCACTTCTGGACACTGATAAGGTGGCACTGATGAGCACAGATGAGGTGGCACTGATGGGCACTGATAGGCGGCACTGATATGCAGCACTGATGAGCACTCATAGGCGGCACAGATGGGCACTCATAGGTGGCATAGATGGGCACTCATGAGCGGCACAGATGGGCACTGAAAGGCTGCACTGATGGGTACTTATGGGTGGCACTGATGGGCACTGATAGGCAGCACTGATGGGCACTGATAGGTGGGCACTGATGGGCATAGGTGGCACTGATGGACACTGATGAGTGGCACTGATTGCCACTGATAGATGGCACTGTTTGGCATCACTGATTAGGAGGCACTGGCAGGTATTGTTGGTGGGCACTGATTGGCATCATGTGTGGGCACACATTGCCACCCATGGCCACCAGGGATGCCATACCTGGTGGTCATCAGTGGTGGCCATCCCTGGTTGTCCTGGTGGCATCCCTGGTGGTCCAGTGTGGGCATCCGAGGGGAGGCTGCGCTGATAAACAATCAGCGCAGACCCCCCCGTCAGAGGAGCAGCCGCTCGGCTCTCCTCTACTCAAATCTGTCAGACGCGAGTGAGGAAAAGCTGATAAATAGCTCTTCCTGTTTACATCGTGATCAGCTGTGATTGGACACAGCTGATCATGTGGTGAAGAGTCTCTGTCAGAGACTCTTTACCTAGATTGGAGTTGCGGTGTGTCAGATTGACACGCCTCAACAACGATCGCCGCGATGTACGCCCGTGGGGGCGTGCAGTGGCTTGTTATTCTAACCACGTCATATAATGTCCGATCAGGATATCGCAACCACTTTGCCGACGTCATTTTGCTATATGGCGGGCAGCAAGTGGTTAAAAAACCCTCACTAGACCCCACCTGTTTGAATTACTGAAGACCCATTTCCCTGCTCCCGTTTGCCTCCAAGTTCATTGAACGCCTTGTCCACGACCAAATGAGTTGCTACCTCAATAACAACAACCTTCTCGATCCCCTACAGTCCAGCTTCCACCCACAACAAACTGCCCTACCCAAACTCCTATTAACTGCTAAAACCAACAGCCAGTACTCCATACTCATACTCTTGGACCTCTCTGCTGCCTTTGACACAGTTGACCACCTGCTCCTCCTCAGCAAACTCCGCTGCCTTGGCCTCCTTGATTCTGCTTTATCCTGGTTCTCCTCCTACCTATCTCAGCGCACTTTCAGTGTCACTTACAACTCCATCTCCTCCGCTCCTCTTCCTCTTTCTGTTGGGGTACCCCAAGGCTCTGTCCTTGGCCCCTCCTATTCTCTCTCTATACCTCTTCCTTGGGCCAGTTGATAACCTCCCATGGCTTCTAATACCACTTCTATGCTGACCCAGATCTATCTCTCCACTCCTCAACTCGCCCCCTCGATCTTCTCACAGATCACAAACATACTGAATGACATATCGGTATGGATGTCACATCACTTTCTCAAACTCAGTCTTTCTAAAACTTAGCTTGTTATATTTCCTCCTTCCCGGTCCCCCTCCCCATGACCTTACCATTAAGATCAACAGCACAACCATTGGTCCCTCCACACATGCCAGGATGCTTGGTGTAATCCTTGACTTCGACCTCTCCTTCAGCCCCCACATCCAATCACTGGCTAAATCTTGCCGCCTTAACCACCGTAACATCTCCAGAATTTGCCCCTTCCTAACTAACGACAGCACAAAGCAACTTATTCACTCCTTGGTTATTTTCCGTCTCGACTACTGCAACTCTCTCCTTAATGGTCTACCCTTACACAGGCTATCCCCCTTCAGCCTTTTATGAATGTTTCTGCTAGACACATACACCTCACTAACCGATCCATGACTGCTGCCCCTCTCTGCCAATCGCTTCAATGGCTTCCACTACCCCACCGTATAAAATTAAAAATACTAACCATCTAACCATCTAACCATACTAACCACCAACTAAGGCCATCCACAACATTGCCCCCAGCTACATCACCAACCTCATCTGCAGATATTGCCCAAATCTTTACCTCCTTCCACGCTTGCCTACAGGACTTCACTGAGCCTCTCCCATCCTCTGGAACTCCCTGCCCCGGTATGTCCGATCGGCCCCCACCCTGTCCACCTTTAGGAGATTCCTGAAAACTAATTTATTCAGGGAAGTCTATCCCACACCCATCAAATCATCCCCTGCAACTATTACCTTTTGTACCACCTCCCCCTTCCTTTAGAATGTAAGCTCCACGAGCAGGGCCCTCCTGTCCCTTCTGTATTGAACTGTATTGTAATTGTGCTGTCCCCCCTCTACATTGTAAAGTGCAGTGCAAACTGTTGGTGCTATATAAATCGTGTATAATAATAATAATACTTACCTAAGCCCAAACTCAATCCAGCAATGTGCATGAGACCTGAGACTCTCCCGGGTCTCTCCCTCCTGACTGGCTGAGATGCAGCAGCAAGGGCCATTGGCTCCCGCTGCTGTCAATCACAGCCAGTGAGGCAGGAGTGGGGCTGAGCCATGCTCTCTGTGTCTTATGGACACAGAGAGTCGGCTCGAAAGTGAGCACGCATGAGTGCCCCCACAGCAAGCAGCTTTCTATGGGGGCACTTTACAAGGGGTAGGGGCCCAGAGCGCCGGCGGGGGACCCAAGAAGAGGATTACTCTGGAAACCAAAGGTTCTAGAATCATGGAGATTTTCCTAAAAAATTCAGACATAGTACTAGAGAAATCTGCTTTTGTCAGACAGGCCGCATAGAGTGTGACTGAGAGGGAGCTAGAGCCAGATAAGAGGAGCAGTGTCTTAATAGGACATTGCTCCGGGAAAAGGAAACAGCTATTACCTTGAGAGGTGGTTTGAGTTGCCTGTAGGTCATCTGCAAAACGCATACTATTTTATACTTTTGTCTCAGCTCCCTTGCACCTGTGATCTTCCATTGCTAACTAAGGGGAACCCCGTGGAGTACTGTTTTGCCTGTATCTTTATGGCTGCTGCAACGAACCTTGCAGTATATTGATCTGCTTTTACTAATCAATATATGGATATATAAACTGCTTACAATTGTAGAAAAACAATACAGGACCGACAGACAGAATGTCACAAACATGCTTACCACACACATGCAGATGCTATCTAAACTTGCTAGCAAATGAGCATTGACAACGGTCTGTAGGCTATAGGGATACACTAAAAAATAGTTGCTTAGCTTCCATTATAGCTGGTTTGTGATTTGTGTAGCAAACAGGACTCCAGGCATCTCAAGTGATTGCAGTAAACTACGTTCTTCTGATTAACCTCTTGTAGTGTGGCTTCTAGTGTTATGCCCTCTGGCAGAGTCTTCCTTGATTTTGTGCCATAGCCTCTGGCAGAGCCTTTCCTTGGTCTTGTGGAGTCCCTGTTTCAGCTTGTGCTGAAGAACTTTTATTGAGAAGGTATGGGTATCTATTCCCACATAGGTGTATTTCTTTCTAACTTTTTCTTTCTACATCAGTTTGGTCATGTCCCAATGGTGTCAGTGGACACAATAATAGCACTTTGAATTGGTGTCAGTAAACACAATAGTATCCACCAGCATTGGTGTCAGTGAACACTACAATAAGCCCAGTACTGGTGTCAGTGGACGCAATAATAACTAGCATTGGTGTCCGTAAGTGCAAAAGTATATCCAAGCACTGTTGTCAGTGAACACAATAATAACTTCCAGCATTGCTGTCAGTGAACACAATAGCCTCCAGCATTGGCATCAATGAAAGCAATAATAGCCCCCAGCACTAGTGTCAGTATTTGCAACTTTGGTAGTCACTGGCAGTGAAATGTAACTCCCCACCCCCACATTGGTGGTCAATTGCAGTAAAATTTAAACCCCCCCTACATTGGTCGTCAGTGGCAGTGAAGGTTAACATCCCCAATCCCCCTGCATTGATGGTTATAGTCCATCCCCCCTCAACCCACAGCGGTGGTCAGTGGCAATGAAAGTTAAACTCCTATCACCCCACCAGCTTGCAATTGTACTCATGACAGTAAAATGTACCCCCCCCCCCACATTGGTGGTCATTGCAATGAAAGGTAAAACCCCATCCCTTCTCCTATAGGTGATCACTTACTCATCACAGCCTCCCATGCCGGCCTCTTGCTACCCAGGCCAGGACTTTACGTGTACTGTGGGTGGAGATAACTCCATCCACAGTACAGGCTCTCTTTTAGTGTGAGTGCTGGAAAACATTGTTTTCCAATGTCCAGCACCCCACTGCCACTCTGCTTTCTACATGGTGCCCAACAGCCAGCAGTAGTGGGCACCGGGGCTCCCAATTTAGGTACACCCTTGCCGAAAATCAGCTGGTTCAGCAGAAACTTGATGACTTTCATCCAGTGTGTACAGCTGTCTCTCTGACAGGAGATAATGACTGGCTTTTGTCAAAGGGACATGCTGGAAAACTAGCATCTGATCAGTGGTTGCAGCCAATGGCTGCGAGTGCTGATCTGTGAATGTTGACGGGGCGGGGTTGGGCCAGAGAGTCTCCCCGCTGTTAGAATTCAATTGAACGAAAAAAACTATCAGTGTGTACCCAGAAATACAGCCTTTCTCAATCAGGGTGCTGTGGCACCCCTGACAAACCAATATGGTACCCCAGTTGAAAAAGGGTGATCTAAAACAATTGCAATAGCTAAAAATGTGCACTTTGCCCAAATATACAGTAGTATCTTTCTCCCCGTTGTGTTAAAGGACAACAAAACTAGTTCCTGATCGAACAATGACATACTGTATGTTTCCCACCAGAAACTGATGTTTACTCCTGAAAAACAACAGATGTGTTGATGTAAGTTTGAAAAATCACAGAACCTATAACACAAGTACTCATGGCTATGGGGTGCGGAATGGATGGGGTTTACTGTGTCCGGATATAGGAGCTGCTATAACCCAGATGCTCACAGTGTTAATGTGGCTTGTGTCTCATTAGTAGGTGGCAACAAGGGTACAGCAACGTGCTGTGTAAGTTTTTGGTGAAAAAGGCAGAAAGTATTGTGTCATTTAGCAGGTCTGACGCAGTTATATGGTCCTCCTGAGACTTATGCTGTGTACACACGACCGGACTTTCGACGGACTGAATCACATGGGACTTTTCGGCGGACTTTCGACTGACTTTTCTATGGACTTCCATCGAATCGGACTTGTCTACACACAATCACACCAAAGTCCGACGGATTCGACCGTGATGACATATGACCAGACTAGAATAGGGAAGTTCATAGCCAGTAGCCAATAGCTGCCCTTGCGTAGTTTTTCGTCCGTTGGACTAGCATACAGACGAACTGATTTTTCGACCGGACTCGAGTCCGTCGGAAAGATTTGAAACATGTTCTAAATTTAAAATCCGTCACATTTTCTACAGAAAAGGTCCGCTGCAGGTCCGATGAAGCCCACACATGGTCGAATTGTCTGACGGATTTGTTTTGTCGGACAAGTTTGGTCGAAAAGTCCGGCCGTGTGTACGCGGCATAAGTCTAGATAGGACCAGAAACTGCCAAATTTAAATTGCTTGCACAGAGAATTTATATAGAAAAAATGGCAGAGGCTACCACAATAAAGTGAATAATTCCCAATTCCTCTTCCTATAAAATCATGTAGTGTGCTATGCACTGCAGATTGTGCATTAAAAGCCGGGTACCTGTGTCAATATAGAGGTAAAACCTGTCTTAACTTAAATTATTAGGTCTACTGTTTTGCTTCCTTTCTGTCTGACCCTCCAGTGGTCTCATGCTCCCCAACTCTTCCTCTTTATTGCCCAATCCAATCTCTGCTAGCTCCCCCGACCAGTATCCAACACCCCCGCACACCATTCTGAACTTCAGCACCTGGCTCCCCCAACACACTGCCCACAACTCCCCTACACATCACTTGCAGCTAAAGTGCCTGGTCCCTTGGCTGCTCTGCCATGTGGAGTGATATCTTGCCAAGTAGTAAGCAGTATAGTTCCAGCTGAGAGAGGCCGCCTAATGAACATTCATGGGGTAACTAGTGATGAATGTGCGGGAACTTGGACAAGGCAGCTTTGGGTTGAATAGGGAATGTCAGCTTCCAGCTTGTGCGGTAGTGTGGAAGGGAGTGAGAAGAGGGATCAGACGGGAGAAGCTGTGACACACATGACTGTTAAGGGCTCTCTTTCTTTGGACAGACTGCCTTTTCCCCCACTCTCTCCACCCACCACCTTACCAGCCACCATCCCATAATCCCCCCCACATTCTTACCAATTGCCACCTCAAACTACCCCTCATTGTCACCATCTACTACCATGCCTACTACCACCACAATACCCCCCCCCCACACACACACTCATCACCTACCACAGTGTCTGCCATACTTCATGCTCTCACCATCTACTACCACAACAAACCCCTGTGTTCTTACAACCTACTACCATGCTTGCTACTCCTTTCACTCTCACCACCTACCACCATGCTACAGCTACAGTTCCCCCTTCACCACAACACCTGCCAACACCAATACACACATCCCCCTTGCACTGCTACCACCCATCATAATGTGTTGAAACCCTTCAATTCTCCCCATCTACCACCACACCTGCCACCACCCTGGTTGGTGGTATGAGCATCTCTTCACCACCCACCACAGCACCTGTCCCCCCTGTCCCCCCCATTGTCACCACCTACTATTGTACTACCCTTACACCCATCCTTCACCATGTAATACTACACCTGCCACCTCCTTACTAGGCCTGCTAACCCTAATCCTTAACCCATTCTCACCACTTCTCTGCTCTCACCACCTATCATAAAGCCTGTCACCATGCCAGTGCCAATCCCCTTCTTTTCCCTCAAATCTACACATGCCACCACCCCTAGCCCCCACCCTAACCACCTACTACCACACCTAGAAACACCTCCACACCCTCTCTTTCTCCAATACTATCAGGCCCACTATCACACCAAACCCACACAAATAAGGGAGCATCATTCAGTGAGTGTGTGTGTTTGTGGGGATGGGGAGAAGGGGTGGAGATGTGTGTACTCCCCCTAATATTGCTGCTCTCAATTCCCTCCATCGCTGTTCTCCCTACCAAATCAAATACCACCTGACCTGCATACATCCCTTCTGCCACCTCACACTCTTCTCCACTGCTGACTATCATTATCTCCTGCCTGTTCCTAGCTCACCACTCCAGTGTGAAACCTACAGCTGGAGAGCTTGGGACCTGATGGCAATGCTCATCTGTGCCCTCACTTACACCTTGATCCCCTGGCCGCCCACCACAGAACCTTCTCCTGCACATACTGCCTGATGTCATTTGCTCTGCACCCCTGTCCTGCACATAATGCCTGCAGTCATTTCCTTGTCACTTTTCTGCTACACATACTAGCCCATATATGATTCTCTGAACCCCTTTTTTGCCATCTGCCACCATCCCATACCTATACAGCATGGGAAGGTAGCTCACACATTTCTCTCTTGCTATCCACTGTCCTTATCTCCTACAGCCACACTCTCCTCTTCTGCTGATTTTGGCTTCCTGCTGTCTCCAAAACATTCTCGATGTGGTCCTTTGTGAGACTATCCTGTGTGCAAGAAAGTCAGGGGACCTGAGAGAAGCCTCCTAAACCTTCATCTGTATGTGAGTGGGTGCAGTGGCAAATACACACACACAATCCAGGTGCAAATAGTAGAACTTGTATTAAAGTAAAGGCAAAACAGTTCACAACAAACCCTGTGGGAAATGGCGCAACTGGGAACTCTTATAGGGCGTACACACGGTCGGACTTTGTTCGGACATTCCGACAACAAAATCCTAGGATTTTTTCTGACGGATGTTGGCTCAAACTTGTTTTGTCTACACACGGTCGCACAAAGTTGTCGGAAAATCCGATCAGTCTAAACGCGGTGACGTAAAACACGTACGTCTGGACTATAAACGGGGCAGTGGCCAATAGCTTTCATCTCTTTATTTATTCTGAGCATGCGTGGCACTTTGTCCATCAGATTTGTGTACACACGATTGGAATTTCCGACAACGGATTTTGTTGTCGGAAAATTTTATCTCCTGCTCTCCAACTTTGTGTGTCGAAAAATCCGATGGAAAATGTCCGATGGAGCCCACACACGGTCGGAATTTCCGACAACACGCTCCGATCGGACATTTTTCATCGGAAAATCCGACCGTGTGTACGGGCCATTACAGATGCCAACACAGCGTGTAGTGGAGAAGGTATCAGCCTAACTCACAGCGTCTGTCTGGAGGGGCAGAATGCGGCCTGGCCATTCTGTGCCCATACAAGTAGGTGTCCAAGTAGATTGCAGAGCCCTAAGCTTCACTACTCGTCTGGAACCTTTCCCTGCCACTAATACTGTCCCTGATAGACGGGGGACCTGTCCCTACATTACCGACATGCAAATGCGCACCAAACCCAGGGGCCAGGGTCTTAAATAGAAGATGGTTGCCAGAGTCACGTGGGTGACCAGCATCCAATCTGATCACTGCCCAAGTGACTCAAGAAACCATAGAGCAACCATGTTCCTCATGACTTCCTCTCCCTCAGCCTTAAATTTTGTACATCATCACCAATCTTTGCATTGCTGTAAAACAGTTTTTTCAGCATAGGGTTCATACAAAATCATGTAAAATGGTCATTGGCTGTAATGGACCAAATAAACACACTTGTGTGAAGGATCTATGACCTAGCGAGTAACTTTTAGTTCTGAAACCTCTAACACTAACATCCTGTTATCCCCTCTCTGAAGTAAGCTCAGTAAAGTAAGCAGGGTGTTAAATTAAAAAGATCTAAAGAATAAACAGAAGAAGCAAAAAGCAGAACCATAGAAATAGACTGACGCACAAAAACTTCAGACAACCAAAGTGGGCATGCCGGCGGAAAAACATCAGAAATGAATCCATCATTATTGGAAGATTCAGCAATGAGCTGATATGATGAAGTGACGCCTTTCTCTGCAAGAATACAGCAACAGAATGATGCTGATGTCCCAGAGAAGAGAAGAGAAGAGAAGAGAAGCTGCAGCTGACTCTAGATTACCCCAGCAACTAATTGTACAAGGTTTTTCTGCAGGAAAGGGACATGAACTGGAAACGGTCTGGTTGATAATTACCTTGGACATATAGGTTTGTAATCGGAAGACTTATTTTATCGCAGGCTATGTGATAAGGATATCGTTTTCGAATGCACTGTCCAAGTCAGTTTTTCCTGGATTAAGAAGCTGTTTTTTTTACTGCCAGCCTGAATCTTCCTATACCAATGCCTCCAATAAGAGCAGCTCCAGAGACACCAGTCAGGCTCAGTAACTGTGCCAAGACTTTAGTGTCATTGGTTTATATCCTCCTGCTTCTGGTTGGAATCCTAGGGAACACTCTAATTATTAGAGTACTGCAGAGCATACGTGGTCGACGTGGAGTCCAGACCTCCCTCAGTCATCACATGTGCAGTCTGGCATCCTGTGACATTTTACAGCTGGCACTTGGCATTCCAGTTGAGTTATATGGCAGCATCTGGAGCCCCTTTCCATGGCCACTTGGAGTGGTTGGCTGTTCTGGCTTCTACTACTTGTGGGAAGTGCTCTGTTACGCTGCAATTTTTAATGTGTTGTCCTTAAGCTGTGAGAGACACCGTGCTACATGCCAACCGCTAAGCCTCCATCTG
Organism: Lithobates septentrionalis; assembly: GCA_037952835.1. NCBI lineage: Eukaryota > Metazoa > Chordata > Amphibia > Anura > Ranidae > Lithobates > Lithobates septentrionalis. Next base: position 539,311 of record JBBDGP010002387.1, read on the forward strand.
CGTCAGTCCTCTAGGCTGCGCCTTCGAATATGCTTACTTTGGGTAACTTCTTTTTTGGCTGGGCTGCCCATGCTGTTTTCAATAGGCTTGGAAACTATTAATGTGAAAGCTATCAAGGAGGAGCCTTTTGAAGTGCAGGTGTGCACTCCATTACGACAGAGGATGGGACTCTTTACTACAAGTGTCTGCATATCCTTCCTAACGTATCTAGGAGTGTTGATGGTCGTGGTTGTAACTTGCTGGAGAATGAGGAGAGCTTTGCAGGGTAATACAAGTCTAGAAGTCACAGGACCCAATGGATCCATTCAGCTATTGGGCCGTTTTTCTGGTGGTCATACAGCAGTGCGCCGGCAAAATGCTAATCTTCTTGGTGAGTGCTAGTCAAATTACATTTTAATTTTTCATTTTATTTTGGAAAGAGGAAGGAAGGGTAAAATCCCTGTCAGATTATTTTTCTCCATGTGTTCAGTTGGGGAGGTTTCCTTTCACTTGTCCTTAAGACTCAACAGGAAGTGAGAGATAATCTACGGAGGGCTTCCATCTTATACAGTAGTCAGGGGAACTAGTATCCATGTTGGAAGATATAGGCAGCCCATAGATTATGCAATTTTCTTTCCTACCATCCTTGGAAGGAAATTGCTCAACTGACCATGTTGATGGGGGAATCCCTCCTGCAGAGCTTTTGTGTTCTGCCAATGGGGAGCGTGGGGAGCCTTCCCTGCCACCAGAACACAATGGTCACTGCTAGCAGCTATAGCTGTCAGCCGTGATCGCATGCAAGAAATGCGACAGGCTGGTTGTACTGAAGTCAGTCAATGGATCGGCTTCAGTACAACCAGCCTGCCCAAAGATGGATTAAATCTTGGCCAGTCCTTCCCGGACCAGCTGAGATTCGATCAATTGATGGCTGGCTTTAGTCTCATCTCTTGTTCTGGTGACAGCTCTATTCCAACAACATGGGTTGAGCCACAACACAAACCAAAAGCAATAACAAGCCAAAATGTTTCCAATAGACTCAGTTCGTATAGACACAATGCACTAGTATTTGCTGGGTGAAAATGTAATATGCTGCATTTAAAAGCACTGCAGTGCATTACAACACCATAGTGTGCTGCAACACGCATTATAGAAAGAAAAAAAATATTATGGCTCTGGCTGTGAACAACAAAGAAAAACACCATCAATGCATTAAGGGAATGCATTAAATAAAGAATATCAGAGCATGTCAAGTTGAATGTATTAAACATGTGCCAAAACATGTGAACGCTATGGAAGTGATGTGAATCCCACCTAAAATTTTGGTTTTCCCCTACTTTCTGTTTAACAATGGTCACCATGGCAAACAGTGGTGGATCTTCCCATTGAGGACACAAACACCAATAAGTTCCTTCCCATCATATCCACGACTAAAGAAAAAAAAAAAAAAAAATGCATTCACGTATACTTTCAGGCTTGTTTAGACTGCTCCACACTGCAATGTTTTCAGTGGTACAGTCCATACTAATGCATTTTGTGTGTTGGGATGTATATGTATGTAATGTATATTCAAAAACATATACAGCAACAGAAAGATACATACGCTTATCTAATAGTTTCTTGAAACTATCGATGCCCCCCGCTGAGACCACCGCCTGTGGAAGGGAATTCCACATCCTTGCCGCTCTTACAGTAAAGAACCCTCTACGTAGTTTAAGGCTAAACCTCTTTTCTTCCAATTTTAATGAGTGGCCACGTGTCTTGTTAAACTCCCTTCCGCAAAAAAGTTTTATCCCTATTGTGGGGTCACCAGTACGGTATTTGTATATTGAAATCATATCCCCTCTCAAGCGTCTCTTCTCCAGAGAGAAAAAGTTCAGTGCTCTCAACCTTTCCTCATAACTAATATCCTCCAGACCCTTTATTAGCTTTGTTGCCCTTCTTTGTACTCGCTCCATTTCCATTACATCCTTCCTGAGGACTGGTGCCCAGAACTGGACAGATTACTGTAGATGCGGCCGGACCAGAGTCTTGTAGAGCAGGAGAATTATCGCTTTATCTCCGGAGTTGATCCCATTTTAAATGCATGCCAATATTTTGTTTGCTTTGTTAGCAGCAGCTTGGCATTGCATGCCATTGCTGAGCCTATCATCTACTAGGACACCCAGGTCCTTTTCCATCCTAGATTCCCCCAGAGGTTCTCCCCCCAGTGTATAGATTGCATTCATATTTTTGCCACCCAAATGCATTATTTTACATTTTTCTACATTGAACCTCATTTGCCATGTAAGGTTTCCACATCCTGCGGAGAAGTTATTGCCCTGCTTAGCTTAGTATCGTCCGCAAATACTTTTTACCCCATCATCCAGGTCGTTTATAAACAAATTAAACAGGAAGGATCCCAGCACAGAACCCTGGGGGACCCCACTACCCACCCCTGACCATTCCGAGTACTCCCCATTTATCACTACCCTCTGAACCCGCCCCATTAGCCAGTTTTCAATCCATGTACTCCACCCTATGGTCCATGCCAACGGACCCTATATTGTACAGTAAACGTTTATGGAGAACTGTGTCAAATGCTTTTTCAAATCCAGATACACCACGTCTACGGGCCTTCCTTTATCTAGATGGCAGCTCACCTCCCCAAAGAAGGTTAATAGTTCAAAATGATTTTACGCATTTCCCATGTATCTTCTTTGCATTTATATCCATCTATGCATTGTCATGTCCTTGACCAAGAGCATTGAGAACACATGTACATTTTCCCGCAACATACTGCAATGTAGTGCATTGGTCAGAATAGAACCATGTGCGAATTTCGAAGCTCAGAACAGCAAATGAGTTTTAAAAAGGTCAGTCCACCTGAAAGACACCTCCATCATGGTCCAACTCAAATGTGGCAAGAGCACTTGTCCCCAATCATTTGGTATTCTACCATAGCCCCATGGATCCAGAAATACGGTAGACAGTGGAAGTATGCCATATGATGACTGAGAATAGAGAAACCAATAGCCTATTAGCATGATGGATACAACTCACTCTAGAACAAATGGACCCCATGGATTATCTGTATGAACACTGATGAGATCCTGATTTGGACCTACACATAGCTATGCATATATTCCTTTTGAAATTACATTTTAATTTGCATGCACACAACATTTCCAACCAAGGCTGTCTTCCTCACCTTTCACCCAGATCCCCTCCCCTACCTCTTCTATCATTTTCTTCACCTATAGTTCCAATATTGTTTCACAGTTATCATCCTTTCTCCTGCTTCTTTTTTATACCTTCTATCACTGGAAGCATTTCTTTAGGCCATCCTGAGTAATGGATCCATACAAACAAGGGTACTGAACAAGTATTTGAATCCGTCTTTATCCACTTTTCTACTTGACACTTTTACTCCCTTTCTGCCCGGGCTAATTTTGCAGCTTTCAGGTCCCGTTCACACCTCTTGAAGCTCCAAAACGCTGGAGGAGAAAAAAATCTATTATTTTCTATGGAGTTGGTTCACATCTCCACTCCAAGTCTCCTGAAGCTAAATGTCTGAACTCAAAGCTAAATGCCTGGAGCTTTTTTGTAACTTGAATCAGGCAGATTTGAGTGTTTTTGGCACATTTTTATTCCCATAGAAATTAATAGAAATGCGCCATTCGCACCCAAACCCAACCAAAAAAAAAAAGAAAATTATTAAAAATAATAATAATAGTAATTTATGTATTTATTTTGTTTGTAGGGGTAGGGTGTTTAGTTATTTTTTTAAATTTTATTTTATTTTATTTTTTTAAGGGTTACGGGTTAATTATTTATTTACTATTACTTAGCATTAATTTATTGAATGTATTTATTATTTAATTATGATTATTTGTATTTATTTTTGTATTTATTTTACATTTATGTATTTATGTATTATTATTAGTAATAGTATTAACACCCTAACAAAACAAAAAAAAATAACTGTATGTTAGGAAGCTAGTTCAGCTAATCTTAATTCTTCTGCAGCTCCTGCTCATTCCCATACAGCTAATGCTCATGCACATGTACCAGCACACAGACGAGCTCAGGCTAATATCCAGTGTGCACTGACACGTAGGCACCTCCTGACCCCCCTGTTGTCTTAGTGTGTACGACTCCGGCTCACCCTGACTAAGTCCCTGACTGTTCCAGTCACCTGCTATCAAACTACTGGCACCTGTGCTTCTGCTTTTTGAGCCTTGTACCTCTGTCACCACATTCAGGAGTACTCGGTCCAGAGCTGCAAGGAAAGCCCCCTCGTTAACTCAGCCTCCAACCAAGGTACGTGACACCCTAACACCTAATCCCAACCTTAACCTCAACTCCTAATCCTAATCCTAACCTTAACTCCAATCCCATGCCCTAACGAAAAAAAAAATAATAACAAATGAATAATAATAAATAAGAAAGAAATAAAAGCTAAGAAAAAAGCTAAAAAAGCCGAAATACCTAGCAACAAATGATGTAGCAGATGATAGTTTTCTCCATTGGCTAATAAAAAAACAGCAAAGCTCAAAAACGCGCGCAAGACGCACGAAAATACGCTTGAAAAACATTTAAAGGTGCTACGCTCAGGTGTGAATGCAGCCTCAGCGCTGTCAACACTTTGAATAACAATTGCACAGTCATGCTACACTGTACCCATTTGTTTCACACAAATAAAGCTTTCTTTTGGTGCCATTTAATCAGCACTGTTTTTGTAATCTCTTGCTAAACAGATGAAAACAGACCAAAAATCTTGAAATAAAACGTTTTTCATAGTGTGTTATAAAATTTTGCAAATAAGTCATTTTTCTCTTTCACTGATGTGCGCTGGTGAGGCTGCAATGATTGGCACTGATGAGGCTGCACTGGTATGCACTGATAGGGAGGCACTGATGAGTACTGATAGGCTGCACTGATGGGCACTGATGAGGCTGCACTGGTGTGCACTGATAGGGAGGCACTGATGGGCACTGATAGGCTGCACTGATGGGCACTGATGAGGCTGCACTGGTGGGCACTGATGGGCATTGATAGGTGACACTGATGGGCAATGATTGGCAGCACTGATGAGCACTGATTGGCAGCACTGCTGGGCACTGATTGGCAGCACTGTTATGCACTGTAGGGACTGCACTGATAATCAGTGCCCTGATTATCATTGTAGATGTCCTCTCCCCACGCTGTCAGCGTGAGGAAAGAAATGCCGATAACCAGCTTGTGTTTACATTGTGATTAGCTGTCATTGGACACAGCTGATCACATGGTAAAGGGCCGTTGTGATTGGCCCTTTACCCTGATCTGTGATATGTTCTAAGGACGCAGTGATCACAGAACATGCCGCATGGCAATGTAGGCCCGTGCTGTAGCCGTCTTTTGGCTATAGCGCGGGCAGGAATTGGTTAAAGCCAGCCATAGAAGGTGCAATTTCCTTGAAAATTGCTTGATTACCCCTATCAACACAGTCAGTGTTGATGGCGGTATCCCTCCCGCAAAGCTATTGTGTTCTCCCGGGGGGCTGTGGTGGGAGCCGTCCTTGCCCAGAGAACACACAGTGATTACTGCTAGCATGTATTGAAGGCCAAATGGGCTTTACTATATTCCACAGAGAGCTCCCTGATCAGCGTTTTGCTATTCTTTGCTATCTAGTCACAGGGTGAGTTAGTCCTTGACCAAGCTGCATTGCTTTAACTGTGACAGAAAAAAATATCAAAACCTGTCTGTGCTGTTTGACAGGAATCTCTGGATAAGAACATTTTCTAAATAAGGCAGTTCATTTTCTGGCCTGTCATATAGTTCATGCTTGCATATTATAGCTGTTGAGGCCTGGTTCACACCTATGCATTTTTGTAGTGTATTTGCAGAAACAAACTACAGTCCATATAACAAGGTTTCCTATGGATGTAGTTCACATCTGTGCATTTTATGAAAAGGGCCAGGGACTTTTTTCTGGTTTTTGGTTCCATAGACTTAAATGGAAAAAAAAATGTGTAATGAAAAAATGCAAAATGCACCTGGAATATGCAAACTGTAACCTGCATAGGTGTGAAACAGGCCTTAAGTAACACTAAACTCTGATTTAAAAAAAAAAATCTATAAAAGTATTCATTCTTAAAGCGGAGGGCCACCCTTAAAAAAAAAAAATGCCACCAAAATTCCTAAAAAAATTTAAAAAAAAACATTTGGAAAAAAAAATAATTTTTATACTTATCTAAACCCTTGTTGCTAGGCAGTCTTCCTAATCTGCCTCTTCCTATTCCGGGGTGTGTTCTTCTCCTCGGTGAGCGGCCCCGTTGTCTTCTGGGAACTGTGTGTGTTCCCAGAACACCACGGGGCCATTCACAGATCGCTGCACCGCTCGCGCGTGTGCAGTAAACTGGCAGTGAAGCCGCAAGGCTCCACTGCCTGTTTCCCTTACATAGGATGGCGGTGCCGGGACCCGAGAGCAGAGGGACGGTTCGGCCTCGGGCGGCGACATCGCGGGCACCCAGGACAGGTAAGTCTACTTATTTAAAGTCAGCAGCTACAGTGTAGCCCTTGGGGCTAGTATGGATCCGGAGGGGACACCCCATGCCATAATAAAAAAAAAAAATCTGCGCATGCAGCCCGGCAGGTCAGGAAAGGGAGGGGGCGAGCGAGCACCCCCCTCCTGAGCCATACCAGGCCGCATGCCCTCCACAAGGGGGGATGGGTGCTTTGGGGTGGGGGGGCTCTGCCCCCTCACCCCAAAGCACCTTGCCCCCATGTTAATGGGGACAAGGACCTCTTCCTGACAACCCTTGCCCGGTGGTTGTCGGGGTTGGCGGGCGGTGGGCTTATCGGAATCTGGAAGCCCCCGTTAATAAGGGGGCCCCCAGATCCTGGCCCCCCATATGTGAATGAGTATGGGGTACATTGTACACCTACCCATTCACTAAAAAAAAAGTAGTGTAGTGTTAAAAAATACAGTAGACAGTTTTTGACAAGTCTTTTATTAAAAATCTTCTTCTTTTCCACTTCTTCCTCTGGTCTTCCTCCATCTTCTCCTGCATCTTCATCCTCCGGTCTTCTTCTCCCTCTGCTTCTTCTTCCGCTCTTCTTCTGTCTTCTTTGTCCAGTGTTCTCATTCTTCTGTCGCTGCTCCCGCCGACGACCCTCCTCCGATGCTGAGTCCCGCTGATCTGTTGGCGCCGATGTCCTGCATTTCTTAAATAATGATGGGGGTGTGGCAATCGGATTACATCATCCAAAGGCCACGCCCCCTTGTGACGTCACGGACCCATCATGCCCCGGGCTGTGACGTCATAAGGGGGCGGGGTAGCCGGATGACATCACCCAGTGACCCCCCCCATGCCTATATAAGTCGTTGCGCACCGCACACATGGCATTACAGCGGGAGAGAGCGTCGAGTCAACATCGGAAGAAGAGAAGAGGGAAGAAGACAACACAGAAGCCCGGGCAAGAGCTAGCAAAAGAGCGGGCAAAAGAGCAGAAGAACCAGGCAGAAGGTACAGGACAGCAGGAGAAGAACCGGAGAGCGCGGAGAAGAGAGTGGAGAAGTCGGAAGAGACCTCCAGAGCTGCCTAATAAAAGACTTGTCAAAAACTGTCTACTGTATTTTTTAACACTACACTACTTTTTTTTCCAGGTGAATAAGTAGGGGTACATTGTACCCCATACTCATTCACATGGGGGCGGCCGGGATCTGGGGACCCCCTTATTAAAGGGGGCTTCCAGATTCCAATAAGCCCCCCGCCCGCAAACCCCGACAACCCCTGGGCAAGGGTTGTCGGGAAGAGGCCCTTGTCCCCATCAACATGGGGGCAAGGTGCTTCGGGGTGGGGGCGCAGAGCCCCCCCTGCCCCAAAGCACCCATCCCCCCATGTTGAGGGCATGCGGCCTGGTATGGCTCGGGGGGGCGCTCACTCGTCCCCACCCCCTTTCCTTACCTGCCGGGCTGCATGATCGGATAAGGGTCTGGTATGGATTTTGGGGGAACCCCACAACATTTTTTTTTTAAATTTTGGCATGGGGGTCCCATCCGAATCCATACTAGACCCAAGGGCCTGGTATGGACCTGGGGGGGGGACCCCAGCCGTTTTTTCTCTCGATTTTTTTTTAGCCAGCAATTCTTTTTTTTTTTACATTGAGCGGGAAGCCCGCTGACAACTGATGACTCATCGGTTGTTAAGGACGCGGCGGCTGGCTTCCTGGCCCCCTCCTTCGCACCCGGCTATATACAGTGTAAAATAAAAAACGTGGCAAAATCGCGGTAAAATCTCAGTAAAAACGCCTGTCAACAAACGCGGCAAGCACAGCAAAAAGCACTGTAGAAACGCTCAAAAGCAACATGCATAGATGTGAATCGAGCCTAATAATATTAGAACTTGAGAAAGAGGGACACTTCAGGGAGATGCCGACCTGTGGCGCGCGTAGTGGGCTGTGACAAAAAAGTGTGGTCAACCACTTCCTTACCTTCATAAATGGGGGTGGGGGTAAGCGTGGAATAATTATAACTCACACGGAGGCACCATCCCTAGTAGACTTTGCGTGTGCCTCAGTGGAGTGTGAATAATGATTTATAACACAATGTTTTTTTAAAAAGATATACAAATTCTTTAATTATCATCCTTAGACGGGGATAATTAAAACATGACAATCTGAATTAAGATACAATTTACTGTTAACTTGACCCAGGTTGTGCGAATCCTGGGAATATGTGGCCTACGCATTTTGCGGGAACCCCGCTTCATCAGGGCCTTTTAGAACAGCACCAACAGCATGTAAATATTACAGATGTCCTAGAGATACAAAATTGTGAAATTAGCTAAATCATACAATAATATTAGATAAAATCTTAAAAGTACCTGTACATATGTAAAGAACATAGAAAACGTAATATGCCGTTGTGTGGTGTCTCATAATTACCCGTTGGTACTGAATACTAATATAACATAATAATATTCTTTTTAACAAAAGTGGAGTTACACGTCATGTTTATTTATGTCCAGCGGTGTCCTATAAAGAGTGATAGCGATACTTAAACAAAAAACAAAAAAAATCAAAGCCACAAAGTGGATGTTCAAATTTCAAATACAAGGATTAAACATTATTAATACTACATAGAGCCACTTGTAGCTTACCTTCAGGTTGTGTGCGCAGCATTTCGGTCCGGGAGGGACAGTGAGCCTGGGGAGCCCGCGGGGATGCCTCGCCAAGCCCAGCCGAGAGAAACACAGGGCGGACCCCTCTGTATGTAAAACAATATAGTGTGGTACAGTATTATGCAATATGATAGTGAAACCGTAAGTGAAGATAGGAAGTTCACAATTAGTCCACTTCCTATCTTCACTCACGGTTTCATTATCATATTGCATATTACCATACCACACTATATTATTTTATATACAGAGGGGTCCGCCCTGCGCTTCTCTCTGGTGGGGCTTGGCGAGGCATCCCCACGGGTTCCCCAGGCTCACTGTCCCTCCCGGACCAATAGGCCGCGCATACAACCTGAAGGTAAGCTACAAGTGGCTCTATGTAGTATTAATAATGTTTAATCCTTGTATTTGAAATTTGAACATCCACTTTGTGGGTTTTGTTTTTTTTTCTTTTTTTTGTTTAAGTACCGCTGTGTTTATAGGACACCGCTGGACATAAATAAAGATGACGTGTAACTGCAATTTTGTTAAAAAGAATATCATTATGTTATATTAGTATTCTGTACCAACGGGTAATTATAAAACACCATACAATGGCGTATTACGTTTTCTATGTTCTTTACATATGTACTTTTAAGATTTTATCTAATATTATTGTATGATTTAGCTAATTTCGCAATTTTGTATCTCCAGGACAGCTGTAATATTTACAGTGTCCATCATTGCTGCCCATAAGTGCAGCATATCAGTGCCCATCAGTGCTGCATATCAGTGCTCATCAGTGCCTCCTCATCAGTGCTGCCTATCAGTGTCACCTATCAGTGCAGCCTCATCAGTGCCTCCCCATCAGTGCTTCCTAACAGTGCCCATCAGTGTCTCCTCATCAGTCCTGCCTATCAGTGCCCATCAGTGCTGCCTATCAGTGCCTCCCCATCAGTGCAGCCTATCAGTGCCCATCAGTGCTCCCTATCAGTGCCCATCAGTGCCACCTATCAGTGCCTAATAATGCAGCTTATCAGTGCAGCTTAGCAGTGCCCATCAGTGCAGCCTCATCAGTGCCCATTAATGCAGCTTATCAGTGCCCATCAGTGCAGCCTCATCAGCGCACATCAGTGAAGGATTAAAATGACTTATTTGCAACATTTTATAATAGAAACTAAATTAAAAAAAAAAATTTCAAAATTTTCTGTCTCTTTTGTTTGTTTAGCAAAAAATAAAAAACCCAGTGGTGATTAAATGCCATCAGAAGAAAACTCTATCTGTTTAAAAAAAATGATAAAAATTCCCAATAGGTACAGTGTTGCATGACCGCACAATTGTCATTCAATCTGCGATAGCGCTGAAACCTGGAAATTGGTCTGGGCAGGAAGGTTGCCCAGTAAACAAGTGGTTAAATAGTGTATTCACAGAACAGTACAAAAACTAAGGTAGGTACACATTATCAATCACAGCACCTAAAAAGACAGACTCAAAATTGACATAAAAGAATCTTCATTTTATTTATACAAAAAGTAGATAACTGGGAGTTACCATACTCACACGGTCATAAAAAAAACTCATCATGTGTATCTAACATAATATGACTCAGGGTGTAGCTAAGACAAAGCTCATCCCTAGGTCATACTGATGACAAATATAAAGATTTATGAATCTTTGGCGTATGACCTAGGGATGAGGTTTGTCTTAGCTACACCCTGAGTCATATTATGTTAGATACACGTGATGAGTTTTTTTATGACCGTGCGAGTATGGTAACTCCCAGTTATCTACTTTTTGTGCAAATAAAATCAGAATTCTTTACTGTCAGTTTTTTTTGGTGCCTTTGGGTGTCAGTTTTGTACTGTTCTTTGAATACACTATTTAGAGGTGATCAACACAGCACACAAGAGCCTGACGGTTCCCTGCATTTCCAAGTCCGGTGGTTAAAAAGTGGCTGTGGTTAAATTATGATGGCCAGGAGAGGACAATCTTCGTCGGCACGAGGGGCATTACTTGGATTGTAAGAAAACTGAGGCACCTTTGGAAGCCCCAGGGAGAGTAGTAATGGGGTGTCAGCACCACATGGTAGCAAACTGTGGGTATGGCCAAACTGTTAACAGTGGAAGGGGCTTAAGGGGCACAGTTAAACAAAACCCGGGCTTCCTCGTATGGTGCCACAGAGAAGAGTCTTATGCCGCATACACACGAGCGGACTTTACGGCAGACTTTGCCCGGCGGACAGGATTTCATCGGACAATTCGATCGTGTGTGGGCTCCAGCGGACTTTGTTTGCTCAAAAGTTGGACGGACTTAGATTTGAAACATGCAATAGAAGGGGGGTTGGGACTTTAAATGAGGCGCACTAGTCGCCTCCATCCCGAAATCAGGTATATATAACAGGGAATTTGGGACTTTAACCACTTGCCGACCGCCTCACGCATATATACGTGAACAGAGCGGCACGGGCAGGCAAAATCACGTACCTGGTACGTGATTGCCTTCCCGCGGGCGGGGGGTCCGATCAGACCCCCCCCCCCGGTGCCAGCGGCGGTCGGCATTTGTCTGGGAGCGTTTAGAGATGAGGGGGAGGCCATCCGACCGTGGCGCCCCCCCTCGCGATCGCTCCCAGCCATTGAGAAACATCCCCTGCCTCTGTATAGTATACAGAGGCAGAGGATGTGATGTCATCTCTCCTCGGCTCGGCAGTTTCCGTTCCGGCGCCGAGGAGAGAAGACATGTGAGTGCACAACACACACATACACAGTAGAACATGCCAGGCATACTTTACACCCCCGATCGCCCCCCGATCCCCACCAATCACCCCTCCCCCTCCCTGTCACACTGACACCAAGCAGTGTTTTTTTTTTGTTTTTTTTCTGATTACTGCATGGTGTCAGTTTGTGACAGTTAGAAGTGGTAGGGCAGTTAGGGTTAGCCCCCTTTAGGTCTAGGGTACCCCCCTAACCCCCCCTAATAAAGTTTTAACCCCTTGATCACCCCCCGTCACCAGTGTCACTAAGCGATCATTTTTCTGAACGCTGTATTAGTGTCACTGGTTCCGCTAGTTAGGGACGTAAATATTTAGGTTCGCCGTCAGCGTTTTATAGCGACAGGGACACCCATATACTACCTAATAAATGTTTTAACCCCTTGATTGCCCCTAGTTAACCCTTTCACCACTGATCACCGTATAACCGTTACGGGTGACGCTGGTTAGTTTATTTTTTATCGTGTCAGGGAACCCGCCGTTTATTACCGAATAAAGGTTTAGCCCGCTGATCGCCCGGCGGTGATATGCGTCACCCCAGGCAGCGTCAGATTAGCGCCAGTACCGCTAACACCCACGCACGCACCATACACCTCCCTTAGTGGTATAGTATCTGAACGCATCAATATCTGATCCGATCAGATCTATACTAGCGTCCCCAGCAGTCGGCATTTGTCTGGGAGCGTTTAGAGATGAGGGGGAGGCCATCCGACCGTGGCGCCCCCCTCGCGATCGCTCCCAGCCAATGAGAAACATCCCCTGCCTCTGTATAGTATACAGAGGCAGAGGATGTGATGTCATCTCTCCTCGGCTCGGCAGTTTCCGTTCCGGCGCCGAGGAGAGAAGACATGTGAGTGCACAACACACACATACACAGTAGAACATGCCAGGCATACTTTACACCCCCGATCGCCCCCCGATCCCCACCAATCACCCCTCCCCCTCCCTGTCACACTGACACCAAGCAGTGTTTTTTTTTTGTTTTTTTTCTGATTACTGCATGGTGTCAGTTTGTGACAGTTAGAAGTGGTAGGGCAGTTAGGGTTAGCCCCCTTTAGGTCTAGGGTACCCCCCTAACCCCCCTAATAAAGTTTTAACCCCTTGATCACCCCCCGTCACCAGTGTCACTAAGCGATCATTTTTCTGAACGCTGTATTAGTGTCACTGGTTCCGCTAGTTAGGGACGTAAATATTTAGGTTCGCCGTCAGCGTTTTATAGCGACAGGGACACCCATATACTACCTAATAAATGTTTTAACCCCTTGATTGCCCCTAGTTAACCCTTTCACCACTGATCACCGTATAACCGTTACGGGTGACGCTGGTTAGTTTATTTTTTATCGTGTCAGGGAACCCGCCGTTTATTACCGAATAAAGGTTTAGCCCGCTGATCGCCCGGCGGTGATATGCGTCACCCCAGGCAGCGTCAGATTAGCGCCAGTACCGCTAACACCCACGCACGCACCATACACCTCCCTTAGTGGTATAGTATCTGAACGCATCAATATCTGATCCGATCAGATCTATACTAGCGTCCCCAGCAGTCGGCATTTGTCTGGGAGCGTTTAGAGATGAGGGGGAGGCCATCCGACCGTGGCGCCCCCCTCGCGATCGCTCCCAGCCAATGAGAAACATCCCCTGCCTCTGTATAGTATACAGAGGCAGAGGATGTGATGTCATCTCTCCTCGGCTCGGCAGTTTCCGTTCCGGCGCCGAGGAGAGAAGACATGTGAGTGCACAACACACACACACACAGTAGAACATGCCAGGCATACTTTACACCCCCGATCCCCCCCCCGTTCGCCCCCCGATCCCCACCAATCACCCCTCCCCCTCCCTGTCACACTGACACCAAGCAGTGTTTTTTTTTTGTTTTTTTTTCTGATTACTGCATGGTGTCAGTTTGTGACAGTTAGAAGTGGTAGGACAGTTAGGGTTAGCCCCCTTTAGGTCTAGGGTACCCCCCTAACCCCCCTAATAAAGTTTTAACCCCTTGATCACCCCCCGTCACCAGTGTCACTAAGCGATAATTTTTCTGATCGCTGTATTAGTGTCACTGGTTCCGCTAGTTAGGGACGTAAATATTTAGGTTCGCCGTCAGCGTTTTATAGTGACAGGGACACCCATATACTACCTAATAAATGTTTTAACCCCTTGATTGCCCCCTAGTTAACCCTTTCACCACTGATCACCGTATAACCGTTACGGGTGACGCTGGTTAGTTTATTTTTTATCGTGTCAGGGAACCCGCCGTTTATTACCGAATAAAGGTTTAGCCCGCTGATCGCCCGGCGGTGATATGCGTCGCCCCAGGCAGCGTCAGATTAGCGCCAGTACCGCTAACACCCACGCACGCACCATACACCTCCCTTAGTGGTATAGTATCTGAACGCATCAATATCTGATCCGATCAGATCTATACTAGCGTCCCCAGCAGTTTAGGGTTCCCAAAAACGCAGTGTTAGTGGGATCAGCCCAGATACCTGCTAGCACCTGCGTTTTGCCCCTCCGCCCGGCCCAGCCCAGCCCACCCAAGTGCAGTATCGATCGATCACTGTCACTTACAAAACAGTAAACGCATAACTGCAGCGTTCGCAGAATCAGGCCTGATCCCTGCGATCGCTAACAGTTTTTTTGGTAGCGTTTTGGTGAACTGGCAAGTACCAGCCCCAGGCAGCGTCAGGTTAGCGCCAGTACCGCTAACACCCACGCACGCACCGTACACCTCCCTTAGTGGTATAGTATCTGAACAGATCAATATCTGATCGGATCAGATCTATACTGGCGTCCCCAGCAGTTTAGGGTTCCCAAAAACGCAGTGTTAACGAAATCAGCCCAGATACCTGCTAGCACCTGCGTTTTGCCCCTCTGCCCGGCCCAGCCCAGCCCACCCAAGTGCAGTATCGATCGATCACTGTCACTTACAAAACACTAAATGCATAACTGCAGCGTTCGCAGAGTCAGGCCTAATCCCTGCGATCGCTAACAGTTTTTTTGGTAGCGTTTTGGTGAACTGGCAAGCACCAGCGCCCTAGTATACCCCGGTCGTAGTCAAACCAGCACTGCAGTAACACTTGGTGACGTGGCGAGTCCCATAACTGCAGTTCAAGCTGGTGAGGTGGCAAGCACAAGTAGTGTCCCGCTGCCACCAAGAAGAAGACAAACACAGGCCTGTCGTGCCCATAATACCCTTCCTGCTGCATTCGCCAATCCTAATTGGGAACCCACCGCTTCTGCAGCGCCCGTACTTCCCCCATTCACATCCCCAACCAAATACAGTCGGCTGCATGAGAGGCATTTTCTTTATGTCCTCCCGAGTACCCCTACCCAACGAACCCCCCCAAAAAAAGATGTCGTGTCTGCAGCAAGCGCGGATATAGGCGTGACACCCGCTATTATTGTCCCTCCTGTCCTGACAATCCTGGTCTTTGCATTGGTGAATGTTTTGAACGCTACCATTCACTAGTTGAGTATTAGCATAGGGTACAGCATTGCACAGACTAGGACACACTTTCACAGGGTCTCCCAAGATGCCATCGCATTTTGAGAGACCCGAACCTGGAACCGGTTACAGTTATAAAAGTTACAGTTACAAAAAAAAGTGTAAAAAAAAAAAAAAAAACACAAACAAAAATATAAAAAAAAAAAAAATAGTTGTCGTTTTATTGTTCTCTCTCTCTCTATTCTCGCTATTGTTCTGCTCTTTTTTACTGTATTCTATTCTGCAATGTTTTATTGTTATTATGTTTTATCATGTTTGCTTTTCAGGTATGCAATTTTTTATACTTTACCGTTTACTGTGTTTTATTGTTAACCATTTTTTTGTCTTCAGGTACGCCAATCACGACTTTGAGTGGTTATACCAGAATGATGCCTGCAGGTTTAGGTATCATCTTGGTATCATTATTTTCAGCCAGCGGTCGGCTTTCATGTAAAAGCAATCCTAGCGGCTAATTAGCCTCTAGACTGCTTTTACAAGCAGTGGGAGGGAATGCCCCCCCCACCGTCTTCCGTGTTTTTCTCTGGCTCTCCTGTCTCAACAGGGAACCTGAGAATGCAGCCGGTGATTCAGCCAGCTGACCATAGAGCTGATCAGAGACCAGAGTGGCTCCAAACATCTCTATGGCCTAAGAAACCGGAAGCTGTGAGCATTTTATGACTTAGATTTCGCCGGATGTAAACAGCGCCATTGGGAAATTGGGAAAGCATTTTATCACACCGATCTTGGTGTGGTCAGATGCTTTGAGGGCAGAGAAGAAATCTAGGGTCTAATAGACCCCAATTTTTTCAAAAAAGAGTACCTGTCACTACCTATTGCTATTATAGGGGATATTTACATTCCCTGAGATAACAATAAAAATGATTTTTAAAAAAAATGAAAGGAACAGTTTAAAAATAAGATAAAAAAGCAAAAAAATAATAAAAAAAAAAAAAAAAAAAGCACCCCTGTCCCCCCTGCTCTCGCGCTAAGGCGAACGCAAGCGTCGGTCCGGCGTCAAATGTAAACAGCAATTGCACCATGCATGTGAGGTATCACCGCGAAGGTCAGATCGAGGGCAGTAATTTTAGCAGTAGATCTCCTCTGTAAATCTAAAGTGGTAACCTGTAAAGGCTTTTAAAGGCTTTTAAAAATGTATTTAATTTGTCGCCACTGCATGTTTGTGCGCAATTTTAAAGCATGTCATGTTTGGTATCCATGTACTCGGCCTAAGATCATCTTTTTCATTTCATCAAACATTTGGGCAATATAGTGTGTTTTAGTGCATTAAAATTTAAAAAAGTGTGTTTTTTCCCCAAAAAATGCGTTTAAAAAAATCGCTGCACAAATACTGTGTGAAAAAAAAAATGAAACAAGCACCATTTTAATCTGTAGGGCATTTGCTTTAAAAAAATATATAATTTGTGGGAGTTCAAAGTAATTTTCTTGCAAAAAAAAATATTTTTTTCATGTAATCAAAAAGTGTCAGAAAGGGCTTTGTCTTCAAGTGGTTAGAAGAGTGGGTGATGTGTGACATAAGCTTCTAAATGTTGTGCATAAAATTCCAGGACAGTTCAAAACCCCCCAAATGACCCCATTTTGGAAAGTAGACACCCCAAGCTATTTGCTGAGAGGCATGTCGAGTCCATGGAATATTTTATATTGTGACACAAGTTGCGGGAAAGAGACAATTTTTTTTTTTTTGCACAAAGTTGTCACTAAATGATATATTGCTCTAACATGCCATGGGAATATGTGAAATTACACCCCAAAATACATTCTGTTGCTTCTCCTGAGTTCGGGGATACCACATGTGTGAGACTTTTTGGGAGCCTAGCCGCGTACGGGAACCCGAAAACCAAGCACCGCCTTCAGGCTTTCTAAGGGCGTAAATTTTTGATTTCACTCTTCACTGCCTATCACAGTTTCGGAGGCCATGGAATGCCCAGGTGGCAACCCCCCCCCCCCCCCAAATGACCCCATTTTGGAAAGTAGACACCCCAAGCTATTTGCTGAGAGGTATAGTGAGTATTTTGCAGACCTCACTTTTTGTCACAAAGTTTTGAAAATTGAAAAAAGAAAAAAAAAATTTTTTTCTTGTCTTTCTTCATTTTCAAAAACAAATGAGAGCTGCAAAATACTCACCATGCCTCTCAGCAAATAGCTTGGGGTGTCTACTTTCCAAAATGGGGTCATTTGGGGGGGGGGGTTTGTGCCACCTGGGCATTCCATGGCCTCCGAAACTGTGATAGGCAGTGAAGAGTGAAATCAAAAATGTACACGCTTAGAAATCCTGAAGGCGGTGATTGGTTTTCGGGGCCCCGTACGCGGCTAGGCTCCCAAAAAGTCCCACACATGTGGTATCCCCATACTCAGGAGAAGCAGCTAAATGTATTTTGGGGTGCAATTCCACATATGCCCATGGCCTGTGTGAGCAATATATCATTTAGTGACAACTTTGTGCAAAAAAAAAATAAAAATTTGTCACATTCCCGCAACTTGTGTCAAAATATAAAATATTCCATGGACTCAACATGCCACAAAGCAAATAGCTTGGGGTGTCTACTTTCCAAAATGGGGTCATTTGGGGGGTTTTATGCCATCTGGGCATTTTATGGCCTTTAAAACTGTGATAGGTAGTGAGGAGTAAAATCAAAAATTTACGCCCTTAGAAATCCTGAAGGCAGTGATTGGTTTTCGGGGCACCGTACGCGGCTAGGCTCCCAAAAAGTCCCACACATGTGGTATCCCCATACTCAGGAGAAGCAGCTAAATGTATATATCATTTAGTGACAACTTTTTGTAATTTTTTTTTTTTGTCATTATTCAATCACTTGGGACAAAAAAATGAATATTCAATGGTCTCAACATGCCTCTCAGCAATTTCCTTGGGGTGTCTACTTTCCAAAATGGGTTCACTTGGGGGGTTTTGTACTGCCCTGCCATTTTAGTACCTCAAGAAATGACATAGGCAGTCAAAAATTAAAAGCTGTGTAAATTCCAGAAAATGTACCCTAGTTTGTAGGCACTATAACCTTTGCGCAAACCAATAAATATACACTTATTGACATTTTTTTTACCAAAGACATGTGGCCGAATACATTTTGGCCTAAATGTATGACTAAAATTGAGTTTATTGGATTTTTTTTAGAACAAAAAGTAGAAAATATCTTTTTTTTTCAAAATTTTTGGTCTTTTTCCGTGTATAGCACAAAAAATAAAAACAGCAGAGGTGATCAAATACCATCAAAAGAAAGCTCTATTTGTGGGAAGAAAAGGACGCAAATTTTGTTTGGGTAATTAGCAGTTAAAGCGACGCAGTGCCAAATTGTAAAAAGTGCTCTGGTCAGGAAGGGGGTAAATCCTTCCAGGGCTGAAGTGGTTAAATGAAGCGATTTGAAATGCGGAGGATTAAAATTGTAATTTTATTAATATTAGTAGGTATATAGTAAAAGAATTTCATGTATATATACAGACATACATATATAGTTGGCACAAAATTATAGGCATTGAAACATGTTTTAAATCTATCCGTCGAACTTGAGTCCGGTCGAAAAGTCCGCTCGTCTGTATGCTAGTTCGATGGACAAAAAGCCACGCTAGGGCAGCTATTAGCTACTGGCTATGAACTTCCTTATTTTAGTCCGGTCGTACGTCATCACGTACGAATTCGACGGACTTTGGTGGATTGTGTGTAGGCAAGTCCGTTTATTCGGAAAGTCCGTCATAAAGTCCGGCGTAAAGTCCGCCGAACAAAGTCTGCCGTAAAGTCCGCTTATGTGTACGCGGCATAACAAACACATATAAACCTCAGCACAATCATTAAAAAAAAAATGCATTACATACTGTATGCTTTTGCGCACACTGAAAATAAACAGAAAGCTAACACTTTTATTTATATTACTTTAAAGAAGAACTTGAAATAGTCAGGGGCTGCTTGGCAACCAGCTATTGCTGAGATTTAACTTTAATGGCGTCCCAGTCTTAGTCCGTAGGGTTCACAATGGAGTTGGCCCACCCTTTGATGTTATAACAGCTTTAACTCTTCTGGGAAGGCTGTCCACTAAGTTTAGGAGTGTGTCTATGGGAATGTTTGACCATTCTTCCAGAAGCGCATTTGTGAGGTCAGGCACTGATGTGGATGAGAAGGCCTGGCTCTCAGTCTCCACTCTAATTCATCCCAAAGGTGTTCTTTTGGGTTGAGGTCAGGACTGTCACGTCCCTCCACCCCAAACTCGCTCATCCATGTCTTTATGGACCTTGCCTTGTACACTGGTGCACGGTCATGTTGGAACAGGAAGGGGCCATCCCCAAACTGTTCCCACAAAGTTGGGAGCATGAAATTGTCCAAAATGTCTTGGTATGCTGACACCTTAAGAGTTCCCTTCACTGGATCTAAGGGTCCAAGCCCAACCCCTGAAAAACAACCCTACACCATAATCCCCCCCTCCACCAAATGATTTGGACCAGTGCACAAAGCCCTGATGAAGTCACATGGGCTGTGACGCAACTAGTTGGGAATGAGTTGGGTACATCACTTCCGGTTTCCAACCGATCACGGAAGTTCATGGTTTCTGATACTGTTGTAATCAATTTTAAATATAACACTTTGGGCGTATATGCATTTTATTTTTCATTATGCTGATGGATCAACCCTTACTGGACACATACCTGGTGTTTGGAGTCTTCCCATTCTAAGGAATTTGACATGCGCATTTGTCCACAGGATCGGGTAAGAGGCTCATTTACAGTGGGGACGGAAAGTATTCAGACCCACTTAAATTTTTCACTCTTTGTTATATTGCAGCCATTTGCTAAAATCATTTAAGTTCATTTTTTTCCTCATTAATGTACACACAGCACCCCATATTGACAGAAAAACACAGAATTGTTGACATTTTTGCAGATTTTTAAAAAAAGAAAAACTGAAATATCACATGGTTCTAAGTATTCAGACCCTTTGCTCAGTATTTAGTAGAAGCACCCTTTTGATCCAATGCAGCCATGAGTCTTTTTGGAAAAGATGCAACAAGTTTTTCACACCTGGATTTGGGGATCCTCTGCCATTCCTCCTTGCAGATCCTCTCCAGTTCTGTCAGGTTGGATGGTAAACGTTGGTGGACAGCCATTTTTAGGTCTCTCCAGAGATGCTCAATTGGGTTTAAGTCAGGGCTCTGGCTGGGCCATTCAAGAACAGTCACGGAGTTGTTGTGAAGCCCCTCCTTCATTATTTTAGCTGTGTGCTTAGGGTCATTGTCTTGTTGGAAGGTAAACCTTCGGCCCAGTCTGAGGTCCTGAGCACTCTGGAGAAGGATTTCGTCCAGGATATCCCTGTACTTGGCTGCATTCATCTTTCCCTCAATTACAACTAGTCGTCCTGTCCCTGCAGCTGAACACCCCCACAGCATGATGCTGCCACCCCCATGCTTCACTGTTGGGACTGTATTGGACAGGTGATGAGCAGTGCCTGGTTTTCTCCACACATACTGCTTAGAATTAAGGCCAAAAAGTTCTATCTTGGTCTCATCAGACCAGAGAATCTTATTTCTCACCATCTTGGAGTCCTTCAGGTGTTTTTTAGCAAATTCCATGCAGGTATTCATGTGTCTTGCACTGAGGAGAGGCTTCTGTCGGGCCACTCTGCCATAAAGCCCCGACTGCTGGAGGGCTGCAGTGATGGTTGACTTTCTACAACTTTCTCTCATCTCCCGACTGCATCTCTGGAGCTCAGCCACAGTGATCTTTGGGGTCTTTACCTCTCTCACTGAGGCTCTTCTCCCCGATAGCTCAGTTTGGCCAGACGGCCAGCTCTAGGAAAGGTTCTGGTCGTCCCAATCGTCTTCCATTTAAGGATTATGGAGGCCACTGTGCTTTTAGGAACCTTAAGTGCAGCAGAAATTTTTTTGTAACCTTGGCCAGATCTGTGCCTTGCCACAATTCTGTCTCTGAGCTCTTCAGGCAGTGCCTTTGACCTCATGATTCTCATTTGCTCTGACATGCACTGTGAGCTGTAAGGTCTTATATAGCCAGGTGTGTGGCTTTCCTAATCACGTCCAATCAGTGTAAGCAAACACAGCTGGACTCAAATGAAGGTGTAGAACCATCTCAAGGATGATCAGAAGAAATGGACAACACCTGAGTTAAATATATGAGTGTCACAGCAAAGGGTCTGAATACTTAGGACCATGTGATATTTCAGTTTTTCTTTTTTAATAAATCTGCAAAAATGTCAACAATTCTGTGTTTTTCTGTCAATATGGGGTGCTGTGTGTACATTAATGAGGAAAAAAAATAACGTAAATGATTTTAGCAAATGGCTGCAATATAACAAAGAGTGAAAAATTTAAGGGGGTCTGAATACTTTCTGTCCCCACTGTATCTGGTGTCACCTGGTGGTGGTAGCACTGAATATTGGGAACGTGGGGATACTTATTGAGTAACTGGATTATGCAATGATTGCTCCTCTCTGAACTCTGTTTTTCAGCACATTTTTTTCTTTATGCCCTCACTCAGAGGCGTGGCTTGAAGCTTGTGGGCTCTGATGCAAAAATTGACCTGGCCCCCCCCCCCCCACTACTTCCAACGTGCGTGCAGATACACCCACCACACGCCAAGGTACTCAAAGTGGCATAAGAGTTTTGAGTTACCAGAGTTCCTCTTTACAGCAGAGGACAGGGATCACAGCTGGAAAATCAGAGGACAGGGACCCCTGGCACTGGCAGGTCACTTGGCAGAGCTCCTTTCCCATCCCAGCACTGTATACAGCCCCCCCCCCCCCACACACACACACACACACACACACACACACACTACACAGGGCTGAAATCACATTCCTTTATACACAGTCTGTCAGTCTTTACAGGGTGTATCTGGCTTTTATGTTGCCCTTCTGACCTGTGAAATTCTCTAAGCAGAATGGCAGTGTAGTTGCAGTAGGCAGATACAACCTGTGCATATCATGGCTATCTGGCTGTAATGTGATTTTAGCCCTGCAGAGGAGGAACAGTATAGAGTGCTGTACTAGGAAAGACACTCAGCAGCCGGGCATAGCATGCAGGGTGGAGGGGGTGGTCAGGGGGCTTTGGGGTGGGGGAAACTTAGATCTGGGTGGGCAAAGCCATGTGACCCAAAATCTGGAGCCGGCAGCCCTTCAGGGGCCCCCCCGAGGATGTGTTAAGGGATTTGTTTTAGCAATTTCTGAAGGTTTCTCTGTCAGTGTTGGCAGGTAGGTCACCTCCCGGAGGTGTGTGTCTTTTCCCCAGTGGTCAGGGAAGTGGGGTAAGTAGACATCCCTGGGGGGGGGGGGGGGGTGCAGAGAATCCCAGCTGGTGACTAGGAGACACTGAGCAGTGTCATACCTCACCAGTGACATCGGTCCCATCATGGCTACAGGGCGGCACTCTCCTCCTCTTGCCTCGCTGAGCTTGGTTACCATTCCATGTTGCCAGCACACAGCACAGACACTTCCCCATCCTGGGCTGTTCTCACTCATGCTCCTCTCCATTCAGGAAATGGCTCACAGCTTCTCCCCAGCCAATGGGAATATAGAGGGGTGTGGACTGTAGAAGCCCAGTACTGGAGCGTGACTTTGGGGCCCTAGGGGAGATCGGAGCTGGATTTTGTGGAGGATATGATAATATGATAAGGGAGGCTGCAGGGGCCCCCTGGAGCTAGGGGCGGGGTTGCGATTGTGCAACCTCTTATGCTACGCCCATGCTCTCACTGATGGGCTTTTTATGGGCTGAATTTTTTTTTCACAAATTAGTTTGATATCACTTTATGTTTGGTATGAAAAAATGTTTGGTGTTTTTATAACAACACATAAAATTCTTTAACAAATATTGATTTATTTACCTGTTATTTACCAAATATTGATTTAGCGCTGCTTCTATACATGATTATATATTTGCTGTTGGTGTTACAATTTGCTTAAGAGGCTGCTCATTTATAACATATATGCTCCAGCGCTGGTTTTCTATATCATTTTTTAATCTGCACGCTTATCCCTCCTGGGTAAAATGCATAAATCCTCCACCCCTCCCAGAACAAATCCTACTCCATCGCCCAAATCCCCCCTCCCAGAACAAACTCTCCCCATCCCCCTCCCAGCACATGTCATCAACCCCCCTTCCAACAAAAATCCTCTTCCTCTGGAAGCAAAAATCCCCCCCAGAACAAATCCTACTCAACCCCCCCATCCCCCTCCCCCAGCACAAATCCTCCTCCCCATCCTGTCTTCCCTCTCATCACAAATCCTCTTCCTTTCTCAGCAAAAATCACCACCAGAAGAAATCTTACCCCACTCCCCAAATGCCCCATTAATTGCACAACCCCCCCCCCCCCCCCCTTCAATTCCCCCTACAAACACAATCCTCTTTTCCTGCCTATTTTTTACTTTTTATCTCGGCTCCTACCCACCTCTGAGCACTGATCCTTGGTTCCGCCCCAACCCACCTCTGAGCATCGACCCTTAGTTCTACCCCCTACACAGCTCCCAGTACGGCCCCTTTTACAAAATAGAGAGCTAAGTATAATTTTGTAGTGTTAAGCAAGTTGTATGGAATTTACTATTGATGACAAGAAAAGCAATAAAATAGATCCCTCGCAGCCAGCAACAGTAGACCCCCCGCCCCCCAGCAACAACAGATCTCCCAGCAGCCAGCATCAATAGACTCTCCAGCAGCCAGCAACAGTACACCCCTCCCTAAATAGTAGATCCCTTGCAGCAACAATTGACCCTCCAGTAACAAAATATCCCCCACCAGCAGCAATAGATCGTCGTGCAAAAATAGATCGTCATGCAAAAATAGATTCCCCCAGCAGCCAGCATCAGTAGCCCCCCCCCCCCCCATCACACTCCAGCACCCCTTCCTTCGCATACACTCAGTGCTGGAGGTGCCAGCATCCCCCCACGTTCCTGCTGAAAAAAAGCCCTTAATAAATCAGTGGAACATTAAAGGGTTGAAAGCCCCAGGCCCTGCACCTCTAAAACAAGTCTTTTTTTTCACAATTTCTATTTTTAGAAGGAACCAGAGAACCAGAACAAATTATTTTAGGAAACTTTTTAAGTAAAATTCAACATAAATTGGTATATGTGAATAACCCTTTTTTATCTGAGTGTGAAGAATATATATTGGGATATTATGCTTATACATTAGTTCTGCATGTGTATAATAACTATTATTTTCTACTTTCAGGTTGGATTGTGGGTGTGCTAGCTGTTTGCTGGCTGCCATTCCAGGCACGACGGCTGATGACTATACTGCGTTCTAAGGATCAATGGACGGAGACTTACTACCGTTCCTATATCACACTGCAACCAATCACCAATTGCTTCTATTATCTCAGTGCTTGTCTCACTCCGCTGCTCTACAACCTGACATCCCGCAACTTCCGCAGATGTTTTTTGCACAGCATTTCACCATGCATGAGGAGAGTTCCATTGGAATCTGGATCATGGGAAGCCCAGTCTAGGTATTCGGGAATTAGACTGTCTGTATTGCAGCAGGAAACATGTGATAGGTGATAGAATGCCATTAACATACCTGTGGCTTGGTGCCATTCTGCAGTAGATGCAATGGTGACTGGCTTTGCCTTGCAAACAATGAAATCAACTAATACACTGTTGTATCAGATATGCACCTCTGTTCTATCCAGTTGAGGTCTGCAAGCCAGTCAAGTTCCTCCACCCCAAACTCGCTCATCCATGTCTTTATGGACCTTGCTTTGTGCACTGGTGCGCAGTCATGTTGGAACAGGAAGGGGCCATCCCCAAACTGCTCCCACAAAGTTGGAAGCATGAAAAGGTCCAAAATGTCTTGGTATGCTGAAGCCTTAGAGTTTCCTTCACTGGAACTAAGGGGCCAAGCCCAACCCCTGAAAAACAACCCCACACCATAATCCCCCCTCCAGCTCTTGGACCAGAAGAGGTACCCAAAAGAGTTAGGTTAACAATTAAAAAAAAAAAGCTCAGAGTTGCAAACTTGTTTTAAAGCTTTGATTCCCATGGTGACATGTAGGAAAAATTATCAAGTAAGTATATAAAGAAAAAAACTACAACCAAATAACTTCTGCAAAGCACTGAGAGGTCATACCATAACCACAAGGAACATTAACAATGAAACATAGTGCTGCGCTGTTGGAGTGATAATATACTCTGAATAATATGTGGTAAATTACCTAATATATCCACATGTACAATGGACAATGACTGATAATGAATCAATATGTGCCACACATATACCATATATATA
Source organism: Lithobates septentrionalis (assembly GCA_037952835.1). Lineage (NCBI taxonomy): Eukaryota > Metazoa > Chordata > Amphibia > Anura > Ranidae > Lithobates > Lithobates septentrionalis. The sequence goes on from JBBDGP010002387.1 coordinate 564,907, forward strand.
TATATATATATATATATATATATATATATATATATATATATATATATAGATGAATGAATAATTAGTTAATGTTCTATACTTGTAAACAATTAGTAAACAACTAAAAAGTGAAAAAAATAAAGATAATGACAAAGTTCTCTGAAAAGTAATTCACAGTCCTCTGAAGAGTGATTCGCAATCTTCCAAAAACGTACTAGATAATAAAGTGCTCCGTGAAGTAAACAAATAATAAAAGATAAAGTGACTTCCTTTCTTCTGTGCAAACACCATATAAAGTGCAGTGAGCTTTTCTTTATTGGTGACACCCTTCTGTGCTGTGCACTGTGATGATGGATGGCCTCTTACCTCAAGGCTGTGGGATAACAGCATGTGTGTTTTAATCACAGATTGTTCTTGGTAATGGTCGAAACTCCTATGCTTGTATATTTCCAATATTGGAATGGCAGTCTGTTCCTTTTTAATCTAGTGCCACTTATCTTTTTACACATATGTGCAATGTGTATACAGGTAAATGTAAGATGGCAAGGAGGAGAAGAAGAGAGGGATCCCAGGATAGTGTAGTATGTTTTGAAATAACTTGATTTATTTTATAAAAACGGTGGATACAGGTACTCACATTCACAAAGTAAATTACAGTCCTCAAACCACAAGCGCCGAGCACGCCTGCATCACTTCCGGTGCCTCTACATCCCTACATGTATCATCACGGTCACGATCCCCTGATGAAGTCACGTGACCGTGACGATACATGTAGGGACATAGAGACACCGGAAGTGATGCAGGCAGGCTTGGCACTCGTCATTTGATGACTGTAATTTACTTTGTGAATGTGAGTACCTGTATCCACCGTTTCAGTTACATGTCTTTTTCCTATCCCACCCAATACCTGGACAGTAAGGCTTGGTTTCCACTAGTGTGACTTTTCATGCGACTTGGGACTGAAAAGTAGCATGACATGTCGTACCCCATGATTTCCATGAGTACCGTTCAAATCTGTGCAACTTCAAGTTGCAGCAACTTCAAAGTAGTCCCTGCACTACTTTGGTCCCACTTTGATGCCACTTGAGGTCCATAGACCTCAAGAATACACAGGCATTGGCTTCAAGTCGTGGCGAAAAATTGCGATAAAAATTGCGGCAAAATCGCGCGACTTTGGGGTTGCAATAGTGGAAACCGAGCCTTAAAGCAGAATCAGCACAAAACATTTCTTTGTTACTCTCTCCTCTCCTCCTATTAGCACGTGCACACACCTGATTGGTTCCTTGTGCTGCTTCTTCCTTAATTCTTTTTGAGCTTTCTATAGGAACTGCAAGAGACTGATACCAAGTCAAATTCAGGTTCTTACACTGCTTGCATTAAAAAAAATAATGCACTTAATCACGTATAAATTGTTACGAAGGTGAAGTCTGATGACCCCCAAACTGAGTGTGGAAAATAGTTAGGTCATACTGAACTCAGTGCCTTTATTTTGCTAAAATTCACAAGTCAAAGACAAAAATGGTCAGACCAAAATATAATGTCTCCGAGGGCAACTGACCAGCTTTAAGGTGCATTGACACAAACCAGTATCATAAACAGTACTTAGCACAGGATCTTCAAAGACTTCTAATTAAGCCCCACTGTAAAATTGCAAAGTCATAAAACCTCTACCAAAGTCCACAACAGGCTCTAATGCATCCTGGTCATAAATGGTTGCCCTGCCGTTAAATAATGTAGAAGCAGTGCACATCTGTAAGTCTAGTTGTTTTTTTTTTTTACATAAGCCTGGGTTCACAAGCGATGCGGTATGAATTCACAGCTTTCGGATTCGGCACCGAATATAAATTGCAACCCGCCCATGCGAACTGATTGCAGAGTGTATGTTAAGTTAACGACACCCCGCAATCGGTTTGCAGAACACAGCGTGATCTACAGAATTGGATCTGTAGATTCTGGTGCGGACCAAAAAAGGATCCTGCACCAGTTTGGTGCGATTTGAGCCACCTCAAATCGCACCCCAGAGAAAACCGCATGTAATTCCCACAGGAATGTGCTGTCCCACACCACATCAGTGTGAACCCGGGCTAAAACCTTACTTTCATACAACTCAACCCCAAGCTCTAATCATATTCTAGTACTGTGAGGGAGTTACATACATAATAAGTGATTACACTGATGTATGAGAAAATGCCAATTGGTTAGACTCCAAGAACACCTATGCAACAATGACCAGTAGGTGAATGAGATGCATTAAACATCCTAAGTGGAATGTGCATAAGAGCCATATCGTCTATCATATAGAGCTGCACGATTAATCGTTAAAAATCATTATCAAGATTTTTTTCCCTTGTGATCTTGACAAAGTATTTCCTGATTCTTTCTATGCAGAGAATTCTCTCTGCTCTGCTAAAGCCGACAGCCGTCACAAGAAAACATTAAAACATTAAGGCCCCTTTCACACGGGGCGGAGGCGTTGGCGGTAAAGCGCCGCTATTGTAAGCGGCGCTTTACCGTCGGTATGCGGCCGCTAGCGGGGCGGTTTTACCCCCCTGCTAGCGGCCGAGAAAGGGTTAAAACCACCGCAAAGCGCCTCTGCAGAGGCGCTTTGCCGGCGGTATAGCCGCGCCGTCCCATTGATTTCAATGGGCAGGAGCGGTAAAGGACCGGTATACACTCCGCTCCTTCACCGCTCCGAAGATGCTGCTGGCAGGACTTTTTTTACCGTCCTGCCAGCTCATCGCTCCAGTGTGAAAGCCCTCGGGGCTTTCACACTGGAATGAAAGCAGCGGCACTTTCGGGTCGGTTTGCAGGCGCTATTATTAGCGCAATAGCGCCTGCAAACCGCCCCAGTGTGAAAGGGCCCTAAAACATTATATATATAATGTTTGGGGGTTCTAAGTAATCTTCTAGCAAAAAAAAAAAAAATGATTTTAACTTGAAGCCAACAAATCAGAAAAAAGTTTAGTGTTTAAAGGGTTAAACTACCCTCATTTACACAACAAAGTGTATTCCTTTGATCTAAAGGACAAATCGTTACAATGTTTATACTTAAGTTCCACTGCTAAAGAATGTTGTGATACTTGGCGGACTGCCGGGTTTTTTTTTTTCCTTTCTTTTGACGGCTGTCGGCAGCAGAGAGAATTCAAAAAATCTTGATAATGATTTTTAACGATTAATCATGCAGCTCTATATGATAGAGGATATGGCTCCTATGTACATTCCACTTAGGATGTTTAATGCATCTCATTCACCTACTGGTCATTGTTGCATAGGTGTAAAAAAAAAATATATATACACTACCGTTCAAAAGTTTGGGGTCACATTGAAATGTCCTTATTTTTGAAGGAAAAGCACTGTACTTTTAAATGAAGCTAACTTTAAACTAGTCCTAACTTTAAACAAATATACTCTATACATTGCTAATGTGGTAAATGACTATTCTAACTGCAAATGTCTAGTTTTTGGTGCAATATCTACATAGGTGTATAGAGGCCCATTTCCAGCAACTATCACTCCAGTGTTCTAATGGTACAATGTGTTTGCTCATTGGCTCAGAAGGCTAATTGATGATTAGCAAACCCTTGTGCAATCATGTTCACACATCTAAAAACAGTCTAGCTCCTTCCAGAAGCTACAAAACTGACCTTCCTGTGAGCAGATTGAGTTTCTGGAGCATCACATTTGTGGGGTCAATTAAACGCTCAAAATGGCCAGAAAAAGAGAACTTTCATCTGAAACTTGACAGTCTATTCTTGTTCTTAGAAATGAAGGCTATTCCATGCGAGAAATTGCAAAGAAATTGAAGATTTCCTACAACGGTGTGTACTACTCCATTCAGAGGACAGCACAAACAGGCTCTAACCAGAGTAGAAAAAGAAGTGGGAGGCCGCGTTGCACAACTAAGCAAGAAGATAAGCACATTAGAGTCTCTAGTTTGAGAAACAGACGCCTCACAGGTCCCCAACTGGCATCTTCATTAAATAGTACCCGCAAAACACTAGTGTCAACATCTACAGTGAAGAGGCGGCTGCGGGATTTTGGGCTTCAGGGCAGAGTGGCAAAGAAAAAGCCATATCTGAGACTGGCCAATAAAAGAAAAAGATTAAGATGGGCAAAAGAACACAGACATTGGACAGAGGAAGACTGGAAAAAAGTGTTGTGGATGGATGAATCCAAGTTTGAGGTGTTTGGATCACAAAGAAGAACGTTTGTGAGACGCAGAACAAATGAAAAGATGCTGGAAGAATGCCTGACGCCATCTGTTAAGCATGGTGGAGGTAATGTGATGGTCTGGGGTTGCTTTGGTGCTGGTAAGGTGGGAGCTTTGTACAGGGTAAAAGGGATTCTGAATAAGGAAGGCTATCACTCCATTTTGCAACGCCATGCCATACCCAGTGGACAGCGCTTGATTGAAGCCAATTTCATCCTACAACAGGACAATGACCCTAAACACACCTCCAAATTGTGCAAGAACTATTTACAGCAGAAGCAGGCAGCTGGTATTCTATCGGTAATGGAGTGGCCAGCACAGTCACCAGATCTGAACCCCATTGAGCTGTTGTGGGAGCAGCTTGACCGTATGGTACGCCAGAAGTGCCCATCCAACCAATCCAACTTGTGGGAGCTGCTTCTAGAAGCGTGGGGTGCAATTTCTCCAGCTTACCTCAATAAATTAACAGCTAGAATGCCAAAGGTGTGCAATGCTGTAATTGCTGCAAAAGGAGGATTCTTTGATGAAAGCAAAGTTTGATGTAAAAACAATGTTATTTCAAATACAAATCATTATTTCTAACCTTGTCAATGTCTTGACTCTATTTTGTATTCATTTCACAATGTATGGTGGTGAATAAGTGTGACTTTTCATGGAAAACACAAAATTGTTTGGGTGACCCCAAACTTTTGAACGGTAGTGTATATATATATATATATATATATATATATATATATATATATATATATATATATATATATATATATATATATATTTATTTATTTTTATTTTTTATTTTTTTAGTAGAGACCCTAAAGAATAAAATGGTGGTTGTTGTAATGTTTTATGTCACACTCTATTTGCGTAGCAGTTGTTTTTTGGGGAAAAAATTACACTTTAATGAATTAAAAAAAAAACCTACCGGTAACCAGTAAAGTTAGCCCAATTTTTTTGTATAATGTGAAAGATTTTATGCTGCGAGAATCGTGATCTTTTTATTCTAAGCAAAAAAATTGTGATTCTCATTTTGGCCAGAATCGTGCAGCTCTACTATCATATTGTAATTTCATTTCGTTCAACAATATGCTGATTGTCAACTAGGAACATTGATAAAGTTAGAATAAATTGCACCAAGAGAGTGTCTGCTGGAGAATCCTAAAACACTTTAAAGCCTTTATCTTAATTCTGTAAACACTCTCTTCAGGGACCTGAAAAGATGGAGGCAAATGGCAGTTGCAGCTCTCCGCTCTAATTCATCCCAAAGGTGTTCTATCAGGTTGAGGTCAGGTCGTCAGCTCTTGCTTAGCTTTGCAGTAGAGCCATAACTTGTATTGTTTACTTATCTATGGTAAAAAAAAAATCTTCTTTTAGGCTTCAGCCTAACCTGTACACTAAACTTTCTTTGACTTACGCTACATTACCAAAAGTATTAGGATGTCTGCCTTTACATGCACATGAACTTTAATGGCATTCCAGTCTTAATCTGTAGGGTTCAATATTGAGTTGGCCCACCCTTTGTAGCTATAGCCACTTCAACTCTTCTGGGAAGGCTGTCCACAAGGTTTAAGAGTGTGTCTATGGTAATGTTTGACTATTCTTCCAGAATCACATCTGTGAGGTCAGGCACTGATGTTGGACGAGAAGGCCTGGCTCACAGTCTCTGCTCTAATTCATCCCAGAGGTGTTCTATCGGGTTGAGGTCAGGACTCTGTGCAGGCCAGTCAAGTTCCTTCACCCCAAACTCGCTCATCCATGTCTTTATGGACCTTGCTTTGTGCACTGGTGTGCAGTCATGTGGTAACAGGAAGGGGCCATCCCAAAACTGTTCCCACAACAGGGATGAATTAGAGCGGAGACTGCAAACCAGGTCCACATCTTCTCGTCCACATCAGTGCCTCACCTCATAAATGCGCTTCTGGAAGAATGGCCAAACATTCCCATAGACACACTCCTAAACCTTGTGGACAGCCTTCCCAGAAGAGTTGTAGCAGCAAAGGGTGGGCCAACTACGGACTAAGACTGAGATGCCATTAAAGTTCATGTGCGTGTAAAGGCAGACGCCCCAATACTTTTGGTAATATAGTGTAAGAAGCAATGATAAGGGTCAATCATAAGAGGAAATAACTTCAATACATCAGACTGAACCTATTCTGCAGTTGATTGCATGGTACCAAGGACCAGGGGAACCTTGCTAAGTACTTTTCACCCATAATCCTGTTTTTTTTGCTGTTACTTTTTGTCTATTTTCTTTTCTGTAAATATTTTCTTGCACCATTTTTCTTTTATGTTCATTAAAGCAATATTTTTAAAATAATTATGCTGAATCTTCAAATGCTCTAACCTCAAATAAAAGAATGTATTGCTTCTTAGAAAAAAGCTACTACATTGTAAACTCTGTTACTGTCACGGTCAGGGGAAAGGCACAGAGGTCAGTAGCTAAAGCAGTAGAGAGGCTCCCACCAACAAGCTGGATAAGTACAGCAGCAGGTCACCCTGGTGGATGACCCAGGCTTACCCAAGTCTAAGCACTAACCAGTGTTTACCAGCTCTCTTCATGGTGGAGATGGGTTTTGCTGTGTGTTTGTACCAGGATTGCCCCACCAACAAGGCCAGTAGCAGATAAAGCAGGTAGTAATCAAGGTGTAGTGAGTAAACAAGCCAAAGGTCAGTAACAAGTGGTCACAGGTTGGGATCAAGCAAAAGCGTAGTCGAGGAACAAGCCAAAGATTGGTAAAAGTGGTAGTGAAGATGCTGCAACAGGAATGACAAGAGTGAGATATTAGCTAGAGAGAGCACAAATAATCTGCTTGGAAGTGCAAAGGCATGGCTAAAACAGGAAGTTTAAGGGAGAAGCAAAGGGTTCAACGTTCTAGAGAAATAATGTTCAAAGCAAGTTTATTTAAGGAATTATCCAAGAAGCTGTCCAGCATCCCAGGTGGCTCAGCAGGAACAGACACCACCAGACACAACAGAGATTGCAGGTGCAGACCTGGGTCCTGACAGTTACATACCTGTTTGGGAGTTACAGCAAACAATACAGAAACTTCTCATGAAGCATCAAACTTGCAACAGCAGATGCTGTGAATTGTGCATGTTTCTGTTAAGTGATGGCTACTTTGTGTGTCAAGGGTAAAGAAGGTCCCGGAGCAGAGAGGAGCAGGGGATCAGCGCAGGGACAGCATGACTTGTGTGGACTGCACAGTCAGGCTGTTTACGCTGGTCGCTTTCCCCTTTAAGGATAAGGGAGGGGCTGGTGCAGAGGAGGAGGCAGAAGGAAAAGTAGAGAGGAGAAGGGGGGATGTGACGTCAGTCGGAGAGCGCCGGGGATGAAGATTAGACACGCTCTCACACTGCTCCATTGAAATCCACCATCATGTCTGAGGTAACGGCGGCGGCTTTGCTCGAGCAGCTCAGAGCGGTGGCCGCAACCCAAGGGGCAGACTGGCTGCAGGCTCAGGTCGCAGCCATAATACAGGAGGACAGAGCGGCACCGAGCGGGGGGGGTCAGGGGACTCCACGTGGGCGCCGTTCCAGGCCGCCACAGCGCTTCAGCCCTGACTCTTCTCCTGTGAGTCAGAGGCCCAGGGACCAGCACAGAGGCAGATCGAATCAGCCACCCCCCCCCAGCGCTCAGCAAGCTCGGGGAGCCAGCATGGGAGAGGTACAGCGTTCACAGCGCAGAGGTAGAAGTGCAGGGATGGGGGAGACCAGCGCAACCCTCGGTTCCCCCCCCTCAGCGCGTCGCAGGCGACAGGAACAACCGGATGGAGAGTCGCTGGGGACAGCAAGCGGTCAGTCGGACCGTCGATCATCGTCAGTCGATCGGGGGGCTGGTCAGGGGGTCCAGGCGGCCAGCAGCCCTACGCCAGCCAGAGGTGGAACCTTGAGAAGCACAGTGTCGGTGGTGAACAGAGGTGAAAGGAGAACAGCGGAGGCCCAGCATGGTCAGAGGAACAGAAGTCCGTCTACAAGGCCAGGATGCGGGTCCGGTGTTGCGGCGCAGCGTGCAGGGAGAGAGCAACAGCGGAGACCCCCGGCAGCCAGAGCGGGAACCTCTGGAGTGCAGGCATCGGTCGTTCGCCAGGAGGAAGTCAGCGACAGGTCGGAAGGTGAACTGTCCGGGTCAGAGAGAGACGAGGACCAGGGACAAGCGTCGGCGGTGGATTCCGGAAGGGCGGCTGATCGGCCCAGTCCTGTGCAGCCTGGTGAGTGCAGATCTAATGTTACCATTTCTTCTCTATTAGAACAATTGCTAGAACAGGGTAGAACAGGGGCTCCCTCTGGGGGGGCTGGTCCCCGGGGGGTGAGTGGGGGTAGGTCACCGGCTACACATCCTAGGGAGGCAAGTGAGAGGGCGAGTAGTAAGGGCTTGCAGGATTTGTTGGCTGGTTTGCGGGATTTAGTGCAGCGTTTTGATCCACCCACGGGGGACGGTGCGTCACCGGCGCGGGCGTGGGTCACAACCCCAGAAAAGGAGACGGCTGTGGTAAGTACGCCAGTACCGGCGGTCATGGTGGGGGGAAGTGCGGAGACAGCGGCCGCAGGGTCGGCGACCGTTGAGTCGCCTGGGACGTCAAGTGGCGATTCCGCCACGAACAGCCAGGGTAAACCTGGAGATAAGAAGGCCGAGTCCGTCAGATTGGCGGATGCGGCAAAAAGTGAAGTGTACGTTTGCTTTGAAGGACCATTGGGTGCACATCTCAAAGCAGAGGTAAAAGAGAAAATTTGGAAGGGGGAATATGTGGAGATATTCACGTTGTTGCCCTTAGAAAAATTCAATCTGGATAGATTGAAGCCAGAAGAACGCAAAAAAGAGGATGAGGAAAAACGCAGATATCGGCTGATTCCGCGTACCTTTTCCAATTGGTTGCAAGCGTTCGCTATCCTGGCGAGTGTGGTGGGGGAGAAGGCTCCCGAGCACTGCTCGGCCTTGTTTGTGTACTTGGACGCTATTAGCGAGGCTCATCGGACGTACGGCGGAGTGGCGTGGCTGCGGTACGATGAACAGTTTAGACAACGGATGGCCGTCCGACCGTCACTACGCTGGGATCATAAGGACATCAGCCTGTGGATGAAGCTTATGACAGCGGCGAGGGCTCCGAACCAGTTTTTTCAGGCAGGAGTCGGAGGTAGCGCAGCTCCAGGACAGCCGACCGACAAAAAATGGGGCTTCTGCTGGCAGTTCAATGAGGGCACCTGTAAGTTTGGTGCAACCTGCCGGTTCAAGCACACGTGCTCGGGCTGCGGGGGATCCCATGCCCTGTCCAAATGCTTTAGACGGGGAAAAGGTCGTGGAGGAGAGCCTTCGCACAAAAGGGAAGACCCCAGTACGGGTGGAAAGGATGCGTCCTTTTCTCAGTAGATATCCCGACCGGGAGGCAGCACGGTTATTAGACTCGGGTTTTGAGAGCGGTTTTAAAATACCAGCTTCCTTGGAGGCGGCGCCCCCCGTAGCAAAAAATTTACGGTCGGCTCTCATGCACCCATCAGTGGTTGCTGAAAAATTGGGAAAAGAGGTACATTTGGGGCGCATGGCGGGCCCCTTCACCTCCGCACCCCTGCCGGGATTGGTGGTTTCTCCGTTGGGGGTAGTCCCTAAGAAGGAGCCCAACAAATTCCGGTTGATCCACCACCTTTCCTTTCCGAAGGGTGCGTCGGTCAACGATGCAATTGCGCCGGAAATGTGTGCGGTGACGTACACTTCCTTTGATGCTGCAGTATCATGGGTGCGGCGCTACGGGCAGGGGGCGCTGCTGGCAAAGGCGGATATTGAGTCTGCTTTCAGGCTTTTGCCGGTCCATCCGGACAGTTTTCACTTGCTTGGGTGCACATGGAATGGCGCGTTCTACGTGGATCGCTGCCTTCCAATGGGATGTTCTATATCATGCGCCTTTTTCGAGAAATTCAGTTCATTTCTCGAATGGGTGGTCAGGGACGTGTCGGGGATCCAATCGGTAATCCATTACCTGGACGATTTCCTTTGTGTTGGCCCAGCGGGTTCCAACGTTTGTGCGGTCCTATTAGGGACTTTGCAGCACATAGCAGACCGTTTCGGCGTCCCGTTAGCACCGGAAAAGACGGAGGGCCCTACGTCCACCATTGTTTTTCTGGGTATTGAGATAGACTCCATGGGGATGGAGTGTCGGCTACCGGTGGACAAGCTGGAAAATCTCAAGGCGGAAGTACGTGGGACCATTGGCAAGCGTAAGGTGCAATTGCGGCAGCTGCAATCATTATTGGGCAAGCTGAATTTTGCTTGCCGAATAATGCCAATGGGCAGGGTGTTCTGCCGACGGTTGTCGGCAGCGACCGCAGGGGTCACCGCCCCCACTCACTTTGTGACGCTCAACAGGGAGCACAGAGAGGACTTAGGGGTATGGCACGAGTTCTTAGACTCCTTTAACGGGCGGGCCTTGTGGATGTCAGGTCCCATCAGTAATTGGGATCTCGAACTATTTACTGATGCGGCAGGTTCCACGGGCTATGGGGCAATTTTCCAAAGGACTTGGAGCGCCGCCAGCTGGCCCACAACTTGGGTGGAGGCAGGGTTCTTGAAGAACCTGGTCCTGCTGGAATTGTTTCCAATTGTGGTGGCAATGGAAATATGGGGAGAGTCTTTTAGGAATTTGAAGGTGCGGCTGAACTGTGACAACCTAGGCGTGGTCCAGGTGATTAATCGTTTGTCGGCCAAGTCTTTGCCAGTGGTAAGGTTGCTGAGGCATTTAGTGTTGCGCTGTTTGAAAATGAATGTTTTCATCTACGCTGTACACTTACCTGGAGTGGACAACACCGTAGCTGATGCACTGTCTCGTTTTCAGTGAGACAGGTTTCGGGAACTGGCACCAGACGCGGAGCAGCAGGGGGTTACCTGCCCGGACTGGATATGGACCGTTGCCTTGGGAGCGCGGCCAGGTGGATCCAAAACTCCGTGAGTAAGGTCACTTGGGACGCTTACTCTAAGGTATGGCAAGAATGGTTGGCATGCTTAAAAAGTTTAAACATCGACCCTGTGAGCCGGGAGATACCTCAGGCGATGCTATACTTTCTCAATTTAGGTTTCGAGCGGGGCATCTCGGCAGCCGCCATCGATAAAAGAATGGCGGGTTTGGCCTTTCTCTTTAAGTTACAGGGGCTGCGAGACCATACAAAGGATTTTTGGGTTAGGCAGGCGTTGAAGGGTTACAGAAAAGGTCATAAGAGCAGGGATGGGCGACGACCTGTGTCGTTTGAAATGTTACATGGGCTATTTAACCAGATAGAAGGCATTTGTACTTCTAGTTTTGAAAGCGCACTTTTTTGCGCGGCTTTTGCTTTAGCGTTTTTTGGGGCGCTACGGGTGGGCGAACTGGTCAGCCCGTCCAAACGTGCAAATGGGGGACTGCAATGGGATGATTTGGTGTGTACACAGGAATCAGTTAGGATTTACATAAAACGGTCAAAAACAGATCAGGCAGGGAAGGGAGTACAACTGGAGGTGTTCCGGATCGCGGGAGCACAGATTTGTCCGGTAGCAGCGGTGAAGAAATTTAGTGATTTGCGCCCGCGTTGCCCGGGCTCCTTTCTGATACATGCGGACAGATCCTCTTTGTCAAAATTCCAGTTTGTGGCCGTGTTCAAAAGGTGTTTAGCGGCAGCCGGGTATGACCCCAGTAGATACTCGTCCCATTCCTTTCGTATTGGGGCTGCTACTGAAGCGGCCAGGGCGGGCCTGGGTTCTGAGGCAGTTAAGCGTATTGGCAGGTGGGACTCAGATAGGTTTAAGCTTTACATACGCCCACATTTATTATAAGCTTGCTGAATAAAGGGGGGTGTTTCTTCTTGAATTTTGGGGGGTCTGGGTTAAGTTTTGGTGATTTATTGTTGTGTTCTGTTAACCTTACTTTACAGGTGACTCGGTGGCCCTGGTTTGGATATTGGGCCACTCATTCGTGTTCTGGGGTGCCAAGCGGGCCGACGTTCGGCCGAATGGTAGGCAGCTGGGTATCCCAAGGCAGGAAGCACGGGTAAGGTGGATTGGGTTGTCAGGGATGATGTGGAACAGGGTAAGGTCAGAGGTCCACAAGTTTGCTCGGTGGGACAGGGCCCCGGATGTCTTAGTTTTACATGCGGGGGGCAATGACATGGGGGTCAGGTCCATGAGGGACCTCATACGTGACATAAAATGTGATGTCTTACGTTTACAGGCGGCTTTCCCTGGGATGGTGATAGTATGGTCGGACATGGTGGGTAGAAGGTCATGGCGCTGGGCTTTGTCCGATAAAAAGGTTGACAGGGCCCGTGTGAAGGTAAATAAGGAGGTCAGCAAGTTTGTTATGAGGAATGGGGGAGTGACCATACGGCATAGGGAGTTGGAGGTGGATACCTGGAGGTACCTTAGAAGTGATGGGGTGCATCTTAATGAGGTGGGCACTGATCTTTGGGCGCTTGGTTTGCAGGAGGGGGTACAGCGAGCTTTGAGGGTTTGGAGGTGCTCGCAAGGGTAAGGTTTTACCCCTTGTGAGCAGTGGCAGTGGTTTGGGTCTGTGAGGAGGAGGAGATTGATGGTATGGAGAGTTTACACGGTTGGTACCCATATATAATATGGGCTGTTTAGAGTTTACACGGTTGGTACCCATATATAATATGGGCTGTTTTATGTACCTTCCGGTTACGAGGGGTTAACCAGGAAGGGGAAAAAGTTTGGTCACTGAGAAGGTTGGGTACTGTCTCACAGTCTGGGGTTAGCGACTGGAGGCCTTAAAAGTTTAAGAGTTCATATGCAGTGACCTGTGGGTGGATTCCCCTCCTAGACTACAATAATTCCGTGAAGTTATTTAAAAGTTATTTAAAAGTTATTTATAAAATTGTTATTTATTGGTTTTATATTTTATTAATAAAAGGCCGACAAGGCCATTTACTCCACCACCTTGTCGCGTCATTTGTGGGAGGTATTAGAGGGTAATGGTTAAGGGGTAGCTTCTAGGACTGAAGTTAGTCCTTCACAGGTCAAGAAGGTCCCGGAGCAGAGAGGAGCAGGGGATCAGCGCAGGGACAGCATGACTTGTGTGGACTGCACAGTCAGGCTGTTTACGCTGGTCGCTTTCCCCTTTAAGGATAAGGGAGGGGCTGGTGCAGAGGAGGAGGCAGAAGGAAAAGTAGAGAGGAGAAGGGGGGATGTGACGTCAGTCGGAGAGCGCCGGGGATGAAGATTCCCACCCACCCTCCCTGAGGTTATGGCAATAGGGGACGTTGGTTTTAGTGTGGCAGTGGTTTGGGTCTGTGAGGAGGAGGAGATTGATGGTATGGAGAGTTTACACGGTTGGTACCCATATATAATATGGGCTGTTTAGAGTTTACACGGTTGGTACCCATATATAATATGGGCTGTTTTATGTACCTTCCGGTTACGAGGGGTTAACCAGGAAGGGGAAAAAGTTTGGTCACTGAGAAGGTTGGGTACTGTCTCACAGTCTGGGGTTAGCGACTGGAGGCCTTAAAAGTTTAAGAGTTCATATGCAGTGACCTGTGGGTGGATTCCCCTCCTAGACTACAATAATTCCGTGAAGTTATTTAAAAGTTATTTAAAAGTTATTTATAAAATTGTTATTTATTGGTTTTATATTTTATTAATAAAAGGCCGACAAGGCCATTTACTCCACCACCTTGTCGCGTCATTTGTGGGAGGTATTAGAGGGTAATGGTTAAGGGGTAGCTTCTAGGACTGAAGTTAGTCCTTCACAGGTCAAGTGCAGAATTAACCTGCCTCAGTGATGGCTGCTGGTGTTTAGAGTGTTGATCCGGGAGCTGGAAAATCCCTGCGCAGGTTGAGCCTGGGCGTGTAGTATCATTCGAAAAATTAGTACAGAGCTGCATGCATGCATTTGTGTCTTTTATATCTGCGCACAACAAAACAAATGGACCAGCGCTCAGTGGGTTGAAGAGTAAACACAGTCTCACAGCAGACAGTTGAACTTGATTAGTCCTAGTTTATTCAGTAATGCATGTAAAAGAACAATCCTGTTGTCAGACAGGAAGGAATATGAGGTAGGTAAAAAAGAAATCAACAGCTTACAGTTTCACAGAAGACCCATAGAGCAACAAGGAGATGACGGCATTGGGGTTTACAAAAAGCCTTCTGCAGCATGGGGGGGGGGGGGGCGCCAATACCCCCACCCCGAATGTGGTACACGCTCCCTAGCGTGTGGGGAAGGGCTGGATGTACTGGAGGAGAAAGAGAAGATGATTGACAACGGGAAGGTGGAGACCTGAACTGTAAGCTGCACTTGGCCAGGACGCCAAGCCCACTGGCGTACTGACAGGTGGAAAGGAGAGAACCGCTTTGCTGCAGTGTGGATGATGCTATACGTTCACAGCATCTGAAGTCCAATGGATGTGAATCCCATCTGCATGGGAGTGTTCCAAAACGATGTAGACCTCAGGGAGATGGAAAACCAGGGCTGGATGGGCCGATGTGGATGTCAGTCAGCGTTGCTGGGGTTCTAGGGGTGCTGGTCATTGGAGCACCTCATGGACCTGGGTGACCTGTTAGCTGTGGTGGTTGCCTTGCCTGTCCCGAAGTCTAAAACCTCTAAAAGGGCAAGGACGCGCCGGCACTAAGGGGTTAATTAAAGTAGTAATTACTACTCAGTAGGGCTGCACGTTTCTGGCCAAAATAAGAATTACAATTTTTTTGCTTAGAATAAAGATCACGATTCTCGTGGTGTAACATCATCTTTCACATTATACAAAAAAATTGGGCTAACTTTACTGTTTCGTTTTTTATTAATCAATTGAAGTGTATTTTTTCCAACAAAGTTGCATTTGAAAGACCGCTGTGCAAATACAGTGTGACATAAAATATTGCAACAACCGCCATTTTATTCTCTAGGGTCTCTGCTAAAAAAAATATACAATGTTTGGGGGTTCTAAGTTATTTTCTAGCTAAAAATACTGATTTTAACTTGTAAGCATCAGAAAAAGGCTTAGTCTTTAAGTGGTTAAACTGACCTCATTTACAGACCGAAGTTCATCCCTTTGATCTAAAAGGGCTAAATGTTACAATGTTTCTCATTATCTCCGCCTATGTTGTGATCAACTTGGCAGGCTGCCTGTTTTGTTTTTTTTTGACAGCTGTCAGCAGTGAGCAGAGAATTCTGCACTGAATCAGGAAAATGCTGCACTAAGATCGAGAGGGGGGTAGAATCGTGATCTCAATTCTTTAATGATTAATTGTGCAGCTCTACTACTCAGCATTTTTTAGCTTAACATATTAAGCACATTAAAATGAACATTCCTCAGTAAACTATTAGTTCAAATTCTTACCCCAGCACTCGCAGGTTACAGTACTTTCATTGCTGTCTGCTCCTGCCCTCTCAATCATGCTTCCCTAAACTTCCAGTACTCACAGGAAAGAGTTAACAGTGGACAGTGCAGTCTCAAGTCAGTTTGTTTGTTTGGAAAAGGGAGGTGGGGGAGGAGCAGAGGAGTGCCTTGCCTTCCTAAGGCTATGGGGCTGTGCGTTTCAGTAGATGCTTTTGGTTTTTAACTACTCTTTAACAAGCCCTCATTGGCCACTCTAGCTACAGCTAATGTGGACTAATAATGAATGATTAATATGTACAACAGAAAGTGATTTCACTTTTATTTTCTCTTAGTAGCTATTCTGCTTCACCCTCTCCCCACACTGTATCAAATTCTTACCTATGTAGCACCCTCTAGCTAGATGCTAGTGTACATAGTTGTTAGTGTAAGAAAATTTGGCCGGGCTGAGACCCAGGCCTGGGTTGAATCTAGGTCAGGGCTGAGTGACTCAGGGAGGCTAGATGACTCAGCAAGAAGCACCTCTGGTAACTCTCCCTGCTCTCTGGAACCTTGGAGAAGCTTCTAGAAGTAGAGGGTGGAGTCTAGAAGGGGCTGCTTGGAGTATTAATGAGAGCCCCCGCCAATTCCCAGCAAAGAGGGTTGGCAGGAGGCAGGTACATCATAAATATTCATGGGTCAGGCCAGCAGGGGCAGTCGGTGGAAGATAGGGTTGCCACATCATCCCTTTAATCCAGGACACACATTAATTACACAGGTTCTGTGGCTGATTAAGGGGGTAATTAAACTCACTTGGTGCCTTATCTGCATTAAATCACCCTCAGAACCTGTGTAATTCATATGTGTCCTGGATTAAAGGGATAATGTAGCAACCCTAGAGGAAGATGGAGTGCTGCGGAGGCTGTCGGTTGCCCTTGAAGGTGCCCCCTAGTCTGGGGGGGCGACCTCAGACCTGGGGCTCAGGTGCCGGATGGACCCTCTACAACAGGAATCCTTTCCTGGATGCACGGAAGCAAGTATGAGGAGAGAGTCAGCACATCCAGGAGATCTCCTGAGGAGTCAACCAGGCGGGCTGGTGAGTGGGCAATCGATGAGGACTGTGGAGAAGTAGCCAGGAGGGGTAGTGAAATGGGCAACTGCAGCCAGGCGGGTTGGCAGTGCCTGAAGAGGTGGTGATAGGCATTGGTAGCCACAGGGATGTATGCTAGACACTGAATTTTTGCTACACACCTAAAGAAGCCTCGGGTTCCTGCCTGTAAAGGGCCATTGCTAAAAGTCTGACTGAGTGATTTGTGTCAGAATAACCATCAGTGTGCCAGCTGAAGTTCTGCAAGCAAGTTAGTGCTGGAGGAAGAAAAAGAGTGTATGTAGACTGTACATAGAAGAAGTTGTCCCTGAAGTTGTTTGAAGCCAAGTGGGCATTCCATCATTTCCCCAATCACTATCAACGTTGTATCCCCTTAATAAAATTTAAAAAAAAAACAAAGTACTGGACTGTTTTCTGAGTCTGGGAGACTGTTGGAAATTCAGTGTACCTGGCTGTGCAGGGAGGGGGATCACATTGCACTTGCAGCTCCTACGTGGGGTGCCCTACACCTACAACACGTCGTGAGACACACCAGGTCCCATGTTTTCATTCCTCTACTCTGTAGTATGGAAGGGTCCAGTTAGCAGCGCCCATGTCGCTTATTTGTGATATTGCTTGATCACAGGGCTCTGCAACAATCAGTGATGTCCCAGCAGGTGCGGACACAAAACTGGTCACCACTATGGGGCAAAGGGCACTCTGGACATCAGGTGACAGTGGATTTAGGTAAGTGTTTTAGGGTGAGGGTTTAAAAAAAACAGATAATATACATTTGTGTGTGGGATTTAGGCAATACAATAAGCGTTGTTTTCCAAGGCATCAAATGAACATAGTCAGTATTTTGAACATTTAAAACAACTTGGGCAACTTGAACTTACACAATATCCTGAGATCTCTGCTCATTCAGAAGATAATCTACAGGAAATGTACCCAGCAGAGCAGCCAGGTGTGAAATTGAATGCCAAAATGAAATCAGAGCTGCTGGGCTGTCACTTTAGTTTAAAAGCTTCATGAATGACCAGAGTACACCTTAACCACCGGACCTATTTTTTACACTTGGTGAAAATTACTTAGAACCCCCAAACATTATATATATTTTTTTCAGACACCCTAGAGAATGAAATGGCGGTCGTTGCAATACTATGTCACACCATATTCGCGCAGTGGTCTTACAAACACAATTTTTTGGGAAAAAATACACTTTTTTAAATTAAAAAATAAGACAGTAAAGTTCGCCCAATCTTTTTGATACTCTGAAAGATAATGTTACGCTGAGTAAATTGATACCCAACATGTCATGCTTCAAAATTGCGCCCGCTCGTGGAATGGCGTCAAACTTTGACACTTAAAAATCTCCATAGGCGACGTTTAATAATTTCTACAGGTTACCAGTTTTAAGTAACAGAGAAAGTCTTTTGCTAGAATTATTGCTCTTGCTCTAACGATCGCGGTGATACCTCACATGTGTGGTTTGAAAACCGTTTACATATGCGGGTGCAACTTACGTATACGTTTGCTTCTGCGGGCGAGAACGGCGGGAAAAAAAAAGATTCTTATTTAATTTACATTTTATTTTTACAATGTCCCTTAAAAAAAAAAAAAAAAATTGGATCACTTTTATTTCTTTTTTCAAGGAATGTAAAGATCCCTTGTAATAGAAAAAAAGCATGACCGGACCTATTTAATGTGAGATCTGGGGTCAAAAAGACCTCAGATCTCACATTTACACTTAAATTAAATGAAAAAAAAAATTCCCCTTTAAGACCATTGGGCAAAAGTGACATTTGAAGTTGCTTCTGTCATCCAATGGTATGGAGTCGAGTGGGGGGCCATCTTCCCCTCACTCAACTTCATGCCTCTAAGGGGACAGCATCGGATCTTCTCCGCCGCTACCGACGGCTCCGGTAAGCGGCAGAGATGACCGGGACACAGCGGGAGGGAGATGGGCACCTCTACCACCGCAGAGGCCACTTTGTCTGAAAGCAAACCGCCAGCAGTTTTTAAAAATACCGAGGTTATGGCAGCTATCTGCTGCCATAACAACGGTATTCAACGTCAAAGTATAACAAGGGCGAGCAGTCCGGAAGTGGTTAACCACTTGCCACCCGCCCACCGTCAAATTACGGCTGGGCGGTGCGGCTCTCGTTCTGGGTGGACATCATATGATGGCTTCCCAGAATGACCGCTCTCGCATGCCAATCGTGGCCGCGTCAATCGTGGCCGTGCCGTGTTGCTAGGACCCCTGATTACCGGCATCTCTGTGTTTACATGTGATCGGCTGTGTCCAATCACAGCCGGTCACATGTAAACACGGAGATGCCGGTAAACGGCGCTCCTCGCCTCACACTGACAGAGTGTGAGGAGAGGAGAGGAGAGCCAATCAGTGGCATCTCCTCACAGAGGACATCTAGGTATGTAATCAGGGCACTGGTCATCAATGCCCTGATTACAATAAAGTCCCCACAGATGCCAGCAATAGGTGCCCACCAGTGCCAGCAATGAGCGCCCACCACTGCCACAAATCAGTGCACACCAGTTCCCACCAGTGCCAGCAATCAGTGCCCTCAAGTGCCAGCTATCAGTGGCCATTAGTGACACCAGTCAGTACTGGCTATCAGTGCTGCCCATCAATGCCCATCACTGCTGCCCATCAATGCCCATCACTGCTGCCCATCAATGCCACCCATCAATGCCCATCAGTGCCGCCCATCAGTGCTGCCTATCCGTGCCGCCTATCTATCTCCACCAGTGCCACCTATCTGTGCCCACCAGTGCCGCCTATCAGTGCCCACCAGTGCCACCCAGTGCCACCTATCAGTGCTCATCAGTGCCACATATCAGTGCCACCTATCAGTGCCCATAAGTGCGGCATATTCCTGCCTCCTCATCAGTGCCACCTAATCAGTGCCCATAAGTGCCACCTCATCAGTGCCCATCAGTGCAGCCTATCAGTGCTCATCAGTGCCGCCTCATCAGCGCCCATCAGTGAAGGAGAAAAATTACTTATTTACAAAATTTACTGACAACAATTAAGAAAAACTTTTTTATTTTTTTTATTTTTGGTCTTTTTTTTTTTTTAGGAAAAAATAAAAAACCCAGAAGTGATTAAATACCACCAAAAGAAAACTCTATTTGTGTGTGAAGAAAATGATAAAAATTTCACATGGTTACAGTGTAGCATGACCGCACAATTGTCATTCAAAATGTGACAGTGCTGAAAGCTGAAAAATAGCCTGGGCAGGAAGGGGGTTGGGTGTAAGTGCCCTGTATTGAGGTGGTTAAGGATGAGCTTATGTGCTATATACAATAACAGTGAGCCTGGTAATTATACATATATATGTGTGTTAAACTATTTAAATACGGGTTTAATTGTTACATTTTATAGACAAATAAAAAGTGATGCAGCATTTACTCTATATTTTACCATCTGTGAATTCTTTATGTTATCCTCTAATAAACAGTCAAGCATGATCAATGTGTAAATGTGCACAGCCATAACACAGCTTATATAGTAACGTATTGCTTTCTTGATTAACCACTTCAGCGCCGGAGGATTTGGCTGCTCAATGACCAGAGCACTTTTTACAATTTGGCACTGCGCTGCTTTAACTGGTAATTGCGCAGTCATGCAATGCTGTACCCAAACTAAATGTGCGTCCTTTTTTTCCCCACAAATAGAGCTTTCTTTTGATGGTATTTGATTGCCTCTGTGATTTCTATTTTTTGCGATATAAACTGAAAAAGAAAAAAATGATATTTTCTAATTTTGTTATAAAAAAAATTTAACAAACTCAATTTTAGTCATACATTTAGGCCAAAATGTATTCAGCCACATGTCTTTGGTAAAAAAAAATGTCAATGAGCGTATATTTATTGCTTTGTGCAAAAGTTATAGCGTCTACAAACTAGGGTACATTTTCTGGAATTTACACAGCTTTTAGTTTATGACTGCCTATCTCATTTCTTGAGGTGCTAAAATGGCAGGGCAGTACAACCCCCCCCCCCCCCCAAATGACCCCATTTTGGAAAGTAGACACCCCAAGGAAATTGCTGAGAGGCATGTTGAGCCCATTGAATATTTTATTTTTGTCACATTTGATTGAAAAATGACAAAAAAAATAAAAATTACACAAAGTTGTCACTGAATGATATATTGCTCACACATGCCATGGGCATATGTGGAATTACACCCCACTATACATTCTGCTGCTTCTCCTGGGAACGGGGTTACCTCATGTGTGAGACTTTTTAGGAGCCTAGCCGCGTACAGGACCCCGAAAACCAAGCACCGCCTTCAGGATTTCTAAGGGTGTAAATTTTTGATTTCACTCCTCACTACCTATTACAGTTATGAAGGCCATAAAATGCCAAGATTGCACAAAAGCCCCCAAATGACCCAATATTGGAAAGTAGACACCCCAAGCTATTTGCCGATAGGCATGTTGAGTCCATGGAATATTTTATATTTTGCCACAAGTTGCAGGAAAATGTATTTATTTATTTTTTCACAAAGTTGTCACTAAAAGATATATTGCTCACACATGCCATGGGCAAAAGTGAAATTACACCCCAAAATACATTCTGATGCTTCTCTTGAGTACGGGGATACCACATGTGTGACACTTTTTGGGAGACTAGCCATGTACAGGACACCGAAAACCAAGCACCGCCTTCAGGCTTTCTAAGGGAGTAAAATGGTGATTTCACTTCCTCACTACCTATCACAGTTATGGAGGCCATGAAATGACAAGATAGCACAAAACCCCTCCAAATGACCCCATTTTGGTAAGAAGACACTTTAAGCTATTTTCTGAGAGGCATGTTGAGTCCATGGAATATTTTATATTTTGCCACAAGTTTCAGGAAAATTTATTTTTTTTTTTTTACACAACGTTGTCACTAAATGATATATTGTTCAAACATGGCATGGTTATATGTGGAATTACACTCCAAAATACATTCTGCTGCTTCTCCTGAGTATGGGGATACCACATGTGTGGAACTTTTTGGCATTCTAACCGTGTACGGGGCCCCAGAAACCAATCACCGCCTTTAGGTTTTCTAAGGGCGTACATTTTTGATTTCACTCCTCACTGCCTATCACAGTTTCGGAGGCCATGAAATGCCAAGATAGCACAACCCCCCCCCCCAAATGAACCCATTTTGGAAAGTAGACACCCCAAGCTATTTGATGAGAGGCATGTTGAGTCCATGGACTATTTTATATTTTGCCACAAGTTGCGGGAAAATGATTTTTATTTTTTTTTGCACAAAGTTGTCACTAAATGATCTATTGCTCAAACATGCCATGGGCATATGTGAAATTACACCCCAAAATACATTCTTCTGTTTCTCCTGAGTATGGGGATACCACATGTGAGAGACTTTTTGGGAGCCTAGCCGTGTACAGGACCCCGAAAACCAATCACCGCCTTCAGGCTTTCTAAGTGCGTAAAATGGTGATTTCACTTCCTCACTACCTATCACAGTTTCGGAGGCCATGAAATGTCAAGATAGCACAAAACCCCCACAAATGACCCCGTTTTGGAAAGAAGACACTTCAAGGTTTTTGCTGAGAGGCATTTTGAGCCCATGGAATATTTGATATTTTGCAACAAGTTTCGGGCAAATTACATTTTTTTTTTGTTTTTACACAAAGTTGTCACTAAATGATATATTGTTCAAACATAGCATGGTTATATGTGAAATTACACCCCAAAATACATTCTGCTGCTTCTACTGAGTATGAGGATACCACATGTGGGACTTTTTGGCAGTCTAACTGCGTGCAGAACCCTGAAAACCAATCACCGCCTTCAGGCATTCTAAGGGCGTACATTTTTGATTTCACTCCCCACTGCCTATTACAGTTTTGGAGGTCATGAAATGCCCAGATAGCACAACCCCCCCCCCCCCCCAAAATGACCCCATTTTGGAAAGTAGACACCCCAAGCTATTTGCTGAGAGGCATGTTGAGTATTTTGCTCATCTCGCATTTGTCACAAAGTTTTGAAAATTGAAAAAAGAAAAACAATTTCTTTTCTTTCTTCATTTTCAAAAATAAATGAGATCTGCAAAATACTCACCATGCCTCTTAGCAAATACCTTGGGGTGTCTACTTTCCAAAATGGGGTAATTTGGGGGGGGGGGTTTGTGCTATCTGGACATTTCAGGGCCTCCCTAACTGTGATAGGTAATGAGGAGTAAAATCACAATTTTACGCCTTTAGAAAGCCTAAAGGCGGTGCTTGGCTTTTGGGGTCCTGTACGTGGCTAGGCTCCCAAAAAGTCCCATGCATGTGGTATCCCCGTACACAGGAGAAGCAGCAGAATGTATTTTGGCATGTAATTTCACATATAACCATGCCATGTTTGAACAATATATCATTTAGTGACAACTTTGTGTAAAAACAAAAAAAAATTGAAATTTTCCCGATGCTTGTGGCAAAATATCAAATATTCCATGGACACAACAAGCCTCTCAGTAAAAAGCTTGAAGTGTCTTCTTTCCAAAATGGGGTCATTATGGGGGTTTTGTGCTATCTTGACATTTCAGGGCCTCCGAAACTGTTATAGGTAGTGAGGAAGTGAAATTGCCATTTTACGCCCTTAGAAAGCCTGAAGGCGGTGATTGGTTTTCGGGGTCCTGTACACGGCTAGGCTCCCAAAAAGTCTTACACATGTGGTATCCCCGTACGCTGGAGAAGCAGCAGAATTTATTTTGTAATTTCACATATGCCCATGGCATGTTTGAATATATCATTTAGTGACAACTTTGTGCAAAAAAAGTGTAATTTTCCCGAAACTTGTGACAAAATATAAAATATTCCATGGACATTTGGGGTTTTTTTGAACTGTCCTGGCATTTTATGCACAACATTTAGAAGCTTATGTCTCACATCACCCACTCTTCTAACCACTTGAAGACAAAGCCCTTTCTGACACTTTTTGTTTACATGAAAAAATATTATTTTTTTGCAAGATAATTAGTTTGAACCCCCAGACATTATATATTTTTTTTAAAGCAATGCACTAAAACACACTATATTGCCCAAATATTTGATGAAATAAAAAAGATGACCTTATGCCGAGTACATGGATACCAAACATGACATGCTTTAAAATTGCGCACAAACGTGCAGCGGCGACAAACTACATACATTTTTAAAAGCCTTTAAAAGCCTTTACAGGTTACCATTTTAGATTTACAGAGGAGGTCTACTGCTAAAATTACTGCCCTCAATCTGACCTTCGCGGTGATACCTCACATGCATGGTGCAGCTGCTGTTTACATATGACACCAGACCGACGCTTGCGTTCGCATTTGCACGTGAGCACGGGGGGACAGGGGTGCTTTCTTTTTAGTTATTTGTTTTGCTTTTTTATTATATTTTTAAACCGTTTCTTTAATTTTTTATTTTTTTTTTTTATCATTTTTATTGTTATCTCAGGGAATGTAAATATCCCCTATGATAGCAATAGGTAGTGACAGGTACTCTTTTTTTAAAAAAAATGGGGTCTATTAGACCCTAGATCTCTGCTCTGCCCTCAAAGCATCTGACCACACCAAGATCGGTGTGATAAAATGCTTTGCCAATTTCCCAATGGCGCTGTTTATATCCGGCGAACCCTAAGTCATGAAATGCTCGTAGCTTCCAGTTTCTTAGGCCATAGAGATGATTGGAGCCATTCTAGTCTCTGATCAGCTCTATGGTCAGCTGGCTGAACCACCGGCTGCATTGTCGGGTTCCCTGTTGTTGGGACAGGAGAGCCGAGAAAACCATGGAAGACGGTGGGAGGGGGGACGCTCCCTCCACTGCTTATAAAAGCAGTCTAGAGGCTAATTAGCCGCTAGGATTGCTTTTACATGAAAGCGGATCGCTGGCTGAAAAGAATGATACCAAGATGATACCTAAACCTGCAGGCATCATTCTGGTATAACCACTCAAACTCCACCAACATACCAGCACGTTGCTGGTCCTTGTTGGGCATACATTGTAAAGTTCTTCTTTTATGCAGCCTGTGGGCTGAACGAAAAAAAGAGATTGATCGGTGGGTATGCCCACCATTAGAATACTGCCCTTCATCCACCCACTTCTAATGATGGGCATACATGCACCATTTTTTTTTAACTGTGGTGGTGAAATCACCTCCTACAGCACTGGAGTCGCTGATTTACGTATCGTGGGAACAAACACTGTTGCTGTCAAGATAAATAAACCAGTGCTGCAGCTGAATAACAAACCTGCTAAGCAAATGATGGTTAACAATAAAACAAAGTAACATTACAGTATAACAGCAATGGGCCGTACACATGATAGGATTTTCCCACAACAAATGTTGGATGTGAGCTTGTTGTCGGAAAGTCCATAGAATGCTCCATAGAACATTTGTTGTCGGAATTTCCGCCAACAAATGTTTGAGGGCAGGTTCTCAAATTTTCCGACAACAAGACTTGTTGTTGGAAATTCCCAGCATGTGTACACGATTCCGACGCACAAAAGTCCACGCATGCTCAGAATCAAGCAGAAGAGCCACACTGGCTATTGAACTTCATTTTTCTTGGCTCGTCGTACGTATTGTACGTCACTGCGTTCTTGACATTCGGAATTTCCGACATCATTTGTGTGTGTGCAACACCGTGTGTATGCAAGACAAGTTTGAGCCAACATCCGTCGGAAAAAAATCCACGGTTTTGTTGTCGGAAAATCCTATCATGTGTACATAGGATTAGACTTACCATACCTGCAAAGCAAATACAATAAAACATAGTAAAAATAAAACATTGCAATCTGTGCCTAAAAAAATATATGCCAAAGCATGGGGGCAATCCGCCCCTAATATTAGGAGCAAATCCTCCACCCCTGCCCCCATGCTTCAGCAAATATGCTATTTTTTTAACTGTGGTGGTGAAATCACCTCCGACAGGGCTGGAGTCACGGCTTTATGTATCGTGGAAGCAAACGCTGTTGCTGTCAGAATAAATAAACCTGTGCTGCAGCTGAATGGCGTACCTGCTAAGAAAATGATGGTTAACAATAAAACAAACATTACAGTATAACATACCATACCTGCAAAGCAAATACAATAAAACATAGTAAAATTAAAACACAGAAAGAACGATAGATATAGAACAATAGTGAGCGAACAGTAGAGCGGACAGTAGAGAGCGAACATAAGAGAGAGAACAATAGAGAGATAGAGAAGAAAAGTAAAACCACAACTATTTTTGGCTTTTTTATTTATTTATTTTTGTGTTTTTGTGTGTGTTTTTTTTTTCTTTTCACTTCTTCCACTTTTATAAAAACTGTAAAAAAAACTGCAGATTAGGGTCTCTCAAAATTTGATAGCCATCTCATTTTTCGAGAATCTGTGTACGTGTGCCTAGGACTGTGTGTGTAGTGCTGTACCCTACGCTAATACTCAACTAGTGTGTGGTAGCGTTCGAAACAGTCACCAATGCAAAGACCAGGTGATCAGGACAGGAGGGACAATAAAAGCGGGTGTCACGCCTATATTCACGCTTTCTACAGACACAACATCTTCTTTGGGGGTTTCTTTGGGTAGGGGTACCAGAGAGGACATGCGGAAAATGCCTCTCACGCAGCCAGCTTACTGCATTTGGATTGGGAAGTTGGGCCACAACACCGTCTGGAAACAGAAGGGCTGTGATGATCTCTTCCTGGAATTTTTTTTTTAAATCAAAAAAGGTTTATTGAACATTCACATATTATCCATCAATCCACGTCACCAGTTTTGCAATCACATAGGATATGTTATAGCAGTTATCGTTCATGTACATACAGACATTGTTTATTTCAACTTTGCTCTCCATCACACTGCATCCCACCTGTACACTAAAGTACACCTTTACCTCATCTCCCTCCCCCCACCCGCACATCCTACAATGGATATATTATCCTGCATCCCCTTAGTTTTAGTTACAGAGTTTGTAAGAGTCTGGTCATCACTAGTTCTCTCGGGCTTAGCCCCGGTGTGTCCAGCCATTTGGACCAAATTCGTTCAAACCTGGTAGGGCACTCTCTGTGTTGATATATATATTTCTCCCTTGTGAGGGTTTGTCCCATGTGTTCCACCCATGTGCGACTAGTAGGTGGCCCCACAGACTTCCATCCCATAAGTATAAGTTTCCTGGCTTGAAATAGAGCTCTGGAGAACGCGACCCTTACCAATTCTTCAGGGATCTCATCCTCCAGGATCCCCAGTATACAACACAAAGGGTCCATGGGAACCTTCGTTTGAAATACCTCATTGAGTGTACCCATCACCTCCCTCCAATATCAGTGGAGCTTCGGGCATCTCCACAAGAGGTGAATAAGGTCCCCATCATGTTGACGACAACGGGAACATAAGGGGTCTATCGTCCTGTCCATTTTGAATAGCTTTTTTGGGGTATAGTGCACTCTTAACACTATAAACAATTGGGAAACCTTTTGTGCCACGTTAAGGGAGCACGTGGATACAGATTGCAGGGCCTCCTCCCATTGCTCCTCTGAAATCTGACCAAGGTCCCCTTCCCAGGCCAGCATTGCATTGCATGGGTATGCTCGCAGGTGCCTCGCTAATAACATCTGGTAGCATTGAGATATAATACCCTTGGTCTCACTACTGGATTGCAACACATGAAACACCGGCGTGGGCGACAGTGTCCAACCACCCGCGTCCCCCTGTGCATGAACTGCATGTCGCAGCTGAAGGTAAGAATATAACATGTTGTCTGGTAGGTTAAATTTATCCTGCAGTTCTGGAAAGGATAGTAGTTTACCGTTTGCGAATATTTGAGGTAGCAGTTTGACCCCATATTTGTGCCATCTTGGCCCTTGTAATAATTTGTCCAGCTCAGTATAAGAGCGGTTGCCCCATATTGGACTGAAATCAGTGAAGCCCTGCACCCCCTGAAGCTGTCTGACCTTATTCCAAACTTTTTGTACCAGAGATAATGTTGGGGTCTGTTTGTTGGATTTTGCAAATTGCTGTGCCTCCAGGCCCATGGGGATGGTCTCCGCCCCCGTCGCTATCAACATCAACTGTGCCGATGAGCCTTTAGGTTCTGGTGTCATAGAGCCGACTAGCTGTTGCAATTGGGACGCTATATAGTACAACCAGGGGTTGGGAACTGCCAACCCCCCGTTGTCCTTTGACTGCTGCAACTGCTCCAGCTTAATTCTGGGGTTTTTGTTGTTCCATAGTAACCGACGGAAGAGTGTATTTACTATTCTGAAAATTTTTAGTGGGACCACCACCGGGGTATTATGAAGGAAGTATAGTAGCTGTGGCATTAGGATCATTTTAATTAAGTTGGCTTTGCCCGCCAAGGACATCTTCAGGTTGTTCCAAGTATTTATTTTGTCTTGAAAACGAGAAAGCAAGGGATAGATATTCATGGCGCAGTAGTCTCCAATCCTGGGCACCACTTGTATGCCCAGGTATTTGAAACCAGTGACCAGGGGAATGGGGCAGCTATCAGGGAGTACAACTCTGTGGTCTCCTTCCAACAACATCAGGGCCGACTTGGACCAGTTGATGGTTAGCCCGGAATAGTGACCGAACGTTTTTATTACGGACATCCCCTCCACTAACGAGTGACTAGTGTCCCCTAAGAAAAGTAGCATGTCGTCAGCATACAACATTATTTTTTCATGTAGATTCCCGTACTGGAATCCCTGTATCTGGGCATTATCTCTTATCAGGGCTGCTAGTGGCTCTATCGCGATCGCAAAGAGCAGAGGGGACAGAGGGCAACCCTGCCTTGTCCCCCTGCCGAGAGCGAAGGCGTGCGAAACCCTGTCTGTCACTCTAATATTGGCCTGAGGGGACGCATACAGCAACTTAACCCACGCTATGAACCGTGTTCCAAAACCAAACTTTTCCAATACAGCCCATAAATATCTCCAGCTAACGCTATCAAAGGCCTTGTTGGCGTCTAGAGACAACAGTGCCCTTTGACCCCCATTATCCGCTTGCATCTGCATATTCAGGAACAGTCTCCTAAGATTTGTAGCCGTTGACTTTTGCGGCATAAATCCTGCCTGATCCTGGTGTATAATGGAGGAGATGACCCCATTGACCCGGAGCGCCAGGACCTTTGCTAGGATCTTCACGTCACTCTGGAGTAACGATATAGGTCTGTAGGAACCGGGGTCAACCGGGTCCTTCCCCTGTTTGAGTAGTAGGATTACATTGGCTCTCGTCATGGATTCAGGAAGTCTACCCGCATCTAGGCTAGCATCAAAGACCTTTAACAATTCAGGGAGTATTTGTTCACCATAATCATTAAACACCTCCATGGGGAGGCCATCCTCTCCCGGTGCCTTGCATGTGGGAAAAGAGCAGGTCTGTAGCTCCTCCACAGTTATAGGAGCATCTAACTGATTTCGATCTGCCACCGACAACGAGGGTAAATCTATGTTTGACATATACACGGTTAGGTCTGCATCCGAGTAGGCATCTCTCGATTTATACAAGTCGCCATAGAAAGAAGCCAGCTCGGAGATAACGACCTCCGGAGAATTAACTATTTTCCCATTGGCTGCTCTAATCGCCCCAATGGCTGGTGACTGCTGTTGAGAGCGTGCGATTTTTGCAAGTAAGCGGCCCGTCTTTTCCCCCTCTTCGTAGAACGCCAGTTTCGAGAAAAATCTCTTTCTCTCCGCTGTGGAGGATCTCAGCCGGTCCAGGGAATCCTGGGCCGACATCCATGCCTCCCTGGCGGAGTCGGTGGGGCTGGTCACATACGTTAATTCCAGTTGTCGCACCAAGTCCCCAGCCTGTTCTAACAGGACCGAGGAATTGTGCTTGACCTTCTGGATTTCCTGAATAAATGTCCCTCTTAAGTGTGCTTTAAAGGTTTCCCATTTCAAATGAGCATTAGCTAGGTGTCGGTGCGTTTTAAAGAAAGCCAGGATCTGGGCGGCTATTCAATCTTGTGAAGTGAAAAGTTTTAACCAGAAAGCATTTAACTTCCAAGGGGCTCTAGGCAGGTTACTGGGGGGCCTAGTAGTTAACCATATAGCTAATGGGGAGTGGTCCGAGACTCCTCGTGGGAAATATTCTATTTTAGAGATACTGCCAACCAGGTTAGGGGTGCCTATGCATAAATCAATGCGAGAAAGTGTCCCATGGGTCTTAGAGAAACAAGAAAATTGTTTGTTATTTGGATTTCTGTTACGCCACATATCCATCCATCCTATCTCTGTAAGTAAACGGCTCAGAGCTGTGCCTCGTCTGCCCCCAGGAGGCTGTACAGGAGGGTGTCTGTCTAATTTTGGGTCCAGGTAACAATTAAAGTCACCCATAATCAGTACCGGAGTATCCGGTTTGTTAACTAAGTATGAAATTAATAGCTGCAGAACCTCTCTGGAGAACGAAGGGGGCACATATACAAAGGCTAATATCATTGTGGCTGTGTACAATTTACAGTGCAGAAACACAAACCTACCAGATATATCTATCAATGAGTCCAGTTCCTGGTACACTAGGGCTTTGTGTATCAGAACACTTACTCCACGCGAAAAAGCAGAGTAAGTGGAATGATAGGCTTTACCCACCCAGGCGTATTGCAAAAAGTTGACTGTGTCGCTCTTCAAGTGGGTTTCCTGCAGGCCTATTATGGCCGGGTGAAACTTCCGCAACCCAGCAGAAATCATGGATCTTTTTAATGGGTCATTTACGCCTCGCACGTTCCAGGACACTATAGGTGTATCAGACATAGCGAGGGTTTGAGCCATTTCTAAGGGGCATGTCTCTGTCTTGTATCTTTTGGCGTTGCACCTGGTGTCTGCCAAGGTGTACTCCGTGTGCAGGCAGGGTGACCGTTCCAATGTGTGGGGCGAGGGGCAGGCCGGCGAGGCACAGTATGCAGTGGAGAAGCAACAGATCTTTGCAGAAGAAAAACCAGTTCAGTTGCATGGTGGCACAGATCGCATGGTGGATCCAGAAATGAAGTAGATCTTGCAAAACAAGTCCCTCTGGCAGTGCCACGTGGGACGGCATCAAAAACTTTGGGGCTCCGTGGGCCCAAACCGTGCCAACAGGGCACACAAACTCAAGCCATAGCAACAATGACAACTTGTATTGTGCGGGGGTGAGGCACATTCACAGCCCACTTGGTTGGTTAGGCAAACGAAAAAAAAATGTGCCGAGCTCTGTAAGATTTGGTATTCAGTCGCTGTCATTGGATGATAAGGAAACGTCCTCTGTGTAAGGAGCAATATAGGAAGTGGAATGTAGGTGCTCTTTCATGTATGGAGTAAGCTGGTCAGTTGAACTCAACCTTCCTCGTTTTCCCGTCTGCGGCGTTGTAGATCTTGTTCGTTTTGGTCCAGCCATTCTGCAGCATCTTGTGCGGTTTCAAAAAAGTGATTCTGGTCTCCGGCCGTGACTCTCAGCTTGGCGAGGAACAGCATTGCATATTTGAGTTGCAGTCGTTGTAGCCTTCTTTTGACGTCAGCAAACTTGGATCTCCTGCACTGCACTTCAGCCGAGAAGTCAGGGTAAAAGGATATCTTGGTACCGTTAAACTGTACAGTTCCTTTTTCTCTGGCTAGCCGCAGAACCACTTCACGGTCCCTATAGTTAAGGAGCCTGGCCAGCATCGCTCTGGGGGGGTTGCCAGGTGGGAGAGGTCTTGGTGGCACTCGGTGCGCCCGTTCCACAGCATACAGTGGCGAAAATGCCTCTTTGCCAAATATATTCTGCAACCATTCCTCAACGAACACCGTGGGGTCACGGCCCTCAACTTTCTGGCAGCCCCACTATGCGAACGTTGTTGCGTCGCAGGCGGTTTTCGATGTCGTCGGTCTTTTCAAAGGCCTGGCGTGCA
Organism: Lithobates septentrionalis; assembly: GCA_037952835.1. Taxonomy (NCBI): domain Eukaryota; kingdom Metazoa; phylum Chordata; class Amphibia; order Anura; family Ranidae; genus Lithobates; species Lithobates septentrionalis. The sequence goes on from JBBDGP010002387.1 coordinate 596,322, forward strand.
TGCTGTGCGGCTCCCCTCACATCCCTGTTCAAATGGGGCATCTGGTCTTCTATATCACTGACCCTCCCCTCCACCGCCGTGGTTCTCTCTCTGATTTTCTGAATGTCCTGCCGGAGGAGGGAGACAGTCTCCTTCAGCCCTCCAAACTTCTCCTTAAGGTCATCTACGGAGGCAGTGCATCTGTGAACTGCATGGAGTATTTCACTCAGCGTGGGCTGGGGGGTGTCCTCCACCAGCATATCGAACAGGCCTGGCATAGGATCTGGTACAGACTCCATGGTGTCAGTGTCTTCTGGCCTGTCTGTGTCCCCCCCGCCTGCCTGTTCCATAGAAGCTGCAGGGAGCTGTGTGCTGCTCTGTGTGGATTCTGCTGGACCCGCTAGCTTCTGGGCATAGTAGAGCATGTCCCTGGGCTGATCTTTATTCTTAGGGGGTTTCTGTGACTTACCCCCCTGCTCCGTTTTCCTCTCCTGGCCTCGTGGTGTTCTCTGAGGCTGAGATGACCAGGCGCCATCTTGGAAGTCGGCCGCGGCCGAGGCCGCTTGTTCTCCACGGTTCCCTCGGGTCATCATGCCCCGGTCTGGTGCTGTTACTGCGACCTGGGACGTCAGGGGAGCTGTAGGTACCGGTACCGTGATTCTTGAGCGTCTGGACAAGCGAGGAAAGGATCGGTCTCAGGATCAACAGCGGGAGCTCCGGTGAACAGGTCTGTTCACATGCCGCGCTAGGCCACGCCCCCTCTTCCTGGAATTTAAGGAAGGATCCAGTTCATCCTGAAGCTTTGTATAGCACAAAAGCATTCAGCAGAGCCAATTGACATAAGTATACAGACACTTTTTTGTACCAGCGTCTGGCCTTACAGGCAATTAGGTACGGTGCCAACAACTGGTCGTTGAGGTCCACCCCTCCCATATTAAGGTTGTATTCGTGGACACAGAGGGGTTTCTCCATAACACCAGTCGCCGTAGGAATTTGGACCATTGTGTCTGCGTGAAGGGAGGACAGAACGAAAACATTGTTATTATCCCTCCACTTCACAGCGAGCAAATTATTACTTCTCAAGCAGGCTCTCTCCCCCAGCCTAAGACGGGAATCTACAAGGCGCTGGGGAAAGCCCCGGTGATTAGATCGCACGGTGCCACATGCGCCAATTTGGTGATCAAACAAGTGACTAAAAAGTGGCATGCTTGTGTAATAATTTTCCACACACATGTGGTACCCTTTTCTGAATAAGGGTGACACCAAGTCCCACACAATCTTACCAGCCCTCCCTATGTAATGTGGGCAGTTCTCCGGCTCTACATAACTATCTCTTCCCTCGTAAACCATAAAACTATATGTATAGCCTGTGGCCCTGTCACAGAGCGTATACAGTATCTCACAAAAGTGAGTACCCCCCTCACGTTTTTGTAAATATTTTATTATATCTTTTCATGTGACAACACTGAAGAAATGACACTTTGCTGCAATGTCAAGTACTGAGTGTACAGCTTGTATAACAGTGTAAATTTGCTGTCCCCTCAAAATAATTCAACACACAGCCATTAATGTCTAAACCACTGGGAACAAAAGTCAGTACACCCCTAAGTAAAAATGTCCAAATTGGGCCCAGTTAGCTATTTTTCCTCCCCGATGTCTTGTGACTCGTTAGTGTAATAGGGCGTACACACGGTCGGACTTTGTTCGGACATTCCGACAACAAAATCCTAGGATTTTTTCCGACGGATGTTGGCTCAAACTTGTCTTGCATACACACGCTCACACAAAGTTGTCGGAAAATCCGATCATTCTGAACGCAGTGACGTAAAACACGTACGTCGGGACTATAAACGGGGCAGTGGCCAATAGCTTTCATCTCTTTATTTATTCTGAGCATGCGTGGCACTTTGTCCGTCATATTTGTGTACACACGATCGAAATTTCCGACAACGGATTTTGTTGTCGGAAAATTTTATCTCCTGCTCTCCAACTTTGTGTGTCGGAAAATTTCCGACAACACGCTCCGATCGGACATTTTCCATCAGAAAATCCGACCGTGTGTACGGGGCATTACAAGGTCTCAGGTGTGAATGGGGAGCAGGTGTGTTAAGTTTGGTTTTATCGCTCTTATGCCGCGTACACACGAGCGGACTTTACGGCAGACTTTGCTCGGCTGACTTTTCGACAGACTTTACGACGGACTTTCTGAATGAACGGACTTGCCTACACACAATCCACCAAAGTCCGTTAAATTCGTACGTGATGACATACGACCGGACTAAAACAAGGAAGTTCATAGCCAGTAGCCAATAGCTGCCCTAGCGTGGCTTTTTGTCCGTCGAACTAGCATACAGACGAGCGGACTTTTCGACCGGACTCGATTTCGACGGATTAATTTAAAACATGTTTCAAATCTAAGTCCGTCCAACTTTTGAGAAAACAAAGTCCGCTGGAGCCCACACACATCGAATTGTCCGACGAAATCCCGTCCGCCGGGCAAAGTCTGCCGTAAAGTCCGCTCGTGTGTACGCGGCATTACTCTTTCAAACTGGTCACTGGAAGTTCAGCATGGCACCTCATGGCAAAGAACTCTCTGAGGATCTGAAAAAAAGAATTGTTGCTCTACATAAAGATGGCCTAGGCTATAAGAAGATTGCCAAGACCCTGAAACTGAGCTGCATCATGGTGGCTAAGACCATACAGCAGTTTAACAGGACAGTTTCCACTCAGAACAGGCCTCGCCATGGTCGACCAAAGAAGTTGAGTGCACATGCTCAGCGTCATATCCAGAAGTTGTCTTTGAGAAATAGACGTATGAGTGCTGCCAGCATTGCTGCAGAAGTTGAAGGGGTGGGGGGTCAGCCTGTCAGTGCTCAGACCATACGCCGCACACTGCATCAAATTGGTCTGCATGGCTGTCATCTCAGAAGGAAGCCTCTTCTAAAGATGATGCACAAGTAAGCCCGCAAACAGTTTTCTGAAGACAAGCAAACTAAGGACATGGTGTCAAGCGTGTGTGGCGGCAACCAGGTGAGGAGTACAAAGACAAGTGTGTCTTGTCTACAGTCAAGCATGGTTGTGGGAGCGTCATGGTCTGGGTCTGCATGAGTGCTGCCGGCACTGGGGAGCTACAGTTCATTGAGGGAACCATGAATGCAAACATGTACCGTGACATACTGAAGCAGAGCATGATCCCCTCCCTTCAGAGACTGGGCCACAGGGCAGTACTCCAACATGATAACAACCCCAAACACATCTCCAAGATGACCACTGCCTTGCTAAAGAAGCTGAGGGTAAAGGTGATGGACTGACCAAGCATGTCTTCAGTCCTATACCCTATTGAGCATCTGTGGGGCCTCCGCAAACGGAAGGTGGAGGAGCGCAAAGTCTCTAACATCCACCCGCTCCATGATGTCATCATGGAGGGGTGAAGGAGGACTCCAGTGGCAACCTGTGAAGCTCTGGGGAACTCCATGCCCAAGAGGGTTAAGGCAGTGCTGAAAAATAGTGGTGGCCACACAAAATATTGACACTTTGGGCCCAATTTGGACATTTTCACTTAGGGGTGTACTGACTTTTCTTGCCAGTGGTTTGGACATTAATGGCTGTTTGTTGAGTTATTTTGAGGGCACAGAAAATTTACACTGTTATACACGCTATACATTCACTACTTTACATTGTAGCAGATTGTTATTTCTTCAGTGTTGTCACATGAAAAGATATAGTAAAATATTTACAAAAATGTGAGGGGTGTACTCACTTTTGTGACATACTGTACATCTTGACCCCGTATCTGGCACGCTTGCTGGGAAGATACTGTTTAAATGATAAGCGGCCAGAAAACGTAATCAGGGACTCATCAACGCAGACAACTTGATGGGGAGTAAACAAGGTTGCAAAGCGTTGGTTGAAGTGGTTTACGAGGGGCCGAATTTTGTAGAGCCGATCAAATTCAGGGTCACCCCAAGTACGACAGAGTTCATTATCGTTGAAGTGCATGAACCGCAAGATCTGCTCGTATCGTGTCCTGGTCATGGAAGCAGAGAACACGGGCATATGGTGAATTGGGTCAGTGGACCAATATGACCGCAACTCACTCTTTTTTAGTTATGCCCATGAGGAGGGATAGGCCCAGGAAGGTCTTAAATTTGGAAACCGTAATTGGTTTCCAATCTCTGGCTAGGGTCAGCTGGGGATTAGCGGCGATGAATTGACCAGCATATAAATTGCTTTGGTCCACAATAGATCTATAGAGATCTTCCGTGAAAAACAGCGAATAAAAATCAAGTGACGTAAAATCAACTGTTTCCACCTGAATTCTGGGTTGGCCAGTAAATGGGGGAAGTACGGGTGCTGCAGAAGTGGTGGGCGCCCAATTAAGATTGGCGAATGCAGCAGGAAGGGCACTATGGGCTCGACGGGCCTGTCTTTGTCTTCTTGGTGGCAGCGGGACACTACTCGTGCTAGCCACCTCGCCAGCTTGAACTGCACTTATGGGACTCGCCACGTCACCACGTGATACTGCAGTGCTGGATGTACGACCAGGGTACTAGGCCGCTGGTGCTTGCCAGTTCACCAGAAGGATGAGCAGGCCTGACTCTGCGAACGCTGAAGTTATGTGTGTTGTGTTTTTGTAAGTGACAGTGATCGATTGATACTGAACTTGGGTGGGCTGGGCGGAGGATTCCCTAGCCCCACCGGAGGATTCCCCTGAACTGTTCGACCACAGTGTCGGATACATGCTGCAGGAGGATGCGCAGTGTTTTGAAGGCTCCGATGATGGTACCCAGCTTGAGAAAGGCAGTAACGTGAGCCCAGAAAAAGGCGTTGCCCAAGAAGGACAACAAACTGGCAGTCATGTTCCCCCAGCTGCAGCATACTGCCAGGTTTGCTCCAGTGATGAGGAGGGAGAGGATAATGAGCTCACTGACTCTACATGGGTGCCTGATAGGAGAGAGGAGGAGGAGGCGGAGGAGGAGGAGGCACATCTCCTATGAGGCAGGATGCCCTCCAGGGGCAGCCAACCGAATGCATCACACCGCAGGGCTCCGCAAATGCAGGGCGCTGGTGACTCCGCACGTTATTCCAAAAGTTTTTTGCTGTGGGCCTTTTTTGAGACAGCGTATCAAGCGTGGACTAGACAGCAAGCACTTGGGCACCACATGCTTAATCAGACATATGTCGAGCTCCCATGCAGCCCGTTGGCAACACTACCTAAAAGACCCCCACCAAAGAACAAGGCGGACCACTCCTTGCTCCTCCTCATCAGCTCGAATTTCCAACCAAACTATACCTTCAGTCCTCTCAGAAACCTGCACTGAGAGGAATGAAGGTGTAGAATTAGGTGTGCCACTGCCAAGTACTTGCGGGCAATCTGCTATCAGTACAACAACGTCCGATTCTAGAAGAGAGATTTCCCTACCCCAGTTGCTCCACCGGCGAAAAAGCCATCCACATAACCAGCGGTTGAATGCTAGCGTGGCTAAATTGCTAGCACTTCAACTGCTGCCTTTTCAGTTGGTAGACTCTGCCCCCTTCCGTGAGTTTGTGAAATGTGCGGTACCTCAGTGGCAGGTTCTACTAGTGGTGATTCTGCTACACCTCTCTCCTCCACCCCCTCCTCTTCTTCTTCCCCCATGGCCTCTTTCTGTGCTGATTTGTCCTCAGAACCAGCGGTGCTCTGTAAGTGTTCAAGGGGCTATGCAAGCACGCAGGCAAAAAGATGCCATGCGGTGCTTAAACTGGTGTGCTTGGGGGACAGGAGCCCCACTGGGGCAGAGATTCTGTCAGCTCTGCAGGGGCAGGCTCGGAGGTGGTTGTCGCCACGCCAGGAATGGTGGTTTGCGACAATGGCACCAACCTCCCCCTGCCCTCCGACAGAGACAACTGACCCATGTGCCCTGTTTGGCTCACATCCTTAACTTGGTGGTACATCGGTTCTTGGGCAGGTACACGGGCTTACAGGATGTCCTGAGGCAGGCCAGGAAAGTCTGTGTGCATTTCCGCCGGTCATATAATGCCAGTGCTCGGCTGGCTGACCTCCAAAAGGAATTTAACCTGCCCAAGAACCGTCTAATCTGTGACATGCCCACCAGGTGGAACTCAACATTGGCCATGCTGCAGCGGCTCCACACGCAGCAGAGGACCATCAATGAGTACCTGTGTGACTATGGCACCAGGACAGGGTCAGGGGAGCTTGTTTTTTTTTCCCCACGCCAGTGGGCCATGATCAGGGATGCATGCACTGTCCTGTCACCATTTGAGGAGGCCACGAGGATGGTGAGCAGTGACAGTGCATGCATCAGTGACATTGTCCCTCTTGTCCACCTGTTGGAGCACACGCTGCGTGGAATAATGGACAGGGCACTTGAGGCAGAACAGAGGCAGGAAGAGCAGGACTTCCTTACCTCTCAAGGCCCCCTTTATCCAGACAGTGTTCCTGCGTGCCCGCCGATCACACAGGAAGAGGACGAGGAGGAGGAGGAGAAGGAGGATTGTGTCAGCATGGAGGTGGAGCCTAACACTCAGCATCAGGAGGAGAAGAACAACAATGGCGCCACTCTAAGTGCAGTATTAAAAACGAATTTAATATATCTTTAAAATCAAGTACTCAAAAGGGTACATGTAAACAGGCGTGTAGAAAATAAGTTGATAATGCCAGGTGTCCCAGATAGGGTGTCCAGTCACATCGTACGGTGGCGTTCTGGTTCATATGACAGGCTGTGCTGCTAGTTGCTTGCTGTGTCCTGCCGCTGGAACGCACTGTTGTCGATCCGGGGAACAGAGTCACTTCCGGGTCCGTGCAGGGATAGACTGATAGGCGACGCGTTTGCGGAGCTACGCTCCTTCCTCAGGCCTAACGTGACCTGTGATTGGTCAAAACTAATGTAGTCTAAGGCGGGCTTTGATTGGAGGGGAAAAACATCTATCAAACTCAGGCATAGAGCTGTGTGCTGCAGCTACGTGCTGACATATCAAATAAGGAGGTAAATGAAATGGTGTAAATAAAATACCTGATATGCTTGGAAATGGAAAGAATGAGAAATGGGAAAAAAAGAAGAAAGGAAAAGAAAGGTATATGAATGATGATAAACATGCAAATACAAATAAAAATATTAAGCTAAAAAATAAAAATGACAATATTATATTATTAGTAAAAAATAAAATAATAATGGGAGTGCTACTAATAATGATGATGGAAAAAATAAAATATTGTATGGTTAGGAAAATAAAAGTTAATATATTAGGTCGGTAGAAAAATTGAGTGATGAAAATTGTATCGAAAATATATATATATATATATAGAAGATCATATGTGAATGGGGAATTGTTGGAAAAAATAAATAAAAATGAAAATAAGAATAAACAATAAAAATAAAAATAAAAATAAAATTAAAAATAAAAATAAAAATAAAAATAAAAATAAAAATAGAAATAAAAGTAAAAATAAGAATAATAGAATTGAAATAATGAAAATATATAAGAATAGATTTAGAAATGGGATAGGTAATAGGATAACATTTAGTATGCGCATAATCATGAGAAAATGAAAATTTAAACAGCTATATATATGTGTATAAAAATAGTAGCTATAAAAATCAGGACTTAAAAATGGCTAAATGAAATAGTACATAACTGATACATGATTTCCAGATCATATTTATAAAATAAGGGTTGTAGTGGGGGAAATATAAGCGTAATATATACATATATACACACACACATATATATATATATATATACATATATATACATATATATATGCCCGCCCAAATGCATGGACACACTTGTGTATTTCCTAATGAAAGTTGAATAATTAATAAGAAATGATAAAAAATGATGTACTAGCTGGCTTGGAGGTAGTGCTCGAGTGAAACATAATGACAGCGTCACAATTGGAAAGAGCATGCAATGTGGTAATTCAAGGATGCCCAAAACAAACCTAAAAAATTGGAAAGACGAGTATGTTGAAGGTGTCCAACAACCAACGAAAGGGACTAGGAGAGAAGTCAAATGAGGCTACTCGTCTCTATCTCCTCGTTGAGCCCTCCAGGGGCCAGAGAGTCAAGGATGTATATCCAGTACGTTTCCCTCTGGCAGAGACGTTTGAAACGCTCTGCCAGTGGGAACGTACCGGGGATGGACTCAATGATCCAGACTCTAAGGCCCGATGAAGAATGATCATGTTTTTTAAGAAAATGGAGGGGAACACTGTGATGGTCATCTCCTGCCTCTACGAGGCGGCGGTGCTCACCAAACCTCTTTCTCAAAGTGCGTATGGTGCGGCCTACATAATATAACCCACATGGACATGTCAAGCAATAAATAACAAATTCTGTGGAACAGTTGTAAAAGTTGCTGATCTGGTATGTCTGACCTTTGTTAGTGAATTCTTTTTGACCATGATGAACATGACTACAGGTGAGGCACAATTTTTTGCGACACTGATACATTCCAATTAGGGGAATGAGACAGGGTGATATTATTTTGGAACTTTGTTGGCCTTTGTATTTACTGGGTGCTACCAGATTTTTGATGTTCCTAGTCTTCCGATACGTAAACTTTGGTTTGGAGGTGATTATGGATTTTAAATGTGGATCCTGACAAAGAATCGACCAATGTTTGGTGAAAATACGTTCCATGGCTTTATATCTGGAATGGAACTGAGTCACAAACCGAACAGGCTGTGCTTCTGGTTGAATAATATCACTGGCGGATGTAGATGGTTCTGACAGATAGAAATCAAAAGCTTCGTTTATGAGTTGAGGTGGAAAAGCTTTGTCCATAAACTTTTGTTTTAAAAGGGACCCTTCCGTGATGTAGTCCGATTGTCTAGTGCAATTTCTACGTAGGCGACAAAACTGGCTCTTAGGGATGTTTGCAATCCATCTGGGATGGTGGCAGCTCTGATAGTGCAAAAAAGAGTTGCCAGCTGTCGGCTTAGTGTAGTTTTTGGCCAGTATTTTGCCTTCTTGGTGGAAAAGTAAAAGATCTAGAAATGCAAGTTGGGACCGATCATGTTCTGAGGTGAAAGTGAGGCCATACTCATTGTTGTTACAATGTGTAATGAAATCTGTGAAGAGGGGCTCTGGGCCATCCCAAATGACGATAATGTCGTCGATATACCTCCCATAGAAAACTATATGGGAGGTAAAGGGATTATTGAGCCAGATGTAATTGGCCTCCCAGTACCCCATGGTTAGATTAGCGTAGCTGGGTGCGAAGTTGGCACCCATAGCTGTGCCCTTTGTTTGGAGGTAAAAATCACCATCGAATTCAAAATAGTTATGGGTCAGGCAGAATTCAGTGGCCTCTAGGATGAACTCTGCCTGACCTGGATTAAGCATGGGATCGGAAGAAAGGAAGCTGGCAATAGCTCTGAGTCCTATGTGGTGTGGAATGCAGGTATACAACGAGCTAACATCCAAGGAGGCCCAGGAGTAGGTGGGCTCCCATGTGTAGTGGTCCAATTGTTGCATAAGATGGAATCCATCACGAATGTAAGAGGGGAGACTGGTTGCGAGTGGCTGTAGGAACTGATCTATATACTGTGAAAAAGAGCTGGTGATACTATCCATAGCCGCAACTATGGGTCGACCTGGTGGATTTTGGATACTTTTATGTATTTTAGGGATATGGTAAAAATATGGAGTGGAGAAATATGGCCGATTAAAAAAAAGCATACTCATGTTTTGAGATGATGTCATTGCTTTTAGCTCTGTCTGTAAGTATTTTGACTTCTGTAGTGAAGCTTGACAAAGGGTCACAGCGCAGTTTACGGTATGTATTATCATCTGACAGAAGACGGCGGGCTTCAGCCTGATATTCACTGTGATCTTGGACCACGATGCCTCCGCCTTTGTCTGCCGTCTTGATGACTATATTGTGGTTGTCAGTCAGATTTTTTAGGGCTGATTTTTCTAAAGGAGTGAGATTAGAATGATTGGAATGACTATCGTGTGTCTGTTGACAAAGTCTTTTTATATCAGAGAACACCACCTGATAAAAAGTTTGGAGATAGGGTAATTTTATTTGTATTTGCATGTTTATCATCATTCATATACCTTTCTTTTCCTTTCTTCTTTTTTTCCCATTTCTCATTCTTTCCATTTCCAAGCATATCAGGTATTTTATTTACACCATTTCATTTACCTCCTTATTTGATATGTCAGCACGTAGCTGCAGCACACAGCTCTATGCCTGAGTTTGATAGATGTTTTTCCCCTCCAATCAAAGCCCGCCTTAGACTACATTAGTTTTGACCAATCACAGGTCACGTTAGGCCTGAGGAAGGAGCGTAGCTCCGCAAACGCGTCGCCTATCAGTCTATCCCTGCACGGACCCGGAAGTGACTCTGTTCCCCGGATCGAAAACAGTGCGTTCCAGCGGCAGGACACAGCAAGCAACTAGCAGCGCAGCCTGTCATATGAACCAGAACGCCACCGTACGATGTGACTGGACACCCTATCTGGGACACCTGGCATTATCAACTTATTTTCTACACGCCTGTTTACATGTACCCTTGTGAGTACTTGATTTTAAAGATATATTAAATTCGTTTTTAATACTGCACTTAGAGTGGCGCCATTGTTGTTCTTCTCCTTCAGCACCCAGAGGATTGCTTCATCCTAATCTACAGGGCTGCCTTCTACAGTTGCTTCTTATGGACTAAAATTTAGTTTTGTTTGGACTTTAGCAGCTCAGAGTCTGCTTGTGCTGATTAATTATCATATTATTACAGTTTCATTTTTTATCATTTTTTATCATTTTTTAAATCATATTTATGTAATTACCCTTCAGTTATTCATCCTTTCTCTATTAGAGCAATATATGTTTTTTTGGGGGGTTCTAACTGTTTCTAATTGGTTGATTGTAGCGCTCACATGTACATGTTGTATAACACTCAGCATCAGCAGCAGTCTTCAAGGGATCATTTACAGTCCGAAGAAACCCATGGACTTGTACGTGGCTGGGAGGAGGTGGCTGCAGATCATGTCGTCCTTAGTGACCCAGAGGACTCCGGACCGAATGCCTCAGCAAACCTACGCTGCATGGCCTCCCTGATCCTGCAAAGCCTGCAAAAGGATCCTTGTATTCGTGGTAACAAGGAGAGGGACCATTACTGGCTGGCAACCCTCCTTGATCCACGTTACAAGGGTAAGGTTGTGGACCTTATCTTGCCATCGCAGAGGGAGCAGAGGATGAAACATCTTCGGGAGGCCTTGCAGAAAGGTTTGTGCAACGCGTTTCCAGAGCCTGGGAGGTTACAATATCCTGGTCCTCCTGGACAACGTGTTGCTGAGGCTTCGGTCAGTCACAGAAGGAGCGGTGGAGAAGGTGGCTGTCTGACCAATGCGTTCAGACAATTTTTTAGTCCGCAGCTCCAAGGTATGATTGGTTCCAGCAACCATCGCCAGCGTCTGATTCACATTCAGGAATACATAGGGGCAAAATCAGACTTGGACACCTTTCCCACCGAAAATCCTCTGGGTTACTGGGTCTTCAGGATGGATCACTGGCCAGAGCTTGCACAGTATGCAATTGAGCTACTGGCCTGTCCTGCATCCAGCATTCTTTCGGAACGCACATTCAGTGCTGCTGCAGGCTTTGTAACCGAATCGACCGATCGGCTGACCTTCATAAAAATGAATCAGTCTTGGATCACCAGCTACCAAGCACCTGATGCTGATGTAACTGAATCATTTTTTTTTTAATGTGAGATCCCTTCAAGACTGCCTATGCTCATGCTGAGTGACTATCCTGTTATGCTGAGTGACTATCCTCTTCCTCCTCAATGTTCATGCTGATAGCTTGTAAGGTCATTTTTGGTTCTGGGCACCGCCACAAGTGGCTAAGGCCCAATTTTTTTGCCCCTGTTTAACAGGGGCATGTAATTACAATTTTTGATGCAATACCTTGCAGCAGAGCTCATTCCTGCGCTCCAACTAGAGTATCTGTGAGGGGTTGCAGTGTTGTGGCACCAGCACCAGTGCCTAAGGCCCAATTTTTCTGCCCCTGTTTAGCAGGGGCGTGTAATTACAGTTTTTGATGCAATACTTTGCAGCAGGGCTCATTCCTGCGCTCCAACTAGAGTATCTGTGAGGGGTTGCAGTGTTGTGGCAACGCCACCAGTGCCTAAAGCCCAATTTTTCTGCTCCTGTTTTGCAGGGGCGTGTAATTACAATTTTTGATGCAATACTTTGCAGCAGGGCTCATTCCTGCGCTCCAACTAGAGTATCTGTGAGGGGTTGCAGTGTTGTGGCACCAATACCAGTGCCTAAGGCCCAATTTTTCTGCACCTGTTTAACAGGGGCGTGTAATTACAATTTTTGATGCAATACTTTGCAGCAGGGCTCATTCCTGCACTCCAACTAAAGTATCTGTGAGGGGTTGCAGTGTTGTGGCAACACCACCAGTGCCTAAGGCCCAATTTTTCTGCCCCTGTTTAACAGGGGCGTGTAATTACAATTTTTGATGCAATACTTTGCAGCAGGGCTCATTCCTGCGCTCCAACTAGAGTATCTGTGAGGGGTTGCAGTGTTGTGGCAACACCACCAGTGCCTAAGGCCCAATTTTTCTGGCCCTGTTAACCAGGGGCGTGTAATTACAATTTTGGTTGCAATATTTTGCAGCAGGGCTCATTCCTGCGCTCCAACTAGAGTATCTGTGAGGGGTTGCAGTGTTGTGGCACCAGCACCAGTGCCTAAGGCCCAATTTTTCTGCACCTGTTTAACAGGGGCGTGTAATTACAATTTTTGATGCAATACTTTGCAGCAGGGCTCATTCCTGCACTCCAACTAAAGTATCTGTGAGGGGTTGCAGTGTTGTGGCAACACCACCAGTGCCTAAGGCCCAATTTTTTTGCCCCTGTTTAACAGGTGCATGTAATTACAGTTTTTGATGCAATACTTTGCAGCAGGGCTCATTCCTGCGCTCCAACTAGAGTATCTGTGAGGGGTTGCAGTGTTGTGGCAACACCACCAGTGCCTAAAGCCGAATTTTTCTGCTCCTGTTTTGCAGGGGCGTGTAATTACAATTTTTGATGCAATACTTTGCAGCAGGGCTCATTCCTGCACTCCAACTAGAGTATCTGTGAGGGATTGCAGTGTTGTGGCACCAGCACCAGTGCCTAAGGCCCAATTTTTCTGCACCTGTTTAACAGGGGCGTGTAATTTCAATTTTTGATGCAATACTTTGCAGCAGGGCTCATTCCTGCACTCCAACTAAAGTATCTGTGAGGGGTTGCAGTGTTGTGGCAACACCACCAGTGCCTAAGGCCCAATTTTTCTGCCCCTGTTTAACAGGGGCGTGTAATTACAATTTTTGATGCAATACTTTGCAGCAGGGCTCATTCCTGCGCTCCAACTAGAGTATCTGTGAGGGGTTGCAGTGTTGTGGCAACACCACCAGTGCCTAAGGCCCAATTTTTCTGGCCCTGTTAACCAGGGGCGTGTAATTACAATTTTGGTTGCAATACTTTGCAGCAGGGCTCATTCCTGCGCTCCAACTAGAGTATCTGTGAGGGGTTACAGTGTTGTGGCACCAGCACCAGTGCCTAAAGCCCAATTTTTCTGCTCCTGTTTAAGAGAGGCGTGTAATTGCAATTCTTGATATAATATTTCACAGCAGGGCCTGTTCCAGTGCCCACCAAGAGTAACTGTGAGGGCTTACAGTGTTGTAGCAACACCACCACCAAAGGCCCAATTTTTCTGACCCTGTTCAACAGGAGCATGTAATTACAATTCTTGATAGATTATTTCACAGCAGGGCCCATTCCTGCGCCCACCAAGACTAACTGTGAGGACTTAAAGTGTTGTGGCAACACCACCACACCGTCCACAACCAAAGGCCCAATTTTTCTGACCCTGTTCAACACAGGCATGTAATTACTATTCTTGAACTAATATTTCGCAGCAGGGCCCGTTCCTGCACCCACCAAGAGTAACTGTGAGGGCTTACAGTGTAGTGGCAACACCAACACCTAAGGCCCAAATTTTCTGCAGAGCAGAGTATATAGGGCAGGCCCCTACTTTCAAACATCTAACTTACAAACGACTCCTACTTGCAAATGGAAGGAGACAACAGGAAGTGAAAGGAAATCTACCCCTAGGAATGGAAATTCTCTCCCGTAAGAGTTCCTTCCTTGTTTCAGTAAAAACCCCAAATTTTCAAAATCCAATTGTCATTGGGACAGAAAGTGAGGTGAAATCTTCTGAACAGGTGCACAGAAAGCAAAACAAATGTTAGAGGGGTGATAATCCTTCCCTATGTTTTCCAAAAAGCTTAAAAATAGATTTTTTGGCTGGAGCTACACGTAAAAAATGTACCAGTTCAAAATTACAAACAGATTCTACCTAACAACAAACCTACAGTCCCTGTCTTGTTTGTACCGCCTGTATACTGCTGTTCAGAGTATATAGGGCTTGGGGGCCCCACGCCTTTCCTTTTTTTTATTTGGGTGCGGGGTTCCCCTTAATATCCATACAGGACCCAAAGGGGCTGGTAATGGGCTGGGGGGGGGGGGTTTCTCAATGATTTTCATCAATATTGCCGGGACCAGACATGATATGAAAGCCGCAAGCACTTTTAAATGACTTTTTTTCCTTTAGAATGGTCATTTTGAGCAGGGACTGTTCTAAACATGGGAAACACGCGCCACTTTACAGGCATACTATAGACACCCCCCAGGCACGATATTTAAAGGAATATTTCACTTTTATTTTTTCACTTTAAGCATCATTAAAATCACTGCTCCTGAAAAAAACGTCAGTTTTTAAAACTTTTTTTTGCACTGATACATGTACCCTGGGGCAGGACCCGGGTCCCCAAACCCTATTAAGGACAATAACTTACATATTAGCCTTTAAAATTCGCACTTTTGATTTCTCACGTTCGATTCCCAGACTTTCGGTCTGTTCGAATGTTCTGATGCGAACCGAACCGGGGGGTGTTCGGCTCATCCATACTCACAGTACATGTTGGCATTCATGGTTCCTTCAATGAACTGTAGCTCCCCAGTGCTGGCAGCACTCATGCAGCCCCAGAAAATAACACTTCCACCACCATGCTTGACTGTATACAAGACACACTTGTCTTTGTACTCCTCACCTGGTTGCCGCCACACACGCTTGACACCATCTGAACCAAATAAGTTTATCTTGGTCTCATCAGAGGTTCCAGTAATTCATGTCCTTAGTCTGCTTGTCTTCAGCAAACTGTTTGCGGGCTTTCTTGTGCATCATCTTTAGAAGAGGCTTCCTTCTGGGAAGACAGTCACGCAGACCAATTTGATGTAATGTGTGGCGTATGTTCTGAGCACTGACAGGCTGACGCCCAACCCCTTTAACCTCTGCAGCAATGCTGGCAGCACTCATACGTCTATTTCCCAAAGACAACCTCTGGATATGGCGCTGAGCATGTGCACTCAACTTCTTTTGTCAACCATGGCAAGGCCCAATTGGGCCCAATTTGGACATTTTCACGTAGGGGTGTACTTACTTTTGTTGCCAGCGGTTTAGACATTAATGGCTGTGTGTTGAGTTATTTTGAGGGGACAGCAAATGTACACTGTTATACAAGCTGTACACTCACTACTTTACCTTGTAGCAAAGTGTAATTTCTTCAGTGTTGTCACATGAAAAGATAGAATAAAATATTTACAAAAATGTGAGCGGTGTACTCAATTTTGTGAGATATTGTATATATTGCTAATGAGAAAAGGTATTTAGCAGTTTATATTTACTAAAATAATTTTTATATCCATTTTTTTATTTTCTGTCTGATTATCTTCTTTTGTAATTTCTTGACAATAATAATTACATTTAAAAAAATTGCAGTTCTATGTTCTGTGTACTGTGAGAGACCAGATATAGTGAATGCAGGGTCCTGGATTTAGTAACACTTTAAATCGTGATAGATCTCTTCAGACTGGCCCTTTTGCCTTTGTAAAACATTAAAAAATAATTGCCTATACTGGCCCTTTTTGCAGGTATAGCTATGTAAAACATTAACAATAAGTGCCTATACTGTTTAAAATCCAGTAATACGCTGTGTCACCCTGCTCTGCACATGCTCAGTTGCTTTCCATTTTTAGGCACTGACAAATTTCTAGAGGCCGATCTGTTGAAGACCTTAAAGCAGAATTAAACCCTCCTATCCTTTACAGCCAAGGAAGGCGCTTCTGTTTGATCTGCAACTTCCATAGAGCTGCACATGTGATCAGTTATGACACCAGCCATTTGATGGTTTGATAGTTTGGTTGGAGAAACAAGCAAATGTGACAGTTAGTAATCCCGGGAATGTAACTTTATTAAAACTGTTAAATTGATAGGTTTATTCCTGCTTTATTTTCTTTATGAGTCTCTGGGCATCAACAAAATGGCAGCCTCCAGCAAGAAAAAACAGGAGCAATGCTGGAGGAAATTTACAGCACACACTAAAGTTTGGTAGCAGAATTATTATTGTAGTATGTATGTTCCTTGTTAACCACTTCAGCCTCGGAAGAATTTACCCCCTTCCTTACCAGAGCACTTTTTGCGATTCGCCACTGCGTCGTATTAACTGACAATTGCGCAGTCGTGCGACGTTGTACCCAAACAACATTGATGTCCTTTTTTTCCCACAAATAGAGCTATCTTTTGGTGGTATTTGATCGCATCTGCGCTTTTTGTTTTTTGCACTAAAAAAAAACGACAATTTTGAAAAAGCCCATTCGTTTTTTTACTTTTTGCTATAATAGATATCCCCCAAAAATATATAAAAAAAAATATTTTTTTCCTCAGTTTAGGCCGGTATGTATTCTTCTACATATTTTTGGTAAAAAAAATCGCAACAAGCGTATATTGATTGGTTTGAGCAAAAGTTATAGCGTCTACAAAATAGGGGATAGATTTATAGCATTTTTATTTATTTATTTATTTTTACTAGTAATGGCGGCGATCTGCGATTTTTAGCGTGACTGCGACATTATGGCGGACACATCGTACAATATTGACACATTTGTGGAACCATTGGCAATAATACAGCGATCAGTGCGATTAAAAATGCATTGATTACTGTAAAAATGTCACTGGCAGTGAAGAGGTTAACACTAGTGGGCGGTGAAGGGGTTAACACTAGGGGGCAGTGAACGGGTTAACTGTGTTCCCTGGGAGGTGATTCTAACTGAAGGGGGAGGGACTAACTACAGGAAGTGACGGATCGTGGTTCCTAGCTAATAGGAACACACAATCTGTCACTCCTGTCAGAACAGAACAGGGAAGTGTGTGTTTACACACACTCGTCCCTGTTCTGTGTCTCCTGGTCACAATCGCTTGTGGCCGACGGTCATCGCGACCGTCGGCCATGAGCATCGGCACCCCTGCTGCTATCTGGAACCCGTGAGACCACATACAGTAATGTGATTTCACGCAGGGGAGCCAACCTGCCTCAGTAAAACTGCGGCAGGTGGTCCGGAAGCAGTTAAAGAACATTATTTTTCATCAAGTTGTTATGCGTAAAGTTCCACTGTAATCCCAGGGGTGTAATTATAGAACTATGGGTCCGATAGGGAAAATTTTGATGGGGCCCCCTGGCAACCTTCCTCTGTAGAACCTGGCAGTACTGTTACATTACTGTCACTTATCTTGTTACAAATTGTAACTAAATCAAGAACAAGTAGCAGGAGAGATTGCAGCTTAGCTAGTATACCACAATGGACCAGTAAAGACATACATTGTCAGGGAGCAGTAGTGTAGGGAATCAGTTTTCAAGGTACATTTAAGCTTCTGTGTTTTGGTAATGCATATGGTAACTCACAATTCTCCATGTTCCCCATGAGTAAGCTCCAGTGGACAGAATGAAATGTGTTGAGGGCGTGACCTGGCGGGGGTCCAAGCTGAGACTGCCATTCACTATCATACAGTAAGTCTTGACTTGATGTGCGTCTCCCGGGACACCTAGTCACCTAGTCACTCTTTACCATTGCCTGGACATAGACAAGCTCCCTTCCATCCAACTCTCACAGCGGTGGGCACAGGACTCCATTCCCATACAGCCTGAGTGGTGCGCACACACATCCTTGGTTAATGGTAACTCACCATAATACACATTACTGCATTGCAAGGCCAGTCATTTTGATTGGTACCCAGGGGCGGACTGACCATTGAGCGATTAGGGCACTGCCCGAGGGCCCTGGGCCACTAGGGGGCCCCATCAGGGTTGCCAGCCTCAGTAAAACCAGGGACAGTATGTATAAATCTGTGTTTTTTTTACATCTGTCTGTGTATACTGTGTGTACATGTATGTGTATACTGTGTGATTGTATACTGTGTGTGTGTATACTGTGTGGCCCCATACTCTCTGATTGCCTGGGGGCCCCATAATCTCCTATTGCCCGGGGGCCCCATAATCTCCTATTGCCCGGGGGCCCCATGAGTTATCAGTCCGCCCCTGTTGGTACCCCAAAGCACTAAGAGCCCTTGCACACTGGGGCGGTTTGCAGGCGCTATTGCGCTAATAATAGCGCCTGCAAACCGTCCCGAAAGTGCCGCTGCTTTCATTCCAGTGTGAAAGCCCCGAGGGCTTGCACACTGGAGCGATGCGCTGGCAGGACGGTAAAAAAAGTCCTGCCAGCAGCATCTTCGGAGCAGTGAAGGAGCGGTGTGTATACCGCTCCTTTACCGCTCCTGCCCATTGAAATCAATAGGACAGCGCGGCTATACCGCCGGCAAAGCGCCTCTGCAGAGGCGCTTTGCGGTGGTATTTAACTCTTTCTCGGCCGCTAGCGGGGGGTAAAACCGCCCCACTAGCGGCCGCATACCGACGGTAAAACGCCGCTAATAATAGCGGCGTTTTACCGCCGACGCCGCCCCCCGCCCCAGTGTGCAAGGGCTCTTAGACAATGCACATACATTGCAGTGCGCCATACCACACAACAATGCATGGAAGTGCATTATGTTAGAAAAAATACATACAATTCTTGACACATTTTGGGTGCATTGGCAGCCCATTCATCTAAATGAGCTTCTGTATGCAACACACAATAATATACAATATAACACTTGTTAACACATGTGTTAACGCAATGCAAAAAGGTAAATGGGTCCTAAACCTTAAGCCCCTTTGACACTGGGGCGGTGGGTGCGTCGGTGGTAAAGTGCCGCTAATACGCTTTACCATCAATTTCACTGCGCTATTCAGCCGATAGCGGGGCGCTTTTACCCCCCTGCTAGCGGCCGAAAGGGTTAAAACCACCGCTGCAGCAGCGCTATGCTGGCATTATAGCCGCGCTGCCCTATTGATTTCAATGGGCAGGAGCGGTGAAGGAGCGGTGTATACACCGTACCTTCACCGCTCCAAAGATGCTGCTTGCAGGATTTTTTTTAGTGTCCTGCCAGCGCACTGCTCCAGTGTGAAAGCCCTCGGGGCTTTCACATTGGAGAGACAGCAGCGGCTCTTTCAGGGTGCTTTGCAGGCAATATTTTTAGGGCTGTAGCGCCTGCAAAGCGCCCCAGTGTGAAAGGGGCCTAAGTAATAGGAATAAAAATAGCCATCAGGATATTCTATTCTATATCAGTGATGACGAACATTTTTGAGTCCGAGTGCCCAAGCTGCATCACAAAACCAACGTATTTATTTTAAAGTGCCAACACTGAATTAAACCTGCCAGTGGCTCTGTACAGAGGATGGGACTGATCACCCCTCTGAATGAGTCCTAAGGGATTTCTGCCCAAAAAAACCTTTTGTGCTTTTTCAAAGGAGTGCGTTACGCTCAGAATGCAGGGTGAAGGAGTGCATTGCGATCAGAATGCAGTGTGAAGGAGTGCGTTACGCTCAGAATGCAAGGTGAAGGAGTGCGTTAGGCTCAGAATGCAGGGCTCAGGAGTGTGTTACGATTAGAATACAGGGTGAAGGAGTGCGTTACGCTCAGAATGCAAGGTGAAGGAGTGCGTTACGCTCAGAATGCAGGGCTCAGAAGTGCATTGTGCTCAGCATGCAGGGCTCAGGAGTGTGTTATGATCAGAATGCAGGGTGAAGGAGTGCGTTGCGCTCAGAATGCAGGGCTCAGGAATGAGTTTCGATCAAAATGCAGGGTGAAGGAGTGCGTTACGCTCAGAATGAAGGGTGAAGGAGTGCATTACGCTCAGAATGCAGGGCTCAGGAGTGCGTTGCGCTCAGAATGCAGAGATCAGGAGTGCGTTACACTCAGAATGTAGGGATCAGGAGTGTGTTACTCTCAGACTGCAGGGATCAGGAGTGCGTTACGCTCAGACTGCAAGGATCAGGAGTGCGTTACGCTCAGACTGCATGGATCAGGAGTGCGTTGTGCTCAGGATGCAGAAATCAGGAGTGCGTTGCACTCAGAATGCAGAGATCAGAAGTTTGTTACGCTCAGAATGTAAGGATCAGGAGTGCGTTGCACTCAGAGTGCAGGGATCAGGAGTGTATTACGCTCAGACTGCATGAATCAGGAGTGCGTTGTGCTCAGGATGCAGAAATCAGGAGTGCGTTACGCTCAGAGTGCAGGTATTAGGAGTGCGTTACGCTCAGACTGCAAGGATCATGAGTGCGCTGTGCTCAGAATGCAGAGTTGGGGGGGGGTGATATGAAGGGCGGTAGAAGATACTACTATGGGGGTGGCCCTGCCCATAGCAGTGTCCTCTGTCCCAGGGATGTGGCTGGTGAGACACTGGCTAGTATCAGAGCCAGATACACAGGTTACATAAGCCACGATCATTAGAGCGAGAGCAATAATTCTAGCCCTAGACCTCCTCTGTAACTCTAAACATGTAACCTGTAAAAATGTTTACAGCGTCGTCTATGGAGATTTTTAAGTACTGAGGTTTGGCGCCTTTCCACAAGTGTGCGCAATTTTAAAGCGTGACATGTTAGGTATCTATTTACTCGGTGTAACATCATCTTTCACAAAAAAGTCGGTCTAGCTTTACTGTTTTTTGTTTTTTTTTATTCATGAAACAGTTTTTTTTCCAAAAAATTGCTGCACAAACACCGTGTGACATAAAAAAGACCACCATTTTATTCTCTAGGGTGTCTGCTAAAATATATATATAGCTGAGCTACAACCCTCAAAGCTCGATCATGTTTCTTTTCCGTTTTCTTCTTATGTTCATGGCAGGTGAGGCTCTGCCTCATCTGCCTCCCCTGAATGCATGTCCCTGCTCTGCCCCCTTCACATCACTATCCCTACACGCACACAGTAGTGTCCTCTGCCCCCCCCCCCCCCCCTTTTCCCCTATAACAGTGATGCCTGGCTTCCCTCCCATAGCAGAGTACACAGTCCACAGTCTTCCACATGGTCATGCTTCAGCGCCCGAGACCCTGTACAGGCAGACTCTCTCCTATTGGCACTCAAAGTCCAGGAAGGGATGAGTCACTCTTCTCTTGCTTGGTTTACAGAGGCACCGCGGCGCTGCTTACAGCAGCAGACACTCGGTTTAAGTCCTTCCCACTGGGCTGCCCCCAGTGCATGCAGGGAGGGATTTACACACATCGCCTGCCCCGCTGCTCGATCGCACTGATGGGAGGAAGGGAGCCGGCTCCTCAGCGCCAGAACCACCAGATCAAGTAACTGCCTGGCTGGAGGATTTCTGCCCCCTATACCGGTGGCGCTGGCGCTGTAAGGCGGCTGCCTAAGCCGCCCTATGGAAGTGCCGGCCTTGAATCTGGCGTCTTAGCTCGCGTGCCCACAGAGAGGGTTCAGCGTGTCAGCTGTGGCACATGTGCCATAGGTTTGCTATCGCTGTTCTATATGATTACATAATCGTTAGTGCTCCTGCACACAATTAATGCCTTAATACAAATTTCTTTAAACTTTTTGCTGACAATGATTTTTTTTTTCATTTTAGGCCTAAAAATTACTTGAAACCCCCAAAACATTACATTTTCTGAAAGCAGCAAAGCTGCAGAATAAAAAGATGGTAGGCCTGGTGGTGAATGGGGCACTGTAGGGTGGTGGTAGATTGTGAGAGCACAAGGGATGACAGGGACTTTGATAGGTGGTGGTGAACCTGATTATAGATGGTGAGAATGGGGGTACTTGCTGGGGTAGCAGTGGCAAGAGCTTGCAGGCAAGAAGATTATGGGGTGGTTACTGGCATGGAGGTAGATGGTGAGAGTGGTGAAAGTCTGTCCAGAGAGAGAGAGCATTTGACAGTCATGTGTGTCTCAGCTTTTCCCTCTCTAACAGTCCCTACTCTCCTCTTCCACATGAGTGCACTAGCCAACATTCCCAATTCAACTTGCAGCTGCTGTGTCCAAATCCAGGAGAGTGATGCCGCCTACACACGATCGGAAATTCGGCCAGCAAAAGACCGATGAGAGCTTTTGGTCGGAAAAAGCGACCGTGTGTATGCTCCATCGGACTTTTGCTGGCCAAATTCCAGCCAGCAAAAGATTGAGAGCATGTTCTCAATTTTCCGGTCGGAAAAAGTTCCTATCCGAAAATGCGATCGTCCGTAGCAATTCCGACGTGCAAAATTCCTACGCATGCTCAGAAACAATTTGACGCATGCTCGGAAGCATTGAACTTAATTTTCTCGGCTCGTCGTAGTGTTGTACGTCACCACGTTCTTGACGGACGAAAGTTCAGCGAACTTTTGTGTGACCGTGTGTATGCAAGGCAAGCTTGAGCGGAATCCCATTGGAAAAGCCATCATATCTTTTTCCGACCAAAATCCCGATCGTGTGTACACGGCATAAGATAATTCATTTATTAAGGATTTATGGCCACCTATGTTCTACAGGTGGTGAATACTGCAAAAACACGTCTTTGTTTAGGCATAGGCAGAAAGCGCTGACCTCAGTTTTGAACACAAGCTCAATCTGAGATCCCTGGATACATCCACTGAATAGGTCCGCTACTTTAAAATCCTCTTCTCTCACTGGGGGCAGTAGATGCACTGAGCACTCACAAGACACCAACGGAAAAGAGATAGTAAAGTAATATAGTGTAGTATTTATTTTAAGCCTCATGGTACAAAGTGCAAAGTCAGTCAAGCATCCATAAATAAATTACGTCATCCGCGTGTAAAACACTATAAATCAAACACTGCCAAGTGCCGGACCTCTTGAGTGGATGTATCCAGGGATTTCAGATTGTGCTTCATTCTTTGGTAGCAGGTCCACGTGTGCAGTCTCACTTTTGGTAGAAGAAAAAGTACGGTTATTGGTGTAAAACGTTGGATCTCTGGTGAAGGAAGTTCACACGTATATGAATGGACTCTTTGTTTACTCTAATCACTATTCACCATAGTGGACTTATTTATTATATTTATTTGTAAATAATATTTGGTTATGTTTATACAGTCTGCTAATAAATGGTCTCCAAAGTATAACAGCCCCCCTATACCTTGTTCCCCACCACTGCGCCTCGGAGTAAACACCAACTTTAATTGATGATAAATGTTGATGCAAATGTCTAACTAAAGCTGCCACGTTGTAAAAAATCTATTATACTATATAATTTTTATCTATAACGTGTCTAATGTATGTAAATCACACGTGAAAAATAAAAAAGTGGCGCTTCCTAAAAATAAATTTCACCCTTACAGTGACTAATTACTCTACTAGTGAACACCTATTAAAGTGTACATCATCATAACAAAAATTACATATGTAAAAATATGGTGAACACCAAGTGAACAAAATTACAAGTTATAGCACAGTGCCAGTACTGCAAAAAAATACAAAAAATACATAGAGGATGAAGATGCAAAGTTATTGTATATACTTTGGCGTATATAAAAATTGTGATCCAGTGACAGAAACAAAAGTTCATTTAAATTCGTGCCAAAAAGTCCTCAAAACACCATGTGTAGAATCTTCTTTCAAAAACTTCCACCACACCCGAGTGTTCGGTGAGCCCACTCCCAATGAAAAACTCACTCACCAGCTCCAATTGCCCCCACTTGCGTATAAGGCTGTAAAGCTTAATGATTCCAAATCACCGGGATTCAACTAACAATTTCTCCATCCAAGTACACGTGCAAAATACGTTCCATATGTGAAATGAGAAAAAATGCTCCAAATGGTGTGATAACGTAAAACCAGTTTATTAACACACACTTCAAACAAATCACCAATGGTTAAACTCACACTATAAAAATATAAAACTTGCACATCAACCTCCACAGCACACTGTATGAACAGTATACAACACAGCAACTTGTAAAACCTCCTGAGGGTATGCGGTCACGGCGGACCCGAGATAAGCAGGCGTCTAGTGTGATTCTCTCACCCACTCCTCGTTCGCCCAAATGCTAGACCCGGTCTCTTCCTAGGTAGGCTACACCGCAATGCTCGTCCCTCTGCATGTCACTCGTTAGCGATGTCCACCACTGCTCGGCCGCGCCCCGACATGTTTCGTCACGCCTGTGACTTATTCATGGGATAGGCCGCCCTGAGTGTCCGTCAATACTTATATACCCTCCCGTCCGTAACTAACAGAGGATAATTCAGTGCGCATGCGCCCTACGTGTACGTCGCGCCTGCGCACTAATTGTGTCCCCGTGAGCGCAAACCCCCATTGCTTGGGACCGCTGCTCAATGGGTCCTGAAGCATCGGACTGTACTGCTTAGCAGTCAACTTAAAATATGCACTTTCGAGGGGCGTGTCCAGATGTAGAGAGAACAGGACGCGTTACTGAGGAGCTCCGCGATCCTGTTCTAATCCAACACCATCCTGCAAGTTAAATAACCTGGTGAGCCTCAAAATTCATCCCAGCTACCCCTGGACAGCCTCTGCACCAGCCCTTGTGAAAATTGTGGAGCTCGGCCGGCCGATTGAGCGTGTACGGGGCCGCGACCGGCTCCACACAACAGCAGCCAGCCACCATCTTGAGGCCTGCTAGGCCTCCAACATCCCCGCGCTGAAGTGCCGCGATTGGAGGAGCGACGGACGGCTACTCCATCAGCATCCGCAGCGGCAGTCCCTGGGAGGTGTCTGCGGTGGGAGGAAGGCCGGATGACCGCCGGGGGATTCGTTTAGACTGTTCCCAGGTGCCGCGGCCGGCCGCCGTTTTGAGGCCTACAGAGCCTCCAGATTCCCTGGGCTCGATTACCGCGATCGGCGGAGTGGGAGGCGGCCCGCTACATCCGCATCTGCGGTGGTGGTCCCCGGGAGGCTGACGATTGGTGTGGGGACCCCGGGGCCGCAGGAGACTCCTATATGGACTAGTTCTGAGGCCCGCTGCCATCTTCCGGGCCTATGGTGCTTGAAGCATCCCCACATACAGGTACCGTGTCCCAACAGTGCTGTTCTGCCTTCCCTAAATCGCCATTCCTGCAGAACTTGTGCCCTGCAAGCCCTGACCCTGTGCATCTTCTACCCTGCTCACTGTGTTCTGGTGCCTGCCTGCTGTCTCTCACCGACCACACAGCCCTTATCCAGAGCAGAACACACTGCGGATGGGCCCTCCTAAGACCCGTTATTCACATACAAAAAACAAGGCTTCTCATACTGCTCCGTCAGTGTCCGGGCGCCTGTCGGCGGCAGCAACGGCGGCGAATGCGAAAACAGTGGCGGAGTCAGGGGCTGCAGAGTTCCCCACGGGAGCAGAGAACCTGGCGGCCATTACGGCATGTAAAGAAACCCTAACTGCCAAAATAGACTTCCTAACTGTGGATGTCAGTCTTATCCGCCAAGACATGGATAAATTCCGATCCCGTATCGCTGAGGTGGAGGACAGAGTCTCCACGGTGGAGGATGTGGTCCGGTCGGATTCCAGAGAGGTGAGGGCCCTACAGCTCCAAGTGAAGGCGCTTCAGGAACGAGCCATAGACACCGAGAACCGCCTCCGGCGTAACAACATTCGCATCCTTGGTTTGCCTGAGAGAGTGGAGGGTCCCAAGCCAGCTGAATTCACTGAGCAGTTATTATCCACCTTGTTTAATCTGGGAGATTTGTCACCCACTTTTGTAGTGGAAAGAGCTCACAGGGTCCCGCCACTTCCTCCAAGACCGGGGGCCCCTCAACGTCCCTTCCTGTTACGCTTACTGAACTACCGTGATCGAGACCGCATCTTGGCGGCGGCCCGAACCATGCCGGAAATCAAATATGAGAACACCAGGTTATCTTTCTTTCCTGATTTCTCTCAAGAGGTGCAGCAGCGCCGCAAGTCTTTTACAGATGTCAGACGTCGACTCCGAGAGAAGGGAATAAGTTTTGGCCTTTTATACCCCAGCAGATTGAGGATCACGGATGGTGACAACACCCGTTTCTTCGATACCCCTGAGGCCGCTGCGGCATGGTTAGACACCCGCTAGTGTCATAATGAAAATTGGACCGGTGTTGGATATACGATCTGCTGGGTTCAGATAAGTACTTCAAATTCCTATAATGATCCTCCTTCTACCCCATGTTGACTTCCAGCACAATTCATTATCGGCTACCACATCTTTCTGCACTGCGGCACCACGTCATCATCCTCACCTTCTACTATACATCTTTTGCTGATGGAACTGAAACTAGTTCCTCCTGTCTGAGGAGCTCCAGTAAATATCATGCAGACTTTTTGTCATTGACTCCTAAACGGTGATCCGTCCCTAATTTTTCACCTTGACACCCCCCCTCCCCCTCGCTCAGGTTCAGACAAGGACATTTGCCAGTTACGGCGACCCCCCTCACCTTGGTCCAGGACGTGACCATACGAGTCAAGTTCAAAGGGTTTCTGGACTGGCATGATAGTGTAGTGCACTGAGTTTTAGGTTGCCACTACAGTTATAAGGTTTCTTTTTGTTTAGGGGTAAAACTATCCCCATCCTTCTCCCTAGTTTCGGAAGAGAGATGTGGCATAGTAGGAAAGGCACATTGTGCTTGGGTTTGTTTAAAAATGTTCTAAAGGTTTCATTCTTTTTTTTCTTTTTTGGTGCACGATATTGGATAAATCTAAATGCTGCTAATACATGGTGTGCTGTGTCAAGGATTTTGCTGTTCATGGTTCGCTCTCCCATTCATCCTAGTTGGTTCTCACCTTTTAATGTAGATGGCTAATCCCCGTGCTGATTCCTTTACGGTCCTTTCCTGGAATGTCAGGGGCCTTAGATCAAAATTCAAGCGAGCTCTCCTTTTCCAGTACCTAAAGTCCCACTCCCCCCAGCTCATTCTTCTTCAAGAGACCCATCTAATGGGCAGCAAAATCCTGACATTGAAAAAAACGTGGATACAGAGGGCTATACATGCCACATACTCTACGTATGCAAGAGGGGTGTTGATTCTTATAGACAAGAACTTCCCATGTGTGATTGAAGAGGTGTGCACGGACCCACAGGGTAAATTTGTTATTGTTGTATTTACACTTTGGTCTCACAGGTATATTGTCATTAATATGTATATCCTTCCGCCTTTCTCACCTGTAATATTATATGCGGTTATGGAAAAGATTGCACCCTTTTGCCCTGGGAAAATTTTAATTATGGGAGACTTTAATGCTATCATGTCCCCGGATCTAGATAGACCTGCCCCACCAAAGCATCATTGCACAGATCTCTCTGGTTGGGCTCAGGCAGTAGCCCTAGAAGAGATTTGGAGGTGGAAGCACCCTACAACCAGAGTCTATTCGTGTTTCTCAGCATCCCACAAAACTGCATCACGTATAGACCTGGCCTTTTCTAATCCCCCATTGTTGGCGGATGTGCTGGAGGCATCTTATTTGCCAAGTGGATTGTCTGATCACAGCCCATTGGTGGTGAAGCTTCACTCTCCTGCATCCCGGAGTGCTGCACTGTGCAGATTGGGGGCTCATTGGGTCTCCCATCCGGACCTAACTGAAATGATACCCCCCCTGTTAGCTGATTTCTGGGAGCGGAACACTGGGTCCTCCTCCCCTGAAATCACTTGGGATGCGTTTAAAGCATATATGAGGGGACAATATATCTCATTTATTGCCCATATTAAAAAGAAACAATTAAAGGAGACCCAACTATTACAACAATCGGTGACAAATCATACTTCTACTTACAGCTCAGACCCCACACCATTTCATTTTGACTCACTTATGGCAGCTCAGAGAGAACTGAATCTTCACTTGACAGAGGTTACACGACTTGAAACTCATAGGGGCAGACAAAGAACTTTTGAACAGGGTGACAAAAATGGTCGCCTGCTGGCCCTATTGGCGCAGAATGACCAACCACTCACGCTTGTCTCCACTCTGCAGACTGCTGATGGGGACATGGTGACTTCACCCTCTGAGGTTTTGCAAACGTTTACTGCTTTTTACGAAAAGTTGTATACCTCCACTTTGCCCTCTGACTTTCAGCCTGGGCAGCTGCTGGACCGGTTAGACCATTTACAGCCCTAGAAGTTCTAAACGCCATCCAATCCTTCCCCACTGGTAAGGCACCGGGGTCGGATGGCCTTGCAATTGACTTTTAGAAGGCGCATGGAGACCTCCTGGCACCCCTGTTGGCCCAGCTATATAATATATGCCTGAAGGATGGCAAACTGCCCAACTCAATGTATCTTGCATATCTGACTTTAATACACAAACCCTCTAAAGACCCAACCTCCTGCGCCTCGTACCGGCCAATTGCATTGCTAAATAACGACTTTAAAATTTTGACCAAACTACTTGCTCTACGACTATATCCCCTACTGCCTTCAGTCATTGATTCGGACCAAACTGGCTTTATGCCCCGTAGATCCACTGATGTCAACCTCAGAAGGTTATATACCAACATACATGCCCAACACCACAACACGGGTTCGAGAACTATAGCCTCACTTGACATAGAAAAGGCTTTTGACACCGTAGAGTGGCCTTTTCTTTGGGAAACATTGCGTAGAATGGGGTTCCCCTTGTTGTTTATTCAATGGCTCCAGGTATTGTACAAATGCCCCACTTCATCAGTAAGACTGGGGGGTGGACTATCGACCCCTTTTAGGCTCACCAGAGGAACCCGGCAGGGCTGTCCTCTCTCTCCAGCTTTATTTGCCTTAGCTATTGAACCAGTGGCGGAGGCGCTCCGTACGTCCCCGCATATTAAAGGTCTCCGTATTGGCTTACTGGAGCAGAGGCTGGCCCTGTACGCGGATGACATGCTACTGTTCCTCAATGATGCTGGCCCGTCCTTACAGGGTGTTCTGAACGTGTTAGACACTTTCGCAGGAGTCATCGGACTAAAGGTCAACTGGTCCAAATATATACTTTTTCCGATAGACCAGGCGGCCAAAACTACTTCCCCCCCAGACTGTTCACTAAAATGGGTGGAAACTTTTAAGTACCTGGGGGTTCATATATCCACACAAGCATCAGACTTCATCTCACTTAACCTTACCCCTATACTCTTGGACACTAAGACAAAACTTAAAACATGGAGTAATTTACCTCTGTCAGTCTGGGGACGAGTAAATCTCCTTAAAATGAAAATTATCCCCAAATTCACGTATTTGTTCTGCCACTCCCCTCAGTGGATACCTAAGTCGTTTTTTAATACAATGAATCAATTGTTCTCATCCTTTATCTGGGACTCCTCGCCACCCAGGTATCGGCTGTCGACTTTGATGCGGCCGACAACGCAGGGTGGTATGGCATTTCCTGATTGCTACAAATATTTTCTAGCTACCCAACTGGTGACAGTGGCCTGGTGGCTGCACCCTGACAAAACTTACGAGATCTCTCTTAACACCCCGATCTGGCTGAACCCTACTTTGCCACACATTTACAAACTTCCAGACCTCTTTGCATGGACTAAGTATGGTATAAAAATTATTTCCCACATAGTGTCACGAATGTCATTATCTCCCCTTTCACACCTTTCTTCTATGTATAACATACCTCATCATTACCAATTTCACTATCTCCAATCGTTGTCCAGTCAGGACTGGAGAAGACACTTAGAACTAAATATGCAGAGAAACCTACCTCACAGCTATATGAGCATTTGGTCTATGTGTCTCTCCCACCTCTAGATAAGCTCTGGTCTCGCTGGCAGCTTGACATACCCTCGTTGGACAATGATGATTGGGATGATGTTTGGGATTTCCCTTTCCGCTCCTTAGTTTCTATGCGGGATCGGCTGATCCAATTTAAAATAGTGCATAGAGCGTACTTTACTCCACATAGACTCCATAAAATGAACCCTACATGTCCATCGGAGTGTTGGAGATGTGGAATCTCCCCAGGAGATTTCTCTCATATTTTCTGGCATTGCCCTAAAATTCAGCAATATTGGAGTGAGGTACTTGACACGGTAAATAGAGTCGCATCAACTACACTACCACATGCCATGGAAGTCTGTCTATTGGGGTTAATTGAAACACTTGTACCAACAATGGCAAAACGCACACTGGTCGGGTTATTGCTATTCTATGCCCGGAAAAACATTGCCATACAATGGAAGAAGCCCACCCCCCTTCATTGACACAATGGAAAAGTCTGGTCAATAATAACCTTCCTTTATATAAAGACACATACTTCAATAGAGGATGCCCGATGAAGTACGATAGAGACTGGCGTACATGGTTAGAGGATGTGGAAACAGCTGGTTGAGTCTTCAAATAATATGATGGGGGTTGCGGGGGGGGGGGGGAGTAGTGAGAATTTATTGGCTACGATTGGGAGAGAGGACTTGACGTCTCAAGTGACCTCTAAATAGATACAAGAAGAAGCGAGCCATAGGTTAACTCATCATAAGATAAATAACACAAATTATAATATCTTGCCATGTGATATGTAGGATACTTTGCATAGGCACCACAGTTTTTCTTTTTCTTTACGTTTTTAAGTTGTATATGTATTGTTTGTCTTGAAAATGCAATAAATTTTTTTTATAAAAAATAAAATATGCACTTTCCAGGTGTCAATTATCTTTCAATCACATATTATTTAGTAGTAAAAAGTACTTAGTTTGCAGCTTCTAAATTTAAATACCGGACCCTAAATGTTAACCACTCCGTGCTGGTTGCTTTAGCAATATTGCTCAAACAAGCCAAACAGCACCAAGCAACCTCCTCTTCCCAAAACTCATAAAAAATAAACTATGATCGTACACAATGATAAAAACACTCATTTAAAATTGTGCATATTCATTAAAATCAATATTTAAAATAAATTACTATTAGAAATATACCTTCGCACTTTATCTCCATAAAAGACAACTATGGGTGGCTGGAATTAAATGATCCTAACTAATTTTAACTATTTGGACTATAGTGTTCATGAGTGGGTGGTTTCTCGTTCATATCTTCCAGACGTTGTATTTTCGTCTAGTTGTATGTCATATCCACCCTACCCTGCATATAATATACCATATAGCATATATTATGAGGTGCAGAGTCCACTGGGGCTTACTCCCACTGGTCCTTAGTTGGTGTCTATATATAATCTGGGGTGCAGGCCGAGCAGTGGTGGACATCGCTAACGAGTGACGTGCAGAGGGACGAGCGTTGCGGTGTAGCCTACCTAGGAAGAGACCGGGTCTAGCAGTTGGGCGAACGAGGAGTGGGTGAGAGAATCACACTAGACGCCTGCTTATCTCGGGTCCGCCGTGACCGCATACCCTCAGGAGGTTTTACAAGTTGCTGTGTTGTATACTGTTCATACAGTGTGCTGTGGAGGTTGCTGTACAAGTTTTATATTTTTATAGTGTGAGTTTAACCATTGGAGATTTGTTTGAAGTGTGTGTTAATAAACTGGTTTTACGTTATCACACCATTTGGAGCATTTTTTCTCATTTCACATATGGAACGTATTTTGCACGTGTACTTGGATGGAGAAATTGTTAGTTGAATCCCGGTGATTTAGAATCATTAAGCTTTACAGCCTTATACGCAAGTGGGGGCAATTGGAGCTGGTGAGTGAGTTTTTTATTGGGAGTGGGCTCACCAAACACTCGAGTATGGTGGAAGTTTTTGAAAGAAGATTCTACACATGGTGTTTTGAGGACTTTTTGGCACGAATTTAAATGAACTTTTGTTTCTGTCACTGGATCACAATTTTTATATACGCCAAAGTATATACAATAACTTTACATCTTCATCCTCTATGTATTTTTTGTATTTTTTTGCAGTACTGGCACTGTGCTATAACTTGTAATTTTGTTCACTTGGTGTTCACCATATTTTTACATATGTAATTTTTGTTATGATGATGTACACTTTAATAGGTGTTCACTAGTAGAGTAATTAGTCACTGTAAGGGTGAAATTTATTTTTAGGAAGCGCCACTTTTTTATTTTTCACGTGTGATTCACATACATTAGACACGTTATAGATAAAAATTATATGGTATAATATGTTTATACAGTATCTCACAAAAGTGAGTACACTCCTCACATATGTGTAAATATTTTATTATGATGTAGCACCCTGGGGTTTAGTCAGGGAGCTCCTCACAAATTTACTTGCCAAGAGTAGTTATCTTAGTCGATTGATAGAGATCTATTAATTTTTCCCTAAGTTTGGCCTTCTTGTACTTTTCTTTTCCACCACTAGGTGGCCGGGTACTTGGTGGTATTAGATATGAGAAGGGCAACCCAAGGTCAGGCTATGATAGGGATGCACCGATGTCACTTTTTTGACACCGAGTACGAGTACCGATACTTGACATCATGTACTCGCCGATACCAATTACTGATACCTGATTTTGGTCATGTGACCATTTTTTTAAAAAAATAATGAAAAATAACACATTTTCACCATACTATAAGGAATTGAAACGCAGTCAAAAGATTAGAAAGAAAACATGTTTATTTGCTGGTCACAAAGCTGTTAAAGCGCAAATTGCACAGAACATGTTATATAAAAAATAATGTCAATGTCATCAATGACATGTACATTGCAAGTTCACAACGTTTAGGCATGAGGAGAAGCAAGAACAGTACAGTACCTCAACTCACAACACAAGACATTATTTATAAAATTTCAAAAACCAAAAAAAACATAACATGTGTTTGTCTCCAGTTCAACTTACACATGTGTAAGAGAAACACCTTTTACAGACAGAACATTCCAGGATGGCAAGGATGTGTGTTAGGTTGGCATGTAGGCTGCAGTAAGGCTTCATGCACAGCTCAAAGCAGCTGCTTCTCCAGGTGTTTTAGCTCTTTTGAGCTTTTTTTTTCTATACCCGTTACCTCTTCCCCTCCATGTTAGCCTATGTGTTCATTCATGGCCATTGGCCAAGGAACACTATGCGGTTTCAGAAGTTTAGTGGCAGGACAGCTTAAAGGCAGCAGGCCAAAAAAATCCAAAGAAATTGGAAATGGAAATCTTTGGATTTTTTTCTGCCTGTAAACTTTCCTACCACTAAACTCCTGAAACTAGTATGCAATGGGCTGACATGGAGGACATGGAGAGGTGTTAACAGGCAGGAAAAAAACTTAAACTCCTTGAGGAGCAGATGCTTTTAGCTGCATTGTACAGGCATTATGCCTTGAAAATGAAAAGCTCAAATGTCACACAGAACATGAAATATCATCATTGTTGATGAGGCCACGTATTAAAACAAACATCACAAGTTCATGTCATCACATTAACCAACCCAAGTGCAATACAGTTAAATAATGTTAGGCCTGAGGAGGAGCAACTGAACAGTACCTCAAAACTAACATTATTTTGTAAACATTTTTTAAATAATAAAAAAAAGTGCTAGCTTCTAGTTCAACTTCTTATGAAACTCATGAACAAAACATTTTTCACAGACCAAAATAAGAGCCCTTGCACACTGGGGCGGGGGGCGGCGTCGGCGGTAAAACGCCGCTATTATTAGCGGCGTTTTACCGTCGGTATTCGGCCGCTAGCGGGGCGGTTTTACCCCCCGTTAGCGGCCGAGAAAGGGTTAAATACCACCGCAAAGCGCCTCTGCAGAGGCGCTTTGCCGGCGGTATAGCTGCGCCGTCCCATTGATTTCAATGGGCAGGAGCGGTAAAGGAGTGGTATACACACCGCTCCTTCACCGCTCCGAAGATGCGGCTAGCAGGACTTTTTTTACCGTCCTGCCAGCGCATCGCTCCAGTGTGCAAGCCCTCGGGCTTTCACACTGGAATGACAGTAGCGGCACTTTCGGGGCAGTTTGCAGGCGCTATTATTAGCGCAATAGCGCCTGCAAACCGCCCCAGTGTGCAAGGGCTCTTAGGGTCATTCCAGGATGGCAAGGCAAAGGAGCCAAGGACTTAGCAGCAGTAAGGCCACATGCACAATAAAGCTCAAAGTAGCTGCTCCTACAGGCATTTGAGCTCCCTGTTTTTGAGCCTTTCGTTTGCCTGTAGTGTTAACTCTATGCCGCTCCATATTAGGCTATGTGTCCCCCATGCATTGCACGTTCAATCACCTATAGTGTGCAATGTGCACACCATAGGTGATTCACTTTTTCACTTAGGGAAAAAGGTTGTGGCATGGAGTTAAAAAGGCATATTTTATTTTTTTTTAAAGGCCAACATGGAGGGGAGTTAACAGGCAGGGGAAACGCAAAAAAAAAAAACGCAAAAAAAAAAAAGGTGGAGCAGTTGCTTTGAGCTGCAGCGTGCAACTGTGCATGATGCCTTACAGTTGGACAGTAACAGGCGGTAGATTACTTTTCCAATTCAAACGCAAATGACAAGTTTTTTTTACGAAACAGAAGAATCTCTGAATGTTCAGTTAGAAGTTGGTGCCACCTTATCAGTGCAGCCTCAATAGTGCCCCCTATCAGTGCAGCCTCATCAGTACCTCTAACAGTGCAGCCTATCAGTGCCCATCAGTGCCTCCTATCAGTGCCTTCTATCAGTGCAGCCTCATCAGTACAGCCTCAATAGTGTTACCTATCAGTGCCTCCTATCAGTGCCTTCTATCAGTGCAGCCTCATCAGTGCAGCCTATCAGTACCGCCTCATCAGTACAGCCTCAATAGTGATCCCTATCAGTGCAGCCTCATCAGTGCCCCTATCAGTGCAGCCTCATCAGTGCAGCCTGTTACGGAAGTACATCGCACTCTGCTTGAGTGCTTCCATCAGTATACAGCCTCCTCCAGTCTGAACATCAGATATCAGATATTACAGCCACATATTGTAACTAAAAACCAGGCAAGACTAGCTCAGTTACACAGCTTGAACATATAATTATTTATTGGACAAACTTAACCATATAAGCCGCGGACCATTTGGCTGCCCAAAGACCAGAGCACTTTTTGCGATTCGGCACTGCATCGCTTTAACTGACAATTGCGCGGTCGTGCAGCGTGGCTCCCAAACAAAATCAAAACAAAAACAAATAGAGCTTTCTTTTGGTGATATTTGATCACCTCTGCGGTTTTTATTTTTTGCGCTATAAACAAAAAAAAATAGTGACAATTTTGAATAAAACGCATTATTTTTTACTTTTTGCTATAATAAATATCCCCAAAAAATATATAATAAAAACATTTTTTTTCCCTCAGTTTAGGCCGATACGTATTCTTCTACATATTTTTGGTAAAAAAAAAAAAATCGCAATAAGCGTTTATTGATTGGTTTGCGCAAAAGTTATAGCGTCAACAAAATAGGGCATAGTTTTATGGCATTTTTGTTAATAATTTTTTTTTTTTACTAGTAATGGCTGCGATCAACGATTTTTATCATGACTGCGACATTATGGCGGACACGTCGGACACTTTTAGCGCTATTTTCGGACCATTCACATTTATACAGCGATCAGTGCGATTAAAAATGCATTGATTACTGTGTAAATGTGACTGGCAGTGAAGGGGTTAACCACTAGGGGGCGCTGCAGGGGTTAAGTGTGTCCTAGGGAGTGATTCTAACTGTGGGGGGGAGGGGCTACGTGTGACACGACACTGATCACTGCTCCCGATTACAGGGAGCGGTGATCAGTGTCAGTGTCACTAGGCAGAACGGGGAAATGCTTGTTTACATCAGCATTTCCCCATTCTTCCTCTCCGTGAGACGATCGCGGGTATCCCCGCGGACATGGAGTCCACGGGACCCGCGATCACACTCACGGAGGCCACGGCGGGCGCGCGCCCGCAAACCGCTTCTTAAAGGGCAACATACAGGTATGTTAATCTGCCTGTACGTGCCCTTCTGCCGACGTATATCGGCGTGAGCCGGTCGGCAAACGGTTAATCAAATGTATACACCAGGAGGACATTTCCCCGCCCCCTTCTGATCATATTACCCTAACAAACTGTAACCAGAAACAGAATTAACATAGCTAATTAACCACTTGCCGACCGCCTCATGCAGATATACTGCGGCAGAATGGCACGGGCAGGCAAAGTAACGTATGGGTACCCGAGGCGGTTGGCATCTGTCCCCAAGCGATCAGCGGTGAGGGGGAGGCCATCCATTCGTGGCCACCCCCTCGCGATCGCTCCCAGCCAATGACATTCTGCCTCTGAAATGTAAACAGCGGCAGAGGAAGTGATGTTATCTCTACTCGAGTCGGTCTTTTCTCCGTGTTGGCGCCGAGGAGAGAAGACATCAAGTAAGTGCACCAAACACCACACTAACAGTAGAACACTCTAGGCACACATTTCACCCCCCATCACCCCCCGATCACCCCCATGTACCCCCTGTCATAGTGACACCAATAGCAGGTTTTTTTTTCTGATTATTGCATTGGTGTCAGTTTGTGACAGTTATAAGAGGTAGGGCAGTTAGGGTTAGCCCCCTTTAGGTCTAGGATACCTACCTAACCCCCCCTAATAAAGGTTAACCCCTTGATCACCCCCGTCGCCAGTGTCACTAAGCGATCGTTTTTCTGATCGCTGTATCAGTGTCACAGGTGACGCTAGTTAGGGAGGTAAGTATATAGGTTCGCCGTCAGCTTTTTATAGCGTCAGGGACCCTCATATACTACCTAATAAAGGTTTTAACCCCCTGATTGCCCCCTAGTTAACCCTTTCACCAGTGATCACCGTATAAGTGTTACGGGTGACGCTGGTTAGTTAGTTTATTTTTTATAGTTTCAGGGCACCCGCCGTTTACTACCTAATAAAGGTTTAACCCCCTGATCGCCCGGCGGTGATATAAGTTAGGTTTGAGGGTCAGATAGGGTCTGCGTCGCCCCAGGCAGTGTCAGGTTAGCGCCAGTACCGCTAACACCCACGCACGCACCATACACCTCCCTTAGTGGTATAGTATCTGAACAGATCACTATCTGATCTGATCAGATCTATACTAGCGTCCCCAGCAGTTTAGGGTTTCCCAAAAACGCAGTGTTAGCGGGAATAGCCCAAATACCTGCTAGCACCTGCGTTTTGCCCCTCGGCCCGGCCCAGCCCAGCCCACCCAAGTGCAGTATTGATCGATCACTGTCACTTACAAAACACTAAACACACATAACTGCAGCGTTCGCAGAGTCAGGCCTGATCCCTGCGATCGCTAACAGTTTTTTGGTAGCGTTTTGATACAGTTGCTAACAGTCAGGAGCTAGTCTCACTAGTGTACCACTAAATTTAGAGCCCAAAATGGCAAATCGAAGGTGCACTAGTGAAGAGGCCTACACGTTTCTGAGCATGACAGATAGTGAAGAGGAAGTCACTCATCTGTCAGATTCAGGCTCAGAATACGATCCTGTAGACGACAGCGGCTCCATGACAGATAGCTCTGACGACGGAGTTGTGGTCCCTGCCAAGGTCAGGCGTACCAGACCCCGATCTTTTTCTGCTGTTGTTGAGGTGCAAGAATAGCAGGTCCCTCGTATGGAGCAGAGCAGTACTAGCGCCGCTATTCCTTCTAGTGAACTGGCAAGCACCAGCGGCCTAGTACACCCTGGTCGTACATCCAGCACTGCAGTAACACTTGGTGACGTGGCGAGTCCCAGTGCAGTTCAAGCTGGTGAGGTGGCAAGCACAAGTAGTGTCCCGCTGCCACCAAGTAGAAGATGAACACAGGCCCGTCGTGCCCATAGTGCCCTTCCTGCTGCATTCGCCAATCCTAATTGGAAACCCACCACTTCTGCAGCACCCGTACTTCCCCCATTCACTGGCCAACCCGGCATTCAGGTGGAAACAGTTGATTTTACGTCACTTGATTTTTATTCGCTGTTTTTCACCGAAGATCTCTATAGATGTATTGTGGATCAAAGCATTTTGTATGCTGGTCAACACATCGCCACTATTCCCCACTCCTCCCTTGCCAGAGATTGGAAACCAATTACGGTTTCCGAATTTAAGATATTTCTGGGCCTTTCCCTCAACATGGGCATAACTAAAAAGAGTGAGTTGCGGTCATATTGCTCCACTGACCCAATTCACCATATGCCCTTGTTCTCTGCCTCCATGACCAGGGCACAATACGAGCAGATTTTGCGGTTCATGCACTTCAACAACAATGAACTCTGTCGTCCTCGTGAAGACCCTGGATACGATCGGCTCTACAAAATTTGGCCCCTCGTAAACCACTTCAACCAACGTTTTGCAGACTTGTTTACTCCCCATCAAGTTGTCTGCGTTGATGAGTCCCTGATTAAGTTTTCTGGCCGCTTGTCATTCAAACAGTACCTTCCCAGCAAGCGTGCCAGATACAGGGTCAAGATGTATAAGCTCTGTGACAGGGCCACAGGCTATACATGTAGTTTTATGGTTTACGAGGGCAAAGATAGTCACGTAAAGCCGACAAACTGCCCTGATTACATAGGAAGCGCTGGCAAGATTGTGTGGGACTTGGTGTCACCCTTATTCGGAAAGGGGTACCACTTGTACGTGGACAATTATTACACGAGCGTGCCACTTTTTAGTCACCTTTTTGATCATCAGATTGGAGCATGTGGCACCGTGCGACCTAATCGGCGTGGCTTTCCCCAGCAGCTTGTAGATTCCCGTCTTAGGCTGGGGGAGAGAGCCTGCTTCAAGTGTAATAACTTGCTTGCTATGAAGTGGAGGGATAATAAGAATGTTTTCGCCCTTACTTCCCTTCATGCAGACACGACGGTCCAAATTCCTACGACGACTGGTGTTGTGGAGAAACCCCTCTGTGTCCACGAATATAACCTTAACATGGGAGGGGTGGACCTCAACGACCAGTTGTTGGCGCCGTACCTAGTTGCCCGTAAGGCCAGACACTGGTACAAAAAAGTGTCTGTTTATTTCAATTGGCTTTGCTGAACGCTCATGTGCTATACAGAGCTTCAGGACGGACTGGATCCTTCCTTAAATTCCAGGAAGAGATCGCCAGAGCCCTTCTGTTTCCAGACGGTGCTCCACCTCACCTTCCCCAACCAGATGCAGTAAGCCGGCTGCATGGGAGGCATTTTCCTTATGTCCTCCCGAGTACCCCTACCCAACGAGCCCCCCAAAGAAAATGTCTGCAGAAAGCGCGGATATAGGCGTGACACCCACTATTATTGTCCCTCCTGTCCTGACAATCCTGGTCTTTGCATTGGTGAATGTTTTGAACGCTACCATTCACTAGTTGAGCATTAGCGCAGGGTACAGCACTGCACAGACTAGGCACACTAACACAGGGTCTCCCAAGATGCCATTGCATTTTGAGAGGCCCAAACCTGGTACCAGTTACAAAAGTTATAGTTACAAAAAAAGTGTAAAAATAAAAAAAAAAAGTAAAAAAAATAAAAACACAAAAATATATAAAATAAAAATTTTATTTTATTGTTCTGCTCTTTTTTTACTGTATTCTATTCTGAAATGTTTTATTGTTATTATGTTTTACCATGTTTGCTTTTCAGATATGCAATTTTTTTATACTTTACTGTTTACTGTGTTTTATTGTTAACCTTTTTTTGTTTTCAGGTACATAATTCAGCTGCAGCGCAGATTTATCCATCTTGACAGCAACAGCGTTGCTCCAGCGCTGTCGGAGGTGATTTCACCACCACAGTTACATACTTCAGCATGGGGGCAGCAGAGGGCGGAGGAGCGATTTGCTCCTACCTTATGCGGGAGGATGCCCCAATGCTTTAGCATATATATATTTTAGGCACAGGTTGCGTTAAATGTTTCATTTTTTACTATGTTTTTTTGTATTTGCTTTGCAGGAATGGTAAGTCTTATGCCCCGTACACACGGTCGGATTTTCCGATGGAAAATGTCCGATCGGAGCGTGTTGTCGGAAATTCCGACCGTGTGTGGGCTCCATCGGACATTTTCCATCGGATTTTCCGACACACAAAGTTGGAGAGCAGGAGATAAAATTTTCCGACAACAAAATCCGTTGTCGGAAATTCCGATCGTGTGTACACAAATCCGACGGACAAAGTGCCACGCATGCTCAGAATAAATAAAGAGATGAAAGCTATTGGCCACTGCCCCGTTTATAGTCCCGACGTACGTGTTTTACGTCACCGCGTTCAAAACGATCGGATTTTCCGACAACTTTGTGTGACCGTGTGTATGCAAGACAAGTTTGAGCCAACATCCGTCGGAAAAAATCCTAGGATTTTGTTGTCGGAATGTCCGAACAAAGTCCGACCGTGTGTACGGGGCATTACTCTTATACTGTAATGTTACTTTGTTTTATTGTTAACAATCATTTGCTTAGCAGGTACGCCATTCAGTTGCAGCGCGGATTTATTTATCTTGACAGCAACAGCGTTTGCTCCCACGATACATAAAGCTGTGACTCCAGCGCTGTCGGAGGTGATTTCACCACCACAGTTAAAAAAAGAGCATATATGCCAAAGCATGGGGGCAGCAGGGGCGGGGGAGCGATTTTCTCCTACCTTTTGGGGCGGATGCCCCCATGCTTCGGCATATATAAACGGTGCATGTATGCCCATCATTAGAAATGGGTGGATGAAGGGAGGTATTCTAATGGTGGGCATACCCACCGATCATCCTCTTTTTTTCGCTTAGCCCACAGGCTGCATGAAAAAAAAGTTTACAATATATGCCCAACAAGGACCAGCAACGTACTGGTATGTTGCTGGACTTTGAGTGGTTTACCAGAATGATGCCTGCAGGTTTAGGTATCATCTTGGTATCATTCTTTTCAGCCAGCAGTCGGCTTTCAAGTAAAAGCAATCCTAGTGGCTAATTAGCCTCTAGACTGCTTTTACAAGCAGTGGGAAGGAATGCCCCCCCCCCACCGTCTTCCATGTTTTTCTCTGGCTCTCCTGTCCCAACAGGGAACCTGAGAATGCAGCAGGTGATTCAGCCAGCTGACCATAGAGCTGATCAGAGACCAGAATGGCTCCAAACATCTCTATGGCCTAAGAAACCAGAAGCTACGAGCATTTCATGACTTAGATTTCGCCAGATGTAAACAGCGCCATTGGGAAATTGGGAAAGCATTTTATCACACCGATCTTGGTATGGTCAGATGCTTTGAGGGCAGAGGAGAGATCTAGGGTCTAGTAGACCCCATTTTTTTCAAAAAAGAGTACCTGTCACTACCTATTGCTATCATAGGGGATATTTACATTCCCTAACAATAAAAATGATTTTAAAAAAAATGAAAGGAACAGTTTAAAAATAAGATAAAAAAGAAAAAAAAATAAAGAAAAAAAATAAAGAAAAAAGTACCCCTGTCCCCCCCTGCTCTCGCGCAAAGGCGAACGCAAGCGTCGGTCTGGCGTCAAATGTAAACAGCAATTGCACCATGCATGTGAGGTATCACCGCGAAGGTCAGATCGAGGGCAGTAATTTTAGCAGTAGACCTCCTCTGTAAATCTAAAGTGGTAACCTGTAAAGGCTTTTAAAGGCTTTTAAAAATGTATTTAGTTTGTCGCCACTGCACGTTTGTGCGCAATTTTAAAGCATGTCATGTTTGGTATCCATGTACTCGGCCTAAGATCATCTTTTTTATCTCATCAAACATTTGGGCAATATAGTTTGTTTTAGTGCATTAAAATTTTAAAAAGTGTGTTTTTTCCCAAAAAAATGCGTTTGAAAAATCGCTGCGCAAATACCGTGTGAAAAAAAAAAATGAAACACCCACCATTTTAATCTGTAGGGCATTTGCTTTAAAACATATATGTTTGGGGGTTCAAAGTAATTTTCTTGCAAAAAAAAAAAAAAAATTTTCATGTAAACAAAAAGTGTCAGAAAGGGCTTTGTCTTCAAGTGGTTAGAAGAGTGGGTGATGTGTGACATAAGCTTCTGTTGTGCATAAAATGCCAGGACAGTTCTAACCCCCCCCCCCAAATGACCCCATTTTGGAAAGTAGACACCCCAAGCTATTTGCTGAGAGGCATGTCGAGTCCATGGAATATTTTATATTCTGACACAAGTTGCGGGAAAAAGACAAAAATTTTTTTTTTTGCACAAAGTTGTCACTAAATGATATATTGCTCAAACATGCCATGGGAATATGTGAAATTACACCCCAAAATACATTCTGTTGTTTCTCCTGAGTACGGGGATACCACATGTGTGAGACTTTTAGGGAGCCTAGCCGCGTACGGGACCCCGAAAATCAAGCACCGCCTTCAGGCTTTCTAAGGGCGTAAATTTTTGATTTCACTCTTCACTGCCTATCACAGTTTCGGAGGCCGTGGAATGCCCAGGTGGCACAAACCCCCCCAAATGACCCTATTTAGGAAAGTAGACACCCCAAGCTATTTGCTAAGAGGTATAGTGAGTATTTTGCAGACCTCACTTTTTGTCACAAAGTTTTGAAAAAAGAAAAAAAACATTTTTTTCTTGTCTTTCTTCATTTTCAAAAACAAATGAGAGCTGCAAAATACTCACCATGCCTCTCAGCAAATAGCTTGGGCTGTCTACTTTCCAAAATGGGGTCATTTGGGGGGGGGGGGGTTGTGCTATCTTGGCATTTTATGGCCTTCAAAACTGTGATAGGTAGTGAGGAGTGAATCAAAAATTTACGCCCTTCGAAATCCTGAAGGCAGTGATTGGTTTTTGGGGCCCCATATGCAGCTAGGCACCCAAAAAGTCCCACACATGTGGTATCCCCGTACTCAGGAGAAGCAGCTAAATGTATTTTGGGGTGCAATTCCACATATGCCCATGGCCTGTGTGAGCAATATATCATTTAGTGACAACTTTGTGCAAAAAAAAAACAGTTTGTCATTTTCCTACAACTTGTGTCAAAATATAAAATATTCCATGGACTCAACATGCTTCTCAGCAAATAGCTTGGGGTGTCTACTTTCCAAAATGGGGTCATTTGGGGGGGGGGGTTTGTGCCATCTTGGCATTTTATGGCCTTCAAAACTGTGATAGGTAGTGAGGAGTGAAATCAAAATTTACGCCCTTAGGAATCCTAAAGGCGGTGCTTGGTTTTCGGGGCCCCGTATGTGGCTAGGCTCCCAAAAAGACCCACACATGTGGTATCCCCATACTCAGGAGAAGCAGCTAAATGTATTTTGGGGTGCAATTTTACATATGCCCATGGCCTGTGTGAGCAATATATCATTTAGTGACAACTTTTTGTAAATTATTTTTTTTTTTTGTCATTATTCAATCACTTGGGACAAAAAAAATAATATTCAATGGGCTCAACATGCCTCTCAGCAATTTCCTTGGGGTGTCTACTTTCCAAAATGGGGTCATTTGGGGGTGGTTTGTACTGCGCTGCCATTTTAGCACCTCAAGAAATGACATATGCAGTCATAAACTAAAAGCTGTGTAAATTCCAGAAAATGTACCCTAGTTTGTAGACGCTATAACTTTTGCGCAAACCAATAAATATACGCTTATTGACTTTTTTTTACCAAAGACATGTGGCCGAATACATTTTGGCCTAAATGTATGACTAAAATTGAGTTTATTAGATTTTTTTTATAACAAAAAGTAGAAAATATCATTTTTTTTCAACATTTTCGTTCTTTTTCCATTTATAGCGCAAAAAATAAAAACCTCAGAGGATATCAAATACCATTAAAAGAAATCTCTATTTGTGGGAAGAAAAGGATGCAAATTTTGTTTGGGTACAGCATTGCATGACCGCGCAATTAGCAGTTAAAGCGACGCAGTGCCAAATTGTAAAAAGTTCTCTGGTCAGGAAGGGGGTAAATCCTTCCGGGGCTGAAGTGGTTAACTAATCACTTAAACCTAAGTGACTCAGAGGTATGACCTTTCAGGGCAGACTTGCCATCTTTTAGATCAGAAGATACAACACACATTATCATAAACATAAACACAGGACACCTTCACATAATAGCAGGAGCCCCTAGTAGCAGACGGACGGTCTCCTACTTTGTACAGAGGCCAATGTGATCAGCTCTTTCAATTAACATGTATAGTTCAGAATCAAATAAACCAGAAATAGTCTTTGTATATTTCCTGGGAGATATGGTGGAATAAATATTACTGTTTCATTCTTAGAGAAAAACACATGAATGTGAGTGATATATATTGCTGCCACCCCAAGCGGGTTATAATATGGAAAAGTCTAGCCCAGCAGGGTTTTTCCGCAACAGAAATCAGAGAATTGAATAGTTTAAAAAGATTTTATTAGAAATAGTGAACAACAAGTCATGAACACACATAAACACTTAAAATATGAGCTCCGGTCAGAGATATGCGTGAATATTTAATTTCTACAGTATTACAATCATGCAACAATGTTTTATCAGTATTAAAAAATGCAGGAGAATTTTCCGTGTGCATCCTTCTTTGGTAAATATGTTGTCTTTGTAATTTGCTCCTATGTGTGTAGGAGCAATTT
Organism: Lithobates septentrionalis; assembly: GCA_037952835.1. NCBI lineage: Eukaryota > Metazoa > Chordata > Amphibia > Anura > Ranidae > Lithobates > Lithobates septentrionalis. Next base: position 640,802 of record JBBDGP010002387.1, read on the forward strand.
TACATTATTAAAGTTTACATTGTTAATATATGGATAATGACTGTATATATGTCTTTTGACAGCAAATTAGTCCCTGAGGAAGACTTTGACCACGCATGTTGAAACATGTTGGAAATTAGCATTTTTTTAAACTGATAAAACATTGTTGCATGATTGTAATACTGTAAAATTGAATATTCATGAATATCTCTGACCGGAGCTCATATTTTAAGTGTTTATGTGTGTTCATGACTTGTTCACTATTTCTAATAAAATATTTTTTAACTATTCAATTTTCTGATTTCTGCTGTGGGAAAACACCGCTGGGGGAGACTTTTCCATGTTATTACTGTTTCATTTTAAATAATTCAAGCCACATTTTCTTGGTCACCCTGTGCCCCTAATAGACACAGGGTGTCTTAGATAAAGGAGGTGCATGGGGAGCTGAAACAAGGGTTTCCCAACCTCACCAAGGGATTCTGGGTTCCACCAGCCCCCTTACACTTGCATCACACAGCCTATCAGTGCCCATCAGTTCCTCCTCTCAGTGCCTCCTATCAGTGACACCTATCCGTGCCTCCTATCAGTGCCGCCTATCAGTGCCCATCAGTGCCTCCTATCAGGGCCCATAAGTGCCGCCTATCAGTGCCTTCTGTGTTTATCAGTATATGTGTGTATCTATTATTGAAACATGCACACATACAATAATATTGCACACAAACAAAAACCATCACAAACGTACACAGAAATCATCACAAACACATACTGACATTACACACATATAGAAACCATGACACTCAAACAATAGAATTTTTTTTCCCGAGACAGGGGTATTTAGGAAATTTTTTTAGACCTGCAGGGGTACTTCACCGTAAAAGGTTGAGAAACACTATTGTAGATGACGTCCAAAGGCCGACTCACAAAATATATACGGTCATCCCCTTTGCTGCCGTACGCTCCAACATCCAAAGCAATGAATCATATATGGGCATCAGCCAATGCCAGGAGGACAACCAAGAAATATTTTTTGTAGTTGAAATACGCTGATCCTGAGTGTAGAGGCTTCTTTACCCCAATGTGCTTGCCATCAAGGGCACCTATGCAATTTGGGAAATGAGTTTTTCCCCAAAATATATCTACAACGGCTTCCCAGATGTCTTCAATAGGCTCCAGCATTACCATTTCCTTTAACTCCTCCCATATTGCCACACAGGTTTCTCTTGTTACCTTGGCCACTGTAGAGACCCCAAGGCGGAAGTAGTGATGTAGGTAAACAAAGGTTTGTCCTGGAGTAAGAAACCTAAAATATCATAAATCATACAAATAACAAGCTTCCTAGCTTTTCACCTTTCAAGCCACAACTCAAAACCTTTGACCTTCAATTAAAGAACCCCTAACTCTATACCCAACCGCAACCCCTAACCCTAAGTCCTTACACTAAGTCCTAACATTAAACCCCTAACCCAAAACCCTAAGTTCTAACCCTAACCCTAAGTAGTAACCCTAACCCTAGGCCTTAACCTTAACCCTAAGTTATAACCCTAACCCTAAGTCCCAACCCTAACCCAAAATCCTAACCCTAAGTCCTAACGCCTAACCCTAACCATAAGTCTAAACTTTAACACTAAGCATAAGTTATTACCCTAACCCTAAGTCCTAACCCTAATCCATGACCATAAGTCATAACCCTAAGTCATAATCCTAAGTCCTAACCCTAACCCCCAACCCTAACCATAAGTCATAACCCTAACCCTAAGTCCTAACCCTAACCCTAAATCCTAACCCTAAGTCCTAACCTTAACCCTAAGTTGTAACCCTAACCCTAAGTCCTAACCCTAACCCTAAGTCTTAACCCTAAGTCCTAACCCTAACCCTAAGTACTAACCCTAAGTCCTAACCCTAAGTCTAACCCTAAACATAAATCCTAATACTAACCCTAAGTCCTAACCCCTTACCCTAAGTCCTAACCCTAACCATAAGTCCAAACCCTAACCTTAAGTCCAAACCCTAACCCAAAGTCCCAACCCCTAACCCTAAGTCCTAACCCTAACCTTAAGTCCCAACCCTAAATCTTAACCCTAAGTCCTAACCCTAACCCTAAATGCTAATCCTAAACCTAAATCCTAATATTAACCCTAAGTCCTAACCCCTAACCCTAAGTCCTAACCCTAGCCCTAAATCCTAATACCAAACACCTAACCCTAACTTCTAACCCTAACCCTAAGTCTGAAACCTAACCCTAATTCTAAACCCTTACCCCTAACCCTAAGTCCTAACCCTAAATCCTAACCCTAAGTTCTAACCCTAAGTCTAAACCCTTACTCCTAACCCTAATCCTAACCCTAAGTCCTAACACTACCCCTAAGTCCTAACCCTAACCCTTAATCCTAGCCCTAACCCTAACCCTAAATCCTAACCCTAAGTCCTAACACTAACCCTAAGTTGTATCCCTAACCCTAAGTCCTAACCCTAACCCTAAGTCCTATCCCTAAGTACCAACCCTAACCCTAAGTTGTAACCCTAACCCTAAGTCCTAACCCTAAGTCCTAACCCTAAGTCTAACCCTAAACATAAATCCTAATACTAACCTTAAGTCCTAACCCCTTACCCAAAGTCCTAACCCTAACCATAAGTCCAAACCCTAACCCTAAGTTCTAACCCTAACCCTAAGTCCCAACCCCTAACCCTAAGTCCTAACCCTAACCTTAAGTCCCAACCCTAAATCTTAACCCTAACCCTAAGTCCTAACCCTAACCCTAAATGCTAATCCTAAATCCTAATATTAACCCTAAGTCCTAACCCCTAACCCTAAGTCCTAATCCTAGCCCTAAATCCTAATACCAAACACCTAACCCTAACTTCTAACCCTAAGTCTGAAACCTAACCCTAATTCTAAACCCTTACTCCTAACCCTAAGTCCTAACCCTAACCCTAAGTCCTAACCCTAAATCCTAACCCTATCCCTAAATTCTAACCTTAACCCTAAGTCTAAACCCTTACTCCTAACCTAATCCTAACCCTAAGTCCTAACCCTACCCCTAAGTCCTAACCCTAACCCTAAATCCTAGCCCTAACCCTAACCCTAAGTCCTAACCCTTGCCCTAACCCTAAATCATAACCCTAAGTCCTAACCCTAACCCTAAGTCATAACCCTAACCCTATGTCCTAACCCTAACTTCTAACCCTAACCCTAACCTCTTACCCTAAGTCCTAACCCTAAGTCCAAACCCTAAGTCCAAACCCTAAGTCCTAACCCCTAACATTAACCCTAAGTCCTAACCCTAAGTCCCAACCCTTAATCTTAACCCTAACCCTAAGTCCTAACCCTAACCCTAACCCTAAATCCTAAACCTAAATCCTAATACTAACCCTAAGTTCTAACCCCTAACCCTAACCCTAAATCCTAACCCCAAACACCTAACTTCTAACCCTAAGTCTAAACGTGAGACTTTTACACAGCCTGGCCACATACAGAGGCCCAACATTGAAGTAGCACCATCAGGCGTTCTACTAGCATAAATGACACATCTCATTTCTCAACCACCTATTACAGGTTTGAAGGCCCTGGAGCACCAGAACAATGGAATTGCCCCCAAAATGACCCCATTTTGGAAAGCAAACACCCCAACGTATAATCTATGAGGCATAATGAGTCTGAGTTTGAACTGTTCATTTTTTTCCAGAAGTTTTTGGAAAATGTGGGAAAAAAATGAAAACGCATTTTTTTTACACAAAGTTGTCAATTTATAAGATATTTCCAACACATAGCAAATACATAGCAAAAATGACTCCCCAAAATAAATTCTGCTACTCCTCCTGAGTATGGCGATACCACATGTGTGAGCCTTTTACACAGCCTGGCCACATACAGAAGCCCAACATCCAAGTAGCACCATCAGGCATTCTAGGAGCATAAATGACATATATAAATTCCTGGCAACCTATCATTTTTTAAGGCCCTTCATATTTCTAACACATAGCATGTACATACCAAGAATTACAATCCAAAATAAATTCTATTGCAGAAAGGGTAAAAAAAAAAAAAAGCATTACCTGTGCTTTTAGTAGTATCCACAGAGGAGATCACTGGTCCAGGCAGCAGGCAGGGATGTGCTTAGCGACAGCAATAGTAATTATCCAGGCAGCAGGCAGGAATATTGTCTATAGTCAGCACAAGAATATTGTCAGCACAGCACAATCCATAGAAATTGTGCAGGCAGAGAGATTAGTCCTGGTACACTGTTACCTGCAGACACTCATTATTGTACCACTCTCCAGCCCTTCATAAACATACTGCCTCTTGCTACAGCTAATTATTTGCATAGTTCAGGTAGCGGTGTGGTCCGTTTATGCGGCAGGCAGAGGCCCTGGCTCTTGGGGGACGTGACACTCCAGTAGTCGGGGGATTTGTATTTCCTGTGCTGGTACTCAGGCGTGATGTGGGGCAACTGGTACTGGGCCTGGACATTTGTTCCTGGGGACTATCGCTGGCGGCAGCGCTGGTACTGGGCATTTGTTCCTGGGGCCTATCGCTGGCGGCAGCGCTGGTACTGGGCCTGGGAACTTGTTCTTGGGGCCTATTGCTGGCAGCAGCACTGGTACTGGGCCTGAGACTATAATCCTGGTTGCTGGCAGCTGCCTGGTTTCCGGAGTGTCGAGCCCTTTTAGGAGGGACCTATTCTTCTTCTGAATCATTTGCCGATTCACTATTCTCAATCGGTTCAAATTTGATTCGGAATCAGAATTGGAATCTGATGAGAACTTTCGCGCGCATTCCCTGTTTAAATAGAGGGCCGTCATATGACGCCCTCCCAGGACGAGAGCCGCGCCGCAAGGCCGTCATATGATGGATAGTGGACAGCAAGCAGTTAAAAAACGCTGCTAAGCATTGATGCTGTTAAACACACAATGACACCAATGCAAAACGCTGCTAAAAGCGTGCTTTTTTCTTGGCATCGGGACTAGATTTGCAGCTTGTTTTTTCAGATGCCCTGTGTGCATGAGGCCTTAATGTATAAACTTTCTTTAGTTTTCTTCCAGGCCAGACCCCACAATTATATTAAACGAAACTTTTTAATTGTATTTATTTAACAGATTGGACATATTTCAAAATCAAGCAACTGTTATTTAGAAAAAGGAAATGAAGGTGGGAAAGTAAGGCAGTTGCTGAAGCTGACCATATACTTATTCCCAACCTCAATGGTTGTGGTGGACTGTGTCGGTACTGATAAACAACAACATAATTGATATATAAAAAGATTATTTAATGCATATAAAAATAACATACAGAATACATTTAAAAGCAAAATTGAAAACAAATCAATAAACAAATACTCAGGGTTCCCCCAAGAGATATCTGTTGATGAATGTATGTCAAGGATTGGCTTTTCCTCTACTAGTTTCGCAGTGCATTCTCCGATTCTTCAGGAGAGATCATCTATAAGACAAATACCTAAATAAAGCACAAATCAAATAAACTACACTTAGAAATTTTATACAATTATACTTCAGCAGAAAATATATATAGAGAGAGAAAGAACGAGTTGCTCACCCGACGGGTCGATGGCCATGTGTGGAACCGAGCGTCTCAACAAAGGCTCCCCCAGCGGTGGACAAGGGGGATGTGTGCGAGAAAGGTTCTAAGTAGAAAGGAATAATAGTAGTAAAAGGGTATCTCTTACATAGTCACTCCACAACCAGTGGGGAAAAGAAGGGGAGGAAGGGAGAAATGGAGGGAAGGGGGAGGAAAGGACTAGTGTGAGGGAAAGAGGGGGGGAGAAAAGGGGGGAAGGGGGAAAAGGGGAGAAAGGGAAAGGAGAAAGGGGAAGGGAAGGGCAGGAGGCGAGGGAAGAAAGGGAGGGGGGAAAGTGTGGGGAAATTCAAGGGGAAATTGGGAGGGAGGGAAAGGGGACGCTACAGTCAGACTAGGGGGGAAAAGGGAGGGAGCGGGAAAGGACAGGAAAAGAGAAGGTGAAAACAAATTAAATAAAAAGGGGGCAACCAACAAGGGGGGGTTGGGTGGAAAGGGGGAGGGAGAAAAGGATAAGGGGAGGGGGGAAGGGAAAGAAGCGGGAGGTAAGAGAAGAGAAGGAGGCAGGGGTTTAAGAGAAGGAAGGGAAAGAAGGGGAAAAGAAAGGGGGGTTATGGGAGGGAGAGAAAGAAAAAGGGGAGGAAAACGAGGAAAAAGGGGGGAAAGAAAAAAGGGGGGAAAAGAGAAAAAGGGGAGGGAAAGAAAAGAGACGGGAAGGGCAGGGGAACGGGGGGGAAGAAGGGGTGGGAAAGAGGGGGAAAAAAAGGGGAGGGGGAAAGAGGGACCAGAAGGGATAAAAGAAAGGGGGGTGTTGTGGTGAAAAGGAGGAAAAAGGTGGGGAGGGGGAAGCGGGGGAGGAAAAGAGAGGTAGGAGGAACCGAGGGACAGAGATGCAAAAATGAATATGAGGTATACCAGGGAGCAAAGTAACTCACCTGAAAACCAACAATACCGGGGATAAGAATATTCCAGCACTCCAAGGGAAAGGAAGCAGGTAATCCTGATAAGTGGGATGGTCAGGCAGACAGCAAGATACTCAGATGACTAGCCTAATAGTGTGATGTAATTAAAGATTTTTTGGAACTTGCAAGGGGGATAGAGCATCCGATCACAGCCTGGTACAGCCTCCCGGGATATTTGCCCGGCCAAAAGCCGAAAGCAGCAGTGAACTCTGCAAAGCAAAAGGGTAATTGTGTATACAGTGCCTTGCAAAAGTATTCGGCCCCCTTGAACTTTTCAACCTTTTGCCACATTTCAGGCTTCAAACATAAAGATATAAAATTTTAATTTTTTGTGAAGAATCACCAACAAGTGGGACACAATTGTGAAGTGGAACGAAATCTATTGGATATTTTAAACTTTTTTAGCAAATAAAAAACTGAAAAGTGGTGCGTGCAAAATTATTTGGCCCCTTTACTTTCAGTGCAGAAAACTCACTCCAGAAGTTCAGCGAGGATCTCTGAATGATCCAATGTTGTCCTAAATGACTGATGGTGATAAATAGAATCCACCTGTGTGTAATCAAGTCTCTGTATAAATGCACCTGCTCTGTGATAGTCTCAGGGTTCTGTTGAAAGCGCAGAGAACATCATGAAGACCAAGGAACACACCAGGCAGGTCCGTAATACTGTTGTGGAGAAGTTTAAAGCCGGATTTGGATACAAAAAGATTTCCCAAGCTTTAAACATCCCAAGGAGCACTGTGCAAGCGATCATTTTGAAATGGAAGGAGTATCAGACCACTGCAAATCTACCAAGACCTGGCTGTCCCTCTAAACTTTCAGCTCAGACAAGGAGAAAACTGATCAGAGATGCAGCCAAGAGGCCCATGATCACTCTGGATGAACTGCAGAGAACTACAGCTGAGGTGGGAGAGTCTGTCCATAGGACAACAATCAGTCGTACACTGCACAAATCTGGCCTTTATGGAAGAGTGGCAAGAAGAAAGCCATTTCTCAAAGATATCCATAAAAAGTCTCGTCTAAAGTTTGCCACAAGCCACCTGGGAGACACACCAAACATGTGGAAGAAGGTGCTCTGGTCCGATGAAACCAAAATCGAACTTTTTGGCCACAATGCAAAACGATATGTTTGGCGTAAAAGCAACACAGCTCATCACACTCAACACACCATCCCCACTGTCAAACATGGTGGTGGCAGCATCATGGTTTGGGCCTGCTTTTCTTCAGCAGGGACAGGGAAGATGGTTAAAATTGAGGGGAAGATGGATGCAGCCAAATACAGGACCATTCTGGATGAAAACCTGTTGGAGTCTGCAAAAGACCTGAAACTGGGATGGAGATTTATCTTCCAACAAGACAATGATCCCAAACATACAGCAAAATCTACAAAGGAATGGTTCACAAATAAACGTATCCAGGTGTTAGAATGGGCAAGTCAAAGTCCAGACCTGAATCCAATCGAGAATCTGTGGAAAGAGCTGAAAACTGCTGTTCACAAACGCTCTCCATCCAACCTCACTGAGCTCGAGCTGTTTTGCAAGGAAGAATGGGAAAGAATTTCAGTCTCTCGATGTGCAAAACTGATAAAGACATACCCCAAGCGACTTGCAGCTGTAATCGCAGCAAAAGGTGGCTCTACAAAGTATTAACGCAAGGGGGCCGAATAATTTTGCACGCCCCACTTTTCATTTTTTTATTAGTTAAAAAAGTTTCAACAATCCAATAGATTTCGTTCCACTTCACAATTGTGTCCCACTTGTTGGTGATTCTTCACAAAAAATAAAAATTTTATATCTTTATGTTTGAAGCCTGAAATGTGGCAAAAGGTTGAAAAGTTCAAGGGGGCCGAATACTTTCGCAAGGCACTGTATATAAGTAAAAATAAAAGCCAGAGGGTACTGGCATAGAGAGCATCGAAAGGCGGAGAGAAAGGGGGTTACCAGCATACGGACTCCCCCATGGGGGTCACCAGTACTGTCCTACCTGTCTGTCGACCATAGATCATTTGTCCCCTGGAGAAGGGTCCGCAATGCTCATCCACGGGCCGGAGGCCTGTTAAATGAGCTCCCCAACCCGGAAGAGTAACACGCGCTTCCGGTCAGCGGCATCTGACGTCACCGGGTCAGACTCCCTGCACTGCGCAGGTGCGTGAAAACACGCTACTGAGCAAGCGCGCGCCGGCCGAGCCAGTGGGTGGAGAGCCCAGAGCTTGAGCGGAACAAGAAAAAGGATGAACTCCAGGAGAGAACATCCTGTCCAGGGGATTCACAAGTCCGCCGCATTTGGGAAAGAAAATCAAGCCGCAAGGAACCACTGAGCCGGCCAGCCGGGGGAGCAAATCTGTAAAATTAACCAATGGGAGTACAAAACTCTAGTCATGATATCACTATAAGTAAAACATTACGGAAATGTCATTAAAGTTTGGGTTAAAAAACAAGAATGGGCGGGTCAGTCACTGTAAAATCAGGGTCCAGGGCTAGCTAAACAGACTGCCAAGGAGAACCACAAGGGGCCCAACTGATGGAAACAGGGAGGGGAGGGGATAGGGAAAGGGGGGAAAGGGGGGGGAGGAATGAGTGTAAGGGTACATAGATAAGTTATGTGCTACAAAAGGGGTTCATAGGATATTCTCTCGTTGAGCCCAGGGGGAAAGGTAGCTTTGAGACTCTATGAGTAAGCACTTGGTATAAGTGTGAAACGCGTCAGCTGTTCTGTACCACTCTGCTTTGGTGTCCTGTATATTTTGTGATCCCGTTTTACAAATAAAGGCATAAGAAACTTCTATTGGTGTGCGGCTGTCCAGAACTCTTCCGTTTATCTTCATCTGCATATGCATTAGCCAGCACCTGGGGCTCTCTCTTTTCTGGAGGTAAAGGACTTTTTGTTCGTGGATCTACCTGAGCAGTGGGGTTCTTCTCATCCCCTGGGACTCTGTTGGACAACTTTAAGGACCAAAAATTGGATGACTGTAATATCATAGCGATGGTGGAGAACAATGTGTCTGCCTGCAGTAGTGAGTTTACCATTGCCAGAGGAGTTAACTGTTATTTAGAAAGAATTAAAGAAACAATTTATTTGATATATGATAATTACGAAGAATTATTTTTACTATATATTTGTTTTCATTTGGGATAACAGTTCTCACTTTAATGTTCACAAATGCACAAAAATTTAAATTTAACTAAAAACCTTTTTATTCTGAAAATTCTCACTTTGATGTTAATAATTGTTTCACTTTGAACTTAAAACTATTTACCTAATTTTTTTTCCTATACATTTATAGTCACTTACATTTTAAAAAGTTAAAATCATTTTTTAATTGCAGTCTTTGATCAAGTCCACAAAACTAAAATAGGGGGACAAATCTACTTCAATACAGTGGAACCTCGGATTACGAGCACAATCCGTTCCAGGAGTATGCTCGTAATCCAAAGTACTCGCATATCAAAGCGAGTTTTCCCATTGAAGTCAATGGAAACGAAAATAATTTGTTCCACATCGACTTTAATGGAAAGCAATACCGCATGCGGCCAGAGGCAGGGGGGCGCCGAAGACAACACTCGCAAACCGAGTTACGATTTTTTGAAATACAGTGCTCGTATTGCGAAACGCTCGTTAACCGCGTTACTCGCAATCCGAGGTTCCACTGAACTTAGAAGACACAAGGCCAAACAAGATTGAATATAAAAAGTATATGGATCATATACTGTATATACTGAATAGTTATAGTGATTAGAGAAACACCAAAGTTCATAAAGGAAACTGTTTGCAAGACAGTCAAACATTCTGACAATCAAACATAATGAAAATTACAAAAAAGTTGAGTAAAGTTGGGTTTGGCAGTGAAACGGATAATAAATAAGTGCAATTTCGAGTGGCCTTCTATTCCAGACCAAGAGACTACGGTAGATGAAGGTGGTTGAGCCCCATTGAAGTCTCTACATTGCATACCACTGATCTCTGAACCCTACGTTACTTACTATTGACCCCTGCACTCTGTGTTACTTACTCCTGACGTTTGAACTGTGCATTACGTACTACTGACCCATGAACTCTATGTTACCTACTCCTGACCCCTGCACTCTGCATTGTTAAATTACTGACCTCTGAACTTGATGTTACCTGATGGTGATTTCTAAACTCTGTGTTACTTGCTACTGATCCCTCAACTCTTCAAACCTTAATTACTTTTAATGTGGTCTTGCTAGTCTATCTCTTAAAAAAGCATACCCAAACCCATAGCTCCACTTCAGACTAGCTCCTTTCAATCCACACAAATGACCCAGGTGCTTGATACCACAGCCCATCTCCACTCTCAATCAAAAGCAAATGTAAGTCACACTCCAAAACGTAGCTCTTATTTCTATTTAATTTGTAAAAAAGATGAAAATTGCATACATAAATGTCTCCACCCGTAACCACCTTCCTTGATGCATTTCACCACTACTGGCTTGCTCAGATGGAGAGGGGAAGTCTTCCCTGTCCTGAGCAAGCCAGTAGTGGTGAAATGCATCAAGGAAGGTGGTTACAAAAAAGATGAAAATTGCATACATAAATGTCTCCACCCGTAACCACCTTCCTTGATGCATTTCACCACTACTGGCTTGCTCAGGACAGGGAAGACTTCCCCTCTCCATCTGAGCAAGCCAGTAGTGGTGAAACACATCATGGAAGGAGGTTTTGGATGGAGACATTTATGTATGCAATTTTTATCTTAAAAAAGCATGCTGCACATTGGTGATGTTATATCAGGGCGAGAGTGGGTTAGGTTTGCTCGGTGCAAAGGGACCCCTATGTCTCCAACTGGAAGAGGAAGGTAGATAAGTCCTATAGAAGTCTATAGGGATGTAAAGTGCCTGCACCCCCATAAAAGAGGGAGCTTGTCAAGCGAGATGTAAATAAACAACGGAGGCAGCAGCAGTCAGATCTTGGTAAGTTTACATCTGTGCAGGGATCTGTTAGCTCAGAACAAAGGGGAAAAATGAGATAAGTGCATTATGTTTTATTAGCATGATAGCTAGGGGGAAATTCTGTGGTGCCCCCTTTCCTTGGTACCCTAAGCCTGTGTTTTTATTTACATGGTTAGGCCAGCCCTGCTTATAGGTATTGTCCCTCCCCAACGATGTGATTTGACAGTGAAAGGAGAAAGGTTGACTGATGAGCATACCTCTACTGTCACTCTGCGCTCTTCTCCTATATGCATGCTCCTTGCAGTGCAGCAAAAGGGATTGGCTCCTTGTGCTTCTTCTTCTTCTCCCAGTCTGAGCACTGCTCTTAATAAACAAACTCTGGTCAAGGGGCATGAGCACAATTACATATATATGTATTACATATTTGTTTTTGTTACATCTAAATATGCTTTTTTGCTATGTCTAAACATGCCTTGCTTAGTATGCAACTGTTGGTCACTCATATCTGATTGGAGAGAGGCAGAGAAACTTAAGAGAAACTTTTTTTTTTTTTTTTTTTTGGAGGGGGGTCTATTTTAATTGGAGAGTGATATCCACTGTACACAAATTGCTTTAATGATCCTACACTGCATCTAGATTTTAATTTTTATTTACAACATTTAGAGTGCAGTGTGCCTATGATGGCCTGTGGTGTGCGCATTTTGTATAATGTTTAGAAAATTCCAAGATAGGAAGAGCACTATGTCACATGACTTAATGACGAATTAATGGGATATCATTTGTTTTAAAGTCCTGAAATAAGGAAAGTGTGAAGCTTATTTGTAAGACACGCAACTTTTTGAAATGCAGCAGTTAGGCTATAGCAGCCTTTTTCAACCAGGGTGCCCAGGCCACCCTGGGGTGCCTTTGGGTTTCTTCAGGGGTGCCTTGGCAAAATGCCTAAAAATTGCCCAAAAATTGTATACTGTACAAGCCGGCGGGTGAATAAAGCTTGTCCTCTAGTTGCACAAAGCCACAGGTTTTCTTTGTTTACCATTACAACCTTCCATCCGCCAGCATCCTAACAACCAATGACATCATCGGTTGATAAGGAGGACACCGGGCACCCGGGTCACATTAGGTGAATGAGGGTGAAGAGAAACATTGGAATACTAGTCAGTACCAGTGTGCAAAAGTGTATTTGCGTTGGAAGAATAAATCACCTTTAACGATGGATTTCCTACATGTGTGGATGTTGCTGCCTTATATAAAACTATCAGTTTAGTTTTTACATTTTTGAAAGAGGTGCCTCAAGATTGTTTATAATTTTAAAGGGTGCCCTAACTGAAAAAAGGTTGAGAAACACTGGTCTATTTCACTGCTTTATAAATGGGTCCCTTTGACTCCAAACGGTTCTTGAGGTTTAGTTGCTGACTAGTTATATATTCCACACTTTGAGTTTAGCGCATGTCAAATATATATTTTATGGACCTCATGTGGTACTTACCCCTGCACTCTGCCTTATTTACGCCTGACCCCTGCACTGTGAGTTACTTTCTTCTGACCCCTGCACTCTGTGTTACTTACTAGTAAACCCTGCACTCTGTGTTACTTACTAGTAAACCCTGTACTCTGTGTTACTTATTCCTGACCTCTGCACTCTGCATTACATAATACTGACCTCTGAACATTATGTTACTTACTATTGACCCCTGCACTCTGTTTACTTACTCCTGACCTCTGCACTGTGAGTTCATTTCTTCTGACCCCTGCACTCTGTTACTTACTAGTAAAACCTGCACTCTGTTTTACTTACTCCTGACCTCTGCACTCTGCAATACATAATGCTGACCTCTGAATATTATGTTACTTACTAATGACCCCTGCACGCTGTTTACTTACTCCTGACCTCTGCACTGTGAGTTACTTTCTTCTGATCCCTGCGCTACTTACTACTGAACCCTGCACTCTGTTTTAGTTACTCCTGACCTCTGCACTCTGCATTACATAATACTGACCTCTGAACTCTGTTACTAACTAATGGCCCCTGCCCCCTGTGTTACTTACTACTGACCCCTGCACTCTGTGTTACTTACTACTGACCCCTGCGCTCTGCATTACATAATACTGACCTCTGAACTTTATGTTACTTACTAATGACCCCTGCACTCTGTTACTTACTACTGACCCCTGCACTCTGCATTACATAATACTGACCTCTGACCTCTGTTGCTAACTAATGGGCCCTGCACTCTGTGTTATTTACTGCTGACTCCTGCACTCTGTGTTACTTACTACTGACCCCTGCGCTACTTACTACTGAACCCTGCACTCTGTTTTACTAACTCCTGACCTCTGCACTTTGCATTACATAATACTAACCTCCGAACTTTATGTTACTTACTTATGGCCCAGGCACTCTGTGTTACTTACTACTGACCCCTGCACTCTGCATTACATAATACTGACCTCTGAACTCCGTTACTAATGACCAGTGCACTCTGTGTTATTTACTTCTGACCCCTGAACTGTGCTTTACACACTACTGACTTCTGAATTATATGTTACATACACCTGACCCCTGCACTCTGCATCACTTATTACTGACCTCTGATCTCTGTGTTACATACTAGTGATTCCTAAACTCCGCGTTACATACTACTGACCCCTGAACTCTTCAAACCTTCTTTACTTTTTAATGGGGTCTTGCTAGTTTATCTTGTAAAAAAGCACACTGCACTCTGGTGACCTCATATCTTTCCATAGCTTTCCATTTTGTTTAGGTAGACCTCCCCCTCTCCAGGGTTGCTTATCCCTGCTCTAAAGAGTGGGCAAATTTGTATATTTTTCACTTCTAGAACTAAGAGAGTATTACGGATAACTGCCGTAAGTGCATACGATAATCTGAAGAAGTGGAATGTAATCATGAAACACGTAATCATATCCATACACTTGACAGTTTCTTGTTTGTATTATACAAGCTCATTGATGTACTCAATGCTATACATGTTTTTGATACTATTTAACTTTGTACAATAAAGCTTTCAATGTTTTATAGAAATATTTAGTGTATTTGTTTGAGGTCATAAAAATACCAGCATGTCATTCTTGAAAGCTCCTATTACTGTTTCCTCTTTCATTTTTTGGCTTTTTGGTGATGACCTCCTGGTATACAATACCCTTTGACTCCCAAAGCTGTCCCTCAACAGCCCCACTGTACACACAATTTTGCTGCTAGTTTTCATTCTAATCTGACTTTCCTATGAGGCTGGCCCTGTGCTGATTACATGCACCCTCCCAAAATAAAATAAATACTCTCTAGCAATACACACCAAACTGAGCATGTGCAGAGTGCCCCAAAGGCTCTGTTCTATCAGCAGATGGATTGGGGACTGCGGAAGAGGGGAAGGATCAGAAAAGACAGGATCAAACAGCCTTTTACAAAATGTGGAGGATTAACCTCATAGGTACCACAGTGAGTATAACAAGCATATTTTACTGCATATACAGACTGATTTTACTGTTGTGGGTTTAGCATCACTTTATACATTTAACTGCAAGAGAAAACAGCACATATGTTTGCAAAAAACTGTATATTAATCCAGGAAACTTGCTGATGTAGCCAGTGGTACATATGTGGACCATTACTTTAACCTATTCACAAAGATATAGTTAAAGAAGGTGTGACCCCAACATTTCATATTCCTAATATGTGTCCGTCGTACCACGGTTTAACCTTAAAGCGGACCTTCACCCTCCTGCAGCACTCTCCTCCTCTCCATCCAGCTCCCCCCAGTGCCGATATTGGGTTTTTTTGTTTGTTTGTTTGTTTACCTACAGGTTTTCTTTTGTCTTTAAAGTTTTGCCCCTTCCCCAGCTTCCGGAATTCGCCTTGGTGAATGACGCGGTGCCCCCGGGGCCTCCTGGGATGCACGACGTGCAGTCCCATTCAGCAAAGAGGAGAGGGGCAGGCCTAGTGGCACCTTCACCCAGAAGAGCCAGCAGCTGTCACAGACAGCATGGCGCCGCCGGACCCGTGCAGTGGCTGCAGAGAGGAGGATCACAGCAGCTGAACGCTGGATCTACTGGCTAGGTGAGTATGCTTAAGGCTCCATTCATGCGGCGATTCGGCCCACGATTTAAAATTGCTGCCAAAAAAAGAGGACACGCTTGCGTCGCGTGTTGCGATTTGCCATAATTCCAGCGACAATTGCAGCAAAATCGAATGCGATTGGGGTGCCATTAGAAGTAATGACATTGCAAACGCGTCCCGCGATTTGCCACGATTTGAAATCGTGGACGATTCTGACCGCTATCAGGTGTGAATGGAGCCTAATGTGCAGAAGTTAGTAAAAGGTAAGCAGGGGGGAGGTTCAAAGACTGCAGTTCCTCTTTAAACTGTGTAGGGCAGTGGTCATAAACCCTGTCCTCGGGGCCCACTAACAGGCCAGGTTTGCAAGATAACTGAAATACATCACAGGTGATATCATTTGTTGCTCAGTGATTGCAGTATTCTAGTCTGAATCTCCCCAAGGTAATACTTAAAACCTGGCCTGTTAGTGGGCCCTGAGGACAAGGTTGATGACCACTGGTGTAGGGGGTTCTTTACTGTTAGAGTTGTAAATATGTGGAACCCCCTTCCACAATTGGTGTCAGCAGTGTCGCTAATTTCAAAAAACTTTTGAATAGGCATCTTGGCGAACGCAATATACAGGGATATGAGAAGTGCTAGATATACAGTATAAATACATACACACATACACAAACACAGGTTCAACTGAAAGGAGTTATGTCTTTTATTAACTTTACCAACTATTATATATCTAACTGTGTTATAAAAATTATCATTTGCTCTTTGCATTTCTTCTACCCTTACTTCGCTGGACTTCAAGTGATTATACTGGGATGATGCCTGCAGGTGCAGCCATCATCCTGGTACCGCTTACCTCCTTCCGCACCCACCGGAAGCTGGTGCTTCCGCCGACTGATTATAGAGACGAACAAAGACTGGAACTGCTTTGTTCATCTCTATGATATACGGAACGGCCCTATTTTTAAAAATGAAAAGCATTTGATCACCCTGATCTTGGTGTGATTAAATGCTTTTAAGGGCAGAGGAGGCATCTGGGGCTTTATAAACCCCAGATCTCTTCATAAAGAGAACCTATCACATGTCTATTGCTGTCACAAGGGATGTTTACATTCTTTGTGACAGCATTAAAAGTGATAAAAAAAAAAAAAAAAAAAAAAAAACAGTGTAAAAATGTAAAAAATAAAACAATTTCAGGTGCCCCTTTCCCCCCATGCTTGCTCGCAAATGTGAATGCACGTGTTGGTCCCGCACACACACAGTGATCGACCCACACATGTGGGGTATGCGTACTGCGAACGTAAAATAACGGGGCAATAATTCTAGCACCAGACCTCCTCTGTAAATCTAAAGTGGAAACCTGTAAAAGCTTTTAAAGTGTCACCTATAGATAGTAAAATGTATGTCCTTTATCGCCGTTGCAGGGGCATGCATGATTTTAAAGCGTGACATGTTTGGTATCTATTTACTTGGTGTAACATCATCTTTTATATTTTACCAAAAGAATTAGGTTATGTATTGTGTTTTTTTTTGCATTAAAATTCAATTCAATTTTTTTTTTTAAAAACTGCTTTACAAACACCATGTGACATAAAAAAAATGCAACACCCACCAATTTATTCTCTAGGGCCTCTGCTTTAAAAAGAATATATAATATTTGGGGGTTCTAAGAAATTTTCTAGCAAAAAATACTCATTGTTACATGTAAACAATAAGTGCCAGAAAAGGCCTGAGAGTCAAGTGGTTAAATATATGTACAAATGTATTGCCTTTCATGAAGTGAATGGGTTGTTTTACATGGTAAGGATTCAGACATACGTTAATCAGTTCACCATGCTGTTTGCAATGAATTTCTTATTAACTCCCAGAATAACGTGTAATATACACAGTGTGATATCACCAGTGACTAAAATACACACACCCTGGGGACAAAGCTGAGTTAAATCTTAGCAAGACAAAAGCAATATATGCAAAGATTAAAATGAAACAGCAACAGCAGTATGGAGCGTGGACAATGGGCACAGTCTCACTTCTTTTTAACATTGTATGCTCATTTGAAAATTTTTTTATTATTATTGATTGCAAAGCATAAACAAATTTCAGTTATTTCAGCTACTTTTCTACATGCTGATTAAGTAGCCATGTCAGTAGGAATGACGTAGATGGTGCATACCTCCCAACTTTTTGAGATGGGAATGAAGGACACCTATCAGCAAAAGTATGCAGGCATAGGACACACCCCTTGCCACGCCCCCTTAAAGGAGAATTGTACAAAAAAACAAGATTGGTTAAACCCACAAGTGCTTTTTTTTTTACCACTACTATTCCTTTATATTGGCTTTTGGAATTTACAAATGCAACTTAGAAATTGGATGTAAGGTTTAGCACTGGGAAACACTTTTTGATAGATAAAAAGTGCATTTTATATACAGCTATATAGATCAGACCAAAATAAGGGACTAATGAGGAGGAATGAGGGACAGAGGGACATTGTTCCAAATCAGGGACAGTGCCTCGAAATCAGGGACAGTTGGGAGCTGTGTGGTTGGCTCATTCATTGGACAAATTCAGGAATGGCATTTGTAGTTGAATGGAACCTGTTCTTTATATCAGATGTTGAAATCTATACCTGCACAGTTACGTAAGAGGAAAACAGGACATACCCAGAGCATGTACCTTCAAAACAGGTCAGCTCCCATATCTCAAAACTGACTGGTTTGCAGCTCCACATCTATTGAAATAAGGAAACATGGGAAACAATACAGAGGTACAATCCAAACTGGTTCAGCTGTATTCAATTTGTGGCTCCCTATCATCTGCACCAAGGGCTTCAAAACGCATAAAAATGTTTGTCTGTCTAAGCAGCCATCTACTTGCTAGCTGAATGCTTGGATGGTGGTGGTGGGGGGGGGGGACCCTGTCCAACCTCGTAGCTAGCCTTAGACAACACCTAGGATGATAGGGCAAATTGCTTCATGTACTTTGTCCCCTGGGGAACAGAACACATTCATAAAAATTGAAGGGAGGCTTCTTTAAGGCCGGCCATAGACGGTTCGAATCCCAGCCAGTTCAGCAGGAGCTGCCCGAGATTCGAACCATGTATGGGCAGGCTGAATGTACCCAAGTTGATCGATCAATCAACTTGAGTACAGCCAGCATGATGGATTTTACATACGATTATCGCTAGCAGCTGGTATAGCCACCAGCAGTAATCACTGTCTTCTCCTGGCGAGGACCGCTTGCCCCAATGGGAGAATACAATGGCTCGGCGAGATCGATTCCACTGTCAACACTGGTTGCAGGAAAAAAATTTGCTCTGTGCATGGCCTGCATAGCTCATTGAACATCTGACTGAGGTGCTCTTCATTACCTTTAGGTCTTGTACAGAAGAGTTCCTGGCAGGCATGGGAGGATCTGGACAGTTGGGGGCCTAAACAGAAGTCTTGCCCAGTGCAGAAGGAAGCAAAGGACAGTGTGAGTGCCTCAGAACACCCAGGGGCATACAAGGGGAGAGACTGCCAGAGGTAGCATACTTTCCAGGGACTGCGTTGTGCTAATTCCCAATACCTTGTCCTGGGACATTCTTCAGAGCAGCCAGGTGGGCTAGTATTCAAAGCAGCCAGGTGGGATGGTAGTATCTGCTATATCCCTGCCTACAGTTTGGGACTTTGTGCTATTTCACTAAAGGGGACTGAGAGCTCTTAGTTCGTAAAGAACTTTGCCACTGATCCATAGAGACTATGATTATTCCCAGGGGAGTACAGTCCAGGATCTTCATTTTTGTGTACATAGAGAAGGAATTTTGTCCTCATCTGTTGTTCTTCAAGTCAAGTTGGCCATCCCATAATCATTATACCCTATCCAAGTTGTTTCCCCCAATAAAACAACAAAAACAAGCCCATGGACTGATTTCTTGTGTCTGGATGCAAGTTGGAAATGGGTATTATTTGGCTGTGCAGGAATAGTAAGACTTAATATCCAGAGGCTCCTGCGGGGTTTAGCACTGACACAGGCCTAAGGGCTCGTTTACATTTGATTCTCCTTTAAGGGTGGCATGGCAGGGGGTGTGTCCTATGCCTGCATACGTTTGCTAATAGGTATCCCTCGTTCCCATCTCAAAAAGTTGGGAGGTATGCATGTCGCTTTCTTGGTGCTTCAAAGCATCTCCAAAGCCTCCATAGAAGTCTATCACAATGTTCGCTAACAGCACCTGCAGCTTTTGAGGGGCATTTATTCAGAGTTAGCTTTGCTTTGCTTTGGATTTATTGGAGGTATGAGATATCCTAGGATGCTCTGGAAAACCAACAAGTGAACCAGAAAGACAGCAACTAGCAGCTGGCACACATGGTATGCAATGTGGAAACACTATAGTGGAAGATGAGTGTCAGAGAACAGCCCGCAGAAGAACTAGCACATCTGCTAATGCCCAGCAGAATCGTAGATTGGTCAGGAACCATGAAATCAGGCCAGGACAGAACTACAGTTAAATCACACTTGTTTAATATTAAAAGTAAAAAGAACAAACGTAGTCAAAACATAGCCAAGGTTCAGTAACCGGAACGGATAGTCAGCCAAGCCAGAAGTCAGGGATCAACGTAGTGGAACAGCAAGCAGTATCTGGAGCCAGAAGGGATGTCAGCAAAGCCAGTCTTGACCAGGATTGCAGGAGATAGTTTCTGTGATGTTGACCAAGGCGAAGACAGAGATCCACTGGGCTGAACGGCTTAAGTAGGCAGGACTGATGAGCAGGATATCATCAACAGCTGAGTAACTGTGGAGAGATAGGAGCTGGCAATTCGCCGACAGCTTAGCGGCCAGCTCTGAGAAGGAAGGGCTGAGCCCAGCCCTGACAATTGGCACTTAGAAATTCGCCATTGGCATATAGAAATTCGCCAATGCTAATACGTCAAGGCACACGCCTTGAGTAAACAGATTGTGGCGCCCAATGGCCTATTTAAAGCCAGCAGCATCAGCCATTAGTTGCTGGATGATCTTTGATGTTGCTGGCTTTAAATAGGCCACTGGGTGCCACAATCTGTTCACGCATTGCGTGCGCCTTGGCGTACGCGCATGCGCACTGGCACGTGAATCTTCACGGCCTTTCGTGCCTGTGTGCACATGTGTATTAGCATTGGTGAATTTCTATATGCCAATGGCGAATTTCTAAATGTGTGTGTTCCTGTTCTTGATACTATTGGATTTCCTGTTACCGACCCGGCTTGCCTTTGACTTGTCTTGTCTCCATTCCTGGCTTTGACCTTCTGGTTGTTCCACTGACTCCGCTCCTGTCTGCTGTACCCATGTGTGACCTCTGGCTTGCTCTTCTGGACTCCTCTGCTGCCTGATTACCACTGTATGACCCCGGCTTACTCCTGACCTTGCTTGCTGCCCTCCCCCTGGCTGGTACTCCGTGTTTGACTACTGGTCTGGCTCCTGACCCTGTTCCTGGCTCTCCCTTCGGCCAAATCTCATCTGGTACATCTGAGGGACTCCTGCCCAGCAGTGCATCCTGCTGCCATCCAGTAGACATCTCATCACTCAGCCTATCGCAGCTGGCATTGGGCATAGCACTCCCTGTCACCACCTTCAGGGGTGCCCTGCACTCAGCCACAAGGGAAGCCCTCTCAGCACCTCGGCCTCCAACCAGGTACATGACAGTGAGCAAGGACCAGCGAGATAGAACTGAGCAGAGGAGGATAAGCAGAGCTGGAGGATCAGAGCAGGAGAAACTGGCAGATGTCACATGTGGTGACATTACTAATGAGCAGGGGATCAGCAGAGCTGGGAGTACTACTGAGGCAGGGATCTGCTGAACAAGGGTACTAATGAGCTGGGGATCTGCTGAGCGGGGGTACTAATGATCTAGGCATCCGCTGAACATGGGTACTAATAAGCTCGGGTATTACTGAGTTTGGGGGTACTACTGAGCCAGGATACTACTTTAAAACAAATAGAAAATCAACACTCACAGGGCATTGCCCAAGCTTCATACTTCAAAAAAGCATCACTGAAGCATAAAAAATGCGCGTTGATGTGGTAGGAGCTTTAATGTGTGTTAAAATCAAAGAGAGTGTAAATGAGCCCTAACAGCTTTTCCTGATCTTCATATTTTATGTCCATATACTCCTTCACCCTAGCAACAGCTGCTGTTGCCTACTCAAAAACCACAGACAATAGCACAATGCTATGTTGGATATGTTATGGGTAAACATGCTATGCTCCACATCCTGAACACACTACACCCAGACTAGAACTTTGTGCTGCAGTATTAGCTGTTGAACTAGCTGAACTTTTCACATAAGAAATGGACATTGAGCTACAAGATACTGTAATCTACGTTCATCAATTCAAGAGATTCCCAACCTGGAAGCTATTTATATGAGCTATTTTTGCCAAGCACACATAACTTGTTCCTTTCACACATTCAAATGACAGCGATTTGAAAGGATGACATTACTGTCCGTTCAGCACTATACAGCCTTAGAAATCTCAAGATGTCATCTGCTATGCAGCAATGAAACCTATATCCAAGAGACTGTATTGTCATGGAAAAAAACCCATCCCTGAAGACTGTCATGTCATGAAAATGCTTAGTTTATTGCATGGTCAACACACCTTGTGAGAGTAGGCAGCAGCCATAAAGAAACCAAGCTCAAATAGCATAGGCGCCAACATTACCAGGGATACCTTTTTATTTTGCTGTGCATCCAGCAAGCCATTATAGGCAGAGAATGTACTGGGACATTTATTTAGGGCCCTTATATCCAGCTGTTGTAACTAAATAGGTGGAAGGTACCTTTACTAGCATGGGTGGGTGTACCTGTACTTCCTTTCTTGTTTGCTATCATTAAACAACAACAAAAAAAGCATCAGCTAAGGGCACAGAGCCAATTAGAGCAGCTCTTTGCCACGTGATGCATTATTATAAACAGGGTAATATTGTTTACATTGGTGAGCCCTCACCTCCCTCTAACAATTCAAGAAGAGTGGGATTTAATTAATGAATCCTGTAGAGGCGCAAGGGGCCAAGTAATTTTTTTTTAATCCTTCCATCTATTAAATTTTCTGCCCTTGTTGTTTTAACTTTGGGCAGTAAAACATTTTTTTCCACTACACCGGGCAGGTAGTGGACTGATATTGTGACTGATTTTCAATGAGGGTATTATTGTCAATATTCACACATATATACCTTTACTGTTCATTTAGATTGATCATTGCTTTCATTAGCACATTTTTATTTGTATTTATCATTTTTAGTTTTATTTTTTCATTTTTTATTTATTTGAGCGCTACTATTTACTCCACTTATCTCTAGAGGTTTAAAATTCAGTCACGTATTTGTTACATATTAAGTGGCAGCTATAGTTTATTTAAAGTATAACATGTTTGTTATTTTTATAGAAAAAACAAAACAAGACTTTACAATCACTTTACAAAATAAAAATAAAAGAGATAAAAAATAAAAAGCTAAAATAGAGATAAATAATATAAAGAGATAAAAAAGAAGAGATTGAAGAAAATAAAAAGAGATATAAAAATAATAAGGGATATAAAAGGAGTTGAAAAAAGATGAAAAAAATAACAATAGATAAAAAGGAGATTAAAAGAAAATAAAAAGAGATGAAAAAATAAAAGCACATTAAAAAAAAAGTAAAAAAGAGAGAAAAAATAAAAAAGAGAGAAAAAAAGTAAATAAAAGGAGAATAAAAAAATAAAAGGAGATAAAAAATACCCCGAGAGATAAAAAAAAAATATATATATATAAAAAAAATAAAAGAGATTAAAAAAGTAATAAAAGAGATAAAAAAGATAAAAATTAAATAAAGAGATAAATAATAAAAAGAGATAAAAAGAGTAGATTAAAAAAATAAAGGGACAAAAAATAAAAAGAGATATGAAAGGAGTTAAAAAAAGAGACAAAAAGATAAAAATAGATTTAAAAAAAATAACAATAGATAAAAAAGAGATAAAGAAATAAAAAGAGATTAAAAAAATAAAAGAAGATAAAAAATAACAATAGATAAAAAAAATAAAGGGAGATAAAAAATAAAAAAAGATTAAAAAAAGAAAGGGAAATAAAAAATAACAATAGATAAAAAAATAAAAGGAGATAAAAAAATAAAAAGAGATTAAAGAAATTAAAGAGATAACAAAAATAAAAGAGATAAAAAATAAATAAAAGGGGATGAATAAAAAGCTAAAAAAGAGATAACAAAGAAGAAATAAAAAAAATAAAGAGAAAAAAAATAAAAAGAGGTACAAGGTTGGGTTTACACTGCTGTTCAGAGCACCTCACAGCAGGGGCCCGGTGCATCCTTGTTCACTATGAGTAAGCATCAGTAGATGTGAAACATGTTAGCTGTGGCTCCTGTATCATCCACCTCTGATGTGACCTATTTTGGATTTGTATTCTTTTTTGTTACAGTAAAGGTGCCTAATTTTTCATTGAGTGCAGCCGTCCAGGATAGTTTTTCTCTTTTCGCATCCTTGTTCACTGTCTCAGGTCCGATTTCGTTCCGAATTTTTGGCTGAATTCGGACCTGAAATGGACCAGAAGATGCACAGGACTCTTGTGCAGCTTACACCGGAGCCACTCCGGAGATGTGTGAATTGGCTCCATAGAGAGCTGGCCACAGTATCCTGGAATGGGAATTGATTGCAGGAAACCCACATCCAATTCGCAATAGTGTGAACCCAGCCTTAAGAGGGGTTAAAAAAATAAATCCCAAAAAAATAAAAAAGATAAAAAAAGCTAAAAAAACAAAACAAAACTAACAAATAGATAAATAATAAAAAAAAGATAAAAAAGAAGAGCTTTAAAAATAATAAAAAAGAGATAAATAAATAAAAAGAGATATATGAGTTAAAAAAGAGATAAAAAAATAAAAAGAGATAACAAAAGGAGATAATAAATAAAAGGAGATTAAAAAATAAAAGGTGATAAAAAATAAAAAGAGATACAAAAAGAAAAGGAGATAAAAATAACAATAGATAAAAAATAAAAGGGAGATAAAAAAAGAAAAAGAGATTAAAAAACTAAAAAGAGATAAAAAAAAAACTAAAAAGAGATAAAAAAACTAAAAAAAGATAAAAAAAATATATAAATGGAGATAAAAAACCCAAGATATAAAAAAAAAAGAGTTAAAAAAAGATAAAGAATAAAAAGCTAAAAAAGAGATAACAAAGAAGAGATAGAAAAAAAATAAAGAGAAAAATAAATAAGGAGGTACAAGGTTGGGTTCACACTGCCATTCGGAGCGGCTCACAATAGGGGTCCAGTGCAACCTTGTTCATTGTTTCAGGTCCGATTTCAGTCCGAATTTTTGGCTCACTTCGGACCTGAAACAGACCAGAAGATGCACAGGACTCCTGTGCAATTCGCACCGGAGCCACTCCGGAGATGTGTGAATCGACTCCAAAGAGAGCTGGCCACAGTATCCTGACATGCGAATTGGTTGCAGGAAATCCACATCCAATTTGCGATAGTGTGAAGCCAGCCTTAAGGCCCCTTTCACACTGGGGAGGGGGCGGCGTCGGCAGTAAGCGCCGCTATTGTTAGCAGCGCTTTACCATCGGTATTCGGCCGCTAGCGGGGCGATTCCCCCCCCCCGCTAGCGGCCGAGAAAGGGTTAAAGAGATAAAAATTATAAAGAGATTAAAAAAATAAAAAGGATATAAAAAAATCTGAGATTTCAAAAAATAAATAAAAGAGATAAAAAAGATAAAAACATAAAAGGCTAAAAAAGAGATAAAAAAGTAGAAAAAAAAAGAAATATAAAAGGAGTTAAAAGGAGATAAAAAAATAAAAAGATAACAAAAGGAGATAAAAAAATGAAAAAAATAATAATAGATAAAAAAGAAGATGAAATTAAAAAGAGATAAAAAAAGATAAAAAATGATTTAAAAAATATTAAAAAAGAGATTAATAAAATAAAGGGAAATAAGAAAACCCAAAGGATTAAAAATAAATAAATAAAAGAGATTTAAAAAAAGCTATTAATGAGATAAAAAAAATAGAAAAGCGATAACACCAATTCTGCCATACTGGGACGCAGGTGGAAGGCGGATCAGCGTTCCCGGGATATTTGAATGCTGGTTTTTATCTTGCACATTGTAAGTGTATTTTAATCTATCTTTTAAAATAAATTTGATATACTGCACCATGAGAAGCTTCCCTTCGTATCCCCCTTCTGAGTATGATCTGCTCTGAGAGCTTAAAATGATTGTAAAAGCAGAAGGTTTTTTTTTATCTTAATGCATTCTATGCATTAAGATAAAAAGTCTTCTGTGTGTAGCAGCCCCCCTCAGCCCTCCTAATACTTACCCGAGGTCCCTCTCTGTCCAGCGATGTCCACGAGTGTCTCAGCCGTCCAAGATTCTCCTTCCTGATTGGCTGAGACACAGCAGTGGGGGCAATTGGCTCCCGCTGCTGGCAATCAAAGTCAGCTAGCCAATCAGGGGAGAGAGTGGGCAGGGCTGGGTCGGGGCTCGGTGTCTGACTCAACTCAAGGGCCCCCATAGCAAGCTGCTTGCTGTGGGGGCACTGAACAGGAGGGAGGGACCAGGATCACAGAAGAGGGACTCGAGAAGAGGAGGATCCAGGATGCTCTGTGCAAAACCAACTGTACAGAGGAGGTAGGTATGACACGATTGTTATTTTTATAGGGGAAAAAAACAAGACTTTACAATCACTTCAACCACTTCCAGCCCAAGGCCGTCATATGACGTCCTGGACTTTCAGTGGGAATATCTGAATAATGGGTGCATCTACAGGCATCATTCAGATATCCTCGTTTTCAGCTGGCGATTCTGTGCACCATAAGAAAGATCATAGCGGCAGTTTCCCCCCGCTTGATCGTTCTTACAGGCCACAGGAGGGGACACCCCCCCTCCCGCTGCCATCTGGTGCTTCTCCGGGCTCTCCTGTGCCATCGGGGACCCGGAAAGAAAATCGGCCGCCGCCGGATGACGACCATAGAGATTTCCGGTGACCAGATGGTCACCAGTCACGTTATGTCGTCACCTCTGGGCTGCGGTTGTAAACAAAGCCGCGATCGCAGCTGGTAAGCATGAAATTGTGATTTTTTTGTTTTCGATCTCATGCTTTCCAGCCTGGAGGAGGGATGTGGGGTCTTATTGACCCTACATCTCTCCATAAAGAGGACCTGTCACGAACAATTCCTATTACAAGGGATGTTTACATTCCTTGTATAAGGAATAAAAGTGATCAAAAAAATGTAAAAGAAAGTGTAAAAAATAATAAAATAATAAAAAAAAAATTAAAACGCTCCTGTCCCCAGTAGCTCGCTCTCAGAAGCGAGCGCGCACGTAAGTTCGCCCACATATGTAAACGCTGTTCAAACCACACATGTGAGGTATCGCCCCGTGCGTTAGAGCACGACCAACAATTCCAGCACTAGACCTCCTCTGTAACCCTAAACCGGTAACCTGTAAAAAATGTTAAAGCATCGCCTATGGAGATTTTTGAGTACCGAAGTTTGGCACCATTTCATGAGCGTGTGCAATTTTAAAGTGTGACATGTTGGGTATCTATTTACTCGGCGTAACATCATCTTTCACATTAAATGAAAAATTGGGCTAACTTTACTATTTTTGTTATTTTTTTAGTTCATTAAACTGTTTTTTTTCCCCAAAAAAAGGCGTTTGAAAAACTGTTGCACAAAATAGATAAAGAGTTGCATGACCGCCATTTTATTCCCTAGAGTGTCTGCTAAAAAAAACCCATATATAATGTTTGGGGGTTCTGAGTAATTTTCTAGCAAAAAAAATATGATTTTTACATATGTAGGAGAGGAGTGCCAGAATAGGGCCTGTATGGAAGTCTGGGACTGGGAGCGCTGCTATTGATGATGTATCCGGGAATGTGAGAGAAATAACATCCCTACATGTGATATAATGAGGGTCAAATAGTTCTGGTGAGTGAGCTGTGTGCACATATGTGGGTGGAGAGGAATCACGGCACTGTTTTGGTGTGGACACATCCTGGTGTTGGTGGATTCATATTTGCTGGAATTTTTCTTACACCTTGCATTAACATAGGAAGGAACACTATCATCACCAGAAACACTATTATCACCCATAAACACTATCATCACCCATAAACTATGCACTGGACATTAGACAAAGAAGAGGATAAAGAAAATAAAGAGATAAAAAAAAAAAGCGATAGAAAAGGAGTTAAAAAAACGATAACAAAAGGAGATAAAAAATGAAAATATATTAAAAATAACAATAGATACAAAGGAGATATAAAAAGAGATTAAAAAATAAACAAAAGGCGATTAAAAATAGCAATAGATAAAAAACAAGAAAAGGAGCTAAAAAATCATTTAAAAAGGGAGATAAAAATAATAAATGATAAAAATAAAATAAAATTAAAATGAGATATTTAAAGAAAATAAGATTTAAAAAAAATAAGAAAATAAAGATACATAAAAAATAAATAAGAGGAGATTAAAGAAAGAGAGCAAGAGAGTCAAAAAAATATCAAAAGATAAAAAAGGAGATAAACTATGTAAAAAATTAGATGATTAAATAAAGAGAAAAAAAAAAAAAGAGATAAAAAATATATAAAAGCGATAACAAAGAAGAGAATAAAGAAAATAAAGAGATAAAAAATAAAAAGAGATAGAAAATGAGTTAAAAATAGAAATAAATAAAAAGCTAACCAAAAGAGATTAAAAAATCAAAAATATATTAAAAACAAAAATAGAGAAAAAAGGAGATAAAAAAATTAAAAGATTAAAAAAATAAAAGGAGATTAAAAATAACAATAGATAAAAGAATAAAATGAGATACAAATAACTTAAAAAGGGAGATAAAAATAATAAAAAGATAAAAAAAATAACAAAAAAATAAAATAAAATAAAATTAGATATTTAAAGAAAATGAGATTAAACAAAATAAAGAAAATAAAGAGACATAACAAATAAATAAAAGGAGATAAAAAAAATATCAAAAGACAAAAAAGAAGATAAAAAATAAAATAAATTGATAATTAAATAAAAAGAGATTACAAAAAATAAAAAGCTAAAAAAAAAGAGATAAAATGATTGAAAATAGCTGGATTGAACACTTAGTTTATGTGATTTTTCTTCTCTTATTTATAATTGACATAAATGTAGGTATGACTGTGAATATTGGCAGATATGTGTCTTGCAGGTATCATGTCTCAGCGTTTCCCCCACAATGACTCCTCACACACAGTCACCACACTGTGGAAAAAGCGCGCTAACTGAGCATGTCCCATAGATGGGCGTAGCCCTCCGATCCCTGGAGCTATGATTTGGGCGCAACTCAGACGGCTGGGCGGGGCGTAACTAGCGCAATGGTGGGCGTGGTGGTCCGTATTGGGTGTTCCCGCGCACGGTAGGCGGGCCTATACGGGGTTGGCTAAGAAACGACTCGACGTGAAGACGTTCCGTTTTTTGCGCGGCTCCGCCCCTAGCCAGTCAGTTGGTGTTCGTAGGGAGGTTCAGTCGGGTCGCTACTGTACAGTCAGACAGTGGTCGGCTCAGCGGGTTTTTCCTCCATACGTGACAAGGCTGCTGAGTTTGGAATTCCGCCATGCCGGACCGCAGACCCTTCGAGCGGCTGCCTGCGGACGTCAGGCCCGTCAACTACGGGCTGTGCCTGAAACCCGACCTCATAGACTTCACCTTCGAGGGGAAACTGGAGGCCACTGTGGAGGTAGAATGTCTGGAGACAGGCAGTGTGTGGGGCAGCTGAGAGCGGGGGGGCTTGTGCCGGTCATGTGCAGTACGCCTGTGTGTGTGTGTGTCACTAATCTTCTGTGTGCGGAGACATCCATTCCCTGTGTGCGGGGAGATGACTGTGCAGTGCACCCTCTACACCCTGTACATACACATTCCTCATATTATACATGACTCACTATTATTATTATTATTATTATTATTATTATCTGGAGTGATTATAGGACATTTTAGATTTTACATTGTTACCTGAATGGGTATTTTTATTGTATGTAACCTTCATATAAAATATATATATATATATATATTTTAAGTATTTTCTAATGTTGGATAATAGTGTGATGCCTGACTATTACAGGTGAACTCCTCCATACAGCTCCCTGTCTATAGCTCAGGTGACAGGACAGGCTCCTGATCATGTGACAGCCAGTCACAGTGGTCATGTGACTGGTAAGTCCCACCCTCCCATCTAAAGTGGAACTAAACCCTCCAATTATTTACAGACATGGAAGCTGCCATCTTATCCTCTGATCAGTCGTTTCCATGGAGCTGCACATGTGATCAGCTATGACACCAGACATTTGATGCTTTGACAGTTCGGTTGACAGCTAACATAAGCACACTGGTAGCTGTTATAATTCAATGTATAGCTTGACTGTAAGAGCCGTTTCACACAGGGGCGACTTGTCAGGTGACCTAGCCGCCTGACAAGTCGCCTCCCGTTCTGTACAATGGAACCGTTCTAATCGGAGCGACGCAAGTCGCTCCGACTTAGACAAAGGCTCCTGTACTTCTTTTGGGGCGACTTGAGGCGACTTGCATAGACTTCTATACAGAAGTCATTTTGCAAGTCGCCGTGGCAGTCGTGTGCAGGTCGCCTCGGTGAGGCGACCTGCAAGTCGTGCCGCCCCTAGTGTCAACCGACCCTTACTGTTTTGGGAAACTGTTAAAGTGGAAGTAAACCCTCCTATCCCAAGGAAGCTTTCATCTTGGCCTCCCCCTTTTTTTTTTTTTTTTTGCATTGATACCTACCCTGTTTCCCCGAAAATAAGACCTAGCGTGATTGTCGGTGATGGCTGCAATATAAGCCCTAACCCCCAAATAAGCCCAAGTTAAAGTCCTTGTAGGTCATATTTTCAGGGTAGGGCTTATTTTGGGGGAAACAGGGTAGGGCTTATATTGCAGCCATCACTGACAATCACGCAAGGCCTTATTTTGGGGGAAACAGGGTACCTAGGTGGATATAGCATTGGTCTGATGCTGTATTTGTCCCTCGCCACCTCTGCACTGAGAACCAAGCAATGGAACACCGCTGATTGCTCAGTTCTCAGAGCTCAGAGAGCTGCAGACTGTCGGTCACAGCTCTCTGCTCTGCCCCACCGTACTCACTGGAGTGCTGAGCTGTGGAGGGGGTGGGAGCGGCCAGCTCATGCTTTCAGCGGCTCGCTGAGAGCCTGAGCCGGGTGTCGGTCCAGGGATCTGACGGATCCCAACCCCCGGTGGTCATAACACGGAGCCTGGACCGACTTCTGTGATGGCAGCAGAGAGCAGACTTCAGCCCACTCTGCTGAAAACGGGTCACAGGAGTGCAGAACGGACCGCACTCCTGTGAGCTGTAGGAGAAGCCCAGCCAAACGAGCTTTGGCTGGACTTCTTTAATCTTCAACTGCCATGATGCTGTACATGTGATCAGTTACAACACCAGCCATTGGATGGTTTGACATTTTGGTTGAGAGCAAAACCAATGTGACAGTTACGTTCCTGGCACGTGCCGGAAATGTAACTTTTTTTAAAACTGTTAAATCTATGGACTTACCTCTGCTTTAGGGCTCATACACACCTGCTTTGTCTCTGAAGAGCCATCTGATGCTTGGGCGCACTATTGACAGGAGGTGAGGAGTCGTATTGAACCCTCCCTGCTTGTTTTAAAGGAGAAGTATGGCCAAATCCCTTTTGGCCATACTTTTCTCCTATGGATCACAAGTGCCCTCAGTTCTGCACTCCTATGACACGTATTCCTGGTGACCAGCAGGCTAAAGCCTGCTTTCAGCTGCTGTCACAGGGGTCTGCAGGGATTTGCTCAGATGCCTGACTGGCAGCTGGTTTAGCCTGTCAGCGAACCACTGTGAGCCTGAGCCAGCCACTCCTGTCCCCTCTACAGCCCACTGCTCCAGTGAGCGCTGGAGGGGTAGAGCAGAAAGAAGCTGACTGACAGTCACTGAAGATTGAGAACTGAACGGTCTCTGATCACTCAGTTCTCCTTGTTAGAGGCTCTCGGGAACCAACTAGGTGAGTATGAATGTGGTGTTTGTGTGTTTTTTTTTTTTTTTTTTTCTCTTTTATTCCCAAACTTCTAACCAGACACCCACATGCACATTGTACGCAGCCTCATTCACTTGAATGGGTTGCACTTTGTGGATGGCACCGCCCCGCCAGGTGCAACAGGGGATACAAATCCTGCTGTGGAGAAAAGCATCAACACGTGTAAACCCCCAGCTGCTGTTTCTGCAGCAAGAATAATATTTGCTTGTGCATCCAACTAAACTACTGTCAAGCTATCAAATGGCTGGTGTCATAAATGATCACATGTGCAGCACCATGGCAGTTGCAGATCAAACGAAGGCTAAGATGGCAGCTTCCTTGACAGTAAAGGATAGGAGGGTTTAATTCCACTTTAACACGTTGGAGCCGGTGCTCCCACGACCCTTTAAGGGGTTTAGGACACTGGTAGGTGGGGTGTGGTTTATGAGACCGCCAAGCTCCTGATCACAAGCACCGATTTGAGCTTTCCACCTGAAGCTGTGCCAGGAGTGCGCAGGGGGCGGACTCCCAGCACAGCTGTATTCCCCCAATTCACGCAAATATGCGTCCACGCAGTGTCAAGGCCCACATGTCGAAAGGCTTCACTTTTGCATACAGCTGGTGCCAACAGGTTGATATTTAATGTCTCTGGGTTTTATGAATGTTATAAAGCAAGCCTTTATGGTTTTTATTTTTACACTGCTGGTATCTGGTAATCCTGGCATTCCCTCTTCTATCCTAACTCAATCTGACCACACTAAGCATGGAAACAGATCCATGCTGGTGTGGTCAGTTTACGTACTGTGCAACCTGCTTGGCGTTGGTGTACCTGTATCCTCCTGTAGTCAGTTTGGCTTTCACCCCTCTAGGTCTGCTGTGTTGATTGACAGCTTTTGCCATCAATAAACACAGAATGACTAGATGGGGTGTGGCAGCCAAACTGACCCTGTGTGTATCAGCACAGTGTCCTGTAACTCCATGCAGGAAGGAGGAGCCGCACATCTGTAATGTAAGGCCGGCCACCTACTAGACATACTATCCTCCTTGCTATGGGGAACAGGGACAGACAGAGGCTGTTCTCGTATGAAAGTGACTTATGTAATGCACAGATAACCCCCCCCCCCCCCCTGTGATGTGCTGCAGAGGAATAATGATCACATGACTGCAGTAAAAAAAGATGACAAAAGATTTATAACATTAAAATGTTACATTTCAGAACTGTGGATTTGTACATCATATTTTGTAACAGGACTGTGTATGTATGTGCAGAACCTTCCTCCGTGTACAGGCTTTCAGTTGCAGAGCTGGATCAAGTGTCGCTGTACTACTGTGATTACTGCACTCATGGAATAAAAAGTGACGGCTGCTGTAGAGAACACCCCCACATGCTGTCACAGGGGTGAAAGAGGAGGTGCTTATCAACATGTTACACCCCAAATACGGTTGTAACATGTTGCGAGTGGTGGAGTTTGCCTTTGGGAACCACTTAGGCTGGGTTCACATAAATGCGGGGCTGGTTTCTGTGCAGAGTCCAGTTCTGTTTCCATTCAGAGGTTCAGGTGCAAACTTGACACCTAAATCACCCCTGGACTGAAAAATGCACAGGACCCTTTGTGAATTTGCACCACAACCGGCCCGCATGTATGTGAACCGGCTCCATTGAAAGCCGGTCTGGTTCACATTCACATGTTATGCGAATCGCAATGTCGTTCAAAACGCATCCAATTCGCATATATGTGAACCAAGCCTTAAAGGATTGTGTTGGGTGGGGGTTTTAAGTCTTCGTCCTTTTCATTTGAATAGATTACTAATACTAACCACTAATAAAGCAATCTCCTGTGAAACATTTTCCGTGCTCTTAGGTGAAAGTACTTAAAGTGGTTGTAAACCGCTGGCCTTTTATTTTTTTAGGAACCTACAAGGTAAAGGCACAATGTGCTAACGAAACCCTCCCGCACCGAGATGTCAGCTCTGCAGGGGCTCCCATATTCACCAGTCTTGCTCCCAGGTTCGCAGACTCCTCTGGCTCTGTAAATGGCCGGAGTCGCAATCATGTCACTCCCACACATCCGCGCAGAAGCTGCCGTTCGCGGCACAGGGCTCTGAAGGGACGGCATGGGTGGCTGTTCCTTCAGAGTTCATGCACTAGTGATGTCACTGGCTGCATGTAATGTAAATATCTTATATCCTTATTATAGGCTTGCCTATAGGTAAAATTAAAAGATGGAAGTTTACTTCCTCTTTAACAGGTGATATCATCACCGCTGGTTTCTGGTCGCTCATCATCGCTTCTCCAAGCTTCTGTCCAGGAAGAGCGTATTGAACAGGTCAAATGATCTTGTTTAGGGACTACACGTCCCATCATCCATATCACTATGCCTTGTTGTCCTACATCTGCCCGCAGTCATTCACTGGAGCAGAGGCAGGGCTTGCATACTGAGCCCTTCTTCAGGGCGGTCTGTGTGTGCAGGCAATGTACGTAGGGCTGTAGTCCCGGGTGAGTGTGCATGCAAGCATGGCTCCATACAACACTGTGAGAAAGGAGCAACCCTAATAATGGAAAGCAAGGCACAGCGCTGTGGGGACCATCGAAGGCAGGATGAAAGCAAGACTTTAAAACACTGAAAAGTAGCATTGAGAGTTCTGACAGCAGTGTAAATAGCTCAGGAAAATGTAAACTTTAGGGCTAGGTTAACATCTGTGTTTTTCAGCACATTTGCAGATCCTCAAACACACTACAATCCATTTAACCTCTTTGCCTATGGGTTCCCTTCACAACTATGCAGTTTCCTACAATGTGTTTTTTGTAAAGGTGCAGGGACTTTTTTATACCCAGCACAGTGAGCTTTTGGCTCCATAGGCCACAATGGAATTGCATAAAACATGCATGTGCGTGTGATTTTGGTGTGTTTCCTTCTTGACAATAGACACCTCCTCCTAGTAACATTAACACTTCTCAAACAAAGAAAACCCAAAATGCATTAACCGCATGCCGTCCGCACCATAGAAGTTTAATTGCTACAGGTTGGCAGCTGTGCACCAGATCACATATAATTTCAGACTTCCGCTTGCAGGAGGCGTGCGCACCGCCTGTGGGCTGCTTCTGCTGTGATATTTAACAGCAGAAGTCGATCTGTGGGTGCCGGGCACTCAATGTCCTCCGGCACCCGCCAATCGTCAACAATACACAGAGAACTGAGGTAGGCCTATGTAAACAAGGCCGGTCTCAGTTCTGATAGGAGGGAAGGAATGAATTCTGTGTTTCTACAAAGCAGGGGCTAGAATCCATTACTTCCCCCTAGTAAAAGCAGTACACAGTTAAAGTGGTTGTAAACCCTTTACTACCACTTTTACCTACAGGTAAGCCTATAATGAGGCTTGCCTGTAGGTACTGGAAATATCTCCTAAGCCTGCATGGTTTAGGAGATATTTACCATATACACTTGTGCAGACGTCATTGGCGCATGCGCACTAAAGAAAGGGCACGATCATGCTTTGCACGTGACGTCACGTTACTGCTGTGAGTCACAGAGCTGGAGCCCACGGCCACGGAATGAAGAGGGGTGAAGATGGACGTGGCCAACAGCGGGGACATCGTGGACATCGCAGGCTTCGCTTGCAGGTAAGTGCAACATAATGGGATAGTATGCGATGCATATGAGCCCATTATGCTTTGACTTTGCAGGGGAATAGTGAGGAAGTAAAACCCATTAGGGTTTACTTCCTCTTTAACAAACACACAGGCTAGGCACACAGGTAACCCCTTGATCTCCATAGATGTTAACCCCTTCCCAGCCAGTGTCATCAGTACAGTGACAGTGCATATTTCTAGCACTGACTGATCAATGTATTAGTGTCACTGGTTCCAGGCAAAGTGTCAAAATGTCTGCTGCAATATCGCAGTCCTGCTAGAAGTCGCTGATCTCCCCTGATAACTAGCATAAATAAATAAAAATTTCATAAATCTATCCCATAGTTTGTAGATGCTATAATGTTCGTATAAACCAATCAATTTACGCTTATTGGGATTTTTTATCAAAAACACATAGCAGAATATATATTGGCCTAAATTTATGAAGAAATTACATTTTTTTTTTTTTTAAATTATCTTTTATTGGATATGTTTTTTTTCTAAATTGTCAGCGTTTTTGTTTATAGCACAAAAAAAAGCCGAGGAGATTAAATGCAACAAAAAGGAAGCAGGAAATAAAATGACATAAATTGTATTTGGGTACAGTGTCGCACAACCGCGCAGTTAAATTAATGCAGTGCTGTAGCGCAAAAAATGGCCTGGCATGAAGGGGGGTTAAATCTTCCAGAGGTCAAGTGGTTAAAAATGCGATGCAAAAATGCATCAACCGCACTTGCACAGATGTATACCCAGCCTTGGATGACACCTATTCATGCAGATGTGTTTTATTAAAAATGATTATAATCCTACATGATTTATTAGGCATCTACAGTTTGTGCAGTGCATTACAAGATAAAGGGAGATATAGTATGGCTATAACAATTAAAATCACATTTGTATGCACTTTTAAAAGCGAAGACTGGAATACAATCAGTTGTGCTGCACTACTATGTGCTAAGGAACAAGTTGACAAAAGGAAAGCTCTCCCCGAGGGGCTCGTCATAAGATCACCCTAGGCTCACAGAAGAATGCTGCAGAAAGCGATGCCGTGTCACTAAGGGCTCACTCAAACTAGCCTGCATGGTTGCAACATTTTACTGTGCAGGTTATTGTCTGTGTGAGGTTTGGCAAGGGATGGTGCAGTGCTTGTTGTCTGCACATGGCACTGTTTTTTTTTTTTTTTTTTTCTTCTTTTCTTTTCAACTTGTAGTAGCACTTAGTGACATTTCATTCATGTCTCTGCAGAGCAGCACAGTGTGTTATCAATGCAGTGCCATCCAGTGCACTGAGGAAGAAGGCAGCACAGCTGCATTTTTCCCACACGGCTCCGTACATAACATCAACCTTTGTGGTGGTTGCAGGGTGGATTTGATTTAAATCGGGTCTATTTTAAATCACGATTTAAATCGCTAGTAAAAAGGCTTGATTTAAGTCAACTCTAATTAAATCATAATTTTTAACCACTTCAATACCGATCCTATTCTAGCATGTCTCTCCTACATGTAAAAATCATAATTTTTTTGCTAGAAATGTACTCAGAACCCCCAAATATGTTTTTTTTAGCAGACACCCTAGGGAATAAAATGGCAGTTGTTGCAACTTTTTTATGTCACACGGTATTTGCGCAACAATTTTTAAAACGCATTTTTTTTATAAGGTGAACGATGTTACACCGAGTAAATAAGTAACCCAACATGTCAGGTTTTAAAATTGCGCACACTCGTGGATTGGCGCCAAACTTTGGTACTTAAAAATCTTCATAGGCAACGCTTTCAAATTTAGTTTTACATGTTTTGAGTTAGAGGAGGCCTAATGCTACAATTATTGCTCTCGTTCTAACAAGCGAGGTGATACCTCACATGTGTGATTTGAACGGCGTTTACATATGTGGGCAGGACTTGCGCGTGCGTTCGCTTCTGTGCGTGAGCACACAGGGACGGGGGTGCTTTAAAATATTTTTTTGTTTTATTTTACTGTAATTTTTTTATTTTTACACTTTCTCTTTAAATTTTTTTGATCACTTTTATTCCTATTACAAGGAATGTAAACATCCCTTGTAATAGGAATGGTGTGTGACAGGGTCTTCTTTATGGAGAGATATGAGGTCTATAAGACCCCACATCTCTCCTCCAGGCTGGAAAGCATTAGATCAAAAAAAAAAAATTACAGATCTGATGCGTTCCAACCGAGATCGCCACTTTGTTGACATCCGCGGACCAGACCTGATGTCATAGGCAGGGCCTTACGACGGTCATAGAGATGAGACCGGAAATCTCTATGCTCATCATTCGGTGGCGGCGGATTCTTTCTGTTGACTCACCGACAGTCCCATTCACTTTAATGGTACGGCTGGTGATGCAGCAATGACACAACAAGGTGAGGGACGTGGTGGCAGCAGGTGAGTGGATGCCCGCTAACAGGCGCTGTCATGATGGATCTGACAGGTGCTCTTTAAATGTAAGGACTTATTCTTACTGATAGTTAGAATCTTTAATGAGACAGAGAGGGGAGAGTTGAGGGGATTTTTACGGTGCCAAATATGATAAAGAGAGATCTACAACAGCTTAAAAATAGCAATTTGGATTTTATTGTTGCACACAAATTTAATATAAGTACAAAATTCAAGAAATTCAATAATAATGAAGTGGTGGTTATACAGTAAGTAGGATCAAGCCAAAATGAATGAATACTGCACACTAGCCCAACATATTTAGCTGATTGCTTCTTCAGGGGATGTGCAATTCAGAGAGAAATATTGGCATAAGAAACCCACAAAATTTTCCACCAAAAACACAGGACAGCCGGATTCAGGCAATCCCTCCCAAGCCCCCCATCACCTGGGGGGGCTTGGAGCCAGAGGGTGAGCCGGAGGGTGAGACTCCATTGAGCGACGCTTGTTACATCTTATCACTCTCTGCATTTAACATCGTGTGGGCAGTTGAAAGTTGTTTGAATATCGCTCCACATTTCATGCACTTTAAAAAATATATATCACCCTAATCTCATCCTTCTATCCTATATGACCATCTCCCAGGTGATGGGGGGCTTGGGAAGGATTGTCTGAATCCGGCTATCCTGTGTTTTTGGTGGAGATTTTTGTGGGTTTCTTATGCCAATATTTCTCTCTGAATTGCACATCCCCTGAAGAAGCAATCAGCGAAACATGTTGGGCTAGCGTGCAGTATTCATTCATTTTGGCTTGAACCTACCTACTGTATAACCACCAACCACCACTTCATTGTTATTGTGAACAATTTTTCTTGAATTTTGTACTTTTATTAAATTTGTGTGTAACAATAAAATCCAAATTGCTATTTTTAAGCTGTTGTATGTTGTTTGCTCTCTCTGATTTTTGGCACCGTAAAAATCCCCTCAACTTTCCCCTCTCTGTCTCATTATCACCTAGGGATGAGGTGCCTTTTAATTGGGTATTGT
This sequence comes from Lithobates septentrionalis, assembly GCA_037952835.1. NCBI lineage: Eukaryota > Metazoa > Chordata > Amphibia > Anura > Ranidae > Lithobates > Lithobates septentrionalis. Next base: position 679,351 of record JBBDGP010002387.1, read on the forward strand.
ACCATGAACCAGACCTATGTTTCTCTTCTAGTTTAGAATCTTTAATATTTGCAAACAAAATGAAGGTTTCCTATTTAGAATAAGCTGTCAGGTTAGTAAAACGGCGATATCAGAACCAGTTCAATCATACAGTTTGTAGTGTACAAAGATTTGGAAAACAATGGGAAGAAGGAATATTCCTGAACTTTGTTTTATCTCATGGTTACTGTGAAATTGTGTGAATGCATCAATGCAGTGCATGTTATCTCAGTTTGCAGAGCTTGGATTCATTGAATGAGTTTACCAAAAAATGTAAATTTTGCAGAAAATACAGCCTCATGCTACATAACTAAGCTCCATTTCATGCTGAATAAACTAAATTAATAATGTATCTTAAATGGAAAACTATTTTTAGATAGATTTTTACTCCAAAAGCATTTTATTAAAATAAATGTAATAAAAATCATTTTTTTTTTTAATCCACCATGGGTGGGTGATGGTTGCTGAGCCTAGAGTTTGGCTTTGGGGGACAGCAAAAAGAAATGTATTCTTGTACAACCCAATTCCCAAAAAAGTTTTGGATGCTGTAAAATCTACATAATAGAATGCAAATATTTGCAATTCTCAACCCATGTTTTCATTTACAATAGAAAACACATCAAATGTTTAACCTGAGAAAATTTACCATTTTTAGGAAAAAAAAGGTAATTTTGAAATTGATGGCAGCAACACATCTCAAATTAGGGACAGGGCCATGTTTACCAATGTGTAGCATCCCCTCTTCTATCAATACTCTACTTTTCTGGGAACTGAGTAGATCAGTTACTGAAGTTTTGGGAGAGGAATGTTGCACCATTCTTGCCCGATATAGGAGTCTAACTGTCTAACTTCTCAACAATCCTGCATGATCTTTGTCGTAATTTTCATTTCAAGATGCCCAAAATATTTTCAGTTAAGTGAAAGGTCTGGACTGAAGGCAGGCCAGTTAAAGTGGAGTTCCACTGGTTAAGTTTTTTTATTAAAAGTCAGCAGCTTCAAAAACTGTAGCTGCTGACTTTTAATAAACAGACACTTGCCTGTCCAGCGGTGCGGCCCCCCGATGCCTCGCTCCTCTCCGCGGCGCTGGCATTGTAAGGTGTTGGTGCCCGACTGACAGCTTGTGGCTTCACAGCCTGGCGCACACTGCACATGCGCGAGTCGCGCTGCGCACTCAGTGGCCAGACAATCTTCTGGAACCTGTGACGTTTTCCAGAAGATTGGAGGGAGGGGTCGCCTAGGGGGAGAGGAGGAGTCGCCTAGGCGGCCATAAGACAAAAGGAGGAAGTGGGACAGGAAGTCCCACTCAAAACCAGATAAACCGCCCCCCCCCAAAAAAAAATGCCATGCCAAAGCCAACTGTGGCATGTCAGGGGGTGAGGAGTACTTAAAGCAGAACTTCCGCTTTAAGCACCCAGATTCTTCTACTATGAAGCCATGCTGTGGTCATAGATGCAGCATCGGTTTAGCATTGTCCTGTTAAATTCTTCAAGGCCTTCCCTGAAAAAGACGTCTGTATGGGAGTATATGCTGCTCTAAAACCTGGATATATCTTTCAGCATTGAAAGTGCCTTTCCAGATGTGCAAGATACTCCTTCTTCTATACTAATGCACCCCTATACCATCAGAGATGTTGGCTTTTGAACTGAGTGCTTAGAACAAGCCGGAAGGTCTCTCTCCTCTTTAGTCTGAAGAACGTGGCACTCATGGTTGCCAAAAATGTCAAAGTTTGATTCATCTGACCACAAAGCAGTTTTCCATTTTGCAACAGACTATTTTAAATGAGCTTTGACCCAAAAAAAGATGGCGTGTTTCTGGATCGTGCTCAGATGTGCCGCCTTTACATAATGGCGCTTTGCCTTGCATTTTTGGATGGCACGGGTTTTTTGTTTTACAGAAAGTGAATTTTGAAAGTATTGCTGAGCCGATGCAGTGAGGTCCATCACAGAATTATGCCTATTTTAATGCAGTGCTGTCTGAGGGCCAAAAGATCACAAACCTCCATTATTGCATTTAGGCCTTGTCCCTTGCGCACAGAAATTTCCCAAGATTCTCGTAATCTTTTGATATGTACTGTAGATAATTATATATTTAAAGTCTTTGCAATGTTACATTGAGGAACATTATTCTGAAATTGACAATTTTTAGACGCAGCTTTTCAAATTGACTTTTTGCCCACCCAAGATGTTTTTTATACCCGATCATGTTACTGACCTGTTGTCAGTTCACCCAATTGGTTGCAAAATGTTCTTCCAGCTCTTTCTTGTTAGTACCACTTTGTTAGCTTTTTCTTGCCCTGTCCCAACTTTTTTTAAGACATACAGGCAGACATACAGAGCAGTTCAAAGGGGGGCGCCTTAGTAGGAGAGCGAATGGTCTGGGGTTGGCTGCGAACAAAGTTTTGGAGCTGTCTATAGTGCCAATCAGCCATAGGAAAGGATTCTGATCTTGTATAAATCTGCCACATCTCGTCTCTCCATCAGCAGACCAAGACCTGAAAAAGGAGGGATGTTCCCCTGAAGGGAGTCAGGGGGGGAATCAATGGGGCAAGCTATCCCTGTTTGTTTAATGCATCCCAGATTGCTAGGGCATGGATAGCCGTAGGCAAGCTCAGATAGCCCCCGGAAGTCCCCAGGGAGCCAGGGGGTATGAGATAAATTATGGCCTGCTAGAAATTTGTCAAGCAGGACCCATAATTTAGTGCCCACATTGTGATACCAATCCAAAATCCCTTGCAAAGCTATTGCTTCACAATATTTATGGATGACTGGTACACCCATACCTCCCCCTCTTTTGGGGCATTGTGTTTGTGCGAAGGGCCAGACGAGGACTCTTCCCATTCCAGATGTATTTCAAAAACAAGCTGTTTAGGGTTGAGAAAGACCAGGGCAATGTAATGGGCACCATTTGTAAATGGAAAAGAAAACAGGGTAACACATTCATCTTTAACCACTTCAGCCCTGGAAGGATTTACCCACTTCCTGACCAGAGCACTTTTTGCTATTCAGCACTGTCACTTTAACTGACAATTGTGCGACGTTGCATCCACACAAAATTGACGTCCTTTTTTCCCCACAAATGGAGCTTTCTTTTGGTGATATTTGATCGCCTCTGCAGATTCTTTTTTTTGCGCTATAAATATGTAGATTTTATACATCCCATTTTTGAACTAGGGCTAACAGAGGACAGAATTAGAAATAGACTTGGGAAACTTAACATACGTTAATCACCAGGACCAGATGGCTTGCACCTGAGGGTACTTTGGGAACTCGGTCAAGTAATTGCCAGACCATTGTTCCTAATTTTTACTGACAGTCTACTGACTGGAATGGTACCAGCTGATTGTAGAAAATCCAATGTACCAATATTTAAAAAGGGCCAAAATGCATCCCTGGGATTTACAGACCAGTTAGGCTAACATCAATAGTAGGCAAGCTCTTGGGGGGGGGGGGGGGGTGGATTTTAGTAATGAAAACAGTATCATTAGCAGTAATCGGCATGGATTCATGAAGAATCATTCTTGCCAAACCAATCTTTTAATCTTCTATGAGGAGGTGAGTTGCCATCTAGATAAAGGAAGGCCCGTAGACGTGTATCTGGATTTTGCAAAAGCATTTGACAGTTCCTCATAAGTTTTTACTGTACCTCACGCAAAATTTTGTCGGGGTTCCCCTTCAAGATTCTCAGCACGCAAGTCTGATCATCTTGATCCAACTTCTGGTGCGACTTCTATTTAAATCAATGGGCTCCCATAGGGAACCATTGATTTTGAATAGAGACCAAGAAACGCCGGACAAGGCTTAACTCTATGTAAACATTGTTAAGCCTCATTAAATCGCGTTTAACACCTTTTACCAGTGTCTGATATTTTTACAGCTACAGCGCTGGGGCCTCAGAGCGTGCTGGTCCTGGTGTTTTTTTTTTTGTTTTTTTTTTTGTTTTTTTTTTTTTGAAGCTTAAAAACGCCTATGCCACTTACAGCTCCTAAATGCCTTGGTGGGCATGAGGCAATAGGCTAACATGGAGAGGCGTTTTTTAAGCTGTGAAAAATGCTCCTAAGACCCCTTTCACACTGGGGCGGTTTGCAGGCGGTATTGCGCTAAAAATACCGCCTGCAAACCACCCCTAAACAGCCTCCGCAGTTTGTTCAGTGTGAAAGCCCGAGGGCTTTCACACTGAAGCGGTGCGCTGACAGGACGGTGAAAAAAGTCCTGCAAACCGCTTCTTTGGAGCGGGGAAGGAGCGGTGTATTCACCGCTCCTTCCCCGCTCCTGCCCATTGAAATCAATGGGACAGCGCGGCAATACCGCGGTAATACCGCGGCTATAGCCGCGCTGTACGAGGGATTTTAACCCTTTTTCGGCCGCCAGCGGGGGGTAAAACCGCACCGCTAGCGGCCGAATACAGCTGCAAGAACGACGGTACAGCAGCGCTAAAAATAGCGCTGTTGTACCGCCAACGCCCCCACCGCCCCAGTGTGAAAGGGGCCTAAAAGTGTCTGTAAAAATGTTCTTGGGCATGAGGCCTTACACTGGGGGCAGACTTTACCATCTACTGAAATTATCAGACCCCTTTCACAGAGTGCGTTTTGCAGGCGCTATAGCGTTAAAAATAGCGTCTGCAATCCGCCCTCAAACAGCTGCAGCATTGTTTCCAGTGTGAAAGCCAGAGGGCTTTCACACTGGAGCGGTGCGCTGGCAGGACGGGAAAAAAGTCCTGCCAGCAGCTTCTTTGGAGCGGTGAAGGAGCGGTGTGTTTACCGCTCCTGCACCGCTCCTCCACCGCTGCTCCCCATTGAAATCAATGGGGCAGCGCTGGGATACCGCCAGCAAAACGCCGCAATTGCGGCGCATTTCGGGCGGTTTTAACCCTTTCTCGGCCGCTAGTCCGACGGTAATCCGCTATGGGCGGCCAGGTGTGAAAGGGCTCTTAAAGTTGAGGGGACAGCAAATTTACACTATTATACAAGCTGTACACTCACTACTTTACATTGTAGCAAAGTGTAATTTCTTCAGCGTTGTCACATGAAAAGATATAATAAAATATTTTCAAAAAATGTGAGGGGTGTACTCACTTTTGGGAGATACTGTATGTATCTCAAAATTTCAAGTGCTGAGCTACTAGCCAGGCCTCAAGGGTTACTCGCCACCAGTGCCCCGCCTACCCTGCCCCTACCCTGCCCCTAATTCCGCCCCTAATTCCGCCCCTAAACACGCCCTCATAAATTATCTCATGAAATGACACTTAAATGTTTTAAGAAGAATTAAGTTACAAAAATAAATATTAAGGCTGCTTTCACACTGAGGCGCTTTACAGGCGCTGTAGCGCTAAAAATAGCACCTGTAAAGAGCCTCTCCTCTCACTCCAGTGTGAAAGCCTGAGTGCTTTCACACTGGAGCGGTGCGCTGGCAGGACACCAAAAAAGTCCTGCAAACAGCATCTTTGCAGCACTGTAGGAGTGGTGTATACACCGCTCCTAAAGCGCCCCTGCCCATTGAAATCAATGGGCGGCGCATTGCGGGCAGTTATATAACCCTTTTTTGGCCACTTGGGGTTAAAAGCGCCCCGCTAGTGGCCGAAAACCTCCAAAAACTACGGTAAAGCACCGTTTTTCTGCCGACACCCCCAATGCCCCAGTGTGAAAGTGGCCTAACAACTACTTTTATCAGTGCAGCCTCACCTGTGCCGAGGAATGCATGGCCGGAGGAAGAGGAGAGTCGCAGGATAGCAGGCTGTTACAGCTTACATTACAATTGGCTCTGCTCGACACAGCCCCGCCTCCTCCTGACCCCGTGCCTGTGATAGACAGAACACATCCCAGCATTGGACCGGCTTTCACAGGTCAGAAGGAGGCAGGGCTGTGTCGAGCGTAGACATTTGTAATGTAAGCTGTAACAGCCTGCTATCCTGCGGCTCCCCCCCCCCCCGGCTCCCAGGCAGCCCAGCTCGCAAGCCCTTGTTATATTATATATATATATATATATTTTTTTTTTTCATTTTTTTTTTTTTAATTTAGAGGATTGCAGTAAATGACAAGAGAAAGAATGACTCTATAATATAATTCTAACAATTCTTCCAAGTCATTTGCAGGTTACGTTTCCAGAAAATCCAGAGTGGTACTGTACAGCATTATTTATAGCCAAACATGGTGAAAGAATTTGGGTTAAATTGAACAGTAAGGCCTCTGTGAATTTGAGAGAGCTCAGAGTAGGAACCTCAGAGCACAGTATATAGAAATGTACAAAAATGTTCAAAAGTCAAATGTCTGTGCCTGAATCCGCATACATCCAAAAAAATTTTTTTATATAATACAAAAGGAAGATGGAAAAAAAGAGAAAAAGTGAGCAATAGAAGGGGAAAAAAGGGGGGGGGGGGGTCACCACTGTGGGTGCTCGAGAGACATAAATCAGCACATTGACTCAAAAATGAGCTGGCACAAAGAAATTGTGTGGATCAAACATATTGCAGGCATTCATCAGAGAATCAAAATAGATTCCAATAGAGCCACCTGGTCTTGAGTTCCTTGGTCTTGTCTCGAAGGGCCAAGGTAAGGTCCTCCAGTTGACCTATCATTCACCCTTGCGAGTCATTGTGCGACTGGTGGGGCAGATCGTTGTTTCCACATGCTAGGTATGCAAGCTAGTGCTGCGTTTAACAGGTACTTAAGTAAAGATTTGTGGTACCGCTTCTTAGACAGTGGAGTGAGATTAAGCAGTATTGCAGCTGGGTCATCCTGCAAGAAATGTCAGTAAATTTGTGAATAAGTTGCAGCACAGATTGCCAGAAAGTGTGAAGCGCAAGCTCATTCCCAAAAAATATGTAAAAGATTGCCCTCAGACAAACCACATCATGTATTTTATTCTTTTTGTCATCTGTCTATTTACACACAGTTTCTACAAGTCCCTACACCAATAATATTATATTTTTGGGGTTTTATACTTTATGCTGTGTTTATGTTCCAACTTGCCTTTTGTGTACATAACCTTGAAGTACAGCCAAAGCTCGTTTGGCTGTACTTCTCCCGTGGATCACAGGAGTACAGTTCGTTCTGCAGTAGAGAGGGCTGACACCTGCTGACATCACAGAGCCGGTTCAGGCTCGGGAAAGCTTGCAACCATATGGATTAAACCGCCTACATGCCTGGACCGACACCCAGGTCAGCCTCTTGGCGAGCCTCTGAGCCAGCCACGCCTACCTCATCCACAGCCCAGCGCTTCAGTGAGCATGGGAGGTGGGGGGCAGTCTGGGAACTGAGCTATTGGCGGTGTTTGATTGCTCGGTTCTTAGTGTTGGAGACTGCGTACGACTGATGCTGCATCCACCTAGGCAAGTCTGATTCTACAATAAAAAAAATTCCCATACTTCTCTTTTAAGGCATTTGTAGCTAATAGACTGACAATTGCTACTATGTTTGCTTTGCTCTTGCAACATCTTACTTTTAGGGCTGGTTCACACTAGAACGCATGTGGTCCGGTTTTTACAGCCCATTAATATGCATGGCCTGCAAAACACGCTGAAATGTGGAAAACGTACTGCAAGCACTACTTTTCCAGATTGCACTGCATCAAACAGCATGGTAATGCGATACCATGCGATTTGGTGGACGCAAACACACTGCGTTTAGGTACCATTAAAGTGGTTGTATACCTTTTTTGACATTTTTACCTACAAGTAAGCCTATAAGGCTTACCTGTAGGTAAAATTAATATCTCCTAAACCTACACGGTTTTGGAGATATTCACCCTGTATGCAGCCGCTGACATCAGCATGCTCAGCGAAGGTCCGTCGTATCGTGCCAGAACTGAGGAGGTTATCGCGGTTCCGACCACTCACAGCACTGGAGCGTGACCCCCTGAAGAAACGCCGAAGGGAAAATGTCAGCTCCCTCAGCGTTGACTGGGATGCAATGCGGGGGACCTCTTTCTAAGGTAAGTATTAAATAATGGGCTAGTATGCACTACATACTAGCTCATTATGTCTTGCCTTACAGGTGTTTTTTTTAATTTTTTTTATTTTTTTGATTTGCGGATATACAACCGCTTTAATAATTCATTGGTACCCGCACATTTTTGCAAGGGAAGTGTGTTCAGTGGTACTGCAGTGTCGGAAACGCACCTTTCCCACACCACATTTTGCTGTAAACTGGCCCTTAGGATAGATTTACAGCAGGTGCGGCAGACTGCGTTGGGTGCAGTCCCACTGTGAGAAAAGGCAAAATACCTGGCCGCCTACCTGACCAGTTCACACCACGTTGCGGTGGTGTATGCTGCAAAAATACTATCTGACCAGTTCACACCACGTTGCGGTGGTGTATGCTGCAAAAATACTATCTGACCAGTTCACACCACGTTGCGGTGGTGTATGCTGCAAAAATACTGCATGCCCTATGTGCAGGCAGCAGAGTGCCAGGCATTTTACTATGTGACATTTCACTAAAGTTCATTAAAAAAAATAAAATGTGCAATGCGCTGTGATTGGCACTGCTGTCAGCCCACCACACATGACTCCCGAAGTGAAGATGGCTGTGTGGTATGTGGAAGCGGCGTGACAAACCCTAGCAGGACAATGCTGGATTACTAGGTGGGTGATTATGTGAAGTGTGTGTGTAATACTAACTGAAAAGATAAGGAAGGAGGAAAAAAATTACATGGTGTGAAGTTCCTCTTCAAAGTAGAAGTACATTGCATCTGAGCACCAAAATCGCTATTTAATTTTAATATTCAAAGAAAACTCACCCATCCATCCATGTCTCCATGCTTTAGTTTGCTGAGAAATCACTTTGAAAAGCACTTCTGCATTTCTGCCTGGGGCCATCTTGAGTGAGGCTGGGTTCACATTTATGCGAAATGGAAGTGGGTTTCCCGCATCCAATTCTCATGACAGGAGAGTGTGCCTGGCTCGCAATGGAACCAGTTCACACACTCACCTCCGGGGGTGGCCACGGTCCACATTTGGAAAGGGTCCTGTGCGTCTTTGGTTCAGATTCAGATGTGTATTCAGGCAAAAATTTGGACCTAATTTGCACCTGAATCGGTGAACAGGGACGCACCAGGCCCCCTGCTGTAAGCCACGACTGCAGCATGTGTGGACCAAGCCTAAAGGCAGATGATTCATGTAGAATTTATTCCTGGAATCCACATGCTATTAGCTCAGTCATGCAGATAGGAGGGTGTGCTTAGCTGAGAAAACCCCTCCTGAAGACACCTGGGATGTATAGGCCTGCAAACCAGGAAGTAACTGAAGAAATGTAAAAAAAAAAAGTTTAAAACCAGTAAATATGATATACTTTCCTATCTATTTACTAATGCTAGCAGCATTAGGAGTAAAAATAGTCCGAGTTGATTTGAGAGAGTAAAGTTTCACCGCAACATACCAAGGGAACGTGTTGAGTCGACAGGAAAAGATGGCGCAACTTCTGTGACCACTGTGGATTTCTGGCCAGTGAGGCAAAACCTTTGTCCATGGAAAAGCAGTAATGTGAGTTATGGGTTGAGGCCGCTGTGAGCATTGGGGTGAATAGGGCTGCAATGCCAGTGCTCAGTAGGAAGAGGCCATTTTTGGTGGAGAGGCTGTGGAGATCTGAGTAGGGCTGCACAGTGAATATTGGGCCTGATCCAGGATGATTAATAATGGAAAACTATAAGAGATGCACCTGTACTTTTTACCATTTATTTATGGCTTTATAACAAAACGTGAAACTCATATTATATAGAGGCGTTGACACACCGAGTGATATATTTCAAGCATTTAATTCTAATTTTGATTATGGCTTACATCTAGAGAAAACCCAAAATTCAGTATCTCAGAAAACTATTATGTGAAATTCAATATTGTAGACCAGGGGTAGGCAACCATTGGCACTCCAGCTGTGGTGAAACTACAAATCCCATCAAGCCTCTGCCTCTAGGACTCATGCCTGTAAATGTCAGGGTCTTGCAATGTCTCATGGGACTTGTAGTTTCACCACAGCTGGAGGGCCGAGGTTGCCTACCGCTATTGTAGACTCATGGTGTCGCACTCTAATCAGTTAATTAACTCAAAAAACCTATAAGGGTTTCCTGAGCCTTTAAATCAAGGGTCTTCAAACTATGGCCCTCCAGTTGTTCAAGAACTACAATTCCCATCATGCCTAGCCATGTCTGTGAATGTCAGAGTTTTACAATGCCTCATGGGATGTGTAGTTCTGCAACAACTGGAGGGCCGTAGTTTGAGGATCCCTGCTTTAAATGGTCTCAGTCTGGTTCAGTAGGTTACACAATCATGGGGAAGACTGCTGACTTGACAACTGTCCAGAAGACAGTCATTGATACCCTCCACAAGGAGGGTAAGTGACAAAAGGTCTTTGCTAAAGAAGCTGGCTGTTCAGAGTGCTGTATCTATGCATATTAATGGAAGGTTGAGTGGAAGAAAAAAGTGTAGTAGAAAAAGGTGCACAAGCAACAGGGATAACCACAGCCTTAAGAGGATTGTGAAGCAAAGACCATTTAAGAATTTGGGGGAGATTCACAAGGAGTGGACTACGGCGGGTGTCAGCGCTTCAACAGCCACCCCACTCAGACGTATCCAGGACATGGGCTACAAGTGTCGCATTCCTTGAGTCAAGCCACTCCTGAATCAGAGACAACGTCAGAAGCATCTTACCTGGGCTAAGGAGAAAAAGGACTGGACTGTTGCTCAGTGGTCCAAAGTCGTCTTTTCGGATGAAAGTAAATTTTGCATTTCATTTAGAAATTAAGGTCCCAGAGTCTAAAGGAGGAGTGTAAAGGCACAGAATCCAAGTTGCATGAGGTTGTGTGAAGTTTTCACAGTCCGTGATTTGGGGAGCCATGTCATCGGCTGGTGTTGGTCCACTGTGTTTTTATCAAGTCCAAAGGCAGCGTAGCCCTCTACCAGGAAATTCTAGAGCACTTCATGCTTCCCTCTGCTGACCAGCTTTATGGAGATCCTAAATTTAATTTTCCAGCAGAACTTGGCACCTGCCCACACTGCCAAAAGTACCAATACCTGGTTTAATGATCATGGTATCATTGTGCTTGATTGGCCAGCAAACTCGCCTGACCTAAACCCCATAGAGAATCTGTGGGGTATTGTGAAGAGGATGAGCTGAAGGCTGCTATCCGAGTAACCTGGGCTTCTATAACACCTCAGCAATGCCACAGGCTGATTGCCTCCATGTCACGCTGCATTGATGCAGTAATTCATGCAATAGGAGCCCCGACCAAGTATTGAGTGCTGTACATGGACATACTTTTTCAGGAGCCAACATTTCTGTATTAAAAATCCTTTTTTTTTTTTTTTTTTTATTGGTCTTTTGTAATTTTTCTGAGATGCAGAATTTTGGGTTTTCACCAGCTGTAAGCCATAATCAAAGTGCAAAGAAAGAAATGCTTAAAATATATCACTCTGTGTGTTATCTATATAATTTGAGTTGCTGGAATTAATTTTTAGATATTCAAATTTTTTGAGATGCACCTTTTTAAAGCTGAGTTCCACACAAAAATGGAACTTCCGCTTTTCAGAACCCTCCCCACTCCGGTGTCACATTTGGCACCTTTCAGGGGGGAGGGGGGTGCAGATACCTGTCTAAGACAGGTATTTGTACCCACTTCCGGCATAGACGCCCATGGGAGTCCATGCCTCTTCCCGTCCCCATCGTGCTGTCTGCTGGGAACACACAGCTCCCAGGAGAGAGCGGGGACCACTTGGGACGTGCAGCGCGACTCGTGCATGCGCAGTAGGGAACCGGGAAGTGAAGCCGCAACGCTTCACTTCCTGATTCCCTCACCTAGGATGGCGGCGGCAGCTGCCGAGAACCGAACGGGTTCTCGGCGTCCCCTGCCGACACCGCTGGACCCTGGGACAGGTAAGTGGCCATGTATTAAGTCAGCAGCTGCAGTATTTGTAGCTGCTGGCTTTTAATATATATATTTTTTTTTGGGCGGTGTGGGTGGACCCCCGCTTTAAGTGTACATTATTTGGAAATTCACCCATGCACTCACTTTTCCCTTAACACTAATGATTTTCTTTTTTATAGAGTACCTTATTATTGTGGCCTTTTAAAGGAGCTTGTTTGGCTGGGCTTCTCCTATGGATCACAGAAATGCAATTTGTTTTGTATTCCTGTGACTTAAGTCCACTTTCTGCTAACATCAGTTATCAGTCCAGGCACCACGTCATCCCGACAATAAAGTCTGGATCCGCCAGGTACCTGGTCTGACACCCGTCTCAGCGAGCTGCTGAGAGCCTGAGACGGCCGTTCTGCCCCCTCCACAGCTCAGCGCTCCAATTAGTATGGAGAGAGATGAGCTGATTGTCAGTCTACAGCTCTCTGCTCACGAAGCTCTGAAAACCGAGCGATTGTCGGTATTCGATCGCTCGGTTTTCAGTGCAGAAGCGCCGGGGGACAGATGCAGCATCAGACCGATGCTGCATCCACCTAGGTAAGTATAAGACCTCGTTCACAGTGAGCTGCAGCTGCATTAGCACTAAAGCGCCAATTGCTTCAGCGGCGCTTTAGTGCTGTTTAAGTAGCGCTTTTAACCCCCTGCTAGCGACTGAAGAAGGGGTTAAAAATGTCCGTGTTGCGGTGCTTCCGAAGCGCTTTGGAAGTGCTGCCCATTCATTTAAGATGCTGCTTGCAGGACTTTTCCTAAAGTCCCGCAAGCCCACTGCCCCAGTTTGAAAAGTCACGCTGAAATGAATGGGAGGCGGTTTTCAGGCATTATTTAGAGGATATTTCTAGCACTAAAACGCCTGAAAACCGCCTCGGTGTGAAAGGGGTCTACATCTAAAAAACAAACAAAAAAAAACCCCCATCTTTTAATTGCCCCAAAGATCCCTCCTTCCGTGTGGAGCAAAACCTTGTAGGAATGCTGCTGGATGCCACCATTTTGTGTATGGTGTTGGCTACGGCTAGAAGACAGTGCCCCTTGCCACCATTCTGACAATGCTGCATGACCTTGTGATTGTGCTGATGAAGGTGGCAGTTAACAACATGGAAACCACCTCTGTCACACGACAAGTGATCTGAGGAAACTAATGAGCAAAACTGCTGGACATGGCACTCGGGTAGGACTTTAGTAATGATGGACAGGTGACATTGCAAACAGGGCTGCATTTCTACTTAAGCTGGAGGTAGAAGGTGATTGGCTGCCACAGGTCTGTATGTGCTTAGGAGCAGCAGAGAAGCAACGGGTGCCCGAAAGCAAGAAAACCCAGCCAATCATGTAATAAACAGTTTTTTTTATTTTTTATTTTTTTATTTTGCCAATTATGCTTTATTGCTAAAAAAAAATTATCATAGCAATCAACTGTTGTACTGAGTGTAGGTGGGGACATAACACTGGACAGGAGAGAAGACCCTGCATCCCAACACTTCTGCTGTATTCATTAGGGGTGCAATGGATCAAAAACTCACGGATCGGAACGTTCCTCGCATCAGAATCACGAATCGGATCATTTTTCGTATCCGCAAAAAAAAAGACAAGACAAATCTTGTTACACTCACTGGAGTTTTAGATTTCAGTTATTTTCAACACAAAACGGAGCTTATATGCTTAAATACAGTATTTGTAAATCTGACGGACTGTTTAGATGTTACATTTTAAAAGCAGCAGTTTGCCCTGTGACCAATCGGCTGCCTCTGGCGGCTGGGGGCGGGCTGGAACGAAGCTGGGCGGCTTCGTTCCAGCCTTCTAATTGTAAACGCGGAAGCGACGTCATGACGTCACTTCCTGTTTACCCGGCTGCCAATGGCGCCGGTTTAAAAAAAAAAAAAAAACAGTATGCAGAATCGCCGTTTTCGGCGATCTGAATACTTTGAAGTGCAAAGGAGGGATGGGCGGTCTTTTAGAGTAAAGAGTACCTGTCACCACCTATTACTGTCACAAGGGATGTTTACATTCCTTGTGACAGCAATAAAAGTCATCAAAAATTTTTTTTTTTAAACACATAATTTATAAATATCAAAATAAATAAGGAAAAAAAATTTTTTTTTTAAAGCGTCCCCGTGAGCTCGCGCAGCAAAGAAAACGCATATGGAAGTCGCGCCCGCATATGTAAACTATGTTAAAATCACACATGTGAGGTATCGCTGCGATCATCAGAACGAGAGCAATAATTCTAGCACTAGACCTCCTCTGTAACTAACCTGGTAACCGTAAAAAAATTTTTTAAAGCGTCGCCTATGGAAATTCTTGGGTACCGTAGTTTGTCGCCATTCCACGAGTGCGTGCAATTATAAAACGTGACATGTTTGGATGTTTGCTATCTATTTACTCGGCGTAACATCATCTTTCACATTATACAAAAAAATTGGGGTAACTTTACTGTTTAGATTTTTTAAAATTCATGAAAGTGTCCCTTTTCCAAAAATTTGCGTTTAAAACACTGCTGCACAAATACCGTGTGATATAAAATATTGCAACAATCTCCATTTTATTCTCTAGATTCTCTGCTAAAAAAAAATAAAAAAAAAAATAAATTATATATATATATATATATATATATATATATATATATATATATATATATATATATATATATATATATATATATATATATATATATATATATATATATATATATATATATATATGTATATGCTTGGGGGTTCTAAGTCATTTTCTAGCAAAAAATACGGATTTTAACCACATTTCAAAAATAGGCTTAGTCATGAAAGGGTTAACCTCTAAACAGTCCGTCAGATTTACAAATACAGTATTTAAGCATATAAGCTCCATTTTGTGTTGAAAATACCTGTGAAATCTAAAACTCCAGTGGGTGTAACAAGATGTCCGCTTGCCCCCTTCTCACTATCATTACTGTGCAGGAGTGTGGGGTGTAGCAAGATGGTGGTGACAAAACGTCACTTCTGACGAGACAGCGGCCGCCTCCGGGTGTACCAAGATGGCCGCCGCTCCGGAGCTAGGCCGAAACCGCAGCCTTTCCTATGGCCGAGACAGCAGAGCGCTCTGCGGATCGGGTGGTGTGCCAATCCGTACAGGTTGACCCGTTCGGATCACGGATCGGTGACTATCCGTTGCACCCCTAGTATTCATACAGAAGTAGCTCAGGAAGAAGCCAGTTTTTCACTAAACAAACAGCATAAAAAGTGGGTGCATTTGATGCCATTTGCCAGCCTGTGCTTTGAAAGTAATATTTGGTGACAGGGTCTTTTTAAACTTAAGCACTCTTGAAAGTGTTAGCAGTGTCACTTTTGGTGGACTTCTGGATTGGCATGTAAGAGAAAAATATATGTAAAGGTGTGATTTTAAGAAGAAATTTTAATAAATACTGTCTTTTCTTAGTGTTTGATAGAGACTCTTGTTAGTTATTCAAAGTGACCGTTTTTCTTTTTAAAAACCTTTTGTATAGGCAAATCTCTGCACAGATTGGGGTTTTCTACAGATGTGATTTGGTGTTTGTGAATGTTTCTTTATCAAAAATTACTTTGTTGTGTCATGTAATGATGGCAGTTTTCTTTGTGGGTTTGAATACATACACTTCTTACAACATATATCTTTAATTTGCAGTTACCTTTGGGACTGTAATGTGCTCCCTTGTCAAGACTTGTTTGGGGATGGGTGCTTTACATGGAATACATAAAGCAAAATTCTATGTTAGGAAATCAATGTGTCCTCAGGTCTGTGTCCTGAAAAAGTCGCAGGAAAAAATTGAACTCCTGTAATCCATAAAAGTACAGCCAATCTATTTAGAAAATCTAATTTGTACTTTTAGCATGTACCTAAAGCAATTTCAGGCTTTTCTATTTATTGTCTTTTTCAATGAAGGCATAAACTGGCCATACGTTATACTATTTTCTTAATTTCCTTTAGATTTACCTTAACCACTTCACTACAGGGCACCCCCCCCCCCCCCCCCCCCCTTCCTGCCCAGACCAATTTTCAGCTTTCGGCACTGTTACATATTGAATGACAATTGCGTGGACAATCAATGCTGTACCCTAATGAAATTTTTATCATTCCCCCCCCCCCCCACACAAATAAAGCTTTCTTTTGGTGGTATTTGATCACCACTGGGGTTTTTATTTTTTGCGCTACAAATAGTAAAAAAAAGACCAATTTTGAAGAAAAAAACGTTTTTTTATTTGTTTCTGTTACAAAACTTTGTTAATAAGTTCTCTCCTGCACTGAAGAGGCTGCACTGTTAGGCATCACTGATTGGCACTGAGTGCCATCCCTTTTGGGCATTTATGGGCATCCTTTGTTATCCTGGGTGGGCAACCTCGGCGGGAGGGGGGGGGGCTGCACTGATAATCAGCGCAGACCCACCCCTGTCAGGAGAGCAGCCGTTCAGCTCTCCTCTACTCGCGTCTGCCAGTACGAGTGGAGGAAAAGCCAATAAACGGCCTGTTTACACTGTGATCAGCTGTGATTGGACACTGCTAATCACGTGGTAAAGAACCTACGTCAGAGGCTCTTTACCAAGATCGGAAATGCGGTGTGTCAGACTGGCACACCACACCACTTGGGAAGTTGGGATCCTTTATTTATTTTTTTAAATGTGAAAATAAAAATTTTTAAGTAAAAAATTTTTTTTTTTAAAGCTCCCCTGTCCCTGTGTGCTCGCACGCAGAAGCGAACGCATACGTAAGTCCCGCCCACATATGAAAACGGTGTTCAAACCACACGTGAGTTATCTCCACGAACATTAGAGCAATCATTCTAACCTTAGACCTTCTCTGTAACTCAAAACATGTAACCAGTAAAAAATTTTAAAGCGTCGCCTATGGGGATTTTTAAATTCCAAAGTTTGGCGCCATTCCACGAGCGTTTGCAATTTTGAAGCGTGACATGTTTGGTATCTATTTACTCGGCGTAACTTCATCTATCACATTATGCAAAAAAAAATGGGCTAACTTTACTGTGTTTTTTGTTTGGTTTTTTTTTGTTTTTTTGTTTTTTTTAAAGCATGAAACTGTTGCGTTTAAAAAAAAAAAAAAAAAAAAGTTTGAAAAATTGCTGCGCAAATACCGTGCAAGGTAAAAAGTTGCAATGACCGCCTTTGTATTCTCTAGGGTCTCTGCTAAAAAACATATATGATGTTTAGGGGTTTTATGTAATTTTCTAGCAAAATAATGATGATTTTTACATGTAGGAGCGAAGTGTCAGAATTGGCCTGGATGCAAAGTGGTTAAGAATGCTTTCAGAAATAGTCAAGTTCATTTACTTTCCATTTTTGTTTCTGTTTATTTTTATCAATTTTCTAAATCAAATTAATATTTGGTGTGGCCACCCCTTGCCTTCCAACCAGCATCAATTCTTCTAGGTACACTTGCACAGAACTAACCACAGATCTTCTTTTGGATGTAGGCTTTCTCAAATCCTCCTGTCTCCATGTAATCTCAGAAAGACTCAATGTTGTTGAGATCAGGGCTCTGTGGGGCCAAACCATCTTCCAGGACTCCTTGAGGGGGTGAGAGTGATTCCTCTTGGCACCATGTTACACCTAAATATGTGTAGAACATGTAAACTGGTAATAAGTGAAGCCCAGAAGCATTGATTTCCGGGATGCAGTGAATGCTGAGCTCCCAGCATTCACCGCTCGTTCCGGCGCATGCTCATTGTTTACAACGAGCAGTGCCATAAAATTTCGGGTTATCACAACGGGCAGCGGCGTTGGAAGTTCCTGCCCCATTGTGATGGCAACCAATCGAGATTTTAGCAGGGCAGCGTTCAGCGCTGAATCTTGGGAAGCCTGACACTAGGCTCCCAGTGCGGTGCCAGGGAAAGGCAATAAACACGCCTACTCCCACGGGAGGTGGAGACAGGAAGTGCCACAATAAAGAACAATATAAAGGTAATTACAGCGATAAAAAAATTTCGTGCTGCATTTGAACATCTATGCAATTAACTAAAGGGGGTAAGATTAAGTTAAAAATTTGAGTGGATTTTAAAGGTAAAAAACTTCTGTGCTACAGGATCCCCCCAGCCCCCTCTTATACTTACCTGAGCCCGAATTTGAGACAGCACTGTGCCCATTGGTAGCGGATCTCATAGGGCAGATTGATGGCAGCAGATGCCATTGGCTCCTGCTGTTGTCAATCAAATTCTGTGACGAGGGAGCAAGGGATGGGGCTGAGCTGCACTATCTGTGTCACTAGACGCAGACAGGGTGGATCGGGATTGAGACGCTTTCTATGGGGTACCTGCCGAAGAGGAGGAGCCAGGAACATGGGTGGTGAACCCAAAAATGAAAGGATCAGGGCAGGTAAGTATGACATGTTAATTATTTTATTACACAAATATTAAAGCTTTACAATCACTTTAAAGGTAAAGTTAGCCTTTTTAAACACAAAACTTGGATTACATGATTGTCCTTTTCCTTCATACTAATTTGATGTAGTTTTAATTTTATTTAGACCTTCCATCATATGATTGACATGCTGATCAAGCCTTCGATTTAGAGATGGCATTCTAGGTTTTTACATGGTTTTTGACCACTTTATAGGCTGGACTTGGGCTTGCCATACAGATGAAAGAGTGAAGAGTTCGGCTCTTGGCTGGAATTTTTCTTTCCCCAGGAAAGCTGTGTGTATGGGGTGTAAAGACTTGCCTTTCTTTCTGCTACTGACGCTACTCTATAAAGGAATCGTACCCTGAATTCATATGTATTTGGTGTAAATATGGTCTTTAATGTGAAAGTATTGGAACCCCCTGTCAAGTTTTGGCTGCTGTGTCCCCTACTAGATAGATAATATCTACCTACATGCACACATACGGTATAAGCCACAATAGATGAAGAGTGATGTATAGGCAGAAGAGCATGTGATGGTTGCTTGACAATGACTGGAGAGAAAGTTGGAGCAGAAAATCAGAGTAGTGAACTTATGAAAACAAAGATCAGACTCTGGTAAAGATGCTTATATGTTGAGAGAGAATGTGCCATGGATAGCGGGGAGTGAGCCATTTGTACAGGTCTCACTTCTGGAAATGTTAGTACTATGGGTTGTGACTTGGAAGATGAGCAATATAATGGAATTTTCAGGTGAATGCACAGTAAGAATATGAGGGGTTGAGGCGTGTATATAGCTTATATAAGGTATGTTGTACAGAGCAGCACGTGGAAGAGCAAGTTACTTTTTGGCTAGGTTCACACTGCTGCGAATTCTATTGCGAATTTGAGCCGTTGCGATCGCTCAAATTCGCAAGTCATTTAAATTACATAGATTAACATTAGTGCCGTTCACATCGACGCGTTGCGAATATAACCTGCGTGAAAAAAAGGTCCTGTGCGAGTTTGATCCGTGTGCGATGCGAATTCAGCTCTATAGACTGCAAAATTTGCTGTAGAATCGCAAGAACACATATAGAATTCGCAATGCAAATTCGCAACGCAATCGGATCAAAATCGCGCTAAATTCGCACTTCAGCAGTGTGAACCCAGCCTTAGAGTAGTTGCGAGGCCCCAGGGATGACAGATTGGATAATGTGAGTAATGTAATATAAAATGATCAGTAGAGTGGAGAGCAAGGAACTCTGGAGACATTGCAGGATGTTGTGGGAAGAAGGATAACAGAGTACAGAGTAATATACTGTAGTTGAACCGGCCAGAAGACCGGAGGGGGCATTTGGATCATGTGCTAGTTAGAGGGTTGACATGTTGCACATGAGTAAAAAAAAAGGTATTGGTGGTGGGGATAAGAACAGTAGTAGACCAGAAAAAAAAAAGTGCAGCGAATGGCACAGGAGAAGTTGAGAAATGCCTCCTAATGAGGTGTGACAGATTGTGCAAGTATAGACGTAGGTTGCAGGTGGTTTGTACCGGAAAGTCTACAGTATTACCAGTAAAACGATGATCAGAACAACTTTTTTTTTTTTTTTTTTTTTTTTTTTATCAGTCATTTGAGTTGTACACTACATTGAGCATGGTATGGGAGAGGATCGCACTGACAGGAAACGGGCAACTGCAAGCTAAAATGGAAAACAAGGCAGAATCTCTTTTGTTTGAGCCAAAGCCTTACATAATCCACTTTTAATATACGCTACTCAAAAAAAATAGGGAACACTTTTTAATCGGAGTATAGCATCAAGTCAATTAAACTGCTGGGATATTGATCTGGTCAGTTAAGTAGCAGGGGGGTTGTCAATCAGTTCCAGCTGCTTTGATGTTAATGAAATTAACAGGTGCACTAGATGGGCAACAATGAGACAACCTCCAAAACAGGAATGGTTTTACAGGTGGAGGCCGCTGACATATTAATTATTTATTCCCCCCCCCCCCCACTCATCTTTTCTGACTGTTTCACTTGTATTGCATTTGAACAGGGTCCATGTCACTACTGGTAGCATGAGGCGATACCTGGACCCTATAGAGCAGTGGTCCCCAACCTTTTTGGCACGGGGACCGGCTGCATGGAAGAAAATTGTACCAAGGCCCGACAAGGGGGGGTGGAATTCATTTATCGGGGCAATAGCTGGTGTTCTGCTGTTGGTACTTCAATCATCACGGCACCATGGTTGGTATGGTGTCAGAATGAATGAAGCGCATTATTTCTTATATTACTTTGTAATATAAATGCAATGGTTCAACTCACCATAATGCAGAATCAGTTGGAGCCCTGAGTGTGTCACTTTCCACGTCGCCTGCCACCAGATGAGGAATGCCACTTGCCACGTCACCTGCCTCTGCCACCAGATGAGGAATGCCACTTGCCACACTACCTGCCACCAAATGAGGAATGCCACTTGCCACGCTTGCCTGCCACCAGTTGAGGAATGCCACTTGCCACGTCACCTGCCTGTGCCACCAGATGAGGAATGCCACTTGCCATCAAATGAGGAATGCCACTTGCCTGCCACCAGTTGAGGAATGCCACTTGCCACGTCAACTGCCTGTGCCACCAAATGAGGAATGCCACTTGCCACGTCACCTGCCTGTGCCACCAGATGAGGAATGCCACTTGCCACATCACCTGCCAGTGCCACCAGATGAGGAATGCTACTTGCCATGTCACCTGCCTGTGATGACCACTGCTATAGAGGGTTGCACAGGCAGTCCAACTCTTCCAGGATGGCACATCAATACGTGCCATTGCCAGAAGGTTTGCTGTGTCTCCCAGCACAGTCTCAAGAGCATGGAGGAATTAATACCATTGGCTGGCCCCCACGCTCGCCTGACCTAAATCCAATAGAACACCTCTGGGACATTGTTTCGGTCTATCCGACGCCGCCAGGGTGCAACTCGGTCTGTTCAGGTGCTCAGTAATGCCCTGGTCCAGATCTGGGAGGAAATGCCCCAGGACACCATCTGTTGTCTCATTAGGAGCATGCCCAGACGGTGTCAGGCATACATACAAGCACGGGGGGGGGGGGCATACAAATTGAGTGCCATTTTTGAGTTGCTGCAATGAAATTTCAGCAAGATGCGCTAGTCTGCTGCATCTTTTTTTCATTTTGATTTTCGGGGTGTCTTTGAATTCAGCCCTCTGTAGGTTGATAATTTTCATTTCCATCAAACGATGTGGCATCCTTTTTGTTCCCAACACATTACCCAGTCCATATCAGTATAGATATCCAGCATGATATTATTCCCTGTTGAGATCGGATGTGTTTTCAAAGTGCAGTATATAACGCATAGAATAGGGTAGCCTCAATGGGTTATTTATAAGCCTCCACCCAATCCGAGAGGACCAAAGTATCCTTTTTTTTTTGCTCCTTATGGAGTAGTAGAGATACTCTGGCTAGGGGTGTAACATTTCATAGGTCAGTGATTTTCTTACTGAATTTCTGGCCAGTTGAGCCTATGAACACTCACTCTTGACGTGCCTAAACGCATGTGCAATATGTGCCTTTAGGCACTTTTTTTCTTTTTTTTCCAGCTTTTTTTCTTCCAGGATTTCTGGTATTCAGAGGAAAAAACAAATCTCCAGTGTGCATAAGGAAAGTTAAAGCGGAGTTCCACCCACATTTTTCACTCCTCACCATGCAGCACTAATGTGCATCCTTTAAAATGAATTGGCAATTTATTATTTCCTTTTCTGTTCGCTTACCTGATTTATGCCTATATCTAATTTCACTTCCTACTTTAGGGGGCCACGGCCGCAGATGTCATTTCTGGTTTTGCATCGGCTCCTGGGAGATCTTGGTCAGCTGCTATGGCATCTATGGAAATTCTTGGCCAGCTTGGCATTGCACGGCTCCAGTAACATTTAACATTAGCGTTTATGGAAAATTTCAGTCAGCTTGTTATGGCTGTGCCATGCCAAGCTGACCAAAGTTGCACTGCACAGGGGGCGTGTCCAACTTCCGGTATGTGAGGAAGCTTTTCTTCAGAGCTCCGACCGCGGCTAAATCCTGACGAATCCTGTGGACCTGCAGGTTGAACCTTTTCGCCCCAAGACTACCGGACCGGATAGCGGAACATCCCGGGCACCTGAAGATGGTGAAATATGGCCCGAGTGTAGATCCTACACCCGCAGAGAAGCTGGCGAAATATGCGCACGAGGTCACCCAAGATGGCGCCCGGCTGGGGAGAGCGAGGCCTGCAACGGCAGCTCCGCCTAACAGTGAGTGGACCGAGGGGGATAGAGACTGGCTGGATCCGACTGACCCGCTGGCTCGTCCCCTGCCATCTCCGGGTTCGGAACCTGAGGAGAGCGGCTCCGGTACGCAAGGAGGTGAACCGACGCTTTTACAAATTATGGATACTATTAAAAGCTGCCATGCGGCCTTATCCACGCAAATAGAAACCATTAGAGTGGACTTTGCTCTGCTTAAAGATGATGTGCAGAAGGTGAGGCAGAGAGTCACCCAAACGGAACACAGAATCAGTGCAGTGGAGGATGATCTTAACCCCCTGATGCTACATGTCAGAGATCTGTCGGCGGACAACAAAGCCCAGGAGGCCAAACTGGGAGACATAGACAGGCTGAGGAGGAACAACCTTCGGTTCTTGGGATTCCCAGAAGGCACAGAGGGGAAAAACCCGGAGGAATTCCTGTTGTCCTGGCTTAAACAGGTATTTGGTACTGATAGCTTCTCTCACTTATTCGCCATAGAGCGCGCGCATAGGATCCCACTGAGAGCTCCTGTTCCTGGGAGATATCCCAGACCCATGATAGCGCTCTTTCTCTACTTCAGAGACAAGGAAACGATTCTAAGAAAGGCCCGAAATTTACCTAAGCTAATGTTTAACAGAGTCTCCATTTTCCCTGACTTCTCTGCTGCGACACAGAAACAAAGGGCAGCATTTCAAAGTGTAAAACAGCACTTGCGGGACCGCAGCTTGCCATACAGCATGCTTTACCCAGCCAAACTTCGAGTGGTCCACAAAGGACAAACGCAATTCTTTTCATCACCCAAAGAGGCGAATAGATGGCTGGAATCTCTTGGTCAAGGATAAAGATGTGATGTCCCTAACAGCTAGCAGTATTAGCAGCGAGCACCCGGGAGGCTTCCTGTAATGAAACGAAAAATGATCAACATAATCCCAATGTGTCATACCCTGCAGGGTATCAAAGATGTCTTTTGAGCTTGATGGATGCCGGTTTACAAGATTCTGCTATCAGTCGACCTGACGGGAACACTAGTAAATGATCTTCAAGCAACGCGGTGTCGGTAGAACTCTGTAAACTCACATATACTTTTTCCTAAAGCTTCCAGGCCGGCTGGCACAGGAAGAATACCCCCCCTTTAGGAAGCGTTTTTCTTGGTTTCAATATTTGGGGTGAAAGTCTGTGGGTTGTTCGGGGCTGCAGGCAGGGTGGGGGGACAGGGAGTTCAGATCACTTACAGTGATCACAATGTTGGTTTCTGTGCTTTTTGTTCTTCTTTTTTTTTTTCCTTTTGTTTTTGACGTTATATCACGCAACGGAAGGGTACCCTAAAGGTTTAACACTGCTTAAGATGTGGGTAAACTGGTACCAGGAAAAAAGTTCATGTGTATATTTAAGAGTATGGTACAAGCTAGATATACCTACAGATAGGAAGTATATCCCCGCATGTTACTCCAGGGGGCAAGATTTAGATTTAGAAAGAGAATACATGGAACGCCCCTTTGAGGGTGGATTGGAAGTGCTGTTATACCCCCGAGACATATACGTTGTTGCCATTATATTCTATTTTCACCATGGTGCAGTCCCTTGATATTCTCTCATGGAATGTGAGAGGTCTCAATTCAAAAATAAAGAGAGCCCTAGTGTTTAAATACATACTAAAACGAAGGCCACATATCATATTCCTTCAGGAAACGCATCTAGTGGGATCCAAAACGTTAGCCCTTCTTAGGGCTTTTGTAGGTAGAGCATTTCACTCTACTTATTCCAGCTATGTGTCAGAGAACCGTCACTAACGCTCGTTCCAGGGTGCCAGCCGGACGTACGATAAGAACGAGCGAGCCCCGGACTAGGCACGCACGTAATGCGATCGTACGAACGAGGGCACGTCAGCGCGTGCACGCTCGCACACTAACGAATCACGGCGCAAGGCGCCCTATTTAAACGATCAGCAGACTAGCATCAATGCTGGATTGTCTCAGCTCGTTCCTGAACCCTTGCTGTTGCCTTGTTTACTTGACCCTGATCTTGAACCTCTGCTTGCCTTGACTACCCCCCCCCTCGGATCACCCCTACATCTCTGCCTGCCTTGCTTCCTGTATTGAACCCGGCTTGGACTCTTGACTACGGCTCTGTCTCCTGATTCGGTACCCCGCTGCCAGTTTGTTGCCAACCTCCGCCAGTCCCTGACCACGTCTCTGCCTGCCGATTGTGTACCTCGTTGCCAGTACGTTGCCAACTCCTGCCTGCCTTGACCCTGCAAGTTCCTCTGCTGGACCTCTCTTGCATCCATCCGGGGATCAGCACCTCAGCTTCCCTCCGAAGACTTCTGGGTTCCTGATCCTGCCAGCAGGCACCTGCACCCTTCCGCCGCCCTAGCAACCCTGTCTCAACCTCCAGGGACGCTAGGACCGGGACCGTGCAAGAGGCCGCCCTCGTCATTTCAGACTCCGCTGTAAGGTACGTGACAGTACAATCCAGCCAGAAATGGAGTCTGAAAGGGGGGCCTCAGCTATGGACGCTCTGTGTCAACAGATCGCAAATCTCACTCAAGCAGTTCAGGGCCTGCAAGATGGCTACCAACGACTTGAACAGCGAGTGGAGTCTCTCTCTCCAAGTACCTCCGCACCTCTGACCACAGCACCTGCATCATCAACTCCAGTTTCTACACCCACAGTAGTGGTGCCACCCCCAGAACCACGAGTTCCTGCTCCGGAGAAATTTATGGGTGACCGCAGCAAATTCCGTGCTTTCAGGAATGCCTGCCATTTGTACTTCTTGCTTCAGCCCCGCACCTTTTCTTTGGAAAGTACCAAGGTGGGGTTCATCATTTCATTACTGCAGGGAGAACCTCAGACCTGGGCTCATCATTTACTGGAACAAGCCAGTCCCTTGCTGGGTACCATGGACTCTTTTTTGGATGAAATGGCCAAACTGTATGATGATCCCCAGCGTACTACCACAGCAGAGGCCAGCCTCCACACCCTCCAGCAGGGTCGTAGGCCCGTGGAGGACTATGTTACAGACTTTAAACGATGGAGTACCGACACACATTGGAACGACGCCGCTCTCCGTTTTCAGTTCCGTTTAGGGCTTTCGGAGGCACTCAAGGATGAACTAGCTCGTGTGGGGATCCCTGATTCCCTCGAACTAATTCAACTGTCCATTCAGATCGATCGCCGGCTGAGGGAGCGAAGATCCGAAAGGACCAGCCAGTATCGGCCCATGTGGATGCTACCCAGGGTACCCAGTCGCCTACCTACCTCCACACCCCCACTATCTGCTTCTACCACTGAACCTCCAGAACCAATGCAGTTGGGTTTGCTTCGTGCACCCTTGACTCCGGAAGAAAAACAACGCCGTCGTATGAATAATCTCTGTCTCTACTGCGGGGGAGCCGGTCATTACGCCAATATGTGTCCCAACAAGACCCGTAAGTGTGACTCACCTCCTCTTGATCGATATGCATTAACTCTAGCAAGAACGACTCACATTGCTGTTCCTGTCTCTCTACAGCTTCCAGAAGGGGTGCTTCAGATCCAGGCCATAATTGACTCCGGTGCCTGCAGTTGCTTCATTGACCGTGCCTTTGCCCTGCAACACAACATTCCGCTGCGACCGAAGCAACATAAACTATTCATCCGATTAGCTGATGGGTCCAATATCAAATCTGGGCCTATCATCCAAGAAACCCAACCTTTGCCTGCCAACATCTTACCCAATCACCAAGAACTGTTGTGCCTGGACGTTATATCCTCACCACTTTTTCCGATCATTTTAGGAATGCCATGGTTGCAAGCACACAACCCACAGATAGACTGGACAACCGGCCAGGTAGTCTTTCAGTCCTCCTACTGTCTCAAGAACTGTCTCCAGGTCCTCCACCACACAGCTCCAGTTATTGGGTGTCTCAAACCAGTATCCGAATCCCAAGACCTTGTCCCATCCGTGTACCATGATTTCTTGGATGTTTTCGACAAGCAGAAAGCTGATACTCTTCCCCCGCACCGGGCCTACGATTGCCCGATTGAACTTTTACCAGGGGCTGAAATCCCATTTGGGAGGATCTTTCCTCTGTCAGAGCCTGAACTCGCAGTCCTAAAAGACTATGTGAATGAGAACCTCAAGAAGGGGTTCATCCGTCACTCAACATCACCAGCCGGGGCAGGAATATTCTTTGTTGAAAAGAAAGACCATTCGCTCCGTCCATGTGTGGATTACAGAGAGCTAAACCGGATCACCGTTAAAAATCGCTACCCCTTGCCTCTGATTCCAGAATTGCTCCAGAGACTCCGCTCTGCAAGAATATTCACCAAGTTAGATTTACGAGGTGCTTACAATCTGATCAGAATCAGGGAAGGAGACGAGTGGAAAACGGCCTTCCGGACTCGTTTTGGCCACTTTGAATACCTCGTCATGCCCTTCGGATTATGCAATGCTCCAGCAACCTTCCAGCATTTTGTGAATAATATTTTCAGAGACTTTCTAGATCTATTCATGATTGTCTACCTAGACGATATCCTAGTTTTCTCAGCCTCCTTAGATCTTCACCGTGTCCATGTGAAACAAGTCCTTCTGAGGCTAAGACAAAATGGACTCTATGCCAAGGCCGAGAAATGCGAATTTGAACGGCAGACCATCCACTTCCTCGGACTGGTGATTTCTACAGGAGGTATGGCAATGGATCCTCAAAAAGTCGCAGCTATAACGTCCTGGCCACCTCCCACTGATAAGAAAGGGGTACAACGGTTCGTCGGCTTCTCTAACTTCTACAGAAAATTCATTAAAAACTTCTCCGGTATCATCATGCCCATCACCCAGCTCACCAAGAAACAGAACCGTTTTCAATGGACAGAGGCAGCCCAAGCTGCTTTCGACAAGTTAAAGGGACTTTTTACCTCAGCTCCGTTATTAAAGCACCCTGACCCCGCTCTTCCATACATCCTGGAGGTGGACGCCTCAGAAAGCGCCGTAGGGGCCATCCTGTCCCAGCGCCAAGGACCCAAGGCTCTAATGCACCCTGTGGCCTTCTTCTCAAAGAAGTTGGGACCTTCAGAAAGGAACTATGATGTGGGGGACCGAGAACTATTGGCAATCAAATTGGCTTTAGAAGAGTGGCGGTACCTCTTGGAAGGAGCAACACACCCAATACTGATCTTCACGGATCACAAAAATTTGGAATACCTCAGGACCGCCAAACGCCTCAGGCCCAGACAAGCAAGGTGGGCTCTTTTCTTCTCACGCTTTAACTTCCACATAACCTACCGGCCCGGCTCCAAGAATGTGAAACCTGACGCGTTATCGCGTATGTTTACAGAAGTTGAAGTCCCACCTCAAACTGATACTATCCTGCAGGCTGGAAATTTTCTACTTATTCAAACCGACCTAATGTCACAGATCCGTCAAGCATCCAGGGAAGTCTCTCTGTCTCCAGATACAGACCTTCAGGAGAACGATGGGCTCTATTGGCGGGGTAATAAAATTTTCATACCACACAATTTACGTGCTACCATCCTACAGGTGTGTCATGACTACCCACTGGCCGGCCATTTTGGGGGATACAAAACCATGGATTTGATCCAGAGACATTTCTGGTGGCCTAATTTAGCAAAAGACTGCAGGAAATATGTTAGCTCATGTTCAATCTGTCTCAGGAACAAGAACAGCAAGAACAAAGCGTGGGGACTATTGAGACCTCTACCCATTCCTGAGAGACCCTGGGATAAAATCGCAATGGACTTTATCGTAGAGCTCCCTCCATCAGAGGGGTTCTCATCTATTTTTGTAGTGGTAGACCGCCTCTCCAGGATGTCACACTTCATCCCTAT
The DNA here is from genome assembly GCA_037952835.1 of Lithobates septentrionalis. NCBI lineage: Eukaryota > Metazoa > Chordata > Amphibia > Anura > Ranidae > Lithobates > Lithobates septentrionalis. The sequence goes on from JBBDGP010002387.1 coordinate 707,710, forward strand.
GAAAGGGACCCCATCAGCAACTGAAACTGCTGAAGTCTTCGTTAAAGAGGTTGTTAGACTGCATGGAATCCCTAGTGACATCGTCTCGGATCGAGGAGTACAGTTTACTTCAAAATTTTGGAAAGCACTGTGCGAAGCGCTGGGCATCAAACTCAACTTTTCTTCGGCCTATCATCCCCAGTCCAACGGACAGACTGAGCGTACCAACCAAACGCTGGAGCAATATCTGCGTTGCTTCACCTCCTTCTCCCAAGAAGATTGGGCCTCACTTCTGCCGCTGGCAGAATTTGCATTTAACAACTCTGCTCATACCGCCACCAACCAATCACCCTTCTTCTCCAACTACGGGTTTCATCCTTCCTTCTTGCCTACATTGATTCCGGACTCTCCTTTGCCTGCAGTTCAGGACAGATTAAATTTCTTTGCTATCAATAACCAAGTGTTAAAGGATACCATTGCCAAAGCACAAGAGGTTAATAAGAGATTCTTTGACAGGAAGAGGAGAGGAGAACTAGATTTGAAGGTTGGTGATCGTGTGTGGCTGTCAACTTTGAATCTAAAACTTACCTGTCCATCCAGGAAATTGGGACCTAAATACCTAGGACCCTTTCCGGTCAAGAGAAAAATTAATCCAGTGGCTTATGAGCTCGAACTTCCCGATTCATTTAAAATTCACCCTGTGTTTCATACCTCTTTGTTGAAGCCTGATGTGGTCAATCCCTTTCCTGGTCGTGAAAGAGGGCCCCCAGAGGCCATAATGGTAGACGGGGAAGAAGAGTTTGAAATTGAGACCATTGTAGATTGCAGGAGAAGGCGGGGACAAAATCAATATTTAATTAAATGGAAGGGTTTTGGTCCAGAAGAAAACTCCTGGGAACCGGAAACGAACCTCCATGCCCCAAGACTCATACAAGCTTTCCATCGTGCTCATCCAGAAAGGAGGTCTCAGGTGGGCATCCGGAGGCTGCCCGTAAGGAGGGGGCAATGTCAGAGAACCGTCACTAACGCTCGTTCCAGGGTGCCAGCCGGACGTACGATAAGAACGAGCGAGCCCCGGACTAGGCACGCACGTAATGCGATCGTACGAACGAGGGCACGTCAGCGCGTGCACGCTCGCACACTAACGAATCACGGCGCAAGGCGCCCTATTTAAACGATCAGCAGACTAGCATCAATGCTGGATTGTCTCAGCTCGTTCCTGAACCCTTGCTGTTGCCTTGTTTACTTGACCCTGATCTTGAACCTCTGCTTGCCTTGACTACCCCCCCCCTCGGATCACCCCTACATCTCTGCCTGCCTTGCTTCCTGTATTGAACCCGGCTTGGACTCTTGACTACGGCTCTGTCTCCTGATTCGGTACCCCGCTGCCAGTTTGTTGCCAACCTCCGCCAGTCCCTGACCACGTCTCTGCCTGCCGATTGTGTACCTCGTTGCCAGTACGTTGCCAACTCCTGCCTGCCTTGACCCTGCAAGTTCCTCTGCTGGACCTCTCTTGCATCCATCCGGGGATCAGCACCTCAGCTTCCCTCCGAAGACTTCTGGGTTCCTGATCCTGCCAGCAGGCACCTGCACCCTTCCGCCGCCCTAGCAACCCTGTCTCAACCTCCAGGGACGCTAGGACCGGGACCGTGCAAGAGGCCGCCCTCGTCATTTCAGACTCCGCTGTAAGGTACGTGACACTATGCCAGGGGTGTGTCCATATTGTTTGCCAAGTCGCTTCTATACACTATTAAAACGGTCAAACTTGATCCTATGGGTAGATATGTGGCCCTCGCAGTAATTATTAATAATCAAACTTTTACCTTGGTAGCAGTGTATATACCTCCCCCGTTTGCAATCAAGGTATGGGAGGAGATGATGGCTGAGGTATTGCAAATGGCGGAAGGTCCGATCATTTTGGCCGGGGATCTGAATGCTGTATTATCACCAGATAAGGATAGGTTTAAAATGGCTGCGGTAGGAGGTTCACCCCTGGAGGCATGTGTGAAACCCTATGATTTAGTAGAGGCCTGGCAGTGGAAACGCCCTGACGTTAAAGAATATTCCTGTTTCTCTGCCACTTTTAATACACTCTCTAGGATAGATCTATGTTTTATGTCTAGAGACCTGCTCCCAAACAACTGCAGTCTGATAAAGGTTGGAAGGTTAGAGATGCGGAACAAACGGCCACGGAGTCCGAAGTAGAATATATTAAAAACCCTAATTCAGATACCCATAGAGTATGGAGAGATAATATAAGAAAACTAGATCTAGTGCTGATAGAAAAAACTCAGAAAAAATTACTTTATCAGTCACAAAGGATCTTCGAGTTTGGGGACAAAAATAGTAGACTAATGGCATACCTGGCACATTCCCAGCAGACCCCCACTTCTATTCCAAGAATATATGATACAAATGGGAAAATCTGCACATCACACGATGATGTTGCAGATGCTTTTTTGTCGTTCTATAAAGATCTGTATAGGTCAAGGGTGGATTATGAGTTGGAGGAGGTGCGGACGTACCTTGTCCCAATACCCCTGACTGGGCTTACGGCGGAGGGAGTGGAGGAACTAGATGCCCAGTTTTCAACTGAAGAAGTATTATCAGCTATAAAGTCCCTTAAGCCTAATAAAACCCCCGGACTGGATGGGTTTCCAGTCGAATGGTACAAAGCATATGCGGAAACCCTAACCCCTAGGTTGCTTGAGATGTATGAAGATGCCTTTGACAAAGGTATTTTACCTGAATCTATGAGGGAAGCTCTGATAGTACTGATCCCCAAGCCGCACAAGGACCACGATTTATGTGAATCATATAGGCCTATATCCCTTATTAATGTAGACGCAAAAATCCTAGCTAAAATCTTGGCGAAACGTCTCAATGGGGTCATAGCATCTATTATCCATCCTGATCAGACAGGATTTATTCCTGAGAGATCGACTGCCATAAATCTGAGACGCCTATTTACTATATTACAATCGAAGGGCCCTGTTCCCGATACTCGGGTGGTGGTGTCACTAGACACTCATAAGGCGTTTGACTCTATAGAATGGCCATATCTCATAGCGGTCCTTGAGCGGCTGGGTTTCGGCCCAAGATTCGTAGGGTGGGTCAGACTCCTATATGCGGAACCTCGGGCTAGATTACGTGTCAATAACTCCATTACCGGGCTCTTCAATATAGCTAGGGGCACACGGCAGGGGTGCCCTTTGTCGCCCCTGCTGTTTGCCCTGGCAATAGAACCATTGGCGGCGATGTTGAGGGCGAACGAACAGATCAAGGGATGTAGGATTAATGACAGAGAAGAAAAAACATCTTTATACGCCGACGATATGCTTTTATATCTGGAGGAGGCGGAGGGGTCGTTGCCCATAGCTTTGGACAGAATATCCGACTTTGGGAGGTACTCCGGGTTCAAAGTGAACTGGAGTAAATCCGTAATATTCCCTTTTGACCCCGCATATGTTCCGAAACTCTCTCAGGAGATATCACTAACTTTGGTATCAAGGTTTAGATACCTTGGGGTTGAGATACAGCTGCCACTGGGCTCGTATGTGTCGATTAACCTGCTACCGGTTTGGAAACGTCTAAAGGAGAGTACACAGACCTGGGCTAAACTCCCCCTTGGCCTTTTTGGGCAAAATTAATATATTTAAAATGATTTATTTGCCCAGGTTCTTGTACCTACTCTGGCATGCCCCGGTATACATTCCAAAGAAATGGTTTGTTGACATAAACAAGACACTTGGTACGTTTCTATGGGGACCCAAACCTGCTAGAATATCTATGGAAACACTCCATTTACCCATAAGGTCAGGTGGGCTAGCTCTACCGAACCTAAGATACTATTATTTAGCTGCCCAATTAACACATGTACATTGGTGGTGCTTCCCGCAGATGAACATAGCTTCGGTGGCCACTCAAGCTGCCCTGGTTCATTCGTACGAAGCACTGATCAATGTCCTGTTTAGAAATGGTCCGTACCCAACTAAGGGGTCTAATATTTTAAAGCTCTCATATAAAATATTTCATATATGTAATAGGTTAATAGGGGGATCTAGTCTGGCAGTTTCCCCTAATGCTCCGCTGTGGCATAACCCTCAACTCCCTGAAATAGCCAAGGTTCCGGACGGAGCCCACTGGGCTGTTTATGGGATTAAATACGCACATCAACTGTTTAGGAATGGAATTTTCAGAGCCTTTATAGATCTGAAAACTGAATATAACATACCCAATACTTCCTTTTTTAGATACCTCCAGTTGAGGCATGCCGTCAAGGCTCAATATGGAGGGGGGGTGGTTAATCTCTCCACATCTGCAATGGAAAAACTTATTGCTGAGGAAGACCACTCAAAACTGATCTCTAGATACTACTCAGTTCTGTTGGCTCCCTCTTCCCCTGGGCTAGACAGGGTGGCCATGCAATGGAAAACAGATATTCCATCTCTTACAGAGGAAACGTGGCAGGAAGTGTTAGACACCACGATGTCATCAATGATCTCGGCCAGAGATAAAATGCTTCAATTCAACTACTTGCATAGAATGTACTACACCCCGAAAAGGCTGCACAAAATGGGAGGGAGGGATTCCCCGGAGTGTACCCGTTGCAAAGCGGAGGTAGGAGATTTCTTCCACATGGTGTGGCAATGCCCCCAGGTGATGTCATACTGGAGGGAAATCCTCGCATTTGTGGAGGAAAAGCTAGAGCTTCCAAATATATATTCTCCGGCCAGGTGCTTGCTTGGAGACTTGGAAGAGGAGGACCTGCCCACATCAAGGAAAACCCTTCTACGGATACTATTTTGTTACGCTAAGAAGGCCTTGGCCCTCAAGTGGAGGGAACAGAGCCCTCCCTCTCTTGGGGACTGGTTAAGATTGGTTAATAAAGCCTTACTGATGTATAAACTCACATATCAGGCTAGAGGTAGTAACAAAAAATTTGATAAAATCTGGGGGAAATGGATCACAAAGGTATCCGGAGAGATTGATATATAACTATTATCAGCTTATTTAACAATGTATATGTGCAGGTGTGTTGGACGCGAGGTAGGACGTGGATTTACTGTTGGAAATAATGACAGAGTATATAAGCCAAAGGAAATATTGGGAATAAAATAAGGAAACAGTTAGATAAGAAACAAATAAGTTGGTTATTCTGTATACTGACAGAGCTTTATTTTTATGATAACAAATATTAGATCTAAATGATTGTTACCAGTATACAATGTTTCACAATACAGGCTGTTGTAAGGTGATAAAGAATTGTGCTACAGTATTGTAAAATAATCTTGTGAACTTCAATAAATTTACCCTTTAAAAAAAAAAGTTGCACTGCACATGCGCGATATCGGCAGGTACATGCTGGGTAGCCAGCATGCACAGAATCCAGGAAGGACACTGGCTTCAGATGCCTACACTGGAGATGGCCGCACTGTGCACAAACATCATGAAGTAAGAAAACAATGCTGCACAGATAAAAAACTGGGCGTAGTTTATAGCGTACCTTTAGAGGGAGACCAAAAAATAGCAAACCTGTTATACTATCCTGCTTTGTGCAATGGTTTTGCACAGACCAGGAGCGATCCTCTTTGCAATTCTGCGATATGGTTGCATTCGGTGAGTTGCGCTATGCAATAACTGAGCATGTCTGCATTTTTAGGCAACCTAAATCGGTGCAGCATTGTGGTGTGAAGAGGGCACAGGGAAAATAATTGTTTGTGTGCCATTGTTTTGATCTATGCAGATCAATATAGCTCAACACCCTGGTTGTCGCTGATGTTGGGGTGTCCCTCGTGGGGGGGGGGGGGGGGGGCGCATCGGTTTTCTGTAGGCCTTTCCCCCAAAGGGGGCCATCTCCTTATTCTCGCGGTGCAGTGCTTGTGTGTACTATGATGCCTTGGTTGATGGCAGGGGTCCTGACACCTTGGGAAGCCGGGTCTCTACTATTTGTGGAAGTTTATATTTGACATCTTATTTATTTTTTTGTCCATTGGCAAACCAACATTGATAAAAAATTTGAATAAAGGGATTGTAAAGTCGGACGGTTTTTCGTCTTAATGCATTCTATGTGCCTCAACCCCCCCAGTACTTACCTGAGCCCCATCTCTATCCAGCGATGTCCACGAGTCCCTCGGCTGTCGCGGACTCTCCTCCTGAATGGCTGAGACACAGCAGTGGCACCATTGGCTCCCGCTGTTGTCAATCAATATCAGTTAGCCAATTAGGAGAGAGTGGGCAGGTCCGAACTGGGGCTCCGTGTCTGAATGGACACAGGGAGCTGTGACTCGGCTCGGGTGCCCCCATAGCAAGCTGCTTGCTGTGAGGGCACTCGACAAGAGGGAGGGGCCAGGGGACCCGACAAGAGGAGGATCTGTGCTGCCCTGTGCAAAAATCACTGCACAGAGGAGGTAAGTATATAGCTTAATGTACACGGGACATTCTAAAACCTCTCCTGAACTATTTAACTTGACAAATAGTAACCAGCGTTTAAAAACGTCCGTTTTGCCGTGTTTACGTTTAGAAGCATTTTTTTTCAAATTTAAAAAAATGTATCTCTATTAAAAACGCCTATAAACGAAGTGCAGCTAAATGCGAGCTACCACGTTTACAAGCTATTACAGGTACTTGGCGTTTCAGATGCCTCTGAACACATTTCTTTGCTTTCCAAAAAATGCTTCTAATCTCAACAGCCTGGAAGCGACTATAAACGACCCTGTGTACATATAAGATACATAGAGGAGAGTTCAGGGGCAACTGAAAAAAAAAACCACAACTGCTCCTAAATGCCCGTTTACCAGCAGCCATGTACATGAGGCCTAACATGTTATTTTTAGAAAAAAAGACTTTGCAATTGCTTTAAGCTGGTAATGTTAACTTGGGTGAAATGCTAAAAAATAAAAAGCAAATCTACCATAATTATTATTGTGACATTGTGGTTTGTTTTTTTAATTTATTTTTTGGGAAGCACCAAGCTATAAACTGTCAGCAATGTTTAATCTGTGCTTTATCATATCTGATACTAATACATTTTATTGTCTCTCATCCACTCAGGTAGAAAATCCTACCAATCAGATTGTGATGAACTGTGCTGATATTGATATCATTACTGCTTCATTTGCTCCTGAAGGAGACGAAGGTAAGTTTATTCAATTATTAGTATTCTATACATGTGTACAAGAACGATTGTACCACACATTTGGTATTGCTGCACATGCCAGCGTGCAATATTTCTAGGGTCATCATTTGCTGGTAATTCTAAATGGATGGGGTGTAAAAGCTTTTGAAGAGTCACCTGTAGACTATTTTGGGTACTGTAATGTGTGTTTTTGTTTTTTTGAGATTTCAATGGCATGCAGTGTTTTTAGGTCTCAACAGATTTGGTATTGGTCTATGCAACATGACCCAATCTTTTTTTATTTTTTTGTTTGTTTTTGTTTGCCAAAAAATTTGGTATTTTTCATTGTCTAGTTGAAATGGTTCTAAAGGCAGACAGTTTTTACCTTCATGCATTCTAGAGATGGATTTAATATACAGTTGGACAATTATTGCAACAATAAAAAATTCAACTGCTGCCATTTTATTCTACAACGTACCTGCATTCAGAAAATATATATTGTGTTTTTTTTGGTTTTTTTTTTAAGTAATATTTTGGTTTAAAATGTGCATAGTAAAGTGTGTCGGAAATGACAGGAACTCCGTAAATGTACTCCTAAAAAGGTCAGGCGCTGTATGGAAACCCAACATATGGCAGTCAGTGTAATAAATGTTAGCCCTCAGCAGCTTGAGGGGAACCAGAGCACCAGGGACGGTGTTGTGCAAAAGAACAAACCACAAAAGATTCCTCTTAATCCAGCTGCACCACCACCTTACGGTTTAACCAGTGGTCTGTCATTACTTCTATTGGGTGGATACCCATGCGACATCTGCTACCTACACACCTTTTGGTCGCCCCCAGCACCGGCCTTGATATGCCTGAGTCAGTCTGCCGAGGTTTGGGTGAGATTGAGGTTCAATATCAAGCATGATGTTAAACATTGATTGTCAGCCATGTTTTAACCCTTTCCATTCTTGGAATCCTTTGACTTTGAGTTTACAATAAATCTTTTTACACAAACCGTGGCATTTTTCTGAGGTGTGTCAAGTGGTTTGTAGCCATCAACCCCCAGCGCTGGATTAAGAGGAATTTTTTTGTTAGAAAATTAAAGGATAAGTGCACCTTTTACATAAAAAATAAATTCAAATCTTTATACAGGTCAAAATGTGCATTTTTATTTTATTTTTATTTTTTATAACTTGCACCGTAATCAGCAGATTGTGAGTGCAATGCCAGGATTCTGCACACTCCCAGTCGGCTGTCTGCCCGTACCTCCTGTACAGGCAGACAGTTACTGAACTGCAGGAAGAATCAATGAACTATGAGATCGCTCACCAGCGACCTCACAGTTCATTGGGGTCTGCAATCCTTCTGTAGTTCATTCATTCCCAGGAAACTGAATGAATTGATGTGGCTGTGTGGGCAGAGTGCTGCACAGCTGCGTTGTTTTCAAATTGTGACACCGGATGCGGGGAGAAGATCCCCCCCCCCCACCTGCTGTTGCAGAGCCGGGTATGCGGGAAGTGTGTGTGTGTGTGTGCAGGAACATGTTGCATCCTAAATCTGGGTGTAACATGCTTCTAAAGGTGAACTTGTCCTTTTAAAAAATGGCTCCGGCAGTGAAAAGAACAGAGGAAGTAAAATGGTGTTTTTGTTTCCTCCATTATTTTCTGGTTCAATATTCATTTAAAACAGACAGAGAGCATCTAATCTGCCCATGCAGGGGCTAGAACTGACAACATGAGTACAGTAAGGCTTATATAGTGCTGACGAAAAAAAGAGGAATAACATCAATAATCAAACAATCCACACGCATGCACATATGGCATTATGTTATAGCAGCAGTATACCACGTGATAGCATACTACTTTTTAAAGTCACTACTACGTTTCCGCTGAATCCCACTACCATTTTGTAATGTCAGATATGGCGGGAAGATCCTGTATGTGAGCGGCCTTTGCTGTGCCAGTTAAAGTGGTTCTAAAGTCAAAAGGTTTTTTATCTTGGTGATGCTAAAGTCTCTCTTTATTTTTTATTTTTTGTTTAAAAATAATAAACATGGTATACTTGCCTACTCTGTAAGTTTTGCACAGAGCAGCCCAGATCCTCCTCTTCTCGAGACCCTCGCCGGATCGCCTCTTCTTGGGTCCCCGCTCCTGGCCCCTCCCTCCTGCTGAGTGCCCCCACAGCAAGCAGCTTGCTATGGAGGCAGCCGAGCCACTGCTGTGTATCCATTCAGACACAGAGCCACGGTTTGGCACCGCCCCCTCTCTCCTCATTGGCTCACTGACTTTGACAGCAGTGGGAGCCAGTGGTGCCGTGCTGCCGTCTCAGCCAATGAGGGAAGTCCTGGGCAGCCAAGACACTCCTGCAACATTGCTGGATCGAGATGGGGCTCAGGTAAGTATTAGGGGGGATGCTGCACACAGTTTTTTATCTTCATGCATAAAAACCTTCTGACTTTACAACCACTTGAATACCTCCTCATTGACTAAGACAGCAGCAGGGCACCATTGGCTCCCGATGCTGTCACTCACAGTGAGCCAATGAGAAGAGAGTGGGGTGGGGCCGAACCACAGCTCCGTTTCTGAATGGACACACCGAGCAGCGGCTCGGGTGCCCCATAGCAAGCTGCTTCTTATGGAGGCACTCGGCAGGAGAATGAGCCACGGCGAGGGACCTGAGAAGATGAGGATCTGGGTTGCTCTGCAAAACTATTGCACAGAGCAGGTAAGTACAGATACTGCTCGTTTAATGACTGCTCGGACTTACCACCAGCTCTCCCCACCCGAACGACGTGCTATACATCATTGTATTGTGCAGTACAGAATTTTTGTTTGCGTTCTGTAATTATGCAAATTAAAACAACATTATTGAGCTGGAGTTTTGTGTTTAGACACTTTTTTTTTTTTTTTTCAAAATACAGTACCGTAGTTAAGAATGCTTAAAATATTGATTACTTATGGCTCCTCGTTTTAACGACCTGGTCGTTAAGTGAGGAGAGCCTGTATAACATGTTAGTTTTAAATTAAAAAAAAAAAATAGACTTTAGTATCACTTTAAGTACTGTGCAGGATTTAACCGCAACATTACTGATATACTAATATGAGATTCAGTGCATGTGCGATGGTGACCTAGCTACTGCGCATGTGTGGTATATGTGCACCATATTGCCTTGCTCACAGTGGCTGCACATGCATGATAGTTGATTATGTGGTTGTACAGTAGGCTACACGGGTTCTGAAGGCCAGGGCAGAGCTGAAAAATATGTAGGTTCTAATTGTGCATGCTTGGGAGAGTTAAAATGTGTAACATTGGCAAAAAAGCACTGAAATTATGGAGCTCGTAGTTAGTGAAAGTGGAGTCTGGGCATAACTGAGCTGGAAATTGACTGCGGGTTCACCAGAGTGTCAGGAGGTAAAGCAGTCACACTGATCTCCCATAGAAACCGTAGAAATTTACCAGGGACTTGTCCGCATCCTGATACATACCAAAAACAGGTGGACAGGCTAAAGCATGAAGCTTCCTGCCATCTGCAGACACCATGTGCTGACCCTAAACGCCTCTATCCATTCTGCTAGTCCGTGACTGAGGGGCACAATGTGCTGGCATTGTCCTTCACTGGTAATATCTGCACTTATCTGTAACAGCACCCTCCCTACAACTGTACCAAAAACTCCACCTACCCTAAAATAGCAAATATGGCAGTAGGCCTGGATTCTTTCACCTCTGTTTACAAAGCATATTTCTCTATAGGGTATGCGTGTGTCAATCCAGAGCACCGAGTGTCATTTCTCTCTGCTGTATCTGTCCTCTATTTGCATTAATTACTTTGGCAGATTTTCCTGACCTCAAGAGTAAAAAAAAGTGACAAAGGAGGGATCTTCGGCACACAGCCTGTGATTGACAGCCTCAGCTCTCTTCCTGTGTGTCCATTCCCTCCATTAAGCTCTCCTCACTGAGTTGTGCAGATTGTAACATAAACTCCCTGCCCCTTGCTTTCTGAAGACTCAGATAAGCTATATAAATTCTGCACTTTGACTGTAGAGAAGAGAATCCTGCAAATAAACAGGTTCAACTTATGTAGGAGGATTCCATGAGGTGACCTATCACTTCACTGAATTTATAAAAGGTTTTCTGTCTAGTTTTATTATAAAAACATACATGGAACAGTCATACTTGCTAATTGAAATATTAGTCTCTTCTTCCTGCTTCATTGGTCTGCTCTCACTGCAGGTCTGTAGATCAGACTTTTCTCTATAAGCCGAATGCTTAAAGTGGTTGTAAACCTCGTACGTGAAATATGAAAACTCATCCTTCTATACTGTGTCTCTCTACAAAGCATTAAGTGTCATTTCTACCTGCTGCCTGATTCCTATGTTATTAGCAGGTTCTGGCAGCTTTTTTTGACACCAGGAGTTGAAATGACAGGGGAAGGAGCTGCAGCACACAGCCTGTGCCTCATATCCACAGCTCTGCTTGTTCTCAGTACTGTGTCTCTTTTTTTCTCTGTTCTGTCGAGAAATGCCCCCCATCGAATGGTGCCCAGGATGTACTGCGTATGCGCCTGTACGGAACAGCAAAACACACCAACACACACACTATAGTTCATGGCAGCCTAAGCTGGAGGGGATACATGTAAAGTCACACAGCCATTTTACAAACCCTTTCAGTGGCAGGAGTGCAAAGAAAAGGTTAGAATATACAGCTGGAAAAAAGACACAAGTCCATCAAGTCCAACCTATGTGTGATTATGTGTCAGTATTACATTGTATATCCCTGTATGTTGCGTTCATTTAGGTGCTTGGCTAATAGTTTCTTGAAACTATCGATGCCCCCCGCTGAGACCACCACCTGTGGAAGGGAATTCCACATCCTTGCCGCTCTTACAGTAAAGAACCCTCTACGTAGTTTAAGGTTAAACCTCTTTTCTTCTAATTTTAATGAGTGGCCACGAGTCTTGTTAAACTCTTTTGCGAAAGTTTTATTTCTATTGTGGGGTCACCAGTCCGGTATTTGTATATTGAAATCATATCCCCTCTCAAGCGTCTCTTCTCCAGAGAGAATAAGTTCAGTGCTCGCAACCTTTCCTCATAACTAAGATCCTCCAGACCCTTTATTAGCTTTGTTGCCCTTCTTTGTCCTCGCTCCATTTCCAGTACATCCTTCCTGAGGACTGGTGCCCAGAACTGGACAGCATACTCTATGTGCGACCGGACCAGAGTCTTGTAGAGTGGGAGAATTATCGTTTTATCTCTGGAGTTGATCCCCCTTTCAATGCATGCCAATATTCTGTTTGCTTTGTTAGCAGCAGCTTGGCATTGCATGCCATTGCTGAGCCTATCATCTACTAGGACCCCCAGGTCCTTTTCCGTCCTAGATTCCCCCAGAGGTTCTCCCCCCAGTGTATAGATTGGATTCATATTTTTGCCACCCAAATGCATTATTTTACATTTTTCTACATTGAATCTCATCTGCCATGTAGTTTCCCACCCCAGTGGGATGATAGAGGCACGTAACCTGACCACGGTAATCGTGGATCAGCAGCCATGATTACCGTGGTCGGCACAGGAACTGGCAGGCTCAACCAGTGTGTGTTGTAAAAAAACAAGATGAGAAGGGAACAATTACACAGCATGAGTACTGTGCATGAGCACTGTGCTATACAGCATGCCTTAAAGAAACAGGATCTTTTTTTTTTTTTTTTTTTTTTTTTTTTAGAAGGTTACAACCACTTTAAAGCAGAACTACGGGATTTTCAAAAAATCCCCCATTCGTACACCCCCCTACACTAAACAGTTATTACAATTGTGCAATTCCTTACCATTGAAGAGAAAATCCTGATTGAATTTTCAGGAAGTCAGCTCTGTAATTTAAAAAATGCAGCATGTATTCTGCTGAGGAGGAAGTGTTAGAACAGTGATTGGATCATATCCTCTTCTCTCTCTAAACCATAATTGAACTACATTTCCCGTAAATCTTTGGGATTGGAGTGAATGTGGGAGGGTACACTACCTGTATATGTAAATGTGAACTCGCCCTCTTCAACATAAATCACACCCCTCATTCTGCAGCCAGCCATACTACTCAGTATCACACAGTACGATTGATGGGTTACAGCCTTATAAATGCAAAGCACATCTGTTCTCTCCCCTCCAGCTACGGCAGTAGATGAACATATTGCACTTACTTGCTTTATGTAATCATTACTGAACTATAGACACATAATTATATATTATACACACTGTAGTCTGTGCAGTGACTGGCAAAGAGCAGAGGAGGAGAAAGGAGGACACCTCCATCGGCGGCACAGACCGGGGGTGTCAGACCCCTCCACCCACTACATTTCTATTTCCTCCCTGCTCGCTATACAGAACTACAGGTGGAAGTGCCAAGACCGCTGTCTGAGGATACAGGAGGAATATCAGCCAGCTGTCTTTTACAAACAGGAAACCACAGGGCAATAACGTTTTTTCAGCAGGCTACTACAGAGCTCAGAAGAACATGGATGGCATAGTTGTCTGCTACCTTCACCAAGGACATGGAGAAAGTTTTTTTTTTTCCCCGGAGTTCTGCTTTACCTCCTCTCCTGGGAGTGAAGACAAACAGGAAGCTCTAGTTGGATTTCTCCTTAGATCTTGGCTATCCCATACTGCCTCCCTGTGACAGCTCTGGACAAATAAGAAAGCACCAGTGCTATCCTAGGTTTCTGCATGCCTAGGAAGCATCTCGCAGTACTTGTGCGCGGGTAGCAGATTGTTTGGGGGACCTATGCTTTTAGGAAACCACCCTGTTGGGGATGGCAGTACAACAAACTGATGATAAATCTGTAAAAAATAAACAAATCTGCAGATCAAGTTAGACCACTTTATGTTAAAGGGACTAAAAGACATTGAATCTGAATTAAAACTGAAATCTACAGAGACCTGCAAGTACAGACTTAAAGCGGAACTTCAGTATTTTTTTCATCTTTCCATCTGTTAAATCCTCTGCTCTTGATTTTTTTTAACTTTTGGATAGTAATTTTTTTTTTTTTTTTGCCAGTAAATCCCTTTTTTAGCCCACTTCCTGTTTCTTGACTGGTCATTAGCCTAGGCTTATGACATCATGCACAACTCTCACTCTCTCTGGAGTGTTTGCCAGGAAGGGAGGGGGGATGAGTCATAAGAGGGCCAATGAGAGCTGGAGGTGTGCCTCTGTGTAAATCCAGGAAGTGAACAGGCAGCAGCTTCAGCTGCCCACAGTTAAAATGTATGACACCAGACTCAGTGGGAGGAGATTTCTGCAGCATATTTGGCAAGTAAAGAATCACAGTATATATAAAATAATATGCAAAGTGGTTGGTGGGAAGCTTCAGAATGGCAAATATGTTTTTATTACAAGTTATGTGAGCAGACTGCAGTTCCTCTTTAAAGTTTAGACTACTTGTCTGTATGATTTAGAGTGTGTAAGATTAAAATGGAAAGGGTCAAGAAGGGGAGTCGGATGAAAGGAAACAAATCAAGTGGCTGTAGGCAATTTGCACAAGTAGCTTTGAGGCTTACGGAAGGAAACGCCTTTTTAAGGATGGGTGTGACAAGTGATGATGATGTGTTTGATGGATGAGTATGAAATGACGTGTGGGTTTTTTCTTTGTAGTTTACAATGATTTAGTGAGGTGACCCATTAATGAAGGTTCATGCAGTGAGAATATATAAGGTTGTACTTGTCGTGCAAAGTGGGATAGGCAGAGGGCTGTTTTCTTTAAAACGCAGTGATCGTTGTTGTGTTTAATGGATAATAATGCACGGCATTTGAAAAAAGGGAATGTAAAAGTATTGCCAGTGAAAGGAAAACGTATAATATTGTATTTTAATTGGGGATTAGTGGAACCCTAGAGTTCCCTCAGAGGTTGGTATGGGTTCCCTGAGCTGTGACTGATGCTACCTGCATAGCTTGTGACCAAAGCCACTTGCAAAGCCATCGATATGACTAAAGCTCACACTGGCATTAAAAGAAGGTGTTTGAGAGGAGTTAAAAACACCTCAAACGCCTGTGCAAAAAATACAATAGACAGCACAAAGTGCTGTTCACACTATCAAAACATGAAGCGTTAGCGTCGCTTCAAAATGAAATGCTCATGTCAAGTCAGGAGGCGTTTGAAGCCTTTCAACCTCTCCCATTCACCTCTATGGATCGCTTCGCAAATGCTCTGGCAGTCAGGTGCGGGCGTTAAGATTAGGTCATTTCCTGTAATAGAATGGGCATTTGTGGAGCAGTTTAATGCAACTTAATGCTCATCAAACACTTCAAAACTGCCCATAGGCCATTTGGGGAGCATTTTTAACTCGTCGTTAATGCCTGTAAAATGCGAGTCTAACGCTCATACTAACGCTATAGGAGCATTTGTTAAGCGTTAGAAATTTAGTCGAGTGTGAACAAGCCCTAGGTAATCTTTTTAGCTACCTGTGAGGGTGGGATTCTGATCACCACGGTAAGGGGCATTCTTTCCACTGACCACAGATGTAGGGAATTTTCCTGTAAATGTTAACAGTGTTTCACAGAGATGAAAATGATTTCAAGGGTTCCCCTGGTGTTAAAAGTTTGATAGAGGCTCATTTAGAGTGCTGCTTTATTCCATCTTTTTGTTCATGTATATTTTGTATGACCATGTATGTGTTTTTTGGCCATATGCAGAGCATTTCTCTAACATTTTTCTCCCTTCGCCTTTCAGGACAGCACCTTGGAGAGAGCGTAGCTCCACCTCTTAGACAGGAAACACTGCGTGACAACGCCCCTTTAAAAAGCAGCTGCTTCCACCATGCCGTCAGTTTTAGTGTTTCCTCCGCCATGGTGGAAGCACTGCTTGGGGAACCAGAGGGGCTGCGCTCTCTCCAAGGAGAGGGTTTTGGCAGGACCTCCACGTTTGGGTACTCAGACCAGCCCAGCTCCTTCCCGCACGTGAGGGGGGTGCTCCGGTGTCCCTTCCTTCTCCGGCTCACAGGAGTAATGGTCTGCCGGAAGTTTTCCACCCGGGGTGTTCGGGGGGCCGCGGTTGTGCTCAGTAAGAGTGTCCATGCCAGGCTTCTGCATGGCGGCGCCGAATCCCGGACAGCAGGTGATGTCAGTTCCGGTGGGCGGATACTTCCGGCGGGGGGTAGCAGCGATTGGTTCCTGCTGCTGGAACGCAGGAGGAAGGGGCGGGTGCTCTGGCCGGGACTTCCTTTTGTTTGGCACATGGAGCCTAGTACACAGTGCAGCAGCTGCGGATTGCAATATGGAGACAGCGGAATCGTCAGCAGCAATGGCGGATGCAGGCGCCCAGGTTCCCGGCCAGGCCCAGGTAGGAGAGGTGCGGTGGCACCTCTTTCCTTTTATATCACTGGGTGTTTTTATCTTTGATGTGGTTATTCAAAACCTGCTGCTGTCTGCTATGGGGTAACAGTTTCCATTAGCAGTTCAGCAAAGGAGTGAGACTCTGGGCACTTAGGGTGTTGGCTGGAGGTACTACTTTTCTCTGAAGCCTTAGTTCTAAAGGACCTGGCTTTTTCTTGTTTCTCTGTTTCAGAAAACTACTGCCAAATCAGAGAGAACAGGGAGAAAGTGCCCCTCATGCAAAAATCCTTTAAGGGACTCTTGGCCCAAACCACTGTGCAAATCCTGCATTGTGGATTTAGTAAAAGAAGAATCCTCACAAGAGTGCAAAGAGCTCTTATCTTCTGTGAGGAAGGAATTAGCAGAGGCCCTAGGGACAGTGCGTTCCCTTGTAAAGCACGGCCAGAGTTCCAGCCAAGAGCAGAGTTCTCACTCCAGTTTCCCTCAGTCCACTTCCAGACAGGTGGAAAGTGAATCGGAGGAGGAAAGGGAAAGCATTCCACCCTCAACCATTGATTCAGAGGAGGAGGAGGAGGTGGAAGAAGAGTCAAGATCATCTAGATATAAGCTGTCACTTGAGGAGGTGGATGAATTACTCAAGGCAATTTATACTACCCTGGAGATCCAGGAAGAAAAAGCTCAGCTGTCCGTGCATGACGAGATGTACCTGGGGCTGGAGGAAGTTAAACACAGGGTGTTCCCTGTGCATAAAGTGTTAACAGACACTATTAAAAAGGAATGGAAGAATCCAGAGAGAGGACAGTTTTTTTCTAAAGCCCTCAAAAGGAGGTTTCCTTTTGAGGAGAATGAGGAACTATTGTGGAATAAAAAACCAAAGATAGACGCTGCCTTTTCTCAAGTATCTAGGAAAACTGATTTAGCTTTTGAGGACATGGGTATTCTCAAAGATGCTATGGATAAGAGGGCAGATGGGCTACTGAAGAAAGCCTGGGACTCATCTCTAGCTAATCTTAAGCCAGCAATGGCGGCTACGGTTGTGGCTAGGAATCTGGAGTGTTAGTTAGAGCAACTTAAAAATCATGTTGTGGCAGGTACCTCCAGAAAAGACTTATTGGAGTCCTTCCCTACCCTGCTTAAGGCAGTAAAATATATGGCAGATGCCTCTGCAGAATCTATCAGGATGTCAGCCAGGTCCTCTGCGCTTGTTAACTCAGCAAGAAGAGCACTCTGGCTAAAGACCTGGTCAGGGGATTCGGCTTCTAAAGTAAAACTGTGCGGAATTCCCTTTTCAGGAGACCTGATGTTTGGGCCAGAACTAGAGACTGTCCTTGACAGGACAGCAGACAAAAAGAAAGCTTTCCCACAGAAGAAGAAAACGGTACAGCAGAGGAAAAATTTTCGTCCATTTCGACAAACCGATAAGGAAAAGGACCACACACAGAAGAGACCCTGGTCTTCTTGGAGAGGAAGAGGTAGAGGTGGGGTACTCTTTAGAACCCCAGAACAAACCCCTAAAAAACAATGACCATCTAGTAGGGGGGAGACTACAGGACTTCTTACCAATCTGGGAAAAAACAACAAAGAGTCCTTTTGTTCTGGGGTTAATCAATAAGGGTTATCAATTGGAATTCTCACAAAGCCCCCCAAGTCAGTTTTACATCACAAACCTGCCAAAGGATCGGGAAAAGGCTCTGGCCATGAAGTCTCTGTTACAGGAACTGATGCAACAGGTCATTTCCCAGGTTCCGAAAGATCAAGAGGGGAAGGGGTTTTACTCCCACATTTTTCTGGTCAAAAAGCCATCAGGAAAGTTCCCGCCTGATTCTCAATTTAAAGGTTCTAAATCGATCCATAAAATACAAAAAATTCAGGATGGATACGATTTTCTCAGTAAGGAACTTGCTAACCCCCAAATGTCATATGGCTTCCATCGATTTGAGAGATGCCTATCCCCATATACCAATAGCGCCCCTGTCACAAAGGTTCCTGCGTCTTGCAGTCAATCTGGGGGGAGGGGAGATTTGGCACCTGCAGTTTCGGGCTCTGCCTTTCGGTCTTCTCCCAGGGTATTCACAAAAGTGATGGCGGAATCTTTGGAGCCCCTGAGACTGAAGGGGATTTCAATAGTACCCTATTTGGACGACCTGCTACTGTTTGCAGACTCAAGGGGTCAAGTAGAGGTCAACCTACAGACAGTTCAAACACATTTAAGAGGTTTGGGATGGCTTCTCAATCTTCAGAAGTCAAACTTAATTTCATCTCAAAGGGTAAGGTTCCTGGGGTACGAAATAGACTTCATAGAACAGAGAATTTTTCTACCCCAGGAGAAAATAGAGAAGATGCAGTTGACCCTGATAACACTTCAATCCAACGCAGAGATCTCTGTAAGACAAGCCATGTCCGCTCTGGGACTGTTGACAGCAGCAATTCCTTCGGTACAGTGGGCCAGGTTGCATGCCCGTCCCCTGCAATCGGATATCCTGATGAATTGGTCATACCAGGAACCTCTGGAGAAGAAATTCAACTTGGGGGCAAGAGCAAAAAGGTCTCTCTGGTGGTGGAGGAACCTAGGAAACGTTTCAAAAGGGCTTCCTTGGGTCTTTCCGGTAACCAGAAGGCTGACTACAGATGCCAGCGCATGGGGATGGGGAGCTCATCTGGAAGAAAAAACGATTCAGGGAGTTTGGACCAAACCAGAAGCAAGAAGATCTTCAAATTGGAGAGTTAAAGGCTGTTCACTTAAGCCTCCTCTCCCTCCAGGAATTTCTAGTGAATCAACATGTCCAAATATTGTCAGACAATATGACGACAGTATTATATTTAACAAAGCAAGGGGGCACAAAAAGCAAAACCCTAATGGGTCTAGCGCATCAGATCCTAAGATGGGCAGAGAACAATGTGGCCTCTCTATCAGCAGTCCATCTAAAGGGGACGGAAAAGACCTTAGCAGATCTCCTCAGCAGGAAAGAAATAAGGGAAGCAGAGTGGTCTCTCAATCAGGAATTAATCGAAACGATTTCCAAGAGTTGGGGTTATCCCCAAGTGGACCTCTTTGCAAAACAGGAAAATGCAAAAATACCAGTCTTCTTCTCTCTTCAGAGACAGGATCAAGCTCTCGGGGTAGATGCGTTCGCTCACAAATGAGACTTCCATCTGTCCTACGTTTTTCCCCCGTTCCAACTGATACCAAAGGTGTTAGCCAAATTCAGATTGGAGTCCACGGAGCTAATATTAATAGCTCCTTATTGGCCAAAAAGACCCTGGTTTTCAACCTTGATGAACCTCTCAGTGAAACCTGCTTGGAGATTATCAATCAGGACAGACCTGTTGAGTCAGGGCCAAATTCTCCATCCAGATCCAGCTTACCTCAAACTAACAGCTTGGTTTCTGAAGAACAAATCTTAAGACGGAAGGGTTTATCAGAGAAGCTTATTTCTACCCTTCTTGCAAGTAGAAAAAAAAGTGACGAGAGACATTTACTTTAAAGTCTGGAAGATCTATAATTCTTGGTGTTCCAGTAAAAACTTTGATTTTCGTACCACTTTTTCAGTTTTGGAATTTCTTCAAGAGGGATTGGAGAAGGGGTTAGCAACAAGTACGCTCAAGACGCAGGTAGCTGCTTTATCTGTTTTTTTGGAAAGAACCCGGTCAGGGGAACCTTTTTAATAATCAGATTTTTTAGGGCAATGGCAAAAGTAAAGCCTAGACCTGTTGTTAGTTTTCCCAAATGGGATTTATCTTTAGTTCTTCAGGGACTAACTATGGCACCGTTTGAACCCATAGAAGAAGCATCATTACGTTTCTTGACGTTAAAGACTATTTTACTGGTAGCAGTAACTTCCGCACGTAGAATTAGTGAGTTACAAGCCCTTTCAATTAAGGAGCCCTTTATGAGAGGTCTACAGGATAGGGTAGTATTAAGGACGGATCCAGCATTTCTACCAAAGGTGGCTTCAGTTTTTCACCGTACACAGGAAATCATTCTCCCTACTTTTTGTCCTTTACCTTCGGGAGCAGGAGAAGAAGCTTTCCATACCCTTGATGTCAGGAGGTGTCTGCTTAAATATCTGGAAAGAACAAAGGAAATCAGAGTCATCCTCACTCTTTGTTTTAATGGAAGGTACTCGCAAAGGAGGTAAAGCTTCCAAAAGCACCCTTGGAAGATGGTTAAAGCAGGCCATTAAAGAGGCATACAAATCTTTTGGGTCTGGAACCTCCGGAAGGGGTATTACCTCATTCTACTCGAGCAGTGGCGGCATCATGGGCAGAAAGGGCTGGGGCATCTCCTGAGCAAATCTGCAAGGCTGCCACATGGTCCAGTTTTTCGACCTTCATAAGGCACTACCGCTTGGATCTACTATCAGCCTCGGACTAATCATTTGGTAGGAAGGTTTTGCAGGCAGTAGTCCCACCCTGAAGCAAGTTTCTCGGTTATCCTCTCCAAGGTGCTGTCCTGAAAGGCGAAGGGAGAAAACCTTAGTTAGACTTACCGGTGACGGTATTTCTACGAGCCTTTCAGGACAGCAGCCTACTTCCCTCCCTTGGTTATCATATGTAAAGTATAATTATAGGACCTGGTAATTGTCTGATTTATATTTTCCAGCATGTCGGAGGATTTCTCGGTAACAACTGATGGCATGGTGGAAGCAGCTGCTTTTTAAAGGGGCGTTGTCACGCAGTGTTTCCTGTCTAAGAGGTGGAGCTACGCTCTCTCCAAGGTGCTGTCCTGAAAGGCTCGTAGAAATAGTCACTGGTAAGTCTAACTAAGGTTTTTTTTTTTTTTACTGGTAAGTTAATATATCCAAACCCTTGAAACCATGTTTATTATATTGCAGCTTACCAGTCCTTAGATGTGGTAGTTGTAATAGTTCTTCCAGAAACTTCAAAAGTTGCTTAAGCTGCCACGTTTTTTAGAATATCTAAATCTTGCCTTAGACACTGTTAGAACCAGGTCCCCCCAGGAGCAACCTCAAACTCTAACTTCACTTCAGGAGTCACCGACTTTTCACTTCTGCATGAAGTTCTGGGGCTAATGGTAGCCTTCTTTGAGGTAGTCCAATTCCACTCTAGATTCCTTCAGTCCTTGGATAGTTCTAGCACTGAATGAGTTGTCTGTGGGTTGGTGGTTCAAGAATCCAACTCTTGAGGGACTTCAGAGGAATCTGGTCAACATTCTGGAACTTTTGGGCGATATGGCTTCCCTTGCAATGCTGAGCATCTCAACTCAAGGATCTTATTACATTTTACACATCCTTCATTGTGATTTGTTGCAAAAAATGTGGCATACCAACATTTTTGGTGATTCCCCACAATGCTAAAAGCTAGGAAGTCTACTACTCGAGGTCTGTCCCCACACATTGAAGGCATACTTTGTGTGAGGAAAGGAACTTTCATCCCGCTAAATTCTCCGTGGGATCAATCCCTGCCTTTTTTACAGCTAGGCCTGGTCTTTGGCCCTTAACAACGTCAGGGGTCAGATCTGTGTTCCAGAAACTGTCTGCTTACCATTCTTTGATTAAAATCTTTGTACAGGGTCTCCCATGTAGCTCCATCTTGGTGCTCTCCGGTTACTCTGGAATCTGAATTTAGTTGTCTTGGCATGCCAACACAACAGCTCAGGAGGGAGAACGCTGTACTACCTGAGCTGTCAGGTTTTTTATCGTTCAACCCGCTGTGAGTCTACTTGATCTCATGTGTCAGAATTTCCTGTAGACTAACCTGGTACCTAGAGGAGGTAAGGCACAGGCTTGCATTTTTAAGCAACCAATTATGTACTTCAGATACAGATAATAAAAATAATTAACATGTTGCACTTTCTACACTGTAATTTTTGCACATATTCACCTTCTTGTACTTTGACCTGTTGGTGGTTTTTAGTAGAACTAAAAGCAAATGTGGCTAACATCCTATATATATCAAATAGGGCTGCAACTAACGATCTAACGGTTATTTTCATAATCGATTTATTTGGCCGATTGTTTTGACTAATCGGATAAAAACCTAAGTTTGTTGTATAATTAGTATGTAAAGTTTAAAATAAATAAAATGTATTGTTGAATATCTATTTGCAGTGGTAATGATAACTAACCAGCTATATGGTTAGGGAACAAAATATCTAATCCACTGAGAATAACAAACTGAAGAGATACTGTATACTATTAGAGGTTGAATCTGGTACCTATCAGGTTCAGAGATCAACATTTTTATTTTAGGAAAAAAAATGTAAAAAGACAATTTTCAGACAGGATTGTAATAAAATATTATGCATGGCAGACTCACTTGTCGTCATAGGTAGGTAGCTTGATACAGGCCATACACAAATTTTTCCTTCGAAGATTTTCGTTTTAAGAACCTTTGAATTTTATCATTAGTTGGGTCAAATCTATGTTCGTTTTCAACCAACGTAATGGGAAAATTTGACGGAGCAGAATAGGAAACGTTTCTTGATCTAATCAATTTTCAGACAGTGTATGTGGTTTTTGTTCAGAAATTTACCTTCATTTTAAATGTTACCAGGGAAGGGGCAACCCTTGGATGGCCAGGTATGTACCCCATGGCCATCCACATGTGCCCAATCTGTGCCAATCAGTGCCCACAAATGGGCACTGATTAGCACCATTATGTTTGTTATGCCCAGCAATGCCACCAATAAATTTTATCAGTGCCACCTATCAGTGTCATCAGTGCCACCTGTCAGTGCCCATAAGTACCCATCAGTGCCACCCATAAGTACCCATCAGTGCCACCCATGAGTGCCCATCAGTCCCACCTACCAGTGCCGCCCATCAGTGCCCACAAATTGATGCCCATTAGTGCTGCCGTATCAGTGCCCGTCAGTGCAGCCATATCAGTGCCCGTCAGTGCAGCCATATCAGTGCCCGTCAGTGCAGCCACATCAGTGCCCGTCGGTGCAGCCACATCAGTGCCCGTCGGTGCAGCCACATCAGTGCCCGTCGGTGCAGCCACATCAGTGCCCGTCGGTGCAGCCACATCAGTGCCCGTCGGTGCAGCCACATCAGTGCCCGTCGGTGCAGCCACATCAGTGCCCGTCGGTGCAGCCACATCAGTGCCCGTCGGTGCAGCCACATCAGTGCCCGTCGGCGCAGCCACATCAGTGCCCGTCGGCGCAGCCACATCAGTGCCCGTCGGCGCAGCCACATCAGTGCCCGTCGGCGCAGCCACATCAGTGCCCGTCGGCGCAGCCACATCAGTGCCCGTCGGCGCAGCCACATCAGTGCCCGTCGGCGCAGCCACATCAGTGCCCGTCGGCGCAGCCACATCAGTGCCCGTCGGCGCAGCCACATCAGTGCCCGTCGGCGCAGCCATATCAGTGCCCGTCGGCGCAGCCATATCAGCGCCTGTCATTGAAGAAGAAAACGTACTTATTTACAAAAATTTTTTAACAGAAACAAAAAAACTTGTTTTTGTTTTTTTTCAAAATTTTCGGTCTTTTTTTATTTGTTGCGCAAAAAATAAAAACCACAGAGGTGATCAAATACCACCAAAAGAAAGCTATATTTGTGGGAACAAAATGATAAAAAATTTGTTTGGGTACAGTGTAGCATGACCGCGCAATTGTCATTCAAATTGCGACAGCACTGAAAGCTGAAAATAGGTCTGGGCGGGAAGGTGTCTAAGTGCCTGGTATTGAAGTGGTTAAAAAACTTGTTTCTAGGGGTAAGGCAGCGCCATCTTAAGTATTTTTTTTTTTTTTTGAGTCCACAGAAGTGTATTTCCGCCCTTACATTGAGCACTTCCTGTACTGTTAACCAAGTCTCCTTCTCAATCCAACGTTTCTATGGCAACCCTGCTTCCCTGCTCATAGCTGACTTGTTTTATTTCATAGTATTTACTTGTGCCAATCATCTAGTGTTTGCCTATGTCAGTCTTATCAGCTGATCAGACTGCAGTAATGCTGTCCGATGCCTTTTTTCCACTCTGTGATGTCACATGCTCACAAGGGGTGTAGTAGGAAGCTCTGAGTGATTATGCAGTCTCGTGGGATTTCAGTGTTGTGCCGTAGGAAGTCCTGATAATAGACAGACAAGCACACAGAGTGTGTTGTAAATCATGGGAGATATGGGCATGCTCAGTGACGTCATTCTAAAGAACAAAAAGGATTACAACAATACTATGCAAGTAAGGAGATATCTACAAGCAGTCTTCATTAGTTTTTTTTATGCTGATTCACATGGGACAAAGTTGTGGGGGAGAGTTTACAACCACTTAACGTTTGCCCCATAGCAGTTTTACTACTACCGGTGACGGCTCTCCTGTGCAGAATTGTGTGTGTATATATACACGTGACTCTGCACTTCCGCCTGCAGGGGTGCGCCATTTCTGCTATTATTCACAGCAGAAGCCGATCTGTGGGTACCAGGCACTCAATGTTCTCCGGCACCCACTGATCGTCTGCAATACACAGAGAACTGAAATATGCCTACGTAAACAAAACCTATATGTCACTTCTCACAGGGGGAAGGGTTTTATTCGGTGTCTTTGCAGTGCCATATCGCAAAAAATGGCCTGGTCAAGTGCTTAACAAAAGTTCTACCTTTGTCGATAAGTGGAGCAATTTTCTTATCTAGATGGATAGCTAATCTGGTACACAAGGATCCCCTGCCTGCCATATGGGGCTTGCCTGGAAGGGGTGCAGGGATTCTTGTTGGCCTTGGGCAAGGTGTACATAACCTTACAGGAAACCCTTTTTTCAGATGTGTAACAGTATTTTCGTCTATCAGATGCTCTTTAAATGCTTATGTCAGGGCTCGAGAAACCCCCTGGCGCCAGGTCGTATTTGCGACTAGAATTAGCGACCTGGCGCCTGGGGCGGCACAGCTGGGGTATCCTGTGTCCGTTCAACACCCCCCCCCCCTCCCGACGCGATCGCGTTGTGCCGCGCCGGTAATTGAGGCCCCGGCTTTGCGGCCTACTGCAGTCCTATGGTTCCTTCTGCGATCGGGCGCCCTCTGGTGGTGGCCGTTGGTATGACAAGACATCCACCAATGCTAATGGAGCTTCCCCTACCTGTTTTCACTGCCCACTCATCTCCTTCCCTTTACTTAGAACCCCCAAACATTATATATATTTTTTATTCTAACACCCTAGAGAATAAAATGGCAGTTATTGCAATACTTTCTGTCACACCGTATTTGCGCAGCGGACTTACAAGCGCACTTTTTTGGGTAAAAATACTTTTAATTAAAAAATAAGAAAACAGTAAAGTTGGCCCAATTTTTTTATATTGTGAAAGATAATGTTACGCCGAGTAAATTGATTCCCAACATGTCACGCTTCAAAATTTTGTCCGCTTGTGGAATGGCGACAAACTTTTACCCTTTAAAATCTCCATAGGCTACGTTTAAAAAAATTCTACAGGTTACATGTATTTTGAGTTAGAGGAGGTCTAGGACTAGAATTAGTGCTCTTGCTCTAACGATCGTGGCGATACCTCATGTGTGGTTTGAACACCGCTTTCATATGCAGGCGCTACTCAAATTTTTTTTTTTCTTATATATTTTATTTTTTATTTTTACACTGTTTTTAAAAAAAAATAAAATAAATTGTGTCACTTTTATTTCTATTACAAGGGATAGGGCACATTTAATTTTTTTTTTTTTCTTATTTATTTTAACTTTAAAAAAAAAAAAAAAAAAAAAAGTGAAAAAATAAAGGTCACTTTTATTCCTATTACAAGGAATGTAAAAATCCCTTGTAATAGAAAAAAAGCATGACAGGACCTCTTAAATATGAGATCTGGGGTCAAAAAGACCTCAGATCTCATATTTACACTAACGCATTAAAAAAAAAAAAAAATAAAATTGTCATTTGAAAAAAAATAATAAAATGTCCCTTTAAGAGCTATGGGTGGAAGTGACGATTTGACGTCGCTTCCGCCCTGCAATGACTTGGAGATGGGCGGGGGGGCCATCTTCCCCTCACTCGTCTCCATGTCAGGCCAGGGACAGATCCGGATCGCCTCTGCCGTTACCGACGGCCACGGTAAGCGGTGAAGGGCACCGGAGCGCGGCGGTAGGGGGGGCCCTCTCCTGCCGCCGATAAAAGTGATCTCGCTGCGAATCTGCTGCAGAGACCACTTTTATCTGAAAGAGAACCGCTGGATCTTGAAGAAGATAGCTGCTACCATAACAACGGTATTTCTCTTCAAAGACAGGACGTATATAGTCGTCCTGCGGGAAGGAAGTGGTTAATTAAAATGAATTTATTATTTGTCATCTCCCTGCTTGGCCCCTTTACACGGGCTGTCTGATCAGGTTCGCCTGTCAGTTTTTCAGGCGGACCTGATTGGACCCTTAGCGGGGATGTGGCGGTCTTGTGTCCCTGCATGGCAGGAAATAAAAGCAGTCACATTAGTTCTAGTCGTCTCTGTGTAAATTTAAGATTGGTTAATTTTTATATTGAAAATAAAGCTTTGTCGGTCGTTAAAAAAAAAAAAAAAAAAAAAAACCTGGCTCCTAACTTTTTTAGCTGGCTCCTAGATTCCAAGCAAATTTGTCAAGCCCTGGCTTATGTAATTTCATACTCATAAAAAGTAGAATTAGATAAAACAGAACTCCGGGCTTGGGAAACACACACACACACACTAAACCGTTATTACATTTGTGAAATACCTTACCATTAAAGAGAAAAGTCTAATTGAATTTTCAGGAAGTGCTCTCTAATTCCAAAAATAATGCAGCATCTATTCTGCCATGAAGGAGCTGTTAGAACAGTGATTACATCATATCCTCTCCTCTTTCTACACTGTAATCAAACTACACTTCCCATTATGCTTCAGTAATTGGAGTGCATGTGGCCTATACATGTTAAATGTGAACAAGCCCACTTCAACATAAATCATGCCCCCTCATTCTGCAGCCAGCAAGCCACACTACTCAGTGGCACACAGCAGGATAGGTAGGTTACAGCCTTATAAATGCAAAGCATGTTTGTGCTCTCCCCCTCCAGCCACAACAGCAGATACACATATTGCCCTTACTTGCTGTAATCATTGTTGAATTGTAGACGCATGCCCATAATTCTATATTATATACACACTGTACTCTGCTGTAATTCAGTATTCTAAATATTCCTCCTCCTGCTGTAGCTTTGAAATCTAACAGCAATCAGTGCTTGTATGGTGTATGTGAGAACATCCCTAGCCGCAACACAGAAAGACAGCCGGGCCATGCTGCTTTACATCAGCATGTGGCACAAGTAAATGCCGGCATGAGAAAAAACAAAAGTGCAGCGCAAACTTACTAATCAATACCACAATAATGGTGGAACCCTCAACGTATGGAAATAAGCTTCAATATTAACACAATACCAGTCTCTGATATGGAACATCACATATAATACACATCACACTGAAATGAGACCTAAAAAAATACTGCAAACTTTTCAGGGTTGGTGGAAACCCCTCCTACAGATATTTGGCAGTGAACGGTGTCACTAAAGCAGTGCCCATAAGTTCAGCCTCTTCAGTGCCTATATGTGTAGCCTCGTCAGTGCAGCTTTTTAGTTCCCATTAGTGCAGTTTATCAATGCAGCCTCATCAGTGTAGCCTCATTGCAGCTTATAAGTGCAATCTCATCAGTGCTACCTCAGTGCCCAGGAGTGCAGCTTATCAGTGCCCAGGAGTGCAGCATATCAGTGCAGCTTATTAGTTCCCATCACTGCAGTTCATCAGTGCAACCTTAGTGCAGCCTGTGACGATAAGTGCAGTTTCACCAGTGCAGTCCATCTGTGCCCGTAAGTGCTGTCTCATCTGTGCTCACCAGTGCAACTTATCAGTGCCTATCTGTGCCCATATGTGCAGCCTCATTGGTGTTCTGTGCAGCAGGGATCATTACAAGACACCAGCCGGATGATCGAGCGGGGATCTCGGGCTTTGATAGCACGCTGGTCCAATGCCGGTCCAGGAGGCTGGGCTGTACGGTGATCTGTGTTTTAAAATACAAGATCTGTCACAGCCCGAGATCTCTACTGTCATCCGCTGGGGGGGTGGTGCTGGCAGGGAGGACACCACCTCCATGGGCGGTACAGACCGGGGGCTGTGAGACCCTTCCACCCACTACAGCAAGCGGGGGCAGAAGTAGAAGTCCCTGCTTGCTGTAGAGAACTACAACTGGGAAGTACCGCTGGGAGTACAGGAGGAATAGCAGCCAGCGGTCTTACAAACAGGAAATCACAGGGGATTAACCGTTTTTCTTCAAGATCAGCAGGCTATTACAGAGCTCAGAAAAAAGATGGATGCATAGTCTAGGAAGGTAGAAGATCAGCAACAAGGGCATGGTAAACTGTTTTTTTCCCAGAGTTTTGCTTTAACTGCATTGTATGACAACTGACCCAATATTCACATTGTTGGACTCCAGAATGACCAAAGAACCACCCTTATTAGCTGGTTTTATGTTTTGATGATTTCCAGTGTCCCATTGGGGAAATTCTTTTCCATTCCTTTCCCATTTTTTAAAACAGAAAGTGAGCGGGAATCCCTGGTTGTCACCAGACCTAATTTCGCCTCTATTTCTGTTCTTGTAACAAGCCACAATTTGAAAATGTATTTCACTTATTGGTGACGATGGTAAACAGGACAAATAGAGAGGGTGAATCCTTTAAAGGGGGCCCAGGCAGCAATAAAAACCTGTCAGGTGTTCTAATCCATCTCCATTCTATCCAAAACTGAAAAGAGAGGTTTGCCTTCATTATACTTTTAACGTTTATTACTAGTAGAACTGTTGGATCCAGAAGGCAGACAGAAATGTGTGCTTTGTCCTGAAGTCTTTATTCAATGTATCCTTTTTAGGATGTTTGAGAGGACAGTTGATGGATGCAATAATAAGGAAATCTCCTTTTAGGTTGATAAGTGCTTGATCATAAAGTTCTCTCAGGAGTTTGGGTATTTTGGTCTACAAGACGCTGTAATTTACAGACCATTAGTGTTTCAGTTTCTTAAGCAGACACATGCACTAATGGAGCTTTCTGCCCATGCCAAAGAGCAGAGCTAAGCTGGATTTATATATTGCAAGTGCTGGGGGGAGGAGAGGGTTGTGTATTGGTAGTATACTGCAGGTATCCTGTAGTGTCATGCTGTTAGCTGTGCAGGGCTGTGTTTATCATTAGGTGTGATCGGCACATGTTTATAGGCTGCAATGCAGGCTTTGTTTATGCAGGAGCTGCTTTCAAGGCAAAAAAGCCATACAAAGCCAAAGGCTTGATTGTATAGAAGCATAGAACCAGTGGGGATATCCATTGCTAGGGGCGTAAGCAGCTGGTGCTGTTGATAAAGTAGCATAAGCTGTACAGCTGATATGACATGATGCGGGAGTAGCTAGGCACCAGAGATCAGCAATGTAATAGGTGTAGGAGCTGCTGAGAATTGTGGTCTATTGCCCTGCCCAGCTGTGCATTCACTCTCAGGCACTCTGAGACATTAAGCAGTCAGTAAACTTTGTTTTTTTTAATTTTTTTTTATTGTGGGGTATAACTTAGATGGGGATAGAAACTATGGGATGCCACGCATGGATAAATAGAACAGCCATCGGTTCTGGGACAATTATGTAGTCTCCCTGTACATACTCCTTCAGCTTCCTTTTGCACAAACTTGCTTGAAGCTTATCAATCCTCACTCCACCAACACATTACTTGCTGCAGACTGTTACCACTAGTCACCTCGAGCACATCACTTGGTTCTTCAGGAACAGCTAGCATTATTTGTTGGTTAGGCCTGACACTGACTCAGCCAAGCCTCCGCGAATGCCCTTTGCAAGCTGAGACCGTGGGCCACAATGGTGTAGCAGAAAAAGTCCTTGTGCTAGCTGCCCTACTATGGCTTCTGATCCCAGTTGGCTCTCTTCAGGCCCTGCCAGCCCTCCTGGCTGCAGCTGCCTCTTTCCACTGCCCCTTCCACCACAGTCCACTCTCCTGGTTCTGCACCCATCTCAGACTGCATGCTCCTGGTCCTCTCAGGCGTGCCTCCCCAGTCCTCCTGACTGCGCCTCACTCACCAGCCAACCTGGCTGTGACCAGTTGTCCTCCCTGGAGTCTCTTAGTGCTCTCTCCCGCTGTCCTCTCATTGCTCTTCTCCTTGCTCTCTTGAGTCCAGGACCTCTTCACTTGTTTCTGAAAGTGGTCCCGACTGCACCCGAACCCAGGCCCAAGGTCACCCCAACCCCCAGTCTGGGCAGCTCCCTCAAAGGCCCTGACAGCCTCTGAACCCTCTCACTCCAGCTTTTCCAACCGACAAATCCTCCCCAGCTGGGCTGATCCTAGTTATTTAAGAGGGTCTGCCCCCTACCAGTCCAAGTTGGGGATTGGTCAGGGCTCCTTAAAATACCCCAGGTGGCTCCACCTCCCCTCCAGCCTCTTTCTAGCGA
Organism: Lithobates septentrionalis; assembly: GCA_037952835.1. NCBI lineage: Eukaryota > Metazoa > Chordata > Amphibia > Anura > Ranidae > Lithobates > Lithobates septentrionalis. Next base: position 738,478 of record JBBDGP010002387.1, read on the forward strand.
GCACTTGAACATTCTAGAAAGAAGTAAGAGGTCCCAGTCATGCCACCTGTGAGTCACCCCAGCACTACCCTGAGCCACTCTCAGCTCAGAATGAAAACAAACAAACCAGCCAGGCCTGCTTAAATGTACCTATCCTCTCTAGCACACTACTAGAGGGTGCTACACTGGGATAGTCCCTTTTCCGGGTAAACATCAGATTATGGAGGATAGTGTCTGACTTTGTTTTGAATAGAGCAAATATGGCACTTTATCCAAGGTTAGTATTATCCATTTATTATTGACAATGTGTTTCTGCAGCACTTTGTGTATTTAAACAAAGCTAGCATATACTATGTAGTACAATGCAAATGATGTAATAATATAAATTTACATAAAATGTTTAAAGCCTTTGATTGCATTGGCCTGTGGAAGGGTGCCATGTGAGCCCGTTGCTGCCCCTCATTTGCAAATAATAATGCTCCTGCAAAGGAAATTATTTTCCAAAACCATTCGTAACATCTTTTCATAAGTGTACAATCTTCTCTGACATAATGGTTTCCACTGCTTATGTGTCTTGGGTAAAGTGTGCAGGTGTCTTGGGAAGTGTACAAGCTAGCCACATCCCACATGGCTATTAAAAACTTCCATAGGAACTGTATAATCTGCAATTACAGAAGGAAATCTGAAATTTCATATAAAATCTGCAAGTGGAGTAATTATCTAATTATCTAGATGGCTAATGTGGTACCCAAGGATCTCCTGCCTGGGAGGGTGGAAGGATCCTAGTTTTCTTTGGGCAAGGTGCACATAACCTTACAGGAAACGCTTTTCAGAGACTTTTTGGTATGCTCTGTAAGGGAACACATAACAGTGGATTTTTCTAAAACTTGACTGCAAAAGTGTAAAAATTCACCACTAAAACCACAGTGAAAGGTTTCAATTGAAAAAACATTATAAACATTACAAATCTTGCTGTAGCACAAATCTTTCCATATTGGACACAGGGCCAAAATGACAATACCCCTTAAAGCTAAACTCCATCTTTTGTTAGACTTCTTCATACTTTGAGCCAAACAATCTTGATAAAACAGAGCGGATGGCAGTTATTTGTAAACGTTACTTTCAAGCCACCAGGAATAGCAGCAGAAGGGGGGGGGGGGAGATCCGCTCTCGCACACAGACCTACGGAACTGACTGGCAGGGAGGGAGATGGAGAGACTCGGAGCAGAGAGCGGGATAATGAGGGCATGCAAACTTAACACGATATCATGGATCAGCAGCCATGAATACCATGGTTAGCACAGACAGGAGAACACAGGAACAGGCAGGATCAACAAGGTATTTTACAACATAGAAAGGGACAAATTACAATGCAGAAGCACTATACTATAGTTCAGGGGTAGGCAACCTGGGGCCCTCCAGCTGTTGCAGAACTACAAGTCCCATCATGCCTCTGGCAGTAATTGTAACTGCCAGCCTTGCAATGCCTCATGGGAAATGTAGTTCCACAACAGCTGGAGGGCCCCAGGTTGCCCACCCCTGCTATAGATCATGCATTAAAGGAACAGAAGCTTTTATTTATTTTTCCCTTTTAGGGTTACAGCTTTAAGGCTGGGTTCTCACACATGCAGTTTCAGTGCAGGAGTCCGGTTCTGTTCATCGATTCAGGTGTAAATTTTTACCTGAAATCACACCTGAACCGGACCCAAAATTGCACAGGACCCTTTTTTTTAACACCGTGCATGTGTGAACCGGCCCCATTGAATGCCGGTGACATTAACATGTTTGAGTTGAATGCAGTTAAAAACGCATCCATTTCGCATATATGTGAACCGAGCCTAAAGGTGCTGAAATTCTTGGGCATTTAAGAAATTGCTTGCTCTAAGACCACCTTCTTGTGAAACTGTTATTTATCTGCTATTACATGTAGAATAGTTTAAATTACTGCCTGAGGTAGTGATTAGGTGTTTTTGATGCATTCTGTGATCCCCGTTGCTCGTCAGCTGGATGATTTCAGGCTGTCCATTGTCAGTGTGGTGAAGTAATGGTCCCATATATCACAATTGTAATACCTGTTGAACAGCAAATCACTGGCATAAGACGATATCAGGATTTACGAGCGTCCGTTTCAATGGATTCCTTCCAACTCTGTAGAACTTCACCGATATCGTTTGGTTGGCTGTAGTTTTTTTATACTCTACATGTACTATTGCATCACAAGTCTGTTCTTGCCAGAGGTATTTCTTGGTTGGCTGCCGAGTGGCTTAACACTATAAAATTCTAAGCACATTAAATCGGCCTGACGGAGGTACTTTTTCTATTGTGTAGATTGCTGTACTCTGCATTCTTGTAGCACAGCCAATCATGATAACCATGCCACAGCCTTGCGCTGTTGATCCTACACTGACTGCTTTCTGATGAATCCCCATACGCTAGTCATATGTTCAGATCAATTCCAATGATCATCAGTGCCAGCCATTTGTAATGCACAGCATATTTCAATGTCAAACACAATTCTATCCATCATTCTGCTTGTTCCATTGCTACTAGTTGTGTAACAATGTAAGTCATTGTCCTGTTGTATTTTTTTCAGGTACAGTGTTTTTTAGCTGTACCCCTCAGCAAAGGATATCAGTGTTGTGGTCCAGCAGTTGTGTGTTAATTTCCCTGTCGGGACTGTTGTGTTGGCACATAAGGATTAAGTGCCGGTTCACACTGGGGCGACTTGTCAGGCGACCTAGTCGCCTGACAAGTCGCCTCCCGTTCTGTACAATGGAACCGTTCTAATCGGAGCGACGCAAGTCGCTCCGACTTAGAAAAAGGTTCCTGTACTACTTTTGGGGCGACTTGCATAGACTTCTATACAGAAGTCGTTTTGCATGTCGTGTGCAGGTCGCCTCGGTGAGGCGACCTGCAAGTCGTGCCGCCCCTGTGTGAACCGAGCCTTAAGCCTCCCTCTACATCTGGTTTGTTACATAGTTGCATAGCTAATAAGGTTGAATAAAGACACCAGTCCATCCAGTTCAACCTGAGTGTCTACAATTGTCCCTATCCCTGTACATTGTGTCTCATTAGGATACTACTCTATTATATATTTATTTAAGGTACCCATATAGTGCCGTCAATGTACGCAGCACTCGCACACTCACATCGGTCCCTACCCTCAAGGAGCCCACAATCCAAGGTCCCCAACTCGCATTCATATACTAGGGCCAATTTTGGACAGAAGCCAATTAACCTACCAGCATGTCTTTGGAGTGTGGGAGGAAACCGGAGTACCCGGAGGAAACCCGAGTACCCGGAGGAAACCCACGCAGGCACAGGGAGAACATGCAAACTCCAGGCAGGTAGTGTCATGGTTGGGATTTGAACCAGCGACTCTTTTTACTGCAAGGCGAGGGTGCTACCCACTACACTACTTTGCCGCCCCAAGTATGTTTGTGAGAACATACTTGCAGCATGTGAAGGTGGGCAGGAGAGCTACCGCAAGGTGTGAAAGTGTATGGGTTGGGACACGTGTGTCAACACTAGGCCCGTCTCCAGGCCATTTCTTGTGGCCCTCGCACCTCCCCTACACTCCCCACAAACCACTACCCCTTTTAGCTGCAGAGGCAACGGCTGAGGGTGCACTCATGCCATGGCTGCGATGCTTTGCTTCCTAGCTGGAATAAGCAGGAATTATACCCCCTGTTGCTTTAAGCGGTTGCAGTGCCCACAGATTCGTGACCCATTCAATTGAAGGGTCCAAGGGGTTAAAACAGGCAGTGATACAATGTTTCCTCACCACCTGTCAAATCTCTGAATATCCTGATTGACCAATGTGGGAGGCCTTATATATACACATCATTTGTGTACAATTATGTACATTGTGTACATCTAATTTGTGTAATTATCTACAAGAAAATGGGATTTTTGATTGACCATACAATTATTTTCTTGAGACATGGGTTCCTCCCTTTTTGTTCTTATGATTCACATCTATTGCTACAAAACTGGGGCGTGATGGGAGTGGGAGGGGTTATAATAGGCTGTCTTTGGCAGATTTGTTTGGCAGCGTCCATTCCTCCTGAAGACACGATCATAATTTAAGCACTTCCCAGAAGATTTTACCCCCCTTCTTGACCAGAGCACTTTTTGTGATTCGGCACTGTCACTTTAACTGACAATTGCGCGGTCGTGCGACGTTGCACCCAAACAAAATTGATGTCCTTTTTTTTTCCCCACAAATGGAGCTTTCTTTTGGTGGTATTTGATCGCCTCTGCGGTTTTTATTTTTTGCGCTATAAACAAAAAAAGCGACAATTTTGAAAAAAGCAATATTTTTTACACTTTGCTATAATAAATATCCCCCAAAAATATATAAAAAAAACAAATTTTTTCCTCAGTTTAGGCCGACATGTATTCTACATATTTTTGGTAAAAAAAACCGCAATAAGCGTATGTTGATTGGTTTGCGCAAAAGTTATAGAATCTACAAAATAGGGGCTAGCTTTATGGCTATTTTTTTTTTTTTTTTTTACTAGTAATGGTGTCGATTTGCGATTTATTTTTATCGTGACTGCGACATTATGGCGTACACGTCGGACAATTTTGAGACATTTTTGGGACCATTGGCATTTTTACAGCGATCAATACTATAAAATTGCATTGATTGCTGTAAAAATATCACTGGCCGGGAAGGGGTTAACCACTAGGGGCAATCAAGGGGTTAATGTGTTCCCTAGTGTGTGTTCTAACTGAAGGGGGGAGTGGACTGTGTAGGGGAGATGACAGATTGCTGTTCATACTCTGTATGAATATAGACGATCTGTCTGTTCTCCCCTCGGAGAACCGGACACTGTGTGTTTACACACAGTTTCGGGTTCTCGGTGTGCCCTGATCACTCGCATGGGCTCCGTGGGCGAGCAGGGGGGGCGCACGTGCCCCCTAGTGGCCGTCTGTTGCCGACGTAACATGAGGGCGATTCGCGCAGCCAAGCCATGTTGCCGCAGTATGCTATTAATGTACCTGAATTAGTTGATTCATTGTCCTTTTAATGTACATTAAAAAAGTATTTTATGGTAAGTTAAATCCTATTTTAGACTGTACTTTAATAAACACAAGCCCAACCTATGTAATCATCTTGAATTTTTGCATCAGTCAGACATGTATGCAATGGTAATATATTGTTATGCAGGCCCAATGGGTTCTGAGTGCATGAACGTGGAGGAACAAGGAGAGGAGACATGGATGAGGGTGAGATGCCGGGTGGTTCATTGAAAAGCATGGGGATGTTCTATATTGTGGTGCAGTGGATTTTTAGCAGCAAAGATGTACATCTCATCCTTAATTGTTTTCATTGAAAAGCGATTACATTTTTCAAATAGATTGTGTGGCTAGTATTGGACAATTTGTGTACTTCATTAAAGTTTGAACACATCATAGCGTGTATCATAGTTTTTCCTGATTTAACTTCAAATTATTATTTAAATACCCATTTATAGTTGGCACACTAACAGTTTGTCCTGCTGAGCTCCTGTACCTCAGTATGTGTTTGTGTTGTCATACCACATTGTAGGTAATCTCCAATACTGTGCCAGGATTGTTGCCCTATTGTGCTGATGTGAGGCTGTACTGTGCCTTGGTTAGCCAGCTTAGTCTCCAATAGGCACCAGGCACAATGCCAGTCTTCTCAGCAGGTTATTTTGCCAATGCTGACAATGTCGATTTTGCAGAGATTCACACTTTAAAGCAAACAGAGACACAATTTATTCAAGTGATTTGTAAACGATCACCTTGTAAAGCAACACAAGCAGTTTAAAACCGAAATGAAAGGCAAACTGTTTTTGTAAGATATAAAAAAACATAAATACCTTTTCCTGTTCTCAGCTGCATAAGAGCTGAAGGGAGGAGGAGAAGAAGCAGCAGCACACTGAGCTTGCCAGTGAATGACTGTGCAGGGGAAGGGGTGTGTCAGGACAAGTCTGATCATTGGAGGAGAGCAGGCTGAGTTCCCAGCACAGCTAGAGAGCTGACCATGGTGTGTTCTCCTGCTTGGTGTGGTCAGTTTTTAATAGGAAAGCAGAGGGACTGGAAGGAACACCAGGGATTTCACATAAAGGAAGCAATACAAACAGGATATTTTTTCATACAAGTAAATGGTACAGCAGGCACATATCAGGAATTTGAAGTGTTGGGGTAACAAATGCTTTTAAAGTGATTGTAAAGGAATACTTTTTTTTAATAACAAACATGTTATACTTCTCTGTGCAATGGTTTTGGACTGGCTGGCCTTTCATAATAGCATTGTCAGCAGACTCTCTTCTACCACGATAATGAAATTCTGATCTAGGCTAAATATAACTATTGTACTGGGCTAGAACACAGAAGAGTCTACCTAGACTAAAGCCACGTACACACGTCGAATGTCAGGAGATATCGGCCAGTTCAATAAAAACCGGCCATCATTCAGCCCTGTGTACGGCAGCTGGTCCGACAGAAGCTGGTTGTTCAGCCAACTTCTGTCTGACAAGCATGCTGGAAAACCAGCAGCCAACCGGCTCCTGATCAGTGACTCAGCCATTGGCTGACCAAAGTGTTCTGGCGGGGGGCCGTCCTTCTGTCAAAACACAGTAGAACAGTGGGGGAAATCGCTGTACTAACAGATTGTTAGTACAGCAGCTCCGATCGGAGCTGTCGGTTTTCTTTTTTAAGCAGGGGTCTCCAACCACCGGGCCGCAGCCCACTACTGGGTCATGCCCTCTCTGCACCCGGGTCGCATGAGAGAACCGGCGGGCATGACAAACCCGGCGGGCAGCATGACACACTGTGAGCTGGCGAGCAGCACGACAGCCGGCGGGCAGCACAGGAGAGCCGGCCAACTGGCGGGCAGCTCGAGAGCCAGCGGGCGGACGAGAGCAGAGAGGACATCTCTCATTGCCCGCCCTACATCACCACCGTTCTGCCTTCACTGTGCAGCTGCGGGCAGCAGAGAGATTGCATCAGCTTTCACTGCCTGCCCTCTCTCTGGGACCCAGTCAATGCACATGTGCTGCATCTAGTGGCAGGTGACACAGCAAGTGACAATCAGCATTTGGTGGCAGGCGACGTGACAAGCTGCATCTGGTGGCAGGTGACATGGCAAGTGACGAGCTGCATCTGGTGGCACGCGAGTAGCTGCATCTGGTGGCACGCAACGTGACGAGCTGCAGGTTGGAGACTGCTGATTTGAAGCATCTGCATGTTAGCGCTGCATATTAAAAGCTGCTACCTGCTGTAATCAGCAGGACTGAACTGTTAGTTTTCATCTTCTGTGTATCAGTAGCACAGGTTTTAGGTATCAGGCGGTGTAGGAAAATGAAAATTACGTTCTTATGGTACCCTTATCCAAATGTGCAGATATTGTGTGGTTACTTGTACAGTGTGTTTCATATTGGGATTTGGATTTATGTAAGAAAACCATTCTTGGCATCCATAATGCAATTAGAGCTTTTTCTCATGTGTTTGTGTAATGTGTGCTGTTATTCAATATGATGTACAGGGGTAGGTGATCATTTGCAAGTAGTAAAGATAGGAGGGATTAGCTGTTATCTCGCTGCAGGGAAAGGATGCCATTTTGTTTCGATACATTTAAGCACTGTTGACATTAATCGATTTGGAATCGTGGGCAGAGTTGCCACGATTCAGTCCGAAAAATCCAAATCGTGACAAGACTCACATTTTGGTTGCTATTATTTTTAATGCAGTTTTGCCACGATTGTCGTGTGACTGACATGGCAAAATGTGCGTTTAAAAATCGCACAAAGCTCGACACCCTAAGGCAGTGATAGCGAACCTTGGCATCCCAGATGTTTTGGAACTACATTTCCCATGATGCTCATGCACTCTGCAATGTAGTTGACATCATGGGAAACGTAGTTCCAAAACATCTGGGGTGCCAAGGCTCGCCATCACTGCCCTAAGGCTACTTTCAGACTGAGGCGCTATAGCGCTAAAAATAGCGCCTGTAAAGAGCCTCTCCTGTCACTCCAGTGTGAAAGCCTGAGGGCTGCTCTTACGGGACATTAAAAAAAAAAAAAGTCCTGCAAGCAGCAACTTTGAGGCTATAGCACTAGGGCTGAAACAACTAATCGATTAATCGACAACTAATCGATTATGAAATTGATTACTATTTTCATAATCGAATAATCGGCCAGTAACATAATGGGGTTAAAAAAAGCTAAAATGAGCTCTTTATAGTACAAAAAGAGCAAATCGCTACTGTAAAAATTACTTTCACAGTTCTACAGTAAAAAAAATGAACCCCTTACAGCAGGGCTCGACAAACCCCGGGCGCCAGGTCGCATTTGCGACTAGAATTAGCGACCTGGCGCCTGGGGCAGCACAGCTGGAGTATCCTGTGTCCGTTCGACACCCCCCCCCCCCCCCCCCGGCGCGATCGCGTTGGGCCGCGCCGGTAATTGAGGCCCCGGCTTTGCGGCCTACTGCAGTCCTATGGTTCCTTCTGCAATCGGGCGCCCTCTGGTGGTGGCCGTTGGTATGACAAGACATCCACCAATGCTAATGGAGCTTTCCCTACCTGTTTTCACTGCCTGCTCATCTCCTTCCCTTTACTTAGAACCCCCAAACATTATATATATTTTTTATTCTAACACCCTAGAGAATAAAATGGCGGTCATTAAAATACTTTCTGTCACACCGTATTTGCGCAGCGGACTTACAAGCGCACTTTTTTGGGAAAAAATTCTTTTTTTAATTAAAAAATAAGAAAACAGTAAAGTTAGCCCAATTTTTTTTATATTGTGAAAGATAATGTTACGCCGAGTAAATTGATTCCCAACATGTCACGCTTCAAAATTTCGTCCGCTCGTGGAATGGCGACAAACTTTTACCCTTCAAAATCTCCATAGGCGACGTTTAAAAAATTCTACAGGTTGCATGTTTTGAGTTACAGAGGAGGTCTAAGGCTAGAATTATTGCTCTCGCTCTACCGATCGTGGCGAAACCTCACATGTGTGGTTTGAACACCGTTTTCATGTGCGGGTGCTACTCACATATGCGTTCGCTTCTGCAAGCGAGCTCGGCGGGACGGGGCGCATTTTAAAAAATTATTATTTTTTCTTATATATTTTACTTTTTATTTTTACACTGTTTTTTAAAAAAAATAAAAATGGTGTCACTTTTATTTCTATTACAAGGGATGGGGCATATTTAAAAAAATTTTTTTTTTTTTTCTTATTTATTTTAACTTTTATTTTTTCACTGTTCTTTAAAAAAAAAAAAAAAAGTCACTTTTATTCCTATTACAAGGAATGTAAAAATCCCTTGTAATAGAAAAAAAAGCATGACAGGTCCTCTTAAATATGAGATCTGGGGTCAAAAAGACCTCAGATCTCATATTTACACTAAAATGCATTAAAAAAAAAAAAAAAATTGTCATTTGAAAAAAAAATAATAAAATGTCCCTTCAAGAGCTTTGACGTCGCTTCCACCCTGCAATGACTTGGAGATGGGCGGCGGGGGGCCCATCTTCCTCTCACTCGTCTCCATGTCAGGCCAGGGGCAGATCCGGATCGCCTCCGCCGTTACCGACGGCCACGGTAAGCGGTGAAGGGCACCGGAGAGCGGCGGTAGGGGGGGCCCTCTCCTGCCGCCGATAAAAGTGATCTCGCTGCGAATCTGCTGCAGAGACCACTTTTATCTGAAAGAGAACCGCCGGCTCTTGAAGAAGATACGGGGTTATGGTAGCTAGCTGCTACCATAACAACGGTATTTCTCTTCAAACACAGGATGTATATAGTCGTCCTGCGGGAAGGAAGTGGTTAATTAAAATGAATTTATTATTTGTCATCTCCCTGCTTGGCCCCTTTCACACAGGCTGTCTGATCAGGTTCGCCTGTCAGTTTTTCAGGCGGACCTGATTGGACCCTTAGCGGGAATATGGTGGTCTTGTGTCCCTGCATGGCAGGAAATAAAAGCAGTCACATTCGTTCTAGTCGTCTCTGTGTAAATTTAAGATTGGTTAATTTTTATATTGAAAATAAAGCTTTGTCGGTCGTTTAAAAAAAAAAAAAAAAAAACCTGGCTCCTAACTTTTTTAGCTGGCTCCTAGATTCCAAGCAAATTTGTCAAGCCCTGCCTTACAGTAGTGATTGTCTGCTTTTTTTTGTACTATAAAGGGCTCATTTTAGTTTTTTAACCCCATTTATATTACTAAACATCTTAGACCTGGTTCACATCTATGTGTTTTTTGGTGCTTTTTGCAGAAACGCACTACAGTTCATTTACATGGTTTCCTATGGGACACGTTAACAACTATGCTTTTTTCAGCCGCTGCGTATTTGGAAAGGGTCAGGGACTTTAACACAAAACGGTGCTTTTTTGGTTTAATATACTTCAACTGAGAAGCGGCAGAAGAGCATGTAATGTGTTTTTGCAGCAATTTGTGTTTTTTTTATAATTTGCTCAACGACAAATTGTCCAAAAAAAAATATGCAAAAACGCAAATCGCATCAAAATCACGTGCGCAAAAATCACAACGCACAGCAAAAAGCACTGCAGAAACAGATCAAAAGCAAACTGCATAGGTGTGTACCGAACCTTAGGCTGGCCACACGGATCAATTTTCAGACGATAATATTCAGACAAAAAATCTTTGTACATTCGCTGAATGAAAGAATGTTGTTTGAAATTTTCACTTGTTTTTAACATTCTGTTTTTAAAATGAATGTAATTTCTGAACGAAAACCACATACATTGTCTGAAAATTCCTTCGACCAAGAAGTTTTCTATTTCCAAATTTTCCCGTCACTATGGTTGAAAATGAACGTCGATTTTACCCCACTAACGATTAGAAAATCGAACGAACGTTCTTAAAATTACATTTTTTTTTTGGAAGGAAGACATTCGTTTTTTTTTAAATAAAAAAATGTGATCTCTGAGTCTGATATTTACCAGATTCAACCTTTAATAGTATATACAGTATATCTCTCTTCTAATAGTATATACAGTATATCTCCTCTGTTATTCTCAGAGTGGATTAGATATTTTGCTCCCTAACCATATAGTTGGTTATTTATATTTAACACTTCATATAAATATTTAAGAATAAATTGACTTTTTTTTAAAACTTTACATATTAACTAAATTATACACCACACTTTTTTTTTTTTTTAAAGTTATTAACCGATTAATCGATTAATCTAAACAATAATCGGCCAACTAATCGATTATGAAAATAATCGTTAGTTGCAGCCCTATATAGCACCCCTGCACATTGAAATCGATGGGCAGCGCCTCAGTAGCGGTGCTTTTAACCCTTTATTGGGCCGCTAGCAGGGGTTAAAAGCGATCGAAAAGCGCTGCTAAAAATAGCGGCGCTTTACTGGGCGAGCAGTGAGAGATGGTGTTAATGGGGCCTTAGTCTCTTGTTTTAAAACTTTTTTTCTCTAAATCTTTCTCTTTCTTGAGGAAGGTAGAGCTTGACTGTTATGCTGAATAACTGGCTTCGGTACTTTGAGCCAACACAAGTATGCAAATCTAGGTAAGTGATTTAGTGGTGTTGCAGCCAGATGGTCAGAATTGCAGCCAGACAAGCTAGTGTTTTCAGAAGAGGAAATCAGCAATGGCAGCCTTCTTGGGTATCCCAGTGCAGGCTTATTTTAAAGTAGAAGTTCGCCCTAAAACTAAAGCCCCATCTAGCCCTGTAAAGAAGTTGCTATACATACCTTTTCTGAAGCCGGTTCAGTTTCCATCGGCAGAAAACGGGAAATGCCTGGGAAGTGATGTCACCAAAAGTTACTATGGGGCTTCCGTTGTTGGCTGCCCTCTCTACACCCGCCTCCACAGAGAAGCCGCTGCGGACAGCTCAGCTTGGGACCAGAGCATCTTCAGAAAAGGTATGCATAGCGATTTCTTCTTTACCGAGCTAGATAGGTTAGTCTTAGATTGTGGATGCAAGTAGATTTACGGATTTTAGTTTTAGGGGGAACTTTTCATTTTAAATGTACATTTAGTTAGCCTATGGTGATAATTTTGTCCATGTGTGGCTTTCGGAATCTGAATCTTGAAGTCTGAAAGTTTGACTACGATTGGGTGCAAATATAGACAAGTATACATAATAATTTGACACCTTTTCATATCCGAAAATGTGCTTGACATCTTTTTTTAAGTGGTTTGTTGTTTTTTCATTTTGCAGAAATTCATGCCACAGGTTTCAATTACCAGAATGAAGATGAGAAGGTGACCTTGTCTTTTCCAAGCACCCTACAAACGGGTAAGAGGAAACTCTGTTCCTACTCTAAAAATTGTTTATTTTAATTTTTTTTTACAGAATGCATTTCTTATTAAGTAGCTTCTCATTTTTAGTAGAGAGCGCTTGGTGTTCTTTAGAGGGGGTGTTTACATGTGTGTATCTGTGTTCCAATGTCAGTGTGTGGTCAGTGCTTGCCAAACTGGACAATTTGTAGTATAGCTTAAGGGCTCCTTCACACGGTCGTGTCCGTGTACGGAGCCCACTCCGCTCAGCGGGGGATCGCTCCGTTGATCCCCGCTGAGCAGGCAGATGACAGGTCCGTCGCTGCACACTGTGCAGCGACGGACCTGTCAAAGCGCCGCTCTCCCCTATAGGGGATTGGATGACGACGGACCGTAGAGTCTGTTGTCACCCGATCCGCAGACGGATGGAAAAGTAGGTTTTTCCTCTGTCACACTTTCGGAGCGGGTCGGATGTCAGCGGACATGTCACCGCTGACATCCGACGCTCCATAGAGGTCTATGGAGCGTCCGTTCAGGTCCGCCTAAAAAAAAATGACAGGCAGACCTGAACAGATTGTCCGTGTGAAAGAGACCTAACACTTTTGCCGCCAAGGGTGTAAAGCCTACATCAGAGCTGAAGTGATGCCAGCTCAGTAAGCCTTACGACCTTGCCATCCCCTTCTGTTACAAGTTCATTGTTGCTTCTTCTACCTTGAACGTATGGTAAAAGGGGGTCCTCCTTACTGATTAAATAAGTAGCCATAATCGGGGTCTGATCTGGTAAACCTATCCTCTTTACAGCCTACCCATGGCCCTCACTAGGATGTCTATCCTGGCTCCTCTTTTCTCACAAGTTCCCCATTGTGGAATGCCCAGGAGGTCTTCTCTTCCTAGCTTTTTGCTAAGCCAAGTATCATATAGTCACAAAAAAAAAAAACAATTTTGTAGAATTTATTATTCTGGGAGGATTTTCCTTTCAGATGTATGTACTTCCCTGCTCGAGTCTAGGTCATTGTAACAGTCGGTTTTTCCTAGTTCATGGAATCTGTGTTGGTCCTCCTATTTAATTTGTCCTCCTGAACTGCATCTACAGGCTGCAAGGTTTTACCTCTATAAAAAATTGTGCACTCCTCCTGTAACTGACTGCGTGACTGACTCCCTGTTCTAAACACTGTTTAATCTTTAGTCCATACTGTTTCCTTCTACACTCCAGTTTTTGCTTTTTGTTTTCTGCATCTGATTCTACCCACAAACAGTGCTTTATAGGTCCTTTGCTGCCATGTCTCATCAAAGGATATGTCTTGGAAAGGAATCCAGGATCTATCGTAACAGATTCTTCACTTCAGCTACTGAGGTTCATGCCTGTAGCCCTGCTGTACTGTGTTGACAGGCTAGTAAATATTACACACCCAATAATAGTGTGGAAATTAAGTCAGCAGCTACAAATACTGTATTTGCTGAAAGAAACGGATACTGTCAGAAGTGTGTCCCCTCCTGATCTGTCATAGCTGCTGGTTCCAGCATCCTGGTTTTGGCTGTGGCATTCTCCTTGTCCGTCTGTCCACCTGCAAGGTGATGGATTGTGAACAGACTCTGGGTGGAGACCAAACCTGATCTAAGCCAGCCAAGCCTGCAGTGTCATGCTTTTGATATTGCATTTGTAACATGTTTTCCAAGCTACCTGTTTGTCTGCTCTGCTGTTTGGATTTCCCTGTGTATGACCTCGAATCTGATATCCACCATTCTCTGAACTCTGCCTTTTACTTGGACTGTCATTGAAGAACTCTGCTTGTCTCACAACTGCAAGTACGTGTTTGCTTTGCTCAGTTTGAGCTTGCCCTGGTGTGCTAGCCAGGCACTATAGCATTGTGTACAAGTCCGGGGGGCAACTGAGTACTGGTAGGCATGCTTTCCTTTCCTTAAAGCAAGGGGGGCTGCTATAGGTGAAAAACACAGAAGCCAGCAATAGTGACTGACCACCTGCATTAGGGGTAAGCTTGACACTTACAAATCCATGGATTCCAGTGCTGTCTGCCCCACAGCCAAATTTTTGCCAGCCTTCCACTCTCCACGGCTGCCATCTTGGATTTCGAAGCTCCCTACTTTGCATACACAGGGCATGGCAGTACATTGCGACTGGTTCTTACAGCCCCTGTCCCAGTAGACTGTGGAAAGCGGGCCAAGTGCACATTATTCTTGCCTAGGTTCTTACAGCCCCTGTCCCAGTAGACTGTGGAAAGCGGGCCAAGTGCACGTTATTCTTGCCTAGGTAAGAATTTGAGAAAGCGGGAGCCGGTACCTGTCGGGGGGGGGGGGGGCGCAGAAGAGAGTGAAGGTCAGCTTTAACTTGCTTGTCCCCATCTTTCTGGTGCATCAATGCTGCCTGCATTTTGCATGAGGCATGCAAGATTTCCCAGCTTGTTGCCCTTTTTTTGGTCTGTCCACTGCACCTTGGACGTTCACCAAGGTGCTAGTCTCTGTACTTGTTCTGTTTTGATCTTGGGGCATTACCATAGTGCATGGGCGTTCGCACGGTGGGGAGGGGGGTGGAAATCGGCAAGGTGTGTGGTCTCAGTGGCGGCCGCGTCGCTATGGGGGTGCGGGTGGGCTGGGCGGACTGTCCCGTACCCCCCCCATATATCCTTTAATGCAGACAAAACAGGGAAGGTGGTTCACCGCTCAGGTAGACTTGCTCCCAGGTGTGTGTTGAGTAGATCCTTCAGAGGAGGGGAGTCCCAGGTGCTGGCTAAATGCAAATGAGCTATGAGTAAGCACTCAAACTAGAGTGCGAAACGCGTCAGTTGTGTCTGTACCATCTGCCTGATTGTCCTGTATTTTTGATGATCCCATTTTTACAATAAAGAAGAATTTTCAACTTCATCCAGTGTGCGGCATCCAGATTCTCTTGTTCCAAACCTTACCCCCCCCCCCCCATATGTAAAGGGATGTCGGCAGCGGCACTGTGATAGGGGAGAGCTGCGGGCCACTGTAAGATGTTCCCCCCCCCCCTCATGTCAGCAGCACAGAAGAAGAGAAATCTTTCTGCTTGTTCTTCTTTCCTCCCCATTGGCCACAGCGGAGGGCCAATCAGAAGAAACTAGAGGGGCATCATGGGAAATATAGACCTGGAGATTGGTGGCCCAATTGCTCTCAGCAGGGAGCAGGCTACAGTCCCCAGCATGCACTCTGCTGGGGGGGAAAAGAGAACCCGGAAACAAGCTGAGGAGTGCTACTGTAGCAGCTACAGGAGACATGGAAAAAAAGAGGACTGTACTGGGGGAACTAATAGCCCCAGTACCACCAGAGAGAGCCACTCTGTACCCACACCACCAGAGAGCCACGCTGTCACTGGGCAGTGTGGGCACAATATGTGACACAGTACTAGCATTCTATGGCCACAATAGGACTGGAGTTATATGGACACAATAGCATCTTTATGCTATTGTGCCCATATAGCTGCAATTGTGCCCATATAGCACGTCCTCTGCTCCGAAGATGCTGCTGGCAGGACTTTTTTTTTTACCGTCCTGCCAGCGCATCGCTCCAGTGTGCAAGCCCTCGGGGCTTTCACACTGGAATGCAAGGAGCGGCACTTTCGGGTCGGTTTGCAGGCGCTATTATTAGCGCAATAGCGCCTGCAAACCGCCCCAGTGTGCAAGGGCTCTTAGGGACTGGAATTTACATTGGTACCTGCTTCCCATCAAACGGTACTCCCTTCTTTGGAGAGGGAGGTTTGTGCATTTGGCATTGCAGTAAGACACAATCGTCGGAGGACTCTGTGTTGCCCTGCAGACTTTTCATGCAGAGATCCTGCTGCAGGTACTTCTATTGGGGATGGAGTATGTCCAAAAGCCTTTTGTGTAGACTTTTTTTTTTTTAATAGGATAACATCTCTCTGTCCCTTCATAGAATTGTATTGGGCTACATATACATTGACCTTCCCGGTAGTAGAAAAACTCTAAACGTGGCAAAAAAGTAGTCCCGCGTTTTTGCTGTGTTTCGCGTTTATTCACTTAATTTGCCAGAGTACTTGCCATTGAAATGAATAAACGCCCAAGCGCTAAACGTGGCTAGCGTTTGGCGTTTTTTTGGCCAAAACGTTATTCTCCTACTCTCCTCAACATGAGTCTTCTGCTTTCAGGAGAAGGATGTTAACTGACCCTAAACTTTGATAAAAGCCTAAGTGTACATGGAGACACAGGCTTTTATTTGACTTTAGGGGCTTTAGCAAAAAAAAGCCAAAAGCTCCTAAACTTAGGTACATGAGGCCTAACTGCATTGCTACGGGCTTCCGATTTGAGAATAAAGCAGCTGGTTTAACACATTATGCAGATAATATTCACTGTTGTCTCAATCAGAAAACCTGAGAAATGCAGTGCAGCTGTCACTGGAGTAAAAGTCAGATTCAGAAAAAGAAATCCACGCAATACCCACCCTCTTTTTAATAATGTGATATATATTTACACATGCTATTGAATATTTGTTAATTATATGTATATGTGTGTATGTGTGTGTGTGTATGTATGTATGTATATATATATATATATATATATATATATATATATATATATATATATATATATATATATATATATATATATATATATATTGTAATTTACATCAATATTAACACAAGTTCTCTGTTGAAATTGGGTATTTTATAAACAAAAAATATATAATGACTCTTTCATACACAGTTCTTTAGAAACCTAAATGTAATTTGCGAGGTCCCATTTATACTTGAGCCTTCTGTTGCAGTGTGTTAATGTGCACACGTTAACATGCATTGCTTTAAGGCAGCCCATTCATTATTTACAATGCATTCAAATGCCATTTATAATGATGGTAGTGCACAGAGTAGGTACATAGGTCCTAAGGGTTTATATGTATATCTTGTTATCAGCAGGGGACCTACCTTCCATGACATCAGGACAAAGCTGTACCAGCCGCCATCCTGTCTGAGAGTACCCTTACCGGCCTCGGTGACAGTCGTCCTGTTGGACATGGTAGTTTTTAGGGCTTGGCCATAAGATGTGTAGGTCGCCAATCTGTAAAAAAAAAAAAAAAAAGTTAACCATAGAAAGGGGCAAAGAAGATAATTTCTGGCTGATACAGATAATTGTAAGGCATTTTGTGCTGCTGATTTTTAGGAATGTTTTAAATGGAGTGGAGACTAATGTTAAACATCATGTGTATTATGTCGCTGTCCTATTTGCAATGTACGTTTTTAACTTTTTATATTTATATATTCAGGTACAGGGATGTTGAAAATAGATTTTGTAGGCGAGTTGAATGATAAAATGAAAGGTTTCTATCGAAGTAAATACAATACAGCCTCTGGAGAGGTTCGCTATGCTGCAGTCACTCAGTTTGAGGTAAGGACACGAGGCTCTGGGGATTGATTAGAACAACTTACAAACAGCCTTGCTGTGCCTCAGTACTGCGTTGCTAGTATTGTGAATGTGACATGGAACTGTTCTCTTTACAGGCCACAGATGCACGAAGAGCTTTCCCCTGCTGGGATGAGCCTGCTATCAAAGCAACCTTTGATGTTATTCTCATTGTCCCTAAGGACAGGGTAGCTTTGTCAAATATGGTAAGAATTTCTGCTTACTCCACTACCAAGTTTAAAATCTACATCGGCCGCTCACAAATGTGTGTTTTTTTTTTTTTTTTTTTCCAATAAAACCAATCGCTTTCATGTTGACAGTCATGGTATGATCGTTTTCTATAGATAAGGCAGTGTAAATGGTAATGTACAACCAGTTGCCTAAAAGAATGTAATGTTATCAGGCTGAGGATTTGCTAATACTGGGTAAAGTCCACAACCGCGCTTGTGTAATGTTTCTCAATTGAATTTTATTCTTTTTGAATAACTCAGTGCATGGGCTTGTATACAGGTGTTTGGTGCTGCATTACTTCTGGCCACATGTTTGACATCTTAACACTTGCCCACACCTTGTCGCTTGCCTCAGCTGCAGACTAAACTCCACAGATGCTGCATCTTAGGCTCAGATAAGCTCTCAGCATAAAAGCAGTTTACAAATTACTCAAGTATAGTGAATAATTCATCTTTATATACACCTCTTACATTCCAGTTATCTGGGAGCACCCATTTGTAACCTGCACAGATTTGTGTTACCTCCCCTATCTGTAACAATGCAAGTGCTCCGTAACTAAAAGCAAGCAGTTTTTATTTTATCGGCAAAGTGGTTGTAAAGTCACATCTATTCTTTAACCACTTGACAACTGGGCACTTAAACCCCCTTCCTAACCAGACCAATTTTCAGCTTTCGGTGCTCTCACACTTTGAATGACAATTACTCAGTCATGTAACACTGTAGTTATATGAAATTTTTGTCACACAAATAGAGCTTTCTTTTGGTGGTATTTAATCACCGCTGGGTTCTTTATTTTTTGCGCTATAAAAGAAAAAAGACCGAAAAATCTGTAAAAAAAAAAAATGCATTTTCTTAATTTCTGTTATAAAATTTTGCAAATTAGTCATTTTTCTTCATATATTTTGGACAAAATTTATACCGCTACATATCTTTGGTAAAAATAACCCAAATCGGTGGATATTATTTGCTCTTTGTGAAAGTTATAGAGTCCAAAAGCTATGGTGCCAATATCTGAAAATCGATCACACCTGAAGTACTGACGGCCTATCTATTTTCTTGAGGCCCTAACATGCCAGAAAAGTACAAATACCCCCCAAATGACCCCTTTTTGGAAAGAAGACATTCCAAGGTATTTAGAAAGATGCATGGTGAGTTTTTTGAAGTTGTCATTTTTTTCCCACAATTCTTTACAAAATCAATTTTTTTTTTTCACCAAATTGTCATATTAGCGGGTTATTTCTCACACACAGCCTATGCATACCATAAATTACACCCCAAAACACATTCTGCGATTACTCCTGAGTATGGCGATACCACATGTGTGAGACTTTTACACAGCCTGGCCACATACAGAGGCCCAACATGCAGGGGAGCACCTTCAGGCGTTCTGGAGCTCCCAGGCCAATTCTGACATTTCTCTCCTACATGTAAAAATCCTCATTTATTAGCTAGAAAATTACATAGAATCCCAAAATATTATGTTTTTTTAGCAAAGACCCTAGAGAATACAATGGTGGTCAATGCAACTTTTTATCTCGCACGGTATTTGCGCAGCAATTTTTTTTAACGCGTTTTTTTTGTAAAAAAAAAAAAAAGTTTTGTGCTTTAAAAAAAAGTAAAACAGTAAAGTTAGCCCAATGTTTTTGCATAATGTGAAAGATAAAGTTACGCCGAGTAAATACCCAGGATGTCACCTTTCAAAATTGCACGCACTTGTGGAATTGCGCCAAACTTCCCTACTCAAAAATCCCCATAGGCGACGCTTTAAATTTTTTTACTGGTTACATGTTTTGAGTTACAGAGGAGGTCTAGGGCCAAAATCATTGCTCTCGCTCTACTGATCACAGCGATACCTCACATGTGTGGGCGGGACTTACGTATGCGTTCGCATCTGCATGCGAGCACACGGGGCGCTTTAAATTTTTTTTTTTTTTTCATTTTACATTATTTATTTTAGTTTGATGCTTTTTTCAACAAAAAAAATTTTTTGACCACTTTTATTCCTATTACAAGGGATGTTTACATTCCTTGTAATAGGAATAAAAGTGGTCAAAATTTTTTTATGGCATGACAGGTCCTTTTTACAGTGAGATATGGGGTCAATAAGACCCCACATCTCACCTCTAGGCTGGGAAGCCTAAAAAAAAAAAAAAAAAAGATCCTGGCTTCGATCATAGCGGCGAGTCGGTAGAAGCACCGGAGAAGCATCCCCTCTCGCCTCCCGTAAGAACGATCAAGCAGTGGAACAGCCGCTATGATGGTTCTTATGGTGTAGGGAATCGCCGGCTGAAAAAGCTGATATCTGAATGATGCCTGTAGCTGCATCCATCATTCAGATATCCCCGCACAAAGTCAAGGACGTCGTATGACGGCCGGCGGGCGGGAAGTGGTTAAAACGCATTTTTTTAATTTTAACACAAAGTTGTCCATTTATACAATATTTCTAACACATAGCATGTGCATAACAAAAATGTCACCCCAAAATAGATTCTCCTACTCCTCCTGAGTATGGCGGGGTACTGCGGGGGTATTGCAGAGTACTGCGGGGGTATTGCAGAGTACTGCGGGGGTATTGCAGAGTACTGCGGGGGTATTGCAGAGTACTGCGGGGGTATTGCAGAGTACTGCGGGGGTATTGCAGAGTACTGCGGGGGTATTGCAGAGTACTGCGGGGGTATTGCAGAGTACTGCACAGCATTGCAGAGTACTGCACAGCATTGCAGAGTACTGCACAGCATTGCAGAGTACTGCACAGCATTGCAGAGTACTGCACAGCATTGCAGAGTACTGCACAGCATTGCAGAGTACTGCACAGCATTGCAGAGTACTGCACAGCATTGCAGAGTACTGCACAGCATTGCAGAGTACTGCACAGCATTGCAGAGTACTGCACAGCATTGCAGAGCATTATGGATGGCTGAGCATGGATGTCACTGTGCAGCGCTGTGGGCACTACACATCCAGCCCACAGCGCTGCAGCCATCCATCCATCCCCCTCTCCGCTCAGTGTACCGATCGGTACACAGGAGGGGAGGAGAGGAACCGGCGTCATCAGATGACGCCGGTCTGTTTACATGTGATCGCTACGTCATAGTACGCCCTCCCAGAGTTAAGCAACCACCCTGCAGCCGTCATTCGGCTATGGGCCGGTTGTTAAGTGGTTAATCCACCCTTTAGGAACATTTTAAAAACTTTTTTTTTTTATTCTTATTATAATACTAAATACTGCCTTTGCCAAGCTCTGCTGTGTGATCACATGTCCTCCCTCTGCTCCCCTTCTAGATCTAAGGGAGTACAGTGGAAGGGGCCAAGATTCTATTCTGGCACATGCAAGCTAGCAGAGGGAGGATGTGACCACACAGCAGAGCTGGCCAAAGAAGGCATATAATGTTACTTTACAGCCACTTGACCAAAGGGGAGGAGCAACTGCAGCAAACTACCCAATCAAGGTGGGAGGGGAGATCGGCTACACACAGACTACAGAAATGACAGAGGGAGTGGAGAAGGCGCAGAGCGAGCAGGATGATGGAGGGATGTAAACTAACCATGCTATTAACCACTTCAGCCCCGGAAGGATTTACCCCCTTCCTGACCAGAGCACTTTTTACAATTTGGCACTGCGTCGCTTTAACTGCTAATTGCGCGGTCATGCAATGCTGTACCCAAACGAAATTTGTGTCCTTTTCTTCCCACAAATAGAGCTTTCTTTTGATGGTATTTGATCACCTCTGCCGTTATTTTTTGCGCTATACATGGAAAAAGACCGAAAATTTTGAAAAATGATATTCTACTTTTTGTTCTAAAAAAAATCCAATAAACTCAATTTTAGTCATACATTTAGGCCAAAATGTATTCGGCCACATGTCTTTGGTAAAAAAAGTCAATAAGTGTATATTCTTTTGCACAAAAGTTATAGCGCCTACAAACTAGGGTACATTTTCTGGAATTTACACAGCCTTTAATTTATGACTGCCTATGTCGTTTCTTGAGGTGCTAAAATGGCAGGGCAGTACAAAACCCCCACAAATGACCCCATTTTGGAAAGTAGACACCCCAAGGAAATTGCTGAGAGGCATGTTGAGCCCATTGAATATTCTTTTTTTTTTTGTCCCAAAAGATTGAATAATGACAAAAAAAAAAAAATTACAAAAAGTAGAAAGCCTGAAGGCGGTGCTTGGTTTTCGGGGTCCCGTGCGTGGCTAGGCTCCCAAAAAGTCCCACACATGGTATCCCCGTACTCAGGAGAAGCAACAGAATGTATTTTGGGGTGTAATTTCACATATTCCCATGGCATGTTTGAGCAATATATCATTTAGTGACAACTTTGTGCAAAAAAAAAAAAAAAAAAAATTTCTCTTTCCCGCAACTTGAGTCGCAATATAAAATATTCCATGGACTCGACATGCCTCTCAGCAAATAGCTTGGGGTGTCTACTTGCCAAAATGGGGTCATTTGGGGGGGGTTTGAACTGTCCTGGCATTTTATGCACAACATTTAGAAGCTTATGTCACACATCACCCACTCTTCTAACAACTTGAAGACAAAGCCCTTTCTGACACTTTTTGATTACATGAAAAAAAATTTTTTTTTTGCAAGAAAATTACTTTGAACCCCCAAACATTATATATTTTTTTTAAGCAAATGCCCTACAGATTAAAATGGTGGGTGTTTCATTTTTTTTTTTCCCACACAGTATTTGCGCAGCAATTTTTCAAACGCATTTTTTGGGGAAAAAACACTTTTTAAAAATTGTAATGCACTAAAACACACTATATTGCCCAAATGTTTGATGAAATAAAAAAGATGATCTTAGGCCGAGTACATGGATACCAAACATGACATGCTTTAAAATTGTGCACAAACGTGCAGTGGCAACAAAATAAATACATTTTTAAAAGCCTTTAAAAGCCTTTACAGGTTACCACTTTAGATTTACAGAGGAGGTCTACTGCTAAAATTACTGCCCTCGATCTGACCTTCGTGGTGATGCCTCACATGCATGGTGCAATTGCTGTTTACATTTGACGCCAGACCGACGCTTGCGTTCGCCTTAGCGCGAGAGCAGGGGGGACAGGGGTGCTTTTTTTTTTTTTTATTGCTTTTTTTATCTTATTTTTAAACTGTTCCTTTCATTTTTTTTTTAAAATCATTTTTATTGTTCTCTCAGGGAATGTAAATATCCCCTATGATAGCAATAGGTAGTTACAGGTACTCTTTTTTTTGAAAAAATTGGGGTCTATTAGACCCTAGATTTCTCCTCTGCCCTCAAAGCATCTGACCACACCAAGATCGGTGTGATAAAATGCTTCCCCAATTTCCCAATGGCGTTATTTACATCCGGCGAAATCTAAGTCATAAAATGCTCGTAGCTTCCGGTTTCTTAGGCCATAGAGATGTTTGGAGCCACTCTGGTCTCTGATCAGCTCTATGGTCAGCTGGCTGAATCACCGGCTGCATTCTCAGGTTCCCTGTTGAGACAGGAGAGCCAGAGAAAAAGACGGGGGGGGGGGGGGGGCATTCCCTCCCACTGCTTGTAAAAGCAGTCTAGAGGCTAATTAGCCGCTAGGATTGCTTTTACATGAAAGCCGACCGCTGGCTGAAAAGAATGATACCAAGATGATACCTAAACCTGCAGGCATCATTCTGGTATAACCACTCAAAGTCGTGAATGGCATACCTGAAGACAAAAAAATGGGTCACAATAAAGCACAGTAAACGGTAAAGTATAAAAAATTGCATACCTGAAAAGCAAACATGATAAAACATAACAATAAAACATTGCAGAATAGAATACAGTAAAGAGCAGAACAATAGAGAGAATAGAGAGAGAGAGAACAATAAAACGACAACTATTTTTTTTTATTCTATATTTTTGTTTGTTTTTTTTGTTTTTTTACACTTTTTTTTTTGTAACTAACTTTTATAACTGTAACTGGTTCCAGGTTCGGGTCTCTCAAAATACGATGGCATCTTGGGAGACCCTGTGAAAGTGTGCCTAGTCTGCAATGCCGTACCCTACGCTAATACTCAACTAGTGTATGGTAGCGTTCAAAACATTCACCAATGCAAAGACCAGGATTGTCAGGACAGGAGGGACAATAATAGCGGGTGTCACGTCTATATCCGCGCTTGCTGCAGACACATCTTTTTTGGGGGGGGTTCGTTGGGTAGGGGTACTAGGGAGGAAAATGCCTCTCATGCAGCTGACTGCATTTGGTTGGGAATGTGAATGGGGGAAGTACGGGCGCTGCAGAAGCGGTAGGTTCCCAATTAGGATTGGCGAATGCAGCAGGAAGGGCACTATGGGCACGACGGGCCTGTGTTTGTCTTTTTGGTGGCAGCGGGACACTACTTGTGCTTACCACCTCACCAGCTTGAACTGCGCTTATGGGACTCGCCACGTCACCAAGTGTTACTGCAGTGCTGGTTTGACTACGACCGGGGTGTACTAGGCCACTGGTGCTTGACAGTTCAATAAAAAGCTACCAAAAAAACTGTTAGCGATCGCAGGGATCAGGCCTGACTCTGCGAACGCTGCAGTTATGTGTTTAGAGTTTTGTAAGTGACAGTGATCAATCGATACTGCACTTGGGTGGGCTTGGCTGGGCGGAGAGGCAAAACGCAGGTGCTTGCAGGTATCTGGGCTGATCCCGCTAACACTGCGTTTTTGGGAACCCTAAACTGCTGGGGACGCTAGTATAGATCTGATCGGATCAGATATTGATCCGTTCAGATACTACACCACTAAGGGAGGTGTACGGTGGGTGTTGGCAGTACTGGCGCTAACCTGACGCTGCTTGGGGCTGGTGCTTGCCAGTTCACCAAAATGCTACCAAAAAAACTGTTAGCGATCGCAGGGATCAGGCCCGACTCTGCGAACGCTGCAGTTATGTGTTTAGTGTTTTGTAAGTGAGTGATCGATCGATACTACACTTGGGTGGGGTGGGCTGGGCCGGGCCGGGCGGAGGGGCAAAACGCAGGTGCTAGCAGGTATCTGGGCTGATCCCGTTAACACTGCGTTTTTGGGAACACTAAACTGCTGGGGACGCTAGTATAGATCTGATCGGATCAGATATTGATCCGTTCAGATACTATACCACACCACTAAGGGAGGCGTATGCTGCCTGTGTGGGTGTTAGCGGTACTGGCGCTAATCTGACGCTGCCTGGGGCGACGCATATCACCGCCGGGCGATCAGGGGGCTAAACCTTTATTCGGTAATAAACGGCGGGTGCCCTGACACTTAATAAAAAATAAGTGAACTAACCAGCGTCACCCGTAACAGTTATACGGTGATCAGTGGTGAAAGGGTTAACTAGGGGGCAATCAAGGGGTTAAAACATTTATTAGGTAGTATATGGGGGTCCCTGTCGCTATAAAACGCTGACGGCGAACCTAAATATTTACGTCCCTAACTAGCGTCACCAGCGACACTAATACAGCGATCAGAAAAATGATCGCTTAGTGACACTGGCGACAGGGGGTGATCAAGGGGTTAAAACTTTATTAGGGGGGGTTAGGGGGGTACCCTAGACCTAAAGGGGGCTAACAGTAACTGTCCTACCACAGTAACTGTCACAAACTGACACCAATGCAGTAATCAGGAAAAAAAACAAAAAAAAAAAACCTGCTTGGTGTCAGTGTGACAGGGAGGGGTGATTGGGGGGGGGGGGGGGGGTCGGGGGTGTATTGTATGCCCGGCATGTTCTACTGTGTGTGTGTGTGTTGTGCACTCACATTACAGTCTTCTCTCCTCGGTGCCGGAACGGAAAATGCCGAGCCGAGGAGAGATGACATCATTTCCTCTGCCTCTGTGTACAATAGAGGCAGGGAAATGATTTGATTGGCCACCACCGATCGCCGGGGAGGAGTTGCCGACCGCCGCAGGCACGGGGGGGGGGGGGGGGGGGTTCCGATCGGACCCCCCACCCGCGGGCAGGCAAGGACGTACCTGTAAGTCCTTTTGCCTGCCCGAGCCGCTCTGTGGACGTACATCGTCGTGCGGCGGTCGGCAACTGGTTAAGGATAAGCAGCCATGATACAGAGGGGAACACTTTGCACTTATGCACTTTATGGGCACCGATGGGTGACTGGTGCACTTTATGGGCACCGATGTGACTGTTGGGTGACAGGTGCAGTGGGGGGATAGGGGCGATGCCAAAGGTACTCTTTATTGTGTGGTGCTTTGTGCAGTACAATACACACACAGATTGGTAACTCACTGCTCCTGGCTCTTCTCCCCTCACACTGGAAATGGTGTGTGAGGAGAGAAGAGCCGGTAACAGCCAGTTACCGGTCTATGTTTACATTTTGTAATCGGCTGTGAATTGATCACAGCTGATCACGTGGTGAACAGCCGCCGGCCATTGGCACAAAGTGCACCTGTCACCCATCGCACAGCTCATCAGCAGCATGTCCAAAAAAGTTTATAGCAGGGAGGAGGCATTCCAGATCCTCTCCATGACTGATGAGCGCAGCAGGGAGTTCCCATCAGATTCTGAATCAAACTCAGTATTTGAACCAATTGATAGCAGTGGGTCGGCAAAGGAATCAGAGGAAGAATGGGTCCTTCCTAAAAGGGCACGTTGCTCTGTAAACCAGGCAGCCATCAGTAATAGACCCCAGGATCACATTTCCAGGCCCAGTACCAGCGCTGCCACCAGCGATGGACCCCAGGATCAAGTGCCCAGGCCTAGCCTCCTTCCGACTCGGGATCAGCAAGTATTCCCCCTTTCACTGCACAGCCAGGTGTACAAGCCAATACCCCAAATTTCTCAGAAATGTATTGTTTTTATCTATTTTTGCCCGACGCTTTGCTGCAATTTTTCATGGACCAGACCAATCTTTGTGCCCAGCAGCATATTGCCAACAACCCCCAATCCTCATATGCTCGTCCGTTTGAGTGGAGAGATTTGACTTTGGAGGAGTTCAAATTTTTTATGGGCCCCGCCCTAAACATGGGACTTACAAAAAACCTAAATTAAGGACATGCCTATTGGTCCACCAACCCCATCCACCACATGCCCATTTATTCTGCCATAATGTCCAGGTCCTTATATGAGATAATGCTCTTCCTTCAATTCAGCGACAACACCCAGTGCCCTCCTCGAAATCATCTAAATTATGATAAATTATATAAAATTCGCACACTCTTTTTTTTTTTTTTTTTCAAAAGATTTGCAGAACTCTGTCCCTGGTGCCCTTTTCAGGCCGGCTAGGAATAAAACCATAATATTCCTAGCAAAAGGGCAAGATACGGAGTAAAATTGTATAAGGTTTGTGAGTCACAGATTACCTGTATGCATTCTGCCTATATGAAGCAAGTGATTCCCAGCTCCAGCCCCCTGAGTGCCGGCCTACATGGGCACAACTGTATGGGACTCTGGTCACCAAAAAGTGTCACTTAGGGTCAGCTTTGTCTGCCGCAAAGTGGCAGTCCCGCTAAAAATCGCTTATCTATTTTTTTCTTTTTATAGCGCAAAAAATAAACGCAGAGGTGATCAAATACCACCATTCGAAAGCTCTATTTGTGGGGAAAAAAGGACGCCAATTTTGTTTGGGTACATCGTTGCAAGGCCGTGCAATTGACAGTTAGATACGCAGTGCTATATCGCAAAAATAGCCTGTTCATTAAGGGGGTAGATCCTTCCGGGGCTGAAGTGGTTTAAGCAGACAAGTTCATGTAAATGTGCACTGCGTGGTGGCATCACACAAAGGTTTTTTTTTTTTTTTTTTTTTTTTTTTTTTTTTACATTACACTTCTGTCAAAAAAAGCAATATTCTTGTAATGAACCTTGGTTTACCTTAAAGACCTTATATAATGACTAAATCTGTGTCATGTTCAAACCTTAATACAATAAATAACCTATTCCATTTTTCACTCCAGGAGTATATTATGAGCTTGGAAATTGCATTGCTTAATGCATTACAATGTAACTAAACCCATTAGATTTTAGCTGTCTAAAATTATTTTAGTTGTCAAAAATGTACTGGAGATTTTAGTTGACTAAAATGGGACTAAAACTAAAATGCTGTTTTAGTCCTAGGACTAAGACTAAAACTAAATCAAAATTTGCTGCCAAAATTAACACTGCTCATGTGATCAGATGTGATCGATTTTCAATGATTGGCATCATAGCTTGTAGACTCTAACTTTCACAGAGACCAAACAATATTCACCGATTTGGGTTATATTTACCAAAGATATGTAGCATTCTAAATTTTGGCCAACATTTATGAAGAAAGGGGGTGAAACTATCCAGTATTGAAGTGGTTAAGAAGCATTTCTCATGCTTTTCGTAAAGATTGATATATATAATGACAATCAGCGCAAACACCTAAGCCCTCGCCCAAAATGCAAGCTGAACACTACAGGTAATCACAATAAAGCCTGAAACATGACATGAAACAAAATAAGTGCAGCGCAATGATGTTAAAACTATGAATGAAAAAGTCCCCAAAGAATCAATCCAGGCAGATGAAATCTGTCAGATCAGATCTTTACATCAATGGTCAAAGGAGATGCGATCCCAGTGTAATCTATACGCTTACCAGATGCTGTGGACCCCTGCACAGCAGAGGTCAAACTCACGTGTATCCACTCAGGGATGTTGCTATACTGGAAGCTGTCACTGGAGCCGAATCCCGAATCCTGATGTCCACATATAGGCACGAGTCTCCACAAGAAGGACCCTCAAGCACTGTAGGAATCTGGAGCGGGATATCCTCCCAAGTATCTCCCCGATGTCAGCCAATAAAAAACAGAGAGAGAAACTCTTCTAAGAGTAGTCCGTTTATTCAGCTCTTATTTTAAAAAAGTGGTAGCAACCACCAATAAGAAGGCGCTCACAGGCGCTGAACTTCAGTAACCAAGTGTACAGTCGGGCTGCAGTGCACGAGCAGACCCGACATACAGGCGGAGGCAGCGGGTGACGTCCGTGATTAAGCTCCTCCCCCCGTACGCGGCGTTGCGTCCTATTGGACTTCGTCAGCGAGGGGTGGAGCCTGACGTACACCCTATGCATTTATATGGGACACTTACGGTGTCCTCACAGGGTCACAGGTACCAGGAAGCAGAAAAAGCTTCCTTAGCAACTGTGCCCTAGAGACAACGCTTCTATTGGAGGACAACACCGTTGCATAGATGAATCTATGCTATAAAAAATAATAAATAATAAATAATAAATAAATCGTTGTATGGAGATACCCAAGTGCTATTAATTCTAAATTTAGCTAGCAGCCCTAAAAGGTAATGTATGGTATAAGGGCATAATTAAGCCTCTTATATATCATCATACATAAAAGGGGGGCGGACACCATCCAATATTAAAAAAGAAACAAAAAAAAAAAAAAAACTTTAAAGAAGTCTCCCGCTGTCTCCTCTGTTTACATAAAAATTCCTTAATAAAATTTCTCTAAAATCAATGAAAAAAGAGTGCACATAATTCCTAAAATTACAGCGTATAAACTAATAATGTAGTAAAATATCACACTATATCTAAAAATTACAAAATACAAACACTATATATATTTAACAAAGTAATACGACTATTTGTTGGAAATAAAACAATTAAGATCAAAATCCACATTCAACCCGTTAGGGAATAAAACCTGGGTCTCATGAATCCACATGGATTCCCGCTGACTTAGCTGTCTAATGTAATTACCCCCCCGCCAGTGTGGATTAACTCTTTCTATACCCCAAAATTTTAAGTGTCTAGGATTACGGTCATGACATCTTCTAAAATGTTTGGAAACGCTATGAGTAATGAGTCCTTTTTTAATGTTGTTCACATGCTCCGCGATGCGGACTCCCATAGGTCTTGAGGTCCTCCCTACGTATTGGAGCCCGCATTCGCATTCCAACATGTAAACAACCCCCACCGTGTTACACGTGATAAATTGTTTGATGTTATATTGTTTATTGGTGGTAGACACTGTAAACTCTTTCTTTCTTTTCATATTCCCCTTGCATTGTTTACAGGCCGGACACCTACCACATGCGTAAAAGCCTGTAAGCAGGTTGCAAATCCTGTTTTCTTCCTTGAATGTAGGGGGATCCACAACACTGGGTGCCAAAATGTTTCTTAGTGTAGTAGGTTTCCGATATACAAATTTTGGCCGGGGAGGCAGTGCTGGACCCAACACGTTATCTTTTTTAAGAATTTCCCAGTGCTTAGAAATTATTCTCTCGAACTTTTTATATTGGATGTTGTAATCGAGGATAATTTTATACTCAAAATTATCCTGGGGTGAGTTGGATTTGATAGATTTTTGAGCAATGAGAGAAGTGCGTTGTAAACCACCCACACTAGTCAGATCACTTCTGATCTGCTCCTCCTTATAACCCTTCTGCAAGAAGCGGTTAGCTAGAATCTCAGCTTGAGTAAAATAGTCAGAGTCAAGGGTGCAGTTTCTCCTCAGCCGGATAAACTGTCCTCTGGGGATATTGTACAGCCAGGAATGGTGGTGACAACTGTCCAACGGTATAAATCCATTCCTGTCCGTGGGTTTAAAAAAGTTTTTTGTAGCATACTTGTCCCCCTGCTTAAATATTTCGAGATCTAGAAAAGAAATACACATGGGATCCGCATTCCAGGACAGGTGGATCCCCTTATTGTTACCGTTGAGTTTGGACATGAACATTTGCAAGCTTATGAGGTCTCCCTCCCATATCATAATCAGATCGTCGATGTATCTTTGGTAGCAGACCAGCTGAGCCGGTCTACTGCCAAAGACCACCTCCTCCTCCCATAGAGCCATAAAGATATTGGCAACGCTGGGCGCAAACCTGGCCCCCATTGCGACTCCAAGCGTTTGGAGAAAAAATCTTCCACCATACCAGAAATAATTTCTGGATAGGCAGAAATCCAGCGCCCTCACTATAAAATCTTTTACAGGGAGGGGGAGACTAGATCCATTAAGAGCCCATTGTACAGACGTAAGAGCATCTCTATGGCCTATAATGGTGTAGAGAGAGCTTACGTCCGCAGTAACTAAAAGACTATTTTCTTTACATGTAACATTATCCAGGATTTGAATAATGTGTTTGGTGTCTTTCAGATATGCTTTAGTATTAGACACTAGGGGTTTTAAAAAATAATCTATATATTGACCCAGGCGAGCAGTAACCGAGTCAATCCCGTTAACGATAGGACGGCCTGGGGGGGAACTGGCATCCTTATGGATTTTGGGCAAAAAATAGATTATGGGTCTTCTGCAAGCACTGGGGTTAAGATAAGAGGCCTCTTTCTTATTCAATACTCCCTGTGCTTTGCCTAATGTGACAAGCTGGTTTAGTTCATCCTTGAATTTAAACACTGGATCATTATTTAATAATTTATAAGTTTTGTTGTCAGATAAAAGTCGCTCCATTTCCAATTTATAATATGATTTACTCATGACCACAACCCCGCCCCCTTTATCCGCGGGGCGGATGACAACATCTTTGTTTTTTTCCAATGTGCTGATACCTTTTTTAAGATACGCAGGGTCACCTATCCTTTTGACCTTCATCTCCTGCAGATCACTGCTAACCATATTCTTAAATACTTCAATGTGACGATGGTCATTTTTAGGTGGATTGAAGATAGATTTGTTGGCCAGGCCTGAATGGCCACCTGTAGGGGCAGTGTTACCTATCTGACTAGATTTCTCCCCTGGTTTAGATAAAAAATATCTTTTAATATTAAGGGTCCTAATGAACTTTTGGAGGCTGATATATGTCTGGAATTTATTAAAATTTTTTACAGGGGCAAACTTGAGACCTTTATCTAAAACCTTCAGTTCATCCTCTGACAGAACCGTACCACTGATATTATAGATCCCTGTTCCTAGTGTGATTTTTTTCTTTTGTAATTTTCTTCCGGCTCTTCGCCCTCTCTTTCCCTTCTTTTTCCTCCCCCATTGTTTCCACCCGGGGTGCCCTCCCATGGTATTGGCCAATGGGATTGGGGGTTCCCTAAAAAACCCTCTTCCTGTTGGTAGTTATCATACCGCAATGGAGAGAATCGGTTCTGTGTAGAAACCGGAGTTCTTTCATATTGGGAGTGACCACTATATTGGTTGGGATAATTATGAGGGTATTGACCTCTATTAGATACGTTACTAGTATGTCTCCCTCTAGGTGGTCGGGGGGGACCCCGACTGTTATCCCTATATGCTTGGTTGTAAGGCATAGGATAAGGTCCTTGATTTCCCCTATATGAATTCCCTCTGTTTGACTGTCCTCTCCCTCTGTATTGGGGATATGGATATCTCTTTGGGACTGCTCCCTGTGAGTTAGAAGGTCTGGGTTGGGCGCTGGGAGTGTGTGGAGTAGGTCTAGATTGGGTCTGAACCGGTATATTATTATTATCAGTCCCAGTATCTTGGGCAGGTAATTTTGATTGCCACTTAAAAACTTCTCCTTTCATGTAATCTCCCGAGTCCCTATTGTATTTACTCTTTTTTTTATCCTGTATCTCTCTATCCCACTTCATCATTTTGTTCTTAAGCTCTCCCGAAAGCCTGGTAAAGTCTGTTGTGTTCTGGAGTGGTTCCATTTTCTTTTTAAGGTCCCCAATTTGATTGTTCAACATGGTCATTTTTCTCCGTTTCCTTTCAAGCAGAAATTCAATGAGTTCATGACCTTTTTTATCAAAAAAACTGAACCACTCCCGAACTGACTCTTCATCAACCAGGCCATCATTAGGGGGAAGATCCCACCTTAAACGCCTGGGGACCAGATTGGCTTTGGTGTATTGCTCAAATGTGGCAATATCCCACCAGGCTTTTATCTTTTTTTCATATACGTAGCCTAGTTTTCTAAAACAAGTGGATATATCATCAGAATCATTAGAGGGCTGAGAGTTGGAAAACACTTCATTTAGCTTAACCTCTCTATGTTCTAAAAAGGAAAAAACTTCCATGGATGCTGCTGAAGGTAGCGTGATTAAACAGAAATGATATATATAATGACAATCAGCGCAAACACCTAAGCCCTCGCCCAAAATGCAAGCTGAACACTACAGGTAATCACAATAAAGCCTGAAACATGACATGAAACAAAATAAGTGCAGCGCAATGATGTTAAAACTATGAATGAAAAAGTCCCCAAAGAATCAATCCAGGCAGATGAAATCTGTCAGATCAGATCTTTACATCAATGGTCAAAGGAGATGCGATCCCAGTGTAATCTATACGCTTACCAGATGCTGTGGACCCCTGCACAGCAGAGGTCAAACTCACGTGTATCCACTCAGGGATGTTGCTATACTGGAAGCTGTCACTGGAGCCGAATCCCGAATCCTGATGTCCACATATAGGCACGAGTCTCCACAAGAAGGACCCTCAAGCACTGTAGGAATCTGGAGCGGGATATCCTCCCAAGTATCTCCCCGATGTCAGCCAATAAAAAACAGAGAGAGAAACTCTTCTAAGAGTAGTCCGTTTAATCTATTTTAATCTATTTTTTGCCCAAAATCCATAAGGATGCCAGTTCCCCCCCAGGCCGTCCTATCGTTAACGGGATTGACTCGGTTACTGCTCGCCTGGGTCAATATATAGATTATTTTTTAAAACCCCTAGTGTCTAATACTAAAGCATATCTGAAAGACACCAAACACATTATTCAAATCCTGGATAATGTTACATGTAAAGAAAATAGTCTTTTAGTTACTGCGGACGTAAGCTCTCTCTACACCATTATAGGCCATAGAGATGCTCTTACGTCTGTACAATGGGCTCTTAATGGATCTAGTCTCCCCCTCCCTGTAAAAGATTTTATAGTGAGGGCGCTGGATTTCTGCCTATCCAGAAATTATTTCTGGTATGGTGGAAGATTTTTTCTCCAAACGCTTGGAGTCGCAATGGGGGCCAGGTTTGCGCCCAGCGTTGCCAATATCTTTATGGCTCTATGGGAGGAGGAGGTGGTCTTTGGCAGTAGACCGGCTCAGCTGGTCTGCTACCAAAGATACATCGACGATCTGATTATGATATGGGAGGGAGACCTCATAAGCTTGCAAATGTTCATGTCCAAACTCAACGGTAACAATAAGGGGATCCACCTGTCCTGGAATGCGGATCCCATGTGTATTTCTTTTCTAGATCTCGAAATATTTAAGCAGGGGGACAAGTATGCTACAAAAAACTTTTTTAAACCCACGGACAGGAATGGATTTATACCGTTGGACAGTTGTCACCACCATTCCTGGCTGTACAATATCCCCAGAGGACAGTTTATCCGGCTGAGGAGAAACTGCACCCTTGACTCTGACTATTTTACTCAAGCTGAGATTCTAGCTAACCGCTTCTTGCAGAAGGGTTATAAGGAGGAGCAGATCAGAAGTGATCTGACTAGTGTGGGTGGTTTACAACGCACTTCTCTCATTGCTCAAAAATCTATCAAATCCAACTCACCCCAGGATAATTTTGAGTATAAAATTATCCTCGATTACAACATCCAATATAAAAAGTTCGAGAGAATAATTTCTAAGCACTGGGAAATTCTTAAAAAAGATAACGTGTTGGGTCCAGCACTGCCTCCCCGGCCAAAATTTGTATATCGGAAACCTACTACACTAAGAAACATTTTGGCACCCAGTGTTGTGGATCCCCCTACATTCAAGGAAGAAAACAGGATTTGCAACCTGCTTACAGGCTTTTACGCATGTGGTAGGTGTCCGGCCTGTAAACAATGCAAGGGGAATATGAAAAGAAAGAAAGAGTTTACAGTGTCTACCACCAATAAACAATATAACATCAAACAATTTATCACGTGTAACACGGTGGGGGTTGTTTACATGTTGGAATGCGAATGCGGGCTCCAATACGTAGGGAGGACCTCAAGACCTATGGGAGTCCGCATCGCGGAGCATGTGAACAACATTAAAAAAGGACTCATTACTCATAGCGTTTCCAAACATTTTAGAAGATGTCATGACCGTAATCCTAGACACTTAAAATTTTGGGGTATAGAAAGAGTTAATCCACACTGGCGGGGGGGTAATTACATTAGACAGCTAAGTCAGCGGGAATCCATGTGGATTCATGAGACCCAGGTTTTATTCCCTAACGGGTTGAATGTGGATTTTGATCTTAATTGTTTTATTTCCAACAAATAGTCGTATTACTTTGTTAAATATATATAGTGTTTGTATTTTGTAATTTTTAGATATAGTGTGATATTTTACTACATTATTAGTTTATACGCTGTAATTTTAGGAATTATGTGCACTCTTTTTTCATTGATTTTAGAGAAATTTTATTAAGGAATTTTTATGTAAACAGAGGAGACAGCGGGAGACTTCTTTAAAGTTTTTTTTTTTTTTGTTTCTTTTTTAATATTGGATGGTGTCCGCCCCCCTTTTATGTATGATGATATATAAGAGGCTTAATTATGCCCTTATACCATACATTACCTTTTAGGGCTGCTAGCTAAATTTAGAATTAATAGCACTTGGGTATCTCCATACAACGATTTATTTATTATTTATTATTTTTTATAGCATAGATTCATCTATGCAACGGTGTTGTCCTCCAATAGAAGCGTTGTCTCTAGGGCACAGTTGCTAAGGAAGCTTTTTCTGCTTCCTGGTACCTGTGACCCTGTGAGGACACCGTAAGTGTCCCATATAAATGCATAGGGTGTACGTCAGGCTCCACCCCTCGCTGACGAAGTCCAATAGGACGCAACGCCGCGTACGGGGGGAGGAGCTTAATCACGGACGTCACCCGCTGCCTCCGCCTGTATGTCGGGTCTGCTCGTGCACTGCAGCCCGACTGTACACTTGGTTACTGAAGTTCAGCGCCTGTGAGCGCCTTCTTATTGGTGGTTGCTACCACTTTTTTAAAATAAGAGCTGAATAAACGGACTACTCTTAGAAGAGTTTCTCTCTCTGTTTTTTATTGGCTGACATCGGGGAGATACTTGGGAGGATATCCCGCTCCAGATTCCTACAGTGCTTGAGGGTCCTTCTTGTGGAGACTCGTGCCTATATGTGGACATCAGGATTCGGGATTCGGCTCCAGTGACAGCTTCCAGTATAGCAACATCCCTGAGTGGATACACGTGAGTTTGACCTCTGCTGTGCAGGGGTCCACAGCATCTGGTAAGCGTATAGATTACACTGGGATCGCATCTCCTTTGACCATTGATGTAAAGATCTGATCTGACAGATTTCATCTGCCTGGATTGATTCTTTGGGGACTTTTTCATTCATAGTTTTAACATCATTGCGCTGCCTTTTCGTAAAGATTGCTGCCGTTGGCAAAATGTCTCACCTTGCCGCCTGGTTGCTGTCCTGCTCCCTACAGACTTTTTTTTTTTAAATTAAAAGTTTTGTAGGTTTGTAAGAGAAACCTAAAAACAAAAGGCAATACATACTCCCATCACAATCTAGCCAAGAGCAGCAGCTGCAAACAGAATGATGATGTATAATAGTTACTTCAGAATTGGGAATATGACAATCATAATAAACTGTTAATCCTGGAAATCTACATGATGCTACTCTCATCCCGTTTCTCACAAGGGACAAGGAGTAAAGCTTTATAATGAAAAACATAGCAAGTGTATTGATAAAAACAATGCCACTGTCTCAACCAAGTAAAAGTGCACATCCAGAACTAGAACTACCAGATGGGCACATACACCAAGGGGCTTGGTAGCTATAGAGATATAGCTAGGGAACTTGGAGCAAAGTGGTTTGTTTTTGGCTCTAGCATTGAAATATCCATAAGGACACTCGGGCTAATGGAGTTAGACTGGGGGTCTGCAGCCATGGATCACATAGCTCAAATTTGCAGGGGTACTATAAGTGGAGTGGGGTCAATCTCCTATTGGTCAATTTGGCCTGTGCTAAAAGGGCGTGCTGGAGGTATTGGAAAAAACTGTGAGAGGAAATACTAAACTCATGCTGCTGGTCCTCAAAGGATTTTAGTTGATTCTGTGTAAACAATTGAAAGAATTGCACTGCCTTAGAACAAAGCCCTGTAGCTTGCTGAACGCCTCAAAATGCCCTCTCTCCCTCCCAGATAGATGAATATTGAGAAACACCATCGTATATCCTGATCGGTTTCATTTCACCCCACACTTTATTCATTAGTTTCAATGAAGGGTACCGTGAGGAGTCCCAAAACCCACCCACCTCCAATTGGGCCAAGAGATGGTATTTGACACCTCGAGAGAAAGTAAGATGGCTTAATTGGGATCAGTTGTGTTTGATTCACCATCCTGCAGTCACGCAGCCAGGAAATAGTCTCGTATGTGGTACAGCGAGACCCCTGCTATCTTTTGGCAGTTGTAAGATAGGCAATCAAATTCTGGGATTTCTACCATTTCAGATAAGGGAGTCTATCTGTCATCTGTGTGGGAACCACGCTAGGGAATTATGCAAAATGTGGACTAACTGTGGTGCCCAAACCATTTCAGTGAGGTTTGTCTGCCCCACCACAGACAAAGGAAGCAGCAATTGCTGGGAGTCTAATTGCAGGAGGACAGATTTGTTCTACAGACATTTTAAATTTGCTTTTGTTTTTTAAGATGTTTACTTTCTTGCTCCAATTTTGTACCCTGTTCTGTAGAATCTAATTGAGCGTAAGGCATACCCTGATGACAATAACTTGGTGGAAGTCAAGTTTGCTCGCACACCTACCATGTCAACCTACCTTGTGGCCTTCGTGGTGGGAGAGTACGACTTTGTGGAAGCTCGTTCTTCAGATGGAGTGCTGGTCCGTGTTTACACTCCAGTTGGGAAAGCTGAACAGGGAAAGTTTGCTTTGGAGGTAGGTTCTGTTTTTGGGTCTGCTGATTTTTTTTTTTTTTTTTTTTTTTTTGTTATGAATTGGTCCCCCACCAACCACTTGTGTGTATTGCTCCTTCAGGTTGCTGCTAAAACTCTGCCTTTCTATAAGGATTACTTCAATGTGCCCTACCCTCTTCCCAAGATTGACCTGATCGCCATTGCAGACTTTGCAGCTGGTAAAGTTTTTACTAACTGGCATGCTGTACAGGTGACACCATATCTCCTGCCCTGCTTTGCTTCCTTACTCTCATTTTGTTTTTCACAGGAGCCATGGAAAACTGGGGCCTGGTCACATACAGGTACATATGTTGCTTCCCTGTCCTCTTCTGGGACCTTGGTTTACTAATCTCTATGTAGTTAAAGTGATAATGTCTTGTTTTTTATTTAAAGAAAAATGGTATACTTACCTGCACTGTGCAGTGGTTTTGCAGAGCAGCTTGAATCCTCCTCGGGTCCCACATTGGCGCTCCTGGCCCCTTTCTCCTGCTGGGTACCTCCACAGCAAACTGCTTGCTATGGGGGTGCCGAAGCTGAGCCGCTGCTCTGTGTTGTCCGTTCACACATGGAACCGTGGCTTGGCCCCGCTCCTTCCATCTCACTGATTGGCTCAGTGGCTCCTGAGGCTGCCAAAAGTCAATCAGGAGTGCGAGTCCCTGGACAGGCAAGGCTTTCCTGGACATTGAAAGGGGGCTCGGTAAGTATTTGGGAGGGCTGCTGCACACAGGTTTTTTTTTAATCTTCATGCATAGAATGCATGAAGGTAAAAAACTTGTGCCTTTACAACCACTTTACCACTTGAATTCCTTGAATTCCATACACAGATTTTTCTTCCCTTCCAGTAAACTTAAATTGCCTGTTCTTGTGAGAATCTCATGAGGCTAAATATCGCCATGCCCAAAAGCTTGTTCTTGCACTTTTTGTCATTTATACCCTGATTATCACAAGCAGCGTTTAGATCGTTATATCACATGAGGAAACCACTTTGTATATGGCTGCCTTTTTACGTGAGATGTTCCCTAAAGACTCACAATATGTGATAGGGAAGTGTTGCCTTTAATGCATTAGAAAGCACAAAGGCAGCCCATAGATGATTCAGTTTTTGCCCTTTTCACTCTACTAGCGGGTTGAGCGAAACATAACTGACTCGATTCGCCCATCTACACATTCGAGGTGGCATCCTTCCGCTGAGCTATTGTATTCTAACAGCGTGGAGGGAAAAATCTGTTAGGCTGGTTGTACAGAAGTTGATCAGTAGATCGACTGCTCTACAACCACCTTTCCTATACATGGCTCTAAGTTTGGCAAGTCCCGACTGAACAAGCTGAATTGCAAACCATGTATTGCCAGCTCAAGACTAATCAAGGTGTGATAGAAATTGCTGTTTTTTTAACCATGAAAGTCAGATTATTTTGATACAAGCATCAATCGACAAGCAGAATATTTGTGATATAAGCTATAGCCAACATACACCTATAGCTATAGGGTAGATTAAACAGACAAAACTGAAAGCACTTGAGAAGTCTATTCAACAGGGAGGTTAACTGTGAACAAGATTTTCAAGAATACCAAGTAAAAAGCAAAAAGTTCTCAAGCATACCTGCTTGACAAAAAAATTTCCCCATAGGCTTTATTATTTTTTTTTTTGCCTTAAGTATTTTAAAGTGTTTTTCTGCAAATGAAAGCTCGTTTGCCTGTACTTCTGTGGATCACATAAGTGCAGTTTGTTCTGCACTCCTGTGAACCACTTTCAGCAGACAGCGTGCTGAAGTCTGCTGTCAGCGGCCGTCACAGAGCTGGTCCAGGCTCGGAAAGATTGCGACCATATGGTCGTGATCCACCCACATGCCTGGACCACAGGCAGAGCCTCAGCCTCTCCGCGAGCTAGGCTGGCGGGGGATCATGCGATTGCTGGCACGAGAACAAGAACGGGGATTTGTGTGTGTAAACGCACAAATACCTGTTCTCTCAGGGGAGAAGAGACAGACTGAGAACGATCTGGCTCCTCCAGTCGGTCCTATCCCCTTAGGTAGAACACACTGAGGGAACACATTTAACCCCTTGATCGCCCCCTAGTGTTAACCCCTTCCTTGCCAGTGACATTTACACAGTAATCAGTGCATTTTTATAGCACTGATCGCTGTATAAATGTCAATGGTCCCAAAAAAGTGTCCGCTCTGTCTGCCGCAATCCCGATTAAAAATCGCTGATCACTGCCATTACTAGTGGAAAAAAAATTTCAAATGCCATAAATCTATTCCCTATTTTGTAGATGCTATAACTTTTGCGCAAACCAACCAATATACGCTTATTGTGATTTTTTTTTTTTTTTTTTTTTTAACCAAAAATATGTAGAATACATATCGGCCTTAACTGATGAAGAAATTTTTATTTATTTTTTTAGATATTTATTATAGCAACAAGTAAAAAAAATTTCTTCCAAAATTGTCAGTATTTTTTTGTTTTATAGCGCAAAAAATAAAAACCGCAGAGGTGATCAAATACCACCAGAAGAAAGCTCTATTTGTGGGAAAAGGGCGTCAATTTTATTTGGGTACATCATGGCATGACCGCGCAATTGTCAGTTAAAGCAACGCATTGCCGTATCACAAAAAATGGCCTGGTCAGGAAGGGGGTAAATCCTTCCAGGGATGAAGTGGTTAAGTCT
This sequence comes from Lithobates septentrionalis, assembly GCA_037952835.1. Lineage (NCBI taxonomy): Eukaryota > Metazoa > Chordata > Amphibia > Anura > Ranidae > Lithobates > Lithobates septentrionalis. The sequence continues at coordinate 778,758 of JBBDGP010002387.1, forward strand.
GTTCTGTTGACCTGGATTGGACTATGCTTGTTAATGCACCCAAAATGGCAGCATCCAGGGTATGTTCCACTGAACAATGCAAAATTTCCCAGCATGCATACAAACTAGTCAGCACAAAAAGCCAATCTGAAAATGGTAGTAAACCCAAAAAAGAAGTGTATTACATTGTTGGTTTGTAGATGTGGTAGGTGCATTCGTTTTCTTTTTTTTTAGGCTTTTTCCCTTATTTTTTCACCTGTTGAATCAGTCCATCTTTAATTTTTCAACTTAGACAGACCAAGCTGTTCAGAGAAAGTAGCATTTAGAAGGTCGCGACAAACCATTTAAAGTAGTTAACTTAAGGTAAACCTTAACCTGTGATTTTTTTTTTTTTTTTTTTGGATTTTTTTTATTTTGTAGGGTATTACAAAATGGCATCATGGAGGATATTTTCCAAATGCAATGCTTAATTTTCAAAATCCAGAATACTGTATGAAACTGCGTTTGGTGAAAGAACTCTAAGATTGTTTCCCAAACTTGCTGTTTCAGGCTGGATCAGGCTGCAGTTGAAGTCTGACACTGGTAGTCCACCTAATCGATTGGGGGGGGGGGGGGGGGGGCTCATGTGTGGCCCGTAACATTACCAAAGGACTGCACATACAATTTAGTGAATGTAAGAAAACTGTCTAAAGCCTAGTACACCCGATCGGATTTTTCGACGGTAATTGTGTGTTGACAGACTGTTGGCCTAAAATCCGACCGTTTGTATGCTCCATCGGACAATTGTCGTTTTTTTCCGCGGACAAATGTTGAATGGCAGGCTTATAAATTTTCGGTGGACAAATGTCTGTTGTCAGATTTTCCAAGTCCGTCAGACAAAAGTACGAACACGCATGTCGGAATCAATGCTCACCAAGCACAACATTAGCAGAAGGTACCCAAAGGGTGGCGCTAAAGAGCTGAAAACCCACGTAGTACATCACTACATTCGTGTTTGTTGGTCAACAATTGTGTGCCATTTGTATACAAGACAAGTTCTCGGCCAACGCCCTTCGGACAAAAGTCTGACGTTTTGTCTGCAGAAAATCCGATCGTGTGTACCAGGCTTTAGACTGTGGACCTGCAGCAGGAGATGGTCAGAGATTGCAGACATGCTATAGCAGTTGTTGGAAGCTGGGGGCATAATTTAATGCTGAATTACAGAAATCAACTCCTTTTGTAAAAAAAAAAAAAAAAAAATGCACTTGAAGGCAAACACTGTACATGACACTTCCTGGGCTTGGCACTATTTATATCTGCCAACTTTATAGTACTTCCAGAAGACAGCTATTGCTGTAGTTCTAGGAGTCTGATGCTGATACTTCTGGGCTATGCATCTGGAACAGCACAGTGGCTGTAGCTGCTATGCCCTCCCCTCCTGCTCATTCACAGAAACCTTTGTATTTTGTGAATGTATTCTCATACAAAGCCTTATGTGAATGGATAGCAGAGGGGGAGGGGTGAGCATAGCTGCTTTGTGTGCCTTCTTTTTCTCATAGCTGCTTTGTGTGCTGCCTTTCTCCCCTCTCAGCCCCCAGTGTCTTCAGTGTAATTCCCGGCAGTGCAATAAACCTGTCAGATATAGAGAAAAGCCCACGAGATGCCATGCAGCTCTTTGTATTTGACTTGTAGTGTGCCTTCATTTTTTACAATTCCTCACAAGTGGTAGTACTTTTCATAGTAAATTCCTCCTAATGGCTTACTATTTCGATTTTTTTTCTTTTTATCTTGACTGTAGGGAGACAGCTCTGCTTATTGATCCAAAGAACTCTTGCTCTTCCTCCCGGCAGTGGGTGGCACTAGTTGTTGGGCATGAATTAGCGCACCAATGGTTTGGTAATCTAGTCACAATGGTAAGCATGATTTTTTTTTTTTTTACTTAAGAAAAACTGGCAATAGGCAGATTATTCCACATAAGTATTTGGAATTACCATTATGGGTCCATGTTACATAAAATGTAAAACTTACATGCACTTTCACAATCCCTGTTGAAATGCCATAATTGGGTATAAGGATGTATAAATTATTTGTCAGAAAGTGTTTGTTCTGGGTTATTGTATGAAAGTTTACATGAAAACAAGTCTTGATGTGACCATTTTCCTGCTTTGTGCCATATTTTTGATTGTATGTCATATACAAATGTGTAGCTTCGCTCTATAGTAGCTGTCTGCATTGTGGATAGCATCCTCACTGAACTAACTACTGAGAGAAATATAAACCACTTAGAGGAGGTCCGCCCAAAAAAAAATAAAATAAATAAAAGCCAGCAGCTTTCACATACTGCAGCTGCTGGCTTTTAGTAGGCCACCTACCTGTCCTGGAGTCCAGCAATGTTGGCATCGCAGCTGATGTTTTCATCAGCTGTCAGGTGCTGCCACCGCCATTGCGGGTAAGGGAACCCGGCAGTGTAGCCTAATGGCTTCACACCGGGAACCCTACTGCGCATGTGCGAGGCCCAGCTCCTCTTCTACTGGCCCGGTGACAGGTGGAGGAGGGAGCCCCACGGTGACGTCATGGACCGTGGCATGGACTCCCGGAAGCGGGAACAGGATACCTGTCAGACAATTGTGGCACTGGAGGGGGAGAGGAGACAAATGAGCGGAAGTTCCACTTTTGGGTGGAACTTCGCTTTAAAATGTACATTTTTTTTTTTTCAATCTTGTGATTCCCTGTGTTTGTAAAAGCCAGCCTAGTGGCCGATTAGCTGCTGAATTGCTTTTACGCCCCCACCGGCGCCTCTCTGGGCTCTCCCATGTAAACTGATCCAGCTGTGCCACTGGTTACCATGGAGCTTGCCGTGGACTGGATGGGCCCCGGCCATCTGTATGGGTCTGGGAGGCCAGAAGCGAGGTCATGACGTCACTTCACTTCCACTTTCATTTCTGGCAAATGTAAACACTGCGTTTTTCTTTTCCTGGAAAGCAGAGATAATACATTTTTTTTTTTTCTCCTTTGCGGGGTAGAAGAGAGACTTTTGGGGTCCTTTTAAGACCCCAGATGTCTCCATAAAAAGGACCTATCTTATTTCTATCACAAGGGATGTTTACATTTCTTGTGATAGGAATAAAAGTGATTAAAAAAATAATTAAAGGGACAGTGTAAAAGGGTTTTTTTTTTCTTTTTAAACACTGTCCCAGTCCCTGCTGTTCTCGTGCGCAGAAGCGAATGCATACGTAGGTCGCACCCACATATTTAAATGGTTTTCGCACCAAACTTTATAGCGAAAGGAATAATTCTAGCTCTAGACCTCCTCTGTAACTCTAAGCGGGTAACCTGTAAACATTTTCAAAGCATTGGCTATGGAGATTTTTCAAGTACCGTAGTTTGGTGCCATACCACAAGTGTTTGAAAAATCGCTGCATATTATATCTTTTCATGTGACAACACTGAAGAAATGACACTTTGCTACAATGTAAAATAGTGTACAGCTTGTATAACAGTGTAAATTTGCTGTCCCCTCAAAATTACTCAACACACAGCCATTAATGTCTAAACCGCTGGCAACAAAAGTGAGTACACCCCTAAGTAAAATCGTCCAAATTGGTACCAAAGTGTCAATATTTTGTGTGGGCCTTAACCCTCTTGGGCATGGAGTTCACCAGAGCTTCGCAGGCTTCCATTGGAGTCCTCTTCCACTCCTCCATGATGACCTCACGGAGCTGGTGGACGTTAGAGACCTTGCGCTCCTCCACCTTCCATTTGAGGATGCCCCACAGATGCTCAATAGGGTTTAGGTCTGGAGACATGCTTGGCCAGTCCATCACCTTTTACCTTCGGCTTCTTTAGCAAGGCAGTGGTCGTCTTGGAGGTGTGTTTGGGGTTGTTATCATGTTGGAATACTGCCCTGCGGTCCAGTCTCCGAAGGGAGGGGATCATGCTCTGCTTCAGTAAGTCACAGTACATGTTGGCATTCATGGTTCCCTCAATGAATTGTAGCTCCCCAGTGCCGGCAGCACTCATGCAGCCCCAGATCATGATGCTCCCACCACCATGCTTGACTGTAGGCAAGACACACTTGTTTTTGTACTCCTCACCTGGTTGCCGTCACACAAACGCTTGACACCATCTGAACCAAATTTTATCTTGGTCTCATCAGACCACAGGACATGGTTCCAGTAATCCATGTCCTTAGTCGAGCAACAATTTTTTTTTTTTTCTTCAGATCCTCAGAAAGTTCTTTGCCATGAGGTGCCATGTTGAACTTCCAGTGATCAGTATGAGAGTGAGAGAGCAATAACACCAAATTTTAACACACCTGCTCCCCATTCACACCAGAGACCTTGTAACACTAACAAGTCACATGACACCGGGGAGGGAAATGGCTAATTGGGCCCAATTTGGGCATTTTCACTTAGAGGTGTACTCACTTTAGTTGCCAGCAGTTTAGACATTATTGGCTGTGTGAGTTATTTTGAGGGGACAGCAAAGTTAAACTGTTATACAAGCTGTACACTCACTACTTTACATTGTAGCAAAGTGTCATTTCTTCAGGCTCGGTTCACACTACCGCGACTTGGGATCCGACTTGTAAGCCCTCAAGTCGCCCCAAGTCGCCCCAGAAAGAGATTCACATTACAGTGAATGGGAGCGTCTTAATAGACACTACTGAAGTCGCTCCGACTTCAGAGCGTACTCCCTGTACTACTTTGATCCGACTTTGATCCGACTTCAGCCTATTGACTATCATTGAAGTCGGATCGCCGTCTCGCATGATCCGACTTCGGCATGCGACTTGTGCTCAGATGATCTTGAGGGGGAACTCCGCGCCAAATTTTAAATAAAAATCCGGCATGGGTTCCCCCTCCAAGGGCATACCAGGCCCTTGGGTCTGGTATGGACCTTGAGGGGAACCCCCTACGCCGAGCGCGCAGCCCGGCCGGACAGGAATGGGGGTGGGGACGAGCGAGCGCCCCCCCCCCCCCCTCCTGAACCGTACCAGGCCGCATGCCCTCAACATGGGGGGTTGGTGCCTTGGGGGAGGGGGGCGCGCTGCGGCCCCCCACCCCAAAGCACCTTGTCCCCATGTTGATGAGGACAAGGGCCTCTTCCCGACAACCCTGGCCGTTGGTTGTCGGGGTCTGCGGGCGGAGGGCTTATCGGAATCCGGGAGCCCCCTTTAATAAGGGGGCCCCCAGATCCCGGCCCCCCACCCTATGTGAATGAGTATGGGGTACATCGAACCCCTACCCATTCACCTAGGGAAAGTGTCAATTTAAAAAAAAACACTACACAGATTTTTAAAGTAATTTATTAGACCGCTCCGGGGGTCTTCTTCCGACTTTGGGGGTCTCTCCGGTTCTTCTCCGCGCTCTCCGGGTCTTCTGCCGGGCTCCTCCGCTATTTTCTGCTCTTTTGCCGCTCTTTTGCTATAGCGAAGGAGCCCGGTCTTCAATCTTCTGCCTTCTGCCCTCTTCTCCTGATGTTGACACGACGCTCTCTGGGGCTGGAATGCACTCTGAGCGCTCCGCTCTGACTTATATAGGCGGTGACCCCGCCCCCTTATGCCGTCGCAGTCGATGACCACGCCCCCTTATGTCATCATAATCCCAGCATGCCCAGGGACTGTGACGGCATAAGGGGACGGGGTCACCGCCTTTATAAGTCAGAGCAGAGCGCACAGAGAGCATTCTAGCCGGAGAGAGCGTCGTGTCAACATCAGAAGAAGAGAAGAGGGCAGAAGACCGAAGACCGTGCTCCTCCGCTTTAGCAAAAGAGCAGAAGAGAGCGGAGGAGCCCGGCAGAAGATCCGGAGAGCGTGGAGAAGAACCGGAGAGACCCCCGAAGTCGGAAGAAGACCCCCGGAGCTGTCTAATAAAATACTTTAAAAATCTATGTAGTGTTTATTTTTAAATTGACACTTTTTCCCTAGGTGAATGGGTAGGGGTACGATGTACCCCATACTCATTCACATAGGGTGGGGGGCCGGGATCTGGGGGCCCCCTTATTAAAGGGGGCTCCCGGATTCCGATAAGCCCTCCGCCCGCAGACCCCGACAACCAACGGCCAGGGTTGTCGGGAAGAGGCCCTTGTCCTCATCAACATGGGGACAAGGTGCTTTGGGGTGGGGGGGCCGCAGCGCGCCCCCCTCCCCCAAGGCACCAACCCCCCATGTTGAGGGCATGCGGCCTGGTACGGTTCAGGAGGGGGGGGGGGGCGCTCGCTCGTCCCCACCCCCCATTCCTGTCCGGCCAGGCTGCGTGCTCGGATAAGGGTCTGGTATGGATTGGGGGGGACCCCCCACGCCGTCTTTTCGGCGTAGGGGGTTCCCCTCAAGGTCCATACCAGACCCAAGGGCCTGGTATGCTCCTGAAGGGGGAACCCATGCCGGTTTTTTATTTAAAATTTGGCGCAGAGTTCCCCCTAAAGATTCATACCAAACACAGTGGCGGGGATCCAAGTCGGATCCCCGTTCATTGAAAGTCGGACACATGTCGCAGGGCAAAGTCGGATCCAAGTCGTGTTGAAGTCGCGTTGCAAAGTCGCGTTGAAGTCGTGTTGCCCCTGTGTGAACCGAGCCTCAGTGTTGTCACATGAAAAGATGGAATAAAATATATACAAAAATGTGAGGGGTGTACTCACTTTTGTGAGATACTGTATAATGTTTGAGTGTTCTAAGTAATTTTGATTAAAAATAATGATTTTTATACGTAGAGGTCAGAATTGGCCTGGGCTGAAAGTGGTTAAATATGGCTATGATCCGGTTCTTACTAAAATAAAAAAAAAAGCAGTAAAGTACAATCACTGTGCTGAACTCTTAACCCTTAAGATGGAAGCCCAGCCCTAAGTCTAACTATTCTTAAATATGTTCCCACTCCTTTCCTCCTAATTTTTCCAACTAACCTGTATAAAAAAAGGTGTGTGTATTTACCTATTTTTAATCTGCTGTAGTCCGGTCATGTGATCTCACAGCTCCCCTGTGTCAGTGAGCGACTGCTGCAGGAGTGAGGAGGGAGCGCTAACGACCAGGCAAGAGCAGATTAAACATAGGTAAGTACACCCTCTTTTTTTTTTTTTTTTTTTTTTTATGTAATACAGATTAGGCAGGATAAGTAAGAGGCGGGAGAGGGAACTTTTTTTTAAGAATGGTTAGTTTTCTTCCACTTTAAGTGCTGTATATAACTTAACAAGCAAGTATAAAAGGTCCCCTCCAGGATTACATAAAAATATGTAATTTAGTGTTGTATTAAAAAAAATCATTCAGTGTATCTTTATATAAGAACTGTAATACCAGATGTTCTCCTCAAATTGGACGTTACAGCAGTCGAACTGAGGGTGCAACAATTCAGTACTCTTAAAGTGATTGTAAACGATCAGCTTGTAAAACAACCCATTTAGTTTACAACTGAAATGAAAGGCAAAACATTTGTATAGAGATAGAGATATCTATAGATAGATAGATGGATATAAAAATCAATACCCCACCCCCCTTTTTTTTTATAAGTGCTCACATGCCCTCTGTTCTCAGCTACATAAGAGCTGGGGGGAGGTGAAGAAACCGTACACTGATCTTCCCAGTGAATGGCTGTGCAGCGGTGGCGTGTCAGGACAAGTCTAATCATTGGACAGGAGCACACGGAGTTCCCAGCATAGCTAGAGAACTGACCACAATGTGTTCTCCTGTATAGTGTGGTCCGTTTTTCATAGAGTAGAGGGGCTGACGGGAACAACAAGGATTTCCCACAAAGGAAGCAAAGGGAAAAGGATACTTTCTCATAACATTGACCCCTGTTGTTCTTGGGCCTGTTGACACATTTCTGTTTCCCTAGTTTATTGCCCACCTGTCTATTTAACTGCTCAGGGGTGTCCCGGTGTCTATTAATATTCAACCTGTGAGCCTGTAAATTTTCCATCTCTACGTGAATCAGACCATCTAAGCTTAGGTCTTAAGGACTGGGTTACACCTTTTCATGTCAATGGGCAACCTACAATATCTATGTGTGAGAACTTTTTGGCAAGTAGCGGTTTCCCATATTCACTAGACTGCTGGTCTTTTATTCACATGTTCTCGAAGTTCTACCAGGTTGACCTAATCTGAAGCCAGTTTCAGGTGCAAGGTCCTTCAGGCAAGACTTCTATGTCCCTCAGTAGATGAGAAAGAAAATTTAGTGTTTTGTTTTTTTGTTTTTCTTGAAGTCCACTAAGGGACACCAGTCCCACCCCTCTGTAATCATGCACTTGGTACTGCTGTGCTGCAGAGCTATGGCATGCTTGTAGTAGGAGAGGTTATCCTGGGTTGGCCTATAGTAGTTTTTGTTTTTTGCCAGTGTCCAATCCTTCTGTAGGCAGTAGTATAACCCAAAAGTGAGATTGCGCCCCTCAATCAACTTCCAAGAAAAGGATTTTACGGTGGGTACAAAAATACTTTTTTTTATTCAACCAAATGACGGCAGGACGGCTCTCGTTCTGGTTGGACGTCATATGACTGCTTCCCAGAACGACCGCTCTCGCGCAGGGGTGCAGAGTGCGGCGATTGCGCCGTGTTGCAAGGACACAGCACAACCCTGATCTCTGTAAAGAGCCGCGGCTCTTTAACCATGTGATCGGCTGTGTCCAGCCGGTCACATGTAAACACGGAGATGCTGGTAATCGGCGCTCCTCGCCTCACACTGACAGTGAGGAGTGTGAGGAGAGGAGAGCATATCAGCGGCATCTCCTCGCAGAGGACATCTAGATATATAATCGGGGCACTGATCATCAGTGCCCTGATTACAATGAGTGCCCACCAGTGCCAGCAATGAGTGCCCAGCACCAGTGCCGCCTATCTGTGCCACAGATCAGAAAGCTCTATTTGTGTGAAGAAAGTGATAAAAATTTCACATGGTTACAGTGTAGCATGACCGCGCAATTGTCATTCAAAGTTTGACAGCGCTGAAAGCTGAAAAATGGTCTGGGCAGGAAGGGGGTGTAAGTGCCCAGTATTGAAGTGGTTAATGACCATTCCATTAAATAAAGCAAAAAAAAAAATACAACTATCCAACATATCCCCAAAGCATACCAAATAGAAAAATATAAAAAACACTATGATGTGAATGGTATGGTTCAGAAAAAACATTTTGATAATCATGGACGTCTGTCACCACACATAGTGTGAATTAGCCCTTAGTATTGTATTTCCAGTTGTAGATTTTCTTGTGTAGCTTATTGTACAGTCCACCCTTAGTTTTTACAGATGTTCATGTCTAGAAAAGGCATGCTTTTCCTGTCTTCAACAAATGTGAACATTAAATTCTAACCTCTGAAATTCAAAATGATCACAAACTCCATTCGGCAAAAATTCAGACCCCAATCAAAGTGTAAAAATGTTGCCTATGTATCTGTACCATGAATAAACACAGGTACGTGGACAGGTTGTCTGACAAAAAGCTCACACTCCCGCCCTCCCAGATTTGCATTGGATGGTGCACAGGCAGTGCCCATCAGAACCCTGTACCAGGAGGCAGTCTGACCCGTTACATTATAAAACATTGTTCTTCAAAATAAAATCCAAAATAATGAAAGCGCAAACATGTTATGCTCATGTTCTGAGATTTCAAGTTCATCTAAAAAAATGTTTTACATTTTGTCATATTGTTTTGTTAGAATTGTATTTAATGCTATTCTTTGCTCAGTTGCTAATGTGCAGTATGGGTACTCAACCTGTGGCCCTCCAGCTGTTGCAGAACTACAAGTCCCATGGGGCATTGCAAGCCGCTGACAGTTACAAGCATGACTCCCAAAGGCAGAGGCATGATGGGATGTGTAATTCCGTACCAGCTGGAGGGCCACAGGTTGAGCACCCATGATGTACAGTATCTATACAGTTCTGTTCAATTCTTGTGTTACTCTCTTAAAGCGTTGGTAAACTCTGCTTTTGAACTTGTACCCACAGGTAAGCCTAGGACTTTACCTGTAGGTACAGTGAATATCTCCTAAACTTACACTGATTAGGAGACATTCACACTGGATGCTGCCTTAAGAGCTCTCTGCCGTAAAGTGTGACTCCTCTGCGCATGCGCAGGAGCAACCTTCATCACGGTGTAGCTATTCAAAGGCCCGGAGCCAGCGAACCCATAAGGGAGACCGGGGGAAGATAGAAGCCTTGTCAGCCGTGACAGCGCACCTCCTGGAGGGCTTTGTTCTAAGGTAAGTATTTCTTAATGTGCTAGTATGTGAATGTATTTATTTTGATATTTATTATTTTTTTATTTTTTTTTAAAGGCCCCGGTTTACTATCGCTTTAACAAAGATAGCCACAGCAGGGTTTTGTGACAGGGAGGTAAAAGTTGTAGATTTATTTTTATATCTATATATTTTTTAAACACTCCTTTAAAATCCTCAATTACATCTTCGCCTTCCTCTGTGAAACTGTATGCACCTTACATGAACAGTATTACAGATCATTGAGAAGTTTTTGAGCAGCACGCACTGATTCAATGGATTATTTAACATTTCTTATATTCTCTTTGGCAGGAATGGTGGACCCATTTATGGCTGAATGAAGGCTTTGCTTCCTGGATTGAATATCTCTGTGTGGATCACTGCTTCCCAGAATATGACATATGGACACAGTTTGTCTCTGCAGATTATACCCGTGCTCAAGAACTGGATGCACTGGATAACAGCCATCCGATAGAGGTTCATTTTTTTTTTTTTTTTGTCCAAGGCAGATTATTTGAAACAGATCAAAATGGGTAATTCGTAAAAAGTTTATATTTTTAAAATCTTTATTGGGGGATACAATTATCCATTGGGGTATTGGCCCATTCACTAGAAGAAAAAAAAACACCAAGCCAAACGGTGAAATCTGCTTTTGAATTTGTCCCTGGTGTATCCCCCTGCTTTCCAGCAGTTCCACACAAGGCCCCAAGCACACACTGCTAAAAGCTCAGTCTGATAGTGTACTGAGCTACAGTTTTAATTGCTGTGGTTAGCACAGATATCCAGATTTACTTACAATGCATAGTTCTTTTCATCAATATCCAGGGGCGAAAATAATTATTTGATCCCCTGCAGGTTTTGTAAGTTTGCCCACTTACAAAAAAAGGAAGGGTCTATAATTATCATTTATAAATGAAAGACAGATATCAACCAAAAATCCTGAAGAAGCACATCATACAAATGTTATAAATTGAGTTGCAGTTTGGTGAGTAAATTAAGTATTTGATGCCCTACCAATGAACAATAATTCTGGCTCCCACAAACTGGCTACAGTATGTGCTCATGTGGTACACAGTCCTGTGAATTTAAGAATGCACTCCTAACGACAACTCGTTATGTCTATAAAAGACCTGTCCACAGAATCTTTCTTCCATTCAAACTCGCCATCATGGACAAGACCAAAGAGCTGTCAAAGGACATCGGAGACAAGATTGTAGACGTGCACAAGGCTGAAATGGGCTACAAGACCATCAGCAAGAAGCTTGGAGAGAAGGAGACAACTGTTAGAGCGATTATTCGCAAATGGAAGAAATACAAAACTAACCTTCAATCGCCCTCGGTCTGGAGCTCCATGCAAGATTTTTCCTCATGGGGTAAGGATAATCATGAGATGATCAGCCCAGAACCACACGGGGGGAGCTTGTGAATGATCTCAAGGCAGTTGGGACCACAGTCGCCAAACAAAAATTTTGGTAACACAATACGCCGCCATAGATTGAAATCCTGCAGCACCTGCAAGGTGGTCCTCCTCAAGAAGGCACATGTACAGGCCCATCTGAAGTTTGCCAATGAACATCTAAAAGGATTGGGAGAAAGTGCTGTGGTTAGAGGTGACCAAAATTGAGCTCTTTGGCATTAACTTGACTCGCCGTGTTTGGAGGAAGAAAAATGCTGACCATGACCCTAAGAACACCATCCCTAAGGTCAAGCACGTGGAAACATGCTTTGGGGAGGTTTCTCTGCTAGTGGTACAGGCCGACTTTGCCGCATTGAAGGGCCATGTATTTTAAAATCTTCCTTCAGCCAGAACATTGAAGATGGGTCGTTGATGGGTCTTCAAGCATGACAATCACCCAAAACACACCGCCAAAATAACAAAGGGGCTCAAGAAGAAGCATATTAGGGTCATGGAGTGGCCTAGCCAGTCTCAAGACTTTGATCCTATATAAAATTTATGGAGGGAGCTGAAACTTCGAGTTGCCAAGCGACAACCAAGAAACCTTAAGGATGTAGAGATCATCTGTAAAGGAGGGTGGACCAAAATCCCTCCTAAGATGTGTGCAAACCTGGTAACCGACTACATGAAACGTCTTGCCAACAAGGGTTTCTCCACCAAGTCATATTTTGCTTGGGGATTAAATGCTTATTTTAGTCACTGAACTGCAACTCAATTTATACCATTTTGTTTCGTGTGTTTTTTCTGGATTTTTGGTTGATATTCTGTCTCATTTTAAAATACACCTATGATAAAAATTATAGACCCTTCACTTCTTTGCAAGTGAGCAAACTTACAAAATCTGCAGGGGATCAAAAAATTTCCCCACTGTAGATACTTTATAGTACAGAGTTCTTCTTGCAAACATTTGTATAAATAGAAACCATAAACAAAACCGAGCACTCCAGCCTGTTTATCCTCAAAACATTTCTTTTATTAAAAAAGGTGGTAACTATACTCACCAACAGGTGCATCAAAGCTTGTCAAAATATTACATCTCCAAGACCTCGATACATCACATCTCATGGTGGGATGATAAAAATCCAAAAAGCTATGATAAAACGTTCAAAAGGTTAACATGTTTTGAGGGACTTCCCTCTTTCTGAAATTTTGTACGGGCAGGCAGTTTAACACTGACAGGAAGAATTAATGAACTAGAACAGCACTCCACAGCGCCATGGTAGTTCATTGAGCACTACAAGCGGACAGCCGCAAAGGCGGATGTTACTTGTAATTTTTGCATTCACAGAACCCTGTGACTAAATAATGCGGCCAGGCCATGTGTGTTTTTTTTTTTTTTTTATTTATTTTTTTAAGATTGTGACAACGAGCGGCTGGAGAAGGCTCCCCTGGGTGGGTGGAGTGGGGGCTGGTATGGGTGTAATACGTTACAAAATGTGAACTTGTGTCTACCCTTGGGTGCAAAATGTCATCAATTGCAAATCTTTTCATGGTTTCAAAAGCAATTTTTCTTCCTTCTATTCATTGAGTGACTCTATGTAGTAGTTTCATGTACATGTGAGTATATTGCCACTTACAGGAGGATTGATCACTAGGTAAAAATTGAAAATGGGCCAGTTCCTTCCAATGGCTGTACCCCTGTTCCTGCTTTATTAGTTTCGTTTAGCTTAGTGTCCTAATGAGGTAGACTCTGTGGGTCAGTACTTCTCATGTATGGATGTCCTGTTTGTCTGCAGTCAGCCAATAAACACCCTGTCATCTTGGGTACCTGAAAATTAGACGTGTTACTGCAACAGCCTGCACTTGACTGTTTTTTGGTAGTGGTCTACCTGGATAGTGCTTGCCCTGCTGAGATTGGCATTAGATCTCTCTAGGTTTTATAGCCACCAAACCCAGTTCCCAGGCTGGCTTGGAAGACTTTACCAGTACAGAATGAAGCTGTGGTTGTCTGCTTTTTCCTGTACATAGGAGTGTTTTATTGCTTTTGGCAAACTCATTTTTATTTGCAGCTAAGGCCATGTGCAGACCTACTGCATGATCTCTCTTTTCTGAGCCATTCCTGGGTCCTCAGTTCCAGGAAATAGGCAGGGCATCATAGGTGCAGGATCCATCAATCCCAGATTTTTTGATTTTTTTTTTTTACTATAAATAGGAGGTGCTTCTAAGTGCAGCAAGACCCCTTTCACGCTGGAGGTGTTTTTCAGGGGCTTTAGTGCAAAAAAATAGCGCCTGTAAAGCGCCTGAAAAAGTGTGAAAGCCTGAGTGAAAAATAGGCTGGGTACAAGGACTAGATGCAGTATATTGACAAAGTCACCGAACAAAGGATAATGATGGAAAACACCCAATGTGATATTCACTGATATTCACTTTTTTTTTTTAACAAGAAAACTGATATTCACTTTTATACTGAAACCATCTGACCCCTTTGGATCACTGCTCTGGCACTGACCCCTGGTGCCCCCTGGTGACACTCAGAGGACAACTTGCAGCTTATTTTTAAACTTTAGGTATTTTCTCTAGACGCATTTACCATCTCAAAAGGTACAGATATACATGGTTTAATCATGTTGAATAATACTATACCATCTTACTCTGTACATCATTTTAAATGTAATTTTTCTTGTGATAGAAAGCATAGTGTTCCCTTTTAGCTCATGTTTATGCACCCCTGAAGAAGAGAATCCCATTTTCGAAATGCTTTGGGTATTTTCCATCATCATTTTTGTTCGGGGACTTTTTGCCAATTTACTGCATCTAGTCCTAGTACCCAGCCTATTTTTAACATGTATTGTCAGTTTTTTGTAATTTTTGTGTAACAATAAAGAATCTGTAAACTTTTAATAACCTTTTCAATCTTTTTTTCCTACTAATGTACTCTTTGACTTGGTGCCTAAAAAGTCCCACTGTGAGGGTTCTTTCCATTTGTATAATATAGGGATGTTGACTAGAGGTCGACCGATATGGGTTTTTCTCTGGCCGATGCCGATATTTAGAAATCGCGGTGGCCGATATGTGATGCTAATTTTTTTTTGGGCCGATATATTAAGCCGATTTTTTTTTTTTTTTTCCTTCATCTCATAAAATTTAAAAGTTAGACCCCTTTAAAACTGGGGCGTTTTTCAGGTGCTTTTGGGCTAAAAATAGTGCCTGTAAAGTGCCTGTAAAAAGGCTCCCCTGCAGTCTCAGTGTGAAAGCCCGAGTGCTTTCACACTGAGGCGATGCGTTGATAGGATGTTAAAAAGTCCTGCAATCAGCATCTTTGGAGCGGTGTATACCACCACTCCTGCCCATTGAAATGAATGCGCACCGCTGCCAAAGCGCCTGCAAAGCGTTTCGGCAGCGGCGCTTCAGGGGCGCATTTAACCCCTTCCTCGGCTGCTAGCTGGGTTATAAGCGCCCCACTAGCAGCCGAATAGCGCCGCTAAAATGACGGTAAAGCGCCGCTAAAACTAGCAGCGTTTTACTGTCAACGCATGCCCGCTGCAGTGTGAAAGCAACCTTAAGTGATACAGAAATTTTTTTACATTTAAACATTTATTAAACAAAACAAACCTCCAATCAGTTCACTTGTATGTAGAATTTAAATTAAAAAAAAAATTAAAAAAACAACCTCAAAATAAATACACAAAAACAGGTAATCAAAACTTTTGGACGAAAAAAAATGGGCTAACTTTACTGCTTAGTTTATTTTTTAAATTGGTGTATTTCTAAAAAAAAAAGAATTGCGTTTTGAAAGACCGCTGCGCAAATACCGTGTGACATAAAATATTGCAACAACCGCTATTTTATTCCCTAGGGTCTCTGCTAAAAAATATATATATAATGTTTGGGGGTTCTAAGTGATTTTCTAGCAGAAAATACAGGATTTTTACTTGTAAGCAACAAATGTCAGAAAAGATTAAGGGCTTTTTCACACTGACGATCCGTATGTCCGTTTTTCATCCTTCCGTTTTCGGATGAAAAACAGACATACATGTATCCCTATGGAGCGTCGGATGTCAGCGGTGACATGTCCGCTGACATCCGACCCGCTCCGATCCGAAAAGTGTAACGGAGGAAAACCCTACTTTTCCATCCATTATCGGATCGGGTGACGATGGACACTACGGTCCGTCATCATCCGATCCCCCATAGGGGAGAGCGGCGCTCTGACAGGTCCATCACTGCACCGTGTGCAGAGACAGACCTGTCATCTAACTGCTCAGCGGGGATCGGCGAAGCGATCCCTGCTGAGCAAGCGGGTGTTCACGGGGCGGATCATCACTCATCCGCCCCGTGTGAAAGAGCCCTTAGTCTTTAAATGGTTAAACTGAGAACTTCTACACAGGGTGTTTGGTTCATTCATAAGTGTAAACATTGTATCCTTCAGGTTCTTTTTATCAGATTTGGCAGGCTGCCCAGAGAGGGGAGAAGTTGCTTCACAGAAGAATACAGGCAACTTGTATTCACTTCTATTACAGAAGTCATTTGCAAGTCGCGCTGAAGTTATATCGGCCTTTTTTATCAGCACAATCGGCCGATGCCAATTAAGTAAAAAACACCAAATATCGGCCGATATATCGGTCGACCTCTAATGTTGACACACCATCAGCTGCTCTCCATTTTCAACTGCCTTACTTGTAGCTGGCAACTTCCCTGAGTAGGCTTCTTGACCTGCTTGCATAGTTAGTGGCCTTTAAGTGGATCTAAGTTCTCCTCTTTTACAGCCAAGGAACCTGACATCTTTGCCTCTGTTTGATTTGTAGTTGGCATGGTGCTGCACATGTGATCAGTTATGACATTAGCCATTTGTCATCAGTTATGACATTAGCCATAATTCATGGCATGTCTTGAATGTGACACTCTTAGGAAACCGTTAAATTGATGGGTTTAATTCCGCTTTGAATTATATAGTATAAGAGGACCTCATTCACTATGCAGGGTCTCCTCAAACCTCCCTTTACAAATCTGAACCCTCCTTGGTGCCTTCAGGTTTGTGTATGCGGGTAGCTACCTTACTGTTGAGACATTTGCTCTTTGTAATGAAGGTTTTCCCTCTCTCTGTTTACTCCTGTCTCAGTCGGAAAGCAGGGTCACAGGAAGTGCTTAAAAGAGCAGCATGTTTTTTGTTTGTTTGGTTTTTTTGTTTTTTTCATTGGCCAATCATACTTGCCTAGGTGGATGCAGCATCGATGCGATGCTGCATCTGTCCCCGTCGCCTCTTCACTGACCGAACACCGCCAATTGCTTGGTTCTCTCACCTCCCCAAGCAGAGAGCTGCTGTCAATCAGCAGCTCTCCTGCTCTGCCCCACCACACTGATTGGAGCCCTGAGCTGTGGAGGGGCGGGGAGCGGCTCTCTCTCAGCGGCTCGCTGAGAGGCTGAGACTGCCATCAGTCCAGGCACCTGGCAGATCCAGACTTCCGAAGTCGGGATGACGTGGTGCCTGGACTTATCTTGGTAACGTCAGTAGAGAGCAGACTTCAGACCGCTCTCTGCTGAAAACTGGTCACAGGAGTGCAAAACTAATTGCACTCCTGTGACCCAGAGGAGAAGCCCAGCCAAATGAGCCCAGGCTGGTGGACTTCTCCTTTTTAATATAAATTAAACGACGTATGCACCAAAGTTAAAGCCAAGTTAACTCGATGTAGCCAATACTGTTAAACACGAGTAAGCTGCTAGAGCGAGCTTGTAAAGAGGTAAATTTCAGAACCTATATTCCCTAAATTAGAGACTCTCATGGCATTCTTCACCCCCCCCCCTTATTCCATAGCACTTTCTAGAGCTCCTAGGAATCTTTACAATCCTAAGCACTACCTCTTCTTATGTAGAAAACCTACCTTTGCAACTCCGCTCTACAATCTTTCTCTCCTCCTTAGCCCAGTCCTGTTAGTTGAAATTTATAATATCTATGCTCCTACTTAAAGTGATTATAAAGTCTCATTTTAAAAATGAATAACAAACATGTTATACTTGCCTGCTCTGTGCAGTTGGTGTTGCACAGAGCAGCCCGGATCCTCCTCTTCTTGGGTCTCCCTTTGCTGCTCCTGCCCCTTCTATCGAGTACCCCCTCAGCCAGCTGCTCTCTATGGGTGCACCCGAGCTGAGTCAGAGCTCCATGTATCCATTCAAACACTGAGCCCCGACCTGGCTCCGCCCCTGATTGGCTGACTGACTTTGACAGCCGTGGAAGCCAATGGCACCACTGCTGTCTCAGCCAATCAGGAGGAGTGTCCCAGACGGCTTAGATGCTCGTGGACATCGCTGGAGAGAGATGGGGCTCAGTGAAGTAATTGGGGGGGTGCTGGGGAGGCTGCTACACACAAGGTTTTTTATTCTAATGCATTAAGATAAAAAACTTTCTGGCTTTACAACTCCTTTAAGGAGAAAGCAGTGGGGAATGCAGACATGGTATATGGCATCGTAATAGTATAAAGGCAATTTTTGGACTGTTTTTTTATTGTTTTTCAAAAA
Organism: Lithobates septentrionalis; assembly: GCA_037952835.1. Classification (NCBI taxonomy): domain Eukaryota; kingdom Metazoa; phylum Chordata; class Amphibia; order Anura; family Ranidae; genus Lithobates; species Lithobates septentrionalis. The sequence continues at coordinate 796,822 of JBBDGP010002387.1, forward strand.
TGTTAACAATAAGTGCCTTCGGTTTTGTGCTTGATTAAAACAGCAAAAACCCTGAAAAGGGTCTTCAAACACTAACCTGGATTACAGTTTTTTTTTTTTTTACTTTCTCTGTCGTGGAAGTAAGGTCTTATTGGTATATTGTGTGTGTGTGTGTATGTATGTGTGTATGTATATATATATATATATATATATATATATATATATATATATATATATATATATATATATATATATATATATATATATATATATATATATATATATATATATATATATTATATACACATATTATACACAGTCAGGCAAAAAATATTTAGTCAGCCACCAATTGTACAAGTTCTCACACTTAATTGTAATTGCCTGTAATTGTCGTCATAGGTATACCTCAACTATGAGAGACAAAATGTGGAAACAAATCCAGACAATCACATTGTCTGATTTTTGAAATAATTTATTTGCAAATTATGGTGGAAAATAAGTATTTGGTCACCTACAAACAAGCAAGATTTCTGGCTCTCACAGACCTGTTTCTTTTTATTTGAGAGGCTCCTCTGTCCTCCACTCATCACCTGTATTAATGGCACCTGTTTGAACTTGTTATCAGTATAAAAGACACCTGTCCACAACCTCAAACAGTCACACTCCAAACTCCACTATGGTGAAGACCAAAGAGCTGTCGAAGGACACCAGAAGCAAAATTGTAGACCTGCACCAGGCTGGGAAGACTGAATCTGCAATAGGTAAGCAGCTTGGTGTGAAGAAATCAACTGTGGGAGCAATAATTAGCAAATGGAAGACATACAAGACCACTAATAATCTCCCTCGATCTGGGGCTCCACGCAAGATCTCACCCTGTGGGATCAAAATGATCACATGAACGGTGAGCAAAACTCCCAGAACCACACAGGGGGACAGAGTAAATGACCTGCAGAGAGCTGGGACCAATGTAACAAAGGCTACCATCAGTAACACACTATGCCGCCAGGGACTCAGATCCTGCAGTGCCAGACGTGTCCCCCTGCTTAAGCCAGTACATGTCCGGGCCCGTCTAAGGTTTGCTAGAGGGCATTTGGATGATCCAGAAAAGGATTGGGAGAATGTCATATGGTCAGATGAAATCAAAGTAGAACTGTTTGGTAGAAACACAACTCATGTTTGGAGGAGAGAGAATGCCGAGTTGCAACCAAAGAACACCATACCTACTGTGAAGCATGGGGATGGCAACATCATGCTTTGGGGCTGTTTCTCTGCAAGGGGAACAGGACGACTGATCTGTGGACATGAAAGAATGAATGGGGCCATGTATTGTGAGATTTTGAGTGCAAACCTCTTCCCATCAGCAAGGGCATTGAAGATGAAACATGGCTGGGTCTTTCAGCATGACAATGATCCCAAACGCACCGCCCAGGCAACGAAGGAGTGGCTTCGTAAGAAGCAGTTCAAGGTCCTGGAGTGGCCTAGCCAGTCTCCAGATCTCAACCCCATAGAAAACCTTTGGAGGGAGTTGAAAGTCCGTGTTGCCCAGCGACAGCCCCAAAACATCACTGCTCTAGAGGAGATCTGCATGGAGGAATGGGCCAACATACCAGAAAACCGTGTGTGACAACCTTGTGAAGACTTACAGAAAACGTTTGACCTCTGTCATTGCCAACAAAGGATATAAAACAAAGTATTGAGATTAACTTTTGATATTGACAAAATACTTATTTTCCACCATAATTTGCAAATAAATTCTTTCCAAATCGGACAATGTGATTGTCTGGATTTGTTTCCACATTTTGTCTCATAGTTGAGGTATACCTATGATGACAATTACAGGCCTCTCATCTTTTTAGGTGGGAGAACTTGCACAATTGGTGGCTGACTAAATACTTTTTTGCCCCACTGTGTGTGTGTGTGTGTGTATGTATATGTATGTATATGTGTGTGTGTGTATATGTGTATATATATATATATATATATATTTTTAAATTACTTAATGTGTAGTTTATTGGGTTATGTGTCCCCTATGTATTAACATCTCTCCTTCTATATTCTTTACTTTTTGTGTCTAGGTCAGTGTAGGACACCCCTCTGAAGTGGATGAAATATTTGATGCCATATCATACAGCAAAGGTGCATCGGTGATCCGTATGCTCCATGACTACATTGGAGATGAGGTAAAATGCTGGAGATTTTTTTTTTTTTTTTTACAAAAAAAAGTGATTGCCATTGCTGACCTTCTAAAATTGCTACTTGGCTGACTCTCATGCTGACACTAAAGCTGGCCATAGACTGTTCGTGTTTTGTTTCCTCTTCAACCCTCCGAACAGATTCTTCAATCGTCACAAACAAGGTGGATGAAGGAATCCTCCTATGCCAGTGGTTTGTATTCTCACAGCAGCTCTTGCAGCTTTCAAAATGCACTGATTATAGGCTCCAGCTGCTAATTGAGGACAATTTTCTGACATTCTCCATCAGCAGAAATTGATTAGAATGGCCACACACTGGTGGAAATGCAACCAGTCCCTGCTTGAATGGGCCAAATTTTGATCTGTCTGTGGCCATCTTAACTTCAGTATTTTTAGTCCTAGACACAGAAAATGTATGCAGATCAGTAGCTCCAACTTTGCTTCCTGACACCTTTTCCATGTCTGTGACTCGGAAGCCAGTGACAAACTTTCAACTTGCATTTTTAGGTCAGCTGCATTTGCAGCCAAGGTGTTTTTTTCTTATGACAGGTGTGCTTTAACCGCTTCCGGATCGCCCCACATACATTTACTGCAGCAGGGAGGCCCTTCAGCGTGAAATCACGTACTTGTACATGACTACGATTGCCGGGTCTGGGGTGCACCACCGGCGACCCGCTCCCGCTGTGATTGGACACAGTGGGAGCCAATCAGCGAGCTGTTCCCGAGGCAGACAGAACGGCGGTCTGCCTATGTAAACAAGGCAGATCACTATTCTGTCAGAAGGGAAGATGGAGATCTGTCTTCCCCCAGTCAAAGGACCCCCACAGTTAGCAAGTACTCCCAGGGAACACATTTAATTCTGTGATTGCCCCTGATGTTAACCCCTTCCCTGCCAGTGTTATTAGTACAGTGAGTTTTTTGTTTTTTGTTTTTAGCACTGATCACTGTATTGGTGTCACTGGTCCCCAAAATGTGTCCGTGTCGGATTTGTCTGCCGCAATATCGCAGTGCTGTTGATTGCCATCATTACTAGTAAAAAAAATTAGGAGATGAAAATTCCATAAATATACCCCATAGTTTGTAGACACTATACACAAACTTTTGCGCAAAACCAATCCATATAAGCTTATTAAAAACTTTTTTTTTTGTTTTTACCAAAAACGTGGCAGAATACATATTGGCCTAAATTAATGAAGAAATTAGATTTTTTTTTTTTTTATTTTTTTTTTTTTTTTTTTTTGTGGGGGAAAAAAAAAGGACATCAATTTTATTTGGGTACAACGTCGCACGTCCGTGCAATTGTCAGTTAACCACTTCAATACCGGACAATTTTCAGCTTTCAGCGCTGTAACATTTTGATTGACAATTGCGCGATCATGCAACACTGTAGCCATATGATTTCCCCATTTTCCCCACAAATAGCTTTCTTTTGGTGGCATTTGATCACCTCTGCGGTCTTTATTTTTTGTGCTATAAACAAAAAAAGGGACAATTTTGAAAAAAACTCAATACTTTTTGCTGTAATATCCCAATTTAAAAAAAAAAAAAAAAAATTCTTCCTCAGTTTAGGCCGATATGTATTCTTCTACATATTTTTGGTAAAAAAAATCTCAAGCGTATATTGATTGGTTTGCAAGTTATAGCGCCTACAAAATAGGGGATAGATTTATGGCATTTTTTTTTTTTTTACCACTTACCCACTGGGCACTTAAACCCCCTTCCTAACCAGACCAATTTTCAGCTTTTGGTTGTCACACTTTGACAATTACTCAGCCATGCAACACTGTACCCATTTGAAATGTTTGTCCTCTTTTTAACACAAATAGAGATTTCTTTTGGTGGTTTTTAATCACCGCTGGGTTTTTTATTTTTTGCACTATAAATCAAAAAAGACTGAAAATTCTGTAAAAAAAAAAAAAAAAAAAATTTTTTTTGTTTCTGTTAAAAATTAATTGGCAGAGTATGGGCATTGAGTAGGGCTGGATCTGTAGTGCCCACAGCGCTGCAAACGATCTCTCCCTCTCTCCTCTCACACTGTACTGATCAGTACAGATAGGGGAGGGAGGAACCGGCATCATGACATGACGCCGGTTTGTTAACAAGTTATGCTCCGTCATTTGACAGAGTGATTACGTGGTAAACGGCCGCTATGAGGGGCCATTTACCGTGATCAATGATGCGCCGGGTCCTGGTCACGGATGTTCCTGGGTGCGTGCCCCAGGGGGCGCGCGGGAACGCGATTCTGTGAGGACGCAATGGCAGCGATCTGCGATTTTTTATTTATTTATTTTCTTTTATTATTATTATTTTTATTTATTTATTTTTTTAGGACTGTGATATTGCGGCGGACAAATTGGACACTTTTGGCACTATTTTGGGACCATTGACCATTATACAGCGATCAGTGCTATAAATATGCACTGATTACTGTATAAATGTCACTAGCAGGGAAGGGGTTAACACTAGGGGGCGATCAAGGGGTTAAATGTGTTACCTAGGGAGTGATTCTAACTGGGGGGGGAGGGGACTGACTGGGGGAGGTGACCGATCAGTGTTCCTATATACAAGGAACACAATCTGTCTCCTCTCTCCTGACAGGACGTGGATCTGCCCCTAGATGGCCAGGAAGCCGAGGACGTCATATGATGGCGCCCAGTATGAGAGAGCCACCTTGCGGCCATCATATTGCTATACGCGGGATGGGAAGTGGTTAAAGTAACGCAGTGCCGTATTGCAAAAAATGGCCTGGTCATGAAGGGGGGTAAACCTTCCGGAGCTGAAGTCAGCTGTTTTTGTCATTATCAGTAGTTCTTCTGTAACATAATTCTTCTAATGCTGCACACATGGCTTTCTCAAACAGCTGCTGAAATAAGCAGAAAGCAAATAGCTGAAGAGTGACTTCTACAAGCCCAGCCAAACTTCATCTTTTTTTTCTCGTTTGTCTTTATTTAATTGTATACAGGTAACAACAAATGTAGTAATTTTTTTTGTTTTTACTCATCTGTACAGGATTTCCGTAAGGGCATGAATCAGTACCTCATTAAATTCCAGGAAAAGAATGCTGCCACAGGTACTCCTAATCACTGTATTGTCTTTTTACCCTGTTTGTGATGGTTGTGATGCCACCGCCCAAACCTACCTTCCCTTTTCCCTTCCTCTCAGCTTCCTCTGGCACAGCTGTAAACTGAGTACTCTTTTCTGCAGAGGATCTATGGGAATCTCTAGAACAGGCCAGTGGGAAGCCAATCGCTGCTGTTATGAGCACCTGGACCAAACAGATGGGTTTCCCCCTAATATACGTGGAGTCAGAACAGGTACTTTAGCTGACAAAGTAATTTTTTTAATAGATTTCTGTTCTTTAATGTCCTATTTCTTCTATTTGCAAAGCACTGTAAGTACTTGGACAACCGTATACTAACTGAATCCCTGTGAACTTTCCCTTCAGAAGGAAGACTCCAGAATCTTAAAGCTGTCTCAGAAGAAATTTTGTGCCAGTGGTCCTCACCATGGTAAGACTTTCCAGGCCTGCTATGCTTTTTGAGTGGCCACCTCTGGGCTTTGAGTGACCCCATTAGTGGTCTGCAGTCATTGAGTGACCTGATCGCAGGTTGCACACAATATTGTGCTTTTATAGGCACAATGCTGTCATTATAGTCTCTCTTGTGCTTTTCTGGAGCAGCTCAAAGCTATCCTACCTTTCTTTCTTCCTATTTCTCTTATCTCCTTTATTCTCCCGACGATAGGTTGGCGGGTAAGCCTCCAGCCCTTCTCTCCATATAACATCCTCCTATTGCCCTCGCTCAGGTGAGGAGAGTCCTCAGTGGATGGTACCGATCAGCATCTGCACCAGTGAATCCCCGGCCTCTGCTAAGTTAAGATTACTTATGGACAAGCCAGAGATGACAGTTGTGCTAGAAGGAGTGACCTCAGACCAGTGGGTGAAGGTGAGCCACAATGCATTGTGTATTGGTCTGTGTGGAAAATTGAGATGCCGCTGCAGCATGTAGGGCTGACCTTGTATTGTTTGACTTCAATGCTGTGCTTTCTGCTGTGAAACCATCTTAGCTGTATTGTAAATATGCACAGAACATCCCATAGAAGCTACAATGTGAAATATTGCTAGGATTTCTGATGCTTTATCATGCAGTTGGAATGTTCGGGGCTTTTTTCTAGTGCTGTCATTACTCTGCGATCTAGGGCCAGCCTGCTTGTGGCCTAAATGAAACCACTCATTATTCTTCCCACTTCCTATGAGCCAAGGTCATTAAGAACCCTCCCCCAGGGTGTACATTATCTAGATCTCAACCCTGGTCTCAAAGGGGAATGTGGAGAAAATGGACAGTGACTTTGTGACTGGACTAAAAAGTCCTGCAAAAAAGGTATGTATGTAATGTGTCCTTTGGTATTAAACTCTGCTGTCAGCTCTCGCCTAGGTTAACTCGTGAGGTAGTTGCAGAGTGCTTTACAGGTCCCCATGGCTGTGGTGCACCCATCTGATTGAATCCTGCCCCAGAAGACCCCTTAGGAGGAATGCTCACCAGTGGAGCAAAAACTAGAGGAGCGACATATACTCTGGATTCCCATGTGTTCCTGTGGTGAACCATAGGGTCTTCTGAGGACCTCTGCTGCGGTGAATAGGGCCTTTTGCCCTTATTTACAGGGAGCCTGCTGATACTTATTTGTCTTTGTCCTCCTAAAAAGGGTATATTACTGTGCCCCGTCCGCAACACTTTTGGTTACACGGCTGGGGGGGCGGACGGGCGGAGCGCTGCGCAAGATTTGAGTTTTGGCAATTAAGCAGCCATTACTACAGCTGTTCAGGCTCATTGCACTAAGCGCTGTCCAGCTATTCATAGGAAGCTTTGTATTTTCTGAATGAATACATAGCGTCTTCTGAATAATTGAGGTCGGGCTTGTGACGTCATCCACTCGCCTTTTCACCAAACAATGGAAGCCTTGCATTCATTTAGAAAATGATTTGGAATAAATTGTAGTACATGCACAAGAAGAGATCCAGGCTAAAAGTAAAGCAATTAACAGCTTGTATGCGGATTAGGTGGAGGTATGAATCACAATGTATAGGCCTAAATACCCCTTTATCAAGTGGATCTTATGTCTGATCTTATGTTGTAAGTTAGATACTCCAATTTGTGAGACTACCTTTAGAGATTTGTTTGACTTGTTTGTTTTTATGGTGAATACTTTTGGAGGATTGGAGTTTTAAGTTAGCTGCTGCAGGATTAATATATTTTTCTTCTATGCTGTGCATTATTTAGTCTATATTTGTTATTTTATTATACCTGGATTGGCCTTAGAGAGTGTACATTGACCTTGTTTGTCTGCCAGCTGACACTCTGTGGCCTCTACCAGATCGATCAAATCTTTTCTTGTTTGCCTGCTTTAATGATCTTGCTGGTGAAAAACAGGTTCTGAATGACAGGGACATTTCAGATTCAGTAATCCTCACTATGCCCAAAGCTTGTGAGCCTAATTCCCGCAAGGTTCATCATGGAAACACAGAAGACAACTTTTTTTCTTCTTTTTTTTTTACTAGTGTGACCCTATGGGGATTTCTCCTTGTCTTCAACATGTTGTGTTTTTCTTTTCTTCAGCTTGGGGGAGAAGAAAACTTGTCTTAGTACTATCAAGGTTTAGGTGTCTGCCCCCTCTGAAGAACAGCTTCCTTTTGCTAATCATTCACTAATTCATACTTTTATGCGAGGGATTATACATGTTGCTCACCCTGTTAGGCATCCATCCGCCCCCCTCCCCCCAATGTGGAACTTTGAATTCAATATTGTCAGTGCTGCAAACACTCCCATTCAAACTGGTTTTGCACATTTCTTTGCCAATGCTTTCCTGTTGGGTATCCTTTCTTGTTGCCATTACTTTGACCAGACAGCTTTCTGATATACCAGCATTGTCCTGTAGGGGGCTCATTTCCTAAAGAATTTGAATTTGGTTGATTTGAATTTTTTTTTTTTTTTTTTTACCCAAGGTGGTCTCTGCTGTTCAACTAAATGAGGATAATGTGTTCCTTTCTCTGTGCCTGACATCAGTTCACCTTAGGGGCATCTTTCTTTATTTCCATGATCTTAGGATTTACCTTTCTGTGACTGCTTTGCTTAGGCAGACATGTTCCGTTTTTTAATGCAGAAGGGCCCAAAAGCGTTTTGGGACTCCATTATGCAATATTTTGACAGGTTATTGTACAGGCCTATAAGTTGCAAGATAGTGTCTCAATGGTAAAGCCCACTCCACTAGGGCAGTAGGTGCTTGTTGGACTTTTCCTCATCAGGCCTCTGCTGTACATATGTTTTTAGTTTTACAAGGTCAGTTTATTTTGGTCCAAAGGTTCTGCAAGCAGCTATTTAATGGCTTTGGTTCCAATTTGTTTTTTGTTTTTGTTTTTTTTGTATGTTTGACTGGCATCTAGTGTTCATTCTCCTGTAGATGGCAGTGTAACCCCATGTTGATTAGTGTCATGCTGTATCCCTCAATGAGCTCTAAGGGAATAGGATTATATAGTGTGTGTGTGTGTGTGTGTGTGTATATGTGTATATATATATATATATATATATATATATATATATATATATATATATATATATATATATATATATATAAATCATATTCTAATTGGTCTAACTCATTTCACTCTTTCCCTGTTCTCATCTTATCTAGTTAAATCCAGGAACTGTTGGCTTCTATCGCACCCAGTACAGCCCTTCTATGCTGGAGAGTTTGCTGCCTGGAATTAGAGACCTCTCCCTGCAGCCTGTAGACAGACTTGGGCTGCAGAACGACCTCTTTTTTATGGTGAGTATAAAGATGGGACAAGCCTTGAAATTACAGGAGAACCATTTGGAATAAATAGGTGACAGAGGTTTGGGACTGTGAAACATTCATTCTCACCATCGCTAGTTCTCCAATCAGTAATAGTCAAGTGCCCGGCAAAGCAATTCCTCCAAGTTTTGATAGTTGCTGTGAGATCTTTTCTGGGCCAATGTCTGCGGTGAGATATTTATTCCTCAGTACTTGCCCCTCCCATCTACTTATTTAACCTGATTTATTTATTTTTTTTAGCATAGTGCAAAGACATTGTTTATGAATGCTAATAGTCCCTTTTCTCATTCATGTGTATTCTTTCAGGCTCGGTCAGGCATCATCAGCACAGTTGAAGTCTTAAAAGTCATGGAGGCCTTTGTGAATGAGCCCAATTACACTGTTTGGAGTGACTTAAGTTGTAATTTAGGAATTCTATCAACTTTGTTATCTCATACAGAGTTTCATGAGGAAATTCAAGGCTTCATCAGAGATGTTTTTTCCCCTATTGGGCAGCGTTTGTGCTGGGACCCCAAACCCGGAGAGGGTAAGTGTTTAGAGGGTCAGATTTGTCCAACCATGCACCAATTGTTTTTCCAAAATACCATGTTCATGTAGGCCTCGTGCACACTGGACGTTTTTGTAGCTGCAGTTTTTGGCTTCAGGCGTTTTTTTGTTTTTTTTGTTTTTCTTTTTCTGCAGCCGGTAAACTCCCCAGCATGTTATCCTATGTGTCCATGCATACAAAGGCTTTTATTAGCGTTTTCTGGCTATGAAAACGCTCTAACTCTGATAAAAGCTGAAAAACGTGGCTATTTGGCGTTTATCAGCGTTTTTGAGCCATACGTTTTTGTGGGAGTGTAGTTTGCTTTAAAAAAAAAAAAAAGGTGAAAAACGCTACTGCAAAAACGCTGCAAAACTCATTCTACAACTACAGTATTCTACAGCGAACGCTACTGCCATTTTTAGAGTGTCCTTTGTACGTGAGGCCGTAGCGTGCAGGATTACTGTATTGCTAGTTCATATTATATGCAAGGCATCTCTTCAAAACTAACTTTGTTATGCCTAAAAAAATAACCTTTCTTGCCGTTTTTCTGTTTGATTGCCTCAGCTGCTTTCAGCAGGGGTGCAATGGGCAGGTAGGCAAGCATGCAAAAAAATATTTAATCTTTACCATTGAAACAGCTGCTGGAATAATTTGTACATGATTTCAGAGGTTACTTAGCGTTTCTTAAAGAAATTAATAAAGTGGCTTAATAACAGACATCAGTTCTGGAGAATGACCGCCACCCATGTATTTTTCAGTAAAGTTCCTTTTTTACACTTTTTTTTTATACGTTGTGATTGCAGCTGGTTGAAGGTTGTGGTCACTTTTATTTTTGTGTTAACGCAGGCTTTAATTGTGTATATCCTTAGGACATCTGGACGCTTTGCTGAGAGGTCTAGTATTAGGGAAGTTAGGAAAGGCTGGCGATAAACCTACCCTGGAGGAAGCTCGCCGTAGGTTTAAGGACCATGTTGAAGGAAAGAACACACTAAGTGCTGATCTCCGAAGCCCGGTTAGTTCTTCCTCTCCTGTTACCACTTTTTTTTTATCATGTATGAAACAACCACTGATGTGAACACTTGCTTTCTTCTTAGGTTTATGTAACTGTTCTGAAGCATGGAGACAGCGCAACGTTGGATACAATGCTAAAGGTCAGTCATCACATCAGACATGTTATTAACCACTTCCGGACCGCCGCACGCCGATATACGTCCTTACTTTGACGTGGGATATCGTTGTTATGGCAGCAGCTAGCTGATTCGCTGCGAGATCACTTTTATCGGCGGCGGGAGAGGGTCGAAGCGTGACATGTTGGGTATCAATTTACTCGGCGTAACATCTTTCACAATATAAAAAAAATTGGGCTAACTTTACTGGTGTCTCAATTTTTAATTCAAAAAAGTGTATTTTTTCCAAAAAAAGTGTGCTTGTAAGTTCACTGTGCAAATACGGTGTGACAAAGTATTGCAACGACCGCCATTTTATTCTCTAGGGTGTTAGAAAAAAAAATGTATGTTTGGGGGTTCTAAGTAATTTTCTAGCATGTAACATTTAACATGTAAACAACACAACTAAAAAAGGTCCTTAAGTGGTTAAAGTGTAACTGAACTCAAAAAAACGAAGATTTGCTCTGTTTATGAAAAACTTTGAATTATAATTGCGCCTATGAAGTACGCTGTAGAAATGCTGCACCTCCTGATATAAGAGGGTGATTAAAGCTTCACACCTGTATATATGCAGTGGAAGATCAAAGCACTGATGCTTTTCCTGTGAGATTTAAAGCGTTTGTTGAATAAGAGGGGAATTTGGGACTATGAATGAAGCACATATGTAGTGTGCCTCCATCCCTGGTTCAAGTAGATAAGCAAGGAATTTGGGACTTTGAATGAGGCTATTGACATTGTGGAGGTGAGTTAGTAAAAGTACATATTTGATAAAATGAAAGGATGTAAAAAATACACATCAATAATGCAGTATTGATACGGGGATTAACAAGGTGTGCTTGGTCATTGTTTGTGGTTTTTTGTTTTTATGGGAGTGTGTTTTTTTTTTTTTTTTTTATATGAAGGAATTTCATTATTGCAATGACAAAGTCTATAAAATAATAAAATCTATCTTAAAGCAGTATTAAAGTGGTTGTAAAAAATTTACAACCACTTTATACTACAGGCAAGCCTATAATTAGGCTTACCTGTAGCTACACTGGATATCTCCTAAACCTGCACGGTTTAGGAGATATCCTCTGTCTTTGCATGTGACAACGTCATTGGCACATGCAAACTGAAGCAATGGCACGCACGTGCTGTTGCTTCAGTTGTACTGTGCCGTTACCGGCGGCTCCCGCGTGAGCAGGAGTGACGTTATCGTGGCTCTGGCCAATCACAGCGCCGGAACTGCGATACCCTGAAGTAACCCCCCTGGAGAGATGACAGCCGCTGGAGCGGTGAACAAGGACTGCTGCAGGGGCTTTGATCTCAGGTAAGTAATTCATAATGAGCTAGTATGCTATGCATACTAGCTCATTATGCCTTTTGTCTTGCAGTTTTTTTTTTGTTTTTTTTTAAATATTTTAAAGGGTTTACAACCACTTTAAACCCCAATTGCAAAAATGTGTATTATTGCAACTTACCGATTTATTAGATGTGATGGATGCATTTGTTTTATTTTGGGCTTTTTTTTTCCCCCACTGTTTTCACCTGGTGATCTGCCCAGTACCACACACCTTGCATTAGAGTGTCACACTCTGGATGAAAGACACCTTTGGGAAGCAACATTTGTCAGTCTGGGTGGAGGGGACTGTTGTATGCACTAACCAATTTGGAAACAGTGACACATTGAAGCCAAACTCCAGTTATAGCAACAGGTTTTTTGTTTTTTGTTTTTTTTGTTTTTCCCCCTTTTGGGATAAAAATTGTTATAATAAATGAATAAAAGCTGATTACATTGCCCTACCTACTACTGAGCCCTGTATGCTGCCCTACATACTAATTACACTGGCCAGAAATCAGAGCAGATAGCCAGGCCTGAAACGTGTCAAACAAATCAGCCTGAAGTACCAGATATTCTGCTTTCATGATTAACTCTGGCATCAGACTTTTGGGGGTGATCAATTACTCCCCAGACATGAAAAAAAAAATTATGAATTAAAGTGAATGTCGAGTTTCTCACTGAAGCTAAATATTAAGGTAGTTTATATTTCTACAGTCACATTAGTTTTATAAAAATTTGTCTAAGTTTTATTTATGCCATCTTTACTTTATGTTGGGGGCTTGCCAGTTAATGTCTTTAAAAAAAAGCATTCTAACTACAGCACATTTTCTAAAATGACTGAAAAATGAGACCACCTGATAGCTAGGGTTTGCAGTAGGCCAGCAGTGACCGCCTACATACTGTATTTCTTTCATTACAGGTTTCTTTTAAATCGGGCTGGTAGCAGGAGTTCTTCTTACTCTTAGACAGAGGCAGCTTCTCCAGGCTGGGTTCACACATGTCTGGCTGCAGTTTTCAGTCCGGTGTGTTTGTGTTCACTGGTTCAGGTGCGATTCAGGCTCGGTTCACATTGGTGCGATGCGGGAAACCCTGCGATTCCACTGTGCATCGCACCCGACTCGCAGGCAGTTCACACTGCCATATTCAAACTGCTGGGATTGTCAATACAATGTTCATGACACCCCCAGATTGGTTTGCATATCGCATTGCGAACTGTAAATTCGGACATGAATCCGATGAATGTGAACACACATGCAATCCCATTCTGGTGCAGGCCAAAAAGTGTCCTACACGACTTTGGTCCGATTGTGATGCGCATTCAGCCATACAATCTGGCTGAATTCACATCGCACAGACGTTGCATGCGATTTGCAGTGCGAATCACATGCGATGTCGCACAGCGCACCAATGTGAACCCAGCCTCTGGGCCAAATTTTTCCCAGAATTTGCATCTGAACTGGACACAAATGCACAAAACCCTTTTCAAAACCACACCGTGGCCGCCCCAGACGTGTAAACCAGCTCCATTGAAAGCCGGTCACATTCACATGTAATGCGAATTGGATGTGGATGAAAACGTATCCAATTCACATTTTTTTTCGTTTTGGATAGAGTGGAGAGGGCTTAGAACCCCTGACAGGATTTTATTGCTATCTGTGCCCCGTTAGACAGATTAACCCTCTCCATTAGTCCGGTTTACCATTCTCACTGAAGGTGAAAGTAAAAGAAAATCAAAAATTTTGAGTTGGCCTCACTATTTGTTATGTGGACATCTTCCAATGGGGAGACTAGTCCTGGTGACCCTGGAGACAACCAGAGACTCCTTCACCTTGGAAGGATTTTCTCTCACTTCCTGTTTTTAGCTATGGGACCTGGAGGTGAAGGGTCTGTCAGTGTCGCGTGTCATCAGTGCCAAGTATTAGTGCCATCTGTCATTAGTGCCACATATTGGTGCCATCTGTCATTGGTGCCATCTGTCATTGGTGCCACGTATTAGTGGCATCTGTCATTAGTGCCATCTTTCATCAGTGTCATTGTCCTGGTGCTCCAGGGCCTTCAAAAGTGTAATAGGTAGTCAACAAGTTAGATGTGTAATATATGTCGCTAGAACACCTGATTGTGCTCCCTGCATGTTGGGCCTCTCTAAGTGGCCAGGCTGTGAAAGTCCCACACGTGTGGTATTGTAATACTCAGGAGGAGTAGCAGAATGTATTTTGGGGTGTCATTTGTGGTATACACATGCCATGTGAGAGAAATAACCTATTACAATGACAATTTTGTGTGTGTGGGGGGGGGGGGGGGGGGATCTTCATTTTGCAAAGAATTGTGGGAAAAAAATAACATCTGAAACCTCACCATGAATCTTACTAAGTACCTTGGAATGTCTACTTTCAAAAAAGGGGTCATTTGGGGGGTATTTGTACTTTCCTGGCTTGTTCGGGTCGCAAGAAATGAGAGAGGCCGTTAGTACATCAGGTGTGATCAATTTTTTATGATTTGCACCACAGCTTGGTAACTTTCACGAAGACCAAATAATATCCACTAATTTTGGGTTATTTTTACCAAAGATATGTAGCAGTATAAATTGTGGCCAAAATCTATGAAGAAAAATTAATAGTTTGCAAAATTTTATCACAGAAACTAAGAAAAATGCGTGTTTTTTTTTTTTTTTCAAAAGTTTCGGTCTTTTTTCCTTTATAGCGTAAAAAATAAAAAACCCAGAGGTGATCAAATACCACCAAAAGAAAGCTCTATTTGTATGAAAAGAAGGACAAAAAATTAATTTGGGTGCAGTATTACATGACTGAGTAATTGTCATTCAAAGTGTGAGAGCACCAAAAGCTGAAAATTGGTCTGGTCACGAGGGGGGGTGGGGGGTTTAAGTGCCCAGTTGTCAAGTGGTTAAACCCCAACTGAATGACAACAATTTATCCTTTGCATATAAGCACTGTTGATCTCCTGCAGCCTTTTTGCAACTGCTGCATGTGATTTCTCAGAGCAGGTTTTCTGATAAGTGGACGCAGTGTGTTGGCACAGCCATTTGTAGTCTGTTGTGAGGAAGTATGATGTAGTGACAGCACAGCAGAACAGTGGGAAGACAGAGCTTTGTCACCCTATAACTAGAAGTGCCTGCACAATGACTTTCATGGCAACATCATAAGGTATTCAAAACTGCAGATTAGAAAATATTGATGACCTAAAATTACATGAACAAGTTAAAGCTTTTGTGAAACTTTGATCACGTTTACATATACTTCAAGTGAACATTCAGGTTGGGTTTTGCCAATATGGTGATTATTAGTACTCCAGCAAGCCAGAGCTTGAGCAGTGGCATAGAATCTGCATTCTTTAGGGGAAAGGGGTCATTGCCCTTTTTATGCTTTTAATCATTGCTGTAAAAACTGATTTACCCAACTCACCCTTTGGTTGGCATTGTTTAATATGCCTTCTTACTAAAGTTCATCATCTTTCTTTTCAGCTCCACAAACAAGCTGACATGCAAGAAGAAAAAAATAGAATTGAGCGGGTTCTAGGAGCCATTTGTTCCCCAGAGTTAATCCAGAAGGTTCTAAGTTTTTCCCTTTCGGTGAGTCTTCATCATTTTACTTTTAATGTTTTAATCTTTTAAAGAATGTGTGTAGAGATGTTATGTCAAACATTGGCTCTGGTTAAACCATTTTTTAAATAATTATTTTTGGCCTGTTATACTTACTCTTAAAGTACTTTTAAAGTTCTGTATGACAGTCTAAACAAGTTTCAAATCCAGTTACTATGTAATGTAAAGACCTCATAATGTAAACCAAAAATGTCCTTACTTTTCTGTGAACCAAAACCTCCCTAAATCCCCTTTCACACTTGTGCGACCTGAAAGTTGTGCGACTTTGCCGCCACTTGAAGCAATGACTGTGTAATCTTGAGGTATATGGACCTCAAGTCGCTTTAAAGTTGGACCAAAGTAGTGCAGGGACTACTTTGAAGTCGCACAGCTGTGAACGGTACTCATTTGAAATCATGGGGTACATCTTGTCATGCAACTTTGCAGTTGCAAGAGTGTGAAAGGGGCCATCCATTGCCCTATAGAGCGGCGGATGTCGGCGAACATGTCAGTTTACAACCGCCAACATTCCGATCATAGCCACTAAAAATGATCGGGTGTGGGTGCGTTCCCCGTCCAACTGGTGGATCGGATGACAGTTGGATGGAAATAGACAGGCGGTTCGTTTCCATACAACAGCCCATAGAGGACAATTGGCTGCACACTCTGCTGATGCAGAGCGGACTTGCCGTCCGCTTTCTCAGCAGGGATCTGAGGAGAGATCCCCTCCTAAGCAGGTGGATATGCTGGCAGACTTTGCCAGTGTAAAAGGGGCCTTACTTATGTCTCGCATGTTTCCGTTCTCAGACACTGCAGCTCACAATGGGAGGGTTTCAGCAACAAAGGAAGTGCTGTCAATTCCCAAAGTAGTGGGCAGGGCTAGATGTAGCCAGCTCCTGACTGATAGACTATGGGCTTCTGAATTGGCAGAGACAATGCTGATAACCACATATCCTACTACATTTTCTCATCCCTCTGTAGTGCAAGAAAGCACAGCCTATGAGTGGCAACTATGCTCTGTATATAGAAGCAATGCAGCATCATTGCAATACCCATTACATTCCATGGCTGCCTCTTCCCAACTTGCTCATTTCCAGGCTAGGGCATCCTTTTCTGCCTTCCCTTCCCTAGGTCTTGACCTTGGTGTCGGGTGATTTTATTGCCAGTTATGTATTGGTAAAGGTTGCAAGCCTCTATTTTCCAGGGTTTCTGTTGGGAGGTCTCCTTTCCTTTCCACCTTTAGTCTATAAGAGCTTTGACACCTGTCTGCCTTGCACAGCCTTCTTCCTTAGCTTCTGGATGTGCAGCAGCATTGCCAGGCAAATTCCTGATGTCCACATTTCCTGGATCTCCCCCATTATATTTTCTATAATCTGGTAAGACTGTTCTACCTAGTGGTCTGAAAGGGAACCTTATCCTGAGTTCCCTACTAGTTCAACGTCCTGTGCATCCTTCATCTTGACAATGGTTGTGGCATTACAATTATGATCCCTGTAGGTCTCGGTCAACCTTGTACGTTCTCTTCCCATCTCTTGAGACCTTGCACATATAGTGCAATTTTCTACTGAAGAGGGCTTCCTTGTTACCTGTCAGGACTCCTGCAGGACCGTGGGCCAAGCCATATTTTTCTGAACAAATAGAAGGAACAAATTCTCCTGTTATTAGCTGTGGCACTTTTATCTTGGATTTACCTTGGATGATTCTTCCATGTGGGGACAGACAAGCTGGTTTTCTCCTTGCTTCTTGTCCCTTGAGAACTTCAAATTTTTCCCTGCCTTGTTATGCCAGCGGGCATAGCATTCTATTTTTTGCTCCTGTTGGTGATTAGGGGCCAGCCATGACATTTACGGCTGTGCCATGTCTCCCCTAGGACCTCTTCCCTTTTCCCTTAACTCCTCATTGGAACGCTTAGGTTTCCTTCCTCCGCTTCTGCCTGCCTGGGTGGTCAGCGATCTTCAGGTTCCTGTGCTGTGTGGCTTCCCTTCTACATAATAACCAGTTAATTATAATTGCCCCCTTAGAATACAAAGCATTCTCTGATTGGTTATGGTGGAGATCGTGACATTATTACCCCACCTCTCCCAATCAAAGAATGTCTTGTATGTATTGAAAATGGTGGAGAAAAAGTAACATGTAGATCAGGAGTTTTTTTGAGTTTGTATATGTGTAACACTGCTCAGTCTGCCTATGCTGCTTATTTTTAGATATTTTTTTTATGTATGAGACAATTATGGGTTTTTACTTTGTATGTTAAGAGTAATAGAATGCTTCATTTTACCAATGATGATCTGGCTGTGATTGCAGAATGTAATATTCCTAAACATTCAAGAATTTTTTTGTATTAGACTTGGGCTTAAGGTGCAGCAATGCAAGTAGCTTGTTCCAATAAATTACTTTCCTTCATTTTTTTAGGGGGATCATTTAAAAAAAGTCTGTGTCCTAGTTTATCAGTTTTTCTTCTTTGAAACATTAAATTAGTCCTTGACTAAGCTTCTGTTTTGAACAATTGGCCATACCTGCTTTAAAAATTGTTTTTTGGTAAACGTAACATTAGCAAAGAATATTTATAAGCTCTCTATTAGAACTCCATACTGTATAATAGAATTCTGGAGAACAGGGTAAAGTTTAAAGTATAACTAAAGGCAAAACTTTTTTAGTTTTGGATGGAGTAGAGAAGGATTAGAACCTGTTTGTTTTTATTGCTGTCTGTTTCCCCGTTAAGATTCCCCCTATCCTATTTGTCCTCATGGGGACATTAGTTCTGGTGACCTGGAGGTCCCTAAGGAATTGCCTTAATTTGCAGGAATTTCCCCTCACTTCCTGTTTGGCTATGGGACCGGAAGTGAAGGGAAATCTCTGCAATGGGACACAGATGGTAAAAAAAAAAAAAAAAAAAAATCTGACGTATTAAAACCCTCCCTTACTCTATCCAAAACAAAACAAGTGTTGCCTATAGTTCTACTTTAAAGTTATGCCATCTTGTTCAGCCTTAAGGTAACTTCAAAATTCTCTAAGATTGAGACTTATTTATTTCTCTCTCATCTCCCACTCTCACCTGTACCTTTCCTCCTTCCTTCCCCTTCCTCTGTTGTGTTGTGAAATGAAGGGGAGAGCTCTTGAATGTGTACATAGTACTGTAATTGGCCATCTAATGATGGTGTGATCACTGGTAAAATGTCCACTTAGAATAATCACTACCCCTAGCAGCTGGTTTAGTACACCAGTCAGTAAGGAGGTGCTTAAATTGCTCTTGAAGTATTATTTTTACGGTGCTGAATGGATTTTGGCAGGATTAAAATAGCGGTTAGGTTTATTTGCTGCCGATGTCCTCACTGGAGAGATTTACCTTCTATTTGTTGACAATTGTTACTGGCTCTGAAAATGAGGGAAGATCCAAAATTTTACAGTTGTCACTGGAACAAGAGGAGATTGTAAATCTATCTGAAGTCCAGATAGGGCTAGCTCCCTTCATTCTGAGGCCTTGTTTGGATATGTGTGATAGTAAGTCAGAGCTTTGCCCTTTACCCATGTTCCCCAGGGTGAGGCACAGGCTGCGAACCTTTAAATGGTGTCGCCCACTAAGTATGGGCTGCGACACTTAAAGAGGAGTTCCACCCAGGGGGCCCATGAAAAAAAAAAAAAAATTAAAAGTCAGCAGCTACAAATACTGCTGACTTTTAATTGGACACTTACCTGTCCCTGGGTCCAGCGATGCGGGGGATCGAAGCCCCGCTCGTCTCCCCCTCAGTTCAGCGGCGCCGGCATTGCAACTGTGGGCGCCGGGCTGTGGCTTCACAGCCTGGCACCCACTGCGCATGCGCGAGCGGCGCCGTGATTGGCCGCTCAGTCACCTTGGACCTGTAATGGGTCCCAGATGATTGACGGGAGGGAGCAGAGCGGAGCCCTTTCTGTGCCGAGGGGGAAGTGATGTCACCAGCCCAGGCACTAGAAGGGGCAGACTACGAGGGACCCCCTAGCAACAGGCATTTAGAGGTAAGTTAAAAAAATCCAAATTTTTTTTGTTTTTTTAGGATTTTTCATGTATTTTTGTTTTTTTGGGTGGAACCCCACTTTAATACCCTAATTTGTCTCATCTCTGTGCTGGTCTATCGAGCCTGTCTTCTAGAAGCTTCTCAAAATGATACCCTTTGGCAGGGTATGACTCTTTGGTAAATCCATGGACACTTAATCAAGGAAGTCACTGGTGGTAAGCGTACCCTTTCGCCAGGTAAAAAGTAGGCAAAACCACACAACTAATAAGCCCATGGTTTCTAAGACTGAGAAGGTGTGTTTTTTTTTTTTTTTTTCTTTGTTTTTTTTTTCTCAGTCCTCCAAGTCCAAACACAATCCCCAGTTCCGTCAAAAAGCCTATCAAATCTGACTTTGAGCGTTCCTCCCAAAGTGAAGGCCTGTCGGTCCTTTGCAGCTATCTGGACCTAGGACTTTCCAGACCTTTTGGGTCCAGGTCATAATTTCCAGGGGGGTTAAAAATCTGTCTGTGGAGAGGAAAGTGAGGGCATAAAGTGGGCTGGAGGCAAAGACTAGATTATCTGTAAGCTTCCCTGCAGCAGCTGCTTTTCCTGGAGTCATTTTCCCCATCCCAACCATGGATAGGCCTTTAGGGTTCTTCTTGAACCTTTTTACTGTTCCCAGGGCAGAAGGAGGCATTTTGTCCTATCTTGGATCTGAACATTCTCAACAAATTTGAGTCTGGAAATGCGCGTGGAATCTGTCAGGTCAGTCATGCCTCCCTTTAGCAGGGGGATCTCCTGGCCTTCATTGACATCATGCATTCCTACTTGCACACATCTTCCATGATCTCATGGTATCCGCATTGTGGGGTATCTGGGCGATCTCCTGTAAAAAAAAAAAAAAAAAAAAGCTTAGTCCAGGGTCCCATCTGCCTACGCTAGTGGACAGTGCAGATTCAGAAAAACTTTGAATGGATCCTCATCCTTCAGAAGTCTGTGTTGGAACCAGCGTATTGCCTCAGGAGAAGCTTCTATCGGTTTGCTGTTCGGACCCTTCAGTGCCATCCCTTAATTCACTTTTGCATGAGGGTTCTGGGACTGATGGTGGCAGCTTTCGAGGCAGTTTTTTTGTATAACCAGTTTCATGCTAGGCTATTATACCTCAGTATAATAGCCTAGCATGAAACTGGTTATACAAAAAAACTGGCAGCTTGGGCTAATCAGACCCTGTCTTTGGATCAGCCCTTGACCAGTGAGACAGCAGTGGCCTCCACCAACCTTCGGAGGCACACCAGAATTCACACAGCTCAAAGGGAAGTACACCTGATTCTGGTTTGGGCAGAACCTCACATTTTGGCTCTGACCCCTGTGCGCACATCACAGGCGTGGAAGATTGCCAGACAAACTTTCTCTGTCCTCAACATCTGGATCCCCATTTTGAAACCTCAGTTTCAGGTGTGGGATGCCGGACCTAGGCCTTCCACTGTGCATGTTTAACAACAAACTGGCCAGATTTGTCACCAGGAACAGGGATCCTTGGGTCTTTGCAGTGGATGCTTTGGTGGGACCAGTTCGTCTTGATTCTGCTTTCCCCCTCTGAAGATTTTTCAGAATCACGATTGAGGGCATTCTGGTGATCCTCATTGTATCATACTGGCCCAGGAGGATGCAGTAATCAATCATACTTGGACTTCCAGACCTTCTCTCTTAAGGGATAGATCTGTTTGTGCTTCATATGCTTTTCAGCATCAGGCCCTATTTCTCAGATTTGCAAGACTGCCACCTGGTCTTCTGTTCACACTGTGGTTTTTTTTTAGGTTGATGTTCAGGCTTCCTCTGATGGCAGCTTCAGCCGCAAGGTGATTCGTCCTAACAACTTTGCTGCCAGTGTCCAGTCACCCAAAGGTAGCTGCATATCACCCTGTAGTCCAAGGCTATGTACACCAGATAGGATGCTACCGACAACAAAACCGTGGGGTTTTTTTTCCGAAGGCTGTTGGCTCAAACTTGTCTTGCATACGCACGATCACACAAATGTCGGAAATTCCGAACGTCAAGAACGCGGTGACGTACAACACATACGACGAGCCGAGAAAAATGAAGTTCAATAGCCAGTGCGGCTCTTCTGCTTGATTCCGAGCATGCGTGGTCTTTTGTGCGTCGGAATTGTGTGCACGCTCGGAATTTCCGACAAGTCTTTTTGTCGGAAAATTTGAGAGCCTGCGCTCGAACATTTGTTGGCGGAAATTCTGACAACAAATGTTCTATGAAACATACACACGGTCCAACTTTCCGACGACAAGCTCACATCCAACATTTGTTGTCGGAAAATCCTATTGTGTGTACGGCCCATAAGACTAGTCCAATGTCCTATTACCTTCTATACTCCAAGAAAAGGAATTTACAGGTATTTCCGATATGCCTACTTTGCCAAAATCCCAAATGTTTGTTTTTATAAAAAATAGCCTTTTATTTATTATTTTTTTTGACAGAACCTACCTGTTTGCTTCAGATCTTTTGAAAAGGTTATTCCACTTTGAAAGTGGACTGATATTTGATCCTGTTACCAAAGCCCCCAGCCGTCTGCAGCCTTGTTATATTGTGGATCTGGAGAAAAAAAACAGTACTTTTACCCGGTGTGCTTCTTTGTGCATAGTTTTGTTTGGAATTCATATCTTTTGAGACAAAAAAATTATAATAATCATCCTTGGGTTACTTTAATGCACAACACAACCAACTGCCTACCAGCTAACCAACAAAAGCTAGTGTCCCATCCCTTTCTTGCTGCCAAGCGAACGATAAGATAGTCCTGAAAAATATGGCTATACACGTTAACCTGCCCTCATTCTTCCTCTCTTGAAGACCTCTACCCCCACCATCAACAGGCCAATATGTCATCAAACACTTCGCCCAAAAAAACAGGACCGACTATCATTCTAGTTGACCCAAATATACATCTGCCTAATATATGCTATCGGTAGCTCTTGTATGCCTTTTCACATCATTTATAATATCAATGTATTTCATTGTTAGCAGCCCCTGTGCGGGCGCTGATCACTTTTACCCGTTCTATTCTTTCCTGTCATCCAAAAAAAAAAAAAAGACTATGGAAAAAACAGAGACAAAACAGTCCCATTCATGCTTTCAATGAAAGGTTCTATAGGTATGTGTCAGCGTGGATGTGTGCCACAGCATTAATAGTTAAGACTTTGTACAGCCTAAACTTGAGCTAATAAATCATTTTTTGCTGTGCATGTTCCTAAGGATTTTATTTTGGCTGTGTAGGAAGAGGTACGTCCACAAGATACAGTATCTGTAATTGGAGGAGTTGCAGGGGCTAGTAAGCAAGGCAGAAAGGCAGCATGGAATTTTGTAAAGGATAACTGGGAAGAACTACATAACCGGTACCAAGGCGGTTTCCTCATCTCCCGACTGATAAAAGTAAGTGGATCAGACAATTTATGTTTTCATTTGCATGTGCTAAAGCTTGTGGTTTGGGTTGACGTTCTTATTTCTACTTTCAGCTTTCCGTGGATGGCTTTGCAAGTGAAAAAATGGCTGCTGAAATTAAGGTAAGGAGGTTAAGGGTTGCTTCTTGGATAAGTTCAGTTTCTCGGAATATGAGGCTAAATTTGTGACCAGTGTGCCCTACTGTGTTGCATAGCTGCAAGTTCTACGGTGCGGTAGTTTCCCACCATAGAATCATTTACTTTGTCACTAGTTCATATTCTTTTTAGGATATTCTTTAGCACATCCAAAATAAATACAGCGAGGGGAAAAAAGTATTTGATCCCCTGCTGATTTTGTACATTTGCCCACTGACAAAGGAATGATCAGTCTATAATTTTAATGATAAGCTCATTTTAACAGTGAGAGACAGAATAGCAACAAAAATCCAGAAAAATGGATTTGCGTTTTAATGCGTGAAATAAGTATTCGATCCCCTATCAGCAAGATTTCTGGCTCCCAGGTGTCTTCTGTACAGGTAACGAGCTGCAAATTAGGAGCACTCTCCTAAGGGAGTGCACCTAATCTCAGCTTGTTACCTGTATAGAAGACACCTGTCCGCAGAAGCGATCAATCAGATTCCAATCACTTCACCATGGCCAAGACCAAAGAGCTGTCCAAGGATGTCGGGGACAAAATTGTAGACCTACACAAGGCTGGAATGGGCTAAAAGACTATCACCAAGCAGCTTGGTGAGAGATTGACAACAGTTGGTGCGATTATTCGAAATCGGAAGAAACACAAAATAACTGTCAATCTCCCTCAGTCTGGGGCTCACCCCAGGATCAGGGGCAGGATCTCACCTCGTGGAGTTTCAATGATCGTGAGGAATCAGCCCAGAACTACACAGGAGAATCTTGCCAGTGATCGTAAGGCAACTGGGACCATAGTCACCAAGAAAACAATTGCTAACACACTACGCCTTGAAGGGCTGAAATCCTGTAGTGCCCGCAAGGTCCCCCTGCTCAAGAAGGCACATGTACAGGCCAGTCTGAAGTTTGCTAATGAACATCTAAGGCTGGGTTCACACCATCGCGAATTGGATGTGGGTTCCCCGCATCCAATTTGCAATAGCAGGGGATTTTGACTGGCTCTCTATGGAGCCGGTTCACATATCCCTGCAGCAGGTCCGGTCTGTGGTTTTTTGGTCTGTTTCAGGTCAGAATTCAGCCCAAAATTCGGGCTCAAATCAGACCTGAAACTGTGAACCAGGACACACCAGACCCCTGCTGTGAGCCGGATGCGGCAATTGTGTGAACCCAGCCTAAATGATTCAGAGGAGAACTGGGTTAAAGTATTGTGGTCAGATGATGCTCTTTGGCATCAACTCAACTCGTCATGTTTGGAGGAGGAGGAGGAATGCTGCCTATGACCCCAAGAACGTCACCCCCACCTTCAAACATGGAGGTGGAAACATTATGCTAAAGGGATAGGACAACTTCACCACATCAAAGGGATGATGGACAGGGCCATGCACCGTCAAATCTTGGGTGAGAACCTCCTTCCCTCAGCCAGGGCATTGAAAATGGGTCATGGATGGGTATTCCAGCATGACAATGACCCAAAACACATGGCCAAGGCAACAAAGGCGTGGCTCAAGAAGAAGCACATTAAGGTCTTGGAGTGGCCTAGCGAGTCTCCAGACCTTAATCCCATAGAAAATTTCTGGAGGGAGCTCAAACCTTAGACCCCTTTCACACTGAGCTGCCCCAGACGTCAGCGGTAAAGCGGCGCTATATTTAGCGCTGCTTTACCAGCGTTTTAACGGCGCTATTTGGCCGCTAGCTGGGCGGTTTTATCCCCCCGCTAGCGGCCAAAAAGGTGTTAAATCCGCCTGCAAAACGCCCCGCTACAGTGGCACTTTGCCGGCGGTATCACAGCGCTGCCCCATTGTTTTCAATGGGCAGGAGAGGTGTATTCACCGCTCCTCCACCGCTTCAAAGAAGCTGCTGGCAGGACTTTTTGTGACGCTCTGCCAGCACAGCGCCCCAGTGTGAAAGCACTCTGGTTTTCACACTGGGTTTGCAGCTAAGGCTTTTTACAGGCGCTATTTTTAGCTCTGTAGCGCCTGAAAAACGCCTCAGTGTGAAAGGGGTCTTAAAGAGATTGTAGACCTCTGTGTCACTTTTACCTATAGGTAAGCCTATATTAAGGCTTACCTATAGGTACTGTAAATATCTCCTAAACGTGCGCCGTTTAGGAGATATTTACCTTGTAGTGTACCGATGATGTTTCTTTACTAGCAAGTGCCGTGACTGACGTCTCCCATGTGCATGCGCGGGAGTGACATCACGCGACTCCGGCCCGTGACAGAGCCTGAGTCCGAGGCCCTGGAAGGAAGAGCGACGAAGATGGATGCAGCCACCAGTGGGGACATTGTGGGCTTCGTTTGCAGGTAAGTACCACATAATAGGCTAGTATGTGATGCAGACTAGCCCATTATGCTTTTACTTTGCAGGGGAAAAGAAGTAAAGCCCATCAGGGTTTACTTTCCTCTTTAATGACTTGTAGAGGATCTGCAAAGAGGAGTGGGGCAAACCTGGTGGCCAACTACGAGAAGTGTCTGACCTCTGTGATTGCCAACAAGGGTTTGGTCACCAAGTACTAAGTCATATATTGCGGAGGGGTCAAATACTTATTTCACTCATTACAATGCAAATCAATTTATCACTTTTTTTAAATGCATTTTTCTGGATATTTTTGTTGTTTTGTCTCTCACTGTTAAAATAAACCTACCATTAAAATTATAGACTGATCGTTTTTGTCAATGGGCAAACGTACAAAATCAGCAGGGGAGCAAATACTTTTTTTTTCCCCTCACTGTACGTTCTATCTCTGCAGTAGCTCTATATCCTACATTCAGCTAAATGGCAATTCTTTATGCACACTGGAGTGCACACATGTTTAGCTGTTTGTTAATGTCATTCCAGGTTAAAAATACACTACATATAATCCTTACTGGAGAGCCTCTGTACAGTCATAGAACCTCTCAGAAGCCTGTAACTGGCTAAACATTTGTAAAACACTGTTAAAGTAGAAGTCCATCTAAAATTCTGGTGAGAGCTGAAAAAATAATTTTCTATAAGTAAAAGTAGAAGCCAGTACTACACAGCATTTGACTATACAGGGAGCACCCGAGTTACGAGCGGCCCTTAATGCCGGCCGCTTGTGCTCCACGCTGGTCCTGGATACCTCCGAGCAGCTATTTTGCAGTGCTGGACACGTCCCACACTGCAGTACTACATGTACTGCATGGCCAGAAGAACCCCAGATAACATAACTGCATGCCCAGAAGCACCCGGAACATCCCACATCCCTGCACAGGCTGAAGTTGCATTTAAAAATGCACTGTTCCGACTTACACACAAATTCCACTTAAGAACAAACCTACAGTCCCTATTGTGTTTAACTCGGGCACTGCCTGTATAGGTAGCTAAAAGTTGTAGTGGTTAAAATAGAGCCACAATACATTATGCCATGCCCCTGTAGTCATCCTGCAAAATTTATTTTTTAAAATGCCCATCTGTTACTTTCTGCTTCTAGCAGAATATTTGTTGATTTACACTCTGGCACCGGAAACGGCAATAACCTTGCTCAGTGTTTGATTCATTCTGTATGAAGAAATGAAACTAGCGCTGTGCACTCAATATACACACACACACACACACACACACACACCCTTTCCCCCCTTCTTAACAGAAAACCAGTCAGCTGGAGGGGATATCCTCGCGCCTCCACGTCTGTCATCCATTGTGGTAGCTGCACCTGTCTCTTGCAATTAGACTTGTCATGATGCTTAAGCTGACAAACAGTATGTGCACACTGGTAAGTTGGCCTCCACCCAAAAGTAAAAAATATAATGTTAAGTCCAATAAAAAGATGTCCATCCACTTTGGCAAGCTGTTCCAGAAGCAGACTCTGTCTGTATGCACAATAAAGAAAGAGAAGAAAAGCTCCTCTATGTGTAGTAGGACCGATCCCTTTTATTAAAGCAGGATTCCGGCCACTATAATTTTTTTTTAAAAGTCAGCAGCTACAAACACTGTAGCTGCTGACTTTAAATAAGTAGACTTACCTGTCCTGGGTGCCCGCAATGTCAGCCGCCCGAGGCCGACCCGTCCCTCGGCTCTCTGGTCCGGGCACCGCCATCCTAAGTAAGGAAAACAGGCAGTGGAGCCTTGCGGCTTCACTGCAAGTTTCCTACTGCGCACGTGCGAGCGGCGCGGCGATCTGTTAATGACCCCATGGTTTTCTGGGAACACACACAGTTCCCAGAAGGCAACGGGGCCGCTCAGCTAGGAGCAGAACACGCCGTGGAGTAGGAAGAGGCAGATTAGGAAGACTGCCTAGCAACAAGGGTTCAGGTGAGTTTTTAAATTTTATTTTTTTTCAAATGTTTTTTTTTTATTTAAGGATTTTTGGTGCAATTTTTTTTTCAGGGTGGCCCTCAACTTTAAACACAAATTGGACCACTCAAATGCTTAAAGTGGTATTAAATCTTCATTTATTTTTACTTAAAATAACAAACATGTCATATGTCCTGCTCTGTGCAATGCTTTTGCACAGAGTAGCCCAATCCTCCTCTTCTGGGCTCCCCGCCAGCGCTCTATGGGGGCACCCGTATGTGCTCATTCCCGAGCCCCGCTGCTGTGTCCATTGACAGACACCATGACGCTGCTCCAACCCCTGCTTACGTGTCACAGCCTTTGATTGACAGCAGCGGGAGCCATTGGTTGTCTCTGCTATCAATCTGCCTGATGAACGAGACAGCAGCAGGAGCTGCGGTACCTGTGCACATCGCTGGATCAGATAGGGCTCAGGTAAGAAAAAGGAGAAGGGAAGTGGAGAAGCTGTAGCACAGAAGGTTTTTCACCTTAAGGCTTTAAAACTACTTTATAATACAAAAAGCTCATCTATATACTAGCTGGGACGAAAATGGTTTCTCCGACAAATCTGTGCCGTGGGAGAAAGCCGGTGTCTTCCAGTCGGGAACCACGGTGGAACACAGCATATGTGGATGACTTCGCCAAATGAGGGGAGACCTTCACTGTACATACAGGTAATCCTTATGGGTTTACCTGTACGTACAAGTTAAAAAAAAAAAGCACTAACTACTGCTTTAAGTAGATTTAGAGGAGTGAGTGTTAAGGTGCTGGAGGCATGGCAATAGCTCAACTAGTGCAACCTGAAAATTGCTCTCTTGCACTGAGCTTTCAGTGCTAAAAGGCTAACTCCAGGTAGGTGCCTTCCTGATGATTTAGGCCCAAAAAACAAAGGTAAAAATACCCCTTGACCCCTAACCCTCCGGTCTCAATTAACTCTCGCCTCACCTGAACTCTAAAATGTAGCATAATCCATATTGTAATACTCCTGCCTAATATTTAAAGTGGTGTTCCACCCAAAAAAAAAAATGCATGAATGTTCCTTAAAAAAAAAAAAAAAAATTGAATTTTTTTTTTTTGTTTTTTACTCACCTCTAAATGCCTGTTGCTAGGGGGTCCCTCGTAGTCTGCCTCTTTCAGTGCCTGGGCTGGTGACATCACTTCCAGCTCGTCACAGGAAGGGCTCAGCTCTCCTCCCTCCCTCTTGTCAATCATGTGGGGCCCATTACAGGTCCCAGATGACTGAGCGGCCAATTACGGCGTGCGGCGCCGCTTGCGCATGCGCAGTGGGTGCCCGGCTGTGAAGCCACAGCCGGGCGCCCACAGTTAAAATGCCGGCGCCGCCGAGCGGTTGGGGGACAAGCGGGGCTTCGATCCCCGCATCGCTGGACCCAGGGACAGGTAAGTGTCCCATTTTAAAAGTCAGCAGCTGTAGTATTTGTAGCTGCTGACTTTTTTGAATTTTTTTTTTTTTTTTTTTTTAATGGGAACACCTCTTTAACATAAGTTTTTACCTTTTTATTCTTAACCAAACGTTAAACCTAAAACTTTACCTTTACCCTAACCTACACCATTTCTAATCGAAACATCTCTTCTGTTTATCAAAAGTACCAAGCTTTTCTGCATCAGGACCTGCCCTGGAATTACAAATTGCCTACAAAGAGTGGGGATTCTGGCTCAAAATGTTTCTCCCTTCATACTGTGCAGTCATACAACACAGCAAGTTTTGCTGGATCTTAAGAGTGATCTTTATTACTATTCAGATTACCAGCACATTGTCTGTTATCAGTGTAGGTTTGGCTTATGTTGGTATTTGAATATAAAATAGGCTTAATAGTTTGAGATGGTTTTTGTGCTCCCATTACTTGTTTTCTGCTTTTTTCACACTAGGCATTTTTTGAAGCTCATCCAGCGCCCTCTGCTGAGCGAACGGTGCAACAGTGCTGTGAAAATATAGTCTTGAATGCTGCCTGGCTGAAGAGAGATGGTGATGCCATGCACCAATATCTACTGCTGCGCAAGTCGCCTTCATCTGCTGTGTGAATGTGCGCAGTCATTCCCATCCGCCTGCTGTCTCACCGCCCCAACAGGCTAGACCCTAGGCCCCCTCCATGGGAGGCTCTGTACTTGTCCTCCCTCATCCCTCAACACCCTTCCACCTACTGGGGAGCTGGTCCGAAAACAGAAACCCATGTCGGCTCCTGCTTAGTCCCCAACCAACTCCTTAGGGATTTTATTAAATTGCTCTGTCAGTCTGTACATATGGGAAAAAAATAACAGCATCGAGCTGCTAACTGTGAATCGCCCATAAACCTTCAGAGGAAATTCTGCCTCAGAGTAGACCAGGGGAGGGACTTTTCTATTGGCTTATGTGAGGCAGATATATCTGGCACCACTGTAGGTGGTTATCTATGAGAAAAGGGAGCGCAACCTGACAAGTTATTACAGAGTGTGAATTAGCCAAGACCAGGTTTGGAAAGTGGCTGGGTATATAGACAGTTCTTTATTTTTGATGAGGGGTCATCCCCTCCTGTTTGCTCCCTTAATTACCTCTTGTATTTCCCATCATAAGAATACTGTAACTGTTGGTTTCCTGTTTGTCTGTTTTGGAGTTTAACCCATTGTTCTGGAAGGAATATTTAATCTTGGGGGTCTGAGCTCAATACATTCTCATGCCCAGGGTTCCCAACTTTTCAGTGGCCTGGACCATTAACCCTTTCAGTACTGAAAAGCCTTGTGCAGTGGCAGCCTGTTTGGTGCTGATGGACTTGTCCTTAATTTTAGATTTAACTATGCTAAAGAAGAACAAGGTGAACTGCCTGTGCTCCTGTTCTTAACATCTGTCCTCTGCCTATCCCCTCCTTTTCCTTCATAAATTCTAGGTTTCCCAGATTGTGGGATTGTGAAGCCTAATGGCATAGTGGCAGGGCCATGGGCCTTGGTTCTCAGACTTGCTTACCGGATTCCTCTTTTGTGCTATTGTTTTAAATCACAAAAATAAAAACTATTAAAAAGAAACAGTTGGCGTTAATAAAGATAAAATGTGAGTGTGTAACAGAACAGTGGTCTTGTCTTTGAATCATGGTTTCTCTATCATTTATTCCAACACTTAAAGGGTGTTGATTTTGCATTTTGTGTGTTTTTTAAAGGCATTTCCAGTTTTACAGTCAAATTTGAGAAAACCCCCACTATGTTTGGGTTCCCATTCACACATGATACCTAAAAATATTTTAGTTTCTTTCAAATCTTTCTAGTTGTTTCTTTGGAGCAGGTTTATTCTTAGGTCTTCAAGGTTTTCTGAACAATTTCAAGTAGTTTGCAACTGATAATGAGATCTGCCAGCACAGTGCTGCGTTAATTCTAATAAACACAACTCTACAGCCTCTTTCTTCACATTACATAGAAGGGGAAAGGTAGGTAGGGTTTTTAAAACAACTAAAAAGGTAACCAGAAATGTTTTGTTTTTATTGTTTTACTTTATATCTAGTGTGCTATGAGCATGCAGCCACTGTCTTTCAAGAGCTTCTCCCCATATCGATCATACATGTTTTGCCATGCTGGATTTACTCTTTATCTTACCCACTTGAGCCTTCTGACTTGCCAATGCTGGATGTTTCATTGTGTACTATGTCTCCCTCCATGAACCCACAGATGTTTCTACTAGGTTGAGGTGCCACAGATTGGATGAAGATGGTGCTCCCCCCACCTCCTAAAGATTCCTTAAAGTGATTGTGAACCTTCATTTTTTTTTTTTTTCCTGTTTCAATAGTTTTAGGTTTTAACCACCTCAATACTAGGCACTTTCGCCCCCTTCCTTCCCAGACCAATTTTCAGCTTTCAGCGCTCTCGCACTTTTAATGACAATTACTCAGTCATGCTACACTGTACCCAAATGAAATTTTTATCATTTTGTTCGCACAAATAGAGCTTTCTTTTGGTGGTATTTATTCACGACTCTATTTTTTTTTTTGCGATATAAGCGCAAAAATAGTGGAAATTTGGGAAAAAAACAATATTTTCTTTTTTCTGTTTTAAAAGAAATCCAGTAAAATCGAATTTTGACATAAATTTTAGCCAAAATGTATTCTGCTACATGTTTTTGATAAAAAAAATCCTGTTAAGTGTATAATAATTGGTTTGTGTGATCACTGACATATGTACGCAAATGATCATGTACAGATGTGTGCAGATTACCATTGGGACATGTGATTTTAGTGGGACATATGTGGGGGACAGCTTTTTTTATTATTTGGGGACATGTGTTTTGGGGACATGTATGTTTTACATTATGTGGGGACATGTGTGTGTTTTACATGTATGTATTTACATGTGTGTTGACACTAGGTTGGTGATCAGTGAGTAAAAAGCTGTAAAAAACAGCTCAAACTCACTGATCATCAGCCGGCTGCAGCGATCCCCTCTCCTCTCCCCCTCAGCGACAACTTCCGTGTGAGGAGAGGAGAGCTGATCGCCTAACAACCGGCTGTGTTTACATCACATGGCGGCTGTGATTGGACACGGCCGTCATGTGATCAGGAGGGCCAATCACAGAGCCCTCCTGCCGATCCGAGATGCGCCGTGTCCGGGTGACACGGGCGCATCGGGATCGCGCCGCTGCGCGGGCACGCGCGCGCGATCCCGCTCCTTCTGAGGGACGTTCCTGAACGTCCACTCAGAAGGAGAGAGAGCCCACCCGGCCGTTTATGTACATTGGCCGGGTGGGAAGTAATTAAAAGAGAATACAGTTATACATAACATAAACACATGTGCATCCGGATGATTGCACAAGGATAATGTCATTAAGTAATAGGCAGTGCTCTGGCACAAAACATGAACGATAAGGGAGTATGGGTCCCAGGGAAAGAACAAATGGTAATATCTCACAAATGTGAGATATTCTAGTTGTAAATGCTTTGATGCATAATTAATGGGGGGGAGAGGGGGAGGGAAAAGTGTCTAGGGGAAGAGAGTTTTTAGAATAGGCACCAAATAACAACAGTAGTGCAAACACCAAAGCAAGTAATGTAATGAAAAAGCTTAAAGGGGTTGTAAAGGTAAAAGTTTTTTCGCCTTAATGCATTGAGGTGAAAAAACATCCGACAATATTGCCCCCAGCCCCCCCGTTTTACTTACTTTACCCCTCGAAAGTCTCGCGCTCACCCCCAACATCCTCTTCGCCTGGCCGTTGATTGGTTAGAGTGGATGGATTGAAAGCAGCGCAGCCATTGGCTCGCGATGCTGTCAATCACATCCAATGACGCCGCGCGCCGGGGCTGAGTGGTACAGTGAGCGGCTATATCACAGGAGCGCGCCCGCAAGCACTCAACACCATGCGAGGAAGCTCGCATGAAGTTGTTGAGTCCTTGTGGGGGGGAGGGGGGTAGCCAAGACAGCTGCCGAGGGATCCCAGAAGACCAGGTTCGGGACCACTCTGTGCAAAATGAGCTGCACAGTGGAGGTAAGTATAATGTGATATTTTTATTTATTTATTTTTTAACCACTTCAGCCCCGGACCATTATGCTGCCTAAGGACCAGAGGACTTTTTCCAATTTGGCACTGCGTCGCTTTAACTGCTAATTGCGCAGTCATGCAATGCTGTACCCAAATGAAAGTTGCGTCCTTTTCTTCCCACAAATAGAGCTTTCTTTTGATGGTATTTGATCACCTCTGCTGTTTTTTTATTTTTTGCGCTAAAAACAGACCGAAAATTTTGAAAAAAAATGATATTTTCTACTGTTTGTTATAAAATCCAATAAACTCAATTTTAGTCATACATTTAGGCCAAAATGTATTCGGTCACATGTCTTTGGTAAAAAAAAATGTCAATAAGCGTATATTTATTGGTTTGCGCAAAAGTTTTAGCGTCCACAAACTAGGGTACATTTTCTGGAATTTACACAGCTTTTAGTTTGACTGCCTATGTCATTTCTTGAGGTGCTAAAATGGCAGGGCAGTACAAAACCCCCCCAAATGACCTCATTTTGGAAAGTAGACACCCCAAGGAAATTGCTGAGAGGCATCTTGAACCCATTGAATATTTATTTTTTTTGTCCCAAGTGATTGAATAATGACAAAAAATATATATATATTTACAAAAAGTTGTCACTAAATGATATATTGCTCACACAGGCCATGGGCCTATGTGGAATTGCACCCCAAAATACATTCAGCTGCTTCTCCTGAGTATGGGGATACCACATGTGTGGGAATTTTTGGGAGCCTAGCCGCGTACGGGGCCCCGAAAACCAATCGCTGCCTTCAGGATTTCTAAGGGCATAAATTTTTGATTTCATTCCTCACTACCTATCACAGTTTTGAAGGCCATAAAATGCCCAGATGGCACAACCCCCCCCCCCCCCCCCAAATGACTCCATTTTGAAAAGTAGACACCCCAAGCTATTTGCTGAGAGGCATGGTGAGTATTTTGCAGCTCTCATTTGTTTTTGAAAATGAAGAAAGACAAGAAAAATGTGTTTTTGTTTTTTTTTTTTTTTTTTCTTTTTTCAATTTTCAAAAGTTTGTGACAAAAAGTGAGGTCTGCAAAATACTTACTATACCTCTCAGCAAATAGCTTGGGGTGTCTATTTTCCCAAAATGGGGTAATTTGGGGGGGGGGGGGTGCCATCTGGGCATTCCATGGCCTCCGAAACTGTGATAGGCAGTGAAGAGTGAAATCAAAAATTTACGCCCTTAGAAAGCCTGAAGGCAGTGCTTGGTTTTTGGGGTTCAGTACGCGGCTAGGCTCCCAAAAAGTCTCACATGTGGTATCCCCATACTCGGGAGAAGCAAAATAATTTATTTTGGGGTGTAATTTCACATATTCCCATGGCATGTTTGAGCAATATATCATTTAGTGACAACTTTGTGCATTAAAAAAAAAAAAATTTGTCTTTTTCCCGCAATTTGTGTCACAATATAAAATATTCCATGGACTCGACATGCCTCTCAGCAAATAGCTTGGGGTGTC
This sequence comes from Lithobates septentrionalis, assembly GCA_037952835.1. NCBI lineage: Eukaryota > Metazoa > Chordata > Amphibia > Anura > Ranidae > Lithobates > Lithobates septentrionalis. The sequence goes on from JBBDGP010002387.1 coordinate 831,278, forward strand.
TACTTTCCAAAATGGTCATTTGGGGGGGTTTGAACTGTCCTGGCATTTTATGCACAACATTTAGAAGCTTATGTCACACATCACCCACTCTTCTAACCACTTGAAGACAAAGCCCTTTCTGACACTTTTTGTTTACATGAGAAAAATATTATTTTTTGCAAGAAAATTACTTTGAACCCCCAAACATTATATATTTTTTAAAGCAAATGCCCTACAGATTAAAATGGTGGGTGTTTCATTTTTTTTTCACACAGTAATTGCGCAGCGATTTTTCAAATGCATTTTTTGGGGGAAAAACACACTTTTTTAAATTTTAATGCACTAAAACACACTAGAAATCAATCAGCAACACAAGATATGAAACCTCCACCAAACTTCAGTGTGTAAAAGGAAAGCACACCACACCCACGTGCTATCAGTCTGCTTACCAGAAAGATATAAAAAAAAATTTTTTATATCTTTCTGGTAAGCAGACTGATAGCACGTGGGTGTGGTGTGCTTTCCTTTTACACACTGAAGTTTGGTGGAGGTTTCATATCATCTTGTGTTGCTGATTGATTTCTATGGACTATTATCATTATTTGGACATTTATTTTATTTTAGCGCTGCATTTGGACTTTTATACTTATGTTTGATGCAATCTACAAACTATGGTAGCTGCTTTTTGTGTTCTTTTCAGTTAGCGCAGATATTTACTTTTTTTTTTTTTCACTAAAACACACTATATTGCCCAAATGTTTGATGAAATAAAAAAAGATGATCTTAGGCCGAGTACATGGATACCAAACATGACATGCTTTAAAATTGCGCACAAACGTGCAGTGGCGACAAACTAAATACATTTTTAAAGGCCTTTAAATGCCTTTACAGGTTACCAGTTTAGATTTACAGAGGAGGTCTACTGCTAAAATTACTGCCCTCGATCTGACCTTCGCGGTGATACCTCACATGCATGGTGCAATTGCTGTTTACATTTGACGCCAGATCGACGGTTGCGTTCGCCTTTGTGCGAGAGCAGGGGGGGACAGGGGTGCTTTTTTTTTTTTTTTTCCTTCCTCCTATTTTTAAACTGTTCCTTTCATTTTTATGTTTTTTTTAAATCATTTTTATTGTTCTCTCAGGGAATGTAAATATCCCCTATGATAGCAATAGGTAGTGACAGGTACTCCTTCTTTTTTTTTTTTTTTTTTTTTTTTAAATTGGGGTCTCTTCATCCCCTGATGAAGTCACGTGATTGGGTGATGTCACGCGTAGGGACGGGATAGGCACTGACAGATCTGGATTGACGAGCTCGCCGCTCGTAGGATATGTATATGAGGCGCATTCACTTTATGTGAGTACCTGTTTTTAACCTTAATAAAGACATCGCTCTGTTTAAAAATACTACACAATGTTGGCATCCTTTTATTCTTTCTTATGCTGGCTCTGCTACCACTGATGCTACTGAGAGATTAAAGCACAGGGACTACCGGCTCCGGTCCAGGGACCCCCAAAGAGAGATCATCTCCTCCATTTACCTTCTATGCGGTTGTCCCATTACCGCAAGGTATGGGGCCATTACCCATCTGTGTGTGTGTTTGAGCACGAAGAGGATATTTTACCCTCTCTCTTTCGGCACCCCACTGGTCACCGGTTGCACATTTGGATTGTTAAAGGATCACTGAACATTTTTTTTGTTGGCACTTATGTTTGATGTATTTTACAAGTTTGGACTTCACGCAATAATACATTCTCTGTGGCTATTTCTTTTTGAGCTTTATAGATAGATGCCATACACTTGTTTTTGCACTGATGCGTTTTGTGCACAATATTTATTTTTGCATAGTTTGCATTTTTTCTATATATAATCCTTTTTTTCGCAGTTTGCACCCTTTTGTCCATATCGTTTGCACATGGTATGTTTTGTGATATTGGTTGCAAGTAATTTTATTGGCTTTTATATACAATTTATCTATAAGGGTTGTACAAGGACACTATAGCACTTTAAGGTTTATTTGCACATGCTACACAAGCACTAGGTGTGTATGAGGATTATCTATATTCGTTCCCCACACACACTGTGCCGTTTTAGTTCTTATATCAGCTATAGGATAAATATTCACTTTTAACACTGTTGGATTTATCACAGGATACTGTGCATACAGACACATTACCCGCATACCCCTCATTATTTATATACAATTTTATCCATATGAGTTGCACAATGACACTATAGCACTTCAAGGTTTATTTGCACATGTTACACTAGCACTAGGTGTGTATGAGGATTATCTGTATTTGTTCCCTACACACACTGCCATTTTTGTTCTTATATCAGTTACAGGACATATATTCACTTTCAACACTGTTGATTTTATCACAGGATACTGTGCATACAAACACATTACCCGTATACCCTGTATGATTATACACTTTCACACAGATACACGTTATTGGACGAGCGCAGCACTTATTATTTATGTATATAACTCTTTTTTGGGCTTGGTCTGATCCTATCCAGTGTTTGCAACTGTCCATATGCACCAGTGTTTTCAAGGTAGCGCAGGAATAACTTATACAAATCGCTCCTCCACCCACTGCTGCCCCCACGCTTCGGCATATATGCTGAAGTATGTAACTGTGGTGGTGAAATCACCTCCGACAGCGCTGGAGTCACGGCTTTATGTATCGTGGAAGCAAACGCTCTCGCCGCCAAACTAAATAAATCCGCCCCGCAGCTGAATGGCGTACCTGAAAACAATAAAATGGTTACCAACAAAACACAGTAAAGTATAAAAAAAATTGCATATCTGAAAAGCAAACATGGTAAAACATAATAACAATAAAACATTGCAGAATAGAATACAGTAAAAAAGAGCAGAACAATAGAGAGAGAGAACAATAAAACAACTATTTTTTTTTTTGTTTGTAACCGGTACCAGGTTTGGGTCTCTCAAAATGCGATGGCATCTTGGGAGACCCTGTGAAAGTGTGTCCTAGTCTGTGCAGTGCTGTACCCTATGCTAATACTCAACTAGTGAATGGTAGCGTTCAAAACATTCACCCATGCAAAGACCAGGATTGCCAGGACAGGAGGGACAATAACACCGGGTGTCACGCCTAAATCCGCGCTTGCTACAGACACGACATCTTTTTTGGGGGGCTCGTTGGGTAGGGGTACTCGGTAGGCCATAAGGAAAATGCCTCTCATGCAGCCGGCCTACTGCATTTGGTTTGGGATGGTGAGGTGGAGCATCGTCTGGAAACAGAAGGGCTCTGACGATCTCTTCCTGGAATTTAAGGAAGGATCCAGTCCGTCCTGAAGCTCTGTATAGCACATGAGCGTTCAGCAAAGCCAATTGAAATAAATAAACAGACACTTTTTTGTACCAGCGTCTGGCCTTACGGGCAACTAGGTACGGCGCCAACAACTGGTCGTTGAGGTCCACCCCTCCCATATTAAGGTTGTATTCGTGGACACAGAGGGGTTTCTCCACAACACCAGTCGCCGTAGGAATTTGGGTCGTCGTGTCTGCATGAAGGGAGGTGAGAACGAAAACATTCTTCTTATCCCTCCACTTCATAGCGAGCAAATTATTACACTTCAAGCAGGCTCTCTCCACCAGCCTAAGACGGGAATCTACAAGCCGCTGGGGAAAGCCCCGGCAATTAGGTCGCACAGTGCCACATGCTCCAATCTGCTGATCAAACAAGTGACTAAAAAGTGGCACGCTTGTGTAATAATTGTCCACTTACAAGTGGTACCCCTTTCCGAATAAGGGTGACACCAAGTCCCACACTATCTTGCCAGCGCTTCCTATGTAGTCAGGGCAGTTTGTCGGCTCTACGTGACTATCTTTGCCCTCGTAAACCATAAATCTACATGTATAGCCTGTGGCCCTGTCACAGAGCTTATACATCTTGACCCTGTATCTGGCACGCTTGCTGGGAAGGTACTGTTTGAATGACAAGCGGCCAGAAAATTTAATCAGGGACTCTGCAACGCAGACAACTTGATGGGGAGTAAACAAGTCTGCAAAACGTTGGTTGAAGTGGTTTACGAGGGGCCGAATTTTGTAGAGCCGATCGTATCCAGGGTCTCCACGAGGACGATTGTCGTTGAAGTGCATGAACCGCAAAATCTGCTCATATCGTGCCCTGGCCATGGAAGCAGAGAATATGGTATGGTAAATTGGGTCAGTGGACTAATATGACCGCAACTTACCCTTTTTATTTATGCCCATGTTGAGGGAAAGGCCCAGAAAGATCTTAAATTCGGAGACCGTAATTGGTCTCCGATCTCTGGCAAGGGAGGACTGGGGATTAGCGGCGCTGAATTGACCAGCGTATAAATTGCTTTGGTCCACAATAGATCTATAGAGATCTTCGGTGAAAAACAGCGAATAAAAATCCAGTGGCGTAAAATCAACTGTTTCCACCTGAATTCCGGGTTGGCCAGTGAATGGGGGAAGTACGGGTGCTGCAGAAGTGGTGGGTTCCCAATTTGGATTGGCGAATGCAGCAGGAAGGGCACGATGTGCCTGTCTTTGTCTTCTTGGTGGCAGCAGGACACTACTTGTGCTTGCCACCTAGCCAGCTTGAACTGCACTTATGGGACTTTCCACGTCACCACGTGTTACTGCAGTGCTGGATATACGACCAGGGTGTACTAGGCCGCTGGTGCTTGCCAGTTCACCAGAAGGAATAGCGGCACTAGTACTTCTCTGCTCCATACGAGAGCCCTGCGGTTCTTGCACTTCAAGGACAGAAGAAGATTGGGGTCTGGTACGCCTGACCCTAGCAGGGACCACAACTCCGTCGTCAGAGCTATCTGTCATGGAGCCGCTGTCCTCTACAGGATCGTATTCTGAGCCTGAATCTGACAGATGAGTGACTTCCTCTTCACTATCTGTCATGCTCAGAAACGTGTAGGCCTCTTCACTAGTGTACCTTCGATTTGCCATTTTGGGCTCTAAATTTAGTGGTACACTAGTGAGACTCGCAGGCAAAAAAGCTCCTGACTGTCAGCGACTGATTCAAAACGTTACCAAAAAACTGTTAGCGATCGCAGGGATCAGGCCTGACTCTGCGTACGCTGCAGTTATGTGTGCTTAGTGTTTTGTAAGTGTCAGTAATCGATCGATACTGCACTTGGGTGGGCTGGGCCGAGGAGCAAAACGCAGGTGCTAGCAGGTATCTGGGCTGATCCTGCTAACACTGCGTTTATGGGAACCCTAAACTACTGGGGACGCTAGTATAGATCTGATCGGATATCGATCCGCTCAGATACTATAGCACTAAGGGAGGTGTATGCTGCGTGCGTGGGTGTTAGCGGTACTGGCGCTAACCTGCCACTGCCTGGGGCAACGCAGACCTTATCTGACCCTAAAAATGTAACTTATATCACCGCCGGGCAATTAGGGGGTTAAACCTTTATAAGGTAATAAACGGCGGGTGCCCTAAAACTATAAAAAACAAACTAACTAACCAGCGTCACCCGTAACACTTATATGGTGATCGCTGGTGAAAGGGTTAACTAGGGGGCAATCAGGGGGTTAAAACCTTTAGTAGGTAGTATATGGGGGTCCCTGTCACTATAAAACACTGACAGCGAACTTATATACTTACCTCCCTAACTAGCGTCACCTGTGTCACTAATACAGCGATCAGAAAAACGATCGCTTAGTGACACTGGCGACGGGGGGTGATCAAGGGGTTAACCTTTATTAGGGGGGGTACCCTGGACCTATAGGGGGCTAACCTAACTGCCCTAACACTTATAACTGTCACAAACTGACACCAATGCAAAAAAAACAAAAACTGCTATTGGTGTCAGTGTGACGGGGGTGAAAAGTGTGCCTGGCGTGTTCTACTGAACGTGTTGTGTTGGTGCACTTACTTGGATGTCTTCTCTCCTCGGCGCCAGATCGAAAAGACCGGCTCGAGGAGGGATGACATCACTTCCTGTGCCTCTGTTTACATTACAGAGGCACAGGAAGGATTTTCATTCGCCGGGAGCGATCGGGAGGGGGTGGCCACGAATGGATGGCCTCCCCCTCACCTCTCATCGCCCGGGAAGAAATGGCGACCGCCTCTGGCACCGGGGGGTCCAATCTGACCCCCCGCCCGCGGAAGGCAGATAACGTGTATGTACGTGATTCTGCCTGTCCGTGCCACCTTGCCGACGTACATCGGCGTGAGGTGGTCGTCAAGTGGTTAAATAATCTTTAGTGATCCTTTAACTTATGGGCCTACACCCCCTGAAGAAGAGTTAAGGGCCAGGTCCTGAACCAGCGTTCATAATAAAACCAGATATATTCAAAGAGCCTAAAGCTCTCAGCGGAGGTCATAACAATAGAAACGCAGCTTCCCAGTCACATACTGCCCTTGGGAAGAGGAAAAGGAAGGAAAAGAAGAAAAGGGAAGATTACTCCTTTTGGCCCGTCTGCTTCAACTTAAATTTTTTTTTTTACTTGAAATAATTAAACTGGTTTATATTTACCTGCTCTGTGCAATGGTCTTGCACAGAGTGAACCCTTGCCTCTTCTAGAGTCCCCTGCAGTGCTCTTGGTGGTTCTCCTGAGTGTGTCCCATACAAGCACATCTAAGGGTGCGCTCCCAAGCTGGGATTTGTGTCCATAGACGCATGGCTTGACCCTGCCTGGCCCCCTCCCCACAGGATTTGATTGAGTGGTAGGTGCCAGTGGCTCTCAGTAAAGCCTGTGAATGCAAGAAGAGATGTGGACAGTGCTGAATTGAGAGCAGTAACAGGTAAGTCTTGAGGGAGGGGCGACACAGACATTGGAAGCCCCCCCCCCTCTCTCTTGCAGAGAACACATTAAAGGGGTTATAAAGGTTTGTTCTTTTTTTAAATAACAAACGTGATATACTTGCCTCCTCTGTGCAAGGGTTTTGCACATTGTTGCCCCGATCCTCCTCTTCTAGGGTCCCCCCAGTAGTGCTCCTGGCTCATGCCTGCGAAGACTCGCATTGCAAGGGTGGACCCATGTGGGTGCGCTTCTGAGTCCTGCTGCTGCGTCCATTGACCAAGACAGCAGGACTCTGCCCTCCCCCGTGTCACTGGATTTGAATGACTGCAGCGGGAGCCAATGGTTCAGAAGGTTTTTCAGGTGAAAAACCTCAAGGGTTTACAACCCCTTTTTAAGGTTAAAAATAAATCACTTTTACAGCCACTTTAAGTATATTAAGATAGTTAACTAAGCAGCAGCTATATCCAAGGTTCATGAGGTCATAAGCACTAGCCCTATTGTCAGAAACCTTTATTGCTAAGTTCTTCAACCAGTTGAAGTCTCATTTTTATTTTTTTACTTGTTCTGTAATCAGGCTCCATAATTGGGCTTTAAAGGCTAAGGTTGGCCACAAATTTTCGGTCCAAATTCTTGGTCTTATGTTTTTCGCATCATTAGTATGCCAGCTTTGACACACTGTTTTCGTGCTGCAGTCAAAAGTGCCTAATCTAAAATGCTGGATGGATGGATGCTGGAAAAATGAAACAAAACATTTGCATGCTCCTTTTTTTTTTTTTTTTATTTGATCAACACATGTTCCGTTTTCGACTCTTCTATGGCTGCCCTAGCGCCACATTTTGCACTGTCACATGTTCCACCTGTATTTAGAGTGTAACATGGTGCAAATGGCACCCCTAGCTAAAGTCACTTTTTTGAAATTTGTAGGGGCTGTGTCTTGTCTTGTGATCTTGTAGTCAATTGACACTTCCTCCTGCTCTCTCACTAAAAGCCTGTACCTTGATGCAGACATAGAGTTGGAGGGAGAGCCTGCCTGGCATTACACCCCCTTTCCCGTGATTGTGGTTGCAGGGCTTTGCAAAACAAAAAAAAAGTAATGCATTTTTTTCCCCTGCAAATTAAGTTATATGCATTTATTATGTTTTTGTCAAAGGTAAACGTTAGCCTTTACATTATAGAGACTGTTAGACCCTGTTTTCACATTTATCTGTGCACAAAGCTTTGTGTAGATGGTGTCATCGTTTCCCAGAGCAGGGTCACACGCCCCTACCCACCTCTTTGTTAAAAGTATTATAAACCTTCCTACCTGCATTTTGTCCCTTGATCATGTAGTTTTGTGCCATTTGTTACCACACACACTCTCTCTATAGTAAAGTAAAATTTTACATTCATGTGTCAGCAATGTCTGTTTTAAATGCACTGTATTCCATGACCACTGTAGTCTAAGAACTGCATTTTCCTGTGAAGCAACTATTTGCCCCCTATTCACTGGGTCTCGGTTCAGTGCTGGTGCAGGAGAAAGCAATGAACAGAGTTTACCATGAGATGCTTTTGTTTTATCAAATGTTTGTGATGCAACATAGAAATTGCTAGGAATGCATGTAACCTGAGACGAGAAGTTGCTTGTTCCTCTGGTGTATAGGGACAAGGTGAGTTGTCAGCTGTGACATTACGAATTGCAGCCATTATGTGAGCCCATCATTACAAGGTAAGGCAAACAAATGACCCCAGGCTATGATAGATGGATATATCAAGATAGATATCTCATAGCATGGAAAAAGAGGCTAACAATAGTGAAGTACTGCTTGACCCGAGGGCCTTCCTTTCACATGATATTTAGATGACCTCCTACTAAAGGACTAATCAGCCAAGACCCCCACCCCCCAGTTTCCAAAGGACCATCTAGTGCAAGGGTAGGCAACCTCGGCCCTCTAGCAGTTTTGAAACTACAAGTCCCATGAGACATTTTAAGACCCTGACAATCATAGGCATGACTCCTAGAGGCAAAAGCAGGATGGGATTTGTAGTTTCACCACAGCTGAAGGGCCGAGGTTACCTACCCCTGATCTAGTGCCTTTAAACTCCAAATCCTATGGCTAAATAATTAACTTTCCAATCCCTGCCCTCCAGGCTCCACACTCTCTGGAGTATCTGGGTCTAATCTTGGATACAGCACAAGCCAGGATCTTTCTTCCTCAGGAGCAGATTGCCTAACTAAGGTCCAGCTCTCTGACCCTCAGGATCATAGTACCAGTTCAGAGGTCCCAACAGTTTGCTTTTGCATGAGGGTTCTGGGTCTCATGGTTGTCTCCTTCAAAGCAGTTCCCTTTGCCCAATTTCACTTAAAACCCTTTCAATCCAACATGGAATAAGCAGACCCAAGGATTGCACAATGCTGTCACGTCAAGCAAGGATCTCCAAACCTGTCTTGGAACTGGGAAAGGGGTAGAGAAGGAAGCGCCACCTGAGTGTAGTATTAACAAATGATGTTTAATGACGCCTGTTATCCCACAGCACTGCCATATAAAAGCACATTGCAGACACCTCCCTATTAGGCCTATTGAAGGAGCAGTGGCTCCGAGCGCGTAGCCTTCTCTCAACCTCCCTGCTAGCCCTCCTCCTGGACGATCCCTCCCCTGGATACCGAACCCGGAAGCAGACGGACGACCTGTTACGTCATGCACGCTCCACGCTAGCCCCTAGTCTCTTCCTGATGGCCACAGAAGAAGCTCCCGGCTGGTAATCCACCTTCTGCAGCCCAGCATCCCTGCAGTGTCACCACCACAGGATCAGAGGGAACACCGAGGACCACATACCTATACAGATGAGCCTTTTTTATGTTTTTATCCTGTAAGTGTGTTTTTACCTGGTGTCATTAAACATCATTTGTAAATACTACACTCAGGTGGCGCTTCCTTCTCTACCCCTCTCTCATCCATCACAGAGCCAGCTCTCTGAGGACAGCAGCCTACTTTAACCATTACATTACCGGTTACCACTTAACCCTTGAACTTCCAGCCTGTCCCCTATCGACTAAGTTGCTCAGCCCTTTATATCTCCTGTTATATATGGACTTGTGTGTTTGCGCTTACAGTTACCAATACTCTGTTGGAACTGGGAAAGTTGTTTCTTCACAGGATTTGGAATGTGGTAGATGACAGATGTGAGCCTTACAGCTCCCAGAACTGTCCAGGGGACATGGTCTCTGCAGGAGTCAAAACTACCCATGAACTTTTTGGAACTGAAAGCCATCAGACTGTCTACAATATTGGAACTGCCTTCTATAAGCTCAGCCAGTCAGACAATGCTACAGCAGTGGCCTACATAAATCAGAAAAGAGGCAGCAGAAGCTTATCAGCCCTGAAATAAATTAATCTAAGTGCTAGTTCACACCAGACACAGTTCCGCGTGCTTTTTTTTTATGCACTAAAAATGCATGCACAGTGTTTTCCATGTATTCCAATGGCTCTAGTTCACACCATGCAGTCAGTTTCTGGTGCAGAAACTGACTGGATGGTGTGAACTAGAGCCATTGGAATACATGGAAAACACTGTGCATGCATTTTGTGCAGAAAAAAAGTGCACGGAACTGCATCTGGTGTGAACTAGCACTAATATTCTCATAGGCAGAAACTTACATTCCAGCCCTCATGGTTATCCACGTTCCAGGAGCAGACAATCGACAGCTTTTCTAAGCCCCCAAGGCCTTAGGGAGAGGTCTCTGCACCCAGGGATCTTTCAAAATCTCCTTCATAGGAAGGGAAAACCAGATGTAGACATTCAAGTTCAAAAACAATAAGCTGAGCAAATTCATGACCAAGACCAAGGATCCTCTAGCCTTTGCAGGAGATGCTCTGGTGATTCCTTGGACTAATTTCCAACTGGTTTATGCCTTCCCTCCAATGAAGATCCTCCTTCAACAAGATAGAGGCAGAAGAGTGCCAGTGATTCTCATGGCAACAAATTGGCCCAGAAGAAACTTGTACACAGACATACTCAAACGTCTGGCAGTTAAACCCTGGCTTCTTCCAAACAGACCAGACGTACTGGCTCAAGGCCTGCTGTTTCTCACTGGCTTTAATTGCATGGCTTTTAAAACCCAAGTTCTAAAGAATAGGGATAGCTCTGGTTTGGTTATTTACATCTTACTTAGAGCAAGGAAATCCATCTTCTGCAAGATTTACCACAGCACATGGTAGGCTTTCTTTAACCTGGTTTGAGGACGGAAGACCTAGAAATGTTATCACTCAAATTTTTGCCTTTCTTCAATCTGGTCTTGACCAGCATCTGGCACTGGGTACTCTCAGAGAGCAGGTTTTACCCATACATCTTCCAGAAAACCCTTACCTCGCAAACCCCTCCCTCATCCCCATTGGGCACTTTTGTACAGGGACTTGTTCATATCATTCCTTTATTTCAAACCTGTGTCGCCTTGGGATAACAATCCCAAGTAAGAATGTCAGACATTCCTTTGGAAAACCTTGCCTCTTTTAGATGTGTTTCTGTTGACTGGGCACTATTTCTCCCATTGACACCAAAGATGGGGCACTATTCCTCTCCCTGCACTGTTTACTTCCACTGACTGGACAGTGAACTGGCCCTTTGTTTAGAAAGTTTGGAGACCCCCTGCACTAGTTGAACATTCAGACCTCAGCTTATGCAAGCTGCAGATGTGAGTCAAGCTGTTTTCATGAGTATTTTGATCGGGTCCCTTAAACCCTATAAGTTCCTTATCTTGGAGTACAAAGTCCCTTTTTGTTTTCTTCCCCTATTTCTGGAGTGGGCATATCTAGGTGTTCCAAGCCTGGTTTACTGGTCATCCAAAATTCTGGTAGCAAGAAGCCTGCTAAATACTTAGTCTTAGGCTTGCAGGCCCTTAGGGAGTTACTTAGGGAACTCTTTGCCCCTAAATGCCCATTCTGGATTACAGACTGAAGCCTCATAAACAGCACTTTCCAGCTCCTTACCTTCTACTCTATTATGTCACCACACAGACTAAGGCCTCTACTCTCGCGCCTACACTATAATTTCCCCCAAGATACTTGCCCCAGTGCTCTCCCTGGTACCTCTTCATGACACCCACATTGTGGGACATTCAAATGACCTTTGGGGTAAACTGTCTATGTGGGCCCTAGTGAGAGCTAGCCAATAGTCCAAACGTCTTCAAGCTTCAACTGGATCTTGTGCCACCATTAAGCGGTGCTGGATGCTTTCCTTGCAGGCAGCTCAAATGAGTATGGTCCTGCAGTGGAGTGTGCTACAGCTTCTTTGCTGTCGTGTCCTTTTCCCTTTGTCAGGGATTAATCTGTTTCTCTTTTTTTTTATTTTTTTTTTTATATATATCTGTGTTAAGGGGCCATTCTATCTGAGGGACCCCCTTTATTCCAGTCTTTTTTTCAGACAACCTCAGGCCTTTCCTCTGCTTTTATGGATCAATTTTCTAGGCAGATTAAACTTCACTTCTGAGGAACTTGTAGTTTCTGACCTGGTGGATTTCTCTTTCAACCTACTGGAACGTTCTCAATAGAAAAATTGTATCTCCTTGTTTACATTCTGCAGTTCCTCCTACATCGCTGGATGAGTCCCTGGACAATTCTCCAAATTTGGATACTGTGGGACATTACTGTGCTGGCATGCCTATGCAGTCAAGGAGAAACCAGTGTTCTTTCTGCAGCAAGGAAGGTAGTTTGGATTTTGATTTGGATGTAGCCTTTCATTCCAGTCCTGTCAGCTCTGCTCACTTTTAAGTGTGGTTTTCGAGAGACAAGTCTTTCCCAACTGGTTGATTATAGATGTGGATGAGCAGTCTAGGTGTGTTTCTGGACCTGTGTTGGAGTCCCCATGATATCCTGGGTCACCTGCTTGCTAAACAAGCTAGTTTCCTGATGCAGGAATTCTCTGGCAGTGGCAGTATACTATGACTCTGGGATCTGCATACTTGGGTCTAGGCCTTTCCACCTTTTTTTTTTTTTCTCTTTGCAGCCCCAGGAGAAAGGCCCTTCTAGTGGTCTTCCCTTCTCTCCTCCCCTCCCCCCGAAATCCAAAGTCTAAATTAAACATAAAAAACAGCTGTGGTAATCACTGTAAAAAATGGATGTGTCAAAATTCTATCAGCGTAATCCACAGTACTTGGTGCACAAAACAAATCATATAAAAAAATAACAGAGTAATACTTTACAATCAACAATTATAAAAAAAACATAGCGAACACTCAATATAATAGTGCATTCACAGTGAAAAAATGTTGCCGGTAGCAATAGTGGGCTCCATTCGCAGAACAAGATCGCATGCGGTATTTAGGTGTTTTCCCAAGTATCGCATGTGATCCTAAAAATCTCAATTCACTTCTGCTTTGTGCCATATTTATCACATAAAACCGGAGTGAAAGTCAATTCACAAAAAAAAAAAAAAAAAAATGCATGCTGTAAATAAGTCGTGGTCCAGGCATGCGATATTTAACTGCTTGCTGCCTGCGCACCGTCAAATGACGGCAGGGCAGTGCAGCTCTCGTTCTGGGGCAACGTCATACGTCCCAGAACGGCCGCTCTCACGGGGGCGTGCAGAGTGGCGATCGTCACGGCGCGACCCTGATCTCTGTAGAGAGCCGTGTCCGCGGCTCTTTAACCATGTGATTGGCTGTGTCCAATCACAGCCGGTCACATGTAAACAAGGAGATGCCGGTAATCGGCTTTCCTCGCCTCACACTGAAAGAGTGTGAGGAGGGGCGAGGCGATCAGCGGCATCTCCTCACAGGGGGACATCTAGGGATGTAGTCAGGGCACTGATCATCAGTGCCCTGATTACAATAAATAAATACAGTGTCAGAAAACTGTGCCCACCAGTGCCACCATTCAGTGCCCATTAACGATGCCAATCAGTTCCGCCTATCACTGCTGTCGATCAATGCCCATCAGCGTTGCCCATCTGTACCGCCTATCCATGCCCACCAGTGTTGCCTATCAGTGTTCATCAGTGTCACATATCAGTCCCCATAAGTGCGGCATATTAGTGCCACCTCATTAATGCCCACCAGTTCAGCCTATGAATGCCGCCTCATCAGCGCACATCAGTGAAGGCGAAAAATTACTTGGTTACAAAATTTACTGACAGAAAAAAAGTTAAAAACATTTTTTTTTCAAAATTTTTGGTCTTTTTATTTGTAAAAAATAAAAAACCCAGCGGTGAATAAATACGACCAAAAAAAAGCTCTATTTGTGTGAAGAAAATAATCAAAAAAATCGTTTGGGTACAGTGTAGCATGACCGCGCAATTGTCATTCAAAGTGCGACAGCGCTGAAAGCTGAAAAATGGCTTGGGAAGGAAGGGGGTGTAAGTGCCTGGTAGGCAAGTGGTTAAGGAACTGGCAGCTGCCAGTATCCTCAACAACCTGGTTGTTAAGGAGCAGGCAGCCCTGCCGCCGCATCCTTGACAACTGATGAGTTCTCGACAGCTGAAAGTATAAAAAAATGCCGGCAATAAAAATTAAGAAAAAAAATGGCATGGGTTCCCTCCAAAATCCATACCAGACCCTTATCCTAGCATGCAGCCTGGCAGGTCAGGAAAGGGAGGGGATGAGCGAGCAGCCCCTATCCCCCCTCAACCATACCAGGCCCCCTTCCCTCTCAAAGTACCTTGTCCCCACGTTAATGAAGACAAGGGCCTCTTCCTCACAACCCTTGTTGGTGGTTGTAGGGGGTTTATCAGAATCTGGAAGCCCCCTTGAACAAGGGGGTCTCCAGATCCCGCCCCCCCATGTGAATGAGTGGGGGTACATAGTACCCCTACTCATTCACTGAAAAAAAAGGCATTAGGCAGTTTTTGACAAGTCCTTTACTTAAAAAAATAAATGTCCCCCTGGTGTAGATCCATCGTCAATCATGACGACCGCCGACCTAAAAAAATAGGTCCACTAGCACTGAAGGCTCCCACCGTCTGACAGTTCTTAACCCCTTGGTGCCGTCTGTACGCAAATTGTGGCCTCTCGGGACACGGGCTTTGGCGCTGAGTGGCTGTATTTTTGCGTGCAATAGTGCAAATAGCATTGTGCTGAGAGCGTGCACCCTGAAAGCTCCCGATCGTTGCTTGCCAATCATGGTGGTCACATGACCTTAAGCCCCACCTCCTGGCATTCTAAACCCCTCAAGGGACCTGTAGGCGATGGCTCCATGGGGCTCAATAACTAAGGGACGGGGCCACCCGGTGACAGCATTGGCCAGGCGCATGCTGGGTTGATGACGTGAAGGGGGCGGCCTATTAGTTATGTAAGAACCCTCTCCTCCCGTTCCTGACCTGCCAGGCTGCATGCTCAGATAAGGGTCTGGTATAGATTTTGGGGGGTGGGGGTTTCCCTTACCATTAGGGTTGTCCCGATACCACTTTTTTAGGACCGAGTACAAGTACCGATACTTTTTTTCAAGTACTCGCCGATACCGATTACCGATACTTTTTTTTAATGTCACGTGACAGTTTTTTTTTTTTTTTTGAGGGGGGGGGGGGTGGGGGTGGGGGTGGGGGCATAGTGAACGGTGTCTGTGTGTGTGTTTTTGTTTTGGTTTTTTTCATTTACATTTATTATTTTTTACAATTTTTTTTTTTATTCTTTATTGCACTATGTGTGTGTTTTTTTGTTTTTTTTAATCAGCCCTGTTGGGGGGCTTTGGTGAGATATCAGGGGTCTTAACAGACCTCTGATATCTCCCCCTTGAGACAGAGAAATAGACTGAGGATAGAGATTCCCCAGTCCCTTTCTCTGCAGCGTCAGCTGCACTGAGAATGAATGGAGAGAACACAGCAGCTTCTCTCCATTCATAAACTGACACATTGTAATCACAGGAGATTACAATGTTTCAGTTATGTGAATGGAAAGAGTCAGCTGACTCTCTCCATACACACAGCAGAGAGACAGCAGAACGGAGGGGACAGACGAAGAGAGAGGGGGACAACGGAAAGCCGGAACAGATGGGGACAGCGGAGGGGGACAGAGGAACGCATGGGGACAGCGGAGGGGGACAGAGGAACGGATGGGGACAGCGGAGGGGGACAGAGCAAAGAAGAAGGACAGCGGGAGGTGGACAGAGGAACGGAGGAGGACAGCGGAGGGGGACAGAGCAAAGAAGGAGGACAGCGGGGGGGGGGGGACAGAGGAACGGAGGGGGACACAGCAATGGAGCAGGACAGCGGAGGGGGACAGAGGAACGGAGGAGGACTAAGGAGGAGGAGGTGACAGTCAGCGGTGATCGCGTGTGAGGGAATTACAAGCACCGATCACCGCTGTATGTCACTAAGCAGCTGAAAGCCGCGGGGGGAGAAGCTTGTAACTCCCCCACACGTCCATCACCGCTGACAGTCAAGGTATCGGCGGAAGCATCGGGAGCATTTGCCCGAGTACAAGTACTTGGGCAAATGCTTGGTATCGGTGCCGATACCGATACTAGTATCGGTATCGGGACAACCCTACTTACCATGAATGGCGGTGGCAGCACCGGTGAGCCGTTTGGAAAATTGGCTGGGGTCCCGACATTGCTAGATTCCAGGACAGGTAAGTTTCCTAATATTAAAAGTCAGCAGCTACTGTATTTGTAGCTGCTGACTTAATTTTTGGAGGGGAGGGCTGGAGCTACGCTTTAAGGAGCGGCCGCCCGCTCCATAACAACCAGCTAGTGACAGCCTGTGGTAAGGACGCTGGCTATCCCCAGGGGTAAATTACCGCAAGGTTTCACAACTAAAATACCATATGACTTCATAAAAAAACTAATGCAGCATTTTAGTAGCGTTATTTTATTAAATACTAAAAAAACTCTTTCAAAAAACGCGATGCGGTAAGATACTGCTTTGTGAATGAAGCCCAGTATGTTTAAGATAAATACTATTGAAAATGTCCAAACTGTCCCTTATTTAAATCCACAGTGAAAAAAGATGACTTAATTAGTGCTTCCAAGAGTGACCATAACCCATAGCAACTGTAGAAATTATTACATCTGTGTGTATATAAATATCCAGAACTTTGTGACTGTGAATCTCCTCCACCTGCGTGCTCCCCCCTCATTGGGGACACTCACCGAAGCAGATGCCACCTTATAGATTAAAAGGTCATACACACTTTGCTACACAAAATTCTGGCAGGCCATTTTATAGTTTCTCAACAATGTTTTTTTCCTCCCAACAATATAATTTAATCCAAGAAACAAGATAATTTGCAAATGCTATAAAACCTTGTTAAAACAAGTAAAAGACGAATACAATTGTGTTCAGACAGAACCAATATGACATGCTTCAACTTCCCTTGCGTCTTCCAGCCTTTACTTAAAACATCTCTCCTCTTTACTTAAAACTCTCCTTTGGAATACATACTGTTGATGCCCTCATCCAAGATGGCGCTCTGAGATTCCCACAGCGGGACTCGGAGCGAGGCTTGGTGTGAGCATAAATAGTGGTAGCTTAGCACGCTGCCCGTTCCCCATTGAGAACGTCAACGTATGACGAAACGCGTCTGGGAGGGACGTGCTGACGTCACCACGTCGCCCTGTTGAGGACGGGAGCTTTGCTTTTAGTGCCGGCCGGCAACGCTTGTTATCTTTTCATCTATTGTAAGTGTTATTTTATTCTATTAAAGCCCTGGTTTTATACAGTATCACACTATTGGCCATTTCTTTTATTTGATTCCGCACTGCCGAGCTCAAGTCAGGATTATCAAGACGTATCCACACTGTTCCTGCCGGGACATTGCTCTGTGAATGAGTTAGTCTGCCTGCCTATATCTGACATCTGGTAAGCAGGACTTTCACCTGGCATGCGGAACTTCATACCCTGTATCACTTCTTATGGTGTGTGTATTTCAGCCCTATGAACCTGCGTATTCTAGTTAGACATCTGGTAAGCAGATTCTATAAGTCACTAGTTGTACCCAGAGGGATTCTTTTTTATACCGCTCTACTTGGTGACGGTTATATGCTCACTAGCCTTTTTAGTATCTGGTAAGCAGATTATTTGTAAGGCTCTATATACATATATTTAGTGATTTTCACTTACTGCATGATTGCATGGCACTCACTTACCTATCCGATTTGTGTTAAGGCACTGGATGTGGTTTATGATTACATATGATTTTTTGTTTGGTGGTGTGCTGCTTTTTTCTTCCTTTTTTTCATTTGTTGTGCTATCAGTATTATGCTATATTTTTCTCATATATTTTTGGATAATCCTTAACGGATCTGCCCCCACGGCTGGAGTGTGATTTTTCTATTCCATTTGTGATCGATTTCCAAAGGCCCCGGCTGGGTTTTAAGCCACTCGCCTAATTCTGGCTTACTTCTGGTAAGCGCACAACTTTTTAAATGTGTTCACCTGATTATTCACCTACAGGATTTGAATTTTGAAGATTTTCACGTCACTCACTTAGGATTTATGACTGTTGGACTTTTTATATAGGATTTATAGATCTATAGCGCAGTTTTTTACTTTCTATATGATTGTAGTGATGTCAGGAAGTTCTGACAGATGCATTTGGTCACATCTGGGCTTTCCCAAGCATTGTACTACACCCTATTAATTCCATAAAATTTCAACATACCGGGGTCCTCATCATAGAAATTCCTAAAATGTTTAAATATGCTGTGATTTAAAACCTTTTCTAATCTTAATAACTTGTTCCCCAACTCTTTGCCCCAAATGGCTGAATCCAACCCACATTTTGTAGTATTAGTATGTAAGAATACATGATTTATTATTATTTAGATTGCCCATACCTACAACTCTAATTTGGCTAACAGTCTGTACCTTGAGATATTTTTACGCTCTTCTCTCCTATTTATACTCATTGTCACCATATATAAGCAAATTTTTTTTAAAAAGCTGCACCCCCTGTTAGCAAACTTCAACAACAGTGGCGTAAGGAGGCACATTTGAGGTGGAGTGGACAGACATCTGGGACATACCATTTGTCCCAATGATTTCTGTGAGAGACAAATAATCTATTTTATACTTCTTCATAAAGCCCACTACACACCTCATAGGCTGAAAAAAAATAAACCTTCCCCTTTTTTCTGCATTTTTACTTTGCGGTCACCCCGAGGGGGGGATTTCTTATTTTCAATTTCATATTTTATGAGTTGTGAAAATACATATATTGGAGTCTCCCTGTATGGTAGGCATTGGCATGGTTTATAAACCCCCCCCCCCCCCCCCCAACTGTGCTAGTGCTGTTAAAACTCCTTTCTTCCTCCTTCTGCATTGGTGGTCAGTGGCAATTATTTAGCCAGGCCTCCGTCTTCCTTTATTTTCCTACTGATTTTGTTTGAATTATTTTTTCTGTTCTTATTAAGAGTGCATTAAAGCAAAAAAATAAACTTGAGCCTTTAGAACCATTTTAAGGCTTTATGCATTGGGCCAGAAGAGGGAGTACAGCACGCATGGAGCATAAACGGCCATAGCCATATTTGGGCAGCAAAAAAATTGAACAGATTCCTCCATCCACACGAGCAAGATGGATAGAGGAACCCTCCCCGCTGTGTTATTGTATTCTGACATGGGTACGACTCCGCTGTCAGAATACACTGATTGAACAACAAGCCTGTTCGTGAGAAGTCATTCATTAGATCGACTTCTCAAGAACTGTAACAGCCATGGATGGATCGAAATTCAGACAGTCCCTACTGAACTGGATGAATTTTAATTAATCCACGGCCAACTTTTCAATTGCAGAAACTCTGGATAAGTTAATATACTAGTGTCACAAGGGAGCCACAGGTGTGGTGTAAGGCCTCATGCACACTGGGCATTTGCCCAGCTCTTCCAAACATCTTTCTCCTGTTACAAAATAAAAATCTTTTAAAAAATCTGTACAAGCTAATGTTGTGCTCCCATCCTTTTTAAAACTTCAACAAACTCCTCTTGGGGTCCAGCAAGACCCCACAGTTGCCGGTGAGCATCCTCTAGGACCACAAATCACTCATCGCATAAAAACGCATCTGCATACAGTAAGGTTCAGTGCTCCTACATCACAAAGGAAACCCCTTTCTCCCGGCAGGAGAAAAGCAGCATTAAAAACACACCTAAAGTCACATTTCTGGAAACACATTTAAGCACGTCAAGCGTTTGGGCATTCATTTAATTATTCATTTATTTTAGCCATTAAAATGAATGAAGCGCTCAATGCGCCTAACTCTTAAGTGCATTTAGACGTGTTTGCATGCATTTAGCCCGTCGTGTTTTTTTTTTCTGCCAAAATGCTGCTGCTCCTGAACACGCCAGCAGTGTGTTTTTTTTGCCTCAACGCCTGTATGGACACATAGGCTAACGTTGAGAGGCGTTTACAGGCAGGAAAATATAAAGATGCCTTTAGGAGTGGTGTTTAAAATGCCCGGGGTGTATAAGGCCTAAAGCCTCCCTTTGCAATGAATGGTGGTATGCTGCTAAATGAGGGTTTATGCCGGTGCTTGTGTAAACTCACTAATGCGCATGGGCATACAACACTGGATACAGACAGTTTGCGCCCAAGGTTGTACGCCTGTTCACATGTGCAAGTTTACACAAATGGCGGTGTAAACTCTTGTATAGCTACACACAGCCATTCATTGCAATCGGAGGCTGTACACTGTACCTATGGTCCCTTTCAACTAATATTTAGGCTCCATCCATTCTGCACACTCTCTTGTGCATGAAGCCTAAATAACATATAGGAGGGCTCACAGTTGCTTTAACGCTTTTGCTGCCTTATGCCGGCAGCAGCATCAAAATATATCAAAACCTTACCGTTTTACATCAGCTTTGTAGTTGAAGTGCTTTGAACAACAATCACCCAATAACTTATACATCTGTGTAAAGGTGATGCTGCCCCCCCCCCGACAGATGTTCTGGGCTTACCTGCCCCTCCTGCGTGCCCAGGATGTCCATGGCAGGTGTCAGGATGAAGAGCTGCAGGAGATCCATACTGGACACCAGTGACATCGGGAGGGGGGGCTGGAACCCTGAGTGTGCCCCCCAAAAAGCCCCGGCTCTTTATATTCCTAAATACATTATTAGCCTCGAGCCGTTTACACAGGCTAGGCAATAGGGAACGATCTCCCACTTATCCAGCGCGACGGAGTGACATACAAAAAGTCCTGCCTCCGGGACCCAGGTCCTATGATGGACGTCCCACTGGTCCAATGCCAAGACCGTGGGACGTGCGACGTCCATCATAGGTGCTGCCGGGTCCAGGAGGAGGCAGGAATGACACTGCAGCCACGGCTCTGCTATCATGGCCCTCCTATCATGGCCCTCTTTCTGGTGCGTGCAGCTTGCTGTCTCTAAGTGGTCATGAATGAGATGGGCAGAGATGTTTGGAGCCACTCTGGTCTCTGATCAGCTCTATGGTCAGCTGGCTGAATCACCGGCTGCATTTTCAGGTTCCCTGTTGAGACAGGAGAGCCAGAGAAAAACACGGAAGACGGTGGGGGGGGGGGGCATTCCCTCCCACGGCTTGCAAAAGCAGTCTAGAGGCTAATTAGCCGCTAGGATTGCGTTTACATGAAAGCCGACCGCTGGCTAAAAAGAATGATACCAAGATGATACCTAAACCTGCAGGCATCATTCTGGTATAACCACTCAAAGTTGTGAATGGCGTACCTGAAGACAAAAAAATGGTTAACAATAAAGCACAGTAAACGGTAAAGTATAAAAAATTGCATACCTGAAAAGCAAACATGATAAAACATAATAACAATAAAACATTGCAGAATAGAATACAGTAAAAAAGAGCAGAACAATAGAGAGAATATAGAGAGAGAGAACAATAAAACGACAACTATTTTTTTCTATTTTATATATTTTTTTATTTTTTTTTTTACACTTTTTTTGTAACTAACTTTTATAACTGTAACCGGTTCCAGGTTCGGGTCTCTCAAAATGCGATGGCATCTTGGGAGACCCTGTGAAAGTGTGCCTAGTCTGTGGAATGCTGTATCCTACGCTAATACTCAACTAGTGAATGGTAGCGTGCAAAACATTCACCAATGCAAAGACCAGGATTGTCAGGACAGGAGGGACAATAATAGCGGGTGTCATGCCTATATCCGCGCTTGCTGCAGACACAACATCTTTTTTGGGGGGGTTCGTTGGGTAGGGGTACTCGGGAGGACATAAAGAAAATGCCTCTCATGCAGCCGACTGCATTTGGTTGGGGATGTGAATGGGGGAAGTACGGGCGCTGCAGAAGCGGTGGGTTCCCAATTAGGATTGGCGAATGCAGCAGGAAGGGCATTATGGGCACGACGGGCCTGTGTTTGTCTTTTTGGTGGCAGCGGGACACTACTTGTGCTTGCCACCTCACCAGCTTGAACTGCAGTTATGGGACTCGCCACGTCACCAAGTGTTACTGCATTGCTGGTTTGACTACGACCGGGGTGTACTAGGCCGCTGGCGCTTGCCAGTTCACCAAAACGCTACCAAAAAAACTGTTAGCGATCGCAGGGATCAGGCCTGACTCTGCGAACGCTGCAGTTATGTGTTTAGTCTTTTGTAAGTGACAGTGATCGATCGATACTGCACTTGGGTGGGCTGGGCTGGGCCGGGCGGAGGGGCAAAACGCAGGTGCTAGCAGGTATCTGGGCTGATTCCGCTAACACTGCGTTTTTGGGAACCCTAAACTGCTGGGGACGCTAGTATAGATCTGATCGGATCAGATATTGATCCGTACAGATACTATACCACTAAGGGAGGCGTATGCTGCGTGCGTGGGTGTTAGCGGTACTGGCGTTAATCTGACGCTGCCTGGGGCGACGCATATCACCGCCGGGCGATCAGGGGGCTAAACCTTTATTCGGTAATAAACGGCGGGTGCCCTGACACTATAAAAAATAAACGAACTAACCAGCGTCACCCGTAACACTTATACGGTGATCAGTGGTGAAAGGGTTAACTAGGGGGCCATCAAGGGGTTAAAACATTTATCAGATAGTATATGGGGGTCCCTGTCGCTATAAAACGCTGACGGCAAACCTAAATATTTACCTCCCTAACTAGCGTCACCAGCGACACTAATACAGCGATCAGAAAAATGATCACTTAGCGACACTGGTGACAGGGGTTGATCAAGGGGTTAAAACTTTATTAGGGGGGGTTAGGGGGGTACCCTAGACCTAAAGGGGGGTAACAATAACTGTCCCAACACTGTAACTGTCACAAACTGACACTATGCAGTAATCAGAAAAAAACAAAACTGCTTGGTGTCAGTTTGTGACAGGGGGGGGGGGGGGGGGATCGGGGGGGGGGATCGGGGTGTTTTGTGTGCCTGGCATGTTCTACTGTGATGTGTGTGTGTTGGTGCACTCACTCACATGTCTTCTCTCCTCGGGCCGGAACGGAAATTACTGAGCCGAGGAGAGATGACATCATTTCCTTTGCTGCTGTTTAGCATACAGCAGCAAAAGAATGATTCGATTGGCCGGCGGCGATCGCGAGGGGGGGGCCACGAACGGATGGTCTCCCCCTCACCTCTGATCGCTGCTGGACAAAAGACGACCGCCTCGGGCACCGGGGGGGGTCCGATCAGACCCCCCACCCGCGGAAGGCAAATCACGTACATGTACGTGATTTTGCCTGTCCGTGCCACCTTGCCGACGTACATCGGCGTGAAGCGGTCGTCAAGTGGTTAAAGTAGAACTATAGGCAAATGTTTTTGTTTTTTTTTCATTTTGGATATAGACTAAGGGAAGATTATAACTTTTATAAGATTTATTTTTGCCCTCTTTGTCCTAATAGGGAGATTTACCTTCACTTCCTGTTCCATAGCCAGGAAGTGAGAGAAAGTCCCTGCAAATAAAGGGAATTCCTTGGGGACCCCGGGTCACCAGAACTAGTGTCCCCATTGGGAGATTTCCCCTCTATTACTTTTCTGGGGACAACCCCAAATTTGGAATTTTCTTTTGCTTTCACTTTTAATGATAATGGTAAACAGGACAAATAAAGAGGATGAATCTTCCTAATTTACAGGTATTTTAATCCCTCTCTATCCAAAACTGAAAAAAAAGTTTTGCCTTTAGTTATACTTTAAGCTACTGTGCTACTAATATGTTGTTGATCTGACAGGTCAAATATGAAACAAAATCGCTTTTGCCACAAATAACCCACCCCACCCTTAAAGTGACACCGAACCAAACATTTTTATTTAATAAAACAAATGCAATATGTCTAAATATAACTAGAATGTACCTTCTATTTTTGTTCCTTTGTCTCATCTCTCAGATACAAGCTTTTTCTGCTGTTCTCAGACTTCCTGTATTAGGTTGGCTATGTTCATTCTACATGCCCCCTTGTGTATGTGAACATAGCCACCCTCTCCTGCTTGCTCTCAAGATGGACAGCGCGTCCACTGCATACCTCTCAACTTTTTGAGATGGGAATGAGGGACACCTATCAGCAAAAGTATGCAGGCATAGGACACACCCCCTGCCCCGCCCCCTTAAAGGAGAATTTAAAAAAAAAAAAAACAAGATTGGTTAAAACCACAAGTGCTTTTTTTACCCCTACTATTCCTTTATATTGGCTTTTGGAATTGACAAATGCAGCAATTTAGAAATTGGATGAAAGGTTTAGCTCTGGAAAACACTTTTTGATAGATAAAAAGTGCATTTTATATACATCAATATAGATCAGACCAAAATGAGGGGGAAAGAGGGACATTGCTCCAAATCAGGGACAGTCGGGAGCTGTGCCACTGTATGTGCAGACACATTCAGTTCTATGTGAATTGTACGCATAGAGAAGAGCATGTGACATGAAATAACAGCACTGCTCACTCTACACTAGTAGCAGCAAGGTGCATCAGAGGAGGATAGGGAGTATGCACAGGACAAAAAATAAACCTGAAAACAATGGTAAGAGACTTAAAGTGGTTGTAACCCTAAAAAAAAAAAATGATCCTGTTACTTTAAAGCAGGATATACAGCATAGTGCTTGTGCAGTTTAATTTGTCCCTCTTTATGCTGTAAAATACCTGGTTGATCCTGTCTGTTACTGTTTCCCCATTACTGTGCTGACCATAGTAATCATGGCTGCTGATCCATGATACCGTGGTCAGTTTATGTGCCACCGTCAGCCCGTAGTCTCTCCCTCTCCCCCTCCCTCCCTGCCAGTCAGCTCAGGAGTCTGGGTGTCAGCCACCTCCTTCCCGCCCCTCCCCCCACTATGGCAGTAAAAACATTAATCCCAAATCCTAGAATCCCCTCTGTTACAGAAAGATATACTGTGCAGTATCTGTATTTTAAAAATTATGCAGTGATATATGTTATTTCAGAGTGCCACTGTGCGCTCACGTGACCTCCTGCCACTCTCCTCCTCTCCTCTGTCAGGTCACCTGAGGCCAGGGAGATTTACTAAAACTGGAGCACCCAGAATCTGGAGCGGCTGTGCATGGTAGCCAATCAGCTTCTAACTTCAGCTCATTCAATGAAGCTTTGACAACAAAACCTGGAGGCGGATTGGTTTCTATGTAGAGCTGCACCATATTTTGCACTCTCCAGTTGTAGTAAATCTCCCCCATACTGTCAGGGCCTACCAAACACCCAGTCCAAGAAGGTGTATGGAGACAAATTGGCTTAATACACATTCCTGCTTTTATCGGACATTGCATGATGCCAGCTAAAATGTTGAGTTCTGCGTTGGGAGCAACAGCATCCTAATTCTACAGGTGATCAAACCAAACTCAGTTAGATCAGATGCTTTGGAGGCCATAGGAGAGATATGGGGTCTAAAAGACCCCAGATCTTACCATAAAGAGGACCTGTCAAGCCCCATGCTGTCACAAGGGATTTTGTTAATGCCTTGTGATAGCAATAAAGTTAAATTAAAAAAACATAAAAAAAAAAAAAAAAGGTACAGTGTTAAAACAAATGTAAATTAAAAAAAAATACATATATATATATATATATATATATATATATATATATATATATATATAAAGGAAAATTTATTGTCAAATACTTACCGTAATTTTCCTTTCCTGATGGACTCCATGGCAGCCTACGTGTGGGTTAACCCCGCCTCCTCTCCAATGCTATAGGACCCCATTCCCATAAATGAGTGCTCACCACTAGCTACTGTGTTCCGTAACTAGCCTACTCGTTGACCAATGGGTGGGAACTCCGTCTGCCATGGAGTCCATCAGGAAAGGAAAATTACGGTAAGTATTTGACAATAAATTTTCCTTTTTCCTGACAGACTCCATGGCAGCCTACGTGTGGGAAATAACTAGCCAACCACACGGGCGGGTATGCATGATCAAAACATAAATTTTAATTTGTCCTATCGGTCGATAGGATTTGTAACCCAAAGTTTACAGAGGATAGTGAGGCAGGCTCTATACAATAGTGCAACATGAAGGTATTAATAGAAGCCCATGAAGCTGCCTTGCAGATGGTATCTGGAGCCACATGTCGAGCCGCTGCCCACGAGGCTGCCATTCCTCTGGTGGAATGGGCTGTCACCGCCTTTGGAGGAGCCAAGCCCTTAGCCCTATATGCCTGTTGTATGGTCTGTACGATCCAGGACGCGATAGTCCTGGTTGAGGCTTTCTTCCCTATATTGCTGCCTGAGTGAAGCACGAAGAGATGACTAGAACGTCTGAAGGGAGAAGTAACCTTGAGATATTCCTTAATAGCTTCGCCCACATCTAGAGGGTGATTCTCAGTGGACCCTGGGGTCCTAAATGTAGGTAACACGATCTCTTGATTGACGTGGAATACTGAAGACACTTTTGGGTTGGAACCCAGCATAGGAATGAGGACTACCCGGTCCGGGAAAAACGTTAGGAAGGGTTCTTCGTGACCAAGTGATGCAATTTCAGAGACCCTTTTGGCTGAGGTAATGGCCACTAAGAAGGCCACCTTTGCTGAAAAGACCTTGATAGGGAGCGGGGAGGGCCCCGAAGTACTGAGTCCAGAGATCGAGTCAAGGACTAATGGGAGGTCCCATTTGGGGAACCTCGGCTTTCTCTGGGGCTTGAGTCTCGATGCGCCTCGGAAAAATTGTCTAACCAGAGGATGAACTGCCCATGAAGTGCCGGAGAAGGCCGAAAGTGCCGAAACTTGGACTCTCAGAGAGCTGACAGATAGATGTAAATCTAGGCCCGTTTGGAGGAAACTGAGAACGTCCTGGACTTTTGGATGTCTAAAAGACCTGCCCTGAGGAGAGCAGAACTCCACGAATTTGGACCAGATCCTTCCATAGACTTTATTTGTACTGGATCTTCTCGAGCTCATGAGAGTGGATATTACTTCTGAGGCACAACCTAGGGATTCCAGCCTCTCCCTCTCAAGAACCAGACCATCAGTCTCAGCACCGCAGGACAAGGGTGCAGGACTGACCCTTGAGAAAGAAGGTCCGGTCTGAGAGGGAGAGGCACTGGGTCCCGACAGCTGAGCTGGACCAGGAGAGGGAACCAAGGCCTGTTCGGCCAGTAGGGAGCTATTGTCACCACCTCCACTGGCTCTGCTCGGAGCCTCTGCAGGAATCTCAGCAAAACTGGCAGTGGCGGAAAGGCGTATGCCCGCTTGAACCTCCACTGATCCGTCAGGGTATCTGTCCCGATGGCTTGACTGCAGAGCCCCCGGGTGTAGAACTTCTTCAGCTTGCGATTGCAGGGGGAAGCAAACAGATCTACTTCGGGATCGGTCTTTAGTGACAAGATCCACCTGAACGTCTCTATGTGGAGAGACCACTCGTTGTTGTCCAACTCGGTCCGTGACAGGAAGTCTGCTTGAGTGTTTTGGATGCCTGGGACAAAGACTGCCGAGATGTTGGCAAGGTATTTCTGCGCCCACGATAGGATGGGCTCGACTTCCCGAAGGAGTGTGGGACTCCGAGTACCCCCTTGCCTCTTCACATACGATACTGCTGTGGTGTTGTCCATTCTCAACAGCACTGACTCCCCCATCAGGAGATGAGAGAAGAACTGTAGGGCACACCAGGCCGCACGAAGTTCCAAGACATTCGACCCTGGGTTGGGGAGACAAGTTTCCCACTTGCCTTGGGCCAGGTTCGACCCACAAAGGGCTCCCCAACCGGTACCGCTGGCATCGGTCGTGACCGTCACCCAGGAGATGAGAGCGATGGAGTGGCAAGTCAGGAGGTTCTTGCGCTGAAGCCACCAGAAGAGGCTGTTTCTCATTGCAGATGTTATGCGGATGACCTGGTTCTTGTCCCCTGACTTCCATTGCCGTAGGAGACCTGACTGGAAGGGACGCAATCTCCATAAGGCCCATTTGACCATGGGAGTCGTAGAAACCATCGTGCCAACGACTTTCAGACACTGAGAGGCTTTCATTTGCCGAGCATGTAGAGCCCGGGAGACTCTGTCTCGAACTGTAGGAATTTTCTGTAGTGGAAGGGAGATAGTGTTTGCCACTGTATCGAACTGGGCTCCCAGATATATTAGACGCTGAGTTGGGCTCAGTTGACTCTTTTCTATGTTTAGGAGCCACCCGAAGTTGGACAGAGTGGAGATTACATGATCCCGGTGGACCAGCAACTGCTCCCTGCTCTGGGACAGCACCAGCAGGTCGTCCAGGTAGTGGTAAAGACGTACCCCTTTGGATCTTATTAGTGCCACCGTAGCTAGGAGGACCTTTGAAAAGACCCGGGGGGACGTTGTCAGCCCGAAGGGGAGGCAAATAAATTGAAGATGATCTGACCCAATGTGAAAGCGGAGGTATTTGTGAAATTCTTTTTCCACTGGAACGTGGAAATAAGCGTCCTTCAGGTCGATTGATATCATCCAGTCGCCTGGTTGTATGGCTCTCTGAATGGTCACCAAGGTTTCCATCTTGAACCTTCCATTCTCTATGAATCCGTTGAGATATGTGAGGTCTATGACTGGGCGCCAAGAGCCCCCCTTTTTTTTGAACTAGGAAGAGAGGGGAGTATATCCCCTGGAACCATTCGTCCTGTGGTACATGTACTACTGCTCCTTGAATTTTCAGGAGGTCCACATAGGACAGCAAAATTTGTTTTTGATCCTCTGCCCGAGGGAGAAGAGTGGAGACGAACCTTGGGTGCGGAGTCCTGGAAAAGGCCCATCTGTGGCCTGACGAGACCGTCCTTATGACCCAGAAGTCTGAGATCGAGGCCACCCAGACCTGCCGGAAGAGGAGCAGACGAGCCCCCACCCGGCCCGCCTGGGCGGGCGTAATCTCAAAAAGATTTAGCCTGATCACGAGCACTGGACGTTTGATTTTTAACGGGTTTGCGGAAGGATGACTGCCCTCTGCTCCAATTCTTCCTAAAGTCCCGGCCAGGCTTGTAGGAGCGTGCTTCCCTGGAGCGCTCCGGACTTCGTCTTCTGAACTGGGGCTTCTTTCGACCCAGCATGCGCCTGTCCTGGGGAAGAAAACCCGATTTGCCACCTGTGGCTCGCGTAATGGCATCGTCAAGCTTATTGCCAAACAGTGAGGACCCCTCAAACGGGATTTTACACCATGCTTGCTTAGAACCAGGGTCCGCAAGCCAGGGACGCAACCAGAGGGCTCTCTTGGCCGTAACTGAGGACAGCATAATACGAGCCAGAAGGCGGATCAAGTCAATGGACGCCTCCCCCAGGAAGACCGCTGCAAGCTTCAGCTCTGCGGCTGCTGAACTTCCAGCCAGCTCTTCTGACACGCCTCTAAGGAAGGATTCCACGTTCTACGTCCAGGCCTCCATGGCCTTAGACATGGCCGCTAATGCCAGGGCTGGTTTACAGGCCATACCCGCGAGCCCATAGATTCTTTTTAGATCTAGGTCTATCTTCCTCTCGAGCCCATCTTTAAAAGATACTGCGTCTTCTAGAGGAAGAGTCACATGTTTGGCCAGACGCATAAGAGCTGCGTCCACAAGGGGAGTATTCTCCAAATTCTTTACTTCTTCTGACTTGAAGGGGTACAATCTGGAGGTTTTATTAGACATGGAGGATTTTTTCTCTGTTTTACTCCATTCTTCCTCAATGATTTCCTTTAGCTCTGGAAGGAGCGGAAAGTTTGCGCGTTCTCTCCCCAGGTGCTTGAAGAATTTTTTCTGCTTGGCTGGGGGAGTGGAAGGGTCTTCCCACTTCAAGGCTTCCTTGATCGCTTTGATTAAAGGGGAAACCATCGCGAAGTCGAACCCTCCAATGACCTCCTCACTGATAGACTCATCCTCTGAGGAGTCAGGAGAGGTGATATAGGGCTGCGAAGTACCCGGATCATCACGGGCCTCTTCCGCCGGCGGGCCAGACGCAGTGGTAGACTGGCTCAATGTGCGAGGTGCTTCCCTCTCCATTAGGGATTGCTGTACCACTCGTTTCACAAGAGACTCTAAACGCTGGTTTTCCGTCTCTTTTTCCCCAACCGCACGGGCAAAACAACGGTCACATAAGGACTTGCCCTCCGGGATTCGTGTCCTACATCCCCAGCAGGCTCTGTGGTCTGAGCGGCTGTCATGGCGGTGGGAGCGGTGTCTTGAGGAGGAACGAGAGCGTCTCCTCTGGTGGGATCCGGACTGTGAATCTCGTCTGGATGAAGATGAATTGTATTGTGGCTTGGCAAGGTCATTGGCATTCTGGACCGCATTTAGCGGGTCCGACCTAGAAGGGCTGGGAAGAGAAAAAATAGGGGAAGGGGAGAGAATAAAGGTAGAACATGGTATCAGCACGACAATAATGTGCATAAATCTCATCCCCTCCCCTCACGAGCACATACCTTGTGCGTGAGGGCTGGCCACTTAAAGGCGGTGAATTGTCCATAACCAGGGACACGAAATGTCACTTTAATAGTCTGCAGGGATAATGGTCTAAGAAAACCTAGGCATCAAAATATGAGAAGGTTTTAGAGAAAAAAGAAAAAACTCTGCTTGCCTCTTTTTTTTTTTTTTTTTTTTATAATATGCACAAGGCATGTATCAACATATAATAAATGCAAAGGAGAAACAACTTCCAGCCGCATATGTATGTATATTTAGATAACATATATAATGATAAAAGAACAATTTTCCATTATTTTGCTCTCTTTTTTTTTTTTTTTTTTTTTTTTTTTTTTTTTAAATGCAGAGGTTTCCACCACTCACCTGGAGACCAGCAGGGATCCGCTCCTCCTTTCCCTACCAAGGGAGATCCCAACTCAGCAGGACAGGAGGGCGGAATTTAAATTCCCCGCCCGTGACATCATTATCCCCTACCGCGCATGCGCAAAGGGGAACCACCGTACAGCGCCTGCGCGGACGACGAACGAGCCGCCGTACTGCGCATGCGCGAGCCAAACCTCGCTCTCAGGTTGGCTACAGCGCAGGTGCCAGCGGCGAGACTGCCGCAACCCGGAAGTGCCGTGGCGGGCTGGAACGCACGCGAACCAGCCGCCATGAGGGGGATAATATACACTGGATCACCAGGGAAAATACATACAACACATAGAAACACTGCCATGGAGTATGAGAAAACATCCACAGACCTTGCCAGCCGTTGATGAGAACTGTCCGCCGGGCATACAGAGGCGACCACCCATCCACCAAGGGGGAACATTCAAGCCTCTTCAAGCTACTCGCCCGCTCATAGCTGGGCTTTTGAGCTGCACCGCACAGGTATGCCAATCTTGGATTCAATCAATCTTGGAATCAATCAGTCTTGATGCGAACAGCATGTGTAGGTCCATAGAGGAGGACAAAAAAGGAACACAGTAGCTAGTGGTGAGCACTCATTTATGGGAATGGGGTCCTATAGCATTGGAGAGGAGGCGGGGTTAACCCACACGTAGGCTGCCATGGAGTCTGTCAGGAAATATATATATATATATATATATACATATTCCTGATATGTGCCTGCTGTACCATGTACTTGTATGAGAAAGTCTCCTGTTCTCTTTGTGTTGCTTCCTTTATGTGAAATCCCTGGTGTGCCTGTCAGTCCCTCTGCTTTCCTAATAAAAACTGACCACACTAAGCAGGAGAGCACATATGGTCAGTTCTCTAGCTATGATGGGAACTCAGCCTGCTCTCCTCCAATGATCAGACTTGTCCTGACAACCCCCCACCCCCCCCCCCACCACTGCACAGCTATTCACTGAGAAGATCAGTGTGCTGCTGCTTCTCCTCCCCCAACTCTTATGCAGCTGAGAACAGAGGGAATGTGATCACTTATAAAAAAAGGCAACAAAGATATTTATAATGTTTTTTTTTTTTTATATCTATACACAAATGTTTTGCTTACCATTTCTATTTTAATCGCTTGCTGACCAGCGCACGCTGATGTACATCAGCAGAATGGCACTGGGAGCAAAAGGGCAAACAGGTATGTCCCCTTTAAGAAGCAGTGTTGCGGGCGCGCGAGTGCCACGTCCTCCGTGACAGCGGGTCCCGTGGACTCGATGTCGGTCGGATGCCCGCAATCGTGTCACGGAGAGATAGAACGGGGAGATACTTTTGTAAACAAAGCATTTCCCCGTTCTGCCTAGTGACATGACAGAGATCACTGCTCCCTGTCATCGAGAGCAGTGATCACTGTCCTGTGTGTTGAAGCCCACCCCCCCCTAACAGTTAGAATCACTCCCTAGGACACACTTAACCCCTTCACTGCCCCCTAGTGGTTAACCCCTTCCCTGCCAGGGTCATTTACACAGTAATCAGTGCATTTTTAAAGCACTGATCGCTGTATAAATGACAATGGTCCCAAAATAGTGTCAAAATTGTCCGCCATAATATCGCAGTCACGGTAAAAATCGCAGATCGCCATTGCTAATTAAAAAAAAAAATTATTAATAAAAGTGGCATAAAACTGTCCCGTTTTGTAGACGCTATAAATTTTGCGCAAACCAATCAATATACGCTAATTGCGATTTTTTCTAACCAAAATTACGTAGAAGAATACATATTGGTCTAAACTGAGGAAAAAAAAGTTTTTTTATATATTTTTGGGGATATTTATTATAGCAAAAAGTAAAAAAATATTGCTTTTTTTTTTTTTCAAAATTATCGCTCTTTTTTTTTTGTTTATAGCGCAAAAAATAAAAACCACAGAGGTGATCAAATACCACCAAAAGAAAGCTCTATTTGTGGGGGGAAAAAAAAGGACGTCAATTTTGTTTGGGTACAATGTCGCACGACCGCGCAATTGTCAGTTAAAGAGACGCAGTGCCGAATCGCAAAAAGTGCTCTGGTCAGGAAGGGGGTAAAATCTTCCGGGGCTGAAGCGGTTAAAAACCCCTTTTATACTACACCAGGTTTCTTCCTTGTTATGAATGGTTCCTGGGCCCTAGGGCCCCTGTGAATGGGGCCCCGCTTTCTTAATAATGAGTAAATCTAAAAATAAATAACGGTGTATAAAAATAAAAATGGGTGTGCGATGACATTAATAATGAATAAATATAAATAAAAGATTGTGAATGGAAAAAAATAGGTTAAAAAATATAAACAAATAAAAGTAATATAAAATAAATAAATAAGAGAGTATAAATATACATAAAAAAATAAAGATAATGAATAAAAATGTATATAAAAAAATAAAAAAGGATACAGTTATGAATAAATTTAAAGAATAAAGATAAAAAAAGGGTGTATAAAATAAATAATAATGATAAATATAATATTTAATAAATATAAAAATAACTGTACATAAGGGTGTATAAAAATAAAGAAAAATAATGAGGATAATAATTAATAAATATAAAAATAACTATGAATCAGGGTGTATAAAAATAATAAATGCATATGAAAAATAAAAAATGGTGTAGAAAAAGAAAAAAATATATATAATAATGGGTAAATGTAAAAATAAATAATGGTGTATAAAAATGGGTGCTTGATGAAATTAATAATGAATAAATATAAAGGGGTATAAAAATAATAAATGAAAACCATAAACACCATAAATAAAATTAATAATTAAAAAAATTTCGGAAAATAAAGAGTGTGTTGCACATCCAATCGACATAGCACAGGGTAGACTCGAACTCCTGTACGCAAGCACTCCGACCACCCCCCACCGCGCCCGGCAAGTAGATTGTAGTGCTCTCTGTATGTAGAAGCTGGATTCTCATTGACGTCATCGGCTCAGCACTGCCATCTATAGGCAGCATTGGGAATCACACCCGCACAGTGCTGGGCTTAAGGGGCGCTCTCTGCTCTACCACACCTGCGCACAAGCTGTAGCTATCTAGATCAGCTGGTACAGAGCAGCAGCAACTGAGCCGCTAATAGGGGTCAAGTAGGCGCAATCCGAGCGCCCATTTAGGTAACGTAGGCATAATCCAGGCGCCAATAGATTCTCATTGACGTCATCGGCTCAGCACTGCCATCTATAGGCAGCATTGGGAATCACACCCGCACCGTGCTGGGCTTAAGGGGCGCTCTCTGCTCTACCACACCTGCGCACAAGCTGTAGCTATCTAGATCAGCTGGTACAGAGCAGCAGCAACTGAGCCGCTAATAGGGGTCAAGTAGGCGCAATCCGGGCGCCCATTTAGGTAACGTAGGCATAATCCAGGCGCAAATAGGGGACAACCCAGGCGCTAGGAAATGTAGGTGACAAAATATTCAATTAATGTGGTGCTCAATCAGATTAAAATATAAATGGTGTAAAAAACTGATGATTAAGTGACGCTCAAAAAAGTATAAAAAATATCGCTCAAAAATATTAATATAATAGAAACGTAAAACAACCACGTGAATGGAGGTTCTATAGGGAAAATCCTATGCGGTGTTAGGACGGGAGATCCCTAGGAGAGTCATTTTGAGGAGGATCGTGGAGCTGTTTTTCCACCATTTTTTGGGACTGTCACAATTTTGATTGTATCGTCTATGGGACCTTTTTTTTACCAAGGGCACGTTTCTTCGCTGATCTAAGCACCTTTTTGATACCATTGGACTTTATTATTATTTATTGCACTTGTGTGGATTTTTATCTGTCATTATTTGTATATATTTTTAACATTTCTATTATATTCATTTTTTTGAGCGATATTTATTATACTTTTTTGAGCGTCACTTAATCATCAGTTTTTTACACCATTTATATTTTAATTTGATGGAGCGCCACATTAATTTAATATTTTGTCAGATATTTTTTTGGTGTGGGAACACCCTTATGGTGGCGGCTTTATCATTTATCCTGACTTTTATCTTAAACAATTGCCCCCCCGTTTTATTTGTATTCTTTTTCTGAGTTCGTGGTTTGCGCGGTAGTACTCGCCATTACTAGTAAATGTAGGCGCAAATCAGGCGCATCAGGGGGGATAGTAGCAAATCAGGAGCTAATAGGTGCTAAGATATTTTATATATATATACAGTGGCTTGCGAAAGTATTCGGCCCCCTTGAACTTTTCAACCTTTTGCCACATTTCAGGCTTCAAACATAAAGATATAAAATTTTTATTTTTTGTGAAGAATCACCAACAAGTGGGAAACAATTGTGAAGTGGAACGAAATCTTTTGGATTTTTGAAACTTTTTTAACTAATAAAAAAATGAAAAGTGGGGCGTGCAAAATTATTCGGCCCCCTTGCGGTAATACTTTGTAGAGCCACCTTTTGCTGCGATTACAGCTGCAAGTCGCTTGGGGTAGGTCTCTATCAGTTTTGCACATCGAGAGACTGAAATTCTTGCCCATTCTTCCTTGCAAAACAGCTCAAGCTCAGTGAGGTTGGATGGAGAGCGTTTGTGAACAGCAGTTTTCAGCTCTTTCCACAGATTCTCGATTGGATTCAGGTCTGGACTTTGACTTGGCCATTCTAACACCTGGATACGTTTATTTGTGAACCATTCCTTTGTAGATTTTGCTGTATGTTTGGGATCATTGTCTTGTTGGAAGATAAATCTCCGTCCCAGTTTCAGGTCTTTTGCAGACTCCAACAGGTTTTCATCCAAAATGGTCCTGTATTTGGCTGCATCCATCTTCCCCTCAATTTTAACCATCTTCCCTGTCCCTACTGAAGAAAAGCAGGCCCAAACCATGATGCTGCCACCACCATGTTTGACAGTGGGGATGGCGTGTTGAGTGTGATGAGCTGTGTTGCTTTTACGCCAAACATATCGTTTTGCATTGTGGCCAAAAAGTTTGATTTTGGTTTCATCGGACCAGAGCACCTTCTTCCACATGTTTGGTGTGTCTCCCAGGTGGCTTGTGGCAAACTTTAGACGAGACTTTTTATGGATATCTTTGAGAAATGGCTTTCTTCTTGCCACTCTTCCATAAAGGCCAGATTTGTGCAGTGTACGACTGATTGTTGTCCTATGGACAGACTCTCCCACCTCAGCTGTAGTTCTCTGCAGTTCATCCAGAGTGATCATGGGCCTCTTGGCTGCATCTCTGATCAGTCTTCTCCTTGTCTGAGCTGAAAGTTTAGAGGGACAGCCAGGTCTTGGTAGATTTGCAGTGGTCTGATACTCCTTCCATTTCAAAATGATCGCTTGCACAGTGCTCCTTGGGATGTTTAAAGCTTGGGAAATCTTTTTGTATCCAAATCCGGCTTTAAACTTCTCCACAACAGTATTACAGACCTGCCTGGTGTGTTCCTTGGTCTTCATGATGCTCTCTGCGCTTTCAACAGAACCCTGAGACTATCACAGAGCAGGTGCATTTATACAGAGACTTGATTACACACAGGTGCAGGTCTCTTGAACCCATTGGGAAAGAGAGCCCTGACTGTTGGGGGCATAACCAGGGCGGAGTATGGTGACTAGGGGTCACGGTGGATTGGTGGGGGACGGAGTGGGGTTGGGCCTGAGCTCACTAAGGTGGTTGCCCCAGGGGATTCTGGGCCTTTTGGTGAAGAAGATCGGTAAGAGCTGGCTGAACCCCACCCTGTCCCTCCAACCATGGACACCGAGCTCCTTTTGGCCAGGGTCCGAGAGATGGCTCTTCAGGGTCAGGCAGGGTGGCTTTTCTCCCTCCTGACTCCTGGGGATTCTTCCCCTATTCCCACACCTGATCCCCCTCAGGACCCCCCTCCCAGGGTTAGAAGGCGAACTCGTCCGCCTTCCCGCCTTAGCCCCAGTCCCTCTAGGGCCTCCTACTGCTCTCCTCCTCATCCTTCCTCCCCTTCTCCCCCTCCTTTGCCTGTCTCCCCCCTGCCTACCCCGACGGGGAAGGGTCCTTCCTCTGTCACCCCCCGTAGTTCGCCGACGCGTCGGAGGTCCCCTGTACGGGCTAAGGCCTCTACTCGGGCCTCCTCGCGCTGTCCCCGCTCACGCAGCCCCCGCGCCAGTGT
This sequence comes from Lithobates septentrionalis, assembly GCA_037952835.1. Taxonomy (NCBI): domain Eukaryota; kingdom Metazoa; phylum Chordata; class Amphibia; order Anura; family Ranidae; genus Lithobates; species Lithobates septentrionalis. The sequence continues at coordinate 868,199 of JBBDGP010002387.1, forward strand.
TCGCCCCCCCCTCCCCCCTGCTAATACAGGAGGCGGCCGGGCTGGAGCCGCAGCGCTCCCCGGCCCCCCCCCTTCCTTCCCAATGTGGTGTCAGCATACCTCCGGCCGCGGATGGCGGGGGGGTGCTGAGCGGCGGATCCGTTTTCTCCTCCGCCGGGCGACCCTCCGGGACGAGGGGGAGGAGGAGGCGGGTCGGTCGGCCGGCCGCTACTGCGTCCTCTGCAGCTGTCCTCGGTGCTGGTGATGTTTGCTCCGCCGGAGACTTGGAGCGGGACCGGCGCCATCTGGTGGACGCAACGCTCCCTGCGCCTGACTGGGCGGGAGATTTGAATCTCCACACACCACAGCTGGATACTAGGCACGTTGGGCAGCGCAGCAGTGTGGTGTGTGGAGATGGACATGATCGGCCACAGCACCGTCCCCCTGCGCCCGCCTGGGCGGGCATGGGATCACTAGTGCAGGATCTATCCAGTGGAGTTCCTTCTGTGCCCGGCGGGGCAGGGGACAGGTTTCTTCCCTCCACGTCCCAGGTTGCGGGGATTGGCGGAAGGCACATTTCCCCTGCGCCCGACAGGGCGGGCAATGTGCAGTTTACCCCTCCCCCGCTGATACCCCGTGCACACCGGCAGCCTCCTGCGCCCCGCAGGGCGGAGGCCAGCCGGGTGCGTTTGACCTCCACCCCAGCGGTGGGGCAACCGCTTCCCTACGCCCCCGTCCGGGCTGGCGGTCCTGATGGGATGCCTGCACCGGTTGCCCAACATCATCCCCCTGCGCCCGCCAGGGCGGGGGATCTCAGCTCCAGACCCGGGCTGGCGGCGGCATCCGCCCCGGGTCAAACAAGAGGAGCAGACAGGTGTACCTGCCGTTGCTCAGCCTCTGTCCATGGTCAGTCGGATTCGACCGGGTCCGTGGTTGGACCCCCGCCCTTGGACCTTTCCTTGAGTCGGGACAGCCCAGCAGATTACGCGGCCCGCCTACGCTTACAGTCCTCCGGGATCGCCTTGGAGCCGGATTCGCTGCCGGGCCCGGTGGCCGATCGTCCATCACCCGCGATGCCTCCTCGTCCAAGTGAGTATGACTGTGAGTTAATTTGGGGTAGAGCTGCTGATGCTTCCGTATCGGGCCCGGATGACCGCATAGCGTCGGTTGTGAAATCAGTTCTCTCTGGTATGGGTGTCTCGGGATCTCCCAACCCTACCTCCGCTTATGGGGGTGCGTTATGGGCAGTGTCGCCGACGGGTACCCACTTGGCGGACGAAACAAAAGAAAAGATGTGGCGTCGCGAATTCGTCGACTTTCTTACCCTCGTTACGCCGGATAGGGAGACGATCGACAAATCTCGACGGGTTGACGTATCGGCGCAGGGTGACAAACCCAAACAGCTTCCTAGAACGTTCGGGAACTGGCTGCAGGGGTTTTGTGCCTATGCGGGAGTGCTCTGTGAGCGGTTCCCGGAGCTGGCCACTTCGTTATTTTGCTATTTAGACCTTATTTGGGGTGCATACAAGGTCTATGGGGGTCAGTGCTGGTTCCATTATGACACTCAATTTCGGCAGAAAATGGCGGCACGTCGGGAATTTCGTTTTGATTGTCAGGACGGTAGCCTGTGGTTGCTGCTTATGTGCCCTCACAGGCCTTCGTCCTTTCAGTCCGCGGTCGGCGCCCCTCAGTCCGGAGCGTCGGCCGCTCCAAAGAAGGGTATCTGCTGGCTTTTCAACGAAAGCCACTGCAAGTGGTACTCCGCCTGTCGTTTCAGGCATGAGTGCTCCAGTTGTGGAGGGGCTCACCCCGCCAGTAAGTGTTTTCGAAAGGGAAAACAGTCGTTTTCCAGACCCGGAGCCAAGACCGACATTCTTAAGCCGGAGGACGCCGGTGAACGTCATAAAGATGCTTCCTTGGCTAGACCGGTACCCCCTTCGTAGAGAGGCCCTGATTCTGCGGGACGGTCTGGACCGCGGTTTCTGGATCCCCTTTACCCCATCGGACGCCCCGACCATGTCTCACAACTTAAAATCGGCGGAAGAATTTGAGTCCGTCGTGGCCGAGAAGCTCTGGAGGGAATTGGAACTGGGAAGAATGGCAGGCCCCTTTGATCTCCCTCCTTTCCACAACATGAGGGTATCCCCTCTCGGCGTGGTCCCGAAAAAGGCGGAGGGAAAGTTTCGCCTCATTCATCACCTTTCCTACCCTTCTGGCTCCTCGGTGAACGATGGCATTGACAGGGAGGAATCCAGAGTGCACTATGCGTCCTTTGACAGGGCGCTTCAGCTGGTCAGGGCAGCGGGACAGTCTGCCCTTCTGGCAAAAGCGGACATTGAGTCCGCATTTCGCCTCCTCCCGGTCCATCCGGACTGTTTCCACCTCCTGGGTTGCTACTTTCAGGGTAGCTATTTTTTCGACATGTGCCTCCCTATGGGTTGTGCCATCTCGTGTTATTTTTTTGAGCTATTTAGTAGCTTCCTTGACTGGGTGGTCACCCAGGAGGCGGGTATTCAGTCCATTCTGCATTATCTTGATGACTTTCTTTTTGTGGGTCCAGCGGGCAGTGGGCAGTGTCTGCGGCTGCTCACTGTTTTTCAGGATACATGCCGGCTTTTCGCCGTCCCGTTGTCCGCTGACAAGACGGAGGGTCCCGCCACAGTCCTGTCTTTTTTAGGTATTGAGATAGACACGGTGGCGATGGTTTTTAGGCTGCCTAGTGACAAGTTGTCCAGGCTCCTCTCGTTGGTCCGCTTGGCGAAAGGGGCGAAGAAATTACAGCTGAAACAGCTACAGTCGTTGCTGGGTCATCTGGTTTTCGCCTGTAGGGTCATCCGGATGGGGAGGGCTTTCTGTAGGCGACTGTCATGGGCCACGAAGGGCATAACTGCCCCTCACCACTATGTCAGGATCACCAAGCCTATGAGGGATGACTTGGGGATATGGCTATCATTTTTGCAGACTTACAATGGACAGTCGTGCTGGTTGCGGGAGGAAGTACCGAACTCACAGCTGGAGCTATATACCGATGCTGCAGGCTCCTGTGGGTTCGGCGCTTTCTTTCAAGGGGAATGGGCTGCTGAACGCTGGCCGGCCTCATGGGCCCACATGGATTTGCTGCGCAACCTCACCCTGCTGGAGCTGTTTCCAATTATTGTTGCTGTTGAGCTCTGGGGTGAAAGGTTGCGCAATCACCAGGTGGTCTTCTGGTCGGATAACATGAGTGTGGTGCAGGTGGTGAATAAACAGTCAGCCAGTTCTCCTCCGGTCGTTTCGTTGCTACGGTTTTTAGTTTTAAAATGTTTACGTTTCAATATCTGCGTTAGGGCTAGGCATGTGCCGGGTACCTCTAATGATATTGCCGATGCTCTTTCTCGTCAACAGTTTTGCCGTTTTCGAACACTGGCTCCGATGGCTTCTTTGGAGGGCCTCCCCTGTCCGGCCCACTTATGGAACCTCGTTTCCGGCGTTTGACTGAGCTCCTCTGGTCGTCGCTTTCCTCGCAGACGTGGGCGGCGTACTGCCGGGTTTGGCATGAATGGGTCCAGGCGTCGGGCGGTGAGTTTAACATTTATTCTCCGGATGACCGTCGTTTAACCTTATTTGCCTATTTATTATTTCTATCGGAAAAAGGCGTTTCCGGGTCGACGGTCTCTTCTGCGTTGTCGGCCCTATCATTTTGGTTCCAGCTCTTAGGGTGGGAGGACGTAACGAAAGCTTTTCTTGTCCGGCGGGTTATCCGGGGTTGGAAGCGGGTTACGCACCTCCCGGATACCAGACGCCCTATATCTGTTCAGATTCTTTTGGGCATCTTGTCTCTTCTTCCGAATGTATGTTCATGGGAATATGAGACTCTCCTTTTCAGGGTAGCTTTTTCTTGGGCTTTCTTTGGTGCCTTTCGTATTGGCGAATTGGTGTCTAAGTCAAAATTGATTCCGGGGGGCATCCTATGGGAGGACGTGGCGTTGTCGCACCGAAGTGCCACCATTTTCTTGCGTTCATCCAAGACTGATTGTTTTGGCAAGGGCCGCCGGGTAGTCTTGCATTATTGCGGCGGCCCCTTTTGTCCGGTGTCCCTGGCCCTCTCTTTCGTGCCTTCGCGCCCCCTGTCCCCTACATTTTTTGTCCATGCTGATGCAACTTCTCTCAGCCGTTTTCAATTTTTGCGCGTTTTTCGTCGTTGTCTGGAGATTTTGGGTTTTCCTGCAAAGGAATTTTCCACCCACTCTTTTCGCATTGGCGCAGCGACCGCCGCGTCGGGTTTGGGTTTCTCTGATACGGAACTTCAGCGTTTGGGTAGATGGGAGTCTTCTCGTTTTTCGCTGTATGTCCGACCACATCTGTTGTGTTGATTTCCAGGTTCCTTTCCGGCACAGATTTGGATCCTCGGGGATTCTTTCGTATACTGGGCCGCTCGCCGGGCGGAGATCCGAACTTACGGCAGGAACTTGGGATTCTCCTACGATGTGGCGAGGATACGATGGATCGGGTTGCGTGGGTTACGTTGGACTCAGGTTCTTCAGGAGTGTCAGCAACTTCGTGCCCACGTTTCTGGTCCCATCATCCTGGTCATACATGCGGGTGGGAATGACGTTGGATATATGCGATCCGTGGACATCATATCTGCTGTAAAAAGTGACATTGCCCAATGTTGTGCTTTCTTTAATAACCTGACAGTTGTTTGGTCGGAAATCGTGCCCCGCTCGGTATGGGCTCGTGATGTCCCTGGCCCCCTTCTAGAACATTTTCGTAGGAAGGTCAATGCCCAAGTGGCTAAGTTTGTGCGCCAGATAGGGGGTGTAGTGGTCCGCCACAGGGACCTGGAGGGTGATAATCGCGATTTGTTGCGGAGGGATGGAGTTCATCTGAATGACATCGGGCTGGATATTTTTAATTTGGGTCTCCAGAGGGGCGTGGAACAGGCGCTGGCTGCGGTGGGGCGCCAGTCAGTAGCTTACTGACAGGCGGGTGGCGGTTTTTGGTGACCTTGCCAGCAAAACACGGCGGTAAGAGGTACGCCCTTCACGCTAATTGGGAGATAGACGGCAGTCCGGCACTTATGGTAAGGACAGGCCCCTCAGTTATCTCCCTTTCCACCAGTCGGAACTGAGTGCTCACAGTGCTACTGTGACTGGCACTGTGGAATGTTAAATGTATGTTTAAGTTGTTAAAGAGTTGAATTTAATAAAAGCTGTGGCCTTGCCCTTTCCAACATGAATGGTGGTAAGTGGTCTTTATTGGATGGGAAGAAGGGGTAAGGTCTAAGTTGGATGGATCATGGTGTGGACCTGGTTTTATTGCACCTCAGCAGTCATGCAGGCCTCTTGAACCCATTGGGAAAGAGAGCCCTGACTGTTGGGGGCATAACCAGGGCGGAGTATGGTGACTAGGGGTCACGGTGGATTGGTGGGGGACGGAGTGGGGTTGGGCCTGAGCTCACTAAGGTGGTTGCCCCAGGGGATTCTGGGCCTTTTGGTGAAGAAGATCGGTAAGAGCTGCCCACCCTCCCGCCCCTTTATATGGTTGGTACGTCACAGCTTGCTACGGTTTTTGGTGACCTTGCCAGCAAAACACGGCGGTAAGAGGTACGCCCTTCACGCTAATTGGGAGATAGACGGCAGTCCGGCACTTATGGTAAGGACAGGCCCCTCAGTTATCTCCCTTTCCACCAGTCGGAACTGAGTGCTCACAGTGCTACTGTGACTGGCACTGTGGAATGTTAAATGTATGTTTAAGTTGTTAAAGAGTTGAATTTAATAAAAGCTGTGGCCTTGCCCTTTCCAACATGAATGGTGGTAAGTGGTCTTTATTGGATGGGAAGAAGGGGTAAGGTCTAAGTTGGATGGATCATGGTGTGGACCTGGTTTTATTGCACCTCAGCAGTCATGGATTCTATTTATCACCATCAGTCATTTAGGACAACATTGGATCATTCAGAGATCCTCGCTGAACTTCTGGAGTGAGTTTTCTGCACTGAAAGTAAAGGGGCGAATAATTTTGCACGCACCACTTTTCAGTTTTTTAATTGCCAAAAAAGTTTAAAATATCCAATAGATTTAGTTCCACTTCACAATTGTGTCCCACTTGTTGGTGATTCTTCACAAAAAAATTAAATTTTATATCCTTATGTTTGAAGCCTGAAATGTGGCAAAAGGTTGAAAAGTTCAAGGGGGCCGAATACTTTCGCAAGCCACTGTATATATATATATAATAGCTGTGGAAGAATGGGGGGGACTGGAGAGGAGGGGTCCTTCTAATGTACACCACATGTGTAGTTGCAATGTGTCACAATGTGCTGCAATGCATGCTATTGAGAATGCCTTATCTTATACATGAACGTGTACTTTGGTGCATTCACCTGTGTCGCAGCGTGCAGCTCAGTGCAGGTGTTGAGATGCGATTTGATGGATTCCCATCGATTTCATTGGCAAACACATCAAGCAAAAAAATGCGAACATGTTAATGGGCTCATTCACACTTTAGCGTTTCTCATTCACACTTTAGCGTTTTTACGGAAAAACAACACATGTGTGTGCAGTGAGGATGCTCAGAGCTTTGCAGTTGCTCTGCTTTATGAGAAATGAGGCGTTCCTGTTTTTCTGTGCATTTGTATGTGCTGTGATGGCCAATAGAATAATGAAAAAGCATGTGAATATGATACAACGGCCTAAAAAAAAAAAAAAAAAAGACAAAAGTGAAAAATCATTCCCATTGGTCCAAAAGACCCGGGGGTGGGCGGATATAGTTGGATGCAAGTCCAATTACATCCGCCCACTTATAGGGATGTATTCCTGCCAGTATTGATCTGTGTAATTACATGGGAAGAGGCCTGAAAATATCCAGTTTAGTGTGCAGATTGGTCTACGTGTTCTGCCAGTGGGGATTGGAGGGGGGCGCTGCTATGTGTTGTTACAAACCAAGGCACTGTTGACATGTAGTGCCCATTCACCCTAGAATGCAGTTCGGGCAACCTGTATTCCATGCACCTTCCCCACACCACATTCAAAGTGCACTGGAATTGTGATCTGCAGAATTAAAGTGGAACTATAGGTCATTTTTTTTTTTTTGGATAGAGCAAAAGAGGGTTATAACCCCTGTCAGATTTTTTTTTTTTTTCACCATTTGTGTCCCAATGCAGGGAGACTTCCCTTCACTTCCTGTCCCATAGCCAAAACAGGAAGTGAGAGGAAATACCTGAAAATGAAGGGAATCCGTTAGGCACCCCCGGGTCACAAGAACTAATTTCCCCCTCTATTACTTCTCAGGGGACAATCTAAAATGTGGGATCTTCTTTATTTTCGCTTTCAATGATAATGGTAAACAGGACAAACAGAGGGAGAATCTCCATAATGGGGGCACAGACAGCAATAAAAATTCACAGGTGTTCTAATCTCTCTGCCCTCTATCTTAGAGCCCTTTCACACTGGGGCGGTTTGCAGGCGCTATTGCGCTAATAATAGCGCCTGCAAACCGACCCGGAAGTGCCGCTGCTGTGTATCCAGTGTGAAAGCCCCGAGGGCTTTCACACTGGAGCGATGCGCTGGCAGGACGGTAAAAAAAGCCCTGCCAGCAGCATCTTCGGAGCGGTGAAGGAGCGGTGTGTATACTGCTCCTTTACCGCTCCTGCCCATTGAAATCAATGGGACGGCGCGGCTATACCGCCGGCAATGCGCCTCTGCAGAGGCGCTTTGCGGTGGTATTTAACCCCTTCTCGGCCGCTAGCGGTGGGTAAAACCGCCCCGCTAGCGGCCGCATACCGGCGGTAAAACGCCGCTAATAATAGCTGCGTTTTACCGCCGACGCCGCCCCCCGCCCCAGTGTGAAAGGGCTCTTAAAAAAAAAAGTTTTGCCTTTAGTTATACTTTAACCACTTGAGGTCTGCGCTATAGCTGAATGACGGCCACAGCGCGGACCTGAATATCCGGGAGGCCGTCATAGGACGTCCTCCCCTTTGCGCACTCCCCCTGCAGGGCACGCGCGGCGTGCGCTGTGATCACTGAGTAACCGAGACTCGGGTGATCACCGATCCGAGTAAGGGGCCGAACCCGGCACCTTACCACGTAATCAGCTGTCAGCCAATGACATCTGATCACGTGTGTAAACAAAAGCTCAGTAATTGTTTTTTTTTTCTCTTCATGCTGACAGTATGAGGAGAAAAAAAAGCTGATCACCGGCTTATGTTCAAGGGACATCGGTCCCGAAGAGGAAGGAGGCACATCTGCCTCCTCCTCTGTGCTTACCAGTGCCACAGTGCCACCTGTCAATGCCCACAAGTGGCCTGTCAATCAAAAGTAAAATAGCCAGTTAGGACTGTGACAAAGAAAAACAATTGTTGGAGAACAAGTTAAATATACAATGACACGTGGCAAAATAATTGTATATGTAGCTCTGTAATGTTACATTCACACGGGTTACAGAAAAGGTGCCATGTACAATGGGGGAGATTTACTAAAACTGGAGCACCCAGAATCTGGAGCGGCTGTGCATGGTAGCCAATCAGCTTCTAACTTCAACTCATTCAATGAAGCTTTGACAACAAAACCTGGAGGCGGATTGGTTTCTATGTAGAGCTGCACCATATTTTGCACTCTCCAGTTGTAGTAAATCTCCCCCATACTGTCAGCGCCTACCAAACACCCAGTCCAAGAAGGTGTATGGAGACAAATTGGCTTAATACACATTCCTGCTTTTATCGGACATTGCATGATGCCAGCTAAAATGTTGAGTTCTGCGTTGGGAGCAACAGCATCTTAATTCTACAGGTGATCAAACCAAACTCGGTTAGATCAGATGCTTTGGAGGCCATAGGAGAGATATGGGGTCTAAAAGACCCCAGATCTTACCATAAAGAGGACCTGTCAAGGACCATGCTGTCACAAGGGATTTTGTTAATGCCTTGTGATAGCAATAAAGTTAATTTAAAAAAACATTAAAAAAAAAAAGGTACCGTGTTAAAACAAATGTAAATTAAAAAAAAATACATCTATATATATATATATATATATATATATATATATATATATATATATATATATATATATACACACACACACACACACATACACAAAGGGGAATGTGCAGGTCAGCCCTGCCCACATATGTACATGGTGTTCACACCACACGCGTGAGTGGGAGCAATAATTTCAGCCCCAGACCTCCTGTGTAACTCTGAATTGGTAACCTGTCAAGGCTTATAAAGCGTCTCCTATGAAAAAATTTTAGGCAATATAGTTAGCGCTGTTCCACGGGCATACACAATTTTAAAGCATGGCGTGTTAGGTGTCTATTTACTCGGCGTAACATCATTTTTTTTTTTTATACCAAACAACTATTATATTGTGTTTCTATGTACTAAAACTCAGTGTATTTTTTCCTGAAAACTTGAGTTTGATAATCCACTGTGCAAATATCTTGTGACATAAAAAATTTGAAACACCCACCATTTTTAATCTTCAAGGTCTCTGATTATAAAATATATAATATTTGGGGGTTCCAAGTAATTTAACAAAAAAAAAAAAAAAATCTAATTGTTCCGTGTATGAGAGAAATGTCAGAATTGGCCCAGAATGGAAGGCGTTTGTTACCCCAACATTTCATATTCCTGATATGTGCCTGCTGTACCATGTACTTGTATGAGAAAGTCTCCTGTTCTCTTTGTGTTTCTTCCTTTATGTGAAATCCGTGGTGTGCCTGTCAGTCCCTCTGCTTTCCTAATAAAAACTGACCACACTAAGCAGGAGAGCACATATGGTCAGTTCTCTAGCTATGATGGGAACTCAGCCTGCTCTCCTCCAATGATCAGACTTGTCCTGACAACCCCCCCCCCCCCCCACTGCACAGCTATTCACTGAGAAGATCAGTGTGCTGCTGCTTCTCCTCCCCCAGCTCTTATGCAGCTGAGAACAGAGGGAATGTGATCACTTATAAAAAAAGGCAACAAGGATATTTATAATGTTTTTTTTTATATCTATACACAAATGTTTTGCTTACCATTTCTATTTTAATCGCTTGCTGACCAGCGCACGCTGATGTACATCAGCAGAATGGCACTGGGGGCAAAAGGGCAAACAGGTATGTCCCCTTTAAGAAGCGGTGTTGCGGGCGTGCGAGTGCCACGTCCTCCGTGACAGCGGGTCCCGTGGACTCGATGTCGGTCGGATGCCCGCAATCGTGTCACGGAGAGATAGAACGGGGAGATACTTTTGTAAACAAAGCTTTTCCCCGTTCTGCCTAGTGACATGACAGAGATCACTGCTCCCTGTCATCGAGAGCAGTGATCACTGTCCTGTGTGTTGAAGCCCATCCCCCCCTAACAGTTAGAATCACTCCCTAGGACACACTTAACCCCTTCACTGCCCCCTAGTGGTTAACCCCTTCCCTGCCAGGGTCATTTACACAGTAATCAGTGCATTTTTAAAGCACTGATCGCTGTATAAATGACAATGGTCCCAAAATAGTGTCAAAATTGTCCGCCATAATGTCGCAGTCATGGTAAAAATCGCAGATCGCCATTGCTAATTAAAAAAAAAAATTATTAATAAAAGTGCCATAAAACTGTCCCGTTTTGTAGACGCTATAAATTTTGCGCAAACCAATCAATATACGCTAATTGCGATTTTTTTTAAACAAAATTACGTAGAAGAATACATATTGGTCTAAACTGAGCAAAAAAAACGTTTTTTTTTATATATTTTTGGGGATATTTATTATAGCAAAAAGTAAAAAAATATTGCTTTTTGTTTTTCAATATTATCGCTCTTTTTTTTTGTTTATAGCGCAAAAAATAAAAACCACAGAGGTGATCAAATACCACCAAAAGAAAGCTCTATTTGTGGGGGGAAAAAAAGGATGTCAATTTTGTTTGGGTACAACGTCGCACGACCGCGCAATTGTCAGTTAAAGAGACGCAGTGCCGAATCGCAAAAAGTGCTCTGGTCAGGAAGGGGGTAAAATCTGCCGGGGCTGAAGCGGTTAAAAACCCCTTTTATACTACACCAGGTTTCTTCCTTGTTATGAATGGTTCCTGGGCCCCAGGGCCCCTGTGAATGGGGCCCCGCTTTCTTAATAATGAGTAAATCTAAAAATAAATAACGGTGTATAAAAATAAAAATGGGTGTGCGATGACATTAATAATGAATAAATATAAATAAAAGATTGTGAATGGAAAAAAATAGGTTAAAAAATATAAACAAATAAAAGTAATATAAAATAAATAAATAAGAGAGTATAAATATACATAAAAAAATAAAGATAATGAATAAAAATGTATATAAAAAAATAAAAAAGGATACAGTTATGAATAAATTTAAAGAATAAAGATAAAAAAAGGGTGTATAAAATAAATAATAATGATAAATATAATATTTAATAAATATAAAAATAACTGTACATAAGGGTGTATAAAAATAAAGAAAAATAATGAGGATAATAATTAATAAATATAAAAATAACTTTGAATCAGGGTGTATAAAAATAATAAATGCATATGAAAAATAAAAAATGGTGTAGAAAAAGAAAAAAAAAATATATAATAATGGGTAAATGTAAAAATAAATAATGGTGTATAAAAATGGGTGCTTGATGAAATTAATAATGAATAAATATAAAGGGGTATAAAAATAATAAATGAAAACCATAAACACCATAAATAAAATTAATAATTAAAAAAATTTCGGAAAATAAAGAGTGTGTTGCACATCCAATCGACATAGCACAGGGTAGACTCGAACTCCCCTGTACGCAAGCACTCCGACCACCTCCCAAGCAGCTGGGATTACAGACGCACGCCACCGCGTCCGGCGAGTAGATTTGAGTGCTCTCTGTATGTAGAAGCTGGATTCTCATTGATGTCATTGGCTCAACACTGCCATCTATAGGCAGTATTGGGAATCACACCCGCACTGTGCTGGGCTTAAGGGGCGCTCTCTGCTCTACCACACCTGCGCACAAGCTGTAGCTATCCAGAGCAGCAGCAACTGAGCCACTAATAGGGGTCAAGTAGGCGCAATCCGGGCGCCCATTTAGGTAACGTAGGCATAATCCAGGCGCAAATAGGGGACAACCCAGGCGCTAGGAAATGTAGGTGACAAAATATTCAATTAATGTGGTGCTCAATCAGATTAAAATATAAATGGTGTAAAAAACTGATGATTAAGTGACGCTCAAAAAAGTATAAAAAATATCGCTCAAAAATATTAATATAATAGAAACGTAAAACAACCACGTGAATGGAGGTTCTATAGGGAAAATCCTATGCGGTGTTAGGACGGGAGATCCCTAGGAGAGTCATTTTGAGGAGGATCGTGGAGCTGTTTTTCCACCATTTTTTGGGACTGTCACAATTTTGATTGTATCGTCTATGGGACCTTTTTTTTACCAAGGGCACGTTTCTTCGCTGATCTAAGCACCTTTTTGATACCATTGGACTTTATTATTATTTACTGCACTTGTGTGGATTTTTATCTGTCATTATTTGTATATATTTTTAACATTTCTATTATATTCATTTTTTTGAGCGATATTTATTATATTTTTTTGAGCGTCACTTAATCATCAGTTTTTTACACCATTTATATTTTAATTTGATTGAGCGCCACATTAATTTAATATTTTGTCAGATATTTTTTTGGTGTGGGAACACCCTTATGGTGGCGGCTTTATCATTTATCCTGACTTTTATCTTAAACAATTGCCCCCCCCCCCCCCCGTTTTATTTGTATTCTTTTTCTGAGTTCGTGGTTTGCGCGGTAGTACTCGCCATTACTAGTAAATGTAGGCGCAAATCAGGCGCATCAGGGGGGATAGTAGCAAATCAGGAGCTAATAGGTGCTAAGATATATAAGATATATATATATATATATATATATATATATATATATATACATACAGTGGCTTGCGAAAGTATTCGGCCCCCTTGAACTTTTCAACCTTTTGCCACATTTCAGGCTTCAAACATAAAGATATAAAATTTTTATTTTTTGTGAAGAATCACCAACAAGTGGGAAACAATTGTGAAGTGGAACGAAATCTTTTGGATTTTTGAAACTTTTTTAACTAATAAAAAAATGAAAAGTGGGGCGTGCAAAATTATTCGGCCCCCTTGCGGTAATACTTTGTAGAGCCACCTTTTGCTGCGATTACAGCTGCAAGTCGCTTGGGGTAGGTCTCTATCAGTTTTGCACATCGAGAGACTGAAATTCTTGCCCATTCTTCCTTGCAAAACAGCTCAAGCTCAGTGAGGTTGGATGGAGAGCGTTTGTGAACAGCAGTTTTCAGCTCTTTCCACAGATTCTCGATTGGATTCAGGTCTGGACTTTGACTTGGCCATTCTAACACCTGGATACGTTTATTTGTGAACCATTCCTTTGTAGATTTTGCTGTATGTTTGGGATCATTGTCTTGTTGGAAGATAAATCTCCGTCCCAGTTTCAGGTCTTTTGCAGACTCCAACAGGTTTTCATCCAAAATGGTCCTGTATTTGGCTGCATCCATCTTCCCCTCAATTTTAACCATCTTCCCTGTCCCTACTGAAGAAAAGCAGGCCCAAACCATGATGCTGCCACCACCATGTTTGACAGTGGGGATGGCGTGTTGAGTGTGATGAGCTGTGTTGCTTTTACGCCAAACATATCGTTTTGCATTGTGGCCAAAAAGTTTGATTTTGGTTTCATCGGACCAGAGCACCTTCTTCCACATGTTTGGTGTGTCTCCCAGGTGGCTTGTGGCAAACTTTAGACGAGACTTTTTATGGATATCTTTGAGAAATGGCTTTCTTCTTGCCACTCTTCCATAAAGGCCAGATTTGTGCAGTGTACGACTGATTGTTGTCCTATGGACAGACTCTCCCACCTCAGCTGTAGTTCGCTGCAGTTCATCCAGAGTGATCATGGGCCTCTTGGCTGCATCTCTGATCAGTCTTCTCCTTGTCTGAGCTGAAAGTTTAGAGGGACAGCCAGGTCTTGGTAGATTTGCAGTGGTCTGATACTCCTTCCATTTCAAAATGATCGCTTGCACAGTGCTCCTTGGGATGTTTAAAGCTTGGAAAATCTTTTTGTATCCAAATCCGGCTTTAAACTTCTCCACAACAGTATTACAGACCTGCCTGGTGTGTTCCTTGGTCTTCATGATGCTCTCTGCGCTTTCAACAGAACCCTGAGACTATCACAGAGCAGGTGCATTTATACAGAGACTTGATTACACACAGGTGGATTCTATTTATCACCATCAGTCATTTAGGACAACATTGGATCATTCAGAGATCCTCGCTGAACTTCTGGAGTGAGTTTGCTGCACTGAAAGTAAAGGGGCCGAATAATTTTGCACGCACCACTTTTCAGTTTTTTAATTGCCAAAAAAGTTTAAAATATCCAATAGATTTAGTTCCACTTCACAATTGTGTCCCACTTGTTGGTGATTCTTCACAAAAAATTTAAATTTTATATCCTTATGTTTGAAGCCTGAAATGTGGCAAAAGGTTGAAAAGTTCAAGGGGGCCGAATACTTTCGCAAGCCACTGTATATATATATAATAGTTGTGGAAGAATGGGGGGGACTGGAGAGGAGGGGTCCTTCTAATGTACACCACATGTGTAGTTGCAATGTGTCACAATGTGCTGCAATGCATGCTATTGAGAATGCCTTATCTTATACATGAACGTGTACTTTGGTGCATTCACCTGTGTCGCAGCGTGCAGCTCAGTGCAGGTGTTGAGATGCGATTTGATGGATTCCCATCGATTTCATTGGCAAACACATCAAGCAAAAAAATGCGAACATGTTAATGGGCTCATTCACACTTTAGCGTTTCTCATTCACACTTTAGCGTTTTTACGGAAAAACAACACATGTGTGTGCAGTGAGGATGCTCAGAGCTTTGCAGTTGCTCTGCTTTATGAGAAATGAGGCGTTCCTGTTTTTCTGTGCATTTGTATGTGCTGTGATGGCCAATAGAATAACGAAAGAGGAAAAAGCATGTGAATATGATACAACGGCCTAAAAAAAAAAAAAAAAGACAAAAGTGAAAAATCATTCCCATTGGTCCAAAAGACCCGGGGGTGGGCGGATATAGTTGGATGCATTCCAATTACATCCGCCCACTTATAGGGATGTATTCCTGCCAGTATTGATCTGTGTAATTACATGGGAAGAGGCCTGAAAATATCCAGTTTAGTGTGCAGATTGGTCTACGTGTTCTGCCAGTGGGGATTGGAGGGGGGCGCTGCTATGTGTTGTTACAAACCAAGGCACTATTGACATGTAGTGCCCATTCACCCTAGAATGCAGTTCGGGCAACCTGTATTCCATGCACCTTCCCCACACCACATTCAAAGTGCACTGGAATTGTGATCTGCAGAATTAAAGTGGAACTATAGGTCATTTTTTTTTTTTGGATAGAGCAAAAGAGGGTTATAACCCCTGTCAGATTTTTTTTTTTTCACCATTTGTGTCCCAATGCAGGGAGACTTCCCTTCACTTCCTGTCCCATAGCCAAAACAGGAAGTGAGAGGAAATACCTGAAAATGAAGGGAATCCGTTAGGCACCCCCGGGTCACAAGAACTAATTTCCCCCTCTATTACTTCTCAGGGGACAATCTAAAATGTGGGATCTTCTTTATTTTCGCTTTCAATGATAATGGTAAACAGGACAAACAGAGGGAGAATCTCCATAATGGGGGCACAGACAGCAATAAAAATTCACAGGTGTTCTAATCTCTCTGCCCTCTATCTTAGAGCCCTTTCACACTGGGGCGGTTTGCAGGCGCTATTGCGCTAATAATAGCGCCTGCAAACCGACCCGGAAGTGCCGCTGCTGTGTATCCAGTGTGAAAGCCCCGAGGGCTTGCACACTGGAGCGATGCGCTGGCAGGACGGTAAAAAAAGCCCTGCCAGCAGCATCTTCGGAGCGGTGAAGGAGCGGTGTGTATACTGCTCCTTTACCGCTCCTGCCCATTGAAATCAATGGGACGGCGCGGCTATACCGCCGGCAATGCGCCTCTGCAGAGGCGCTTTGCGGTGGTATTTAACCCCTTCTCGGCCGCTAGCGGGGGGTAAAACCGCCCCGCTAGCGGCCGCATACCGGCGGTAAAACGCCGCTAATAATAGCAGCGTTTTACCGCCGACGCCGCCCCCCGCCCCAGTGTGAAAGGGCTCTTAAAAAAAAAAAGTTTTGCCTTTAGTTATACTTTAACCACTTGAGGTCTGCGCTATAGCTGAATGACGGCCACAGCGCGGACCTGAATATCCGGGAGGCCGTCATAGGACGTCCTCCCCTTTGCGCACTCCCCCTGCAGGGCACGCGCGGCGTGCGCTGTGATCACTGAGTAACCGAGACTCGGGTGATCACCGATCCGAGTAAGGGGCCGAACCCGGCACCTTACCACGTAATCAGCTGTCAGCCAATGACATCTGATCACGTGTGTAAACAAAAGCTCAGTAATTGTTTTTTTTTTCTCTTCATGCTGACAGTATGAGGAGAAAAAAAAGCTGATCACCGGCTTATGTTCAAGGGACATCGGTCCCGAAGAGGAAGGAGGCACATCTGCCTCCTCCTCTGTGCTTACCAGTGCCACAGTGCCACCTGTCAATGCCCACAAGTGGCCTGTCAATCAAAAGTAAAATAGCCAGTTAGGACTGTGACAAAGAAAAACAATTGTTGGAGAACAAGTTAAATATACAATGACACGTGGCAAAATAATTGTATATGTAGCTCTGTAATGTTACATTCACACGGGTTACAGAAAAGGTGCCATGTACAATGGGGGAGATTTACTAAAACTGGAGCACCCAGAATCTGGAGCGGCTGTGCATGGTAGCCAATCAGCTTCTAACTTCATCTCATTCAATGAAGCTTTGACAACAAAACCTGGAGGCGGATTGGTTTCTATGTAGAGCTGCACCATATTTTGCACTCTCCAGTTGTAGTAAATCTCCCCCATACTGTCAGCGCCTACCAAACACCCAGTCCAAGAAGGTGTATGGAGACAAATTGGCTTAATACACATTCCTGCTTTTATCGGACATTGCATGATGCCAGCTAAAATGTTGAGTTCTGCGTTGGGAGCAACAGCATCTTAATTCTACAGGTGATCAAACCAAACTCGGTTAGATCAGATGCTTTGGAGGCCATAGGAGAGATATGGGGTCTAAAAGACCCCAGATCTTACCATAAAGAGGACCTGTCAAGGACCATGCTGTCACAAGGGATTTTGTTAATGCCTTGTGATAGCAATAAAGTTAATTTAAAAAAACATTAAAAAAAAAAAAGGTACAGTGTTAAAACAAATGTAAATTAAAAAAAAATACATCTATATATATATATATATATACACACACACACATACACAAAGGGGAATGTGCAGGTCAGCCCTGCCCACATATGTACATGGTGTTCACACCACACGCGTGAGTGGGAGCAATAATTTCAGCCCCAGACCTCCTGTGTAACTCTGAATTGGTAACCTGTCAAGGCTTATAAAGCGTCTCCTATGAAAAAATTTTAGGCAATATAGTTAGCGCTGTTCCACGGGCATACACAATTTTAAAGCATGGCGTGTTAGGTGTCTATTTACTCGGCGTAACATCATTTTTTTTTTTTATACCAAACAACTATTATATTGTGTTTCTATGTACTAAAACTCAGTGTATTTTTTCCTGAAAACTTGAGTTTGATAATCCACTGTGCAAATATCTTGTGACATAAAAAATTTGAAACACCCACCATTTTTAATCTTCAAGGTCTCTGATTATAAAATATATAATATTTGGGGGTTCCAAGTAATTTAACAAAAAAAAAAAAAAATCTAATTGTTCCGTGTATGAGAGAAATGTCAGAATTGGCCCAGAATGGAAGGCGTTTGTTACCCCAACATTTCATATTCCTGATATGTGCCTGCTGTACCATGTACTTGTATGAGAAAGTCTCCTGTTCTCTTTGTGTTTCTTCCTTTATGTGAAATCCCTGGTGTGCCTGTCAGTCCCTCTGCTTTCCTAATAAAAACTGACCACACTAAGCAGGAGAGCACATATGGTCAGTTCTCTAGCTATGATGGGAACTCAGCCTGCTCTCCTCCAATGATCAGACTTGTCCTGACAACCCCCCCCCCCCCCCCCACTGCACAGCTATTCACTGAGAAGATCAGTGTGCTGCTGCTTCTCCTCCCCCAGCTCTTATGCAGCTGAGAACAGAGGGAATGTGATCACTTATAAAAAAAGGCAACAAGGATATTTATAATGTTTTTTTTTATATCTATACACAAATGTTTTGCTTACCATTTCTATTTTAATCGCTTGCTGACCAGCGCACGCTGATGTACATCAGCAGAATGGCACTGGGGGCAAAAGGGCAAACAGGTATGTCCCCTTTAAGAAGCGGTGTTGCGGGCGTGCGAGTGCCACGTCCTCCGTGACAGCGGGTCCCATGGACTCGATGTCGGTCGGATGCCCGCAATCGTGTCACGGAGAGATAGAACGGGGAGATACTTTTGTAAACAAAGCTTTTCCCCGTTCTGCCTAGTGACATGACAGAGATCACTGCTCCCTGTCATCGAGAGCAGTGATCACTGTCCTGTGTGTTGAAGCCCATCCCCCCCTAACAGTTAGAATCACTCCCTAGGACACACTTAACCCCTTCACTGCCCCCTAGTGGTTAACCCCTTCCCTGCCAGGGTCATTTACACAGTAATCAGTGCATTTTTAAAGCACTGATCGCTGTATAAATGACAATGGTCCCAAAATAGTGTCAAAATTGTCCGCCATAATGTCGCAGTCATGGTAAAAATCGCAGATCGCCATTGCTAATTAAAAAAAAAAATTATTAATAAAAGTGCCATAAAACTGTCCCCTTTGTAGACGCTATAAATTTTGCGCAAACCAATCAATATACGCTAATTGCGATTTTTTTTAACCAAAATTACGTAGAAGAATACATATTGGTCTAAACTGAGGAAAAAAAAGTTTTTTTTTTATATATTTTTGGGGATATTTATTATAGCAAAAAGTAAAAAAATATTGCTTTTTGTTTTTCAAAATTATCGCTTTTTTTTTTTGTTTATAGCGCAAAAAAAAAAAACCACAGAGGTGATCAAATACCACCAAAAGAAAGCTCTATTTGTGGGGGGAAAAAAGGACGTCAATTTTGTTTGGGTACAACGTCGCACGACCGCGCAATTGTCAGTTAAAGAGACGCAGTGCCGAATCGCAAAAAGTGCTCTGGTCAGGAAGGGGGTAAAATCTGCCGGGGCTGAAGCGGTTAAAAACCCCTTTTATACTACACCAGGTTTCTTCCTTGTTATGAATGGTTCCTGGGCCCCAGGGCCCCTGTGAATGGGGCCCCGCTTTCTTAATAATGAGTAAATCAAAAAATAAATAACAGTGTATAAAAATAAAAATGGGTGTGCGATGACATTAATAATGAATAAATATAAATAAAAGATTGTCAATGGAAAAAAATAGGTTAAAAAATATAAACAAATAAAAGTAATATAAAATAAATAAATAAGAGAGTATAAATATACATAAAAAAATAAAGATAATGAATAAAAATGTATATAAAAAAATAAAAAAGGATACAGTTATGAATAAATTTAAAGAATAAAGATAAAAAAAGGGTGTATAAAATAAATAATAATGATAAATATAATATTTAATAAATATAAAAATAACTGTACATAAGGGTGTATAAAAATAAAGAAAAATAATGAGGATAATAATTAATAAATATAAAAATAACTTTGAATCAGGGTGTATAAAAATAATAAATGCATATGAAAAATAAAAAATGGTGTAGAAAAAGAAAAAAAAAAATATAATAATGGGTAAATGTAAAAATAAATAATGGTGTATAAAAATGGGTGCTTGATGAAATTAATTATGAATAAATATAAAGGGGTATAAAAATAATAAATGAAAACCATAAACACCATAAATAAAATTAATAATTAAAAAAAATTCGGAAAATAAAGAGTGTGTTGCACATCCAATCGACATAGCACAGGGTAGACTCGAACTCCCCTGTACGCAAGCACTCCGACCACCTCCCAAGCAGCTGGGATTACAGACGCACGCCACCGCGTCCGGCGAGTAGGTTCGAGTGCTCTCTGTATGTAGAAGCTGGATTCTCATCGATGTCATTGGCTCAACACTGCCATCTATAGGCAGTATTGGGAATCACACCCGCACTGTGCTGGGCTTAAGGGGCGCTCTCTGCTCTACCACACCTGCGCACAAGCTGTAGCTATCCAGAGCAGCAGCAACTGAGCCACTAATAGGGGTCAAGTAGGCGCAATCCGGGCGCCCATTTAGGTAACGTAGGCATAATCCAGGCGCAAATAGGGGACAACCCAGGCGCTAGGAAATGTAGGTGACAAAATATTCAATTAATGTGGTGCTCAATCAGATTAAAATATAAATGGTGTAAAAAACTGATGATTAAGTGACGCTCAAAAAAGTATAAAAAATATCGCTCAAAAATATTAATATAATAGAAACGTAAAACAACCACGTGAATGGAGGTTCTATAGGGAAAATCCTATGCGGTGTTAGGACGGGAGATCCCTAGGAGAGTCATTTTGAGGAGGATCGTGGAGCTGTTTTTCCACCATTTTTTGGGACTGTCACAATTTTGATTGTATCGTCTATGGGACCTTTTTTTTACCAAGGGCACGTTTCTTCGCTGATCTAAGCACCTTTTTGATACCATTGGACTTTATTATTATTTATTGCACTTGTGTGGATTTTTATCTGTCATTATTTGTATATATTTTTAACATTTCTATTATATTCATTTTTTTGAGCGATATTTATTATATTTTTTTGAGCGTCACTTAATCATCAGTTTTTTACACCATTTATATTTTAATTTGATTGAGCGCCACATTAATTTAATATTTTGTCAGATATTTTTTTGGTGTGGGAACACCCTTATGGTGGCGGCTTTATCATTTATCCTGACTTTTATCTTAAACAATTGCCCCCCCCCCCCCCCGTTTTATTTGTATTCTTTTTCTGAGTTCGTGGTTTGCGCGGTAGTACTCGCCATTACTAGTAAATGTAGGCGCAAATCAGGCGCATCAGGGGGGATAGTAGCAAATCAGGAGCTAATAGGTGCTAAGATATATAAGATATAAGATATATATATATATATATATATATATATATATATATATATATATATATATATATATACATACAGTGGCTTGCGAAAGTATTCGGCCCCCTTGAACTTTTCAACCTTTTGCCACATTTCAGGCTTCAAACATAAAGATATAAAATTTTTATTTTTTGTGAAGAATCACCAACAAGTGGGAAACAATTGTGAAGTGGAACGAAATCTTTTGGATTTTTGAAACTTTTTTAACTAATAAAAAAATGAAAAGTGGGGCGTGCAAAATTATTCGGCCCCCTTGCGGTAATACTTTGTAGAGCCACCTTTTGCTGCGATTACAGCTGCAAGTCGCTTGGGGTAGGTCTCTATCAGTTTTGCACATCGAGAGACTGAAATTCTTGCCCATTCTTCCTTGCAAAACAGCTCAAGCTCAGTGAGGTTGGATGGAGAGCGTTTGTGAACAGCAGTTTTCAGCTCTTTCCACAGATTCTCGATTGGATTCAGGTCTGGACTTTGACTTGGCCATTCTAACACCTGGATACGTTTATTTGTGAACCATTCCTTTGTAGATTTTGCTGTATGTTTGGGATCATTGTCTTGTTGGAAGATAAATCTCCGTCCCAGTTTCAGGTCTTTTGCAGACTCCAACAGGTTTTCATCCAAAATGGTCCTGTATTTGGCTGCATCCATCTTCCCCTCAATTTTAACCATCTTCCCTGTCCCTACTGAAGAAAAGCAGGCCCAAACCATGATGCTGCCACCACCATGTTTGACAGTGGGGATGGCGTGTTGAGTGTGATGAGCTGTGTTGCTTTTACGCCAAACATATCGTTTTGCATTGTGGCCAAAAAGTTTGATTTTGGTTTCATCGGACCAGAGCACCTTCTTCCACATGTTTGGTGTGTCTCCCAGGTGGCTTGTGGCAAACTTTAGACGAGACTTTTTATGGATATCTTTGAGAAATGGCTTTCTTCTTGCCACTCTTCCATAAAGGCCAGATTTGTGCAGTGTACGACTGATTGTTGTCCTATGGACAGACTCTCCCACCTCAGCTGTAGTTCTCTGCAGTTCATCCAGAGTGATCATGGGCCTCTTGGCTGCATCTCTGATCAGTCTTCTCCTTGTCTGAGCTGAAAGTTTAGAGGGACAGCCAGGTCTTGGTAGATTTGCAGTGGTCTGATACTCCTTCCATTTCAAAATGATCGCTTGCACAGTGCTCCTTGGGATGTTTAAAGCTTGGAAAATCTTTTTGTATCCAAATCCGGCTTTAAACTTCTCCACAACAGTATTACAGACCTGCCTGGTGTGTTCCTTGGTCTTCATGATGCTCTCTGCGCTTTCAACAGAACCCTGAGACTATCACAGAGCAGGTGCATTTATACAGAGACTTGATTACACACAGGTGGATTCTATTTATCACCATCAGTCATTTAGGACAACATTGGATCATTCAGAGATCCTCGCTGAACTTCTGGAGTGAGTTTGCTGCACTGAAAGTAAAGGGGCCGAATAATTTTGCACGCACCACTTTTCAGTTTTTTAATTGCCAAAAAAGTTTAAAATATCCAATAGATTTAGTTCCACTTCACAATTGTGTCCCACTTGTTGGTGATTCTTCACAAAAAATTTAAATTTTATATCCTTATGTTTGAAGCCTGAAATGTGGCAAAAGGTTGAAAAGTTCAAGGGGGCCGAATACTTTCGCAAGCCACTGTATATATATATAATAGTTGTGGAAGAATGGGGGGGACTGGAGAGGAGGGGTCCTTCTAATGTACACCACATGTGTAGTTGCAATGTGTCACAATGTGCTGCAATGCATGCTATTGAGAATGCCTTATCTTATAAATGAACGTGTACTTTGGTGCATTCACCTGTGTCGCAGCGTGCAGCTCAGTGCAGGTGTTGAGATGCGATTTGATGGATTCCCATCGATTTCATTGGCAAACACATCAAGCAAAAAAATGCGAACATGTTAATGGGCTCATTCACACTTTAGCGTTTCTCATTCACACTTTAGCGTTTTTACGGAAAAACAACACGTGTGTGCAGTGAGGATGCTCAGAGCTTTGCAGTTGCTCTGCTTTATGAGAAATGAGGCGTTCCTGTTTTTCTGTGCATTTGTATGTGCTGTGATGGCCAATAGAATAACGAAAGAGGAAAAAGCATGTGAATATGATACAACGGCCTAAAAAAAAAAAAAAAAAGACAAAAGTGAAAAATCATTCCCATTGGTCCAAAAGACCCGGGGGTGGGCGGATATAGTTGGATGCATTCCAATTACATCCGCCCACTTATAGGGATGTATTCCTGCCAGTATTGATCTGTGTAATTACATGGGAAGAGGCCTGAAAATATCCAGTTTAGTGTGCAGATTGGTCTACGTGTTCTGCCAGTGGGGATTGGAGGGGGGCGCTGCTATGTGTTGTTACAAACCAAGGCACTGTTGACATGTAGTGCCCATTCACCCTAGAATGCAGTTCGGGCAACCTGTATTCCATGCACCTTCCCCACACCACATTCAAAGTGCACTGGAATTGTGATCTGCAGAATTAAAGTGGAACTATAGGTCTTTTTTTTTTTTTGGATAGAGCAAAAGAGGGTTATAACCCCTGTCAGATTTTTTTTTTTTTCACCATTTGTGTCCCAATGCAGGGAGACTTCCCTTCACTTCCTGTCCCATAGCCAAAACAGGAAGTGAGAGGAAATACCTGAAAATGAAGGGAATCCGTTAGGCACCCCCGGGTCACAAGAACTAATTTCCCCCTCTATTACTTCTCAGGGGACAATCTAAAATGTGGGATCTTCTTTATTTTCGCTTTCAATGATAATGGTAAACAGGACAAACAGAGGGAGAATCTCCATAATGGGGGCACAGACAGCAATAAAAATTCACAGGTGTTCTAATCTCTCTGCCCTCTATCTTAGAGCCCTTTCACACTGGGGCGGTTTGCAGGCGCTATTGCGCTAATAATAGCGCCTGCAAACCGACCCGGAAGTGCCGCTGCTGTGTATCCAGTGTGAAAGCCCCGAGGGCTTGCACACTGGAGCGATGCGCTGGCAGGACGGTAAAAAAAGCCCTGCCAGCAGCATCTTCGGAGCGGTGAAGGAGCGGTGTGTATACTGCTCCTTTACCGCTCCTGCCCATTGAAATCAATGGGACGGCGCGGCTATACCGCCGGCAATGCGCCTCTGCAGAGGCGCTTTGCGGTGGTATTTAACCCCTTCTCGGCCGCTAGCGGGGGGTAAAACCGCCCCGCTAGCGGCCGCATACCGGCGGTAAAACGCCGCTAATAATAGCAGCGTTTTACCGCCGACGCCGCCCCCCGCCCCAGTGTGAAAGGGCTCTTAAAAAAAAAAAGTTTTGCCTTTAGTTATACTTTAACCACTTGAGGTCTGCGCTATAGCTGAATGACGGCCACAGCGCGGACCTGAATATCCGGGAGGCCGTCATAGGACGTCCTCCCCTTTGCGCACTCCCCCTGCAGGGCACGCGCGGCGTGCGCTGTGATCACTGAGTAACCGAGACTCGGGTGATCACCGATCCGAGTAAGGGGCCGAACCCGGCACCTTACCACGTAATCAGCTGTCAGCCAATGACATCTGATCACGTGTGTAAACAAAAGCTCAGTAATTGTTTTTTTTTTCTCTTCATGCTGACAGTATGAGGAGAAAAAAAAGCTGATCACCGGCTTATGTTCAAGGGACATCGGTCCCGAAGAGGAAGGAGGCACATCTGCCTCCTCCTCTGTGCTTACCAGTGCCACAGTGCCACCTGTCAATGCCCACAAGTGGCCTGTCAATCAAAAGTAAAATAGCCAGTTAGGACTGTGACAAAGAAAAACAATTGTTGGAGAACAAGTTAAATATACAATGACACGTGGCAAAATAATTGTATATGTAGCTCTGTAATGTTACATTCACACGGGTTACAGAAAAGGTGCCATGTACAATGGGGGAGATTTACTAAAACTGGAGCACCCAGAATCTGGAGCGGCTCTGCATGGTAGCCAATCAGCTTCTAACTTCATCTCATTCAATGAAGCTTTGACAACAAAACCTGGAGGCGGATTGGTTTCTATGTAGAGCTGCACCATATTTTGCACTCTCCAGTTGTAGTAAATCTCCCCCATACTGTCAGCGCCTACCAAACACCCAGTCCAAGAAGGTGTATGGAGACAAATTGGCTTAATACACATTCCTGCTTTTATCGGACATTGCATGATGCCAGCTAAAATGTTGAGTTCTGCGTTGGGAGCAACAGCATCTTAATTCTACAGGTGATCAAACCAAACTCGGTTAGATCAGATGCTTTGGAGGCCATAGGAGAGATATGGGGTCTAAAAGACCCCAGATCTTACCATAAAGAGGACCTGTCAAGGACCATGCTGTCACAAGGGATTTTGTTAATGCCTTGTGATAGCAATAAAGTTAATTTAAAAAAACATTAAAAAAAAAAAAGGTACAGTGTTAAAACAAATGTAAATTAAAAAAAAATACATCTATATATATATATATATATACACACACACACATACACAAAGGGGAATGTGCAGGTCAGCCCTGCCCACATATGTACATGGTGTTCACACCACACGCGTGAGTGGGAGCAATAATTTCAGCCCCAGACCTCCTGTGTAACTCTGAATTGGTAACCTGTCAAGGCTTATAAAGCGTCTCCTATGAAAAAATTTTAGGCAATATAGTTAGCGCTGTTCCACGGGCATACACAATTTTAAAGCATGGCGTGTTAGGTGTCTATTTACTCGGCGTAACATCATTTTTTTTTTTTATACCAAACAACTATTATATTGTGTTTCTATGTACTAAAACTCAGTGTATTTTTTCCTGAAAACTTGAGTTTGATAATCCACTGTGCAAATATCTTGTGACATAAAAAATTTGAAACACCCACCATTTTTAATCTTCAAGGTCTCTGATTATAAAATATATAATATTTGGGGGTTCCAAGTAATTTAACAAAAAAAAAAAAAAATCTAATTGTTCCGTGTATGAGAGAAATGTCAGAATTGGCCCAGAATGGAAGGCGTTTGTTACCCCAACATTTCATATTCCTGATATGTGCCTGCTGTACCATGTACTTGTATGAGAAAGTCTCCTGTTCTCTTTGTGTTTCTTCCTTTATGTGAAATCCCTGGTGTGCCTGTCAGTCCCTCTGCTTTCCTAATAAAAACTGACCACACTAAGCAGGAGAGCACATATGGTCAGTTCTCTAGCTATGATGGGAACTCAGCCTGCTCTCCTCCAATGATCAGACTTGTCCTGACAACCCCCCCCCCCCCCACTGCACAGCTATTCACTGAGAAGATCAGTGTGCTGCTGCTTCTCCTCCCCCAGCTCTTATGCAGCTGAGAACAGAGGGAATGTGATCACTTATAAAAAAAGGCAACAAGGATATTTATAATGTTTTTTTTTATATCTATACACAAATGTTTTGCTTACCATTTCTATTTTAATCGCTTGCTGACCAGCGCACGCTGATGTACATCAGCAGAATGGCACTGGGGGCAAAAGGGCAAACAGGTATGTCCCCTTTAAGAAGCGGTGTTGCGGGCGTGCGAGTGCCACGTCCTCCGTGACAGCGGGTCCCATGGACTCGATGTCGGTCGGATGCCCGCAATCGTGTCACGGAGAGATAGAACGGGGAGATACTTTTGTAAACAAAGCTTTTCCCCGTTCTGCCTAGTGACATGACAGAGATCACTGCTCCCTGTCATCGAGAGCAGTGATAAATGTCCTGTGTGTTGAAGCCCATCCCCCCCTAACAGTTAGAATCACTCCCTAGGACACACTTAACCCCTTCACTGCCCCCTAGTGGTTAACCCCTTCCCTGCCAGGGTCATTTACACAGTAATCAGTGCATTTTTAAAGCACTGATCGCTGTATAAATGACAATGGTCCCAAAATAGTGTCAAAATTGTCCGCCATAATGTCGCAGTCATGGTAAAAATCGCAGATCGCCATTGCTAATTAAAAAAAAAAATTATTAATAAAAGTGCCATAAAACTGTCCCCTTTGTAGACGCTATAAATTTTGCGCAAACCAATCAATATACGCTAATTGCGATTTTTTTTAACCAAAATTACGTAGAAGAATACATATTGGTCTAAACTGAGGAAAAAAAAGTTTTTTTTTTATATATTTTTGGGGATATTTATTATAGCAAAAAGTAAAAAAATATTGCTTTTTGTTTTTCAAAATTATCGCTTTTTTTTTTTGTTTATAGCGCAAAAAAAAAAAACCACAGAGGTGATCAAATACCACCAAAAGAAAGCTCTATTTGTGGGGGGAAAAAAGGACGTCAATTTTGTTTGGGTACAACGTCGCACGACCGCGCAATTGTCAGTTAAAGAGACGCAGTGCCGAATCGCAAAAAGTGCTCTGGTCAGGAAGGGGGTAAAATCTGCCGGGGCTGAAGCGGTTAAAAACCCCTTTTATACTACACCAGGTTTCTTCCTTGTTATGAATGGTTCCTGGGCCCCAGGGCCCCTGTGAATGGGGCCCCGCTTTCTTAATAATGAGTAAATCTAAAAATAAATAACGGTGTATAAAAATAAAAATGGGTGTGCGATGACATTA
Organism: Lithobates septentrionalis; assembly: GCA_037952835.1. Lineage (NCBI taxonomy): Eukaryota > Metazoa > Chordata > Amphibia > Anura > Ranidae > Lithobates > Lithobates septentrionalis. Next base: position 895,878 of record JBBDGP010002387.1, read on the forward strand.
ATAATGAATAAATATAAATAAAAGATTGTCAATGGAAAAAAATAGGTTAAAAAATATAAACAAATAAAAGTAATATAAAATAAATAAATAAGAGAGTATAAATATACATAAAAAAATAAAGATAATGAATAAAAATGTATATAAAAAAATAAAAAAGGATACAGTTATGAATAAATTTAAAGAATAAAGATAAAAAAAGGGTGTATAAAATAAATAATAATGATAAATATAATATTTAATAAATATAAAAATAACTGTACATAAGGGTGTATAAAAATAAAGAAAAATAATGAGGATAATAATTAATAAATATAAAAATAACTTTGAATCAGGGTGTATAAAAATAATAAATGCATATGAAAAATAAAAAATGGTGTAGAAAAAGAAAAAAAAAATATAATAATGGGTAAATGTAAAAATAAATAATGGTGTATAAAAATGGGTGCTTGATGAAATTAATTATGAATAAATATAAAGGGGTATAAAAATAATAAATGAAAACCATAAACACCATAAATAAAATTAATAATTAAAAAAATTTCGGAAAATAAAGAGTGTGTTGCACATCCAATCGACATAGCACAGGGTAGACTCGAACTCCCCTGTACGCAAGCACTCCGACCACCTCCCAAGCAGCTGGGATTACAGACGCACGCCACCGCGTCCGGCGAGTAGATTCGAGTGCTCTCTGTATGTAGAAGCTGGATTCTCATCGATGTCATTGGCTCAACACTGCCATCTATAGGCAGTATTGGGAATCACACCCGCACTGTGCTGGGCTTAAGGGGCGCTCTCTGCTCTACCACACCTGCGCACAAGCTGTAGCTATCCAGAGCAGCAGCAACTGAGCCACTAATAGGGGTCAAGTAGGCGCAATCCGGGCGCCCATTTAGGTAACGTAGGCATAATCCAGGCGCAAATAGGGGACAACCCAGGCGCTAGGAAATGTAGGTGACAAAATATTCAATTAATGTGGTGCTCAATCAGATTAAAATATAAATGGTGTAAAAAACTGATGATTAAGTGACGCTCAAAAAAGTATAAAAAATATCGCTCAAAAATATTAATATAATAGAAACGTAAAACAACCACGTGAATGGAGGTTCTATAGGGAAAATCCTATGCGGTGTTAGGACGGGAGATCCCTAGGAGAGTCATTTTGAGGAGGATCGTGGAGCTGTTTTTCCACCATTTTTTGGGACTGTCACAATTTTGATTGTATCGTCTATGGGACCTTTTTTTTACCAAGGGCACGTTTCTTCGCTGATCTAAGCACCTTTTTGATACCATTGGACTTTATTATTATTTATTGCACTTGTGTGGATTTTTATCTGTCATTATTTGTATATATTTTTAACATTTCTATTATATTCATTTTTTTGAGCGATATTTATTATATTTTTTTGAGCGTCACTTAATCATCAGTTTTTTACACCATTTATATTTTAATTTGATTGAGCGCCACATTAATTTAATATTTTGTCAGATATTTTTTTGGTGTGGGAACACCCTTATGGTGGCGGCTTTATCATTTATCCTGACTTTTATCTTAAACAATTGCCCCCCCCCCCCCGTTTTATTTGTATTCTTTTTCTGAGTTCGTGGTTTGCGCGGTAGTACTCGCCATTACTAGTAAATGTAGGCGCAAATCAGGCGCATCAGGGGGGATAGTAGCAAATCAGGAGCTAATAGGTGCTAAGATATATAAGATATAAGATATATATATATATATATATATATATATATATATATACATACAGTGGCTTGCGAAAGTATTCGGCCCCCTTGAACTTTTCAACCTTTTGCCACATTTCAGGCTTCAAACATAAAGATATAAAATTTTTATTTTTTGTGAAGAATCACCAACAAGTGGGAAACAATTGTGAAGTGGAACGAAATCTTTTGGATTTTTGAAACTTTTTTAACTAATAAAAAAATGAAAAGTGGGGCGTGCAAAATTATTCGGCCCCCTTGCGGTAATACTTTGTAGAGCCACCTTTTGCTGCGATTACAGCTGCAAGTCGCTTGGGGTAGGTCTCTATCAGTTTTGCACATCGAGAGACTGAAATTCTTGCCCATTCTTCCTTGCAAAACAGCTCAAGCTCAGTGAGGTTGGATGGAGAGCGTTTGTGAACAGCAGTTTTCAGCTCTTTCCACAGATTCTCGATTGGATTCAGGTCTGGACTTTGACTTGGCCATTCTAACACCTGGATACGTTTATTTGTGAACCATTCCTTTGTAGATTTTGCTGTATGTTTGGGATCATTGTCTTGTTGGAAGATAAATCTCCGTCCCAGTTTCAGGTCTTTTGCAGACTCCAACAGGTTTTCATCCAAAATGGTCCTGTATTTGGCTGCATCCATCTTCCCCTCAATTTTAACCATCTTCCCTGTCCCTACTGAAGAAAAGCAGGCCCAAACCATGATGCTGCCACCACCATGTTTGACAGTGGGGATGGCGTGTTGAGTGTGATGAGCTGTGTTGCTTTTACGCCAAACATATCGTTTTGCATTGTGGCCAAAAAGTTTGATTTTGGTTTCATCGGACCAGAGCACCTTCTTCCACATGTTTGGTGTGTCTCCCAGGTGGCTTGTGGCAAACTTTAGACGAGACTTTTTATGGATATCTTTGAGAAATGGCTTTCTTCTTGCCACTCTTCCATAAAGGCCAGATTTGTGCAGTGTACGACTGATTGTTGTCCTATGGACAGACTCTCCCACCTCAGCTGTAGTTCTCTGCAGTTCATCCAGAGTGATCATGGGCCTCTTGGCTGCATCTCTGATCAGTCTTCTCCTTGTCTGAGCTGAAAGTTTAGAGGGACAGCCAGGTCTTGGTAGATTTGCAGTGGTCTGATACTCCTTCCATTTCAAAATGATCGCTTGCACAGTGCTCCTTGGGATGTTTAAAGCTTGGAAAATCTTTTTGTATCCAAATCCGGCTTTAAACTTCTCCACAACAGTATTACAGACCTGCCTGGTGTGTTCCTTGGTCTTCATGATGCTCTCTGCGCTTTCAACAGAACCCTGAGACTATCACAGAGCAGGTGCATTTATACAGAGACTTGATTACACACAGGTGGATTCTATTTATCACCATCAGTCATTTAGGACAACATTGGATCATTCAGAGATCCTCGCTGAACTTCTGGAGTGAGTTTGCTGCACTGAAAGTAAAGGGGCCGAATAATTTTGCACGCACCACTTTTCAGTTTTTTAATTGCCAAAAAAGTTTAAAATATCCAATAGATTTAGTTCCACTTCACAATTGTGTCCCACTTGTTGGTGATTCTTCACAAAAAATTTAAATTTTATATCCTTATGTTTGAAGCCTGAAATGTGGCAAAAGGTTGAAAAGTTCAAGGGGGCCGAATACTTTCGCAAGCCACTGTATATATATATAATAGTTGTGGAAGAATGGGGGGGACTGGAGAGGAGGGGTCCTTCTAATGTACACCACATGTGTAGTTGCAATGTGTCACAATGTGCTGCAATGCATGCTATTGAGAATGCCTTATCTTATACATGAACGTGTACTTTGGTGCATTCACCTGTGTCGCAGCGTGCAGCTCAGTGCAGGTGTTGAGATGCGATTTGATGGATTCCCATCGATTTCATTGGCAAACACATCAAGCAAAAAAATGCGAACATGTTAATGGGCTCATTCACACTTTAGCGTTTCTCATTCACACTTTAGCGTTTTTACGGAAAAACAACACATGTGTGTGCAGTGAGGATGCTCAGAGCTTTGCAGTTGCTCTGCTTTATGAGAAATGAGGCGTTCCTGTTTTTCTGTGCATTTGTATGTGCTGTGATGGCCAATAGAATAACGAAAGAGGAAAAAGCATGTGAATATGATACAACGGCCTAAAAAAAAAAAAAAAAGACAAAAGTGAAAAATCATTCCCATTGGTCCAAAAGACCCGGGGGTGGGCGGATATAGTTGGATGCATTCCAATTACATCCGCCCACTTATAGGGATGTATTCCTGCCAGTATTGATCTGTGTAATTACATGGGAAGAGGCCTGAAAATATCCAGTTTAGTGTGCAGATTGGTCTACGTGTTCTGCCAGTGGGGATTGGAGGGGGGCGCTGCTATGTGTTGTTACAAACCAAGGCACTATTGACATGTAGTGCCCATTCACCCTAGAATGCAGTTCGGGCAACCTGTATTCCATGCACCTTCCCCACACCACATTCAAAGTGCACTGGAATTGTGATCTGCAGAATTAAAGTGGAACTATAGGTCATTTTTTTTTTTTGGATAGAGCAAAAGAGGGTTATAACCCCTGTCAGATTTTTTTTTTTTTCACCATTTGTGTCCCAATGCAGGGAGACTTCCCTTCACTTCCTGTCCCATAGCCAAAACAGGAAGTGAGAGGAAATACCTGAAAATGAAGGGAATCCGTTAGGCACCCCCGGGTCACAAGAACTAATTTCCCCCTCTATTACTTCTCAGGGGACAATCTAAAATGTGGGATCTTCTTTATTTTCGCTTTCAATGATAATGGTAAACAGGACAAACAGAGGGAGAATCTCCATAATGGGGGCACAGACAGCAATAAAAATTCACAGGTGTTCTAATCTCTCTGCCCTCTATCTTAGAGCCCTTTCACACTGGGGCGGTTTGCAGGCGCTATTGCGCTAATAATAGCGCCTGCAAACCGACCCGGAAGTGCCGCTGCTGTGTATCCAGTGTGAAAGCCCCGAGGGCTTGCACACTGGAGCGATGCGCTGGCAGGACGGTAAAAAAAGCCCTGCCAGCAGCATCTTCGGAGCGGTGAAGGAGCGGTGTGTATACTGCTCCTTTACCGCTCCTGCCCATTGAAATCAATGGGACGGCGCGGCTATACCGCCGGCAATGCGCCTCTGCAGAGGCGCTTTGCGGTGGTATTTAACCCCTTCTCGGCCGCTAGCGGGGGGTAAAACCGCCCCGCTAGCGGCCGCATACCGGCGGTAAAACGCCGCTAATAATAGCAGCGTTTTACCGCCGACGCCGCCCCCCGCCCCAGTGTGAAAGGGCTCTTAAAAAAAAAAAGTTTTGCCTTTAGTTATACTTTAACCACTTGAGGTCTGCGCTATAGCTGAATGACGGCCACAGCGCGGACCTGAATATCCGGGAGGCCGTCATAGGACGTCCTCCCCTTTGCGCACTCCCCCTGCAGGGCACGCGCGGCGTGCGCTGTGATCACTGAGTAACCGAGACTCGGGTGATCACCGATCCGAGTAAGGGGCCGAACCCGGCACCTTACCACGTAATCAGCTGTCAGCCAATGACATCTGATCACGTGTGTAAACAAAAGCTCAGTAATTGTTTTTTTTTTCTCTTCATGCTGACAGTATGAGGAGAAAAAAAAGCTGATCACCGGCTTATGTTCAAGGGACATCGGTCCCGAAGAGGAAGGAGGCACATCTGCCTCCTCCTCTGTGCTTACCAGTGCCACAGTGCCACCTGTCAATGCCCACAAGTGGCCTGTCAATCAAAAGTAAAATAGCCAGTTAGGACTGTGACAAAGAAAAACAATTGTTGGAGAACAAGTTAAATATACAATGACACGTGGCAAAATAATTGTATATGTAGCTCTGTAATGTTACATTCACACGGGTTACAGAAAAGGTGCCATGTACAATGGGGGAGATTTACTAAAACTGGAGCACCCAGAATCTGGAGCGGCTGTGCATGGTAGCCAATCAGCTTCTAACTTCATCTCATTCAATGAAGCTTTGACAACAAAACCTGGAGGCGGATTGGTTTCTATGTAGAGCTGCACCATATTTTGCACTCTCCAGTTGTAGTAAATCTCCCCCATACTGTCAGCGCCTACCAAACACCCAGTCCAAGAAGGTGTATGGAGACAAATTGGCTTAATACACATTCCTGCTTTTATCGGACATTGCATGATGCCAGCTAAAATGTTGAGTTCTGCGTTGGGAGCAACAGCATCTTAATTCTACAGGTGATCAAACCAAACTCGGTTAGATCAGATGCTTTGGAGGCCATAGGAGAGATATGGGGTCTAAAAGACCCCAGATCTTACCATAAAGAGGACCTGTCAAGGACCATGCTGTCACAAGGGATTTTGTTAATGCCTTGTGATAGCAATAAAGTTAATTTAAAAAAACATTAAAAAAAAAAAAGGTACAGTGTTAAAACAAATGTAAATTAAAAAAAAATACATCTATATATATATATATATATACACACACACACATACACAAAGGGGAATGTGCAGGTCAGCCCTGCCCACATATGTACATGGTGTTCACACCACACGCGTGAGTGGGAGCAATAATTTCAGCCCCAGACCTCCTGTGTAACTCTGAATTGGTAACCTGTCAAGGCTTATAAAGCGTCTCCTATGAAAAAATTTTAGGCAATATAGTTAGCGCTGTTCCACGGGCATACACAATTTTAAAGCATGGCGTGTTAGGTGTCTATTTACTCGGCGTAACATCATTTTTTTTTTTTATACCAAACAACTATTATATTGTGTTTCTATGTACTAAAACTCAGTGTATTTTTTCCTGAAAACTTGAGTTTGATAATCCACTGTGCAAATATCTTGTGACATAAAAAATTTGAAACACCCACCATTTTTAATCTTCAAGGTCTCTGATTATAAAATATATAATATTTGGGGGTTCCAAGTAATTTAACAAAAAAAAAAAAAAATCTAATTGTTCCGTGTATGAGAGAAATGTCAGAATTGGCCCAGAATGGAAGGCGTTTGTTACCCCAACATTTCATATTCCTGATATGTGCCTGCTGTACCATGTACTTGTATGAGAAAGTCTCCTGTTCTCTTTGTGTTTCTTCCTTTATGTGAAATCCCTGGTGTGCCTGTCAGTCCCTCTGCTTTCCTAATAAAAACTGACCACACTAAGCAGGAGAGCACATATGGTCAGTTCTCTAGCTATGATGGGAACTCAGCCTGCTCTCCTCCAATGATCAGACTTGTCCTGACAACCCCCCCCCCCCCCACTGCACAGCTATTCACTGAGAAGATCAGTGTGCTGCTGCTTCTCCTCCCCCAGCTCTTATGCAGCTGAGAACAGAGGGAATGTGATCACTTATAAAAAAAGGCAACAAGGATATTTATAATGTTTTTTTTTTATATCTATACACAAATGTTTTGCTTACCATTTCTATTTTAATCGCTTGCTGACCAGCGCACGCTGATGTACATCAGCAGAATGGCACTGGGGGCAAAAGGGCAAACAGGTATGTCCCCTTTAAGAAGCGGTGTTGCGGGCGTGCGAGTGCCACGTCCTCCGTGACAGCGGGTCCCGTGGACTCGATGTCGGTCGGATGCCCGCAATCGTGTCACGGAGAGATAGAACGGGGAGATACTTTTGTAAACAAAGCTTTTCCCCGTTCTGCCTAGTGACATGACAGAGATCACTGCTCCCTGTCATCGAGAGCAGTGATCACTGTCCTGTGTGTTGAAGCCCATCCCCCCCTAACAGTTAGAATCACTCCCTAGGACACACTTAACCCCTTCACTGCCCCCTAGTGGTTAACCCCTTCCCTGCCAGGGTCATTTACACAGTAATCAGTGCATTTTTAAAGCACTGATTGCTGTATAAATGACAATGGTCCCAAAATAGTGTCAAAATTGTCCGCCATAATGTCGCAGTCATGGTAAAAATCGCAGATCGCCATTGCTAATTAAAAAAAAAAATTATTAATAAAAGTGCCATAAAACTGTCCCGTTTTGTAGACGCTATAAATTTTGCGCAAACCAATCAATATACGCTAATTGCGATTTTTTTTAAACAAAATTACGTAGAAGAATACATATTGGTCTAAACTGAGCAAAAAAAACGTTTTTTTTTATATATTTTTGGGGATATTTATTATAGCAAAAAGTAAAAAAATATTTCTTTTTGTTTTTCAAAATTATCGCTCTTTTTTTTTGTTTATAGCGCAAAAAATAAAAACCACAGAGGTGATCAAATACCACCAAAAGAAAGCTCTATTTGTGGGGGGAAAAAAAGGATGTCAATTTTGTTTGGGTACAACGTCGCACGACCGCGCAATTGTCAGTTAAAGAGACGCAGTGCCGAATCGCAAAAAGTGCTCTGGTCAGGAAGGGGGTAAAATCTGCCGGGGCTGAAGCGGTTAAAAACCCCTTTTATACTACACCAGGTTTCTTCCTTGTTATGAATGGTTCCTGGGCCCCAGGGCCCCTGTGAATGGGGCCCCGCTTTCTTAATAATGAGTAAATCTAAAAATAAATAACGGTGTATAAAAATAAAAATGGGTGTGCGATGACATTAATAATGAATAAATATAAATAAAAGATTGTGAATGGAAAAAAATAGGTTAAAAAATATAAACAAATAAAAGTAATATAAAATAAATAAATAAGAGAGTATAAATATACATAAAAAAATAAAGATAATGAATAAAAATGTATATAAAAAAATAAAAAAGGATACAGTTATGAATAAATTTAAAGAATAAAGATAAAAAAAGGGTGTATAAAATAAATAATAATGATAAATATAATATTTAATAAATATAAAAATAACTGTACATAAGGGTGTATAAAAATAAAGAAAAATAATGAGGATAATAATTAATAAATATAAAAATAACTTTGAATCAGGGTGTATAAAAATAATAAATGCATATGAAAAATAAAAAATGGTGTAGAAAAAGAAAAAAAAAAATATAATAATGGGTAAATGTAAAAATAAATAATGGTGTATAAAAATGGGTGCTTGATGAAATTAATTATGAATAAATATAAAGGGGTATAAAAATAATAAATGAAAACCATAAACACCATAAATAAAATTAATAATTAAAAAAATTTCGGAAAATAAAGAGTGTGTTGCACATCCAATCGACATAGCACAGGGTAGACTCGAACTCCCCTGTACGCAAGCACTCCGACCACCTCCCAAGCAGCTGGGATTACAGACGCACGCCACCGCGTCCGGCGAGTAGATTTGAGTGCTCTCTGTATGTAGAAGCTGGATTCTCATTGATGTCATTGGCTCAACACTGCCATCTATAGGCAGTATTGGGAATCACACCCGCACTGTGCTGGGCTTAAGGGGCGCTCTCTGCTCTACCACACCTGCGCACAAGCTGTAGCTATCCAGAGCAGCAGCAACTGAGCCACTAATAGGGGTCAAGTAGGCGCAATCCGGGCGCCCATTTAGGTAACGTAGGCATAATCCAGGCGCAAATAGGGGACAACCCAGGCGCTAGGAAATGTAGGTGACAAAATATTCAATTAATGTGGTGCTCAATCAGATTAAAATATAAATGGTGTAAAAAACTGATGACGCTCAAAAAAGTATAAAAAATATCGCTCAAAAATATTAATATAATAGAAACGTAAAACAACCACGTGAATGGAGGTTCTATAGGGAAAATCCTATGCGGTGTTAGGACGGGAGATCCCTAGGAGAGTCATTTTGAGGAGGATCGTGGAGCTGTTTTTCCACCATTTTTTGGGACTGTCACAATTTTGATTGTATCGTCTATGGGACCTTTTTTTTACCAAGGGCACGTTTCTTCGCTGATCTAAGCACCTTTTTGATACCATTGGACTTTATTATTATTTATTGCACTTGTGTGGATTTTTATCTGTCATTATTTGTATATATTTTTAACATTTCTATTATATTCATTTTTTTGAGCGATATTTATTATATTTTTTTGAGCGTCACTTAATCATCAGTTTTTTACACCATTTATATTTTAATTTGATTGAGCGCCACATTAATTTAATATTTTGTCAGATATTTTTTTGGTGTGGGAACACCCTTATGGTGGCGGCTTTATCATTTATCCTGACTTTTATCTTAAACAATTGCCCCCCCCCCCCCCCCGTTTTATTTGTATTCTTTTTCTGAGTTCGTGGTTTGCGCGGTAGTACTCGCCATTACTAGTAAATGTAGGCGCAAATCAGGCGCATCAGGGGGGATAGTAGCAAATCAGGAGCTAATAGGTGCTAAGATATATAAGATATAAGATATATATATATATATATATATATATATATATATATACATACAGTGGCTTGCGAAAGTATTCGGCCCCCTTGAACTTTTCAACCTTTTGCCACATTTCAGGCTTCAAACATAAAGATATAAAATTTTTATTTTTTGTGAAGAATCACCAACAAGTGGGAAACAATTGTGAAGTGGAACGAAATCTTTTGGATTTTTGAAACTTTTTTAACTAATAAAAAAATGAAAAGTGGGGCGTGCAAAATTATTCGGCCCCCTTGCGGTAATACTTTGTAGAGCCACCTTTTGCTGCGATTACAGCTGCAAGTCGCTTGGGGTAGGTCTCTATCAGTTTTGCACATCGAGAGACTGAAATTCTTGCCCATTCTTCCTTGCAAAACAGCTCAAGCTCAGTGAGGTTGGATGGAGAGCGTTTGTGAACAGCAGTTTTCAGCTCTTTCCACAGATTCTCGATTGGATTCAGGTCTGGACTTTGACTTGGCCATTCTAACACCTGGATACGTTTATTTGTGAACCATTCCTTTGTAGATTTTGCTGTATGTTTGGGATCATTGTCTTGTTGGAAGATAAATCTCCGTCCCAGTTTCAGGTCTTTTGCAGACTCCAACAGGTTTTCATCCAAAATGGTCCTGTATTTGGCTGCATCCATCTTCCCCTCAATTTTAACCATCTTCCCTGTCCCTACTGAAGAAAAGCAGGCCCAAACCATGATGCTGCCACCACCATGTTTGACAGTGGGGATGGCGTGTTGAGTGTGATGAGCTGTGTTGCTTTTACGCCAAACATATCGTTTTGCATTGTGGCCAAAAAGTTTGATTTTGGTTTCATCGGACCAGAGCACCTTCTTCCACATGTTTGGTGTGTCTCCCAGGTGGCTTGTGGCAAACTTTAGACGAGACTTTTTATGGATATCTTTGAGAAATGGCTTTCTTCTTGCCACTCTTCCATAAAGGCCAGATTTGTGCAGTGTACGACTGATTGTTGTCCTATGGACAGACTCTCCCACCTCAGCTGTAGTTCTCTGCAGTTCATCCAGAGTGATCATGGGCCTCTTGGCTGCATCTCTGATCAGTCTTCTCCTTGTCTGAGCTGAAAGTTTAGAGGGACAGCCAGGTCTTGGTAGATTTGCAGTGGTCTGATACTCCTTCCATTTCAAAATGATCGCTTGCACAGTGCTCCTTGGGATGTTTAAAGCTTGGAAAATCTTTTTGTATCCAAATCCGGCTTTAAACTTCTCCACAACAGTATTACAGACCTGCCTGGTGTGTTCCTTGGTCTTCATGATGCTCTCTGCGCTTTCAACAGAACCCTGAGACTATCACAGAGCAGGTGCATTTATACAGAGACTTGATTACACACAGGTGGATTCTATTTATCACCATCAGTCATTTAGGACAACATTGGATCATTCAGAGATCCTCGCTGAACTTCTGGAGTGAGTTTGCTGCACTGAAAGTAAAGGGGCCGAATAATTTTGCACGCACCACTTTTCAGTTTTTTAATTGCCAAAAAAGTTTAAAATATCCAATAGATTTAGTTCCACTTCACAATTGTGTCCCACTTGTTGGTGATTCTTCACAAAAAATTTAAATTTTATATCCTTATGTTTGAAGCCTGAAATGTGGCAAAAGGTTGAAAAGTTCAAGGGGGCCGAATACTTTCGCAAGCCACTGTATATATATATAATAGTTGTGGAAGAATGGGGGGGACTGGAGAGGAGGGGTCCTTCTAATGTACACCACATGTGTAGTTGCAATGTGTCACAATGTGCTGCAATGCATGCTATTGAGAATGCCTTATCTTATACATGAACGTGTACTTTGGTGCATTCACCTGTGTCGCAGCGTGCAGCTCAGTGCAGGTGTTGAGATGCGATTTGATGGATTCCCATCGATTTCATTGGCAAACACATCAAGCAAAAAAATGCGAACATGTTAATGGGCTCATTCACACTTTAGCGTTTCTCATTCACACTTTAGCGTTTTTACGGAAAAACAACACATGTGTGTGCAGTGAGGATGCTCAGAGCTTTGCAGTTGCTCTGCTTTATGAGAAATGAGGCGTTCCTGTTTTTCTGTGCATTTGTATGTGCTGTGATGGCCAATAGAATAACGAAAGAGGAAAAAGCATGTGAATATGATACAACGGCCTAAAAAAAAAAAAAAAAGACAAAAGTGAAAAATCATTCCCATTGGTCCAAAAGACCCGGGGGTGGGCGGATATAGTTGGATGCATTCCAATTACATCCGCCCACTTATAGGGATGTATTCCTGCCAGTATTGATCTGTGTAATTACATGGGAAGAGGCCTGAAAATATCCAGTTTAGTGTGCAGATTGGTCTACGTGTTCTGCCAGTGGGGATTGGAGGGGGGCGCTGCTATGTGTTGTTACAAACCAAGGCACTATTGACATGTAGTGCCCATTCACCCTAGAATGCAGTTCGGGCAACCTGTATTCCATGCACCTTCCCCACACCACATTCAAAGTGCACTGGAATTGTGATCTGCAGAATTAAAGTGGAACTATAGGTCATTTTTTTTTTTTGGATAGAGCAAAAGAGGGTTATAACCCCTGTCAGATTTTTTTTTTTTTCACCATTTGTGTCCCAATGCAGGGAGACTTCCCTTCACTTCCTGTCCCATAGCCAAAACAGGAAGTGAGAGGAAATACCTGAAAATGAAGGGAATCCGTTAGGCACCCCCGGGTCACAAGAACTAATTTCCCCCTCTATTACTTCTCAGGGGACAATCTAAAATGTGGGATCTTCTTTATTTTCGCTTTCAATGATAATGGTAAACAGGACAAACAGAGGGAGAATCTCCATAATGGGGGCACAGACAGCAATAAAAATTCACAGGTGTTCTAATCTCTCTGCCCTCTATCTTAGAGCCCTTTCACACTGGGGCGGTTTGCAGGCGCTATTGCGCTAATAATAGCGCCTGCAAACCGACCCGGAAGTGCCGCTGCTGTGTATCCAGTGTGAAAGCCCCGAGGGCTTGCACACTGGAGCGATGCGCTGGCAGGACGGTAAAAAAAGCCCTGCCAGCAGCATCTTCGGAGCGGTGAAGGAGCGGTGTGTATACTGCTCCTTTACCGCTCCTGCCCATTGAAATCAATGGGACGGCGCGGCTATACCGCCGGCAATGCGCCTCTGCAGAGGCGCTTTGCGGTGGTATTTAACCCCTTCTCGGCCGCTAGCGGGGGGTAAAACCGCCCCGCTAGCGGCCGCATACCGGCGGTAAAACGCCGCTAATAATAGCAGCGTTTTACCGCCGACGCCGCCCCCCGCCCCAGTGTGAAAGGGCTCTTAAAAAAAAAAAGTTTTGCCTTTAGTTATACTTTAACCACTTGAGGTCTGCGCTATAGCTGAATGACGGCCACAGCGCGGACCTGAATATCCGGGAGGCCGTCATAGGACGTCCTCCCCTTTGCGCACTCCCCCTGCAGGGCACGCGCGGCGTGCGCTGTGATCACTGAGTAACCGAGACTCGGGTGATCACCGATCCGAGTAAGGGGCCGAACCCGGCACCTTACCACGTAATCAGCTGTCAGCCAATGACATCTGATCACGTGTGTAAACAAAAGCTCAGTAATTGTTTTTTTTTTCTCTTCATGCTGACAGTATGAGGAGAAAAAAAAGCTGATCACCGGCTTATGTTCAAGGGACATCGGTCCCGAAGAGGAAGGAGGCACATCTGCCTCCTCCTCTGTGCTTACCAGTGCCACAGTGCCACCTGTCAATGCCCACAAGTGGCCTGTCAATCAAAAGTAAAATAGCCAGTTAGGACTGTGACAAAGAAAAACAATTGTTGGAGAACAAGTTAAATATACAATGACACGTGGCAAAATAATTGTATATGTAGCTCTGTAATGTTACATTCACACGGGTTACAGAAAAGGTGCCATGTACAATGGGGGAGATTTACTAAAACTGGAGCACCCAGAATCTGGAGCGGCTGTGCATGGTAGCCAATCAGCTTCTAACTTCATCTCATTCAATGAAGCTTTGACAACAAAACCTGGAGGCGGATTGGTTTCTATGTAGAGCTGCACCATATTTTGCACTCTCCAGTTGTAGTAAATCTCCCCCATACTGTCAGCGCCTACCAAACACCCAGTCCAAGAAGGTGTATGGAGACAAATTGGCTTAATACACATTCCTGCTTTTATCGGACATTGCATGATGCCAGCTAAAATGTTGAGTTCTGCGTTGGGAGCAACAGCATCTTAATTCTACAGGTGATCAAACCAAACTCGGTTAGATCAGATGCTTTGGAGGCCATAGGAGAGATATGGGGTCTAAAAGACCCCAGATCTTACCATAAAGAGGACCTGTCAAGGACCATGCTGTCACAAGGGATTTTGTTAATGCCTTGTGATAGCAATAAAGTTAATTTAAAAAAACATTAAAAAAAAAAAAGGTACAGTGTTAAAACAAATGTAAATTAAAAAAAAATACATCTATATATATATATATATATATACACACACACACATACACAAAGGGGAATGTGCAGGTCAGCCCTGCCCACATATGTACATGGTGTTCACACCACACGCGTGAGTGGGAGCAATAATTTCAGCCCCAGACCTCCTGTGTAACTCTGAATTGGTAACCTGTCAAGGCTTATAAAGCGTCTCCTATGAAAAAATTTTAGGCAATATAGTTAGCGCTGTTCCACGGGCATACACAATTTTAAAGCATGGCGTGTTAGGTGTCTATTTACTCGGCGTAACATCATTTTTTTTTTTTATACCAAACAACTATTATATTGTGTTTCTATGTACTAAAACTCAGTGTATTTTTTCCTGAAAACTTGAGTTTGATAATCCACTGTGCAAATATCTTGTGACATAAAAAATTTGAAACACCCACCATTTTTAATCTTCAAGGTCTCTGATTATAAAATATATAATATTTGGGGGTTCCAAGTAATTTAACAAAAAAAAAAAAAAATCTAATTGTTCCGTGTATGAGAGAAATGTCAGAATTGGCCCAGAATGGAAGGCGTTTGTTACCCCAACATTTCATATTCCTGATATGTGCCTGCTGTACCATGTACTTGTATGAGAAAGTCTCCTGTTCTCTTTGTGTTTCTTCCTTTATGTGAAATCCCTGGTGTGCCTGTCAGTCCCTCTGCTTTCCTAATAAAAACTGACCACACTAAGCAGGAGAGCACATATGGTCAGTTCTCTAGCTATGATGGGAACTCAGCCTGCTCTCCTCCAATGATCAGACTTGTCCTGACAACCCCCCCCCCCCCCCCCCACTGCACAGCTATTCACTGAGAAGATCAGTGTGCTGCTGCTTCTCCTCCCCCAGCTCTTATGCAGCTGAGAACAGAGGGAATGTGATCACTTATAAAAAAAGGCAACAAGGATATTTATAATGTTTTTTTTTTATATCTATACACAAATGTTTTGCTTACCATTTCTATTTTAATCGCTTGCTGACCAGCGCACGCTGATGTACATCAGCAGAATGGCACTGGGGGCAAAAGGGCAAACAGGTATGTCCCCTTTAAGAAGCGGTGTTGCGGGCGTGCGAGTGCCACGTCCTCCGTGACAGCGGGTCCCGTGGACTCGATGTCGGTCGGATGCCCGCAATCGTGTCACGGAGAGATAGAACGGGGAGATACTTTTGTAAACAAAGCTTTTCCCCGTTCTGCCTAGTGACATGACAGAGATCACTGCTCCCTGTCATCGAGAGCAGTGATCACTGTCCTGTGTGTTGAAGCCCATCCCCCCCTAACAGTTAGAATCACTCCCTAGGACACACTTAACCCCTTCACTGCCCCCTAGTGGTTAACCCCTTCCCTGCCAGGGTCATTTACACAGTAATCAGTGCATTTTTAAAGCACTGATTGCTGTATAAATGACAATGGTCCCAAAATAGTGTCAAAATTGTCCGCCATAATGTCGCAGTCATGGTAAAAATCGCAGATCGCCATTGCTAATTAAAAAAAAAAATTATTAATAAAAGTGCCATAAAACTGTCCCGTTTTGTAGACGCTATAAATTTTGCGCAAACCAATCAATATACGCTAATTGCGATTTTTTTTAAACAAAATTACGTAGAAGAATACATATTGGTCTAAACTGAGCAAAAAAAACGTTTTTTTTTATATATTTTTGGGGATATTTATTATAGCAAAAAGTAAAAAAATATTTCTTTTTGTTTTTCAAAATTATCGCTCTTTTTTTTTGTTTATAGCGCAAAAAATAAAAACCACAGAGGTGATCAAATACCACCAAAAGAAAGCTCTATTTGTGGGGGGAAAAAAAGGATGTCAATTTTGTTTGGGTACAACGTCGCACGACCGCGCAATTGTCAGTTAAAGAGACGCAGTGCCGAATCGCAAAAAGTGCTCTGGTCAGGAAGGGGGTAAAATCTGCCGGGGCTGAAGCGGTTAAAAACCCCTTTTATACTACACCAGGTTTCTTCCTTGTTATGAATGGTTCCTGGGCCCCAGGGCCCCTGTGAATGGGGCCCCGCTTTCTTAATAATGAGTAAATCTAAAAATAAATAACGGTGTATAAAAATAAAAATGGGTGTGCGATGACATTAATAATGAATAAATATAAATAAAAGATTGTGAATGGAAAAAAATAGGTTAAAAAATATAAACAAATAAAAGTAATATAAAATAAATAAATAAGAGAGTATAAATATACATAAAAAAATAAAGATAATGAATAAAAATGTATATAAAAAAATAAAAAAGGATACAGTTATGAATAAATTTAAAGAATAAAGATAAAAAAAGGGTGTATAAAATAAATAATAATGATAAATATAATATTTAATAAATATAAAAATAACTGTACATAAGGGTGTATAAAAATAAAGAAAAATAATGAGGATAATAATTAATAAATATAAAAATAACTTTGAATCAGGGTGTATAAAAATAATAAATGCATATGAAAAATAAAAAATGGTGTAGAAAAAGAAAAAAAAAAATATAATAATGGGTAAATGTAAAAATAAATAATGGTGTATAAAAATGGGTGCTTGATGAAATTAATTATGAATAAATATAAAGGGGTATAAAAATAATAAATGAAAACCATAAACACCATAAATAAAATTAATAATTAAAAAAATTTCGGAAAATAAAGAGTGTGTTGCACATCCAATCGACATAGCACAGGGTAGACTCGAACTCCCCTGTACGCAAGCACTCCGACCACCTCCCAAGCAGCTGGGATTACAGACGCACGCCACCGCGTCCGGCGAGTAGATTTGAGTGCTCTCTGTATGTAGAAGCTGGATTCTCATTGATGTCATTGGCTCAACACTGCCATCTATAGGCAGTATTGGGAATCACACCCGCACTGTGCTGGGCTTAAGGGGCGCTCTCTGCTCTACCACACCTGCGCACAAGCTGTAGCTATCCAGAGCAGCAGCAACTGAGCCACTAATAGGGGTCAAGTAGGCGCAATCCGGGCGCCCATTTAGGTAACGTAGGCATAATCCAGGCGCAAATAGGGGACAACCCAGGCGCTAGGAAATGTAGGTGACAAAATATTCAATTAATGTGGTGCTCAATCAGATTAAAATATAAATGGTGTAAAAAACTGATGACGCTCAAAAAAGTATAAAAAATATCGCTCAAAAATATTAATATAATAGAAACGTAAAACAACCACGTGAATGGAGGTTCTATAGGGAAAATCCTATGCGGTGTTAGGACGGGAGATCCCTAGGAGAGTCATTGAGGAGGATCGTGGAGCTGTTTTTCCACCATTTTTTGGGACTGTCACAATTTTGATTGTATCGTCTATGGGACCTTTTTTTTACCAAGGGCACGTTTCTTCGCTGATCTAAGCACCTTTTTGATACCATTGGACTTTATTATTATTTATTGCACTTGTGTGGATTTTTATCTGTCATTATTTGTATATATTTTTAACATTTCTATTATATTCATTTTTTTGAGCGATATTTATTATATTTTTTTGAGCGTCACTTAATCATCAGTTTTTTACACCATTTATATTTTAATTTGATTGAGCGCCACATTAATTTAATATTTTGTCAGATATTTTTTTGGTGTGGGAACACCCTTATGGTGGCGGCTTTATCATTTATCCTGACTTTTATCTTAAACAATTGCCCCCCCCCCCCCCCGTTTTATTTGTATTCTTTTTCTGAGTTCGTGGTTTGCGCGGTAGTACTCGCCATTACTAGTAAATGTAGGCGCAAATCAGGCGCATCAGGGGGGATAGTAGCAAATCAGGAGCTAATAGGTGCTAAGATATATAAGATATAAGATATATATATATATATATATATATATATATATATATACATACAGTGGCTTGCGAAAGTATTCGGCCCCCTTGAACTTTTCAACCTTTTGCCACATTTCAGGCTTCAAACATAAAGATATAAAATTTTTATTTTTTGTGAAGAATCACCAACAAGTGGGAAACAATTGTGAAGTGGAACGAAATCTTTTGGATTTTTGAAACTTTTTTAACTAATAAAAAAATGAAAAGTGGGGCGTGCAAAATTATTCGGCCCCCTTGCGGTAATACTTTGTAGAGCCACCTTTTGCTGCGATTACAGCTGCAAGTCGCTTGGGGTAGGTCTCTATCAGTTTTGCACATCGAGAGACTGAAATTCTTGCCCATTCTTCCTTGCAAAACAGCTCAAGCTCAGTGAGGTTGGATGGAGAGCGTTTGTGAACAGCAGTTTTCAGCTCTTTCCACAGATTCTCGATTGGATTCAGGTCTGGACTTTGACTTGGCCATTCTAACACCTGGATACGTTTATTTGTGAACCATTCCTTTGTAGATTTTGCTGTATGTTTGGGATCATTGTCTTGTTGGAAGATAAATCTCCGTCCCAGTTTCAGGTCTTTTGCAGACTCCAACAGGTTTTCATCCAAAATGGTCCTGTATTTGGCTGCATCCATCTTCCCCTCAATTTTAACCATCTTCCCTGTCCCTACTGAAGAAAAGCAGGCCCAAACCATGATGCTGCCACCACCATGTTTGACAGTGGGGATGGCGTGTTGAGTGTGATGAGCTGTGTTGCTTTTACGCCAAACATATCGTTTTGCATTGTGGCCAAAAAGTTTGATTTTGGTTTCATCGGACCAGAGCACCTTCTTCCACATGTTTGGTGTGTCTCCCAGGTGGCTTGTGGCAAACTTTAGACGAGACTTTTTATGGATATCTTTGAGAAATGGCTTTCTTCTTGCCACTCTTCCATAAAGGCCAGATTTGTGCAGTGTACGACTGATTGTTGTCCTATGGACACACTCTCCCACCTCAGCTGTAGTTCTCTGCAGTTCATCCAGAGTGATCATGGGCCTCTTGGCTGCATCTCTGATCAGTCTTCTCCTTGTCTGAGCTGAAAGTTTAGAGGGACAGCCAGGTCTTGGTAGATTTGCAGTGGTCTGATACTCCTTCCATTTCAAAATGATCGCTTGCACAGTGCTCCTTGGGATGTTTAAAGCTTGGAAAATCTTTTTGTATCCAAATCCGGCTTTAAACTTCTCCACAACAGTATTACAGACCTGCCTGGTGTGTTCCTTGGTCTTCATGATGCTCTCTGCGCTTTCAACAGAACCCTGAGACTATCACAGAGCAGGTGCATTTATACAGAGACTTGATTACACACAGGTGGATTCTATTTATCACCATCAGTCATTTAGGACAACATTGGATCATTCAGAGATCCTCGCTGAACTTCTGGAGTGAGTTTGCTGCACTGAAAGTAAAGGGGCCGAATAATTTTGCACGCACCACTTTTCAGTTTTTTAATTGCCAAAAAAGTTTAAAATATCCAATAGATTTAGTTCCACTTCACAATTGTGTCCCACTTGTTGGTGATTCTTCACAAAAAATTTAAATTTTATATCCTTATGTTTGAAGCCTGAAATGTGGCAAAAGGTTGAAAAGTTCAAGGGGGCCGAATACTTTCGCAAGCCACTGTATATATATATATAATAGTTGTGGAAGAATGGGGGGGACTGGAGAGGAGGGGTCCTTCTAATGTACACCACATGTGTAGTTGCAATGTGTCACAATGTGCTGCAATGCATGCTATTGAGAATGCCTTATCTTATACATGAACGTGTACTTTGGTGCATTCACCTGTGTCGCAGCGTGCAGCTCAGTGCAGGTGTTGAGATGCGATTTGATGGATTCCCATCGATTTCATTGGCAAACACATCAAGCAAAAAAATGCGAACATGTTAATGGGCTCATTCACACTTTAGCGTTTCTCATTCACACTTTAGCGTTTTTACGGAAAAACAACACATGTGTGTGCAGTGAGGATGCTCAGAGCTTTGCAGTTGCTCTGCTTTATGAGAAATGAGGCGTTCCTGTTTTTCTGTGCATTTGTATGTGCTGTGATGGCCAATAGAATAACGAAAGAGGAAAAAGCATGTGAATATGATACAACGGCCTAAAAAAAAAAAAAAAAAAGACAAAAGTGAAAAATCATTCCCATTGGTCCAAAAGACCCGGGGGTGGGCGGATATAGTTGGATGCATTCCAATTACATCCGCCCACTTATAGGGAGGTATTCCTGCCAGTATTGATCTGTGTAATTACATGGGAAGAGGCCTGAAAATATCCAGTTTAGTGTGCAGATTGGTCTACGTGTTCTGCCAGTGGGGATTGGAGGGGGGCGCTGCTATGTGTTGTTACAAACCAAGGCACTGTTGACATGTAGTGCCCATTCACCCTAGAATGCAGTTCGGGCAACCTGTATTCCATGCACCTTCCCCACACCACATTCAAAGTGCACTGGAATTGTGATCTGCAGAATTAAAGTGGAACTATAGGTCATTTTTTTTTTTTGGATAGAGCAAAAGAGGGTTATAACCCCTGTCAGATTTTTTTTTTTTTCACCATTTGTGTCCCAATGCAGGGAGACTTCCCTTCACTTCCTGTCCCATAGCCAAAACAGGAAGTGAGAGGAAATACCTGAAAATGAAGGGAATCCGTTAGGCACCCCCGGGTCACAAGAATTAATTTCCCCCTCTATTACTTCTCAGGGGACAATCTAAAATGTGGGATCTTCTTTATTTTCGCTTTCAATGATAATGGTAAACAGGACAAACAGAGGGAGAATCTCCATAATGGGGGCACAGACAGCAATAAAAATTCACAGGTGTTCTAATCTCTCTGCCCTCTATCTTAGAGCCCTTTCACACTGGGGCGGTTTGCAGGCGCTATTGCGCTAATAATAGCGCCTGCAAACCGACCCGGAAGTGCCGCTGCTGTGTATCCAGTGTGAAAGCCCCGAGGGCTTGCACACTGGAGCGATGCGCTGGCAGGACGGTAAAAAAAGCCCTGCCAGCAGCATCTTCGGAGCGGTGAAGGAGCGGTGTGTATACTGCTCCTTTACCGCTCCTGCCCATTGAAATCAATGGGACGGCGCGGCTATACCGCCGGCAATGCGCCTCTGCAGAGGTGCTTTGCGGTGGTATTTAACCCCTCCTCGGCCGCTAGCGGGGGGTAAAACCGCCCCGCTAGCGGCCGCATACCGGCGGTAAAACGCCGCTAATAATAGCTGCGTTTTACCGCCGACGCCGCCCCCCGCCCCAGTGTGAAAGGGCTCTTAAAAAAAAAAGTTTTGCCTTTAGTTATACTTTAACCACTTGAGGTCTGCGCTATAGCTGAATGACGGCCACAGCGCGGACCTGAATATCCGGGAGGCCGTCATAGGACGTCCTCCCCTTTGCGCACTCCCCCTGCAGGGCACGCGCGGCGTGCGCTGTGATCACTGAGTAACCGAGACTCGGGTGATCACCGATCCGAGTAAGGGGCCGAACCCGGCACCTTACCACGTAATCAGCTGTCAGCCAATGACATCTGATCACGTGTGTAAACAAAAGCTCAGTAATTGTTTTTTTTTTCTCTTCATGCTGACAGTATGAGGAGAAAAAAAAGCTGATCACCGGCTTATGTTCAAGGGACATCGGTCCCGAAGAGGAAGGAGGCACATCTGCCTCCTCCTCTGTGCTTACCAGTGCCACAGTGCCACCTGTCAATGCCCACAAGTGGCCTGTCAATCAAAAGTAAAATAGCCAGTTAGGACTGTGACAAAGAAAAACAATTGTTGGAGAACAAGTTAAATATACAATGACACGTGGCAAAATAATTGTATATGTAGCTCTGTAATGTTACATTCACACGGGTTACAGAAAAGGTGCCATGTACAATGGGGGAGATTTACTAAAACTGGAGCACCCAGAATCTGGAGCGGCTGTGCATGGTAGCCAATCAGCTTCTAACTTCAACTCATTCAATGAAGCTTTGACAACAAAACCTGGAGGCGGATTGGTTTCTATGTAGAGCTGCACCATATTTTGCACTCTCCAGTTGTAGTAAATCTCCCCCATACTGTCAGCGCCTACCAAACACCCAGTCCAAGAAGGTGTATGGAGACAAATTGGCTTAATACACATTCCTGCTTTTATCGGACATTGCATGATGCCAGCTAAAATGTTGAGTTCTGCGTTGGGAGCAACAGCATCTTAATTCTACAGGTGATCAAACCAAACTCGGTTAGATCAGATGCTTTGGAGGCCATAGGAGAGATATGGGGTCTAAAAGACCCCAGATCTTACCATAAAGAGGACCTGTCAAGGACCATGCTGTCACAAGGGATTTTGTTAATGCCTTGTGATAGCAATAAAGTTAATTTAAAAAAACATTAAAAAAAAAAAAGGTACAGTGTTAAAACAAATGTAAATTAAAAAAAAATACATCTATATATATATATATATACACACACACACATACACAAAGGGGAATGTGCAGGTCAGCCCTGCCCACATATGTACATGGTGTTCACACCACACGCGTGAGTGGGAGCAATAATTTCAGCCCCAGACCTCCTGTGTAACTCTGAATTGGTAACCTGTCAAGGCTTATAAAGCGTCTCCTATGAAAAAATTTTAGGCAATATAGTTAGCGCTGTTCCACGGGCATACACAATTTTAAAGCATGGCGTGTTAGGTGTCTATTTACTCGGCGTAACATCATTTTTTTTTTTTATACCAAACAACTATTATATTGTGTTTCTATGTACTAAAACTCAGTGTATTTTTTCCTGAAAACTTGAGTTTGATAATCCACTGTGCAAATATCTTGTGACATAAAAAATTTGAAACACCCACCATTTTTAATCTTCAAGGTCTCTGATTATAAAATATATAATATTTGGGGGTTCCAAGTAATTTAACAAAAAAAAAAAAAAATCTAATTGTTCCGTGTATGAGAGAAATGTCAGAATTGGCCCAGAATGGAAGGCGTTTGTTACCCCAACATTTCATATTCCTGATATGTGCCTGCTGTACCATGTACTTGTATGAGAAAGTCTCCTGTTCTCTTTGTGTTTCTTCCTTTATGTGAAATCCCTGGTGTGCCTGTCAGTCCCTCTGCTTTCCTAATAAAAACTGACCACACTAAGCAGGAGAGCACATATGGTCAGTTCTCTAGCTATGATGGGAACTCAGCCTGCTCTCCTCCAATGATCAGACTTGTCCTGACAACCCCCCCCCCCCCCCCACTGCACAGCTATTCACTGAGAAGATCAGTGTGCTGCTGCTTCTCCTCCCCCAGCTCTTATGCAGCTGAGAACAGAGGGAATGTGATCACTTATAAAAAAAGGCAACAAGGATATTTATAATGTTTTTTTTTATATCTATACACAAATGTTTTGCTTACCATTTCTATTTTAATCGCTTGCTGACCAGCGCACGCTGATGTACATCAGCAGAATGGCACTGGGGGCAAAAGGGCAAACAGGTATGTCCCCTTTAAGAAGCGGTGTTGCGGGCGTGCGAGTGCCACGTCCTCCGTGACAGCGGGTCCCGTGGACTCGATGTCGGTCGGATGCCCGCAATCGTGTCACGGAGAGATAGAACGGGGAGATACTTTTGTAAACAAAGCTTTTCCCCGTTCTGCCTAGTGACATGACAGAGATCACTGCTCCCTGTCATCGAGAGCAGTGATCACTGTCCTGTGTGTTGAAGCCCATCCCCCCCTAACAGTTAGAATCACTCCCTAGGACACACTTAACCCCTTCACTGCCCCCTAGTGGTTAACCCCTTCCCTGCCAGGGTCATTTACACAGTAATCAGTGCATTTTTAAAGCACTGATCGCTGTATAAATGACAATGGTCCCAAAATAGTGTCAAAATTGTCCGCCATAATGTCGCAGTCATGGTAAAAATCGCAGATCGCCATTGCTAATTAAAAAAAAAAATTATTAATAAAAGTGCCATAAAACTGTCCCGTTTTGTAGACGCTATAAATTTTGCGCAAACCAATCAATATACGCTAATTGCGATTTTTTTTAAACAAAATTACGTAGAAGAATACATATTGGTCTAAACTGAGCAAAAAAAACGTTTTTTTTTATATATTTTTGGGGATATTTATTATAGCAAAAAGTAAAAAAATATTGCTTTTTGTTTTTCAAAATTATCGCTCTTTTTTTTTGTTTATAGCGCAAAAAATAAAAACCACAGAGGTGATCAAATACCACCAAAAGAAAGCTCTATTTGTGGGGGGAAAAAAAGGATGTCAATTTTGTTTGGGTACAACGTCGCACGACCGCGCAATTGTCAGTTAAAGAGACGCAGTGCCGAATCGCAAAAAGTGCTCTGGTCAGGAAGGGGGTAAAATCTGCCGGGGCTGAAGCGGTTAAAAACCCCTTTTATACTACACCAGGTTTCTTCCTTGTTATGAATGGTTCCTGGGCCCCAGGGCCCCTGTGAATGGGGCCCCGCTTTCTTAATAATGAGTAAATCTAAAAATAAATAACGGTGTATAAAAATAAAAATGGGTGTGCGATGACATTAATAATGAATAAATATAAATAAAAGATTGTGAATGGAAAAAAATAGGTTAAAAAATATAAACAAATAAAAGTAATATAAAATAAATAAATAAGAGAGTATAAATATACATAAAAAAATAAAGATAATGAATAAAAATGTATATAAAAAAATAAAAAAGGATACAGTTATGAATAAATTTAAAGAATAGAGATAAAAAAAGGGTGTATAAAATAAATAATAATGATAAATATAATATTTAATAAATATAAAAATAACTGTACATAAGGGTGTATAAAAATAAAGAAAAATAATGAGGATAATAATTAATAAATATAAAAATAACTTTGAATCAGGGTGTATAAAAATAATAAATGCATATGAAAAATAAAAAATGGTGTAGAAAAAGAAAAAAAAATATATAATAATGGGTAAATGTAAAAATAAATAATGGTGTATAAAAATGGGTGCTTGATGAAATTAATTATGAATAAATATAAAGGGGTATAAAAATAATAAATGAAAACCATAAACACCATAAATAAAATTAATAATTAAAAAAATTTCGGAAAATAAAGAGTGTGTTGCACATCCAATCGACATAGCACAGGGTAGACTCGAACTCCCCTGTACGCAAGCACTCCGACCACCTCCCAAGCAGCTGGGATTACAGACGCACGCCACCGCGTCCGGCGAGTAGATTTGAGTGCTCTCTGTATGTAGAAGCTGGATTCTCATTGATGTCATTGGCTCAACACTGCCATCTATAGGCAGTATTGGGAATCACACCCGCACTGTGCTGGGCTTAAGGGGCGCTCTCTGCTCTACCACACCTGCGCACAAGCTGTAGCTATCCAGAGCAGCAGCAACTGAGCCACTAATAGGGGTCAAGTAGGCGCAATCCGGGCGCCCATTTAGGTAACGTAGGCATAATCCAGGCGCAAATAGGGGACAACCCAGGCGCTAGGAAATGTAGGTGACAAAATATTCAATTAATGTGGTGCTCAATCAGATTAAAATATAAATGGTGTAAAAAACTGATGATTAAGTGACGCTCAAAAAAGTATAAAAAATAATCGCTCAAAAATATTAATATAATAGAAACGTAAAACAACCACGTGAATGGAGGTTCTATAGGGAAAATCCTATGCGGTGTTAGGACGGGAGATCCCTAGGAGAGTCATTTTGAGGAGGATCGTGGAGCTGTTTTTCCACCATTTTTTGGGACTGTCACAATTTTGATTGTATCGTCTATGGGACCTTTTTTTTACCAAGGGCACGTTTCTTCGCTGATCTAAGCACCTTTTTGATACCATTGGACTTTATTATTATTTATTGCACTTGTGTGGATTTTTATCTGTCATTATTTGTATATATTTTTAACATTTCTATTATATTCATTTTTTTGAGCGATATTTATTATATTTTTTTGAGCGTCACTTAATCATCAGTTTTTTACACCATTTATATTTTAATTTGATTGAGCGCCACATTAATTTAATATTTTGTCAGATATTTTTTTGGTGTGGGAACACCCTTATGGTGGCGGCTTTATCATTTATCCTGACTTTTATCTTAAACAATTGCCCCCCCCCCCCCCGTTTTATTTGT
Source organism: Lithobates septentrionalis (assembly GCA_037952835.1). NCBI lineage: Eukaryota > Metazoa > Chordata > Amphibia > Anura > Ranidae > Lithobates > Lithobates septentrionalis. Next base: position 922,293 of record JBBDGP010002387.1, read on the forward strand.
ATTCTTTTTCTGAGTTCGTGGTTTGCGCGGTAGTACTCGCCATTACTAGTAAATGTAGGCGCAAATCAGGCGCATCAGGGGGGATAGTAGCAAATCAGGAGCTAATAGGTGCTAAGATATATAAGATATAAGATATATATATATATATATATATATATATATATATATATATATACATACAGTGGCTTGCGAAAGTATTCGGCCCCCTTGAACTTTTCAACCTTTTGCCACATTTCAGGCTTCAAACATAAAGATATAAAATTTTTATTTTTTGTGAAGAATCACCAACAAGTGGGAAACAATTGTGAAGTGGAACGAAATCTTTTGGATTTTTGAAACTTTTTTAACTAATAAAAAAATGAAAAGTGGGGCGTGCAAAATTATTCGGCCCCCTTGCGGTAATACTTTGTAGAGCCACCTTTTGCTGCGATTACAGCTGCAAGTCGCTTGGGGTAGGTCTCTATCAGTTTTGCACATCGAGAGACTGAAATTCTTGCCCATTCTTCCTTGCAAAACAGCTCAAGCTCAGTGAGGTTGGATGGAGAGCGTTTGTGAACAGCAGTTTTCAGCTCTTTCCACAGATTCTCGATTGGATTCAGGTCTGGACTTTGACTTGGCCATTCTAACACCTGGATACGTTTATTTGTGAACCATTCCTTTGTAGATTTTGCTGTATGTTTGGGATCATTGTCTTGTTGGAAGATAAATCTCCGTCCCAGTTTCAGGTCTTTTGCAGACTCCAACAGGTTTTCATCCAAAATGGTCCTGTATTTGGCTGCATCCATCTTCCCCTCAATTTTAACCATCTTCCCTGTCCCTACTGAAGAAAAGCAGGCCCAAACCATGATGCTGCCACCACCATGTTTGACAGTGGGGATGGCGTGTTGAGTGTGATGAGCTGTGTTGCTTTTACGCCAAACATATCGTTTTGCATTGTGGCCAAAAAGTTTGATTTTGGTTTCATCGGACCAGAGCACCTTCTTCCACATGTTTGGTGTGTCTCCCAGGTGGCTTGTGGCAAACTTTAGACGAGACTTTTTATGGATATCTTTGAGAAATGGCTTTCTTCTTGCCACTCTTCCATAAAGGCCAGATTTGTGCAGTGTACGACTGATTGTTGTCCTATGGACAGACTCTCCCACCTCAGCTGTAGTTCTCTGCAGTTCATCCAGAGTGATCATGGGCCTCTTGGCTGCATCTCTGATCAGTCTTCTCCTTGTCTGAGCTGAAAGTTTAGAGGGACAGCCAGGTCTTGGTAGATTTGCAGTGGTCTGATACTCCTTCCATTTCAAAATGATCGCTTGCACAGTGCTCCTTGGGATGTTTAAAGCTTGGAAAATCTTTTTGTATCCAAATCCGGCTTTAAACTTCTCCACAACAGTATTACAGACCTGCCTGGTGTGTTCCTTGGTCTTCATGATGCTCTCTGCGCTTTCAACAGAACCCTGAGACTATCACAGAGCAGGTGCATTTATACAGAGACTTGATTACACACAGGTGGATTCTATTTATCACCATCAGTCATTTAGGACAACATTGGATCATTCAGAGATCCTCGCTGAACTTCTGGAGTGAGTTTGCTGCACTGAAAGTAAAGGGGCCGAATAATTTTGCACGCACCACTTTTCAGTTTTTTAATTGCCAAAAAAGTTTAAAATATCCAATAGATTTAGTTCCACTTCACAATTGTGTCCCACTTGTTGGTGATTCTTCACAAAAAATTTAAATTTTATATCCTTATGTTTGAAGCCTGAAATGTGGCAAAAGGTTGAAAAGTTCAAGGGGGCCGAATACTTTCGCAAGCCACTGTATATATATATAATAGTTGTTGAAAAATTGGGGTTGACTGGAGAGGTGGGGTCCTTCTAATGTACACCACATGTGTAGTTGCAATGTGTCACAATGTGCTGCAATGCATGCTATTGAGAATGCCTTATCTTATACATGAACGTGTACTTTGGTGCATTCACCTGTGTCGCAGCGTGCAGCTCAGTGCAGGTGTTGAGATGCGATTTGATGGATTCCCATCGATTTCATTGGCAAACACATCAAGCAAAAAAATGCGAACATGTTAATGGGCTCATTCACACTTTAGCGTTTCTCATTCACACTTTAGCGTTTTTACGGAAAAACAACACATGTGTGTGCAGTGAGGATGCTCAGAGCTTTGCAGTTGCTCTGCTTTATGAGAAATGAGGCGTTCCTGTTTTTCTGTGCATTTGTATGTGCTGTGATGGCCAATAGAATAACGAAAGAGGAAAAAGCATGTGAATATGATACAACGGCCTAAAAAAAAAAAAAAAAGACAAAAGTGAAAAATCATTCCCATTGGTCCAAAAGACCCGGGGGTGGGCGGATATAGTTGGATGCATTCCAATTACATCCGCCCACTTATAGGGATGTATTCCTGCCAGTATTGATCTGTGTAATTACATGGGAAGAGGCCTGAAAATATCCAGTTTAGTGTGCAGATTGGTCTACGTGTTCTGCCAGTGGGGATTGGAGGGGGGCGCTGCTATGTGTTGTTACAAACCAAGGCACTGTTGACATGTAGTGCCCATTCACCCTAGAATGCAGTTCGGGCAACCTGTATTCCATGCACCTTCCCCACACCACATTCAAAGTGCACTGGAATTGTGATCTGCAGAATTAAAGTGGAACTATAGGTCATTTTTTTTTTTGGATAGAGCAAAAGAGGGTTATAACCCCTGTCAGATTTTTTTTTTTTTCACCATTTGTGTCCCAATGCAGGGAGACTTCCCTTCACTTCCTGTCCCATAGCCAAAACAGGAAGTGAGAGGAAATACCTGAAAATGAAGGGAATCCGTTAGGCACCCCCGGGTCACAAGAACTAATTTCCCCCTCTATTACTTCTCAGGGGACAATCTAAAATGTGGGATCTTCTTTATTTTCGCTTTCAATGATAATGGTAAACAGGACAAACAGAGGGAGAATCTCCATAATGGGGGCACAGACAGCAATAAAAATTCACAGGTGTTCTAATCTCTCTGCCCTCTATCTTAGAGCCCTTTCACACTGGGGCGGTTTGCAGGCGCTATTGCGCTAATAATAGCGCCTGCAAACCGACCCGGAAGTGCCGCTGCTGTGTATCCAGTGTGAAAGCCCCGAGGGCTTTCACACTGGAGCGATGCGCTGGCAGGACGGTAAAAAAAGCCCTGCCAGCAGCATCTTCGGAGCGGTGAAGGAGCGGTGTGTATACCGCTCCTTTACCGCTCCTGCCCATTGAAATCAATGGGACGGCGCGGCTATACCGCCGGCAATGCGCCTCTGCAGAGGCGCTTTGCGGTGGTATTTAACCCCTCCTCGGCCGCTAGCGGGGGGTAAAACCGCCCCGCTAGCGGCCGCATACCGGCGGTAAAACGCCGCTAATAATAGCTGCGTTTTACCGCCGACGCCGCCCCCCGCCCCAGTGTGAAAGGGCTCTTAAAAAAAAAAGTTTTGCCTTTAGTTATACTTTAACCACTTGAGGTCTGCGCTATAGCTGAATGACGGCCACAGCGCGGACCTGAATATCCGGGAGGCCGTCATAGGACGTCCTCCCCTTTGCGCGCTCCCCCTGCAGGGCACGCGCGGCGTGCGCTGTGATCACTGAGTAACCGAGACTCGGGTGATCACCGATCCGAGTAAGGGGCCGAACCCGGCACCTTACCACGTAATCAGCTGTCAGCCAATGACATCTGATCACGTGTGTAAACAAAAGCTCAGTAATTGTTTTTTTTTTTCTCCTCATGCTGACAGTGTGAGGAGAAAAAAAAGCTGATCACCGGCTTATGTTCAAGGGACATCGGTCCCGAAGAGGAAGGAGGCACATCTGCCTCCTCCTCTGTGCTTACCAGTGCCACAGTGCCACCTGTCAATGCCCACAAGTGGCCTGTCAATCAAAAGTAAAATAGCCAGTTAGGACTGTGACAAAGAAAAACAATTGTTGGAGAACAAGTTAAATATACAATGACACGTGGCAAAATAATTGTATATGTAGCTCTGTAATGTTACATTCACACGGGTTACAGAAAAGGTGCCATGTACAATGGGGGAGATTTACTAAAACTGGAGCACCCAGAATCTGGAGCGGCTGTGCATGGTAGCCAATCAGCTTCTAACTTCAACTCATTCAATGAAGCTTTGACAACAAAACCTGGAGGCGGATTGGTTTCTATGTAGAGCTGCACCATATTTTGCACTCTCCAGTTGTAGTAAATCTCCCCCATACTGTCAGCGCCTACCAAACACCCAGTCCAAGAAGGTGTATGGAGACAAATTGGCTTAATACACATTCCTGCTTTTATCGGACATTGCATGATGCCAGCTAAAATGTTGAGTTCTGCGTTGGGAGCAACAGCATCTTAATTCTACAGGTGATCAAACCAAACTCGGTTAGGTCAGATGCTTTGGAGGCCATAGGAGAGATATGGGGTCTAAAAGACCCCAGATCTTACCATAAAGAGGACCTGTCAAGGCCCATGCTGTCACAAGGGATTTTGTTAATGCCTTGTGATAGCAATAAAGTTAATTTAAAAAAACATTAAAAAAAAAAAAGGTACAGTGTTAAAACAAATGTAAATTAAAAAAAAATACATCTATATATATATATATATATATATATATATATATATATATATATATATATATATATATATATATACACACACACACATACACAAAGGGGAATGTGCAGGTCAGCCCTGCCCACATATGTACGTGGTGTTCACACCACACGCGTGAGTGGGAGCAATAATTTCAGCCCCAGACCTCCTGTGTAACTCTGAATTGGTAACCTGTCAAGGCTTATAAAGCGTCTCCTATGAAAAAATTTTAGGCAATATAGTTAGCGCTGTTCCACGGGCATACACAATTTTAAAGCATGGCGTGTTAGGTGTCTATTTACTCGGCGTAACATCATTTTTTTTTTTTATACCAAACAACTATTATATTGTGTTTCTATGTACTAAAACTCAGTGTATTTTTTCCTGAAAACTTGAGTTTGATAATCCACTGTGCAAATATCTTGTGACATAAAAAATTTGAAACACCCACCATTTTTAATCTTCAAGGTCTCTGATTATAAAATATATAATATTTGGGGGTTCCAAGTAATTTAACAAAAAAAAAAAAAAATCTAATTGTTCCGTGTATGAGAGAAATGTCAGAATTGGCCCAGAATGGAAGGCGTTTGTTACCCCAACATTTCATATTCCTGATATGTGCCTGCTGTACCATGTACTTGTATGAGAAAGTCTCCTGTTCTCTTTGTGTTTCTTCCTTTATGTGAAATCCCTGGTGTGCCTGTCAGTCCCTCTGCTTTCCTAATAAAAACTGACCACACTAAGCAGGAGAGCACATATGGTCAGTTCTCTAGCTATGATGGGAACTCAGCCTACTCTCCTCCAATGATCAGACTTGTCCTGACAACCCCCCCCCCCCCCCCAACTGCACAGCTATTCACTGAGAAGATCAGTGTGCTGCTGCTTCTCCTCCCCCAGCTCTTATGCAGCTGAGAACAGAGGGAATGTGATCACTTATAAAAAAAGGCAACAAGGATATTTATAATGTTTTTTTTTATATCTATACACAAATGTTTTGCTTACCATTTCTATTTTAATCGCTTGCTGACCAGCGCACGCTGATGTACATCAGCAGAATGGCACTGGGGGCAAAAGGGCAAACAGGTATGTCCCCTTTAAGAAGCGGTGTTGCGGGCGTGCGAGTGCCACGTCCTCCGTGACAGCGGGTCCCGTGGACTCGATGTCGGTCGGATGCCCGCAATCGTGTCACGGAGAGATAGAACGGGGAGATACTTTTGTAAACAAAGCTTTTCCCCGTTCTGCCTAGTGACATGACAGAGATCACTGCTCCCTGTCATCGAGAGCAGTGATCACTGTCCTGTGTGTTGAAGCCCATCCCCCCCTAACAGTTAGAATCACTCCCTAGGACACACTTAACCCCTTCACTGCCCCCTAGTGGTTAACCCCTTCCCTGCCAGGGTCATTTACACAGTAATCAGTGCATTTTTAAAGCACTGATCGCTGTATAAATGACAATGGTCCCAAAATAGTGTCAAAATTGTCCGCCATAATGTCGCAGTCATGGTAAAAATCGCAGATCGCCATTGCTAATTAAAAAAAAAAAATTATTAATAAAAGTGCCATAAAACTGTCCCCTTTGTAGACGCTATAAATTTTGCGCAAACCAATCAATATACGCTAATTGCGATTTTTTTTAAACAAAATTACGTAGAAGAATACATATTGGTCTAAACTGAGGAAAAAAAAGTTTTTTTTTATATATTTTTGGGGATATTTATTATAGCAAAAAGTAAAAAAATATTGCTTTTTGTTTTTCAAAATTATCGCTTTTTTTTTTTGTTTATAGCGCAAAAAAAAAAAACCACAGAGGTGATCAAATACCACCAAAAGAAAGCTCTATTTGTGGGGGGAAAAAAGGACGTCAATTTTGTTTGGGTACAACGTCGCACGACCGCGCAATTGTCAGTTAAAGAGACGCAGTGCCGAATCGCAAAAAGTGCTCTGGTCAGGAAGGGGGTAAAATCTGCCGGGGCTGAAGCGGTTAAAAACCCCTTTTATACTACACCAGGTTTCTTCCTTGTTATGAATGGTTCCTGGGCCCCAGGGCCCCTGTGAATGGGGCCCCGCTTTCTTAATAATGAGTAAATCTAAAAATAAATAACGGTGTATAAAAATAAAAATGGGTGTGCGATGACATTAATAATGAATAAATATAAATAAAAGATTGTGAATGGAAAAAAATAGGTTAAAAAATATAAACAAATAAAAGTAATATAAAATAAATAAATAAGAGAGTATAAATATACATAAAAAAATAAAGATAATGAATAAAAATGTATATAAAAAAATAAAAAAGGATACAGTTATGAATAAATTTAAAGAATAAAGATAAAAAAAGGGTGTATAAAATAAATAATAATGATAAATATAATATTTAATAAATATAAAAATAACTGTACATAAGGGTGTATAAAAATAAAGAAAAATAATGAGGATAATAATTAATAAATATAAAAATAACTTTGAATCAGGGTGTATAAAAATAATAAATGCATATGAAAAATAAAAAATGGTGTAGAAAAAGAAAAAAAAATATATAATAATGGGTAAATGTAAAAATAAATAATGGTGTATAAAAATGGGTGCTTGATGAAATTAATTATGAATAAATATAAAGGGGTATAAAAATAATAAATGAAAACCATAAACACCATAAATAAAATTAATAATTAAAAAAATTTCGGAAAATAAAGAGTGTGTTGCACATCCAATCGACATAGCACAGGGTAGACTCGAACTCCCCTGTACGCAAGCACTCCGACCACCTCCCAAGCAGCTGGGATTACAGACGCACGCCACCGCGTCCGGCGAGTAGATTTGAGTGCTCTCTGTATGTAGAAGCTGGATTCTCATTGATGTCATTGGCTCAACACTGCCATCTATAGGCAGTATTGGGAATCACACCCGCACTGTGCTGGGCTTAAGGGGCGCTCTCTGCTCTACCACACCTGCGCACAAGCTGTAGCTATCCAGAGCAGCAGCAACTGAGCCACTAATAGGGGTCAAGTAGGCGCAATCCGGGCGCCCATTTAGGTAACGTAGGCATAATCCAGGCGCAAATAGGGGACAACCCAGGCGCTAGGAAATGTAGGTGACAAAATATTCAATTAATGTGGTGCTCAATCAGATTAAAATATAAATGGTGTAAAAAACTGATGATTAAGTGACGCTCAAAAAAGTATAAAAAATATCGCTCAAAAATATTAATATAATAGAAACGTAAAACAACCACGTGAATGGAGGTTCTATAGGGAAAATCCTATGCGGTGTTAGGACGGGAGATCCCTAGGAGAGTCATTTTGAGGAGGATCGTGGAGCTGTTTTTCCACCATTTTTTGGGACTGTCACAATTTTGATTGTATCGTCTATGGGACCTTTTTTTTACCAAGGGCACGTTTCTTCGCTGATCTAAGCACCTTTTTGATACCATTGGACTTTATTATTATTTATTGCACTTGTGTGGATTTTTATCTGTCATTATTTGTATATATTTTTAACATTTCTATTATATTCATTTTTTTGAGCGATATTTATTATATTTTTTTGAGCGTCACTTAATCATCAGTTTTTTACACCATTTATATTTTAATTTGATTGAGCGCCACATTAATTTAATATTTTGTCAGATATTTTTTTGGTGTGGGAACACCCTTATGGTGGCGGCTTTATCATTTATCCTGACTTTTATCTTAAACAATTGCCCCCCCCCCCCCCGTTTTATTTGTATTCTTTTTCTGAGTTCGTGGTTTGCGCGGTAGTACTCGCCATTACTAGTAAATGTAGGCGCAAATCAGGCGCATCAGGGGGGATAGTAGCAAATCAGGAGCTAATAGGTGCTAAGATATATAAGATATATATATATATATATATATATATATACATACAGTGGCTTGCGAAAGTATTCGGCCCCCTTGAACTTTTCAACCTTTTGCCACATTTCAGGCTTCAAACATAAAGATATAAAATTTTTATTTTTTGTGAAGAATCACCAACAAGTGGGAAACAATTGTGAAGTGGAACGAAATCTTTTGGATTTTTGAAACTTTTTTAACTAATAAAAAAATGAAAAGTGGGGCGTGCAAAATTATTCGGCCCCCTTGCGGTAATACTTTGTAGAGCCACCTTTTGCTGCGATTACAGCTGCAAGTCGCTTGGGGTAGGTCTCTATCAGTTTTGCACATCGAGAGACTGAAATTCTTGCCCATTCTTCCTTGCAAAACAGCTCAAGCTCAGTGAGGTTGGATGGAGAGCGTTTGTGAACAGCAGTTTTCAGCTCTTTCCACAGATTCTCGATTGGATTCAGGTCTGGACTTTGACTTGGCCATTCTAACACCTGGATACGTTTATTTGTGAACCATTCCTTTGTAGATTTTGCTGTATGTTTGGGATCCTTTGTAGATTTTGCTGTATGTTTGGGATCATTGTCTTGTTGGAAGATAAATCTCCGTCCCAGTTTCAGGTCTTTTGCAGACTCCAACAGGTTTTCATCCAAAATGGTCCTGTATTTGGCTGCATCCATCTTCCCCTCAATTTTAACCATCTTCCCTGTCCCTACTGAAGAAAAGCAGGCCCAAACCATGATGCTGCCACCACCATGTTTGACAGTGGGGATGGCGTGTTGAGTGTGATGAGCTGTGTTGCTTTTACGCCAAACATATCGTTTTGCATTGTGGCCAAAAAGTTTGATTTTGGTTTCATCGGACCAGAGCACCTTCTTCCACATGTTTGGTGTGTCTCCCAGGTGGCTTGTGGCAAACTTTAGACGAGACTTTTTATGGATATCTTTGAGAAATGGCTTTCTTCTTGCCACTCTTCCATAAAGGCCAGATTTGTGCAGTGTACGACTGATTGTTGTCCTATGGACAGACTCTCCCACCTCAGCTGTAGTTCTCTGCAGTTCATCCAGAGTGATCATGGGCCTCTTGGCTGCATCTCTGATCAGTCTTCTCCTTGTCTGAGCTGAAAGTTTAGAGGGACAGCCAGGTCTTGGTAGATTTGCAGTGGTCTGATACTCCTTCCATTTCAAAATGATCGCTTGCACAGTGCTCCTTGGGATGTTTAAAGCTTGGAAAATCTTTTTGTATCCAAATCCGGCTTTAAACTTCTCCACAACAGTATTACAGACCTGCCTGGTGTGTTCCTTGGTCTTCATGATGCTCTCTGCGCTTTCAACAGAACCCTGAGACTATCACAGAGCAGGTGCATTTATACAGAGACTTGATTACACACAGGTGGATTCTATTTATCACCATCAGTCATTTAGGACAACATTGGATCATTCAGAGATCCTCGCTGAACTTCTGGAGTGAGTTTGCTGCACTGAAAGTAAAGGGGCCGAATAATTTTGCACGCACCACTTTTCAGTTTTTTAATTGCCAAAAAAGTTTAAAATATCCAATAGATTTAGTTCCACTTCACAATTGTGTCCCACTTGTTGGTGATTCTTCACAAAAAATTTAAATTTTATATCCTTATGTTTGAAGCCTGAAATGTGGCAAAAGGTTGAAAAGTTCAAGGGGGCCGAATACTTTCGCAAGCCACTGTATATATATATAATAGTTGTGGAAGAATGGGGGGGACTGGAGAGGAGGGGTCCTTCTAATGTACACCACATGTGTAGTTGCAATGTGTCACAATGTGCTGCAATGCATGCTATTGAGAATGCCTTATCTTATACATGAACGTGTACTTTGGTGCATTCACCTGTGTCGCAGCGTGCAGCTCAGTGCAGGTGTTGAGATGCGATTTGATGGATTCCCATCGATTTCATTGGCAAACACATCAAGCAAAAAAATGCGAACATGTTAATGGGCTCATTCACACTTTAGCGTTTCTCATTCACACTTTAGCGTTTTTACGGAAAAACAACACATGTGTGTGCAGTGAGGATGCTCAGAGCTTTGCAGTTGCTCTGCTTTATGAGAAATGAGGCGTTCCTGTTTTTCTGTGCATTTGTATGTGCTGTGATGGCCAATAGAATAACGAAAGAGGAAAAAGCATGTGAATATGATACAACGGCCTAAAAAAAAAAAAAAAAGACAAAAGTGAAAAATCATTCCCATTGGTCCAAAAGACCCGGGGGTGGGCGGATATAGTTGGATGCATTCCAATTACATCCGCCCACTTATAGGGATGTATTCCTGCCAGTATTGATCTGTGTAATTACATGGGAAGAGGCCTGAAAATATCCAGTTTAGTGTGCAGATTGGTCTACGTGTTCTGCCAGTGGGGATTGGAGGGGGGCGCTGCTATGTGTTGTTACAAACCAAGGCACTGTTGACATGTAGTGCCCATTCACCCTAGAATGCAGTTCGGGCAACCTGTATTCCATGCACCTTCCCCACACCACATTCAAAGTGCACTGGAATTGTGATCTGCAGAATTAAAGTGGAACTATAGGTCATTTTTTTTTTTTGGATAGAGCAAAAGAGGGTTATAACCCCTGTCAGATTTTTTTTTTTTTTCACCATTTGTGTCCCAATGCAGGGAGACTTCCCTTCACTTCCTGTCCCATAGCCAAAACAGGAAGTGAGAGGAAATACCTGAAAATGAAGGGAATCCGTTAGGCACCCCCGGGTCACAAGAACTAATTTCCCCCTCTATTACTTCTCAGGGGACAATCTAAAATGTGGGATCTTCTTTATTTTCGCTTTCAATGATAATGGTAAACAGGACAAACAGAGGGAGAATCTCCATAATGGGGGCACAGACAGCAATAAAAATTCACAGGTGTTCTAATCTCTCTGCCCTCTATCTTAGAGCCCTTTCACACTGGGGCGGTTTGCAGGCGCTATTGCGCTAATAATAGCGCCTGCAAACCGACCCGGAAGTGCCGCTGCTGTGTATCCAGTGTGAAAGCCCCGAGGGCTTGCACACTGGAGCGATGCGCTGGCAGGACGGTAAAAAAAGCCCTGCCAGCAGCATCTTCGGAGCGGTGAAGGAGCGGTGTGTATACTGCTCCTTTACCGCTCCTGCCCATTGAAATCAATGGGACGGCGCGGCTATACCGCCGGCAATGCGCCTCTGCAGAGGCGCTTTGCGGTGGTATTTAACCCCTTCTCGGCCGCTAGCGGGGGGTAAAACCGCCCCGCTAGCGGCCGCATACCGGCGGTAAAACGCCGCTAATAATAGCAGCGTTTTACCGCCGACGCCGCCCCCCGCCCCAGTGTGAAAGGGCTCTTAAAAAAAAAAAGTTTTGCCTTTAGTTATACTTTAACCACTTGAGGTCTGCGCTATAGCTGAATGACGGCCACAGCGCGGACCTGAATATCCGGGAGGCCGTCATAGGACGTCCTCCCCTTTGCGCACTCCCCCTGCAGGGCACGCGCGGCGTGCGCTGTGATCACTGAGTAACCGAGACTCGGGTGATCACCGATCCGAGTAAGGGGCCGAACCCGGCACCTTACCACGTAATCAGCTGTCAGCCAATGACATCTGATCACGTGTGTAAACAAAAGCTCAGTAATTGTTTTTTTTTTCTCTTCATGCTGACAGTATGAGGAGAAAAAAAAGCTGATCACCGGCTTATGTTCAAGGGACATCGGTCCCGAAGAGGAAGGAGGCACATCTGCCTCCTCCTCTGTGCTTACCAGTGCCACAGTGCCACCTGTCAATGCCCACAAGTGGCCTGTCAATCAAAAGTAAAATAGCCAGTTAGGACTGTGACAAAGAAAAACAATTGTTGGAGAACAAGTTAAATATACAATGACACGTGGCAAAATAATTGTATATGTAGCTCTGTAATGTTACATTCACACGGGTTACAGAAAAGGTGCCATGTACAATGGGGGAGATTTACTAAAACTGGAGCACCCAGAATCTGGAGCGGCTGTGCATGGTAGCCAATCAGCTTCTAACTTCAACTCATTCAATGAAGCTTTGACAACAAAACCTGGAGGCGGATTGGTTTCTATGTAGAGCTGCACCATATTTTGCACTCTCCAGTTGTAGTAAATCTCCCCCATACTGTCAGCGCCTACCAAACACCCAGTCTAAGAAGGTGTATGGAGACAAATTGGCTTAATACACATTCCTGCTTTTATCGGACATTGCATGATGCCAGCTAAAATGTTGAGTTCTGCGTTGGGAGCAACAGCATCTTAATTCTACAGGTGATCAAACCAAACTCGGTTAGATCAGATGCTTTGGAGGCCATAGGAGAGATATGGGGTCTAAAAGACCCCAGATCTTACCATAAAGAGGACCTGTCAAGGACCATGCTGTCACAAGGGATTTTGTTAATGCCTTGTGATAGCAATAAAGTTAATTTAAAAAAACATTAAAAAAAAAAAAGGTACAGTGTTAAAACAAATGTAAATTAAAAAAAAATACATCTATATATATATATATATATACACACACACACATACACAAAGGGGAATGTGCAGGTCAGCCCTGCCCACATATGTACATGGTGTTCACACCACACGCGTGAGTGGGAGCAATAATTTCAGCCCCAGACCTCCTGTGTAACTCTGAATTGGTAACCTGTCAAGGCTTATAAAGCGTCTCCTATGAAAAAATTTTAGGCAATATAGTTAGCGCTGTTCCACGGGCATACACAATTTTAAAGCATGGCGTGTTAGGTGTCTATTTACTCGGCGTAACATCATTTTTTTTTTTTATACCAAACAACTATTATATTGTGTTTCTATGTACTAAAACTCAGTGTATTTTTTCCTGAAAACTTGAGTTTGATAATCCACTGTGCAAATATCTTGTGACATAAAAAATTTGAAACACCCACCATTTTTAATCTTCAAGGTCTCTGATTATAAAATATATAATATTTGGGGGTTCCAAGTAATTTAACAAAAAAAAAAAAAAATCTAATTGTTCCGTGTATGAGAGAAATGTCAGAATTGGCCCAGAATGGAAGGCGTTTGTTACCCCAACATTTCATATTCCTGATATGTGCCTGCTGTACCATGTACTTGTATGAGAAAGTCTCCTGTTCTCTTTGTGTTTCTTCCTTTATGTGAAATCCCTGGTGTGCCTGTCAGTCCCTCTGCTTTCCTAATAAAAACTGACCACACTAAGCAGGAGAGCACATATGGTCAGTTCTCTAGCTATGATGGGAACTCAGCCTGCTCTCCTCCAATGATCAGACTTGTCCTGACAACCCCCCCCCCCCCCCACTGCACAGCTATTCACTGAGAAGATCAGTGTGCTGCTGCTTCTCCTCCCCCAGCTCTTATGCAGCTGAGAACAGAGGGAATGTGATCACTTATAAAAAAAGGCAACAAGGATATTTATAATGTTTTTTTTTATATCTATACACAAATGTTTTGCTTACCATTTCTATTTTAATCGCTTGCTGACCAGCGCACGCTGATGTACATCAGCAGAATGGCACTGGGGGCAAAAGGGCAAACAGGTATGTCCCCTTTAAGAAGCGGTGTTGCGGGCGTGCGAGTGCCACGTCCTCCGTGACAGCGGGTCCCATGGACTCGATGTCGGTCGGATGCCCGCAATCGTGTCACGGAGAGATAGAACGGGGAGATACTTTTGTAAACAAAGCTTTTCCCCGTTCTGCCTAGTGACATGACAGAGATCACTGCTCCCTGTCATCGAGAGCAGTGATCACTGTCCTGTGTGTTGAAGCCCATCCCCCCCTAACAGTTAGAATCACTCCCTAGGACACACTTAACCCCTTCACTGCCCCCTAGTGGTTAACCCCTTCCCTGCCAGGGTCATTTACACAGTAATCAGTGCATTTTTAAAGCACTGATCGCTGTATAAATGACAATGGTCCCAAAATAGTGTCAAAATTGTCCGCCATAATGTCGCAGTCATGGTAAAAATCGCAGATCGCCATTGCTAATTAAAAAAAAAAATTATTAATAAAAGTGCCATAAAACTGTCCCCTTTGTAGACGCTATAAATTTTGCGCAAACCAATCAATATACGCTAATTGCGATTTTTTTTAACCAAAATTACGTAGAAGAATACATATTGGTCTAAACTGAGGAAAAAAAAGTTTTTATTTATATATTTTTGGGGATATTTATTATAGCAAAAAGTAAAAAAATATTGCTTTTTGTTTTTCAAAATTATCGCTTTTTTTTTTGTTTATAGCGCAAAAAAAAAAAACCACAGAGGTGATCAAATACCACCAAAAGAAAGCTCTATTTGTGGGGGGAAAAAAGGACGTCAATTTTGTTTGGGTACAACGTCGCACGACCGCGCAATTGTCAGTTAAAGAGACGCAGTGCCGAATCGCAAAAAGTGCTCTGGTCAGGAAGGGGGTAAAATCTGCCGGGGCTGAAGCGGTTAAAAACCCCTTTTATACTACACCAGGTTTCTTCCTTGTTATGAATGGTTCCTGGGCCCCAGGGCCCCTGTGAATGGGGCCCCGCTTTCTTAATAATGAGTAAATCTAAAAATAAATAACGGTGTATAAAAATAAAAATGGGTGTGCGATGACATTAATAATGAATAAATATAAATAAAAGATTGTGAATGGAAAAAAATAGGTTAAAAAATATAAACAAATAAAAGTAATATAAAATAAATAAATAAGAGAGTATAAATATACATAAAAAAATAAAGATAATGAATAAAAATGTATATAAAAAAATAAAAAAGGATACAGTTATGAATAAATTTAAAGAATAAAGATAAAAAAAGGGTGTATAAAATAAATAATAATGATAAATATAATATTTAATAAATATAAAAATAACTGTACATAAGGGTGTATAAAAATAAAGAAAAATAATGAGGATAATAATTAATAAATATAAAAATAACTTTGAATCAGGGTGTATAAAAATAATAAATGCATATGAAAAATAAAAAATGGTGTAGAAAAAGAAAAAAAAATATATAATAATGGGTAAATGTAAAAATAAATAATGGTGTATAAAAATGGGTGCTTGATGAAATTAATTATGAATAAATATAAAGGGGTATAAAAATAATAAATGAAAACCATAAACACCATAAATAAAATTAATAATTAAAAAAATTTCGGAAAATAAAGAGTGTGTTGCACATCCAATCGACATAGCACAGGGTAGACTCGAACTCCCCTGTACGCAAGCACTCCGACCACCTCCCAAGCAGCTGGGATTACAGACGCACGCCACCGCGTCCGGCGAGTAGATTTGAGTGCTCTCTGTATGTAGAAGCTGGATTCTCATTGATGTCATTGGCTCAACACTGCCATCTGTAGGCAGTATTGGGAATCACACCCGCACTGTGCTGGGCTTAAGGGGCGCTCTCTGCTCTACCACACCTGCGCACAAGCTGTAGCTATCCAGAGCAGCAGCAACTGAGCCACTAATAGGGGTCAAGTAGGCGCAATCCGGGCGCCCATTTAGGTAACGTAGGCATAATCCAGGCGCAAATAGGGGACAACCCAGGCGCTAGGAAATGTAGGTGACAAAATATTCAATTAATGTGGTGCTCAATCAGATTAAAATATAAATGGTGTAAAAAACTGATGATTAAGTGACGCTCAAAAAAGTATAAAAAATATCGCTCAAAAATATTAATATAATAGAAACGTAAAACAACCACGTGAATGGAGGTTCTATAGGGAAAATCCTATGCGGTGTTAGGACGGGAGATCCCTAGGAGAGTCATTTTGAGGAGGATCGTGGAGCTGTTTTTCCACCATTTTTTGGGACTGTCACAATTTTGATTGTATCGTCTATGGGACCTTTTTTTTACCAAGGGCACGTTTCTTCGCTGATCTAAGCACCTTTTTGATACCATTGGACTTTATTATTATTTATTGCACTTGTGTGGATTTTTATCTGTCATTATTTGTATATATTTTTAACATTTCTATTATATTCATTTTTTTGAGCGATATTTATTATATTTTTTTGAGCGTCACTTAATCATCAGTTTTTTACACCATTTATATTTTAATTTGATTGAGCGCCACATTAATTTAATATTTTGTCAGATATTTTTTTGGTGTGGGAACACCCTTATGGTGGCGGATTTATCATTTATCCTGACTTTTATCTTAAACAATTGCCCCCCCCCCCCCGTTTTATTTGTATTCTTTTTCTGAGTTTGTGGTTTGCGCGGTAGTACTCGCCATTACTAGTAAATGTAGGCGCAAATCAGGCGCATCAGGGGGGATAGTAGCAAATCAGGAGCTAATAGGTGCTAAGATATATAAGATATAAGATATATATATATATATATATATATATATATATATATATATACACAGTGGCTTGCGAAAGTATTCGGCCCCCTTGAACTTTTCAACCTTTTGCCACATTTCAGGCTTCAAACATAAAGATATAAAATTTTTATTTTTTGTGAAGAATCACCAACAAGTGGGAAACAATTGTGAAGTGGAACGAAATCTTTTGGATTTTTGAAACTTTTTTAACTAATAAAAAAATGAAAAGTGGGGCGTGCAAAATTATTCGGCCCCCTTGCGGTAATACTTTGTAGAGCCACCTTTTGCTGCGATTACAGCTGCAAGTCGCTTGGGGTAGGTCTCTATCAGTTTTGCACATCGAGAGACTGAAATTCTTGCCCATTCTTCCTTGCAAAACAGCTCAAGCTCAGTGAGGTTGGATGGAGAGCGTTTGTGAACAGCAGTTTTCAGCTCTTTCCACAGATTCTCGATTGGATTCAGGTCTGGACTTTGACTTGGCCATTCTAACACCTGGATACGTTTATTTGTGAACCATTCCTTTGTAGATTTTGCTGTATGTTTGGGATCATTGTCTTGTTGGAAGATAAATCTCCGTCCCAGTTTCAGGTCTTTTGCAGACTCCAACAGGTTTTCATCCAAAATGGTCCTGTATTTGGCTGCATCCATCTTCCCCTCAATTTTAACCATCTTCCCTGTCCCTACTGAAGAAAAGCAGGCCCAAACCATGATGCTGCCACCACCATGTTTGACAGTGGGGATGGCGTGTTGAGTGTGATGAGCTGTGTTGCTTTTACGCCAAACATATCGTTTTGCATTGTGGCCAAAAAGTTTGATTTTGGTTTCATCGGACCAGAGCACCTTCTTCCACATGTTTGGTGTGTCTCCCAGGTGGCTTGTGGCAAACTTTAGACGAGACTTTTTATGGATATCTTTGAGAAATGGCTTTCTTCTTGCCACTCTTCCATAAAGGCCAGATTTGTGCAGTGTACGACTGATTGTTGTCCTATGGACAGACTCTCCCACCTCAGCTGTAGTTCTCTGCAGTTCATCCAGAGTGATCATGGGCCTCTTGGCTGCATCTCTGATCAGTCTTCTCCTTGTCTGAGCTGAAAGTTTAGAGGGACAGCCAGGTCTTGGTAGATTTGCAGTGGTCTGATACTCCTTCCATTTCAAAATGATCGCTTGCACAGTGCTCCTTGGGATGTTTAAAGCTTGGAAAATCTTTTTGTATCCAAATCCGGCTTTAAACTTCTCCACAACAGTATTACAGACCTGCCTGGTGTGTTCCTTGGTCTTCATGATGCTCTCTGCGCTTTCAACAGAACCCTGAGACTATCACAGAGCAGGTGCATTTATACAGAGACTTGATTACACACAGGTGGATTCTATTTATCACCATCAGTCATTTAGGACAACATTGGATCATTCAGAGATCCTCGCTGAACTTCTGGAGTGAGTTTGCTGCACTGAAAGTAAAGGGGCCGAATAATTTTGCACGCACCACTTTTCAGTTTTTTAATTGCCAAAAAAGTTTAAAATATCCAATAGATTTAGTTCCACTTCACAATTGTGTCCCACTTGTTGGTGATTCTTCACAAAAAATTTAAATTTTATATCCTTATGTTTGAAGCCTGAAATGTGGCAAAAGGTTGAAAAGTTCAAGGGGGCCGAATACTTTCGCAAGCCACTGTATATATATATAATAGTTGTGGAAGAATGGGGGGGACTGGAGAGGAGGGGTCCTTCTAATGTACACCACATGTGTAGTTGCAATGTGTCACAATGTGCTGCAATGCATGCTATTGAGAATGCCTTATCTTATACATGAACGTGTACTTTGGTGCATTCACCTGTGTCGCAGCGTGCAGCTCAGTGCAGGTGTTGAGATGCGATTTGATGGATTCCCATCGATTTCATTGGCAAACACATCAAGCAAAAAAATGCGAACATGTTAATGGGCTCATTCACACTTTAGCGTTTCTCATTCACACTTTAGCGTTTTTACGGAAAAACAACACATGTGTGTGCAGTGAGGATGCTCAGAGCTTTGCAGTTGCTCTGCTTTATGAGAAATGAGGCGTTCCTGTTTTTCTGTGCATTTGTATGTGCTGTGATGGCCAATAGAATAACGAAAGAGGAAAAAGCATGTGAATATGATACAACGGCCTAAAAAAAAAAAAAAAAGACAAAAGTGAAAAATCATTCCCATTGGTCCAAAAGACCCGGGGGTGGGCGGATATAGTTGGATGCATTCCAATTACATCCGCCCACTTATAGGGATGTATTCCTGCCAGTATTGATCTGTGTAATTACATGGGAAGAGGCCTGAAAATATCCAGTTTAGTGTGCAGATTGGTCTACGTGTTCTGCCAGTGGGGATTGGAGGGGGGCGCTGCTATGTGTTGTTACAAACCAAGGCACTGTTGACATGTAGTGCCCATTCACCCTAGAATGCAGTTCGGGCAACCTGTATTCCATGCACCTTCCCCACACCACATTCAAAGTGCACTGGAATTGTGATCTGCAGAATTAAAGTGGAACTATAGGTCATTTTTTTTTTTTGGATAGAGCAAAAGAGGGTTATAACCCCTGTCAGATTTTTTTTTTTTCACCATTTGTGTCCCAATGCAGGGAGACTTCCCTTCACTTCCTGTCCCATAGCCAAAACAGGAAGTGAGAGGAAATACCTGAAAATGAAGGGAATCCGTTAGGCACCCCCGGGTCACAAGAACTAATTTCCCCCTCTATTACTTCTCAGGGGACAATCTAAAATGTGGGATCTTCTTTATTTTCGCTTTCAATGATAATGGTAAACAGGACAAACAGAGGGAGAATCTCCATAATGGGGGCACAGACAGCAATAAAAATTCACAGGTGTTCTAATCTCTCTGCCCTCTATCTTAGAGCCCTTTCACACTGGGGCGGTTTGCAGGCGCTATTGCGCTAATAATAGCGCCTGCAAACCGACCCGGAAGTGCCGCTGCTGTGTATCCAGTGTGAAAGCCCCGAGGGCTTGCACACTGGAGCGATGCGCTGGCAGGACGGTAAAAAAAGCCCTGCCAGCAGCATCTTCGGAGCGGTGAAGGAGCGGTGTGTATACTGCTCCTTTACCGCTCCTGCCCATTGAAATCAATGGGACGGCGCGGCTATACCGCCGGCAATGCGCCTCTGCAGAGGCGCTTTGCGGTGGTATTTAACCCCTTCTCGGCCGCTAGCGGGGGGTAAAACCGCCCCGCTAGCGGCCGCATACCGGCGGTAAAACGCCGCTAATAATAGCAGCGTTTTACCGCCGACGCCGCCCCCCGCCCCAGTGTGAAAGGGCTCTTAAAAAAAAAAAGTTTTGCCTTTAGTTATACTTTAACCACTTGAGGTCTGCGCTATAGCTGAATGACGGCCACAGCGCGGACCTGAATATCCGGGAGGCCGTCATAGGACGTCCTCCCCTTTGCGCACTCCCCCTGCAGGGCACGCGCGGCGTGCGCTGTGATCACTGAGTAACCGAGACTCGGGTGATCACCGATCCGAGTAAGGGGCCGAACCCGGCACCTTACCACGTAATCAGCTGTCAGCCAATGACATCTGATCACGTGTGTAAACAAAAGCTCAGTAATTGTTTTTTTTTTCTCTTCATGCTGACAGTATGAGGAGAAAAAAAAGCTGATCACCGGCTTATGTTCAAGGGACATCGGTCCCGAAGAGGAAGGAGGCACATCTGCCTCCTCCTCTGTGCTTACCAGTGCCACAGTGCCACCTGTCAATGCCCACAAGTGGCCTGTCAATCAAAAGTAAAATAGCCAGTTAGGACTGTGACAAAGAAAAACAATTGTTGGAGAACAAGTTAAATATACAATGACACGTGGCAAAATAATTGTATATGTAGCTCTGTAATGTTACATTCACACGGGTTACAGAAAAGGTGCCATGTACAATGGGGGAGATTTACTAAAACTGGAGCACCCAGAATCTGGAGCGGCTGTGCATGGTAGCCAATCAGCTTCTAACTTCATCTCATTCAATGAAGCTTTGACAACAAAACCTGGAGGCGGATTGGTTTCTATGTAGAGCTGCACCATATTTTGCACTCTCCAGTTGTAGTAAATCTCCCCCATACTGTCAGCGCCTACCAAACACCCAGTCCAAGAAGGTGTATGGAGACAAATTGGCTTAATACACATTCCTGCTTTTATCGGACATTGCATGATGCCAGCTAAAATGTTGAGTTCTGCGTTGGGAGCAACAGCATCTTAATTCTACAGGTGATCAAACCAAACTCGGTTAGATCAGATGCTTTGGAGGCCATAGGAGAGATATGGGGTCTAAAAGACCCCAGATCTTACCATAAAGAGGACCTGTCAAGGACCATGCTGTCACAAGGGATTTTGTTAATGCCTTGTGATAGCAATAAAGTTAATTTAAAAAAACATTAAAAAAAAAAAAGGTACAGTGTTAAAACAAATGTAAATTAAAAAAAAATACATCTATATATATATATATATATACACACACACACATACACAAAGGGGAATGTGCAGGTCAGCCCTGCCCACATATGTACATGGTGTTCACACCACACGCGTGAGTGGGAGCAATAATTTCAGCCCCAGACCTCCTGTGTAACTCTGAATTGGTAACCTGTCAAGGCTTATAAAGCGTCTCCTATGAAAAAATTTTAGGCAATATAGTTAGCGCTGTTCCACGGGCATACACAATTTTAAAGCATGGCGTGTTAGGTGTCTATTTACTCGGCGTAACATCATTTTTTTTTTTTATACCAAACAACTATTATATTGTGTTTCTATGTACTAAAACTCAGTGTATTTTTTCCTGAAAACTTGAGTTTGATAATCCACTGTGCAAATATCTTGTGACATAAAAAATTTGAAACACCCACCATTTTTAATCTTCAAGGTCTCTGATTATAAAATATATAATATTTGGGGGTTCCAAGTAATTTAACAAAAAAAAAAAAAATCTAATTGTTCCGTGTATGAGAGAAATGTCAGAATTGGCCCAGAATGGAAGGCGTTTGTTACCCCAACATTTCATATTCCTGATATGTGCCTGCTGTACCATGTACTTGTATGAGAAAGTCTCCTGTTCTCTTTGTGTTTCTTCCTTTATGTGAAATCCCTGGTGTGCCTGTCAGTCCCTCTGCTTTCCTAATAAAAACTGACCACACTAAGCAGGAGAGCACATATGGTCAGTTCTCTAGCTATGATGGGAACTCAGCCTGCTCTCCTCCAATGATCAGACTTGTCCTGACAACCACCCCCCCCCCCCCCACTGCACAGCTATTCACTGAGAAGATCAGTGTGCTGCTGCTTCTCCTCCCCCAGCTCTTATGCAGCTGAGAACAGAGGGAATGTGATCACTTATAAAAAAAGGCAACAAGGATATTTATAATGTTTTTTTTTATATCTATACACAAATGTTTTGCTTACCATTTCTATTTTAATCGCTTGCTGACCAGCGCACGCTGATGTACATCAGCAGAATGGCACTGGGGGCAAAAGGGCAAACAGGTATGTCCCCTTTAAGAAGCGGTGTTGCGGGCGTGCGAGTGCCACGTCCTCCGTGACAGCGGGTCCCATGGACTCGATGTCGGTCGGATGCCCGCAATCGTGTCACGGAGAGATAGAACGGGGAGATACTTTTGTAAACAAAGCTTTTCCCCGTTCTGCCTAGTGACATGACAGAGATCACTGCTCCCTGTCATCGAGAGCAGTGATCACTGTCCTGTGTGTTGAAGCCCATCCCCCCCTAACAGTTAGAATCACTCCCTAGGACACACTTAACCCCTTCACTGCCCCCTAGTGGTTAACCCCTTCCCTGCCAGGGTCATTTACACAGTAATCAGTGCATTTTTAAAGCACTGATCGCTGTATAAATGACAATGGTCCCAAAATAGTGTCAAAATTGTCCGCCATAATGTCGCAGTCATGGTAAAAATCGCAGATCGCCATTGCTAATTAAAAAAAAAAATTATTAATAAAAGTGCCATAAAACTGTCCCCTTTGTAGACGCTATAAATTTTGCGCAAACCAATCAATATACGCTAATTGCGATTTTTTTTAACCAAAATTACGTAGAAGAATACATATTGGTCTAAACTGAGGAAAAAAAAGTTTTTATTTATATATTTTTGGGGATATTTATTATAGCAAAAAGTAAAAAAATATTGCTTTTTGTTTTTCAAAATTATCGCTTTTTTTTTTTGTTTATAGCGCAAAAAAAAAAAACCACAGAGGTGATCAAATACCACCAAAAGAAAGCTCTATTTGTGGGGGGAAAAAAGGACGTCAATTTTGTTTGGGTACAACGTCGCACGACCGCGCAATTGTCAGTTAAAGAGACGCAGTGCCGAATCGCAAAAAGTGCTCTGGTCAGGAAGGGGGTAAAATCTGCCGGGGCTGAAGCGGTTAAAAACCCCTTTTATACTACACCAGGTTTCTTCCTTGTTATGAATGGTTCCTGGGCCCCAGGGCCCCTGTGAATGGGGCCCCGCTTTCTTAATAATGAGTAAATCTAAAAATAAATAACGGTGTATAAAAATAAAAATGGGTGTGCGATGACATTAATAATGAATAAATATAAATAAAAGATTGTGAATGGAAAAAAATAGGTTAAAAAATATAAACAAATAAAAGTAATATAAAATAAATAAATAAGAGAGTATAAATATACATAAAAAAATAAAGATAATGAATAAAAATGTATATAAAAAAATAAAAAAGGATACAGTTATGAATAAATTTAAAGAATAAAGATAAAAAAAGGGTGTATAAAATAAATAATAATGATAAATATAATATTTAATAAATATAAAAATAACTGTACATAAGGGTGTATAAAAATAAAGAAAAATAATGAGGATAATAATTAATAAATATAAAAATAACTTTGAATCAGGGTGTATAAAAATAATAAATGCATATGAAAAATAAAAAATGGTGTAGAAAAAGAAAAAAAAATATATAATAATGGGTAAATGTAAAAATAAATAATGGTGTATAAAAATGGGTGCTTGATGAAATTAATTATGAATAAATATAAAGGGGTATAAAAATAATAAATGAAAACCATAAACACCATAAATAAAATTAATAATTAAAAAAATTTCGGAAAATAAAGAGTGTGTTGCACATCCAATCGACATAGCACAGGGTAGACTCGAACTCCCCTGTACGCAAGCACTCCGACCACCTCCCAAGCAGCTGGGATTACAGACGCACGCCACCGCGTCCGGCGAGTAGATTTGAGTGCTCTCTGTATGTAGAAGCTGGATTCTCATTGATGTCATTGGCTCAACACTGCCATCTGTAGGCAGTATTGGGAATCACACCCGCACTGTGCTGGGCTTAAGGGGCGCTCTCTGCTCTACCACACCTGCGCACAAGCTGTAGCTATCCAGAGCAGCAGCAACTGAGCCACTAATAGGGGTCAAGTAGGCGCAATCCGGGCGCCCATTTAGGTAACGTAGGCATAATCCAGGCGCAAATAGGGGACAACCCAGGCGCTAGGAAATGTAGGTGACAAAATATTCAATTAATGTGGTGCTCAATCAGATTAAAATATAAATGGTGTAAAAAACTGATGATTAAGTGACGCTCAAAAAAGTATAAAAAATATCGCTCAAAAATATTAATATAATAGAAACGTAAAACAACCACGTGAATGGAGGTTCTATAGGGAAAATCCTATGCGGTGTTAGGACGGGAGATCCCTAGGAGAGTCATTTTGAGGAGGATCGTGGAGCTGTTTTTCCACCATTTTTTGGGACTGTCACAATTTTGATTGTATCGTCTATGGGACCTTTTTTTTACCAAGGGCACGTTTCTTCGCTGATCTAAGCACCTTTTTGATACCATTGGACTTTATTATTATTTATTGCACTTGTGTGGATTTTTATCTGTCATTATTTGTATATATTTTTAACATTTCTATTATATTCATTTTTTTGAGCGATATTTATTATATTTTTTTGAGCGTCACTTAATCATCAGTTTTTTACACCATTTATATTTTAATTTGATTGAGCGCCACATTAATTTAATATTTTGTCAGATATTTTTTTGGTGTGGGAACACCCTTATGGTGGCGGATTTATCATTTATCCTGACTTTTATCTTAAACAATTGCCCCCCCCCCCCCGTTTTATTTGTATTCTTTTTCTGAGTTTGTGGTTTGCGCGGTAGTACTCGCCATTACTAGTAAATGTAGGCGCAAATCAGGCGCATCAGGGGGGATAGTAGCAAATCAGGAGCTAATAGGTGCTAAGATATATAAGATATAAGATATATATATATATATATATATATATATATATATATATACACAGTGGCTTGCGAAAGTATTCGGCCCCCTTGAACTTTTCAACCTTTTGCCACATTTCAGGCTTCAAACATAAAGATATAAAATTTTTATTTTTTGTGAAGAATCACCAACAAGTGGGAAACAATTGTGAAGTGGAACGAAATCTTTTGGATTTTTGAAACTTTTTTAACTAATAAAAAAATGAAAAGTGGGGCGTGCAAAATTATTCGGCCCCCTTGCGGTAATACTTTGTAGAGCCACCTTTTGCTGCGATTACAGCTGCAAGTCGCTTGGGGTAGGTCTCTATCAGTTTTGCACATCGAGAGACTGAAATTCTTGCCCATTCTTCCTTGCAAAACAGCTCAAGCTCAGTGAGGTTGGATGGAGAGCGTTTGTGAACAGCAGTTTTCAGCTCTTTCCACAGATTCTCGATTGGATTCAGGTCTGGACTTTGACTTGGCCATTCTAACACCTGGATACGTTTATTTGTGAACCATTCCTTTGTAGATTTTGCTGTATGTTTGGGATCATTGTCTTGTTGGAAGATAAATCTCCGTCCCAGTTTCAGGTCTTTTGCAGACTCCAACAGGTTTTCATCCAAAATGGTCCTGTATTTGGCTGCATCCATCTTCCCCTCAATTTTAACCATCTTCCCTGTCCCTACTGAAGAAAAGCAGGCCCAAACCATGATGCTGCCACCACCATGTTTGACAGTGGGGATGGTGTGTTGAGTGTGATGAGCTGTGTTGCTTTTACGCCAAACATATCGTTTTGCATTGTGGCCAAAAAGTTTGATTTTGGTTTCATCGGACCAGAGCACCTTCTTCCACATGTTTGGTGTGTCTCCCAGGTGGCTTGTGGCAAACTTTAGACGAGACTTTTTATGGATATCTTTGAGAAATGGCTTTCTTCTTGCCACTCTTCCATAAAGGCCAGATTTGTGCAGTGTACGACTGATTGTTGTCCTATGGACAGACTCTCCCACCTCAGCTGTAGTTCTCTGCAGTTCATCCAGAGTGATCATGGGCCTCTTGGCTGCATCTCTGATCAGTCTTCTCCTTGTCTGAGCTGAAAGTTTAGAGGGACAGCCAGGTCTTGGTAGATTTGCAGTGGTCTGATACTCCTTCCATTTCAAAATGATCGCTTGCACAGTGCTCCTTGGGATGTTTAAAGCTTGGAAAATCTTTTTGTATCCAAATCCGGCTTTAAACTTCTCCACAACAGTATTACAGACCTGCCTGGTGTGTTCCTTGGTCTTCATGATGCTCTCTGCGCTTTCAACAGAACCCTGAGACTATCACAGAGCAGGTGCATTTATACAGAGACTTGATTACACACAGGTGGATTCTATTTATCACCATCAGTCATTTAGGACAACATTGGATCATTCAGAGATCCTCGCTGAACTTCTGGAGTGAGTTTGCTGCACTGAAAGTAAAGGGGCCGAATAATTTTGCACGCACCACTTTTCAGTTTTTTAATTGCCAAAAAAGTTTAAAATATCCAATAGATTTAGTTCCACTTCACAATTGTGTCCCACTTGTTGGTGATTCTTCACAAAAAATTTAAATTTTATATCCTTATGTTTGAAGCCTGAAATGTGGCAAAAGGTTGAAAAGTTCAAGGGGGCCGAATACTTTCGCAAGCCACTGTATATATATATAATAGTTGTGGAAGAATGGGGGGGACTGGAGAGGAGGGGTCCTTCTAATGTACACCACATGTGTAGTTGCAATGTGTCACAATGTGCTGCAATGCATGCTATTGAGAATGCCTTATCTTATACATGAACGTGTACTTTGGTGCATTCACCTGTGTCGCAGCGTGCAGCTCAGTGCAGGTGTTGAGATGCGATTTGATGGATTCCCATCGATTTCATTGGCAAACACATCAAGCAAAAAAATGCGAACATGTTAATGGGCTCATTCACACTTTAGCGTTTCTCATTCACACTTTAGCGTTTTTACGGAAAAACAACACATGTGTGTGCAGTGAGGATGCTCAGAGCTTTGCAGTTGCTCTGCTTTATGAGAAATGAGGCGTTCCTGTTTTTCTGTGCATTTGTATGTGCTGTGATGGCCAATAGAATAACGAAAGAGGAAAAAGCATGTGAATATGATACAACGGCCTAAAAAAAAAAAAAAAAGACAAAAGTGAAAAATCATTCCCATTGGTCCAAAAGACCCGGGGGTGGGCGGATATAGTTGGATGCATTCCAATTACATCCGCCCACTTATAGGGATGTATTCCTGCCAGTATTGATCTGTGTAATTACATGGGAAGAGGCCTGAAAATATCCAGTTTAGTGTGCAGATTGGTCTACGTGTTCTGCCAGTGGGGATTGGAGGGGGGCGCTGCTATGTGTTGTTACAAACCAAGGCACTGTTGACATGTAGTGCCCATTCACCCTAGAATGCAGTTCGGGCAACCTGTATTCCATGCACCTTCCCCACACCACATTCAAAGTGCACTGGAATTGTGATCTGCAGAATTAAAGTGGAACTATAGGTCATTTTTTTTTTTTGGATAGAGCAAAAGAGGGTTATAACCCCTGTCAGATTTTTTTTTTTTTCACCATTTGTGTCCCAATGCAGGGAGACTTCCCTTCACTTCCTGTCCCATAGCCAAAACAGGAAGTGAGAGGAAATACCTGAAAATGAAGGGAATCCGTTAGGCACCCCCGGGTCACAAGAACTAATTTCCCCCTCTATTACTTCTCAGGGGACAATCTAAAATGTGGGATCTTCTTTATTTTCGCTTTCAATGATAATGGTAAACAGGACAAACAGAGGGAGAATCTCCATAATGGGGGCACAGACAGCAATAAAAATTCACAGGTGTTCTAATCTCTCTGCCCTCTATCTTAGAGCCCTTTCACACTGGGGCGGTTTGCAGGCGCTATTGCGCTAATAATAGCGCCTGCAAACCGACCCGGAAGTGCCGCTGCTGTGTATCCAGTGTGAAAGCCCCGAGGGCTTGCACACTGGAGCGATGCGCTGGCAGGACGGTAAAAAAAGCCCTGCCAGCAGCATCTTCGGAGCGGTGAAGGAGCGGTGTGTATACTGCTCCTTTACCGCTCCTGCCCATTGAAATCAATGGGACGGCGCGGCTATACCGCCGGCAATGCGCCTCTGCAGAGGCGCTTTGCGGTGGTATTTAACCCCTTCTCGGCCGCTAGCGGGGGGTAAAACCGCCCCGCTAGCGGCCGCATACCGGCGGTAAAACGCCGCTAATAATAGCAGCGTTTTACCGCCGACGCCGCCCCCCGCCCCAGTGTGAAAGGGCTCTTAAAAAAAAAAAGTTTTGCCTTTAGTTATACTTTAACCACTTGAGGTCTGCGCTATAGCTGAATGACGGCCACAGCGCGGACCTGAATATCCGGGAGGCCGTCATAGGACGTCCTCCCCTTTGCGCACTCCCCCTGCAGGGCACGCGCGGCGTGCGCTGTGATCACTGAGTAACCGAGACTCGGGTGATCACCGATCCGAGTAAGGGGCCGAACCCGGCACCTTACCACGTAATCAGCTGTCAGCCAATGACATCTGATCACGTGTGTAAACAAAAGCTCAGTAATTGTTTTTTTTTTCTCTTCATGCTGACAGTATGAGGAGAAAAAAAAGCTGATCACCGGCTTATGTTCAAGGGACATCGGTCCCGAAGAGGAAGGAGGCACATCTGCCTCCTCCTCTGTGCTTACCAGTGCCACAGTGCCACCTGTCAATGCCCACAAGTGGCCTGTCAATCAAAAGTAAAATAGCCAGTTAGGACTGTGACAAAGAAAAACAATTGTTGGAGAACAAGTTAAATATACAATGACACGTGGCAAAATAATTGTATATGTAGCTCTGTAATGTTACATTCACACGGGTTACAGAAAAGGTGCCATGTACAATGGGGGAGATTTACTAAAACTGGAGCACCCAGAATCTGGAGCGGCTGTGCATGGTAGCCAATCAGCTTCTAACTTCAACTCATTCAATGAAGCTTTGACAACAAAACCTGGAGGCGGATTGGTTTCTATGTAGAGCTGCACCATATTTTGCACTCTCCAGTTGTAGTAAATCTCCCCCATACTGTCAGCGCCTACCAAACACCCAGTCCAAGAAGGTGTATGGAGACAAATTGGCTTAATACACATTCCTGCTTTTATCGGACATTGCATGATGCCAGCTAAAATGTTGAGTTCTGCGTTGGGAGCAACAGCATCTTAATTCTACAGGTGATCAAACCAAACTCGGTTAGATCAGATGCTTTGGAGGCCATAGGAGAGATATGGGGTCTAAAAGACCCCAGATCTTACCATAAAGAGGACCTGTCAAGGACCATGCTGTCACAAGGGATTTTGTTAATGCCTTGTGATAGCAATAAAGTTAATTTAAAAAAACATTAAAAAAAAAAAAGGTACAGTGTTAAAACAAATGTAAATTAAAAAAAAATACATCTATATATATATATATATATACACACACACACATACACAAAGGGGAATGTGCAGGTCAGCCCTGCCCACATATGTACATGGTGTTCACACCACACGCGTGAGTGGGAGCAATAATTTCAGCCCCAGACCTCCTGTGTAACTCTGAATTGGTAACCTGTCAAGGCTTATAAAGCGTCTCCTATGAAAAAATTTTAGGCAATATAGTTAGCGCTGTTC
Organism: Lithobates septentrionalis; assembly: GCA_037952835.1. NCBI lineage: Eukaryota > Metazoa > Chordata > Amphibia > Anura > Ranidae > Lithobates > Lithobates septentrionalis. Next base: position 951,997 of record JBBDGP010002387.1, read on the forward strand.
CACGGGCATACACAATTTTAAAGCATGGCGTGTTAGGTGTCTATTTACTCGGCGTAACATCATTTTTTTTTTTTATACCAAACAACTATTATATTGTGTTTCTATGTACTAAAACTCAGTGTATTTTTTCCTGAAAACTTGAGTTTGATAATCCACTGTGCAAATATCTTGTGACATAAAAAATTTGAAACACCCACCATTTTTAATCTTCAAGGTCTCTGATTATAAAATATATAATATTTGGGGGTTCCAAGTAATTTAACAAAAAAAAAAAAAATCTAATTGTTCCGTGTATGAGAGAAATGTCAGAATTGGCCCAGAATGGAAGGCGTTTGTTACCCCAACATTTCATATTCCTGATATGTGCCTGCTGTACCATGTACTTGTATGAGAAAGTCTCCTGTTCTCTTTGTGTTTCTTCCTTTATGTGAAATCCCTGGTGTGCCTGTCAGTCCCTCTGCTTTCCTAATAAAAACTGACCACACTAAGCAGGAGAGCACATATGGTCAGTTCTCTAGCTATGATGGGAACTCAGCCTGCTCTCCTCCAATGATCAGACTTGTCCTGACAACCCCCCCCCCCCCCCACTGCACAGCTATTCACTGAGAAGATCAGTGTGCTGCTGCTTCTCCTCCCCCAGCTCTTATGCAGCTGAGAACAGAGGGAATGTGATCACTTATAAAAAAAGGCAACAAGGATATTTATAATGTTTTTTTTTATATCTATACACAAATGTTTTGCTTACCATTTCTATTTTAATCGCTTGCTGACCAGCGCACGCTGATGTACATCAGCAGAATGGCACTGGGGGCAAAAGGGCAAACAGGTATGTCCCCTTTAAGAAGCGGTGTTGCGGGCGTGCGAGTGCCACGTCCTCCGTGACAGCGGGTCCCATGGACTCGATGTCGGTCGGATGCCCGCAATCGTGTCACGGAGAGATAGAACGGGGAGATACTTTTGTAAACAAAGCTTTTCCCCGTTCTGCCTAGTGACATGACAGAGATCACTGCTCCCTGTCATCGAGAGCAGTGATCACTGTCCTGTGTGTTGAAGCCCATCCCCCCCTAACAGTTAGAATCACTCCCTAGGACACACTTAACCCCTTCACTGCCCCCTAGTGGTTAACCCCTTCCCTGCCAGGGTCATTTACACAGTAATCAGTGCATTTTTAAAGCACTGATCGCTGTATAAATGACAATGGTCCCAAAATAGTGTCAAAATTGTCCGCCATAATGTCGCAGTCATGGTAAAAATCGCAGATCGCCATTGCTAATTAAAAAAAAAAATTATTAATAAAAGTGCCATAAAACTGTCCCCTTTGTAGACGCTATAAATTTTGCGCAAACCAATCAATATACGCTAATTGCGATTTTTTTTAACCAAAATTACGTAGAAGAATACATATTGGTCTAAACTGAGGAAAAAAAAGTTTTTATTTATATATTTTTGGGGATATTTATTATAGCAAAAAGTAAAAAAATATTGCTTTTTGTTTTTCAAAATTATCGCTTTTTTTTTTTGTTTATAGCGCAAAAAAAAAAAACCACAGAGGTGATCAAATACCACCAAAAGAAAGCTCTATTTGTGGGGGGAAAAAAGGACGTCAATTTTGTTTGGGTACAACGTCGCACGACCGCGCAATTGTCAGTTAAAGAGACGCAGTGCCGAATCGCAAAAAGTGCTCTGGTCAGGAAGGGGGTAAAATCTGCCGGGGCTGAAGCGGTTAAAAACCCCTTTTATACTACACCAGGTTTCTTCCTTGTTATGAATGGTTCCTGGGCCCCAGGGCCCCTGTGAATGGGGCCCCGCTTTCTTAATAATGAGTAAATCTAAAAATAAATAACGGTGTATAAAAATAAAAATGGGTGTGCGATGACATTAATAATGAATAAATATAAATAAAAGATTGTGAATGGAAAAAAATAGGTTAAAAAATATAAACAAATAAAAGTAATATAAAATAAATAAATAAGAGAGTATAAATATACATAAAAAAATAAAGATAATGAATAAAAATGTATATAAAAAAATAAAAAAGGATACAGTTATGAATAAATTTAAAGAATAAAGATAAAAAAAGGGTGTATAAAATAAATAATAATGATAAATATAATATTTAATAAATATAAAAATAACTGTACATAAGGGTGTATAAAAATAAAGAAAAATAATGAGGATAATAATTAATAAATATAAAAATAACTTTGAATCAGGGTGTATAAAAATAATAAATGCATATGAAAAATAAAAAATGGTGTAGAAAAAGAAAAAAAAATATATAATAATGGGTAAATGTAAAAATAAATAATGGTGTATAAAAATGGGTGCTTGATGAAATTAATTATGAATAAATATAAAGGGGTATAAAAATAATAAATGAAAACCATAAACACCATAAATAAAATTAATAATTAAAAAAATTTCGGAAAATAAAGAGTGTGTTGCACATCCAATCGACATAGCACAGGGTAGACTCGAACTCCCCTGTACGCAAGCACTCCGACCACCTCCCAAGCAGCTGGGATTACAGACGCACGCCACCGCGTCCGGCGAGTAGATTTGAGTGCTCTCTGTATGTAGAAGCTGGATTCTCATTGATGTCATTGGCTCAACACTGCCATCTGTAGGCAGTATTGGGAATCACACCCGCACTGTGCTGGGCTTAAGGGGCGCTCTCTGCTCTACCACACCTGCGCACAAGCTGTAGCTATCCAGAGCAGCAGCAACTGAGCCACTAATAGGGGTCAAGTAGGCGCAATCCGGGCGCCCATTTAGGTAACGTAGGCATAATCCAGGCGCAAATAGGGGACAACCCAGGCGCTAGGAAATGTAGGTGACAAAATATTCAATTAATGTGGTGCTCAATCAGATTAAAATATAAATGGTGTAAAAAACTGATGATTAAGTGACGCTCAAAAAAGTATAAAAAATATCGCTCAAAAATATTAATATAATAGAAACGTAAAACAACCACGTGAATGGAGGTTCTATAGGGAAAATCCTATGCGGTGTTAGGACGGGAGATCCCTAGGAGAGTCATTTTGAGGAGGATCGTGGAGCTGTTTTTCCACCATTTTTTGGGACTGTCACAATTTTGATTGTATCGTCTATGGGACCTTTTTTTTACCAAGGGCACGTTTCTTCGCTGATCTAAGCACCTTTTTGATACCATTGGACTTTATTATTATTTATTGCACTTGTGTGGATTTTTATCTGTCATTATTTGTATATATTTTTAACATTTCTATTATATTCATTTTTTTGAGCGATATTTATTATATTTTTTTGAGCGTCACTTAATCATCAGTTTTTTACACCATTTATATTTTAATTTGATTGAGCGCCACATTAATTTAATATTTTGTCAGATATTTTTTTGGTGTGGGAACACCCTTATGGTGGCGGCTTTATCATTTATCCTGACTTTTATCTTAAACAATTGCCCCCCCCCCCGTTTTATTTGTATTCTTTTTCTGAGTTCGTGGTTTGCGCGGTAGTACTCGCCATTACTAGTAAATGTAGGCGCAAATCAGGCGCATCAGGGGGGATAGTAGCAAATCAGGAGCTAATAGGTGCTAAGATATATAAGATATAAGATATATATATATATATATATATATATATATATATATATATATACATACAGTGGCTTGCGAAAGTATTCGGCCCCCTTGAACTTTTCAACCTTTTGCCACATTTCAGGCTTCAAACATAAAGATATAAAATTTTTATTTTTTGTGAAGAATCACCAACAAGTGGGAAACAATTGTGAAGTGGAACGAAATCTTTTGGATTTTTGAAACTTTTTTAACTAATAAAAAAATGAAAAGTGGGGCGTGCAAAATTATTCGGCCCCCTTGCGGTAATACTTTGTAGAGCCACCTTTTGCTGCGATTACAGCTGCAAGTCGCTTGGGGTAGGTCTCTATCAGTTTTGCACATCGAGAGACTGAAATTCTTGCCCATTCTTCCTTGCAAAACAGCTCAAGCTCAGTGAGGTTGGATGGAGAGCGTTTGTGAACAGCAGTTTTCAGCTCTTTCCACAGATTCTCGATTGGATTCAGGTCTGGACTTTGACTTGGCCATTCTAACACCTGGATACGTTTATTTGTGAACCATTCCTTTGTAGATTTTGCTGTATGTTTGGGATCATTGTCTTGTTGGAAGATAAATCTCCGTCCCAGTTTCAGGTCTTTTGCAGACTCCAACAGGTTTTCATCCAAAATGGTCCTGTATTTGGCTGCATCCATCTTCCCCTCAATTTTAACCATCTTCCCTGTCCCTACTGAAGAAAAGCAGGCCCAAACCATGATGCTGCCACCACCATGTTTGACAGTGGGGATGGCGTGTTGAGTGTGATGAGCTGTGTTGCTTTTACGCCAAACATATCGTTTTGCATTGTGGCCAAAAAGTTTGATTTTGGTTTCATCGGACCAGAGCACCTTCTTCCACATGTTTGGTGTGTCTCCCAGGTGGCTTGTGGCAAACTTTAGACGAGACTTTTTATGGATATCTTTGAGAAATGGCTTTCTTCTTGCCACTCTTCCATAAAGGCCAGATTTGTGCAGTGTACGACTGATTGTTGTCCTATGGACAGACTCTCCCACCTCAGCTGTAGTTCTCTGCAGTTCATCCAGAGTGATCATGGGCCTCTTGGCTGCATCTCTGATCAGTCTTCTCCTTGTCTGAGCTGAAAGTTTAGAGGGACAGCCAGGTCTTGGTAGATTTGCAGTGGTCTGATACTCCTTCCATTTCAAAATGATCGCTTGCACAGTGCTCCTTGGGATGTTTAAAGCTTGGAAAATCTTTTTGTATCCAAATCCGGCTTTAAACTTCTCCACAACAGTATTACAGACCTGCCTGGTGTGTTCCTTGGTCTTCATGATGCTCTCTGCGCTTTCAACAGAACCCTGAGACTATCACAGAGCAGGTGCATTTATACAGAGACTTGATTACACACAGGTGGATTCTATTTATCACCATCAGTCATTTAGGACAACATTGGATCATTCAGAGATCCTCGCTGAACTTCTGGAGTGAGTTTGCTGCACTGAAAGTAAAGGGGCCGAATAATTTTGCACGCACCACTTTTCAGTTTTTTAATTGCCAAAAAAGTTTAAAATATCCAATAGATTTAGTTCCACTTCACAATTGTGTCCCACTTGTTGGTGATTCTTCACAAAAAATTTAAATTTTATATCCTTATGTTTGAAGCCTGAAATGTGGCAAAAGGTTGAAAAGTTCAAGGGGGCCGAATACTTTCGCAAGCCACTGTATATATATATATAATAGTTGTGGAAGAATGGGGGGGACTGGAGAGGAGGGGTCCTTCTAATGTACACCACATGTGTAGTTGCAATGTGTCACAATGTGCTGCAATGCATGCTATTGAGAATGCCTTATCTTATACATGAACGTGTACTTTGGTGCATTCACCTGTGTCGCAGCGTGCAGCTCAGTGCAGGTGTTGAGATGCGATTTGATGGATTCCCATCGATTTCATTGGCAAACACATCAAGCAAAAAAATGCGAACATGTTAATGGGCTCATTCACACTTTAGCGTTTCTCATTCACACTTTAGCGTTTTTACGGAAAAACAACACATGTGTGTGCAGTGAGGATGCTCAGAGCTTTGCAGTTGCTCTGCTTTATGAGAAATGAGGCGTTCCTGTTTTTCTGTGCATTTGTATGTGCTGTGATGGCCAATAGAATAACGAAAGAGGAAAAAGCATGTGAATATGATACAACGGCCTAAAAAAAAAAAAAAAAAAGACAAAAGTGAAAAATCATTCCCATTGGTCCAAAAGACCCGGGGGTGGGCGGATATAGTTGGATGCATTCCAATTACATCCGCCCACTTATAGGGAGGTATTCCTGCCAGTATTGATCTGTGTAATTACATGGGAAGAGGCCTGAAAATATCCAGTTTAGTGTGCAGATTGGTCTACGTGTTCTGCCAGTGGGGATTGGAGGGGGGCGCTGCTATGTGTTGTTACAAACCAAGGCACTGTTGACATGTAGTGCCCATTCACCCTAGAATGCAGTTCGGGCAACCTGTATTCCATGCACCTTCCCCACACCACATTCAAAGTGCACTGGAATTGTGATCTGCAGAATTAAAGTGGAACTATAGGTCTTTTTTTTTTTTTGGATAGAGCAAAAGAGGGTTATAACCCCTGTCAGATTTTTTTTTTTTTCACCATTTGTGTCCCAATGCAGGGAGACTTCCCTTCACTTCCTGTCCCATAGCCAAAACAGGAAGTGAGAGGAAATACCTGAAAATGAAGGGAATCCGTTAGGCACCCCCGGGTCACAAGAACTAATTTCCCCCTCTATTACTTCTCAGGGGACAATCTAAAATGTGGGATCTTCTTTATTTTCGCTTTCAATGATAATGGTAAACAGGACAAACAGAGGGAGAATCTCCATAATGGGGGCACAGACAGCAATAAAAATTCACAGGTGTTCTAATCTCTCTGCCCTCTATCTTAGAGCCCTTTCACACTGGGGCGGTTTGCAGGCGCTATTGCGCTAATAATAGCGCCTGCAAACCGACCCGGAAGTGCCGCTGCTGTGTATCCAGTGTGAAAGCCCCGAGGGCTTTCACACTGGAGCGATGCGCTGGCAGGACGGTAAAAAAAGCCCTGCCAGCAGCATCTTCGGAGCGGTGAAGGAGCGGTGTGTATACTGCTCCTTTACCGCTCCTGCCCATTGAAATCAATGGGACGGCGCGGCTATACCGCCGGCAATGCGCCTCTGCAGAGGCGCTTTGCGGTGGTATTTAACCCCTTCTCGGCCGCTAGCGGGGGGTAAAACCGCCCCGCTAGCGGCCGCATACCGGCGGTAAAACGCCGCTAATAATAGCAGCGTTTTACCGCCGACGCCGCCCCCCGCCCCAGTGTGAAAGGGCTCTTAAAAAAAAAAAGTTTTGCCTTTAGTTATACTTTAACCACTTGAGGTCTGCGCTATAGCTGAATGACGGCCACAGCGCGGACCTGAATATCCGGGAGGCCGTCATAGGACGTCCTCCCCTTTGCGCACTCCCCCTGCAGGGCACGCGCGGCGTGCGCTGTGATCACTGAGTAACCGAGACTCGGGATCACCGATCCGAGTAAGGGGCCGAACCCGGCACCTTACCACGTAATCAGCTGTCAGCCAATGACATCTGATCACGTGTGTAAACAAAAGCTCAGTAATTGTTTTTTTTTTCTCTTCATGCTGACAGTATGAGGAGAAAAAAAAGCTGATCACCGGCTTATGTTCAAGGGACATCGGTCCCGAAGAGGAAGGAGGCACATCTGCCTCCTCCTCTGTGCTTACCAGTGCCACAGTGCCACCTGTCAATGCCCACAAGTGGCCTGTCAATCAAAAGTAAAATAGCCAGTTAGGACTGTGACAAAGAAAAACAATTGTTGGAGAACAAGTTAAATATACAATGACACGTGGCAAAATAATTGTATATGTAGCTCTGTAATGTTACATTCACACGGGTTACAGAAAAGGTGCCATGTACAATGGGGGAGATTTACTAAAACTGGAGCACCCAGAATCTGGAGCGGCTGTGCATGGTAGCCAATCAGCTTCTAACTTCATCTCATTCAATGAAGCTTTGACAACAAAACCTGGAGGCGGATTGGTTTCTATGTAGAGCTGCACCATATTTTGCACTCTCCAGTTGTAGTAAATCTCCCCCATACTGTCAGCGCCTACCAAACACCCAGTCCAAGAAGGTGTATGGAGACAAATTGGCTTAATACACATTCCTGCTTTTATCGGACATTGCATGATGCCAGCTAAAATGTTGAGTTCTGCGTTGGGAGCAACAGCATCTTAATTCTACAGGTGATCAAACCAAACTCGGTTAGATCAGATGCTTTGGAGGCCATAGGAGAGATATGGGGTCTAAAAGACCCCAGATCTTACCATAAAGAGGACCTGTCAAGGACCATGCTGTCACAAGGGATTTTGTTAATGCCTTGTGATAGCAATAAAGTTAATTTAAAAAAACATTAAAAAAAAAAAAGGTACAGTGTTAAAACAAATGTAAATTAAAAAAAAATACATCTATATATATATATATATATATACACACACACACATACACAAAGGGGAATGTGCAGGTCAGCCCTGCCCACATATGTACATGGTGTTCACACCACACGCGTGAGTGGGAGCAATAATTTCAGCCCCAGACCTCCTGTGTAACTCTGAATTGGTAACCTGTCAAGGCTTATAAAGCGTCTCCTATGAAAAAATTTTAGGCAATATAGTTAGCGCTGTTCCACGGGCATACACAATTTTAAAGCATGGCGTGTTAGGTGTCTATTTACTCGGCGTAACATCATTTTTTTTTTTTTATACCAAACAACTATTATATTGTGTTTCTATGTACTAAAACTCAGTGTATTTTTTCCTGAAAACTTGAGTTTGATAATCCACTGTGCAAATATCTTGTGACATAAAAAATTTGAAACACCCACCATTTTTAATCTTCAAGGTCTCTGATTATAAAATATATAATATTTGGGGGTTCCAAGTAATTTAACAAAAAAAAAAAAAAATCTAATTGTTCCGTGTATGAGAGAAATGTCAGAATTGGCCCAGAATGGAAGGCGTTTGTTACCCCAACATTTCATATTCCTGATATGTGCCTGCTGTACCATGTACTTGTATGAGAAAGTCTCCTGTTCTCTTTGTGTTTCTTCCTTTATGTGAAATCCCTGGTGTGCCTGTCAGTCCCTCTGCTTTCCTAATAAAAACTGACCACACTAAGCAGGAGAGCACATATGGTCAGTTCTCTAGCTATGATGGGAACTCAGCCTGCTCTCCTCCAATGATCAGACTTGTCCTGACAACCCCCCCCCCCCCCCCAACTGCACAGCTATTCACTGAGAAGATCAGTGTGCTGCTGCTTCTCCTCCCCCAGCTCTTATGCAGCTGAGAACAGAGGGAATGTGATCACTTATAAAAAAAGGCAACAAGGATATTTATAATGTTTTTTTTTATATCTATACACAAATGTTTTGCTTACCATTTCTATTTTAATCGCTTGCTGACCAGCGCACGCTGATGTACATCAGCAGAATGGCACTGGGGGCAAAAGGGCAAACAGGTATGTCCCCTTTAAGAAGCGGTGTTGCGGGCGTGCGAGTGCCACGTCCTCCGTGACAGCGGGTCCCATGGACTCGATGTCGGTCGGATGCCCGCAATCGTGTCACGGAGAGATAGAACGGGGAGATACTTTTGTAAACAAAGCTTTTCCCCGTTCTGCCTAGTGACATGACAGAGATCACTGCTCCCTGTCATCGAGAGCAGTGATCACTGTCCTGTGTGTTGAAGCCCATCCCCCCCTAACAGTTAGAATCACTCCCTAGGACACACTTAACCCCTTCACTGCCCCCTAGTGGTTAACCCCTTCCCTGCCAGGGTCATTTACACAGTAATCAGTGCATTTTTAAAGCACTGATCGCTGTATAAATGACAATGGTCCCAAAATAGTGTCAAAATTGTCCGCCATAATGTCGCAGTCATGGTAAAAATCGCAGATCGCCATTGCTAATTAAAAAAAAAAATTATTAATAAAAGTGCCATAAAACTGTCCCCTTTGTAGACGCTATAAATTTTGCGCAAACCAATCAATATACGCTAATTGCGATTTTTTTTAACCAAAATTACGTAGAAGAATACATATTGGTCTAAACTGAGGAAAAAAAAGTTTTTTTTTATATATTTTTGGGGATATTTATTATAGCAAAAAGTAAAAAAATATTGCTTTTTGTTTTTCAAAATTATCGCTTTTTTTTTTTGTTTATAGCGCAAAAAAAAAAAACCACAGAGGTGATCAAATACCACCAAAAGAAAGCTCTATTTGTGGGGGGAAAAAAGGACGTCAATTTTGTTTGGGTACAACGTCGCACGACCGCGCAATTGTCAGTTAAAGAGACGCAGTGCCGAATCGCAAAAAGTGCTCTGGTCAGGAAGGGGGTAAAATCTGCCGGGGCTGAAGCGGTTAAAAACCCCTTTTATACTACACCAGGTTTCTTCCTTGTTATGAATGGTTCCTGGGCCCCAGGGCCCCTGTGAATGGGGCCCCGCTTTCTTAATAATGAGTAAATCTAAAAATAAATAACGGTGTATAAAAATAAAAATGGGTGTGCGATGACATTAATAATGAATAAATATAAATAAAAGATTGTGAATGGAAAAAAATAGGTTAAAAAATATAAACAAATAAAAGTAATATAAAATAAATAAATAAGAGAGTATAAATATACATAAAAAAATAAAGATAATGAATAAAAATGTATATAAAAAAATAAAAAAGGATACAGTTATGAATAAATTTAAAGAATAAAGATAAAAAAAGGGTGTATAAAATAAATAATAATGATAAATATAATATTTAATAAATATAAAAATAACTGTACATAAGGGTGTATAAAAATAAAGAAAAATAATGAGGATAATAATTAATAAATATAAAAATAACTTTGAATCAGGGTGTATAAAAATAATAAATGCATATGAAAAATAAAAAATGGTGTAGAAAAAGAAAAAAAAATATATAATAATGGGTAAATGTAAAAATAAATAATGGTGTATAAAAATGGGTGCTTGATGAAATTAATAATGAATAAATATAAAGGGGTATAAAAATAATAAATGAAAACCATAAACACCATAAATAAAATTAATAATTAAAAAAATTTCGGAAAATAAAGAGTGTGTTGCACATCCAATCGACATAGCACAGGGTAGACTCGAACTCTCCTGTACGCAAGCACTCCGACCACCTCCCAAGCAGCTGGGATTACAGACGCACGCCACCGCGCCCGGCGAGTAGATTCGAGTGCTCTCTGTATGTAGAAGCTGGATTCTCATTGATGTCATTGGCTCAACACTGCCATCTATAGGCAGTATTGGGAATCACACCCGCACTGTGCTGGGCTTAAGGGGCGCTCTCTGCTCTACCACACCTGCGCACAAGCTGTAGCTATCCAGAGCAGCACCTCCCAAGCAGCTGGGATTACAGACGCACGCCACCGCGCCCGGCGAGTAGATTGGAGTGCTCTCTGTATGTAGAAGCTGGATTCTCATTGATGTCATTGGCTCAACACTGCCATCTATAGGCAGTATTGGGAATCACACCCGCATTGTGCTGGGCTTAAGGGGCGCTCTCTGCTCTACCACACCTGCGCACAAGCTGTAGCTATCCAGAGCAGCAGCAACTGAGCCGCTAATAGGGGTCAAGTAGGCGCAATCCGGGCGCCCATTTAGGTAACGTAGGCATAATCCAGGCGCAAATAGGGGACAACCCAGGCGCTAGGAAATGTAGGTGACAAAATATTCAATTAATGTGGTGCTCAATCAGATTAAAATATAAATGGTGTAAAAAACTGATGAGTGACGCTCAAAAAAGTATAAAAAATATCGCTCAAAAATATTAATATAATAGAAACGTAAAACAACCACGTGAATGGAGGTTCTATAGGGAAAATCCTATGCGGTGTTAGGACGGGAGATCCCTAGGAGAGTCATTTTGAGGAGGATCGTGGAGCTGTTTTTCCACCATTTTTTGGGACTGTCACAATTTTGATTGTATCGTCTATGGGACCTTTTTTTTACCAAGGGCACGTTTCTTCGCTGATCTAAGCACCTTTTTGATACCATTGGACTTTATTATTATTTATTGCACTTGTGTGGATTTTTATCTGTCATTATTTGTATATATTTTTAACATTTCTATTATATTCATTTTTTTGAGCGATATTTATTATACTTTTTTGAGCGTCACTTAATCATCAGTTTTTTACACCATTTATATTTTAATTTGATTGAGCGCCACATTAATTTAATATTTTGTCAGATATTTTTTTGGTGTGGGAACACCCTTATGGTGGCGGCTTTATCATTTATCCTGACTTTTATCTTAAACAATTGCCCCCCCCCCCCGTTTTATTTGTATTCTTTTTCTGAGTTCGTGGTTTGCGCGGTAGTACTCGCCATTACTAGTAAATGTAGGCGCAAATCAGGCGCATCAGGGGGGATAGTAGCAAATCAGGAGCTAATAGGTGCTAAGATATATAAGATATAAGATATATATATATATATATATATATATATATATATATACACAGTGGCTTGCGAAAGTATTCGGCCCCCTTGAACTTTTCAACCTTTTGCCACATTTCAGGCTTCAAACATAAAGATATAAAATTTTTATTTTTTGTGAAGAATCACCAACAAGTGGGAAACAATTGTGAAGTGGAACGAAATCTTTTGGATTTTTGAAACTTTTTTAACTAATAAAAAAATGAAAAGTGGGGCGTGCAAAATTATTCGGCCCCCTTGCGGTAATACTTTGTAGAGCCACCTTTTGCTGCGATTACAGCTGCAAGTCGCTTGGGGTAGGTCTCTATCAGTTTTGCACATCGAGAGACTGAAATTCTTGCCCATTCTTCCTTGCAAAACAGCTCAAGCTCAGTGAGGTTGGATGGAGAGCGTTTGTGAACAGCAGTTTTCAGCTCTTTTCACAGATTCTCGATTGGATTCAGGTCTGGACTTTGACTTGGCCATTCTAACACCTGGATACGTTTATTTGTGAACCATTCCTTTGTAGATTTTGCTGTATGTTTGGGATCATTGTCTTGTTGGAAGATAAATCTCCGTCCCAGTTTCAGGTCTTTTGCAGACTCCAACAGGTTTTCATCCAAAATGGTCCTGTATTTGGCTGCATCCATCTTCCCCTCAATTTTAACCATCTTCCCTGTCCCTACTGAAGAAAAGCAGGCCCAAACCATGATGCTGCCACCACCATGTTTGACAGTGGGGATGGTGTGTTGAGTGTGATGAGCTGTGTTGCTTTTACGCCAAACATATCGTTTTGCATTGTGGCCAAAAAGTTTGATTTTGGTTTCATCGGACCAGAGCACCTTCTTCCACATGTTTGGTGTGTCTCCCAGGTGGCTTGTGGCAAACTTTAGACGAGACTTTTTATGGATATCTTTGAGAAATGGCTTTCTTCTTGCCACTCTTCCATAAAGGCCAGATTTGTGCAGTGTACGACTGATTGTTGTCCTATGGACAGACTCTCCCACCTCAGCTGTAGTTCTCTGCAGTTCATCCAGAGTGATCATGGGCCTCTTGGCTGCATCTCTGATCAGTCTTCTCCTTGTCTGAGCTGAAAGTTTAGAGGGACAGCCAGGTCTTGGTAGATTTGCAGTGGTCTGATACTCCTTCCATTTCAAAATGATCGCTTGCACAGTGCTCCTTGGGATGTTTAAAGCTTGGAAAATCTTTTTGTATCCAAATCCGGCTTTAAACTTCTCCACAACAGTATTACAGACCTGCCTGGTGTGTTCCTTGGTCTTCATGATGCTCTCTGCGCTTTCAACAGAACCCTGAGACTATCACAGAGCAGGTGCATTTATACAGAGACTTGATTACACACAGGTGGATTCTATTTATCACCATCAGTCATTTAGGACAACATTGGATCATTCAGAGATCCTCGCTGAACTTCTGGAGTGAGTTTGCTGCACTGAAAGTAAAGGGGCCGAATAATTTTGCACGCACCACTTTTCAGTTTTTTAATTGCCAAAAAAGTTTAAAATATCCAATAGATTTAGTTCCACTTCACAATTGTGTCCCACTTGTTGGTGATTCTTCACAAAAAATTTAAATTTTATATCCTTATGTTTGAAGCCTGAAATGTGGCAAAAGGTTGAAAAGTTCAAGGGGGCCGAATACTTTCGCAAGCCACTGTATATATATATATAATAGTTGTGGAAGAATGGGGGGGACTGGAGAGGAGGGGTCCTTCTAATGTACACCACATGTGTAGTTGCAATGTGTCACAATGTGCTGCAATGCATGCTATTGAGAATGCCTTATCTTATACATGAACGTGTACTTTGGTGCATTCACCTGTGTCGCAGCGTGCAGCTCAGTGCAGGTGTTGAGATGCGATTTGATGGATTCCCATCGATTTCATTGGCAAACACATCAAGCAAAAAAATGCGAACATGTTAATGGGCTCATTCACACTTTAGCGTTTCTCATTCACACTTTAGCGTTTTTACGGAAAAACAACACATGTGTGTGCAGTGAGGATGCTCAGAGCTTTGCAGTTGCTCTGCTTTATGAGAAATGAGGCGTTCCTGTTTTTCTGTGCATTTGTATGTGCTGTGATGGCCAATAGAATAACGAAAGAGGAAAAAGCATGTGAATATGATACAACGGCCTAAAAAAAAAAAAAAAAGACAAAAGTGAAAAATCATTCCCATTGGTCCAAAAGACCCGGGGGTGGGCGGATATAGTTGGATGCATTCCAATTACATCCGCCCACTTATAGGGATGTATTCCTGCCAGTATTGATCTGTGTAATTACATGGGAAGAGGCCTGAAAATATCCAGTTTAGTGTGCAGATTGGTCTACGTGTTCTGCCAGTGGGGATTGGAGGGGGGCGCTGCTATGTGTTGTTACAAACCAAGGCACTGTTGACATGTAGTGCCCATTCACCCTAGAATGCAGTTCGGGCAACCTGTATTCCATGCACCTTCCCCACACCACATTCAAAGTGCACTGGAATTGTGATCTGCAGAATTAAAGTGGAACTATAGGTCATTTTTTTTTTTTGGATAGAGCAAAAGAGGGTTATAACCCCTGTCAGATTTTTTTTTTTTTCACCATTTGTGTCCCAATGCAGGGAGACTTCCCTTCACTTCCTGTCCCATAGCCAAAACAGGAAGTGAGAGGAAATACCTGAAAATGAAGGGAATCCGTTAGGCACCCCCGGGTCACAAGAACTAATTTCCCCCTCTATTACTTCTCAGGGGACAATCTAAAATGTGGGATCTTCTTTATTTTCGCTTTCAATGATAATGGTAAACAGGACAAACAGAGGGAGAATCTCCATAATGGGGGCACAGACAGCAATAAAAATTCACAGGTGTTCTAATCTCTCTGCCCTCTATCTTAGAGCCCTTTCACACTGGGGCGGTTTGCAGGCGCTATTGCGCTAATAATAGCGCCTGCAAACCGACCCGGAAGTGCCGCTGCTGTGTATCCAGTGTGAAAGCCCCGAGGGCTTGCACACTGGAGCGATGCGCTGGCAGGACGGTAAAAAAAGCCCTGCCAGCAGCATCTTCGGAGCGGTGAAGGAGCGGTGTGTATACTGCTCCTTTACCGCTCCTGCCCATTGAAATCAATGGGACGGCGCGGCTATACCGCCGGCAATGCGCCTCTGCAGAGGCGCTTTGCGGTGGTATTTAACCCCTTCTCGGCCGCTAGCGGGGGGTAAAACCGCCCCGCTAGCGGCCGCATACCGGCGGTAAAACGCCGCTAATAATAGCAGCGTTTTACCGCCGACGCCGCCCCCCGCCCCAGTGTGAAAGGGCTCTTAAAAAAAAAAAGTTTTGCCTTTAGTTATACTTTAACCACTTGAGGTCTGCGCTATAGCTGAATGACGGCCACAGCGCGGACCTGAATATCCGGGAGGCCGTCATAGGACGTCCTCCCCTTTGCGCACTCCCCCTGCAGGGCACGCGCGGCGTGCGCTGTGATCACTGAGTAACCGAGACTCGGGTGATCACCGATCCGAGTAAGGGGCCGAACCCGGCACCTTACCACGTAATCAGCTGTCAGCCAATGACATCTGATCACGTGTGTAAACAAAAGCTCAGTAATTGTTTTTTTTTTCTCTTCATGCTGACAGTATGAGGAGAAAAAAAAGCTGATCACCGGCTTATGTTCAAGGGACATCGGTCCCGAAGAGGAAGGAGGCACATCTGCCTCCTCCTCTGTGCTTACCAGTGCCACAGTGCCACCTGTCAATGCCCACAAGTGGCCTGTCAATCAAAAGTAAAATAGCCAGTTAGGACTGTGACAAAGAAAAACAATTGTTGGAGAACAAGTTAAATATACAATGACACGTGGCAAAATAATTGTATATGTAGCTCTGTAATGTTACATTCACACGGGTTACAGAAAAGGTGCCATGTACAATGGGGGAGATTTACTAAAACTGGAGCACCCAGAATCTGGAGCGGCTGTGCATGGTAGCCAATCAGCTTCTAACTTCATCTCATTCAATGAAGCTTTGACAACAAAACCTGGAGGCGGATTGGTTTCTATGTAGAGCTGCACCATATTTTGCACTCTCCAGTTGTAGTAAATCTCCCCCATACTGTCAGCGCCTACCAAACACCCAGTCCAAGAAGGTGTATGGAGACAAATTGGCTTAATACACATTCCTGCTTTTATCGGACATTGCATGATGCCAGCTAAAATGTTGAGTTCTGCGTTGGGAGCAACAGCATCTTAATTCTACAGGTGATCAAACCAAACTCGGTTAGATCAGATGCTTTGGAGGCCATAGGAGAGATATGGGGTCTAAAAGACCCCAGATCTTACCATAAAGAGGACCTGTCAAGGACCATGCTGTCACAAGGGATTTTGTTAATGCCTTGTGATAGCAATAAAGTTAATTTAAAAAAACATTAAAAAAAAAAAAGGTACAGTGTTAAAACAAATGTAAATTAAAAAAAAATACATCTATATATATATATATATATACACACACACACATACACAAAGGGGAATGTGCAGGTCAGCCCTGCCCACATATGTACATGGTGTTCACACCACACGCGTGAGTGGGAGCAATAATTTCAGCCCCAGACCTCCTGTGTAACTCTGAATTGGTAACCTGTCAAGGCTTATAAAGCGTCTCCTATGAAAAAATTTTAGGCAATATAGTTAGCGCTGTTCCACGGGCATACACAATTTTAAAGCATGGCGTGTTAGGTGTCTATTTACTCGGCGTAACATCATTTTTTTTTTTTATACCAAACAACTATTATATTGTGTTTCTATGTACTAAAACTCAGTGTATTTTTTCCTGAAAACTTGAGTTTGATAATCCACTGTGCAAATATCTTGTGACATAAAAAATTTGAAACACCCACCATTTTTAATCTTCAAGGTCTCTGATTATAAAATATATAATATTTGGGGGTTCCAAGTAATTTAACAAAAAAAAAAAAAAATCTAATTGTTCCGTGTATGAGAGAAATGTCAGAATTGGCCCAGAATGGAAGGCGTTTGTTACCCCAACATTTCATATTCCTGATATGTGCCTGCTGTACCATGTACTTGTATGAGAAAGTCTCCTGTTCTCTTTGTGTTTCTTCCTTTATGTGAAATCCCTGGTGTGCCTGTCAGTCCCTCTGCTTTCCTAATAAAAACTGACCACACTAAGCAGGAGAGCACATATGGTCAGTTCTCTAGCTATGATGGGAACTCAGCCTGCTCTCCTCCAATGATCAGACTTGTCCTGACAACCCCCCCCCCCCCAACTGCACAGCTATTCACTGAGAAGATCAGTGTGCTGCTGCTTCTCCTCCCCCAGCTCTTATGCAGCTGAGAACAGAGGGAATGTGATCACTTATAAAAAAAGGCAACAAGGATATTTATAATGTTTTTTTTTATATCTATACACAAATGTTTTGCTTACCATTTCTATTTTAATCGCTTGCTGACCAGCGCACGCTGATGTACATCAGCAGAATGGCACTGGGGGCAAAAGGGCAAACAGGTATGTCCCCTTTAAGAAGCGGTGTTGCGGGCGTGCGAGTGCCACGTCCTCCGTGACAGCGGGTCCCATGGACTCGATGTCGGTCGGATGCCCGCAATCGTGTCACGGAGAGATAGAACGGGGAGATACTTTTGTAAACAAAGCTTTTCCCCGTTCTGCCTAGTGACATGACAGAGATCACTGCTCCCTGTCATCGAGAGCAGTGATCACTGTCCTGTGTGTTGAAGCCCATCCCCCCCTAACAGTTAGAATCACTCCCTAGGACACACTTAACCCCTTCACTGCCCCCTAGTGGTTAACCCCTTCCCTGCCAGGGTCATTTACACAGTAATCAGTGCATTTTTAAAGCACTGATCGCTGTATAAATGACAATGGTCCCAAAATAGTGTCAAAATTGTCCGCCATAATGTCGCAGTCATGGTAAAAATCGCAGATCGCCATTGCTAATTAAAAAAAAAAATTATTAATAAAAGTGCCATAAAACTGTCCCCTTTGTAGACGCTATAAATTTTGCGCAAACCAATCAATATACGCTAATTGCGATTTTTTTTAACCAAAATTACGTAGAAGAATACATATTGGTCTAAACTGAGGAAAAAAAAGTTTTTATTTATATATTTTTGGGGATATTTATTATAGCAAAAAGTAAAAAAATATTGCTTTTTGTTTTTCAAAATTATCGCTTTTTTTTTTTGTTTATAGCGCAAAAAAAAAAAACCACAGAGGTGATCAAATACCACCAAAAGAAAGCTCTATTTGTGGGGGGAAAAAAGGACGTCAATTTTGTTTGGGTACAACGTCGCACGACCGCGCAATTGTCAGTTAAAGAGACGCAGTGCCGAATCGCAAAAAGTGCTCTGGTCAGGAAGGGGGTAAAATCTGCCGGGGCTGAAGCGGTTAAAAACCCCTTTTATACTACACCAGGTTTCTTCCTTGTTATGAATGGTTCCTGGGCCCCAGGGCCCCTGTGAATGGGGCCCCGCTTTCTTAATAATGAGTAAATCTAAAAATAAATAACGGTGTATAAAAATAAAAATGGGTGTGCGATGACATTAATAATGAATAAATATAAATAAAAGATTGTGAATGGAAAAAAATAGGTTAAAAAATATAAACAAATAAAAGTAATATAAAATAAATAAATAAGAGAGTATAAATATACATAAAAAAATAAAGATAATGAATAAAAATGTATATAAAAAAATAAAAAAGGATACAGTTATGAATAAATTTAAAGAATAAAGATAAAAAAAGGGTGTATAAAATAAATAATAATGATAAATATAATATTTAATAAATATAAAAATAACTGTACATAAGGGTGTATAAAAATAAAGAAAAATAATGAGGATAATAATTAATAAATATAAAAATAACTTTGAATCAGGGTGTATAAAAATAATAAATGCATATGAAAAATAAAAAATGGTGTAGAAAAAGAAAAAAAAATATATAATAATGGGTAAATGTAAAAATAAATAATGGTGTATAAAAATGGGTGCTTGATGAAATTAATAATGAATAAATATAAAGGGGTATAAAAATAATAAATGAAAACCATAAACACCATAAATAAAATTAATAATTAAAAAAATTTCGGAAAATAAAGAGTGTGTTGCACATCCAATCGACATAGCACAGGGTAGACTCGAACTCTCCTGTACGCAAGCACTCCGACCACCTCCCAAGCAGCTGGGATTACAGACGCACGCCACCGCGCCCGGCGAGTAGATTCGAGTGCTCTCTGTATGTAGAAGCTGGATTCTCATTGATGTCATTGGCTCAACACTGCCATCTATAGGCAGTATTGGGAATCACACCCGCACTGTGCTGGGCTTAAGGGGCGCTCTCTGCTCTACCACACCTGCGCACAAGCTGTAGCTATCCAGAGCAGCACCTCCCAAGCAGCTGGGATTACAGACGCACGCCACCGCGCCCGGCGAGTAGATTGGAGTGCTCTCTGTATGTAGAAGCTGGATTCTCATTGATGTCATTGGCTCAACACTGCCATCTATAGGCAGTATTGGGAATCACACCCGCACTGTGCTGGGCTTAAGGGGCGCTCTCTGCTCTACCACACCTGCGCACAAGCTGTAGCTATCCAGAGCAGCAGCAACTGAGCCACTAATAGGGGTCAAGTAGGCGCAATCCGGGCGCCCATTTAGGTAACGTAGGCATAATCCAGGCGCAAATAGGGGACAACCCAGGCGCTAGGAAATGTAGGTGACAAAATATTCAATTAATGTGGTGCTCAATCAGATTAAAATATAAATGGTGTAAAAAACTGATGATTAAGTGACGCTCAAAAAAGTATAAAAAATATCGCTCAAAAATATTAATATAATAGAAACGTAAAACAACCACGTGAATGGAGGTTCTATAGGGAAAATCCTATGCGGTGTTAGGACGGGAGATCCCTAGGAGAGTCATTTTGAGGAGGATCGTGGAGCTGTTTTTCCACCATTTTTTGGGACTGTCACAATTTTGATTGTATCGTCTATGGGACCTTTTTTTTACCAAGGGCACGTTTCTTCGCTGATCTAAGCACCTTTTTGATACCATTGGACTTTATTATTATTTATTGCACTTGTGTGGATTTTTATCTGTCATTATTTGTATATATTTTTAACATTTCTATTATATTCATTTTTTTGAGCGATATTTATTATATTTTTTTGAGCGTCACTTAATCATCAGTTTTTTACACCATTTATATTTTAATTTGATTGAGCGCCACATTAATTTAATATTTTGTCAGATATTTTTTTGGTGTGGGAACACCCTTATGGTGGCGGCTTTATCATTTATCCTGACTTTTATCTTAAACAATTGCCCCCCCCCCCCCCGTTTTATTTGTATTCTTTTTCTGAGTTCGTGGTTTGCGCGGTAGTACTCGCCATTACTAGTAAATGTAGGCGCAAATCAGGCGCATCAGGGGGGATAGTAGCAAATCAGGAGCTAATAGGTGCTAAGATATATAAGATATAAGATATATATATATATATATATATATATATATATATATATATATATATACATACATACATACAGTGGCTTGCGAAAGTATTCGGCCCCCTTGAACTTTTCAACCTTTTGCCACATTTCAGGCTTCAAACATAAAGATATAAAATTTTTATTTTTTGTGAAGAATCACCAACAAGTGGGAAACAATTGTGAAGTGGAACGAAATCTTTTGGATTTTTGAAACTTTTTTAACTAATAAAAAAATGAAAAGTGGGGCGTGCAAAATTATTCGGCCCCCTTGCGGTAATACTTTGTAGAGCCACCTTTTGCTGCGATTACAGCTGCAAGTCGCTTGGGGTAGGTCTCTATCAGTTTTGCACATCGAGAGACTGAAATTCTTGCCCATTCTTCCTTGCAAAACAGCTCAAGCTCAGTGAGGTTGGATGGAGAGCGTTTGTGAACAGCAGTTTTCAGCTCTTTCCACAGATTCTCGATTGGATTCAGGTCTGGACTTTGACTTGGCCATTCTAACACCTGGATACGTTTATTTGTGAACCATTCCTTTGTAGATTTTGCTGTATGTTTGGGATCATTGTCTTGTTGGAAGATAAATCTCCGTCCCAGTTTCAGGTCTTTTGCAGACTCCAACAGGTTTTCATCCAAAATGGTCCTGTATTTGGCTGCATCCATCTTCCCCTCAATTTTAACCATCTTCCCTGTCCCTACTGAAGAAAAGCAGGCCCAAACCATGATGCTGCCACCACCATGTTTGACAGTGGGGATGGCGTGTTGAGTGTGATGAGCTGTGTTGCTTTTACGCCAAACATATCGTTTTGCATTGTGGCCAAAAAGTTTGATTTTGGTTTCATCGGACCAGAGCACCTTCTTCCACATGTTTGGTGTGTCTCCCAGGTGGCTTGTGGCAAACTTTAGACGAGACTTTTTATGGATATCTTTGAGAAATGGCTTTCTTCTTGCCACTCTTCCATAAAGGCCAGATTTGTGCAGTGTACGACTGATTGTTGTCCTATGGACAGACTCTCCCACCTCAGCTGTAGTTCTCTGCAGTTCATCCAGAGTGATCATGGGCCTCTTGGCTGCATCTCTGATCAGTCTTCTCCTTGTCTGAGCTGAAAGTTTAGAGGGACAGCCAGGTCTTGGTAGATTTGCAGTGGTCTGATACTCCTTCCATTTCAAAATGATCGCTTGCACAGTGCTCCTTGGGATGTTTAAAGCTTGGAAAATCTTTTTGTATCCAAATCCGGCTTTAAACTTCTCCACAACAGTATTACAGACCTGCCTGGTGTGTTCCTTGGTCTTCATGATGCTCTCTGCGCTTTCAACAGAACCCTGAGACTATCACAGAGCAGGTGCATTTATACAGAGACTTGATTACACACAGGTGGATTCTATTTATCACCATCAGTCATTTAGGACAACATTGGATCATTCAGAGATCCTCGCTGAACTTCTGGAGTGAGTTTGCTGCACTGAAAGTAAAGGGGCCGAATAATTTTGCACGCACCACTTTTCAGTTTTTTAATTGCCAAAAAAGTTTAAAATATCCAATAGATTTAGTTCCACTTCACAATTGTGTCCCACTTGTTGGTGATTCTTCACAAAAAATTTAAATTTTATATCCTTATGTTTGAAGCCTGAAATGTGGCAAAAGGTTGAAAAGTTCAAGGGGGCCGAATACTTTCGCAAGCCACTGTATATATATATATAATAGTTGTGGAA
Organism: Lithobates septentrionalis; assembly: GCA_037952835.1. Classification (NCBI taxonomy): domain Eukaryota; kingdom Metazoa; phylum Chordata; class Amphibia; order Anura; family Ranidae; genus Lithobates; species Lithobates septentrionalis. The sequence continues at coordinate 974,298 of JBBDGP010002387.1, forward strand.
GAATGGGGGGGACTGGAGAGGAGGGGTCCTTCTAATGTACACCACATGTGTAGTTGCAATGTGTCACAATGTGCTGCAATGCATGCTATTGAGAATGCCTTATCTTATACATGAACGTGTACTTTGGTGCATTCACCTGTGTCGCAGCGTGCAGCTCAGTGCAGGTGTTGAGATGCGATTTGATGGATTCCCATCGATTTCATTGGCAAACACATCAAGCAAAAAAATGCGAACATGTTAATGGGCTCATTCACACTTTAGCGTTTCTCATTCACACTTTAGCGTTTTTACGGAAAAACAACACATGTGTGTGCAGTGAGGATGCTCAGAGCTTTGCAGTTGCTCTGCTTTATGAGAAATGAGGCGTTCCTGTTTTTCTGTGCATTTGTATGTGCTGTGATGGCCAATAGAATAACGAAAGAGGAAAAAGCATGTGAATATGATACAACGGCCTAAAAAAAAAAAAAAAAGACAAAAGTGAAAAATCATTCCCATTGGTCCAAAAGACCCGGGGGTGGGCGGATATAGTTGGATGCATTCCAATTACATCCGCCCACTTATAGGGATGTATTCCTGCCAGTATTGATCTGTGTAATTACATGGGAAGAGGCCTGAAAATATCCAGTTTAGTGTGCAGATTGGTCTACGTGTTCTGCCAGTGGGGATTGGAGGGGGGCGCTGCTATGTGTTGTTACAAACCAAGGCACTGTTGACATGTAGTGCCCATTCACCCTAGAATGCAGTTCGGGCAACCTGTATTCCATGCACCTTCCCCACACCACATTCAAAGTGCACTGGAATTGTGATCTGCAGAATTAAAGTGGAACTATAGGTCATTTTTTTTTTTTGGATAGAGCAAAAGAGGGTTATAACCCCTGTCAGATTTTTTTTTTTTTCACCATTTGTGTCCCAATGCAGGGAGACTTCCCTTCACTTCCTGTCCCATAGCCAAAACAGGAAGTGAGAGGAAATACCTGAAAATGAAGGGAATCCGTTAGGCACCCCCGGGTCACAAGAACTAATTTCCCCCTCTATTACTTCTCAGGGGACAATCTAAAATGTGGGATCTTCTTTATTTTCGCTTTCAATGATAATGGTAAACAGGACAAACAGAGGGAGAATCTCCATAATGGGGGCACAGACAGCAATAAAAATTCACAGGTGTTCTAATCTCTCTGCCCTCTATCTTAGAGCCCTTTCACACTGGGGCGGTTTGCAGGCGCTATTGCGCTAATAATAGCGCCTGCAAACCGACCCGGAAGTGCCGCTGCTGTGTATCCAGTGTGAAAGCCCCGAGGGCTTGCACACTGGAGCGATGCGCTGGCAGGACGGTAAAAAAAGCCCTGCCAGCAGCATCTTCGGAGCGGTGAAGGAGCGGTGTGTATACTGCTCCTTTACCGCTCCTGCCCATTGAAATCAATGGGACGGCGCGGCTATACCGCCGGCAATGCGCCTCTGCAGAGGCGCTTTGCGGTGGTATTTAACCCCTTCTCGGCCGCTAGCGGGGGGTAAAACCGCCCCGCTAGCGGCCGCATACCGGCGGTAAAACGCCGCTAATAATAGCAGCGTTTTACCGCCGACGCCGCCCCCCGCCCCAGTGTGAAAGGGCTCTTAAAAAAAAAAAGTTTTGCCTTTAGTTATACTTTAACCACTTGAGGTCTGCGCTATAGCTGAATGACGGCCACAGCGCGGACCTGAATATCCGGGAGGCCGTCATAGGACGTCCTCCCCTTTGCGCACTCCCCCTGCAGGGCACGCGCGGCGTGCGCTGTGATCACTGAGTAACCGAGACTCGGGTGATCACCGATCCGAGTAAGGGGCCGAACCCGGCACCTTACCACGTAATCAGCTGTCAGCCAATGACATCTGATCACGTGTGTAAACAAAAGCTCAGTAATTGTTTTTTTTTTCTCTTCATGCTGACAGTATGAGGAGAAAAAAAAGCTGATCACCGGCTTATGTTCAAGGGACATCGGTCCCGAAGAGGAAGGAGGCACATCTGCCTCCTCCTCTGTGCTTACCAGTGCCACAGTGCCACCTGTCAATGCCCACAAGTGGCCTGTCAATCAAAAGTAAAATAGCCAGTTAGGACTGTGACAAAGAAAAACAATTGTTGGAGAACAAGTTAAATATACAATGACACGTGGCAAAATAATTGTATATGTAGCTCTGTAATGTTACATTCACACGGGTTACAGAAAATGTGCCATGTACAATGGGGGAGATTTACTAAAACTGGAGCACCCAGAATCTGGAGCGGCTGTGCATGGTAGCCAATCAGCTTCTAACTTCATCTCATTCAATGAAGCTTTGACAACAAAACCTGGAGGCGGATTGGTTTCTATGTAGAGCTGCACCATATTTTGCACTCTCCAGTTGTAGTAAATCTCCCCCATACTGTCAGCGCCTACCAAACACCCAGTCCAAGAAGGTGTATGGAGACAAATTGGCTTAATACACATTCCTGCTTTTATCGGACATTGCATGATGCCAGCTAAAATGTTGAGTTCTGCGTTGGGAGCAACAGCATCTTAATTCTACAGGTGATCAAACCAAACTCGGTTAGATCAGATGCTTTGGAGGCCATAGGAGAGATATGGGGTCTAAAAGACCCCAGATCTTACCATAAAGAGGACCTGTCAAGGCCCATGCTGTCACAAGGGATTTTGTTAATGCCTTGTGATAGCAATAAAGTTAATTTAAAAAAACATTAAAAAAAAAAAAGGTACAGTGTTAAAACAAATGTAAATTAAAAAAAAATACATCTATATATATATATATATATATATATATATATATATATATATACACACACACACACATACACAAAGGGGAATGTGCAGGTCAGCCCTGCCCACATATGTACATGGTGTTCACACCACACGCGTGAGTGGGAGCAATAATTTCAGCCCCAGACCTCCTGTGTAACTCTGAATTGGTAACCTGTCAAGGCTTATAAAGCGTCTCCTATGAAAAAATTTTAGGCAATATAGTTAGCGCTGTTCCACGGGCATACACAATTTTAAAGCATGGCGTGTTAGGTGTCTATTTACTCGGCGTAACATCATTTTTTTTTTTTATACCAAACAACTATTATATTGTGTTTCTATGTACTAAAACTCAGTGTATTTTTTCCTGAAAACTTGAGTTTGATAATCCACTGTGCAAATATCTTGTGACATAAAAAATTTGAAACACCCACCATTTTTAATCTTCAAGGTCTCTGATTATAAAATATATAATATTTGGGGGTTCCAAGTAATTTAACAAAAAAAAAAAAAAATCTAATTGTTCCGTGTATGAGAGAAATGTCAGAATTGGCCCAGAATGGAAGGCGTTTGTTACCCCAACATTTCATATTCCTGATATGTGCCTGCTGTACCATGTACTTGTATGAGAAAGTCTCCTGTTCTCTTTGTGTTTCTTCCTTTATGTGAAATCCCTGGTGTGCCTGTCAGTCCCTCTGCTTTCCTAATAAAAACTGACCACACTAAGCAGGAGAGCACATATGGTCAGTTCTCTAGCTATGATGGGAACTCAGCCTGCTCTCCTCCAATGATCAGACTTGTCCTGACAACCCCCCCCCCCCCCACTGCACAGCTATTCACTGAGAAGATCAGTGTGCTGCTGCTTCTCCTCCCCCAGCTCTTATGCAGCTGAGAACAGAGGGAATGTGATCACTTATAAAAAAAGGCAACAAGGATATTTATAATGTTTTTTTTTATATCTATACACAAATGTTTTGCTTACCATTTCTATTTTAATCGCTTGCTGACCAGCGCACGCTGATGTACATCAGCAGAATGGCACTGGGGGCAAAAGGGCAAACAGGTATGTCCCCTTTAAGAAGCGGTGTTGCGGGCGTGCGAGTGCCACGTCCTCCGTGACAGCGGGTCCCGTGGACTCGATGTCGGTCGGATGCCCGCAATCGTGTCACGGAGAGATAGAACGGGGAGATACTTTTGTAAACAAAGCTTTTCCCCGTTCTGCCTAGTGACATGACAGAGATCACTGCTCCCTGTCATCGAGAGCAGTGATCACTGTCCTGTGTGTTGAAGCCCATCCCCCCCTAACAGTTAGAATCACTCCCTAGGACACACTTAACCCCTTCACTGCCCCCTAGTGGTTAACCCCTTCCCTGCCAGGGTCATTTACACAGTAATCAGTGCATTTTTAAAGCACTGATTGCTGTATAAATGACAATGGTCCCAAAATAGTGTCAAAATTGTCCGCCATAATGTCGCAGTCATGGTAAAAATCGCAGATCGCCATTGCTAATTAAAAAAAAAAATTATTAATAAAAGTGCCATAAAACTGTCCCGTTTTGTAGACGCTATAAATTTTGCGCAAACCAATCAATATACGCTAATTGCGATTTTTTTTAAACAAAATTACGTAGAAGAATACATATTGGTCTAAACTGAGCAAAAAAAACGTTTTTTTTATATATTTTTGGGGATATTTATTATAGCAAAAAGTAAAAAAATATTGCTTTTTGTTTTTCAAAATTATCGCTCTTTTTTTTTGTTTATAGCGCAAAAAATAAAAACCACAGAGGTGATCAAATACCACCAAAAGAAAGCTCTATTTGTGGGGGGAAAAAAAGGATGTCAATTTTGTTTGGGTACAACGTCGCACGACCGCGCAATTGTCAGTTAAAGAGACGCAGTGCCGAATCGCAAAAAGTGCTCTGGTCAGGAAGGGGGTAAAATCTGCCGGGGCTGAAGCGGTTAAAAACCCCTTTTATACTACACCAGGTTTCTTCCTTGTTATGAATGGTTCCTGGGCCCCAGGGCCCCTGTGAATGGGGCCCCGCTTTCTTAATAATGAGTAAATCTAAAAATAAATAACGGTGTATAAAAATAAAAATGGGTGTGCGATGACATTAATAATGAATAAATATAAATAAAAGATTGTGAATGGAAAAAAATAGGTTAAAAAATATAAACAAATAAAAGTAATATAAAATAAATAAATAAGAGAGTATAAATATACATAAAAAAATAAAGATAATGAATAAAAATGTATATAAAAAAATAAAAAAGGATACAGTTATGAATAAATTTAAAGAATAAAGATAAAAAAAGGGTGTATAAAATAAATAATAATGATAAATATAATATTTAATAAATATAAAAATAACTGTACATAAGGGTGTATAAAAATAAAGAAAAATAATGAGGATAATAATTAATAAATATAAAAATAACTTTGAATCAGGGTGTATAAAAATAATAAATGCATATGAAAAATAAAAAATGGTGTAGAAAAAGAAAAAAATATATATAATAATGGGTAAATGTAAAAATAAATAATGGTGTATAAAAATGGGTGCTTGATGAAATTAATTATGAATAAATATAAAGGGGTATAAAAATAATAAATGAAAACCATAAACACCATAAATAAAATTAATAATTAAAAAAATTTCGGAAAATAAAGAGTGTGTTGCACATCCAATCGACATAGCACAGGGTAGACTCGAACTCCCCTGTACGCAAGCACTCCGACCACCTCCCAAGCAGCTGGGATTACAGACGCACGCCACCGCGTCCGGCGAGTAGATTTGAGTGCTCTCTGTATGTAGAAGCTGGATTCTCATTGATGTCATTGGCTCAACACTGCCATCTGTAGGCAGTATTGGGAATCACACCCGCACTGTGCTGGGCTTAACCTCTTGACATCCGGAGGCCGTCATATGACGGCCTCCACTTTCAGGGCTTATATCTGAATGATGTCTGAGGCTACAGACATCATTCAGATACCGGCATTTTCAGCCGGCGATTCCGTACACCATAAGAACGATCATAGCGGCTGTTCCGCCGCTTGATCGTTCTTACGGGCGGCGGGAGGGGACACCCCCCCCCTCCCGCCGCCCTCCGGTGCTACTACCGACTCACCTCAGCGATCGGTGAGTCGGATAGCGGATCCGCCGGCGCCGGATGTTCACCATAGAGATTTCCGGCGGACCAGATGGTCGCCGGAGTCTCTATGATCGTTCGGAGGCCGGGCGCGATGTTATGACGTCACGCCCGGCCTCTGCATTCAAAAAAACGGCGCCGCTTCGGTTGTGAAGCGGCGATCGTTTTATTTTTTTTTTTTATTTTAGGCTTCCCAGCCTAGAGGTGAGATGTGGGGTCTTATTGACCCCATATCTCACTGTAAAGAGGACTGATCGTGTCAGTTTCCTATTACAAGGGATGTTTACATTCCTTGTAATAGAAATAAAAGTGATCAAAAAAAAAAATATTTTTTTAAAGTGTCAAAATAAAAAATTTTAAGTAAAATTAACAATAAAAAAAAAAAAAAAATTTTTAAAGCGCCCCTGTCCCCGTGAGCTCGCACGCAGAAGCGAACGCATACGTAAGTCCCGCCCACATATGAAAACGGTGTTCAAACCACACATGTGAGGTATCGCCGCGAACGTTAGAGCGAGAGCAATAATTTTGGCCCTAGACCTCCTCTGTAACTCAAAACATGTAACCAGTAAAAAATTTTAAAGCGTCGCCTATGGGCATTTTTAAGTACCAAAGTTTGGCGCCATTCCACGAGCGTGTGCAATTTTGAAGCGTGACATGTTAGGTATCTATTTACTCGGCGTAACTTCATCTTTCACACAATGCAAAAAAAATTGTCTAACTTTGCTGTTTTGTTTTTTTTTAAGCATGAAACTGTTTTTTTTCCAAAAAAAACGCGTTTGAAAAATTGCTGCGCAAATACCGTGCAAGATAAAAAGTTGCAATGACCGCCATTGTATTCTGTAGGGTCTCTGCTAAAAAAACATATATAATGTTTGGGGGTTCTATGTAATTTTATAGCAAAAAAATGATGATTTTTACATGTAGGAGCAAAGTGTCAGAAATGGCCCGGATATGAAGTGGTTAAGGGGCGCTCTCTGCTCTACCACACCTGCGCACAAGCTGTAGCTATCCAGAGCAGCAGCAACTGAGCCACTAATAGGGGTCAAGTAGGCGCAATCCGGGCGCCCATTTAGGTAACGTAGGCATAATCCAGGCGCAAATAGGGGACAACCCAGGCGCTAGGAAATGTAGGTGACAAAATATTCAATTAATGTGGTGCTCAATCAGATTAAAATATAAATGGTGTAAAAAACTGATGATTAAGTGACGCTCAAAAAAGTATAAAAAATATCGCTCAAAAATATTAATATAATAGAAACGTAAAACAACCACGTGAATGGAGGTTCTATAGGGAAAATCCTATGCGGTGTTAGGACGGGAGATCCCTAGGAGAGTCATTTTGAGGAGGATCGTGGAGCTGTTTTTCCACCATTTTTTGGGACTGTCACAATTTTGATTGTATCGTCTATGGGACCTTTTTTTTACCAAGGGCACGTTTCTTCGCTGATCTAAGCACCTTTTTGATACCATTGGACTTTATTATTATTTATTGCACTTGTGTGGATTTTTATCTGTCATTATTTGTATATATTTTTAACATTTCTATTATATTCATTTTTTTGAGCGATATTTATTATATTTTTTTGAGCGTCACTTAATCATCAGTTTTTTACACCATTTATATTTTAATTTGATTGAGCGCCACATTAATTTAATATTTTGTCAGATATTTTTTTGGTGTGGGAACACCCTTATGGTGGCGGATTTATCATTTATCCTGACTTTTATCTTAAACAATTGCCCCCCCCCCCCCCCCGTTTTATTTGTATTCTTTTTCTGAGTTTGTGGTTTGCGCGGTAGTACTCGCCATTACTAGTAAATGTAGGCGCAAATCAGGCGCATCAGGGGGGATAGTAGCAAATCAGGAGCTAATAGGTGCTAAGATATATAAGATATAAGATATATATATATATATATATATATATATATATATATATACACAGTGGCTTGCGAAAGTATTCGGCCCCCTTGAACTTTTCAACCTTTTGCCACATTTCAGGCTTCAAACATAAAGATATAAAATTTTTATTTTTTGTGAAGAATCACCAACAAGTGGGAAACAATTGTGAAGTGGAACGAAATCTTTTGGATTTTTGAAACTTTTTTAACTAATAAAAAAATGAAAAGTGGGGCGTGCAAAATTATTCGGCCCCCTTGCGGTAATACTTTGTAGAGCCACCTTTTGCTGCGATTACAGCTGCAAGTCGCTTGGGGTAGGTCTCTATCAGTTTTGCACATCGAGAGACTGAAATTCTTGCCCATTCTTCCTTGCAAAACAGCTCAAGCTCAGTGAGGTTGGATGGAGAGGGTTTGTGAACAGCAGTTTTCAGCTCTTTCCACAGATTCTCGATTGGATTCAGGTCTGGACTTTGACTTGGCCATTCTAACACCTGGATACGTTTATTTGTGAACCATTCCTTTGTAGATTTTGCTGTATGTTTGGGATCATTGTCTTGTTGGAAGATAAATCTCCGTCCCAGTTTCAGGTCTTTTGCAGACTCCAACAGGTTTTCATCCAAAATGGTCCTGTATTTGGCTGCATCCATCTTCCCCTCAATTTTAACCATCTTCCCTGTCCCTACTGAAGAAAAGCAGGCCCAAACCATGATGCTGCCACCACCATGTTTGACAGTGGGGATGGTGTGTTGAGTGTGATGAGCTGTGTTGCTTTTACGCCAAACATATCGTTTTGCATTGTGGCCAAAAAGTTTGATTTTGGTTTCATCGGACCAGAGCACCTTCTTCCACATGTTTGGTGTGTCTCCCAGGTGGCTTGTGGCAAACTTTAGACAAGACTTTTTATGGATATCTTTGAGAAATGGCTTTCTTCTTGCCACTCTTCCATAAAGGCCAGATTTGTGCAGTGTACGACTGATTGTTGTCCTATGGACAGACTCTCCCACCTCAGCTGTAGTTCTCTGCAGTTCATCCAGAGTGATCATGGGCCTCTTGGCTGCATCTCTGATCAGTCTTCTCCTTGTCTGAGCTGAAAGTTTAGAGGGACAGCCAGGTCTTGGTAGATTTGCAGTGGTCTGATACTCCTTCCATTTCAAAATGATCGCTTGCACAGTGCTCCTTGGGATGTTTAAAGCTTGGAAAATCTTTTTGTATCCAAATCCGGCTTTAAACTTCTCCACAACAGTATTACAGACCTGCCTGGTGTGTTCCTTGGTCTTCATGATGCTCTCTGCGCTTTCAACAGAACCCTGAGACTATCACAGAGCAGGTGCATTTATACAGAGACTTGATTACACACAGGTGGATTCTATTTATCACCATCAGTCATTTAGGACAACATTGGATCATTCAGAGATCCTCGCTGAACTTCTGGAGTGAGTTTGCTGCACTGAAAGTAAAGGGGCCGAATAATTTTGCACGCACCACTTTTCAGTTTTTTAATTGCCAAAAAAGTTTAAAATATCCAATAGATTTAGTTCCACTTCACAATTGTGTCCCACTTGTTGGTGATTCTTCACAAAAAATTTAAATTTTATATCCTTATGTTTGAAGCCTGAAATGTGGCAAAAGGTTGAAAAGTTCAAGGGGGCCGAATACTTTCGCAAGCCACTGTATATATATATATAATAGTTGTGGAAGAATGGGGGGGACTGGAGAGGAGGGGTCCTTCTAATGTACACCACATGTGTAGTTGCAATGTGTCACAATGTGCTGCAATGCATGCTATTGAGAATGCCTTATCTTATACATGAACGTGTACTTTGGTGCATTCACCTGTGTCGCAGCGTGCAGCTCAGTGCAGGTGTTGAGATGCGATTTGATGGATTCCCATCGATTTCATTGGCAAACACATCAAGCAAAAAAATGCGAACATGTTAATGGGCTCATTCACACTTTAGCGTTTCTCATTCACACTTTAGCGTTTTTACGGAAAAACAACACATGTGTGTGCAGTGAGGATGCTCAGAGCTTTGCAGTTGCTCTGCTTTATGAGAAATGAGGCGTTCCTGTTTTTCTGTGCATTTGTATGTGCTGTGATGGCCAATAGAATAACGAAAGAGGAAAAAGCATGTGAATATGATACAACGGCCTAAAAAAAAAAAAAAAAAAGACAAAAGTGAAAAATCATTCCCATTGGTCCAAAAGACCCGGGGGTGGGCGGATATAGTTGGATGCATTCCAATTACATCCGCCCACTTATAGGGATGTATTCCTGCCAGTATTGATCTGTGTAATTACATGGGAAGAGGCCTGAAAATATCCAGTTTAGTGTGCAGATTGGTCTACGTGTTCTGCCAGTGGGGATTGGAGGGGGGCGCTGCTATGTGTTGTTACAAACCAAGGCACTGTTGACATGTAGTGCCCATTCACCCTAGAATGCAGTTCGGGCAACCTGTATTCCATGCACCTTCCCCACACCACATTCAAAGTGCACTGGAATTGTGATCTGCAGAATTAAAGTGGAACTATAGGTCATTTTTTTTTTTTGGATAGAGCAAAAGAGGGTTATAACCCCTGTCAGATTTTTTTTTTTTCACCATTTGTGTCCCAATGCAGGGAGACTTCCCTTCACTTCCTGTCCCATAGCCAAAACAGGAAGTGAGAGGAAATACCTGAAAATGAAGGGAATCCGTTAGGCACCCCCGGGTCACAAGAACTAATTTCCCCCTCTATTACTTCTCAGGGGACAATCTAAAATGTGGGATCTTCTTTATTTTCGCTTTCAATGATAATGGTAAACAGGACAAACAGAGGGAGAATCTCCATAATGGGGGCACAGACAGCAATAAAAATTCACAGGTGTTCTAATCTCTCTGCCCTCTATCTTAGAGCCCTTTCACACTGGGGCGGTTTGCAGGCGCTATTGCGCTAATAATAGCGCCTGCAAACCGACCCGGAAGTGCCGCTGCTGTGTATCCAGTGTGAAAGCCCCGAGGGCTTGCACACTGGAGCGATGCGCTGGCAGGACGGTAAAAAAAGCCCTGCCAGCAGCATCTTCGGAGCGGTGAAGGAGCGGTGTGTATACTGCTCCTTTACCGCTCCTGCCCATTGAAATCAATGGGACGGCGCGGCTATACCGCCGGCAATGCGCCTCTGCAGAGGCGCTTTGCGGTGGTATTTAACCCCTTCTCGGCCGCTAGCGGGGGGTAAAACCGCCCCGCTAGCGGCCGCATACCGGCGGTAAAACGCCGCTAATAATAGCAGCGTTTTACCGCCGACGCCGCCCCCCGCCCCAGTGTGAAAGGGCTCTTAAAAAAAAAAAGTTTTGCCTTTAGTTATACTTTAACCACTTGAGGTCTGCGCTATAGCTGAATGACGGCCACAGCGCGGACCTGAATATCCGGGAGGCCGTCATAGGACGTCCTCCCCTTTGCGCACTCCCCCTGCAGGGCACGCGCGGCGTGCGCTGTGATCACTGAGTAACCGAGACTCGGGTGATCACCGATCCGAGTAAGGGGCCGAACCCGGCACCTTACCACGTAATCAGCTGTCAGCCAATGACATCTGATCACGTGTGTAAACAAAAGCTCAGTAATTGTTTTTTTTTTCTCTTCATGCTGACAGTGTGAGGAGAAAAAAAAGCTGATCACCGGCTTATGTTCAAGGGACATCGGTCCCGAAGAGGAAGGAGGCACATCTGCCTCCTCCTCTGTGCTTACCAGTGCCACAGTGCCACCTGTCAATGCCCAAAAGTGGCCTGTCAATCAAAAGTAAAATAGCCAGTTAGGACTGTGACAAAGAAAAACAATTGTTGGAGAACAAGTTAAATATACAATGACACGTGGCAAAATAATTGTATATGTAGCTCTGTAATGTTACATTCACACGGGTTACAGAAAAGGTGCCATGTACAATGGGGGAGATTTACTAAAACTGGAGCACCCAGAATCTGGAGCGGCTGTGCATGGTAGCCAATCAGCTTCTAACTTCATCTCATTCAATGAAGCTTTGACAACAAAACCTGGAGGCGGATTGGTTTCTATGTAGAGCTGCACCATATTTTGCACTCTCCAGTTGTAGTAAATCTCCCCCATACTGTCAGCGCCTACCAAACACCCAGTCCAAGAAGGTGTATGGAGACAAATTGGCTTAATACACATTCCTGCTTTTATCGGACATTGCATGATGCCAGCTAAAATGTTGAGTTCTGCGTTGGGAGCAACAGCATCTTAATTCTACAGGTGATCAAACCAAACTCGGTTAGATCAGATGCTTTGGAGGCCATAGGAGAGATATGGGGTCTAAAAGACCCCAGATCTTACCATAAAGAGGACCTGTCAAGGACCATGCTGTCACAAGGGATTTTGTTAATGCCTTGTGATAGCAATAAAGTTAATTTAAAAAAACATTAAAAAAAAAAAAGGTACAGTGTTAAAACAAATGTAAATTAAAAAAAAATACATCTATATATATATATATACACACACACACATACACAAAGGGGAATGTGCAGGTCAGCCCTGCCCACATATGTACATGGTGTTCACACCACACGCGTGAGTGGGAGCAATAATTTCAGCCCCAGACCTCCTGTGTAACTCTGAATTGGTAACCTGTCAAGGCTTATAAAGCGTCTCCTATGAAAAAATTTTAGGCAATATAGTTAGCGCTGTTCCACGGGCATACACAATTTTAAAGCATGGCGTGTTAGGTGTCTATTTACTCGGCGTAACATCATTTTTTTTTTTTATACCAAACAACTATTATATTGTGTTTCTATGTACTAAAACTCAGTGTATTTTTTCCTGAAAACTTGAGTTTGATAATCCACTGTGCAAATATCTTGTGACATAAAAAATTTGAAACACCCACCATTTTTAATCTTCAAGGTCTCTGATTATAAAATATATAATATTTGGGGGTTCCAAGTAATTTAACAAAAAAAAAAAAAAATCTAATTGTTCCGTGTATGAGAGAAATGTCAGAATTGGCCCAGAATGGAAGGCGTTTGTTACCCCAACATTTCATATTCCTGATATGTGCCTGCTGTACCATGTACTTGTATGAGAAAGTCTCCTGTTCTCTTTGTGTTTCTTCCTTTATGTGAAATCCCTGGTGTGCCTGTCAGTCCCTCTGCTTTCCTAATAAAAACTGACCACACTAAGCAGGAGAGCACATATGGTCAGTTCTCTAGCTATGATGGGAACTCAGCCTGCTCTCCTCCAATGATCAGACTTGTCCTGACAACCCCCCCCCCCCCCACTGCACAGCTATTCACTGAGAAGATCAGTGTGCTGCTGCTTCTCCTCCCCCAGCTCTTATGCAGCTGAGAACAGAGGGAATGTGATCACTTATAAAAAAAGGCAACAAGGATATTTATAATGTTTTTTTTTATATCTATACACAAATGTTTTGCTTACCATTTCTATTTTAATCGCTTGCTGACCAGCGCACGCTGATGTACATCAGCAGAATGGCACTGGGGGCAAAAGGGCAAACAGGTATGTCCCCTTTAAGAAGCGGTGTTGCGGGCGTGCGAGTGCCACGTCCTCCGTGACAGCGGGTCCCGTGGACTCGATGTCGGTCGGATGCCCGCAATCGTGTCACGGAGAGATAGAACGGGGAGATACTTTTGTAAACAAAGCTTTTCCCCGTTCTGCCTAGTGACATGACAGAGATCACTGCTCCCTGTCATCGAGAGCAGTGATCACTGTCCTGTGTGTTGAAGCCCATCCCCCCCTAACAGTTAGAATCACTCCCTAGGACACACTTAACCCCTTCACTGCCCCCTAGTGGTTAACCCCTTCCCTGCCAGGGTCATTTACACAGTAATCAGTGCATTTTTAAAGCACTGATCGCTGTATAAATGACAATGGTCCCAAAATAGTGTCAAAATTGTCCGCCATAATGTCGCAGTCATGGTAAAAATCGCAGATCGCCATTGCTAATTAAAAAAAAAAATTATTAATAAAAGTGCCATAAAACTGTCCCCTTTGTAGACGCTATAAATTTTGCGCAAACCAATCAATATACGCTAATTGCGATTTTTTTTAACCAAAATTACGTAGAAGAATACATATTGGTCTAAACTGAGGAAAAAAAAGTTTTTTTTTATATATTTTTGGGGATATTTATTATAGCAAAAAGTAAAAAAATATTGCTTTTTGTTTTTCAAAATTATCGCTTTTTTTTTTTGTTTATAGCGCAAAAAAAAAAAACCACAGAGGTGATCAAATACCACCAAAAGAAAGCTCTATTTGTGGGGGGAAAAAAGGACGTCAATTTTGTTTGGGTACAACGTCGCACGACCGCGCAATTGTCAGTTAAAGAGACGCAGTGCCGAATCGCAAAAAGTGCTCTGGTCAGGAAGGGGGTAAAATCTGCCGGGGCTGAAGCGGTTAAAAACCCCTTTTATACTACACCAGGTTTCTTCCTTGTTATGAATGGTTCCTGGGCCCCAGGGCCCCTGTGAATGGGGCCCCGCTTTCTTAATAATGAGTAAATCTAAAAATAAATAACGGTGTATAAAAATAAAAATGGGTGTGCGATGACATTAATAATGAATAAATATAAATAAAAGATTGTGAATGGAAAAAAATAGGTTAAAAAATATAAACAAATAAAAGTAATATAAAATAAATAAATAAGAGAGTATAAATATACATAAAAAAATAAAGATAATGAATAAAAATGTATATAAAAAAATAAAAAAGGATACAGTTATGAATAAATTTAAAGAATAAAGATAAAAAAAGGGTGTATAAAATAAATAATAATGATAAATAAAGGAAAATTTATTGTCAAATACTTACCGTAATTTTCCTTTCCTGATGGACTCCATGGCAGCCTACGTGTGGGTTAACCCCGCCTCCTCTCCAATGCTATAGGACCCCATTCCCATAAATGAGTGCTCACCACTAGCTACTGTGTTCCGTAACTAGCCTACTCGTTGACCAATGGGTGGGAACTCCGTCTGCCATGGAGTCCATCAGGAAAGGAAAATTACGGTAAGTATTTGACAATAAATTTTCCTTTTTCCTGACAGACTCCATGGCAGCCTACGTGTGGGAAATAACTAGCCAACCACACGGGCGGGTATGCATGATCAAAACATAAATTTTAATTTGTCCTATCGGTCGATAGGATTTGTAACCCAAAGTTTACAGAGGATAGTGAGGCAGGCTCTATACAATAGTGCAACATGAAGGTATTAATAGAAGCCCATGAAGCTGCCTTGCAGATGGTATCTGGAGCCACATGTCGAGCCGCTGCCCACGAGGCTGCCATTCCTCTGGTGGAATGGGCTGTCACCGCCTTTGGAGGAGCCAAGCCCTTAGCCCTATATGCCTGTTGTATGGTCTGTACGATCCAGGACGCGATAGTCCTGGTTGAGGCTTTCTTCCCTATATTGCTGCCTGAGTGAAGCACGAAGAGATGACTAGAACGTCTGAAGGGAGAAGTAACCTTGAGATATTCCTTAATAGCTTCGCCCACATCTAGAGGGTGATTCTCAGTGGACCCTGGGGTCCTAAATGTAGGTAACACGATCTCTTGATTGACGTGGAATACTGAAGACACTTTTGGGTTGGAACCCAGCATAGGAATGAGGACTACCCGGTCCGGGAAAAACGTTAGGAAGGGTTCTTCGTGACCAAGTGATGCAATTTCAGAGACCCTTTTGGCTGAGGTAATGGCCACTAAGAAGGCCACCTTTGCTGAAAAGACCTTGATAGGGAGCGGGGAGGGCCCCGAAGTACTGAGTCCAGAGATCGAGTCAAGGACTAATGGGAGGTCCCATTTGGGGAACCTCGGCTTTCTCTGGGGCTTGAGTCTCGATGCGCCTCGGAAAAATTGTCTAACCAGAGGATGAACTGCCCATGAAGTGCCGGAGAAGGCCGAAAGTGCCGAAACTTGGACTCTCAGAGAGCTGACAGATAGATGTAAATCTAGGCCCGTTTGGAGGAAACTGAGAACGTCCTGGACTTTTGGATGTCTAAAAGACCTGCCCTGAGGAGAGCAGAACTCCACGAATTTGGACCAGATCCTTCCATAGACTTTATTTGTACTGGATCTTCTCGAGCTCATGAGAGTGGATATTACTTCTGAGGCACAACCTAGGGATTCCAGCCTCTCCCTCTCAAGAACCAGACCATCAGTCTCAGCACCGCAGGACAAGGGTGCAGGACTGACCCTTGAGAAAGAAGGTCCGGTCTGAGAGGGAGAGGCACTGGGTCCCGACAGCTGAGCTGGACCAGGAGAGGGAACCAAGGCCTGTTCGGCCAGTAGGGAGCTATTGTCACCACCTCCACTGGCTCTGCTCGGAGCCTCTGCAGGAATCTCAGCAAAACTGGCAGTGGCGGAAAGGCGTATGCCCGCTTGAACCTCCACTGATCCGTCAGGGCATCTGTCCCGATGGCTTGACTGCAGAGCCCCCGGGTGTAGAACTTCTTCAGCTTGCGATTGCAGGGGGAAGCAAACAGATCTACTTCGGGATCGGTCTTTAGTGACAAGATCCACCTGAACGTCTCTATGTGGAGAGACCACTCGTTGTTGTCCAACTCGGTCCGTGACAGGAAGTCTGCTTGAGTGTTTTGGATGCCTGGGACAAAGACTGCCGAGATGTTGGCAAGGTATTTCTGCGCCCACGATAGGATGGGCTCGACTTCCCGAAGGAGTGTGGGACTCCGAGTACCCCCTTGCCTCTTCACATAGGATACTGCTGTGGTGTTGTCCATTCTCAACAGCACTGACTCCCCCATCAGGAGATGAGAGAAGAACTGTAGGGCACACCAGGCCGCACGAAGTTCCAAGACATTCGACCCTGGGTTGGGGAGACAAGTTTCCCACTTGCCTTGGGCCAGGTTCGACCCACAAAGGGCTCCCCAACCGGTACCGCTGGCATCGGTCGTGACCGTCACCCAGGAGATGGGAGCGATGGAGTGGCAAGTCAGGAGGTTCTTGCGCTGAAGCCACCAGAAGAGGCTGTTTCTCATTGCAGATGTTATGCGGATGACCTGGTTCTTGTCCCCTGACTTCCATTGCCGTAGGAGACCTGACTGGAAGGGACGCAATCTCCATAAGGCCCATTTGACCATGGGAGTCGTAGAAACCATCGTGCCAACGACTTTCAGACACTGAGAGGCTTTCATTTGCCGAGCATGTAGAGCCCGGGAGACTCTGTCTCGAACTGTAGGAATTTTCTGTAGTGGAAGGGAGATAGTGTTTGCCACTGTATCGAACTGGGCTCCCAGATATATTAGACGCTGAGTTGGGCTCAGTTGACTCTTTTCTATGTTTAGGAGCCACCCGAAGTTGGACAGAGTGGAGATTACTTGATCCCGGTGGACCAGCAACTGCTCCCTGCTCTGGGACAGCACCAGCAGGTCGTCCAGGTAGTGGTAAAGACGTACCCCTTTGGATCTTATTAGTGCCACCGTAGCTAGGAGGACCTTTGAAAAGACCCGGGGGGACGTTGTCAGCCCGAAGGGGAGGCAAATAAATTGAAGATGATCTGACCCAATGTGAAAGCGGAGGTATTTGTGAAATTCTTTTTCCACTGGAACGTGGAAATAAGCGTCCTTCAGGTCGATTGATATCATCCAGTCGCCTGGTTGTATGGCTCTCTGAATGGTCACCAAGGTTTCCATCTTGAACCTTCCATTCTCTATGAATCCGTTGAGATATGTGAGGTCTATGACTGGGCGCCAAGAGCCCCCCTTTTTTTGAACTAGGAAGAGAGGGGAGTATATCCCCTGGAACCATTCGTCCTGTGGTACATGTACTACTGCTCCTTGAATTTTCAGGAGGTCCACATAGGACAGCAAAATTTGTTTTTGATCCTCTGCCCGAGGGAGAAGAGTGGAGACGAACCTTGGGTGCGGAGTCCTGGAAAAGGCCCATCTGTGGCCTGACGAGACCGTCCTTATGACCCAGAAGTCTGAGATCGAGGCCACCCAGACCTGCCGGAAGAGGAGCAGACGAGCCCCCACCCGGCCCGCCTGGGCGGGCGTAATCTCAAAAAGATTTAGCCTGATCACGAGCACTGGACGTTTGATTTTTAACGGGTTTGCGGAAGGATGACTGCCCTCTGCTCCAATTCTTCCTAAAGTCCCGGCCAGGCTTGTAGGAGCGTGCTTCCCTGGAGCGCTCCGGACTTCGTCTTCTGAACTGGGGCTTCTTTCGACCCAGCATGCGCCTGTCCTGGGGAAGAAAACCCGATTTGCCACCTGTGGCTCGCGTAATGGCATCGTCAAGCTTATTGCCAAACAGTGAGGACCCCTCAAACGGGATTTTACACCACGCTTGCTTAGAACCAGGGTCCGCAAGCCAGGGACGCAACCAGAGGGCTCTCTTGGCCGTAACTGAGGACAGCATAATACGAGCCAGAAGGCGGATCAAGTCAATGGACGCCTCCCCCAGGAAGACCGCTGCAAGCTTCAGCTCTGCGGCTGCTGAACTTCCAGCCAGCTCTTCTGACACGCCTCTAAGGAAGGATTCCACGTTCTCCGTCCAGGCCTCCATGGCCTTAGACATGGCCGCTAATGCCAGGGCTGGTTTACAGGCCATACCCGCGAGCCCATAGATTCTTTTTAGATCTAGGTCTATCTTCCTCTCGAGCCCATCTTTAAAAGATACTGCGTCTTCTAGAGGAAGAGTCACATGTTTGGCCAGACGCATAAGAGCTGCGTCCACAAGGGGAGTATTCTCCAAATTCTTTACTTCTTCTGACTTGAAGGGGTACAATCTGGAGGTTTTATTAGACATGGAGGATTTTTTCTCTGTTTTACTCCATTCTTCCTCAATGATTTCCTTTAGCTCTGGAAGGAGCGGAAAGTTTGCGCGTTCTCTCCCCAGGTGCTTGAAGAATTTTTTCTGCTTGGCTGGGGGAGTGGAAGGGTCTTCCCACTTCAAGGCTTCCTTGATCGCTTTGATTAAAGGGGAAACCATCGCGAAGTCGAACCCTCCAATGACCTCCTCACTGATAGACTCATCCTCTGAGGAGTCAGGAGAGGTGATATAGGGCTGCGAAGTACCCGGATCATCACGGGCCTCTTCCGCCGGCGGGCCAGACGCAGTGGTAGACTGGCTCAATGTGCGAGGTGCTTCCCTCTCCATTAGGGATTGCTGTACCACTCGTTTCACAAGAGACTCTAAACGCTGGTTTTCCGTCTCTTTTTCCCCAACCGCACGGGCAAAACAACGGTCACATAAGGACTTGCCCTCCGGGATTCGTGTCCTACATCCCCAGCAGGCTCTGTGGTCTGAGCGGCTGTCATGGCGGTGGGAGCGGTGTCTTGAGGAGGAACGAGAGCGTCTCCTCTGGTGGGATCCGGACTGTGAATCTCGTCTGGATGAAGATGAATTGTATTGTGGCTTGGCAAGGTCATTGGCATTCTGGACCGCATTTAGCGGGTCCGACCTAGAAGGGCTGGGAAGAGAAAAAATAGGGGAAGGGGAGAGAATAAAGGTAGAACATGGTATCAGCACGACAATAATGTGCATAAATCTCATCCCCTCCCCTCACGAGCACATACCTTGTGCGTGAGGGCTGGCCACTTAAAGGCGGTGAATTGTCCATAACCAGGGACACGAAATGTCACTTTAATAGTCTGCAGGGATAATGGTCTAAGAAAACCTAGGCATCAAAATATGAGAAGGTTTTAGAGAAAAAAGAAAAAACTCTGCTTGCCTCTTTTTTTTTTTTTTTTTTTTATAATATGCACAAGGCATGTATCAACATATAATCAATGCAAAGGAGAAACAACTTCCAGCCGCATATGTATGTATATTTAGATAACATATATAATGATAAAAGAACAATTTTCCATTATTTTGCTCTCTTTTTTTTTTTTTTTTTTAAATGCAGAGGTTTCCACCACTCACCTGGAGACCAGCAGGGCTCCGCTCCTCCTTTCCCTACCAAGGGAGATCCCAACTCAGCAGGACAGGAGGGCGGAATTTAAATTCCCCGCCCGTGACATCATTATCCCCTACCGCGCATGCGCAAAGGGGAACCACCGTACAGCGCCTGCGCGGACGACGAACGAGCCGCCGTACTGCGCATGCGCGAGCCAAACCTCGCTCTCAGGTTGGCTACAGCGCAGGTGCCAGCGGCGAGACTGCCGCAACCCGGAAGTGCCGTGGCGGGCTGGAACGCACGCGAACCAGCCGCCATGAGGGGGATAGGATACACTGGATCACCAGGGAAAATACATACAACACATAGAAACACTGCCATGGAGTATGAGAAAACATCCACAGACCTTGCCAGCCGTTGATGAGAACTGTCCGCCGGGCATACAGAGGCGACCACCCATCCACCAAGGGGGAACATTCAAGCCTCTTCAAGCTACTCGCCCGCTCATAGCTGGGCTTTTGAGCTGCACCGCACAGGTATGCCAATCTTGGATTCAATCAATCTTGGAATCAATCAGTCTTGATGCGAACAGCATGTGTAGGTCCATAGAGGAGGACAAAAAAGGAACACAGTAGCTAGTGGTGAGCACTCATTTATGGGAATGGGGTCCTATAGCATTGGAGAGGAGGCGGGGTTAACCCACACGTAGGCTGCCATGGAGTCTGTCAGGAAATAATATTTAATAAATATAAAAATAACTGTACATAAGGGTGTATAAAAATAAAGAAAAATAATGAGGATAATAATTAATAAATATAAAAATAACTTTGAATCAGGGTGTATAAAAATAATAAATGCATATGAAAAATAAAAAATGGTGTAGAAAAAGAAAAAAAAATATATAATAATGGGTAAATGTAAAAATAAATAATGGTGTATAAAAATGGGTGCTTGATGAAATTAATAATGAATAAATATAAAGGGGTATAAAAATAATAAATGAAAACCATAAACACCATAAATAAAATTAATAATTAAAAAAATTTCGGAAAATAAAGAGTGTGTTGCACATCCAATCAACATAGCACAGGGTAGACTCGAACTCTCCTGTACGCAAGCACTCCGACCACCTCCCAAGCAGCTGGGATTACAGACGCACGCCACCGCGTCCGGCGAGTAGATTTGAGTGCTCTCTGTATGTAGAAGCTGGATTCTCATTGATGTCATTGGCTCAACACTGCCATCTATAGGCAGTATTGGGAATCACACCCGCACTGTGCTGGGCTTAAGGGGCGCTCTCTGCTCTACCACACCTGCGCACAAGCTGTAGCTATCCAGAGCAGCACCTCCCAAGCAGCTGGGATTACAGACGCACGCCACCGCGCCCGGCGAGTAGATTGGAGTGCTCTCTGTATGTAGAAGCTGGATTCTCATTGATGTCATTGGCTCAACACTGCCATCTATAGGCAGTATTGGGAATCACACCCGCATTGTGCTGGGCTTAAGGGGCGCTCTCTGCTCTACCACACCTGCGCACAAGCTGTAGCTATCCAGAGCAGCAGCAACTGAGCCGCTAATAGGGGTCAAGTAGGCGCAATCCGGGCGCCCATTTAGGTAACGTAGGCATAATCCAGGCGCAAATAGGGGACAACCCAGGCGCTAGGAAATGTAGGTGACAAAATATTCAATTAATGTGGTGCTCAATCAGATTAAAATATAAATGGTGTAAAAAACTGATGATTAAGTGACGCTCAAAAAAGTATAAAAAATATCGCTCAAAAATATTAATATAAAAGAAACGTAAAACAACCACGTGAATGGAGGTTCTATAGGGAAAATCCTATGCGGTGTTAGGACGGGAGATCCCTAGGAGAGTCATTTTGAGGAGGATCGTGGAGCTGTTTTTCCACCATTTTTTGGGACTGTCACAATTTTGATTGTATCGTCTATGGGACCTTTTTTTTACCAAGGGCACGTTTCTTCGCTGATCTAAGCACCTTTTTGATACCATTGGACTTTATTATTATTTATTGCACTTGTGTGGATTTTTATCTGTCATTATTTGTATATATTTTTAACATTTCTATTATATTCATTTTTTTGAGCGATATTTATTATATTTTTTTGAGCGTCACTTAATCATCAGTTTTTTACACCATTTATATTTTAATTTGATTGAGCGCCACATTAATTTAATATTTTGTCAGATATTTTTTTGGTGAGGGAACACCCTTATGGTGGCGGCTTTATCATTTATCCTGACTTTTATCTTAAACAATTGCCCCCCCCCCCCCCCCCCCGTTTTATTTGTATTCTTTTTCTGAGTTTGTGGTTTGCGCGGTAGTACTCGCCATTACTAGTAAATGTAGGCGCAAATC
Organism: Lithobates septentrionalis; assembly: GCA_037952835.1. NCBI lineage: Eukaryota > Metazoa > Chordata > Amphibia > Anura > Ranidae > Lithobates > Lithobates septentrionalis. The sequence continues at coordinate 996,353 of JBBDGP010002387.1, forward strand.
AGGCGCATCAGGGGGGATAGTAGCAAATCAGGAGCTAATAGGTGCTAATAGGTGAAAGCCCTCGGGGCTAAGCCCCAAGGGCTTTCACACTGGAGCGATGCGCTGGCAGGACGGTAAAAAAAGCCCTGCCAGCAGCATCTTCGGAGCGGTGAAGGAGCGGTGTGTATACCGCTCCTTTACCGCTCCTGCCCATTGAAATCAATGGGACGGCGCGGCTATACCGCCGGCAATGCGCCTCTGCAGAGGCGCTTTGCGGTGGTATTTAACCCCTTCTCGGCAGCTAGCGGGGGGGGTAAAACCACCCCGCTAGCGGCCGCATACCGGCGGTAAAACGCCGCTAATAATAGCGGCGTTTTACCGACGACGCCGCCCCCCGCCCCAGTGTGAAAGTGCTCATAAAAAAAAAGTTTTGCCTTTAGTTATACTTTAACCACTTGAGGTCTGCGCTATAGCTGAATGACGGCCACAGCGCGGACCTGAATATCCGGGAGGCCGTCATAGGACGTCCTCCCCTTTGCGCGCTCCCCCTGCAGGGCACGCGCGGCGTGCGCTGTGATCACTGAGTAACAGAGACTCGGGTGATCACCGATCCGAGTAAGGGGCCGAACCCGGCACCTTACCACGTAATCAGCTGTCAGCCAATGACATCTGATCACGTGTGTAAACAAAAGCTCAGTAATTGTTTTTTTTTTCTCCTCATGCTGACAGTGTGAGGAGAAAAAAAAGCTGATCACCGGCTTATGTTCAAGGGACATCGGTCCCGAAGAGGAAGGAGGCACATCTGCCTCCTCCTCTGTGCTTACCAATGCCACAGTGCCACCTGTCAATGCCCACAAGTGGTGCCAATCAGTGCCACCTAGCAGTGCTGCCTTTCAGTGTAACCTATCAGTGCCCATCACTGACAGCTATCAGTGCCACCTATCAGTGCCACCTATTAGTGCCACTTCCCAGTGCCCACCAATGCCACCTATCAATGTCCTTCAGTGCCACCTCTCAGTGTCACCTCTCAGTGCCCACCAGTGCTGCCTATCAGTGCCCACCAGTGCCGCCTATCAGTGCCCACCAGTGCCGCCCTATCGGTGCCCATCAGTGGAGCCTTATCAGCGTACATCAATGAAGGAGAAAAATTACCTGTTTGCTAAATTTTATAACAAAATATAAATATATATATATATATATATATTTTTTTTTTTAATTCGGTCTTTTTACATTTTTTTAACAAAAAATAAAAACCGCAGAGGTGATCAAATACCACCAAAAGAAACCTCTATTTGTGGGAAAAAATGATAAAAATTTAATTTGGGTACAGTGTTGTATGACCGCGCAATTGTCATTCAAAGTGCGACAATGCTGAAAGCTGAAAATTGGTCTGGGCAGGAGGGGGGTGCCCAGTAAGCAAGTGGTTAACCACTTCAGCCCCGGAAGATTTGTGCCATTGTGTACATTTGACATGTGATCACTGTGCAGTGCTGCCAACCTACCAGATTGAAATTTACTGACACAACATCCAAAATTTACTGGCACAGCCACGTTTTTACTGGAATTTTCCAAAAGTAGATATTAAGTTAAAAAAATATATTTCTGATCTTATTTTTGATATAGTAAGTAGCTCACGGGGCAAGAAATAAGAATGGGGAGGCACACACACACATGAAACTGACTCTCACAGTGATATTGACAGCAGTGTGCAGCAGCACAGATGATGATGACACCTCACCGACATGACGCGTCTCCTCCTGAGTCACAGTCTCTCTCCACACCAGGTGGTCCCTTCAGTCCAAACAGCACTGACAGCCCCATTCCTGTCCCGCAGACCTGCACACGAGGCTCCGGCCGCTCTGCTCAGCTCCCTTGCACCATCACACGACATGCTCAGGCACACCTGTGGTAGACCCGCCCCTGCCGGTGCTGCCCGAACACACTGTAGCAGGCACTTCAATAGTCTCCGCCGGCTCCGGACCAGAATTGTACATGTGCAGTATCAAGCCAACCGTCACAGACATTTATATAATTGGCAACTTCTTCCTGTCACTGGCATTTACTGGCAGTAGAGAAAGTGCCTGTTTTTTACTGGCTGCCAGTATAAATACTGATGGTTGGCAACAATGTCACTGTGATTGGTCACAGCCATCACATGGTACCAGGGGCGGCCCGGTATAGTGATCTGTCTTCCACTGTGTCTGGTGGACACAGCAGGTCACAGATTGTGCCACTGCACAGCCCCTGTTTCGTCACATATGGCGACCCATCACATTTGGCTACCCGCTGGAGTGCGCATGCGCGACAGCGCCATATGCGCTCCAACACTTTTAAAACTTTACGTTTTAAAAGTGACAAAAACACTTTTAACACTTTTTATTTTTTTAAACACTTTTAAAAAAAGTGTTAAAAGTGACAAAAGTTTTATAAGTGTTGGAACGCATATGGCGGCGTCGCGCATGCTCACTCCAGCGGGTAGCCAAATGTGATGGGTCGCCATATGTGACGAAACACCCCTAGGGGACACACAAGGCACGCAACCGGGAGGGTGTCATATAACGTCCACCCAGAAGACAGAGGCTCCGGGGCGGCTGTAATTTTACAATAGATCAGGCAGGAGGTGGTTAAACCCTACACGGCTTGAATGCCAAAAGGCTTTTCTTAAACAAGGTTGCCATCTCAAAAAAGATCCAACTGCTCAACAGACAACCATATCAATCAAATAATACTTGGGAAGCTTGTGAGAAACATAGAAGGATGGTGCCAGAAAAAGGCCATCAATGTAGTCTGAGGGCCTACCATGTAGTCTGAGGGCCTACCATGTTGTCTGAGGGCCTACCATGTTGTCTGAGGGCCTACCATGTTGTCTGAGGGCCTACCACGTAGTCTGAGGGCCTACCATGTAGTCTGAGGGCCTACCATGTTGTCTGAGGGCCTACCACGTAGTCTGAGGGCCTACCATGTTGTCTGAGGGCCTACCACGTAGTCTGAGGGCCTACCATGTTGTCCGAGGGCCTACCATGTACTACATAACTATTCCAAAAGGGGTTTGTGCACTAAGAATGTAATGACTATGACTAGCTTCAGAAGACCATGACATGACTAATGTTTTGAGTGAGATTGTAATTGATTTCCTTCAAACCTTCATTGCAAACCCAGATGGCATCATATTCTTGGGCCATTCAAACTCTGTGGTGTGAATTCTGATCCCGGATTCCACCAGGACTACGGCTTTAGAGTCTGGCCTGTCAATCAAAAGTAAAATAGCCAGTTAGGACTGTGACAAAGAAAAACAATTGTTGGAGAACAAGTTAAATATACAATGACACGTGGCAAAATAATTGTATATGTAGCTCTGTAATGTTACATTCACACGGGTTACAGAAAAGGTGCCATGTACAATGGGGGAGGTTTACTAAAACTGGAGCACCCAGAATCTGGAGCGGCTGTGCATGGTAGCCAATCAGCTTCTAACTTCAGCTCATTCAATGAAGCTTTGACAACAAAACCTGGAGGCGGATTGGTTTCTATGTAGAGCTGCACCATATTTTGCACTCTCCAGTTGTAGTAAATCTCCCCCATACTGTCAGCGCCTACCAAACACCCAGTCCAAGAAGGTGTATGGAGACAAATTGGCTTAATACACATTCCTGCTTTTATCGGACATTGCATGATGCCAGCTAAAATGTTGAGTTCTGCGTTGGGAGCAACGGCATCTTAATTCTACAGGTGATCAAACCAAACTCGGTTAGATCAGATGCTTTGGAGGCCATAGGAGAGATATGGGGTCTAAAAGACCCCAGATCTTACCATAAAGAGGACCTGTCAAGGCCCATGCTGTCACAAGGGATTTTGTTAATGCCTTGTGATAGCAATAAAGTTAATTTAAAAAAACATTAAAAAAAAAAAGGTACAGTGTTAAAACAAATGTAAATTAAAAAAAAATACATATATATATATATATATATATATATATATATATATATATATATATATATATATACACACACACACATACACAAAGGGGAATGTGCAGGTCAGCCCTGCCCACATATGTACATGGTGTTCACACCACACGTGTGAGTGGGAGCAATAATTTCAGCCCCAGACCTCCTGTGTAATTCTGAATTGGTAACCTGTCAAGGCTTATAAAGCGTCTCCTATGAAAAAATTTTAGGCAATATAGTTAGCGCTGTTCCACGGGCCGACATGAAGAGAGTGCCGACAAACACTCCACCTGCAAGAAGCTATCCCACCTATCACATGTACATGCTTCACAAAAGACTGCTAGAGAAGCCTTCATTACCCTCGGTAACCACTTGTGTCTTCACACTGTATTAACTCTTATGCCCCGTACACACGATCGGACTTTGTTCGGACATTCCGACAACAAAATCCTAGGATTTTTTCCGACGGATGTTGGCTCAAACTTGTCTTGCATACACACGGTCACACAAAGTTGTCGGAAAATCCGATCGTTCTGAACGCGGTGACGTAAAACACGTACATCGGGACTATAAACGGGGCAGTGGCCAATAGCTTTCATCTCTTTATTTATTCTAAGCATGCATGGCACTTTGTCCGTTGGATTTGTGTACACACGATCGGAATTTCTGACAACGGATTTTGTTGTCGGAAAATTTTATATCCTGCTCTCAAACTTTGTGTCGGAAAATCCGATGGAAAATGTGTGATGGAACCTACACACGGTCGAAATTTCCGACAACAAGGTCCTATCACACATTTTCCGTCGGAAAATCTGACCGTGTGTATGGGGCATTACACTGATGTCTTCCTACCCCAATGTGTTTAACTGGCCCGAGCTATAGACTATGTGGGTTACTTGCCTTACACTCCTTGAGTAACTTCAGACCAGGCAAAGTTTCAAAAACTTTACTTAGATAATGTGGCATAACAGTAGAACAAAGGCAACAGTCTTTCTCTAAACGAATCCCTAACTCAGGCTTGTGGCTGCCCAAACATACCTGCACAGGAAGTCCATGAAGGTGGCATCCAGGATTGGCATCTTTAGGGTGGACTGCAGGTCCCAGTAATCCCCCTAAGCTGTAGAGGGATCGTGAAGCCAGATGTACATTGGCACCCTGGTCTCAGCATGGTCACTGGCTGGTGGGTTGGACTCCGGCAATGGTAACAGCAACAACTGCGGACTTTCAGTAGCTTGTTTGTGCCTCTGCTCCTCTCTCTTGGGTCCGAACCCCGTCCCTTTTACAATACACAGAACCAATGGGTCAGACCCAAAAGAAAGAATTGGGAAACATAATTAACACTAACCCTCCCGGCTGAAGCAGCATAAAACTCTACCTACCTACAGGTTGACTTCAGGATTAGGGTTTTGCTTTCTCCTGTCAGTGCTTCCACCTAATGACTGGAGGTTTGAAGACTGATGAAGGAATAATTAAGCAGCAGGAGAGGTACAGAAAGCACAGATCAACAGAAAAAATGAAGCAGAGTCAGGGAGATGCTTTTCTGTAGATCCTCCGGTACAGCTTTCTCTCCAGCAAGGAGAACAGCGGTACCAATCAATCTCTAAGCTTGGGAACTGAGAGATCACTTTGGCCATGCTTCCCTTTTGAAGAGCCAATAAGGAGCTTTCAAAGTCCTCTGGTAAATAATGTTTGTTCCAGGGTGTCCAAACACATACAGAATTCTGCATAGTCATTGAGGATCGTGAGCTTTTTTTTAGTTTTTAAAGCAGTTGTAAAGGCTGGAATTTGTTTCTAAAGTAACAAACATGTTATGCTTACCTCACAGAGCTGCCCCGAACTCCCTCTTCTAGGGTCTCCCGCTAGCTCCTGTGTTTGCCTGTGCAGTGCACTTATTCGCAGTTCAGAGACACAGTCCTTTCTAGGACTACTTTTGTGTGCGTGTAATTGCTGTTTAGCTACTGTTGACCCCACTTTTTTTGTTTGTTTGTTTTATGGGGTTTTCAACCCGATTGAGGTCCAGAAGATTTACCCCCTTCATGACAAGAACATTTTTTGCAATATGGCACTGTGTTATTTTAACTGACAATTGCGCGGTCATGCAATGCTGTACCCAAATAAAATGTATGTAATTTTTTTCCCCACAAATAGAGTTTTCTTTTAATGGTATTTGATCACCACTGGGTTTTTTATATTTTGTGCTATAAACAAATCCCATACATTTGTGAAAAATCTAATTTCTTTAATATTTTAGGCCAATATGTATTCTGCTACATATTTTTGTGAAAAAAATCCCAATAAGCGTATATTGATTGGTTTGCGCCAAAGTTATAGCATCTACAAACATTGGGATATATATTGGAATTTTTATTTATTTATTTTTATACTAGTAATGGTGGCGATCAGCGACTTATAGAGGAACTGCAATATTGCTGTGGACAGTTTGACACTAACTGACACTTTGTGGGAACCAGTGACACTACAGTGATCAGTGCTAAAAATAAGCACTGTCACTGTACTAATGACACTGGGCTGGGAAGGGGTTAAACATCTTGGGCGATCAAAGTGTTAAATGTGTGCCTAACCAGTGTTTGTGTTTCCTATTTGGTGCTTTTACTAAGGGAAGTGATTGATTTTATTCCCTGCTTTGCAGGGACACAAAATCCATCACTTTCCCCCTGTCAGAACAGGGCTCTGCCTTATTTACATACGCAGAGATCCATTCTGTGTCTCTCCTCACTGATCAGCAGTAGGGATGGGCCGAATGGACCCCTGTTTGGTTCGGACCAGAACTTCCGAACACCGCAAACGCTCGGACCCGAATAACGAACCCCATTAAAATCAATGGGACCCGAATGTCAAATATCAAAAGTGCCCATTTTGAAGGCTTAAATGCAAGTAATTAGTCATACAATCATTATAGGGGTCCGGGTCCTGCCCTGGGGGATAATCAATAAAAAAAGTTTGTGAAAAAACTTTTTTTTAAAGTGAAAGCCTAAAAATGAAAAATTCCTTCCAATATAGTGCCAGGGGGGTCCCCTTAGTCTAACTGTAAAGTGGCAGATCTGTACCATGTCTAGAATCTGCTGCAGCAATAATTGAATTTATAAAGCCAAAAAAAATGAAATTTTTCCTGCAAGCTGCCTTTATTTTGCTCAGCAACAGCTGGGGAGCCAGTGTGTATGATGAGTCCACAATGTAGTGAACTGGGAACAAGATTAGAGATTTATTGGATACATTCTGGTGTCACTTTGATTTTGGATAGAAGTAACGGGTGCGTTAAAATTGGTCTTTGGGTGTCGGTGGCGCCTTCCCACCGTAACTCTATAGAGATAATTTTGATGAAAGCAAGAATGTGGGTGGCAGAGACTGTATTTTTTTTTTCCGCTGTAGAAGATGGGGCAAAGAAATTTGCCAGCTACAGTCTACAGCTGGTGGTATGCTGCTGGTAGATGAGCTGCTAGGACCTTGGACACCCTGTGCTATACCATCATCCCTGTCAGTGGAGGCTGCTGAAAGGTAATGACTCAGTATCGCAGGGGCAGACTGAAGTGGGTAAGGAGGAGGAGGGACAGATTTGTGCCCCTTTTGTGTGGCTTTTAGGTGCTCTTGCCAAGGGGCTGAGTGGTTGGACATTAAATGCCTTTTTAGGCATGTGGTACCCAAATGATTGGTGTTTTTGCCATGTTTGATGTGCCTGTGACACAGTTTGCAGATAGCAACAGTGCGATCTGCTGCAGATGTGCTGAAAAAGACCCAGGCAGCTAAGCTGTTGGGAGTGGGCCGGGAGATAACAGCTGCAGAATGTGATAGAATAGGGTGGCAGCTCTCTACTCTTTCTTGATGCCGACCTCCTTGGGGTTGTGCCGCCTCACCTTCAGTTTCCCCCTCTTCTCTATCTGGCACCCAAGTCGCATCAGTGACCTCATCATCATCATTTCCATCTCCTCCATCTTCATCATTACCACTGGAGACAACTTGGCAATACGCTGCGGCCAGGGGAACATGAATGCCAATTTGTCTACCAGTGTTCCTCCCTCTTTCTAGGCTCATGTTCCTGTCATCCTCAACCTCAGAACCAGCATCTGAATCCAGTAATGGCTGGGCATCATCAAGGGGCAAGTGGCTGACGCTGTGTTCAAATAACTCAGCTGACTCCTCAATGGCTGATGTTAGGGCTATGGCAGGAATAGATGTGGACAAGGAGACGTTAAACTTGTAGTAACGCACACAGAACTATATGGCGTTAAACTGGCAGTAACGCACGCAAAACGATATGGCGTTAAACAGGCGGTAAGGCACGCAAAACTATATGGTGATAAACTGGCAGTAATGCACACAAAACTATATGGCGTTAAACTGGCAGTAACGCACGCAAAACTGTATGTCATTAAACTGCCAGTAATGCACGCAATACGATATGGCGTTAAACTGGCAGTAACGCAATCAAATAGACGGTGTTCAACCGCCACTACCCTGAAGCTATCTGAACTATCCCTACTCTAGCTATATACTAATGTCAAGATTACTGACACGGTCTCACTACACTACACTGAAACTATCTGAGCTGTCCCTACTCTAGCTGCACACTATGAAAAGCTGAATGATGGTCCTCCTCACTACACTCACACTATCTCTAGACTGACACTAAACTAATATTCTAAACTGACAATTGAAGCAAAATAGCACAGTATAGCACACTAACTAATAGCACTGAATAGAGCCCTGTTCTATCTCTCTCCACACCAAAATCACACTGAAAATGGCTGTCATTGAAAGAATACTTTTATACTGTGGGGTGGGAATGAGCCATGATTGGATAAAGTCATGATGACAGTGTCCAATCATGACTCTGACAGTGCTCTGTACCCTGATTGGCTGAAGCTTTCACTGCTTCAGCCAATCAGGGCTTGCAATGCACTGTTCATTGCCACAATGCATTGTGGTCGCTTCTGGGGGCCGAACAAACGGCAGGTGGCAGCAGACATCTATTGGCCGGCACACGCTGATCAGCTTATCAAATCACAGCACAGCCACAGTGACGGTGGCATGCGCCCCCTACCTGGAACTGCTGGATTATGTACTAGGTACGTGATCCAGTGCAGGAGAGACGCTCTGTCACTGTATAACTAAGTTATGCGGTCAGCAAGCGGTTAATTTAATTACACACACATTTTTTCTTAATTGCTGCTAGTTTAAAAAACACAAAAATAGAGTTGGGATTTAGTGTATTAGGTATTTTTTTTCTATATTATTGCTATGGCTTTTTTTTCAGTGTCTGTACCGTGCACTTGTTGCTGACATGCAAAGTTGCCCTTTGTTTGCAGAATGTCACACATACTTGTTGAAAGGGTATTCCAACCTGACTTACAACAAGTTAATAGTACCTTTCTATTATTAAGGATGTCCTATATATTACTCTTATACTAGCCTCCCCATATAGTCAGTCCAACACACACCTAAAAAAATACCAGCCTCCAACCTCCCTTTTAGATGATTCACCACACATCTGAATAAAATATTGGCCTCCAACCTTCCCCTATAGCCAGTCCAAGACACATCTAAAAAAATACTAGCCTCCAACCTCCCCTTTAGGTGATCCAACACACATCTGAATAAAATACTGGCCTCCAACCTCCCCTTATAGCTAGTCCAAGACACGTCTAAAAAAAAATACCAGCCTCCAACCCCCCCTTTTAGGTGATCCAACACACATCTGAATAAAATACTGGCCTCTAACCTCCCCTTATATCCAGTCCAACACACGCCTAAAAAAATACCAGCCTCCAACCTCCCCTTTAGGTGATTCAACACACATCTGAATAAAATACTGGCCTCCGACCTCCCCTTATAGCCAGTCCAACACATGTCTAAAAAAATACCAGCCTCCAACATCCCCTTTAGATGATCCAACACACATCTGAATAAAATACTGGCCTTCGACCCCCCCTTATAGCCAGTCCAACACACGCCTAAAAAAAGTACCAGCCTCCATCCTCCCCTTTAGGTGATCCAAAACACATCTGAATAAAGTACTGGCCTCCGACCTCCCCTTATAGCCAGTCCAACACACGCCTAAAAAAATACCAGCCTCCAACCTCCCCCTTAGGTGATCCAACACATATCTGAATAAAATACAGCAGCGCTCTGAGGGAATGGGCACACAGGGGGTCCCCGGATAGCAGGCGAAAGGGGGCTCACAGAGGGTCCCGAATACCAGAGGGATGGGGATGATCTGAGCAGTGGAAGGGGGTGGGGTGGGGGCAGAGATACTCGAAATAATCCTTGTAGAGGAGGAGAAGCTGGAATCACTGCAGGGGGAGCAACAAGAGGTGTCTGCAATAAAGCAGTACAAGCAGTAGCTCAGCAGGTGCCCGGGCCTCCCTTTTTAACTGATGGGTTCCGGGCCCAGTATAGGAGGGCTGGCTGTACTGGCTTATCAGCGACCCTGGTCGGGGAATGTGTGCGATTAGCACACAGTGCAGAGAAGACAGTCACCATCTCTCTGCTCATGGAGCTCTGAGAAGGAAGCAATCAGCTGTGTTTTATACCTTGGTTCTCAGTCTTAAAGCCGGCAGGGGAATGATGCTGTATCCACCTAGGTAAGATTCTTAAAAAAAAATCCCAAACTTCTCTTTTAAATAAATAGTTCAAATAATGTGCTTATAACAAAGATCCAATAATCCACATGGATGGTGCAGCACTCAGAATAAAAAGTTCATTGGTGCTCCAGAAAGAAAATGAGAAGAAACCTCAGCACACCCCCTGGACAGCATTAACCCACCAGAACATAGATCTAGAGCTCAATCAAATAGGTTATATTCCTCCACTCCTCTGGACCCACGTTACACTGATAGGATGAATGGGAAAACAGAAAGGGACTCCCTGTGTAAAATTATCAAAGTATTTATTAAAATGCTTTAAAACATATATAGATATTGCATTCACATTTATTGGTGCCCTTGGACTGTCAGCACTAACAATCACTGCTCAGTAATATGAAGGAATCACAGCCACTCCTCCTGTCATTAGAGCCGGCCTGCAGTACAGTACACTCTCAGAATGCGAGATACTGGAAGTGACATCAAGGCCATTCGGATGCACCTCAATACATTTCACCCAATCAGCTTCCTCAGGAGGAAACTCCTGAGAATGGAAGGAGCAAAATCAGGCAAAGTCAGAGGGCAAACCAGGTCAAGCACAGAAGAATCAACAAGCTGGGTCTGGTCATGGGTCACAGGAACCGATGACCACCCAGCACTTTTCTTGAGCTCTGCAATGCCTTAAATAGGCCACTGCACGCCAAAGGTAATACCGGCATGCACATTAATGCATACGCACATCTGCGCATGGTCCTGATCCTGTGCACCACTCTGTAGGCTGTTCCATGAGCATGCACAGATCTTCTGGCATGAGCATGTACCCAGGCTTTCCTGACACACATCCTGCAAGAAGAGACAGCTGCCCCCCTGATGATGTCAGAATTAGATGGCAGCTCAGGACTAGGTATGTTATGCTTGATCCCTGGAGAACACCACTGGAGGGCGGAGATGATCAGGGTACAGAGGAGGTATGGTGACACCATAGAGGGAGGGAGAGGATCTGGTTACAGATGATGCATGGTGACCCCATAGAGGGAGGGAGATGATTTGGGTACAGAGGAGGTATGGTGACCCCATAGAGAGAGGGAGATGATCTTGGTACAGAGGAGGTATGGTGACCCCATAAAAGGAAAGGAGGTGATCTGGGTAGAGATGAGGTATGGTGACCCCATAGAGGGAGGGAGATTATCTGGGTACGGAGAAGGTATGGTGACCCCATAGAGGGAGGGAAATGATTTGCTTACAGAGGAGGTATGGTGACCCCATAGAGGGAGGGAGGTGATCTGGGTACAGAGGAGGTATGGCGACCCCATAGAGGGAGGGAGATGATCTGGGTACAGAGGAGGTATGGTGACCCCATAGAGGGAGGGAGATGATCTGGGTACAGAGGAGGTATGGTGACCCCATAGAGGGAGGAGGATGATCTGGGTACAGAGGACGTATGGTGATCCCATAGAGGGAAGGAGGTGATCTGGGTACAGAGTAGGTATGGGGCCCCCGTAGAGGGAGGGAGATGATCTGGGTACAGAGGAGGCATGGTGACCCCATAGAGGGAGGAGGATGATCTGGGTACAGAGGATGTATGGTGACCCCATAGAGAGAAGGAGGTGATCTAGGTACAGAGGAGGTATGGTGACCCCATAGAGGGAGGGAGATGATCTGGCTACAGAGAATGTATGGTGACCCCATAAACGGAGGGAGATGATTTGGGTACAGAGGAGGTATGGTGACCCCATAGAGGGAGGGAGGTGATCTGGGTTCAGAAGAGGTATGGTGACCCCATAGAGGGAGGGAGATGATCTGGGTGCAGAGGAGCTATGGTGACCTCATAGAGGGAGGGAGGGAGATGATCTAGGTACAGAGGAGGTATAGTGAGCCCATAGAGGGAGGGAAATGATATGGGTACAGAGGAGGTATGGTGACCCCATAGAGGGAGGGAGATGATCTGGGTACAGAGAAGGTATGGTGACCCCATAGAGGGAGGGAGATGATCTGGGTACAGAGGAGGTATGGTGACCCCATAGAGGGAGGGAGATGATCTGGGTACAGAAGAGGTATAGTGACCCCATAGAGGGAGGGAGATGATCTGGGTACAGAGGAGGTATGGTGACCCCATAGAGGGAGGGAGATGATATGGGTACAGAGGAGGTATAGTGACCCCATAGAGGGAGGGAGATGATCTGGGTACAGAGGAGGTATGGTGACCCCATAGAGAGAGGGAGATGATCTGGGTACAGAGGAGGTATGATGACCCCATAGAGGGAGGGAGGGGATCTGGGTAGAGAGGAGGTATGGTGACCCCATAGAGGGAGGAGGATGATATGGGTACAGAGGAGGTATAGTGACCCCATAGAGAGAGGGAGATGATCTGGGTACAGAGGAGGTATGATGACCCCATAGAGGGAGAGAGATAATCTGGGTACAGAGGGAGTATGTTTTTTGTGCACAATCCAGCTATAGAGGTATGGGGGGGCCGTGAAGTTCAATTTTGAACCCTCGGGCCATTCACACTTGTGTACTGGGGAAAACCCCATGGGGCCATTCACACTTGTGTACTGGGGAAAACCCCATGGGGCCATTCACATTTGTGTATTGTAGCAGTGCACCTGCTCTCAGTGCATTGTTGTACCGTTCGTTGTAAATGGCACCGTAACTCATTGTACATTAAAGCACAACAAACTGTACCCATTGCCAAAAGGTTTATGTATTCCAATGATTGTTAGCTTCTCCAGTGGCCCCAGCAGCAGTCCAACCAGTCCTTTGTAGCTATGAAATTAGGATCATACCTGGAGTTCAGCTTTAGGTGTGAATGGCTCATAGGTTGGAGGCTGTCAACTATGGATTGCTCTTTATGCCTTAATTTTTGGAGATTTTGTTTTCTAGTAAGCTGAGGGAGGATTAAAACCTTCGTCAAGATGTTATTGCTGTTATAAGGAGTATTAAAGTGGTTGTAAACTCTGTACTACCACTTTTACCTACAGGTAAGCCTATAATAAGGCTTACCTGTAGGTACTGTGAATATCTCCTAAATGTGCACCGTTTAGGTGATATTCACTGTATCCGCTTGTGCCGACGTCATCGGCACATGCGCACTGAAGGAATGGCTCGCTTGTGCCAGTTCTTCAGTAGCTGTGCTGTGACCGGCGGCTCCCGCGCGCAGTGACGTCATCACGGCTCCGACCAATCACAGCTCCAGAGCCCGCAAACCCGGAAATAACTCAGGGAAACATGTCGCTGGTCACAGTGGTGTACAGGGACCGTTGCAACAGCTTTGATCTAAGGTAAGTATTTCAAAATGAGCTAGTATGCGATGCAGGTTGTTTTTTTTTTTTTAGAGAGTTTACAACTACTTTAACATCACTTCCTCAGCAGCACTGGTGTTTACTCATACGTAGGAGCATAGTTTTGAAAACTACACTCATATGTCGGCGGTTATATGTGCACAGTGTTTTTAGTAATGCATATCTATAGGCAAAATACTCTACAGATGTGGCCTCGCGAGCACCACAATAGACAATCTACACAATCTACACTATATGCCCACGCACTGTTGTTTACACCTATGTGCAAGAGGCTTTAATCCATGCCAATTAGCTACACGCTACACATTTCATGTTACTGTGCATGCCACCTAATTACCCTGTACACTTTTTTCCCAGGTTGACACCTCTGCTTCCTGTCCAGGTGTCACATTGGCCTCACACTGCGTATGGTCGTTCTATGACACTAAACGGATCAAACTCAAACTCAAAAACTGCAAACCAGAGACCCTTCTTTTGTTTGATTTATTGAGCTCTTCATCAATTTGGACTCTACAGTGTCATTCAGCCATGGCGAAATTGTGACGATGGCTTTTGATCGCTCAAACAAATATCTGTATGTGTTGCTGGGAAACCAATTGTAATACAGAACAATTAAATAATTGATCATCTTTGAATTATGAATCATATTTGGTGTAGAGTTGTGAGCAGGGTGCTTCAGGGCTCTGTTTTGAGATCAATCCTGTTTAACATGTTCATAAACATCTTCAACTCTCTGTGTACAAAGGAGCATGGGGGGGAGCTCATGTCCATAATGGGGGTGGTAGTGACATGGCCCTAAATGATCCACAATGGCTCAAAAGTGATATGGTTCAGAAATATTTAGACAGAATAAAGGTGGATAAAGCACCTGGACCAGATGGCATCCACCCACGGATCCTATAAGAAATGAGTTCTGTCATTTCAAAGCCATTGTTTCTAGGGACTCTTTAATTACTAGGATGGTACCATTGGATTGGCTAAGGCCAATGTGGTTCCTATATTAAGAAAGGGATCAAAATCTTTAGCAAGTAACTATAGACCTGTTAGTTTAACTTCTATAGTTGGGTAGATACTGGAGAGTTTAAACTTGTTCTTAAGGCTCAAGGTTTTTTACCTTCTAAACCTGAATTATACACCGCTGTGGGAGCACATACAGTAGTTACAATTGGTCCTGCCCCCTGTCACCTTCTTCCCTGCCCACCAATGTATAAACGCCGGCTGTTTATCTATGCACAGTTTGTCTGACAAAGGGGGCGGAGCTCCACATATGAGTCCCACCCATCCCCGACATCAGAGCTTCTATTTGACAGCTCCACTCACTCTCACTGTCATTGCGGCTGTACCAATCCCTGGCTGTGCTGGATGGATGTGCACAGTGCTACAGGTCCTGGCTGTCAGCAATGGGTATGGGCACCGCACCTGAATCCAGGGACAGACTTGGTCGGGGACAGTGTCCTCAATCCAGGGGACTGTTCCCGGAAACTGGGGACGTCTGGTCACCCTACGCTAGATCCCGCCCCTCCATCAAGTGAATGAGTATGGAGTATGTACCCCTACTCCTTCACCAAAAAAGTGTAAAAAGTAAATTAAAACATAACAGTTTTTGACAAGTCCTTTGTTAAAATAAATAAATCAATCCCCCCCACAAAGTACCCCGCCCCGCCAACCTAAAAAAAATAAAAATAAAAATAAAAGCCCTGCACCCAACGAGGTGTCAGAGAAATGGCAGAAGCCGGACTTGCCAGTATCGGCACTTCCCTGTGTGCCTGCGTGGCAGAACAGGGGTACAGGATACAGTGTGGCGGCGCATGCCCGTGCGCGTCGAAGCACACACAACGTGAGATCCCCCTGGCTGGCCTATAAAAGGCGGTCCAGCCCCTTGTCTAATTGCTAGTTTGTCTTTCAGCTTCCTGTGTTCCTGTTACAAGTTCTGCTAACCTGTGTTTTCCTGTTGTGACACGGATTGACCCTGACCTGCTCTGATCTTCTCCGGTACTTTGACCCCGGCTTCCCTAAAGGACTCCTCTACTACCTGCTTCTTAAATATGACCCTGGCTTGCTTAAAGGACTTCTCTACTACCTGCTTCCTGTGTATGACCCAGGCTCGTGTTAAAGGACTTGCTTCTGCTGGACTTTCTGTGTTTGACCCTCAGCCTCCTCCCCAAGACTCTGCTCCAGTCTCTACTTCTGGATCTTGAGTGTTAGAGCCCCAGCCGGGCTTCCTACTCCAGCTCGGTGCCAAGTCCCCCTCTGCACGGCACACAACAGCCCTACAGGAGATCTTCACGAAAGTCCCATCTACCTGCTGGTGACCCATGCATCTCTGTGCCCTATACCCTCTGTACCACTTTCAGAGGTAGAGTGCGCTCAGCTGCAAGGGGAGCTGCTCTCAGCATCTCAGCCTTGGTGAGTACCTGACATGAAGGCTCCCGCCGTCTGACAGTTTCTAACTAAGAGGTGGGGTCACCCGATGATGTCATCGGATGACCCCGCCCCTTGTGGTGCTGCGGACTCGGCCCTTAGTTATTTAAGAACTGTCAGATGGCAGGAGCCTACGTCGGGTGCAGAACTCACACAAAAGAGTGACTTGTCAAAAACTGTTTTTATTTACTTTACTTTTTACACTTTTTTGGTGAATAAGTAGGGGTACTATGTACCCCTACTTATTCACATGGGGGGGCGGAATCGTTGGGCTTCAAGATTCCAATAAGTCACCCCCCAAACCACCGGGCCAGGGTTGTGGGGAAGAGGCCCTTGTCCCCATCAACCCAAAGCACCCCCCCATGTTCAGGGCATGTGGCCAGGTATAGTTCAAGAAGGGGACACTCCTTCCCCTTAAAATCAATTCAAGACCTAAGGGTCTGGTATGGATTTTGGGGGTGCCCCACACAATATATTTTTTTTTTTTTACATTTTGACGTGTTTTTTTTTTTTTTAAATGTTAATACTATTCTGAATAAACAATGCTAAAAAAACAAAACCAATTCCCGAAAACGAATTGGACCATTGACGCAAAATTCGTTTTTGGAATTTCGGATCTCATTTTGTATCTTCGGCATTCCTTTTGCATATTCAGAAATCATAATAGCTGGTTGTTAAAGAGTGGGCGGGTGCTGGCACCCTTAACATCCATGACTCATCTGCTGTCAGTGGGATTCCTCACTGGCAACAGAATATAAACCAAACAAATGCTGGTAAAGGGCCTGGTATGAATTGGGGGAGGGGGGGCCTACGCTATTTTTTTTTTTGTGGATTTTTCATTGCTGGCATTCTTTTGTTTAAAGTTCAGCTGAATTGGTCGATAATTTTTCGACCAATCCGAATTAGAATTGTTCCAGAAAATTTGAAAATCGTTAAATAATTAATAAACAAAATTTAACTAAACTAAACTAAATGAATTCTGAAATGAATCAATGAGACAAAATTACTAACATGACAAATCTATGCAAAACAAAACATTTTTTTTGTTCTGCACATGTCAACTCTTTACATCTAAAGGAAAAGAGATTTAATCTGCAAATACAGAAAGATTTCTTCACAGTAAGAGCTGTACAAATGTGGAATAGACTCCCTCCAGAGGTGGTTCTGGCCAGCTCAGTAGAATGCTTTAAAAAAGGTCTGGATTATTTCCTAAATGTACATAATATAACTGGATACTGACATTTATAGGGAAAATTGATCCAGGCAAAATCCGATTGCCTCTCGGAGGATCAGGAAGGAATTTTTTACCCAGCTGGAGCAAATTGGATCATGCTTTGCTGGGGTTTTTGCCTCCCTCTAGATCAACTGTGGGTAAAGAATTGTGTATATGGGATTGTATGATTTTTTTTCCTTTTTATTGGTTGAACTAGATGGACGTGTGTCTTTTTTCAACCAGACTACAGTTGCAATAAAAAGTATGTGAACCCTTTTGGAATGATATGGATTTCTGCACAAATTGGTCATAAAATGTGATCTGATCTTCATCTAAGTCACAACAATAGACAATCACAGCGCAGACTGCTCAATGAGGTGAAGAAGAATCCTAGACTGTCAGCTAAAGACTTACAAAAGTCTCTGACATATGCTAACATCCCTGTTAGCAAATCTACAATACGTAAAACACTAAACAAGAATGGATTTCATGGGAGGATACCACAGAGGAAGCCACTGCTGTCAAAAAAAAACATTGCTGCATGTTTACAGTTTGCACAAGAGCACCTGGATGTTCCACAGCAGTACTGGCAAAGTATTCTGTGGACAGATGAAACCAAAGTTGAGTTGTTTGGAAGAAACACACAACACTATGTGTGGTGAAAATGAGGCACAGCTCACCAACATCAAAACATCATCCCAACTGTGAAGTATGGTGGTGGGAGCATCATGGTTTGGGGCTGCTTTGCTGCATCAGGACCTGGACGGATTGCTATCATCGAAGGAAAAATGAATTCCCAAGTTTATCAAGACATTTTGCGGGAGAACTTAAGGCCATCAGTCCACCAGCTGAAGCTCAACAGAAGATGGGTGTTGCAACAGGACAATGACCCAAAGTATAGAAGTAAAGCAACAACAGAATGGCTTAAACAGAAGAAAATATGCCTTCTGGAGTGGCCCAGTCAGAGTCCTGACCTCAACCCGATTGAGATGCAGTGGCATGACCTCAAGAAAGTGATTCACACCAGAAATCCCAAGAATATTGCTGAACTGAAACAGTTCTGTAAAGAGGAATGGTCAAACATTACTTCTGACCGTTGTGCACGTCTGATCTGCAACTACAGGAAATGTTTGGTTGAAGTTATTGCTGCCAAAGGAGGTTCAACCAGTTATTAAATCCAAGGGTTCCCATACTTTTTCCACCTGCACTGTGAATGTTTACATGGTGTGTTCAATAAAAACATGGTAACATTTAATTCTTTGTGTGTTATTAGTTTAAGCAGACTGTGATTGTCTATTGTTGTGACTTAGATGAAGATCAGATCACATTTTACGACCAATTTGTGCAGAAATCCATATCTTTCCAAAAGGGTTCACGTACTTTTTATTGCAACTGTATCTATGTAACAATTGAGTTAGCCGTCCACATTTTGTCATCAGTCCTCAGGAAGAGTGTGAATGAACTTGAATAGGCCAGAGAATGCCAAGAAAGCTAATAAGGGGACTGGAAAACTTAACTTATGAGGAACAGCTATGAAAATGTAACTTATTATTAACACCCTTCCACAATTGGTGGTGTCAGTGGGGAGTGTAGATAAATTCAAAAAGCCTTTAGATGTGTTTCTTAGCAAACGCAATGTAGAGGGATATTGAAAATAGAAGTGACATAAACACACATACACTCAGGTTGAACTGGTTGGATTGGTGTCTTTATTCAACCTTACCAACTATTTGTATGTAACTATTTTTGATCATGCAGATCAATACTGTGTTTTTTTCTTAAATGTATATATATATATATATATATATATATATATATATATATATATATATATATATATATATATATATATATATATATATATATATATATATATATATATATATATATAATTGATTACAATTTTTTTGTTTGCGATTGCTCATACCTAAATTGATCAAAAATCTCTTTAGCCACCATCACACAGAACAGGAAGAGAGAGACCGGGGGGGGGGGGGGGGATCATTAGGATCAGGAGAATTGAAAACAAAATGGGCAAACTACGGCAGATTGTTCCATCAACACTTCAGAGGTGGAGCCTAATATCAATCTGCTTATGCATTAGTACTTGGTCCCATGTTGCTTGGGGAGTTTTGTACCTTCAGCCTCCAGCTCATGGTTCAGAAGGTGCCAGACCCCTGGGGTTCCTCATCCATGTATAGTGGGAGTGCCCTAAAATTGAGCAACATTGGACTAAAAAATCCACACAATTTAAATAACATTATTAATCATGCATCAAGTTCATATAGTACAGTACAGTAAAAAAATCAACATGTTAATAATAAATAAAACTTCTAATCATGCATGTGTAAAAGTTCATATAATAACTATGCCCCCTTGTTAAAGGGGGATTCCAGATTCTGATAAGCTACCCCCTGCACCCCAACAACCACCAGGCCAGGGTTGTAGGGAAGAGGCCCTTGTCCTCATCAACATGGGGACAAGGTACTCCTCTGTGCCCCCCCATGTTGAGGATATGTGTCCTGGTACAGTTCAGGAGGGGGCCAGGCTGCATGTTCGGATAAGGGTTCGGTATGGATTGGGAGGCACACCAATTTTTCCCCCCCTTAAAATCTATACCAGGCCCTTGGGTCTTGGAAGGGGGTGGATCCGCACACGCCTTTTTTTTATTTTTTACATCGCCTCTTTTGTTTACATTTTGTTGTCAGTGGGGAATCCCTTGCTTACAGCAGGGATGACACATTGTTGTTAGGACGCCGGCAGGCGCAGCAGTACTGCAGCTGCTCTACAAAATCGCATTGAAAATCCAATAAAAATCTCACTGCACTAGTGTGAACCAAGCCTAACTAAAAGTGTACTAACTTGACCAGGACACATCAGTTCAGAGGGAGACAGTCAGATGCAGCCCACATACCATGGTCAGTAGTGGGGTTGAGGTGGTCTACATACAGCTGTCAGTTACTCAGAAAGGACACTCTTTTATTTTATTTTTTTAAAAGAAGAACATTTTATTAATTTTGAAGTATACAAGTACAGACATTGAAACAGAAAAGGCTTCATCGAGGCATTACCAATCAAACTGTTCAATACAAAGAGTCAAACGTCTTAATTTACTCTACAATAGCCTGAGGCCATAAGGTCCAAAGAGCACATAGCAAGAAACAATCTGGGAGTGTAAGTATACCCGACAATAAGACTATATGAATGTAATGCAAGCCCCATAACAGGGAACAAAGAGGTTAACAAAATCACTCGGTGGCTGTGTTGCAGGGGTCTCTATAAGGGTTTTGGGTGGTAAACATCAACTGGTACATGTATGGTGGGGAGCAGTCGGTTCCCAGAAAACCACTGAATAATTTTTTTACCTTAATGCATTCCCTATTTTAGTGGTAAAATATTTCCCAGTAGTAGTATCGCCCCCTACCCCCCATAGTACTTGCCTGAGTCCTATCTCGATCCAGCACTCTCCTCTCCTCACAGGCAAAGAGGCACAGTTTGTGGCAAACAGTTTTTAATGGCACCCCCATGCATCTAAAAACACAGTGCCATTTCAGGTGTGTGAAACTGTTGCAGCACCATGTAGTTCCATGGGGCTGTGTTTTGAAAAAAGGGTTGGGGACTTTTTCCTTACATTTCATACAGGTACAGCAACCCACAAGCAAATGCAGCACACATGACACACATGTTATTATAATACAGGATTTTTATATCTGCAACAGTTTGCACCACACTTTTACAATATAATGGCAGACAGCACAATTTCAATACAGGAGGAATCAGGAATCTCATTAGAGCTTACAATCTAAGAGGGAGGGTCAAGTGATACAAAAGATAATAACTGTGGAGGATAAGCTGATGAAGAAAATAAATGTACAGTTGTTAGGTGGAGGCAGGCAAGGCTTCTCTGAAGAGAAAAGTTTTCAGGGATCGTCCAAAAGTGGATAGAGTTGGAGATAGACAGATTTGGGTAAGGAATTTCGCGGATGGGAGAGGCCCAGGAGAAGTCCTGGAGGCGAGTATGGGAGGAGGTGACGAGGGAGCTAAAGATCAGGAGGTCTTGGGAGGAACGAAGAGAACGATTTGGTTGGTATTTTGGGACTAGGTTAGTGATGTAGCTGGGGGCTAGAGTTGTGGATGGCTTTGTAAGTTATTGTAAGTATTTGAATTTAATTAATTGGGAGAGTGGCAGCCAATGGAGGGATTGGCAGAGAGGGGTAGCAGACACTGAGCGGTTTGTAGGGTGGATGAGTCTAAAAGCAGCATTCATGATGGACTGAATAGAGAATAGCCTATGTAAAGGTAAGCCAATGAGGAGGGAGTTGCAATAGTCGAGGCGAAAGATAACCAGGGAGTCAATCAGGAGCTTTGTGGTGTCATTGGTTAAGAAGGGTCATGTTCTGGAGATGTTGTGGAGGTGGAGGTAGCAAGCTTTGGACAGTGATTGGATGTGGGGCCAAAAGAAGAGTCCAGGATAACACCTAGCACCCTGGCATGCGGGGATGGGTGGATGGTTGTGCCATTGCTCTTGACAGAAAAGTCAGGGGAAGGGGCACAGGGGGAGGAAATATTATGAGCCTGGTTTTGAATAGGTTGAGTTTGAGGAAGTGGTGTGACATCCAGACACCATATGTCTGTTAGTAAATTAGTGATGCATGAGGAGACTGATGGAGTGAGCTGAGAGGTGGAGAGTTAGGCCCCTTTCACACTGGGGCGGTTTGCAGGCGTTATTGCGCTAAAAATAGTGCCTGCAAACCGCCCCTAAACAGCCTCCGCTGTTTGTTCAGTGTGAAAGCCCGAGGGGTTTCACACTGAAGCGGTGCGCTGGCAGGAGAAGAAAAAATCTCCTGCGAGCCGCATCTTTGGAGCGGTGAAGGAGCGGTGTATTCACCGCTCCTAAACC
Organism: Lithobates septentrionalis; assembly: GCA_037952835.1. Taxonomy (NCBI): domain Eukaryota; kingdom Metazoa; phylum Chordata; class Amphibia; order Anura; family Ranidae; genus Lithobates; species Lithobates septentrionalis. The sequence continues at coordinate 1,018,714 of JBBDGP010002387.1, forward strand.
GCTCCTTCCCATTGAAATCAATGGGACAGCGCGGCTATACCGCGGTAATACCGCGGCTATAGCCACGCTATACGAGGGGTTTAACCCTTTTTCGGCCGCCAGCGGGGGGTTAAAACCGCACCGCTAGCGGCCGAATACCGCGGTAAAACAGGGCTAAAAATAGCGCTGTTTTACCGCCGACGCCCCCTACCGCCCCAGTGTGAAAGGGGCCTTAGATTTGGGTGTCATCAGCATAGATATGATATTCAGCTGACCCAGGGAGAAGGTGTAGATTGAAAATAGGAGAGGTCCAAGAACAGAACTTTGGGGGACCCCCGATTGAGAAAGGAAAAGGAGTGGAGGAATTGAAATTGTAAGTGACACTGAAGGTACGTTGGGATAAACAGGATGAGAGCCAGCAAAGAGCACATTCACGGGGAGACCAAAAGAGTAAAGTTTTTTTTTTTCAAAGAAAGCTGAAAGGTCCAGAAGTAGGAGTACAGATCAGTGTCCATTGCTTTTTTTTGCTAGAAAGTCATTTGTGAGTTCTAAAAGAGCATTTTCTGTGGAGTGTTGAGGGTGAAATCCAGACTGAAGGGGATCAAGAAGGTTATTCTTAATGAGTTGGTCACTCAGTTGGTTATACAGCAGACCAGACGTTCAGGGAGTTTGTAGAAAAAGGGGAGCAAGGAGATGGGGTGTAGGTTGTTAAGAATGGTAGGGTCCAAGGACAGTACGTATGGGGGTGACTAGTGCATGTTTTAGAGAGTTTGGGAAGATCCGAGAAGAGAAGGAAAGTCTTGAGGCACCTCATTCTAAAATGTAAAAAACAATTCTATTAGTTTTACTTAATGCAGCAACATCCACATGTAGGACACTCAACCTTAGAGGTGATATATTCTTACAAAGCAAATACACTTCTGCGCACTGGTACGTACTGGTATTCCAATGTTTCTCTTCTCCCTCAATTTCTTTCTATCAGTCAGCTAATGTGACCCCAGTGCTGCAGGAGAGAGGCAGAGAAGGTCCAAACAAGGATGCTGTGGAGGCAACAAGCATTCTCCTTATCAACTGATGACGTGATTGGTTGTCAGGATGCAGTGGCGGCCCATCCATACGGGGCGCAGCCCCACCAAACCATGCATCTGGCCCTTAATTACATAATTACATAGTAGGTGAGGTTGAAAAAAGACACAAGTCCATCAAGTCCAAGTACATGCAGGGTGCCGGACCCATGGATTTCAATGTTTTTTTTTTTTTTTTTTAAGCACGTGATTAGAGCCAGAGGATCTCCCAACATTTTGAGATGGGAATGAGGGACACCTACTAGCAAACGTATGTAGGCATAGGACACTCCCCTTGCCACATCCTCTTAAAGGAGAATTAACCAAAAAAAAAGGTTAATCAATCCACAAGTGTTTTTTTTTTACCACTACTATTCCTTTATATTGGCTTTTAACATTTACAAATGCAGCAATTTAGAAATTGGATGAAAGGTTTAGCACTGGGAAACACTTTTTGAAAGATAAAAAGTGCATTTTATATACAACTATACAGATCAGACCAAAATTAGGGACAAATGAGGGGGAAAGAGGGACAGAGGGACATTGCTCCAAATCAGGGACAGTCCCTTGAAATCAGGGACAGTTGGGAGCTATGCTATTAAAACAACTTACCGTGCTGATAGCATGCTCCCTGCGTGCTCCCAGCTTGGTAGCCGGCAGGTACCGGAAAGATCCTGATGCATACTTGCGATCAGCCGATCATGTGACCGCTGTAAAAGCCAATCATAGAAGTCACATGACCTGAATGCCTGCTTCTGCCTCCCGACTTTTAGAACTCTTAAAGTGCTGGGAGGCAGTTGGCGTGAAGAGGTTAAAGATCATATCAAACTATCCGCTTTCCTTCTTTTCAATCCAGATCAATCCGAATAATTTTCATAAAATTGATTGGTTTTGCTCGCTATCGATCACTGGCGCAGAATGTTTCTTTCTGATAATTCATAAATCCAATCATATTATCAGATCCTGTGAAAAAAACATTGGATCAGATTGATACATGTGTGGCCACCATAAGGGCCCATAATATTTATGTGTTGTTGTAACGTTTGCGTGATCACAGAGGTTTACCGTGACATGCGTTACTGCATTGCAGCTCCATTCATTTTAAATGACAGGGCCAGGACAGGGGGTGGGCAAGAGGGATAGCTGCCCTGGGCACAGCAGAGCAAAGAGGCAAAGAATGGGCACAGGGCAGGAAATCCATTCTACGGCAAGTGGAAGAGGGGGTGCAGTTCCGCATCCTTGCCCTGGGAGCTAAGTGAACCTGTCGCGGTACTGGATACCCCAATTCTGTAAGGCAACATGCCTGCATCGTATCACGCTGCAACGTTGCATGGGGAAATGAGTCTTGTGCTTTTCTTAGCGTGTACACCGTGGCGTTCCGGGAGTGCGGCTACAAATTTGTTTCTGCCTGTGTTTCCGGAAATGTGCCTTATGTTTTTTGGCGCCATTATTTCCTAATGCAGGTTGCAGTCAAACGCCAGAAGGCGTGAGGCTCGCTGTCAAAAAAAAGGTGCAGGAGCTACTTTGGCGCGTTGTGCGGGCCGTTTAATTTTAAGACCTGACCTGTGCTTTGAAGAACATGAGGTGTAAGTTTGAATGAGGCCTTAAAGTGCAACAACATGCGCTATCAAGAGAACACATAAGACCTTTTCTAACACACGGGTATGACTGGGCCCAAATGCCAGAATACTACACCAAATCTTTATTTAAAATATCTTTATATAACATATATGTATGGAATTTATATCTTCATTAGGACGTTTTTTTTCTCTGACACTAGAGACATTTTCCAGTCTGTGAGGAGACTCCCCTCCCCCCGCCGCCTTTTTATCTCTCCTTACAGCACATGCTGTGTGACCCCATTGGGGTGACGCCCACTGCCTCATCCGCCCCTAGGCTCCGCCCTTCCCCTCCCACAATCCTTCGCCGCCGTGACTGGCGCCGCAGCGTGCTGCTCGACCAATCAGCGCCCTGTGCGTTGAGCGAGGTCGGGCTGATATCAGTGCGCGGGGAAGCCCCTCCTCCTCTCGCACTGAGCGCTCAGATCCTTCCGCGCCACGCTCCCTCCCTTCCTCCGGCAGCCCGCCCGGCACCGCCCGAGCAGTGACCGGTACCGCCAGCATGGAGCTCATCACTATCCTCGAGAAGACCGTGTCTCCAGGTGAGGTAGCGCTGTGTGTGTGGGAGGGGGGTGGGGGACATGAGGAGAAGGTAGACGGCTGTCCCTGCACGGGGGAGAGTTGTGGTGACCGGCGCGGGCTGACGTCTTCTCTTTTCCACAGACCGCAATGAGCTGGAAGCGGCACAGAAGTTCCTGGAGCAGGCGGCTGTCGAGAACCAGGTGAGGAGCGGGGAGACTATGTGCGGTACGAGAGGCTGCTGGCGGTGTGGGCTGGGACTAGCGGCGTGCTGTCAGGCCGGCCGGGCTGGGATTTGCCGGTCATGGCTTGCTGGAGCGGCCCGGGTTCAGGCCTCCGCTAACCGCCAATACACTCACAGCCTAACATGCGCGCTCAGCCAATAGGGGAGAGCGCTGACTTTGAGCCGGGTAGTGGCCGACCAATGGGAAGGCGCGGCTCAGGGAGCGGTGAAGGAGGCGGGGCGGTGGCTGCTCAACACGTTGGGTTGAGTTGCGGCCTATATCTGAGTGCTGGGAAAGCGGACCCATGTGGGAGCTGCACCTAGCCTGGGGCATGGATGGGGTGATCAGGGCGGCTGTCCTCAACTAATCATCTCCTCCCTCTATGGGGTCACCATACCACCTCTGTACCCGGATCATCCCCCCTCCCTCTATGGTGTCACCATACCACCTCTGTACCCGGATCATCCCCCCCCCCCCTCCCTCTATGGGGTCACCATACCTCCTCTGTACCCGGATCATCCCCCCTCCCTCTATGGGGTCACCATACCTCCTCTGTACCTGGCTCATTCCCCCCCCCCCCCCCCTCTATGGGGTCACCATACCTCCTCTGTACCCGGATCATCCCCCCCTCCCTCTATGGTGTCACCATACCTCCTCTGTACCCGGATCATCCCCCCCCCTCCCTCTATGGGGTCACCATACCTCCTCTGTACCTGGATCATCCCCCCCCCCCCTCCCTCTATGGGGTCACCATACCTCCTCTGTACCCGGATCATCCCCCCCCTTCCTCTATGGGGTCACCATACCCCCTCTGTACCCGGATCATCCCCCCCTCCCTCTATGGGGTCACCATACCTCCTCTGTACCCGGATCATCCCCCCCCTCCCTCTATGGGGTCACCATACCTCCTCTGTACCCGGATCATCCCCCCCCCTCCCTCTATGGGGTCACCATACCTCCTCTGTACCCGGCTCATTCCCCCCCCCTCCCTCTATGGGGTCACCATACCTCCTCTGTACCCGGCTCATTCCCCCCCCCTCCCTCTATGGGGTCACCATACCTCCTCTGTACCCGGCTCATTCCCCCTCCCTCTATGGGGTCACCATACCTCCTCTGTACCCGGATCATCCCCCCTCCCTTTATAGGGTCACCACACCTCCTCTGTACCCGGATCACCCCCCCCCCCCCTCCCTCTATGGGGTCACCATACCTCCTCTGTACCCGGATCATCCCCCCCCTCCCTCTATGGGGTCACCATACCTCCTCTGTACCCGGATCATCCCCCCTCCCTTTATGGGGTCACCATACCTCCTCTGTACCCGGATCATCCCTCCCTCTATGGGGTCACCATACCTCCTCTGTACCCGGATCATCCCCCCTCCCTCTATGGGGTCACCATACCTCCTCTGTACCTGGCTCATTCCCCCCCCCCCCTCCCTCTATGGGGTCACCATACCTCCTCTGTACCCGGATCATCCCCCCCCTCCCTCTATGGGGTCACCATACCTCCTCTGTACCCGGATCATCCCCCCCCCTCCCTCTATGGGGTCACCATACCTCCTCTGTACCCGGCTCATTCCCCCCCCCCCTCCCTCTATGGGGTCACCATACCTCCTCTGTACCCGGCTCATTCCCCCTCCCTCTATGGGGTCACCATACCTCCTCTGTACCCGGATCATCCCCCCTCCCTTTATAGGGTCACCACACCTCCTCTGTACCCGGATCACCCCCCCCCTCCCTCTATGGGGTCACCATACCTCCTCTGTACCCGGATCATCTCCCCCCTCCCTTTATGGGGTCACCATACCTCCTCTGTACCCGGATCATCCCTCCCTCTATGGGGTCACCATACCTCCTCTGTACCCGGATCATCCCCCCTCCCTCTATGGGGTCACCATACCTCCTCTGTACCTGGCTCATTCCCCCCCCCCCCCCCCCTCCCTCTATGGGGTCACCATACCTCCTCTACCCGGATCATCCCCCCTCCCTTTATGGGGTCACCACACCTCCTCTGTACCCGGATCACCCCCCCCCTCCCTCTATGGGGTCACCATACCTCCTCTGTACACGGATCACCCCCCCCCCTTTATGGGGTCACCATACCTCCTCTGTACCCGGATCATCCCCCCCCCCCCTCCCTCTATGGGGTCACCATACCTCCTCTACCCGGATCATCCCCCCTCCCTTTATGGGGTCACCACACCTCCTCTGTACCCGGATCACCCCCCCCCCCTCCCTCTATGGGGTCACCATACCTCCTCTGTACACGGATCACCCCCCCCCCTTTATGGGGTCACCATACCTCCTCTGTACCCGGATCATCCCCCCCTCCCTCTATGGGGTCATCATACCTCCTCTGTACCCGGATCATCCCCCCCTCCCTCTATGGGGTCACCATACCTCCTCTGTACCCGGATCATCCCCCCTCCCTCTATGGGGTCACCATACCTCCTCTGTACCTGGCTCATTCCCCCCCCCCCCCTCCCTCTATGGGGTCACCACACCTCCTCTGTACCCGGATCACCCCCCCCTCCCTCTATGGGGTCACCATACCTCCTCTGTACACGGATCACCCCCCCCCCCCTTTATGGGGTCACCATACCTCCTCTGTACCCGGATCATCCCCCCTCCCTCTATGGGGTCATCATACCTCCTCTGTACCCGGATCATCCCCCCCTCCCTCTATGGGGTCATCATACCTCCTCTGTACCCGGATCATCCCCCCCTCCCTCTATGGGGTCACCATACCTCCTCTGTACCTAGATCTTCTACCTCCCTCTATGGGGTCACCTCCTCTATACCCAGATCACTTACCTCCCTCTATGGCAGGGATATGCAATTAGCGGACCTCCAGCTGTTACAGAACTACAAGTCCCATGAGGCATAGCAAGACTCTGACAGCCACAAGCATGTCACCCAGAGGCATGATGGGACTTGTAGTTTTGCAAAATCTGGAGGTCCGCTAATTGCATATCACTGCTCTATGGGGTCACCGCCTCTGTACCCGGATCATCTCCCTCCCTCTATGGGGTCACCGCCTCTGTACCCGGATCATCTCCCTCCCTCTATGGGGTCACCTCTGTACCCGGATCATCTCCCTCCCTCTATGGGGTCACCTCCTCTGTACCCGGATCATCTCCCTCCCTCTATGGGGTCACCTCCTCTGTACCCGCATCATCTCCCTCCCTCTATGGGGTCACCTCCTCTGTACCCGCATCATCTCCCTCCCTCTATGGGGTCACCTCCTCTGTACCCGCATCATCTCCCTCCCTCTATGGGGTCACCTCCTCTGTACCCGCATCATCTCCCTCCCTCTATGGGGTCACCTCCTCTGTACCCGCATCATCTCCCTCCCTCTATGGGGTCACCTCCTCTGTACCCGCATCATCCTCCTCCCTCTATGGGGTCACCTCCTCTGTACCCAGATCCCTCCCTCTATGGGGTCACCATATCTCCTCTGTACCCGGATCATCTGAGAGCTGATGAGGGCCCAGTGACTCCTAAGTGTGCACAACAGATGTACCTTCACTTGCATGTGTGGAACTTCTGTCACCTAAAGTAAAACATAACGTTTCTTTTTTTTCTTTTAAGTGTGATGTTATATTTGTCTGCTCCTGTGTATTGGTTTTACACAGAGCAGCCCCAATCATCCTATTGGGGTCCCCAGCCGGTGCTCCTCCTCTTAGCGTGCCGCCACACCTGTGGGCATGTTCCTGAGCCCTGCACCCTTGTCACAGTATTTGATTAAAGGATAACTAAAGGCAAAACTTTTTAAGTTTTGGATAGTGGGGAAGGATTGGAAACCCTATCAGTTTTTATTGCTATCTGTCACCGTTGGGGAGATTTACCCTATTTGTCCTGTTTAATATTATTGAAGTAAGAGAACCCAATTTGGGATGTCCCCAGAAAACAGGAGAAATCTTCTAATGGGGGCAATAGTTCTGGTGGTCCCCCAAGGAATTCCCTTAATTTTGTAGGGATTTCCCCTCACTTCCTGTTTCGCAAAGGTCCATGAAATCTCTGCAATGGGACACAGATGGCGAAGGAAGATCTTACGGGTTGTTCCTAAAATCCCCCCGCTCTATTCAAAATGAGGGGGGTTTGCCTATAGTTCTACTTTAACAGCAGCAGGAGCCAAAGGCCATGAGGAAGGAGAGAGCCTCTGCTCCTAGGTATAGCACTGGCTCAAGATGGCTCCGGTAAGTATTGGGCCAGCCACTTTTAGAAGTGGGGTGTGTGTGTGTTTTTTGTTCTTCACTTAAAAATGCCTCGGTTTTATGGCCTTGTGCTGGCGTTAGAGCTGTAAAAGCTGCTTAACGCTGAATACAGCCACGTTAAGCCTCGTCAGGCATTTCTCATGCCTCTATTCAAAATCAATGGTTCCCCATGGGCCCATTGTTTTGAATAAAAGTCATACCAGAAGTCGGCACATGATCCGACTTGCGGTGCGGCTTATGTGTTGAAGATCTTGAAGGGGACTCTCTCGCCAAAATGAGAAACTGGCGTGTGTTCCCCCCAAGACGACACCAGACCCTTTGATCTGGTATGAATTTTAAGGGGAACCCCACCCAAAATTTATGTCCATACCAGGCCCTTATCCGAGCATGTAGCCCAGCAAAATGGGCCTCTTCCCGACAACCCTGGCTGGTGGTTGTAGGGTCTGCGGGCAGGCTTATCGGAATCTGGAAGCCCCCTTTAACAAGGTGGGGCCCCAAGATCCCAGCCCCCCACCCTATGTGAATGAGTATGGGGTACATTGTACCCATTCCCCCAAAAAAGTATCAATGAAAACAGTACACAGGTTTTTAAAGTAATTTATTAAGGCATCTCCGACTGACAATTTCTTCTCCCTCCGGCGATGTCTTCATCCTCCAGTTCTCCTCTCTCCACTGATGTCATTTCCCCCCTTCTGGTTATTCTCTCTGCTGTCTCCTCCCTCCAATGCTGTCTTGACACGCTCTCCTGCTGTAATGCTTGGTCTGCCATGTGCCAATACTTACCTGGTGACGACACCTGGAGGCCCTACCCCCTTGTGACGTCACCGCTGGTACATGATGGGACAGTGATGCCACAAGGGGGCGGGGCCTCCAGATGTCACTGGGTGGCCCTGCCCCATGGCTATATAAGCATTGGCACATGGCGGACCCAGCATTACATCGGTAGAGCACATCAAGAAAACATTGGAGGGAGAAGAGAGGCGACCCAGCAGAGGATGCCAGAGGGAGAAGAAATTCCGAAGAGACAGCAGAGCTGCCTTAATAAATTACCGTATATACTCGAGTATAAGTCGTTCCGAGTATAAGTCGAGGCCCTAATTTACCACAAAAAAATGGGAAAAACTTATTGACCCGAGTATAAGACGAGGGTGAGAAATGCACAGCTACTGTAAGTGGAAAAGAGGGTCAACAATGCCCATTTGCAGCATCACTGTGCCCATTTGCAGCCATAGGTCCCCTGAACTTCAAACTCGGTAGTTAGGGGTTCCTAGATGCCCCCTAGCTGCAGCCAAAATTTGGGGTCTCTGAACCCAAAGGACCCAAAATGACATTGCTGCAGATAGACACAGTTTACCGAATTTGGGGCACCGTATCTCTGGGCCACTTAGTACTAAGAACCCCAAATTTGGTGTGCAAACCCAGTGGAACTAGCACCATAAAATTTCCAAAGCTGGGGTTTCTAGCACTAAGTGGCCCCAAGATACAGGGCCCCAAATATCAGTTCAGAAAATGTCAAGCACTTTTCTGCAGCAGAAAATGACATTTTCTGAACCAGTTTTGGGGCCCTGTATCTCAGGGCCACTTGGTGCTAGGAACCCCAGCTTTGGATATGTTATGGTACCATTTCCACTGGGTTTGCACACCAAATTTGGGGTTCCTAGCACCAAGTGGCCCTGAGATATGGGGCCCCAAAATCGGTTCAGAAAATGTCAAGCACTTTTCTGCACCAGAGAATGACATTTTCCGAACCGATTTTGGGGCCCCGTATCTCGGGGCCACTTAGTGCTAGGAACTTCCGCTTTGGATATGTTATAGTACTAGGTCCACTGGGTTTGCATACCAAATTTGGGGTTTCTAGCACCAAGTGGCCCTGAGATACAGGGCCCCAAAGTCGGTTCGGAAAATGAAATTTTTTTCTGCAGAAAAGTGCTTGACTCGAGTATAAGTCGAGGGGGGCACTTTCAGCACAAAAAAATGTGCTGAAAAATTCGACTTATACTCGAGTATATACGGTATTTTAAAAACCTGTGTACTGTTTTAATTTCTTGACACTTTTTTTTTTTTTTTTTGGTGAATGGGTAGGGGTACAATGAGTACCCCATACTCATTCACATTGGGTGGGGGGCCCCCAGCTGGGTGCTTTCAGATTCTGATAAGCCCTGCCATAAACATGGGGACAAGGTGCCCCAAAGCACCCCCCCATGTTGAGAGCATATGGTCAGTGGGGGGGGGGGGTGTGCCGGATAATCTGGTGCAACTTCTATTGAAATCATTGGGCTCCCATAGGGAATCATTGATTTTTGAATAGAGGCAGAGAAACGATGCTTGTAACGGCTAAACGCGCATTAACGCCAATGCAAAAAACGGGGTTTTTGTTTATCTTAAAGTGGAACTTTAGTCAAAAGTAAGTTCTGCTGGATAACTTCAGGCTGGCCCCTTTTACATGTATAGCTATGTAATAAATTAAAAATGTGTATACCGTTTAAATTCCTTTTCATTACAGGTTTGTCAACATACAGATGTTTGTTTCATCAATCGTCATGTAATGGTTACAACAGGGATGCGTCATCCTATAGGATCAGTTTTCTTGATCCATTAAACCTTACTAAAACATGTTAATCACAAATATGACAAAGTTGAGGAGACTTCATCGTTCCCTAACAGCATCCTATCAGATGTTTGCCATTTGGCATTACAGAACTGAGAACAAGTTAATAAAAAAAAAAAGACCATGTCTAGCTCCTGCACATGCGCATCCCTGGTCAATGTGGTAAATACGGAGGGCCACAAGTGCTGCACAATGGCTTTGTAAAGCAGTAAACTTTGCTAAAAATAGACCCACTACAACGTTCCGTAATGTCCTAGTACAGTGAGGGCGTACCTTGGCACCCCAGGTGTTTTGGAACTACATTTCCCATAATGCTCAACTACACTGCAGAGTGCATGAGCATCATGGGAAACAGTTCCAAAACATCTGGGGTGCCAAGGTTCGCCATCGCTGTCCTAGTATGTACTGCAAACTAGCATGCTCTAGCAGACTTGCCTGTCAAGTGGAGCCCTCTAATGGCACGCTGTCTCCACTCCAGGTGCTTCAATCTTCAGCCAGTCCTCTTTAACCACTTGCCGACCGCCTACCGCATATATACTGCGGCAGAATGGCACGGGCAGGCAAAATCACGTACCCATACGTGATCTGCCTCCCGCGGGCGGGGGGTCCGATCGGACCCCCCCCCGGTGCCATCGGCGGTCGGCATCTGACTGGGAGCGTCGGGAGGCGAGGGGGAGACCATCCGATCGTGGCCCCCCCCTCGCGATCGCTCCCAGCCAATAGGAATCCTCCTCTGCCTGTGTGTCGTTTCACACAGGCAGAGGATGTGATGTCATCTCTCCCCGGTCTGGCAGTTTCCGTTCCAGCGCCGAGGAGAGATGACAAGTGAGTGCACAACACACACACACACACAGTAGAACATGCCAGGCATATTTACACCCCCGATCCCCCCCCCGATCGCCCCCCGATCCCCCCCCAATCACCCCCCCCCCCTGTCACAAACTGACATTAGCAGTATTTTTTTTTTTTTTTTCTTTTTTTTTTCTGATTACTGCATAGTGTCAGTTTGTGACAGTTAGTGTTAGGGCAGTTAGTGTTAGGCCCCCTTTAGGTCTAGGATACCCCCCTAACCCCCCCTAATAAAGTTTTAACCCCTTGATCACCCCCTGTCACCAGTGTCGCTAAGCGATCATTTTTCTGATCGCTGTATTAGTGTCGCTGGTGACGCTAGTTAGGAACGTAAATATTTAGGTTCGCCGTCAGTGTTTTATAGCGACAGGGGACCCCCATATACTATCTAATAAATGTTTTAACCCCTTGATTGCCCCCTAGTTAACCCTTTCACCACTGATCACTGTATAACTGTTACGGGTGACGCTGGTTAGTTTGTTTATTTTTTATAGTGTCAGGGCACCCGCCGTTTATTACCGAATAAAGGTTTAGCCCCCTGATCGCCCGGCGGTGATATGCGTCGCCCCAGGCAGCGTCAGATTAGCGCCAGTACCGCGAACACCCACGCACGCAGCATGCGCTTCCCTTAGTGGTATAGTATCTCAACGGATCAATATCTGATCCGATCAGATCTATACTAGCGTCCCCAGCAGTTTAGGGTTCCCGAAAACGCAGTGTTAGCGGGATCAGCCCAGATACCCGCTAGCACCTGCGTTTTGCCCCTCCGCCCAGCCCAGCCCAGCCCACCCAAGTGCAGTATCGATCGATCACTGTCACTTACAAAACACTAAACGCATAACTGCAGCGTTCGCAGAGTCAGGCCTGATCCCTGCGATCGCTAACAGTTTTTTTGGTAGCGTTTTGGTGAACTGGCAAGCACCAGCCCCAGGCAGCGTCAGATTAGCGCCAGTAGCGCTAACACCCACGCACGCACCGTACACCTCCCTTAGTGGTATAGTATCTGAACGGATCAATATCTGATCCGATCAGATCTATACTAGCGTCCCCAGCAGTTTAGGGTTCCCAAAAACGCAGTGTTAGCGGGATCAGCCCAGATACCTGCTAGCACCTGCGTTTTGCCCCTCCGCCCGGCCCAGCCCACCCAAGTGCAGTATCGATCGATCACTGTCACTTACAAAACACTAAACGCATAACTGCAGCGTTCGCAGAGTCAGGCCTGATCCCTGCGATCGCTAACAGTTTTTTTGGTAGTATTTTGGTGAACTGGCAAGCACCAGCCCCAGGCAGCGTCAGATTAGCGCCAGTACCGCTAACACCCACGCACGCACCGTACACCTCCCTTAGTGGTATAGTATCTGATCGCATCAATATCTGATCCGATCTGATCTATACTAGCGTCCCCAGCAGTTTAGGGTTCCCAAAAACGCAGTGTTAGCGGGATCAGCCCAGATACCTGCTAGCACCTGCGTTTTGCCCCTCCGCCCGGCCCGGCCCAGCCCACCCAAGTGCAGTATCGATCGATCACTGTCACTTACAAAACACTAAACGCATAACTGCAGCGTTCGCAGAGTCAGGCCTGATCCCTGCGATCGCTAACAGTTTTTTTTGTAGCGTTTTGGTGAACTGGCAAGCGCCAGCGGCCTAGTACACCCCGGTCGTAGTCAAACCAGCACTACAGTAACACTTGGTGACGTGGCGAGTCCCATAAGTGCAGTTCAAGCTGGTGAGGTGGCAAGCACAAGTAGTGTCCCGCTGCCACCAAAAAGACAAACACAGGCCCGTCGTGCCCATAATGCCCTTCCTGCTGCATTCGCCAATCCTAATTGGGAACCCACCGCTTCTGCAGCGCCCGTACTTCCCCCATTCACATCCCCAACCAAATGCAGTCGGCTGCATGAGAGGCATTTTTATGTCCTCCCGAGTACCCCTACCCAACGAACCCCCCAAAAAAGATGTTGTGTCTGCAGAAAGCGCGGATATAGGCGTGACACCCGCTATTATTGTCCCTCCTGTCCTGACAATCCTGGTCTTTGCATTGGTGAATGTTTTGAACGCTACCATGCACTAGTTGACTATTAGCGTAGGGTACAGCATTGCACAGACTAGGCACACTTTCACAGGGTCTCCCGAGATGCCATCGCATTTTGAGAGACCCGAACCTGGAACCGGTTACAGTTATAAAAGTTAGTTACAAAAAAAAGTGTAAAAAAAAAAAAAAAAAAAACACAAACAAAAATATAAAATAAAAATAGTTGTCGTTTTATTGTTCTCTCTCTCTCTATTCTCTCTCTATTGTTCTGCTCTTTTTTACTGTATTCTATTCTGCAATGTTTTATTGTTATGTTTTATCACGTTTGCTTTTCAGGTATGTAATTATTTATACTTTACTGTTTACTGTGTATTATTGTTAACCATTTTTTTGTCTTCAGGTATGCCATTCACGACTTTGAGTGGTTATACCAGAATGATGCCTGCAGGTTTAGGTATCATCTTGGTATCATTCTTTTCAGCCAGCGGTCGGCTTTCATGTAAAAGCAATCCTAGTGGCTAATTAGCCTCTAGACTGCTTTTACAAGCAGTGGGAGGGAATGCCCCCCCCCCCCCCCCAACATCTTCCGTGTTTTTCTCTGGCTCTCCTGTCTCAACAGGGAACCTGAGAATGCAGCCGGTGATTCAGCCAGCTGACCATAGAGCTGATCAGAGACCAGAGTGGCTCCAAACATCTCTATGACCTAAGAAACCGGAAGCTACGAGCATTTTATGACGTAGATTTCGCCGGATGTAAACAGCGCCATTGGGAAATTGGGAAAGCATTTTATCACACCGATCTTGGTGTGATCAGATGCTTTGAGGGCAGAGGAGAAATCTAGGGTCTAATAGACCCCAATTTTTGCAAAAAAGAGTACCTGTCACTACCTATTGCTATCATAGGGGATATTTACATTCCCTGAGATAACAATAAAAATGATTTAAAAAAAAAAAAAAATGAAAGGAACAGTTTAAAAATAAGATAAAAAAATAATAATAATAAAGAAAAAAAAAAAAAAAAAAAAAAAAGCACCCCTGTCCCCCCTGCTCTCGCGCTAAGGTGAACGCAAGCGTTGGTCTGGCGTCAAATGTAAACAGCAATTGCACCATGCATGTGAGGTATCGCCGCGAAGGTCAGATCGAGGGCAGTAAGTTTAGCAGTAGACCTCCTCTGTAAATCTAAAGTGGTAACCTGTAAAGGCTTTTAAAGGCTTTTAAAAATGTATTTAGTTTGTCGCCACTGCACGTTTGTGCGCAATTTTAAAGCATGTCATGTTTGGTATCCATGTACTCGGCCTAAGATCATCTTTTTTATTTCATCAAACATTTGGGCAATATAGTGTGTTTTAGTGCATTAAAATGTAAAAAAGTGTGTTTTTTCCCCAAAAAATGCGTTTGAAAAATCGCTGCGCAAATACTGTGTGAAAAAAAAAAATGAAACACCCACCATTTTAATCTGTAGGGCATTTGCTTTAAAAAAAATATATAATGTTTGGGGGTTCAAAGTAATTTTCTTGCAAAAAAAAATTATTTTTTTATGTAAACAATAAGTGTCAGAAAGGGCTTTGTCTTCAAGTGGTTAGAAGAGTGGGTGATGTGTGACATAAGCTTCTAGATGTTGTGCATAAAATGCCAGGACAGTTCAAAACCCCCCCAAATGACCCCATTTTGGAAAGTAGACACCCCAAGCTATTTGCTGAGAGTCATGTTGAGTCCATGGAATAATTTATATTGTGACACAAGTTGCGGGAAAGAGACAATTTTTTATTTTTTTTATTTTTTTTTGCGCAAAGTTGTCACTAAATGATATATTGCTCAAACATGCCATGGGAATATGTGAAATTACACCCCAAAATACATTCTGTTGCTTCTCCTGAGTACGGGGATACCACATGTGTGGGACTTTTTGGGAGCCTAGCCGCGTACGGGACCCCGAAAACCAAGCACCGCCTTCAGGCTTTCTAAGGCCGTAAATTTTTGATTTCACTCTTCACTGCCTATCACAGTTTCGGAGGCCATGGAATGCCCAGGTGGCACAAACCCCCCCCCAAATGACCCCATTTTGGAAAGTAGACACCCCAAGCTATTTGATGAGAGGTATAGTGAGTATTTTGCAGACCTCACTTTTTGTCACAAAGTTTTGAAAATTGAAAAAAGAAAAAAAAAAATTTTTTTTCTCGTCTTTCTTTATTTTCAAAAACAAATGAGAGCTGCAAAATACTCACCATGCCTCTCAGCAAATAGCTTGGGGTGTCTGCTTTCCAAAATGGGGTCATTTGGGGGGGGTTTGTGCCACCTGGGCATTCCATGGCCTCCGAAACTGTGATAGGCAGTGAGGAGTAAAATCAAAAATGTACGCCCTTAGAAATCCTGAAGGCGGTGCTTGGTTTTCGGGGTCCCGTACGCGGCTAGGCTCCTAAAAAGTCCCACACATGTGGTATCCCCGTACTCAGGAGAAGCAGCTAAATGTATTTTGGGGTGCAATTCCACATATGCCCATGGCCTGTGTGAGCAATATATCATTTAGTGACAACTTTGTGCAAAAAAAAAAAAAAAAAAAAAAATTTGTCACTTTCCCGCAACTTGTGTCAAAATATAAAACATTCCATGGACTCAACATGCCTCAAAGCAAATAGCTTGGGGTGTCTACTTTCCAAAATGGGGTCATTTGGGGGGGTTTTATGTCATCTGGGCATTTTATGGCCTTCAAAACTGTGATAGGTAGTGAGGAGTAAAATCAAAAATGTACGCCCTTAGAAATCCTGAAGGCGGTGATTGGTTTTCGGGGCCCCGTACGCGGCTAGGCTCCCAAAAAGTCCCACACATGTGGTATCCCCGTACTCAGGAGAAGCAGCTAAATGTATTTTGGGGTGCAATTCCACATATGCCCATGGCCTGTGTGAGCAATATATCATTTAGTGACAACTTTTTGTAATTTTTTTTTTTTTTTTTTTTTTTTGTCATTATTCAATCACTTGGGACAAAAAAAATGAATATTCAATGGGCTCAACATGCCTCTCAGCAAATTCCTTGGGGTGTCTACTTTCCAAAATGGGGTCATTTGTGGGGGTTTTGTACTGCCCTGCCATTTTAGCACCTCAAGAATCGACATAGGCAGTCATAAATTAAAGGCTGTGTAAATTCCAGAAAATGTACCCTAGTTTGTAGACGCTATAACTTTTGCGCAAACCAATAAATATACACTTATTGACATTTTTTTTACCAAAGACATGTGGCCGAATACATTTTGGCCTAAATGTATGACTAAAATTGAGTTTATTGGATTTTTTTTAGAACAAAAAGTAGAAAATATCATTTTTTTTCAAAATTTTCGGTCTTTTTCCGTGTATAGCGCAAAAAATAAAAACGGCAGAGGTGATCAAATACCATCAAAAGAAAGCTCTATTTGTGGGAAGAAAAGGACGCAAATTTCGTTTGGGTACAGCATTGCATGACCGCGCAATTAGCAGTTAAAGCGACGCAGTGCCGAATTGTAAAAAGTGCTCTGGTCAGGAAGGGGGTAAAACCTTCCGGGGCTGAAGTGGTTAAAAAAAAACAAAAAAAAAAAACTCTGCTTTATTACGCTTTCACTTGACATTAATATATTGTGGTGCTTTTTTCCCACATTCCAGGGGAGCTCTTTTAAGACTTACTGTCCATAAAAACACTTCTGGCTGTTTCTGTTTAACACTGCTTCACATACATACAGCTGTGTTTCCCTCTTTGTGAATGGGGCAGTGGCTGAATAAAGCATAACTTTCAGAGTGCAGTTATTTACCTGGTCCAGCGTTTCCTTTTTATCCTTGGCACTGCTGTAGAAGAAACTGGCATTCCATAGGGGAATTTGGCCCAGGAGACATCGCTACACTAATGCAGATCACTACTTCCCTGGCTGGCTGCACACTGGAGCTGAGCAATGTAAAGGTTAAATGGCAGAGCAGAATAATTCGCTGGATCTTCTGAACAGGAAAAGAAACCAAAGCTGCTGTAGTTTGTTTTCCTTTCTCCCTGGTGTCTGACATGTCAGGCTCTGCTGGTGCTTGAGAAGATCAGCACAGCCCATGGGGCTGCACATTGTTGGTGGGCTGCATGTTGGGCACCAGGGCTTTACTAGTTCTTAATGCCCAGGGGATGGGGGGGGGGGGGGGGGGGATCAGCGGTCACATAATTAGAAGCCACTCCTACCAGCTGCCAATCTTTATTTCAGACCCAAAGCTGTCTTTGTGCTGTGAGCATGCTCAGCACATAACCAGCAGTGCATATGTGGGTGTTAAAAGGCTGCCCTTTTGTCACTGCAAATGTGTTGGGTAATGTCGGTGATGGCATCTTCTACCCATTTTCTGGGTATCGGTCTTCGGCCATTTTGGTTGTCCAGCAGAGGATAACATAACTCCAGGAGTGCAGTCATCCCGGCACAGGCACTGAGCTGACAATGACAGCCGCCCTGGAATACACATCTACAATTGCATAGGCTGGGGGGGGGGGGGTTATTCCCAACATGGGACTATTTTCCTATTAACTTAATATATTGTACAGTATATTAGTGATCAAATCTCTCTGTAATAGAAATGGATTATTTGGTTCAGCTTGGAAACTCCCAACACCCAGAACATTGGTGCCAGTTGGGTGTCATCACTGCTATAAGAATTCAGAGCCATTGTCGGCTCTTGCCAAGCCGTTCCTGTGAAATGGCTGTAGACACATGAGGATGCTGGCTTTTTGGGTACCAGTCTCTTGGCTGGCGGTCAAATTCATTTTAAGCTTTTTTTAAATGTCCTAGGTCTCGAGCATAAAACAAGCTTACATCTGTTTTTCTTCAGCCGGCTTCTAGTCAGTGATCGGGCCGCTGCAAAAACACCCGATCATTTTTACAGTACTGTAAAGACATATTGTGGTTCCTGGGACCACAAACACTGTCAGGATTGGGAGCAGATCAGGCAACATTTGCTCTTGGATCTCTTCTGCCATCAGTTAACCAGAAGGTGCTGAGCATTTCCAGGTTCAAAGCTGTGAGGATCCAGCTAAAAAGCTGGGTCAACGCTTGATCACACTGTCCTGTATGCATAGCTAGCACGTTACTAAATTTTGGGTGGAGGTGGGCTAAAACCCGTCAGTCTTTTGTTGCTTGTGCCCCACTGGTAAAGTCCCCCTTTCCACTGCTTTGTGAATATACAACAGGAGGTAATGTGAGAATTTCCTCTTGGACAGTTGTCACTGTGACTCATTGTAGACCTGTGTGAGTCATTGTAGACTTGTCCTCACCTTGTCTGACAACATACATTTTTGATTTCCCTTTACTTTCAGTTGCATTGACAATGCTCCTTGGTGTTTTTGTGTCACACAGAGGTTATTCCTACTTAGCAAGGACATGAGTAGCAATACAAACCTCATGGGGGTTCTAATGCTTCCTGGGGGGGGGGGGGGGGGGGGCAGCTGCAAAAAGAGAACCAAAAAAAATCGCTCTGCACTTGATGGCTGACCGTCAAATACCTCCTCCACCATTTGACAGTTCTTGTATAGGTAAGGGTGGTGCCACCTAGTGGCACAACCCCCCCTTGTGATGTCATGGAACGGTGCATGCTGGGTCGGTGACATCAAGGGTTGGTGCCACAGGTGACGTTGCCAAGTGGCCCAGCCCTTACCTGCAGGTGCATTTTTATAAAATTAGAATATCAAACAGTTCATGTATTTCATTTGAAAAAGTGACTCATATATTTTCTAATAGATGTGTTACACAGTGATATATTTCAAGCACTTCTTTCTTTAAAGCGGAGTTCCACACATTTAAAAGTCAGCCGCTACAAAAAGTGTAGCTGTTGATTTTTAATCACTCGCCTGTCCCACGTTCCAGAGATGCGGGCACAAGAAGCCCCGTTCCTCTGCACCGGCATTCTAACTGTGGGCGCCTGGCTGTGGCTTCACAGCCGGGCACGCGTTCGCGAGCGGCCGGGCAATCGTCCGGGACCTGTGATGTGTCCCAGAAGACTGAGAGGTGATCTTCCTTCCAGTGCCAGGGTAGGAAGTGGGAGCTGGTTGCCTGTAAGAACTGGGTACCCGCTCCACCGCCCCCCCCCCACCCCAGAGACATGCCAAATGTTACTAGTTGCGCTTTCAGTGCCACTAGTTATTGGCACACCAAACACAGAAGCAAACACACATTTCTCCAATCGTCTTCCAGGGCAGCATCTGAGATAGGCTCCTCCTTCCTGCAACAGGAAACGCATTAGTCCACCATTATACATTTTTTAGTCTCACCTGTGTGCCTCAGTTTTGTGTCTCCTCTGGACCCACAGGAGCCACAAACATTTGTTATTTTATCCAGTCTCTGTGCTTTTCTGCAGGGGACTCCCTAACCAGCATCCCATTCAGCCCAGGGGGCTTTGGGAGGGCGAGCAGGGGCAGCAATCTGAGCCTCAAGGCTCTGCCTGAAGTTTCATCCCTACAGAGGGGGTATGCAACTATCCCCCCAGCTGCACTAAATGCCGCCGGCATTTTTTCCACCACAGCTACTGCTCCTCGATGGTGGAGGGCCATCCGGCTGAGCCCCGCACTCCAGGTGCTTTACAGGTTCCCTCACTGTGCAGACAACCTGGCTGCCGACCCTCCTGCCCCTGATCCTCATTTCCGATCGTATGGTCCGGTTGGTGGCCATCTTGGTGGAGGCTGGAGCCTCCAGGGCAAGCACTAGTGAGTCGCTTCCTGTGACATCACTTCCAGTTGGCTGCAGTGCAAATTTAAAAAAATAAATAAATAGGCCTTTTAATGCTCCCCTCCCTATTGGAAACCCAGGAAGGAGGGTGCCAGGGAGGACATGGCAGGTGTCCCCCAACCAGCATAGGGTCACCTGGGGGCGGGGCTGGAGCAGGAAGCAGAAAGGGCTCTCTAAGCAGAGGATCCTGGTGGCTGGCCAGGTCAGACGCTTCTCTGCCCTGCAGATCATGACAGCTCCAAGTTAAGCCAGAGCACTCTGGAGTCACCTCTGTCTTTACCTCCCTACAAACCGTACAATTGCATTGTACACCGCCAACCTCACTCAGGCCCTTTTGTGCTTACTTGCAAAGGCCCCAGAGGAAATAAGTGCGCAGACCAGAGCACGGCATGCGACTCTTGCGGTCACTGGTTTTTCCCTCAGAGAAAAAAGCCACTATGCCAAAAATGCATAAAATGGTGGCTAAGGATATTTCCCTCAGAAAACACGGATAATCTTATAATAATCTAGTGCAACTGGTCATGCGACTTAGGACTGCAAAGTCGCTTAAGTCATACCCAATGACTTCCACTGAGTAATGTTCATATCGGTGTGACTTCAAGTCGCAGTGACTTCAAAGTGGTCCCTGCACTACTTTGGCCCACTTTGATGCAACTTGAGGTCCATAGACCTCAAGAAAACGCAGACATGGTTGCAGCAAAATCGCTGCAAAATTGTGTCAAATCATTTGACTTTCAGGTCGCAATAGTGGAACCTAGCCTAAAGGCTATAGTAGACACACTGAGTATCAAAGAGCAAAAAGCTACAGGGCTTTCCCTGCACAACAAAATATACAAGGGGCTGCAGCTCAGGTTTCCAGTGCATCAAACTCTCAAGCCTAGTCAAGAGGGAGTGAGATAAGCCAAAGGAAAAGCTCTTCATACCAGCTGCATTCAAGTGCAGGTATCCATTTTGCAGAGGAAGACGCGAAGACTTGGGCGAAACGTCCAAAGTGTATGCCTTCCTCGTGAGTCGCAAACAAATCCAGCATAGCTTTCGATGATGCGGAGCATGGGAAGCAGGGGTGGCAATTTTGAATCTGGCAATAGCTTCCACCTGCACAGCTTGCAACCTGTAGCTGGATGTCTCAACTGTAAGCGTTGCTAGGAGACACGCCAAGGGAAGAATTAGTGAGGACCATTTCCACACTAACTGGAGTAGCAGCTTTCCTAGCGGATGCCTTGGCTGAAATTGTAATATCTTCTAGGGCCACGGCCTTAGTGAAGAGAGCCCTGTGGCTGACAGTCATGGGAGGGGACCGCCTCCAAGAATAGGCTGTGCGGGATCCCATTCACAGGAAATTTTCTGTTGGGGCCAGACCTGTAAATGGTCCTGGCAGGACCGCAGCGAAGAACAAAGGGTTCCCACAAGAAAAAGAGGGGGAAAAAAAACTCCAGGAGATTTAACAAAGAAGCCGCTCAACAGTAGAGCGGGGGTATGCATGGCCACAATAGACTTGCAAGACGCATACTTGCATGTACCCATAAAGAAAAGTCATCAGATGCCCAAGGTTCATGATCCAGGGGCCGGTGGCCACCCTGCATCTGCAGTACACATCTTTTGCCTTTCGACATCTCTGTGCCCAGAATCTTCTCAAAGATTATGGCAGAAGTGCTAAAGGGCCTGAGACAGCAAGGCATAGGTGTGATACCATACCTAGACAATCTGCTGTTCTTTGCAGATACAGCAAAGAACCTAGAAAACAGCCTCCGTGCAAGTATTTCCTATCCACAACCTGGGATGGATGGTAAATATCGAAAAATCGTAGCTGACCCAAAGCCAGAGGTGGTATACTTGAATTATGTGATAGACGCCAGAGTAACCAAAACCTTCCAGACTGAAGAAAAGAACGTGGCAGGGCTGGGATCGAGGACATCATCAATCCTCACAATCACCTGGGCACAGCTCCACATGAGGCCTCTGCAGAATCACATTTTGACCCAGTGGGATGGTGATCCATCATCCTTAGCGATGTCCCTTCCTGTCCCTCGTTTGGTCAAACAATCTCTTCAGTGGTGGCTCAATCCGCTCTGTTACGCCAAGCGGCGCAGATGGGCGCAAGCCAACCCTGTGAGGATCACCACAGATGCCAGTACCCTAGAATGGGGGGTGCACATGGGGATCTTTATACACAGGGGAGATGTAACTCCAGATGGTCTCGATCCTAGTATACGAGGGAATTAAAAGCTGTAGAGGAAGCGAGGAGAGCATTACAACCAGCTATCCAGGGCAGAGATGTCTGGATTTAGTCAGACAACGGTGGCATACCTGAACAGGCAAGGAGAGACAAAATCCCCTTGTTTGTCTTGGCACATGACAGAATTGATTCTGTCAGGCTCAAACATCTGATAAACCTTGGGCATCCACTTAAAGGGGACAGATAACATGCTGGAAGACTTTCTAAGTCGAAAGACCATAAAACAGAGTGGTGTCTAAACCAAGCAACTTTCTTGTGGATCACGCAAACCTGGAGAGTGCCCAAGGTAGATCTGTTTGCCTCAAAGACAAATGTGAAAATGCCAAGGTTCTTCTCACTGGATCCTACAGATGGCAACATCAGAGTGGACACGTTCAATCAAAGCTGGGCACACCAGCTGTGTTATGCATTCCCTCTGACTGCTCTAATATCAAAGGTGAGACAAAGAATCAGGGAAGAAGGGGCAACAGTGATACTCCTTACACCTCACTGGCCCCAGGGAACATGGTTGTTACTCGAAGAAACTGTCTCCAGCCACCCCTGATACATCAAGACTTAGCGGACCTCCTCTCACAAGGGCCAGTCAACCACCCAAATCACAAACTCGTGAAGCTTTTGGCTTGGTTACTGAGAGGGTGAGTCTGCACAAGAACTGTCGTAAAGAGTGATTGACCCCCATTCTAGCCAGCAGAAAACCCCATAACTAGAGTGAGAAGGAAGTTTGTCTCCTGGTACGGGAACAAACAGGATTCTGACAGAATCATCCCAGCGATTTGGGATTTCCTGCAGGAGGGAGCAGATTTGAACCTCTCTCAGAGCAGGCTGAAGGTACAAGTGACAGCACTCTCCCCCCTGTCTGGTCAGCAGATTAGCAGAGGACCCGTTTATAAAGATTACTGATCTCGTTAAATAGAGCCATACCCGCTAAAGTCGGCAGAACTTCGACATGGGACCTCTCCACGGTGCTCAGGAGATTCCTCTCTCTGCCATTCGAACCAATGGAGAGCTCAGATAAAAATTATACACTAAAAACTGCACTCTTAGTGGCCCTAGCATCAGCCAGGGGAGTGGGTGAAAGTCTCAAGGTTTTTTATATGGAACCCTGACTGATCCAGACAGATAAAATAGTCCTCTCGCCAAACCAAGTTTTTCTACCAAAAGTCTCAATCTTTCTCAGGATGCAGAATGTGGTTATCCCATCTTTCTAAGTCAATGGATAGCAGTAAAGAAACATACAACAAGCTAGACGTAATACTCATAGCTTCTTGAGAGAACAAAGGGCTGGCAAAGAATTACCACATCATTTGTCCTCCTATGCAGGAGTCAATAAGGCAAAACGTGCATCGAGACGCATGATGGACAGGGGGTTAAACCTTGCCATACAGATGGCCTATCTGCCACAAAACATTGCCCCCCAAGTACGGTCAAAGCCCACTCGACCAGTCTGGGCAACCTCGGTCGCAGAAAAGGCAAGGGCAACTCTGGAGCAAATCTGCAGGGCAGCGACATGGTCGAGCTTCAGTACCTTCGCGAGGCACTACCGCATCAACCAGCTGTCAAGACCTGACATTGGTCGCAAGGTGCTCCAGGCCTTATCCCCACCCTAGTAAGTATTGCTTGATACATCCTCTCGGATGCTGCCCTGGAACTCTATTGGAGAAAACAGAGTTGGGTACCTGGTAACTCCTTTTTTTTTTTTTTTTTTTTTCTAAGTCTTCCAGGGCAGCACTAGTTCCCAACCTAAGCGATGATGCCAGGAATTGTGGGGACACATTGACTTGCTGAGTTCCCTCGGTGCTTTAGTCTCACCTGTGTGCCTTAGTAGTATTAATGTGTTTCCTGTTGCAGGAAGGAGATGCCCATCTCAGATGCTGCTCTGGAAGACTTAGAAAAAGTTACCAGGTACCTAACTCTGTTTTTGCCATGTGAAAAAACGAGTGGCAAATGCTGCAAAAAAAACACGCAACCCACAAAATGCCAAAATGTCCCATTAACCACATTTAGTGCAGCCAATCAACAGGCTGCCCTATGCGTGGCACAGGAAAAACGAGACACATGTGCACTCCCACTATGCTAGATGTGAATGGGGCCTGAAAGTGATTGGTGTGTGCTCACAAGAACAATTGGGCTCCATTCGCACCAAAAATCGCAGTAAGTAAAGCGCACCAAGCTCCTCTCAAAATTATAAAAAAATATATATATATATATTATAAATTTTCTTCTTTGGGATGATTGCTGTGTGTAGGGCAGCCCATTCAGGTGGATGGGCCGCCCTATGTGATGAGTGAAAACGCTCCAACGCCTCCCCACCAACACTTGTGGCAATGCGAGTTCCCACTATGCAGAGATGTGATAGGGGCTCGACAGCTGTTTCTGACCACTCCCTTCTATGTACTTGTTTAAAGATGGCCATACACTGCAATCTTATTGTATAACGTTTAATGAGAAGCATGATCACTGATTGCATCTCATTTAAAAATGTGCAGCTGGGGGTGGGTGGATGATGTGGGGTGTGTGCTAATGAGATCAGCTGGTCAACTCCTTCCTGTGTCATGACCTACAGCCTGCAAGGAAGTAAGACGGAAGCAATAGATAAGTTTGGAATCATGGCTGGAGGACAGTAAAGTACGTGTCTATAGATTTTATGGAAATCTTTGATATTTTTGCAAAAAAGTACCTGGGGGAGCTGGAATTTAGAAGAAAAAAAGGTGAGCTTGGCCTTTAATTTTAATTATGGCATCTCAGAAAATTAGAATATTACAGAAGACCAATAAAAAATAAAGGATTTTTAATACAGAAATGCTGGCTTACTGAAAAGTGTGTCCATGTATAGCAGGGATCTGCAATTAGCGGACCTCCAGCTGTTGCAAAACTACAAGTCCCATCATGCCTCTGGGTGTCATGCTTGTGGCTGTCAGTCTTGCTATGCCTCATGGGAGTTGTAGTTCTGCAACAGCTGGAGGTCCGCTAATTGCATATCCCTGATGTATAGTATGCACTCAATACTTGGTCGGGGCTCCTTTTTGCATGAATTGCTGCATCAATGCAGCGTGTCATGGAGGTGATCAGCCTGTGGCCCTGCTGAGGTGTAATCGAAGCCCAGGTTGCTTTGATGGCGGCCTTCAGCTCGTCTGCATTGTTGGGTCTGGTGTCTCTCCTTCCTCTTGACAATACCCCACAGATTTTCTATGGGGTCTAGGTCAGGTGAGTTTGCTGGCCAATCAAGTTTCTCTTATTGAATTACTAAAATTAACTTTTTGAGCTACACCTGTATATAAGAACTGTCAGACAGCAGAGGAGGCATTTGGTGGCCGGCCATCAATCAGTGCAGACCGTTTGTGTGGTGTGGCTTTTTATTGTGTTTTTTTTTTTTTGTTTTTTTTTTTTTTTTTTCTCACTCAAACCCCACCCCCCCATCCTGACCTGCCAGGCTGCATGTTCAGGTAAGGCGTGTGTGTGTGTGTGTGTGTGTGTGTTTTTTTTTTTTTTTTCTCTCCTCCCCCTCCCCCCCCCCCCCCCCCCCCCCAAACATTATACTTGGTTGTAAAGCCAGTGTTTTTTGTTTTTTTGTTTTTATCTTGATGCATTAAGATAAAAAATACCTGTGTTCAGCAGCTCCCTAGTACTTGCCTGAGCCCAATCTTCCTCCAGCGATGTGCACTAGTGCCTTTGTTTTCTGGGACGCTCCCACTGCAGTCAGCCAATAAGGAGAGGGCGGGGCAAAACCGCAGCTGTGTCTAAATGGTTAGATGGAGCTGCAGCTCAGCTTGGGTGCCCCCATAGAAATCTGCTTGCTGTGGGGGCACTCAAGGCCCGGAGCACCAGTCAGACTCTAAGAGGATCTGGGCTGCTCAGCTTGCTATGGGGGCACCTGAGCTGCAGCTCTGTCTATCCATTGACACAGAGCTATGGTTTGGCCCCACCCCTCTTTCCTGATTATTTAACTGAGGTTAACGGCAGCGGGAGCCAATGGCGACGCTGCTGTCTCGGGCAACCAGGAGGGAAATTCCTGACGGCTGTTTCATTTGTGGACGTCACTGGATGGGGCTCATGTAAGTGGGGGGGCTGCTACACACAGGTTTAAAAAAAAACAAACAAACTGATTTTTACAATCACTTTAAGGCTCGGTTCACACAGGGGCAACATGATTTCAGCACGACTTTGTACGGCGGCTTCAACGCGGCTTCAGCGCGACTTTAGCAAAGTACAACACGACTTCAAGTCGCCTCCAGGACAGGCGACTTTGGCTGTGGCCAATCACAGGATAATCAGCTCTCTGGGAGGGAGGGGTTTGCCTGGGCAAACTAAATTTTTTTCCCTGCAAAGTCGCTTGACTTTAGAGAGAGATCCGACTTGGTACAGGTCGCCTACCAAGTCGGATCCAAGTAGTACAGGGAGTACGCTCTGAAGTCGGAGCGACTTCAGTAGTGTCTATTAAGACGCTCCCATTCACTGTCATGTGAATATCTTTTTGGGGCGACAAGTCGGATCCCAAGTCGTCCCAGTGTGAACCGAGCCTAAGGATGCTGCACGCTCCTTTAACCAACTTTTACTGCGCCCTGATTGGGTAAAGCTTTGTCCAGTCAGGTCGCAGAATGCACTTTGCAGCACGCAGTGCTCGGGCTGAACCGTTCACGCAACTGTTTAAACATTTTCTTCTTTGCAAAGACTATGTAAACAGTTGCCTGTGACAGGGGTCTAACTCTGCAGCAGTGTCCTGGGACTAGAACTCGCTTTTATTTTGGGCTGCTGGTCATTTAGTGCCTTTCTTGCTGTTGACCTAAAAGGCAGAGAAAAGTGTCCTTGTTCTGGTTGCTCTGCTGTGTAGTTGCAGTCTGGAGTAATTCTTCAAAGCTTATGTAATGGGGTCTCTGAAACTTGTACTGTAAATTGTGGTTTTAATCCATGGAAATACACGAAATCATCTTCTGTCACGTTGTGTGGCCCAGGCAAAGCGGCTCTAGTATTTTGGCTCAGACAGCTGAAGTTTACATGCTCACAGCAATGACAGGCGTGCAAATGATCAAATGTTCACTTTTTTTAAACGCTTCCTGGGTTTGCTATCTGCAGTCCTTCCAACTCTGAGTCTGCATTTGGGGTTATCCTTTCCTGAGAAAATTTTATTGCTGGTTTGGGTTTTAAAGTGGAAGTAAAGTCTACTTTTTAACTTGTACCTACAGTACAGGTCTCTCCTTACAGTGAATATCTCCTAAACTTGCACTGTTTAGGAGATAATTATATGTAATACACCTGATGTCACACCAGTACATGCTCTCTGAAGGGACAGCATACCTTTTTTTAGAGTTCCTTTCCAGGGCGCATGCGTACGAGTATCGCCATTGCGGCCTCAGCCTTCGTACAGTCGGAGCCTGTGAGCCCAGAAGGAAGACTGGGTGAAGGTAAAAGCACCAGAGAGCAAAAACTGTGCTGGATTGCATGTGGTGCATATTATGACTTAAACCTGCAGGGGGTCTGTGGTGGGTGGTTTGTTTTTGTTTTTTGTTACTGCTTTTTAAAATAGTGGTGCTAACTAGCATTTGGAAATAGTTTTCTTGAGATTGCTCTATGTGCCTAAAGTGCCATACTGAACCTCCCAGTGATGAAATGGTTGTGGTCAGCCTCAATGCCTTATGATTGTTAAAATGCTGTTTCTATTAAAGCATCTTTGTTTATAAGGCCTCAAACGCAAAGCAGGTTGTGTAACTAACTATGCAAGAATGGGTATTCTTTTATTTATAATCTAACTACTACTATTCAGTCTGCACCGCATTAACACTTCTTTCTTTCCAGGCAACTTTCCTGTTGGAGCTCTCAAAAGTGCTGGCCAATCCTGCAAACAGCCAGGTTGCAAGAGTTGCTTCCGGTTTACAGATTAAGAACTCTTTGACCTCAAAAGACCCAGATTTGAAGACCCAGTACCAACAACGATGGCTGGCAATTGATTCCAATGTCCGGAGTGAGATCAAAGCTTTGGTTAGTTCTGAGTAGACCAATTAAAGAAAACAATAAATTATTGACCAATAGCTGTTAAGTGACCTGTATCTGCTCTACAGGTTTTGCGTACACTGGGAACAGAAAGTTACAGGCCCAGTTCAGCATCACAGTGCGTGGCGGGGATAGCATGTGCAGAAATACCAGTCAACCAATGGCCTCAACTAATACCACAGCTTGTTGCGAACGTGACCGACCTAAACAGTACAGAGCACATGAAGGAATCTACCCTGGAAGCAATTGGATATATTTGCCAGGACATCGTAAGTGTATTGCTTTTATTTTGGTAGGGGGGTATCCTGAAGGGATGTGCTATATCCTGATGGCATATTTTGTGTGTTAGTATATTTTATCCAATTTTTTTTTTTTTTTTTTTTCCTTTTATGGAATTTTATACCAGAAAGGGATTACAATTATTGTTGCCAAATTACCAGTAAAAGAAATCCTAAATCTAATTCTTATGGGATTTCCACTGAGAAATGAATTCTTGGGGTTTATTCACTGAAAATACTTCCTGGACCCTTTTTTTAATTTGAAGAGGCTCCCAATTTCATCTGTCTGAGATTGTGGCTTTACTATTCAATCAAAATGGTGATCTGGGTGACTTCATTCTGTTTGTGGCCACTGATAGGACCTGTGTTCTGCAGTGGGTGGGGGGCAGTAGCTGCATTGCACATGTTTGCTTGCAGAATAACGGTGTCATTTGCTATAAAATTTAGTTTGGGCCAGCCTGCTCCAAGTGTTTACTGATTTATACCAGAGCAGTCACTTTGGATCCTGTAATTCAGTGCAGCAGCTTGTGCTGCGTTCTGGCTGAGTCTTGCATACCTCCTAATCCCTACTAAAGGTATTTGAAATGAAGATCATGGATGTGGGGGGTTTGTTCCCAGTAGGCATTATATGGGGTGTTTTATACAGAAATGGGGAAGTGTGAAAAATCTATGAATGTTGGAAAATTTAGTGGGCATTAGATATGGGCTGAGATATGCAGATACATGGTTCTGACTTAAAACCAACTCTGATCTGCATACTTATTCCAGATCAGCAAATATTAAAGCCGAACTTGACCATGGAATGGGCTTTTTTTTTTTTTTTTTGCCCATTACAAGGGTTACCTGTTCATTTTTCTCAGGGGATGATGAAGGTCGTGATAAAGGCCTGTTACTTCCTCTGCCCTCCAGCACTCTTTCCTCCACTCAGACTTTCTGCAATGTGGACAGGTTCTTGGCATCCTTGCGTACAATGCAGGTCTTTTGGCCCTACATTGTACAGGAAGACATCAAAGCTGCGGCAGGTGGCTTCAGGGGACCAGTTGCACAAAGCAGGGGAACCTGCAAGGAATAAGGAATGTATATCTTCATTTTTTTTTTTTTTTTTTTTTTTTTTTTTTTTTTTTTTCTCATTGCCCCCTAGGCAAAATGAGCAGTTAGAGAAGTGTGGACTTAAAGGTTGTTTGTTTGTTTGTTTTTTTTTTTTTTTTTTTTGTTTTTTTTTTTTAAATACTGCTGATGTCTTATTTGCTCTCAAACCTGAATTGAGCATGGCCACTGATCGATTAGTTCTCAGTCTGCTCCAATCTTAGAGCAGTGACTGTCAGTTACCGATCTCCGGTGCTTGCTGGGGAGAGGGTGGGCGTGGCTGGCTTTGCTTTTTCGTCATGTGTTAAGGGGCAGCAGGGTGGATCCTGACAATATTTATTTAAGTATTCTCTGAGCCTGGAGTAGCCCTGCTCCATCAGCTGAAAGCGGGCCATTGACTCTGGCTCACAAGAGGACAAAAGTAATTGTGCTTCTTCAACCCACAAGAAACTTGGCCATACTGTTTTTAACCCTTGCTGTTGGGAGGGAGAGGCCACCCCCAACCCATTGGCTTTTAACCCCTCCCTAGAGATGTAAAATTTCCGGAAATTTTGAAGCTCGGAAAATGTTTTTTGGGGGGAAAAAACTGAAATTTTTGGAAAAATTGAAAAATGCTATATTAGCACTTTTTTTTGTCTTTAAGATTGAAAGTCATTCTGTTACTTTAGGAACATAAAATATGACTATGGACAAAATGATCACACCTAGCATATTAAAAATATAGTGTAGCCAAACAATTATCACAAACAGAATTTACTTTTTTTATAATACTTATTTGTAAAAAAGGGAGCAACAATCTCCTGAACTGCTTACTAGTTGATGTGGAACAGCCAGAAAGCCTCCACAAAACCATTTTCAAAACAAAGTAACAATTTTTTCACATTTCCTCTCCACAGTATTAAATAAAAAAAGGAAAGTGCATACTGTTCTTGCATTGGAGGGTTCAGTTTGTTACCTAGGACTTGCTTGTCCTCACTCAGTGCACAGAAGTTGGAATCCTTTTTTTCTTTTTCTTTTTTTTTTTTCTTTCCGGGCCTTCACATCTCTACCCCTACCCAATCATTAACCCTACTTGGTAAATTTTAGTACAGTTCTTAGATTTTGATCTTTGGGGGGCAGAAAGTGTCGCTTGCATCAGAGTTCCAGCTAGTTTTTCCTACTGTCTGGTAGCTTTTCACTGTGCAATGACCCAAGCTCGTATTCTTGGTCTATATTCCATTCTGATGCTTTCTACTGTTTCTGAGCTAATTTTTTTTTTTTTTCTTTGTTTTTAGGATCCAGAGCAACTGCAGCATAAATCAAATGAAATATTGACTGCTATCATCCAGGGTATGAGAAAAGAGGAGCCAAGTAACAATGTCAGACTAGCGGCAACAAACGCTCTGCTCAACTCTCTGGAGTTCACAAAATCTAACTTTGACAAAGAGGTGAGAAAAGAGCAGTGTTTGTCTTTTACCTGCAGCATCAGTCTTATTCTTCTACAGTAACTTTAATGCTGGGGGAGTTCAGAGCTATGGATGTGCTATAGAGAATTTGTGGAATTGCTGAGCTTGCAGCAGATAGTTGTAATGCTTGGACTGGCTATTGTTCTGTGCAATGAAACAGTCTGATGGATTTAAATTGGCCAAACTCTGCTGCATGTTTGTAACTTCCTCACGGACTGCTGAAGTAACCTCTTTGTCAGCACTTTAGTTGGAGCTTGAAATTTCATGCTTATGCTGGTAGAATATAACCTGAAATATCTTGATTGTGGCACAGCTCATCTGCTTTTTTAGCCTACAGTTAAAGATGGGACCTGTTTACTAATCCATCATATCTTGCCCTTCAAATCGGGTAACACAAGGTCCTTTCTCGTACCTATTCATGTTTTATGTGCCTAGAGACCCTGATCCCCAGAAACAGTCTGCAACCCTGTTCCACCGAGCTTAGCAGTTACACAAGGAAAAGTGCTTGGCAATGTGGTCACCCCTTTTCAGGTGCAAGGGCACTTGTATTAGATTGTGGTAAGGTAGTGACATAATTGGGCTACCAAGTTGGAATGAAAGTCAATGAATTACAAGAGTGTATTGATAGGGGTAACAGGTTAATCAGATACTTGGCCCCTGAGAACCTTTGCTACAGCACCAACATCTTATCCTCATAGCTGCTACATATGGTTTGAGTAGACCTTGAAGGTTAATGTGACCATCCAACTTATTTACTTTTCAGTTGATGCAGATTTAATAACCTTCTGCCTTGGTATCTCAAAGGACTCTTTTGGAATAACACCACTTGGAATTCACATTTACTGTGACCATTACAAATTTGGGCAATGGTTCTGCTCCTCTGATTAGATACTTTTGTAATGTAGCAAGCCAATTTTCAAAATGCAGTTGCAGAAGATTGACCAGCAGATAATTAAACTGGTGCAGACCTAAAACCGGATTCAGTCTGTAGGAATTATTTCCTTTAAATACCCTGTAAAATATAATGGAATAAAGAATCTCTCATTGTCGCTGGACCCCGGAATGTAAGAATATCTGCAGTTTATGTTTTTTTTGCTCTAAAATTGATGACAAGAATTTCTCTTGCCCATTTGTCACTTTGTAGTTGAACAGTAAGTTTTATTCGCTAATATGGATGAGGGATAATGCTCCCGTATAATCCTGATGTTTTTGAGACGAAAAAAAGTAATATACAATTCTTTTAAATATGTGTATTCCAAATGAATTTAACATGTTTGCCCTATTTTCTCAACTCTGTTTTGTGTATATTAATTACATTTTCCTTTCAAGGCTGAAAGACACTATATAATGCAAGTGGTCTGCGAAGCAACACAATGTCCTGATACTAGGGTGAGTTTTTTTTTTTTATTTTTTTTTTTTTTTTTTTTTCTGCCTTCTCCAACTTCCATGAAGCTGTTCTCTACATTGGATATTTTATTCATGTGTCCTTTTTGCAGGTACGAGTGGCTGCATTACAAAATCTGGTGAAGATCATGTCTTTGTATTATCAGTATATGGAAACATACATGGGTCCTGCACTATTTGCTGTGAGTATGGGATTATAACCAGGTTCTGTTTTAGTCTGAGGTGAGTGTTGTGTAACACACCTTTGTGTTCTGCAGATCACTGTGGAGGCAATGAAGAATGAAATTGATGAAGTTGCTCTGCAGGGAATTGAGTTCTGGTCCAACGTTTGTGATGAGGAAATGGACTTGGCAATTGAAGCATCTGAGGTAATGCTGGTTAAATTATTGCTTGTATATTCTAAGTTTGACAGGTGCATGCTCAGATTCAGTAATCCAGAAAGCTCACCAAAAGGCATTGAAACTGTGTCAAATGTGGTATGAGTTTTTAAGCATACCAGTGGGGATGGGCCTTACTACTTTTGCTAATTGCCATCACATTGCTAGTGCTGATCAAACTTTTATCAGACAAACCTTTTTGTTTTCTGCTTGTTAAAGCTGACCTTCAGTAATATTTTTTTCAACTTTCCATCCTTAATTTCTTCTGCCCTTGTGTTAACTTTGGGTAGTAAAACACTTTTTTTTTTTTTTCTTTTTTTTTTTCCTGCCAATAAATGCCTTATACGTCCCACTTCCTGTTTCTTGTATGGTAAAAAGCCTAGGCTTATGATGTAATGCACAGCTCTCTCTCGAGTTTGCCGGGAAGGGAGGGGGAATGAGTCAGAGGACCAATGATAGCTGCAGAGCTGGAGGTGTGTCTGTTTAAATTCAGGAAGTGAACAGGCAGTAGCTTCAGCTGCTCAGTTGAAATGGATGTAGCCAGACTCTGTGGCGGGAGAATTCTGCAGCATATTTGGCAAGTACAGAATCTCAGTATATATAAAATATGCAAAGTGGTTCGAGGAAAGCTTCAGACATTAACCCCCCCACCTGGAAATGCAAGACCACGTACTTTGATCTGGCGCAACAAAGCGATGATCCTTATTGGGCTTACGAGCGTGCTCTCGGAACGGAACTCTTTCATATGGATGTTATTTTTTTCACAAATACTTTTATCTTTTTCTATTTTAAACAATGGATTTAACCTCCAAATCCAGTCCCAAGCCTGGCACCCAGTCCCTTCTCACAAAACCTGGCTTTCAAATCCCCCCCCCCCCCCCCCCCCCCCAAGCGCTTGGATAAGAAGCTTTTAGTCTTGAGGTGGCACCCCTAACTTTTTAAACTTTGGAGATGTTTGTTTAGCCCTTGCCATCTAGGCATCCAGCATCTCAGATGCTTGGGTGCTGAAGGTGGTTCCAGGGGGCTACAAGCTAGAATTCATGTCTAGCAATCTTCTGCACAGATTAACAAATCTCCATGCAGCCCTCAGATTTTTTTTTTTTTTTTGAGTAGGGTTTTAATGCCCCAGTCACTGACAGAACAGTTTCTGTGGTTCTAACTTGTTACGATTCCCAAACCAAATGGAATCTGCCCCATCTTGGATCTTAAGGCCCCAATTGTCTTCATTCAGGCTCAAATTCGACCAGGTTTGTCATCGGAAGACTTTCTGTCCTCGGACATCAAGGATACATATTTGCATGTCCCCTTTAGTCTTGTTTTGGGTCCCCAGCACTTGTAGTTTGTGGCCCTGCCATTTGGCTTGCCCTGTCCACCCCAAGTGTTAGCCATGCTTCATCTGTATCCTATGCTATGCTTGATACACTACCAGGGCAGGCCTATTTTTGGGATATCTGGATAACCTCCTGTAGAGCATTCAGCTGAGGATTTGGAGCAATGTAGCTTGAATTGTTCAGATCTTGCAGAATTTGAGCTGGGGCCTGAAACTTCAGAAATCCGCATTGGAACGAACATGTCGCTTGGAATATCTGGAGCCAATATCTCTCTGGAGCCAACACCGAATTTTTCATCCCAGGAGAAGCATTTAGAAGTATGGGTTAACAAAACAATTAGGAGCTCTCTGCTCTGGCCCTCCAACATCCAATGGAGCTGTAGGCTGGGGGGGGGGGGGGGGGCCGTCTGGCTCAGGCTTTCATCGGCTCGCTGAGCCCAGGCTTCTGGGCGGATTACGACCACGTCGATCTTTTCAGAGCCTGGGCTGGTTCTCTGACGGCAGACTTTAGCCTGTAGTCAGCTGAAACCTTGTCATAGGTGTGCAGAACAAACTACCTTTTTTTTTTTTTTTTTTTTTTTTTTTTTTAAATCCATAGAAGTGCAGCCAAAAGAGGTTTTGGCTCTACGTCTCCTTTTTCTCTCCAGTCCAGGAGTTGCTCAACTCCTCACTTTTTGCATGAGGAGGCTGGGGCTCAGTCTTTCAAGGCAGCCCCGGGTACCTAGTTCCTGTTACTGACCCTACAACACAACATCCTATCTTTGTGGGGCAAGGTTGGTTTACTACCTGGACAGGATGTAAAGACCAAGGTTGTCCCTGCCCAGTGACTCAAATTTGGGAAGTCTGTCCTTTTCTGTATTTCCTTCCTTTACCTGGGAAAGGAGTCCTCGACAACTTGTCAGTGCAGTAAACCTTGGTTTCCAAGGAATCTTGTCTCCTGATCAACAGTCTGTAACTTTGGGTGACTTGGTTGTCATTGGAAAGCTCTATACCCCGAGACTAAAAAGTCATTGATCAGGAATAAGTTGGACCATGCCACAGTACTGCAGTTTACCATTCTGCTTCAAGGACACTGGCATTGATGGATTGGCTGAAGCCTAATGCTGGCCATACATGTATAGATTTTCAGTTGAGAATATTCTTACAACTATTTTTTTATACTCTATGAATGAACTAATCCCGTTTTTAAATTTCGCTTGCTTTTAACATTCAAATTTTAAAATGTGATTTCTGAAAAAAAAACTGTCTGAAAAATTTGTTCAATCAAAAGTTCTTTTCTAGTTTTCCTGTTGCTGTGGTTGAAAACAAGTCAATTTTGACCCCACTAATTAGAAAATCGAACAAATGTTCTTAAAACGAAAATTTGCAAGCGTATATTTGTATGGTTTTGGGATTCTGAAGTTTAAAGCCTAGATTCACACTGGTGCAGGGTTCGCAGCGTTTCCTGTGCATTTCCCACACTGCATCACAATCGCACTCCATGCGAACCGCTGCGGGTGTCGCTGTTAACGCCCCAAAAAGTTTCGCAAAATGCAGTGCGATTGGCAGAATCAGTTCGCATTTTGCAGATAAAACTGCAAAACAAGACGTATGCACCACCTTTGAATTGGTATGGTGGGATTTGATCCATAAAAAGTGACTAATCGCATTGCAAAAAATTGCATATGATTCGAACAGGAATGCAGTGCAATTCCTGTCCTAATTGCATGCTGTTCACCGCACCAGGTGTGAACCTAGGCTTCGACTTCTGTGTCCCTGGACAAGAGAAATGTGTTTGTTTTTTGTTTTTGTTTTTGTTTTTTGTTTTTTGTGCTGGTGTCCAATCACTTCTGTAGGCAGTAGTATAACCCAAAGGGTTTAAGACTACTGTCCCTCAATGGACCCAAGAAAATGCTTTTATTGGGAATACAAACTTTTTGCTAAGTGTGCGCCTTTAGGTTCATTACTGGAAGTTTCCTGCCCCCCCCCCCCCCCCCCCTTATGAGGCATCTGTCAGAACAAACACTGTGGATGTCTTGTTCCTACTAAGTCAACCTGACTTGCTAAATGAAATCTAGCCTGGCTTAAATTTCTGTACAGTCTGACTACCAATATATAGTATTGGGTATGAAACCTATTTAGCAGTTTTCTTTTTTTCATTGCAGGCAGCTGAACAGGGAAGACCTCCAGAACATACAAGCAAATTCTATGCGAAGGGGGCTTTGCAATACTTGGTCCCTATTCTGACACAAACGTTGACAAAACAGGTTAGTAGGAATGCCATTCTGAAAATTTGAGACGCCTAAAGCTTATAGCCAAAGTCTTAAGCCCATATAGAGCTATCCCCCTTTTATATTTTTTTTTTCCCCTTTCAGGATGAGAATGACGACGATGATGACTGGAATCCCTGTAAGGCTGCTGGTGTGTGTCTCATGCTACTGGCTACGTGCTGTGAGGATGATATTGTGCCCCATGTACTGCCATTCATCAAAGAGCACATTAAGAACCCAGATTGGCGGTACAGGGATGCTGCAGTTATGGCATTTGGCTGCATCCTCGAGGGACCTGAAGCCACCCAGTTGAAACCTCTAGTCATACAGGTAAAACTCTTCAAATACTGTACCCAAATTGCATGCTGTGTCTGAGGATGACAAGTTCATGCACCACGCAGAACACTGTGTTGAGTATGACTTTTCTGAAGACATTGGAGCAGTAAATTTACCATCTGTTTTTGTGTAAATTGTGGGTTAATTCTAGAAGTAGTTCATTGTTCTAATTTTGAAGAGATGTTTGTCAGCTCTGCCAAATGTATAAAATTAACAAAATATTGGACCTCTGTTGGGAACGTCAGCATAGTTTATCTGATACCAGGAATGGTAAAGGTGATATTTCTCGTTCTGGGGAAATGGACAGCGGTAAGGACCCGATGGAGGTCCTATGTATGCTGCAATATATTTCTCACACAGGACACGTTTGTCGTAAAGCCTGAGTTATAATAAGGTGCATACCTTCAGGTCATTGAGCACCGACAAAGCTTTTGAGGACATGTCCGCCTATAATCCTACCCCACTCCAGGGGTCCCAGTGATGGCTTATTTATTTATTTTTTCCTTCACTCTTATGCATATACTGTGTCTGCATAATTCCTTTTTATATATAAATATAACAGCTGCTGTTTTAAAGTATCAAAATGATGCTTCCTGACAAATAAAAATGCTATATAACTGTACTAGCCACAAAACAAACCTAAACCACAAATGGTCATAATACAAATTGCACGTGATTTGTATAAAATTCATATTCTCATTAAAATATAAATCCTGTGCAAACATTGCTTCAGCAAAGTATCATGTGCTAAAATTTGTATAGTGTTCCTAAAGTGTCCCATGCTCTGCACGGATCTCCGAATTACAGCCCTCCAGCTGTTGCAGAACTACATGTCCCACGAGGCATTGTAAAACTGACATTCGCAAACATGACTAGGCATGATGGGAGTTATAGTTGAACAACTTGAGGGCCATAGTTTGGAGACCCTTGTTTTAAGGAGTCAAATATAAATCATGTAATTGGGGGAGGGGTGTCAAGGAAGGGTCATGCAGCTTCCAAGTCTATTTGGATTTATCAGCCTATTTCTCAGGCTTGGTGTGTGTGTGTGCATGAGACCTTAAACTAAAGCCTTGCCTAGTGGGCATTGGTTCTACCTGGAAGGGGACCTCCTTTCTTAGCTGTTTGCCAGTGTCCCTGTGAAGGTGGCAGCAAAATCCTATTAATATGAAAAGGCTCCGTATGTCATGATGTACTCCAAGAAAAATTCAAATCAAATTTTTGTCCTCCCTGCTTCCAATTGCACCATAACTAGGTGGCTTATGTAGTTCCATTTCTAGGTCTTATGCCCTAAAGGAAATTTCCCACTACCGTGTCGCCCATCCCCCCCCCCCTTCCCTGTCAGATCCCACTCCACCAGATTGTTCTATTTCTTGATTTTTTTTTTTTTTTTTTTTTTTTTTTTGTCTTCTGCCTGTCCTCTCCGCGAGATGCAAGTTCACTTTTTTCCTATTGTCTCTTGGGATAGCAGTGTCCTTCCAGGGGTCAACAGGCACCCCCCGCTACAGGGGGCCATAATTCATTCCTCCTGCACATGCATGAGATCAGAAGGTGCATGCTGGGTATCCAGCTGCACCTAACCCCAGAAGGGACTCCTAGTGGGCTTTGAATACCCACAATCAGGATGGCCACTTGGTGGATCAGGAGTGTAAAGCGAGTCCTAATGCCTGTATAAAGACAGGAAACTGTCATATGTGCCTTTTTTTTTTTTTTTTTTTTTTTTTTTTTTTTAAATTATGCACAGCAGCTATCGCACTGGATAAACAAACTTCACTTTAACGCTTTTGCCATGATCTAGTCACCTGATGGTAGCGGCACAAAACCCATGGCCAGCAACTACAAATCCTGTGTCCTCAGCTTTATATTCCATATTGTGCAATACAGTAAAGTCAAAGGCTTATTGACTGTAATTTGACTTCTCGTTCTGGAAATATTACCTTTTTGGTAGCTATCTTGCTTTTCTCAGAAAAGACAGTGTATTAGTAATGTCCTGTGCAGGTTTTGTAAAGAATATTGGCTCTCTTCCTATAAGCACATGCAGTATTTTGAGGAAATTGCTCTATCATTGCAGCAGTTACACTAAATATAATTTTGCTTCTTTTATATAGGCTATGCCCACCCTGATAGAGCTAATGAAAGACCACAGTGTTGTGGTGAGGGACACTACTGCCTGGACTGTTGGCCGAATATGTGAGCTTCTTCCAGAGGCAGCAATCAATGATGTTTACCTCGTTCCTTTACTTCAGTGCCTCATTGAGGGGCTGGGGGCTGAACCCAGGGTGGCTACTAATGTGTGCTGGGTAAGTTACTATAGCTTTTGGTAAAGGTTTAAAGTAAACAAGTCATGATATTTCAGTTGGGCTGCTAATTACATTGGTTTGCTTGTATTTAGGCCTTCACCAGTTTGGCTGAAGCTGCTTATGAAGCTGCTGATGTTACGGATGACCAGGAGGAACCAGCCTCCTACTGCTTGTCCAGCTCCTTTGAGGTCATTGTACAGAAGCTGCTGGAGACCACTGACAGGTAAGCCTTCTGCCAGGTGTATTTCTTTAAAAAAAAAAAAAAAAAATCGACAAATGAAGTGCAGATTTCATTTCACACTTAAATTGGATGCCTTTCAAACTGCTTTTATTTTTAAATTAACTAATTGTCTTGTGATGACTAGTTCATGCACCACACAGAATCCACTGTGTTGATTATGACTTTCTGAAGACAACCTGAGCACTTGCTTTGTATAAAGTTATTCTTACTAAGTTAAGGATGAAGGCAGGTTTTGGAAGTGGCAATTAAGCAGCCTGGTTTACCCTTATTTTTTTTTTTTTTTTTTTTTTTCAGGCCCGATGGACACCAGAATAACCTACGAAGTGCTGCCTACGAAGCTCTAATGGAAATAGTCAAGAATAGTGCCAAGGACTGCTATCCTGCTGTTCAGAAAACCACCCTAGTGATAATGGAGAGACTACAGCAAGTGCTTCAGATGGAGGTAGGAGTGGGAACATCTGCTGTGAGACATTAACTGCTAAAAGCCAGAAACATATTTTTATGTATTCCACCTCCTTTTCTCTCCTAGTCCCACATACAGAGTACATCAGACAGGATCCAATTCAACGATCTGCAGTCCCTTCTCTGTGCTACACTCCAGGTAAGTCTATTCAACTATTCTTCCATTCAATGCAGGTGATTGGATGTCTAAAGATGACAAGTTCATGCACCACGCAGATCATTTACTGTGTTGATTATGACTGTCTGAAGACATGTGTGTTTACAGCCAATTAGGCCAACCTCCCATATTTTTAAAGGAGTTGTAAATGACCATAATGATTAGGTCATCAGTATTTCTTGATTGAAGACACCACCCTTACCCTGTGTTATCTGTCTGAGGGCTGATATTAATGGACTTATTGACCATAGCCTTAACAATTTTTAAAGCAAACCTGTGCTTCTCCTAGGTAGGGGAAAAGGCAATAAATTTTGCTTTTAACCAGATTTCTGTAGGCTAGACCAACTTGTGTTTTTATATAATTTGCCAATTTTTATTAAAATATAATCAAAAAAATATGTAGCGTATACAATTTTGTAATTGAATGCTAATAAATTACCTTTCCCTTTCAAACTGCAGAGATGTGTTTTTTTTTTTTTTTTTTTTTTTTCTGTAAAATGCAGTATAGCAGCCTGGAGGAGTTCTGTACAGTGTACAAAACACCCCATCAAATATGTCATTTCCAGCTTGTGTGATTGGCTCACTTAGTCTGCACTAAATCTGATTACAAATGAGATTTTGAGCATTCCCCGCAACAAATAAAATTTTTGTTGAAATACTCTTAAAAAAATATATAGAGATAGAGATAGAGATATGTATATCTATATATATCTGAAGGGTTGCAGACGCTGTCAATTTCCTCACTGGAGCCCTGCAGGTGCTGCTGCTAATTATAAAACCACTCCCATAAAGAGTCACTTTGA
Organism: Lithobates septentrionalis; assembly: GCA_037952835.1. NCBI lineage: Eukaryota > Metazoa > Chordata > Amphibia > Anura > Ranidae > Lithobates > Lithobates septentrionalis. The sequence goes on from JBBDGP010002387.1 coordinate 1,059,219, forward strand.
CCATGGAAATGGACAAACTGCTATTTCTTCTGAATAACAAAAGGTAGGAATCTGCAACAGTTTGTTAAAATCCTTGCAATGTACCTGGATCACCCCGAGGAAAGTGTTTTTTGTTGAGCAAAAAAGAGGCGTTACTAATTTTTTTTTTAAAATGACAAAAGATGTAATGGATCATAGCACTTTGGACTGTGGCAGCTTTTTTTGATTAGCTTTCGTGATTGTATTTCTGCTGTCCCCTAATTTTTAGACCTTCTCTCACTTGGAGTCCCCTTTGGTCCAATGGATGTGGCTGGGTCCTCTGCTCTTTCGGCTGAGGTTTTTACCATGGTTATTCAGTAGTTTTCTGCAGATTACCCAATTTTCAGACCAAGGCCTCAAAGAAACCCACGTTTTAGCGCTTTACCCCTACAATTGGTCCATAGTATGTTCCCAAGTTAAAGGAGTCTATTCCAGCTTATTGCTGTAGAGTGCATCACTTTTGAAGCTTGTGCTTCCACTTTTCTCATATCAGTAGTGATTTTGGCCTTGGACCTTATAGGATTCCTAAGGCCTCATATAATTCTTTTGCACCCACACCCTCACAGTTGGTGTCAAACTACATAAACACTGTAATTCGTCTTCTGCAGTAGTTTGCCATAATGACAGCTACAGTGCGGTTGTACATTACAGCTGATCAGTGTTAACAGGGTTTAATGGTTATCGGCAGCTCTCTCATGCTGACGGCGCATGAGAGCTGGTAAGCAGCAATCCAGAGTGTCTTGATGATAACTACAGTGCTGCCCAATCGGTGTAGCCCCATCAATGAAACAGGAAAAATTCTTTATGAAATTTTATAACTAAATTTTTTTTTTTTTATTTTTTTTTTTTTTTTTTTTTTGCAAAAAATCCCAGTGCTGATTTAAATGCCACCAAAAAGCGGTCTCAAAGATAAAATTTTTTCCCCAGTTGTCTTCCAGGACAGCCCTTGAGAGATGGAGTCCCTCCCATCGACCCAGGAAACACATTGCCAAAACAGTTCAAAAGGCGGTCCCTCAGGTCCCTGGTCAGTCATTTGTGTTTCCTCCGTCGGAGGAACATGTTGCCAGGAACCAGAGAAGGACTCTATCTCTCAGGGGCTGCCTGAGGGGAGCGGAGCCGCACAGGGGGACCGGGTCCTATCCAGCGGCTCCAATCTAGTCCTACCTTTTCTATTTGGGGCTCGGGTACCGTCCAGCTGAATAGGAGCCGACCCGTTACCCCCCTCCTTCCAGTGCCGAGGTGTGCCAGGGACAGGTTGGCGCAGGTTCCCCCAGGAGCGGTGCAGATGGATTCTTCCATCACAGCTCCTTGCTATACACAGCGGTGGGGGTCGGAGACGCCGAGCGTCATTTCCGGCGGAACCGCGTCATCCTGTGTGCCGAGACTTCCGGTTCCGGGTCTCTACAGGCACAAGGAGGAGGGGAAGGCCCACGCTGAGGCCTGCAGTTCCGACCAGCGTCCAGCTATACCGGACTAGCGGCGGGACACGGAGCGTGAGGGGGACCATGGAGGCTACTTCCCAGGACACTCCGGTGGAGGCAGGCACCAGCCAAACCCAGGTAGGCTGCTGGGCAAGCCCTTACTGTGGTTTTTTTCTGGGATTTTTTGTTGTAAGGCTGGGATTTGTAGTACCCCATGGTGGTGGTTTCCTCAGTCCCGGTTGGATGCAGTGGTGGTTGCAGCACAGGTGTTTTTAGAGTTTTAGGGGTTCCTGATGCTAAAAAAGTCTATTCTTTATTTTTAGGGGAAGGAAGCTCCAAGGGAAGACAAGTCAGGCCACAAAAAATGCCCTAACTGTGGAAATAAGTTGTCCTCAGGCTCTAACAAAGCCCTATGCAAGCAATGTATTGCAGGCTTACTTAAAACAGAGGCAGACTCTCCTTTGGCAAGATTCCTTGGCTCCTTTAAAGATGAGATGGCATCAACCTTTAAATCTCTCCGCGAGTTAATCGCAGATGTAGGCACGTCTGCTTCCACCAGTAAAGCAGCTGCGATTCCCTCCTCACCATGCCTTACAACACCCAGCTCTGGGGAGCCCCGTACAATCAGGGAGCATAGCCCCGTGTTAGTTAGCCCTGAATCCTCTGACGCAGATTCAGATGAGGATCAGGCTGTAGCTAACAAAGTCGCAAAATACAAGCTGTCTCTGGAGGATGTAGACGAGCTGTTGAGCGCCATTTATGATACACTGGAAATTGATGAGGAAGAAACTCAATTGACCAGACATGATAAAATGTATGAGGCTCTGGGGAAAAAGAAAGCTAAGGTATTCCCTATACATAATGTGCTTTCTGACCTTGTCCGCAAGGAATGGGCCGAGCCAGATAAAAAGGTCTTCTTCCCAAATTCCCTAAAAAGGAGATTCCCCTTTGACGAGAGCCCAGAGGCGGTCTGGAATAAAAATCCTAAACTAGATGCCCCCCTGTCCAAAGTCTCCAAGCAGTCTGACCTTGCCTTTGAGGATATGGGTCATTTAAAGGACCCCATGGACAGGAAAACAGACATAGTCTTAAAGAGGGCCTGGGATGCTTCTATGGCAGGTTTAAAACCAGCTCTGGCCACTTCTTGTGTAGCCAGGAACCTAGAGTTCTGGTTAGCCCAACTAGAAGAACATCTAAAGGCAGGCACGCCTAGGGGGGAGATCTTAAAAACCTTCCCTATGCTTTTTAAGGCGACAAGTTTCATCTCTGACGCCTCCACTGATGCCATTAAATTTACGGCTAAAACAGCAGCGCTTTCGGTCGCAGCTAGGAGGTCAGTCTGGATGAAAACTTGGGGGGGAGACACGGCGTCTAAAACACGTTTGTGCAGTGTCCCCTTTACAGGAGACTTAGTCTTCGGGCCTGAACTTGATACCGCCTTGGAAAGAACGGCGGATAAAAAGAAAACCTTTCCCATTAAAAAGAAAAATTTTCAAAGAAAGTTTTTTCGTCCCTCAAAAGAACCCTCTAAGTCAGAGAAGGAGTTCAAGCCCAAAAAGCATTGGACAGGACAAAAAGGGAAAGGAAAAGGGGGCATACTTTTTAACCGCCCCAATTCAAACCCCAGTGACATCAGGGTCCCGGTGGGAGGAAGATTAATGAACTTTCTCCCACAGTGGGAAAAGACAACCTCAAACGAGTTTGTCTTGAACATTATAAAAAGGGGGTATGCGCTGGAGTTTCACAGCGATCCACCCTCAAAGTTTCTTGTGACAAAGCTTCCAAGAGACTCAGAAAAGGCCAGGGCCTTGCCTCTGTTAATAGGGGAAATGGTGGATCAAGAGGTATTGACACCAGTCCCTATTCAGGAACAGGGGGACGGTTTTTACTCGCACATTTTTGTAGTAAAAAAGCCGTCCGGGAGATTCAGACTAATAATGAACCTCCGACCTCTGAACCGCTCCATCCGATACAAAAAATTCCGGATGGAGTCTATTTACTCAATAAGGAATCTACTCCAAAAAGAGGTGTTCATGGCTACCCTGGATTTAAGGGACGCCTATCTGCATATCCCAATAAGGAAGGAATGCCAGAAATTTCTTCGGATGGCGATTCAGATGGACACCAAGGTTTATCATTTCCAGTGCAGAGCACTTCCTTTCGGACTGTCGTCCTCCCCGAGAATCTTTACCAAAGTTCTCGGGGAGGCATTAGTTCCGTTAAGACTACAGTCAGTCACGATTATCCCATATCTAGACGACTTACTTCTCACGGCCCATTCGGAGAAACAACTTCGTCGGGACCTAGAGTTGACTCAGTTCAACCTGAGGCAGCTGGGGTGGATAGTCAGTCTGGAAAAGTCCAAGACTACCCCAACACAGGAAATTTTGTATTTGGGGTACAAGATCCTGTCAGTAGAGCAGAGGATAGTTCTGCCAGAAGAGAAGATATTGAATTTACGCCACAGAATGTCTTTTCTTCAAAGCAGCGCCAAGTGTACAGTGAGGGAGGTGATGTCGGTCTTGGGACTGATGACAGCGGCCATTCCAGCTGTACAATGGGCCAGGTTCCACCAAAGAGACCTTCAAAGTTTTCTGTTGGAAAAATTAAAGGACAGGGATCTGGAAGAAGTTTCAATCCCCACCAGAGTAAAACGCTCCCTCTGGTGGTGGAAAGACTCAGAGAATTTGAACAAAGGGGTTCTCTGGATCTCTCCCATCACGTCCATACTAACTACGGATGCGAGCAGCTGGGGATGGGGAGCCCACCTCAACTCAGATTGGGCACAAGGCAGGTGGACGGCAGAGGAGAAACTCCTCTCGTCCAATTGGAAAGAGCTAACAGCGGTCCTCAGGGCTCTGTTATTCTTTCAGAATGCAATACAGGGTCATCATCTACAGGTCCGTTCAGACAATATGACGGCTGTAGCGTACATAAACAAGCAAGGGGGCACCAGAAGTCGTCGACTAATGCTGGTGGCCAATCGCATGTTTCTATGGGCAGAATCCAATCTGGCTTCCATCTCCGCAGTTCACCTGAAAGGGGAGCTCAACAACACGGCAGATTTCTTGAGTCGACAACAAGTGTCGAATCAAGAATGGTCTCTACACCCAGAGGTGTTCAAATATATAGCAGCTTACTGGGGAAAACCAGTAGTGGACCTGTTTGCAAGCAAGGTGAATGCCAAAGTTCCAAATTTTTGCTCGCTACACCCAGGAGATCGGCCCTGGGCAGTAGACTCCTTACAGACCCCATGGAACTTCAGTTTAGCGTATGCGTTTCCTCCGCTTCACCTCATCCCAAGAGTTTTAGCGAAATTTCTAGTAGAGGAAACGTGTCTAATCTTAGTGGCACCGTTTTGGCCCAAGAGACCATGGTTCACAACGTTGCTACAGTTGACAGACCAACCTCCTCTGAGGCTTCCCTACAGACCAGACCTTCTGTCGCAGGGACCTCTTTTTCATCCACAAGTATCCATGCTGAACCTCTCAGCGTGGTTACTGAGGAGGAAATTTTGAGGAGCAAGGGCCTGTCTGACAGGGTGATTCAGACCCTGCTACAAAGTAGAAAACCTGTCACTCAGGCCATTTACAGGAAGGTCTGGAGGAAATTTAACAGCTGGTTGAACAGCCGAGGGGAGGTAAATACGGATACAGCAAATATCCTGCAGTTCCTCCAGGAAGGGATAGATAAAGGGCTAACTCCTAGTACTATTAAGGTCCAGATAGCGGCCTTAAGTGTGTACTTAGAGAAAAGGTTGCAGGAAGATCCTTTTATTGCTAGGTTCTGTAAAGCAATCTCCAGACGCAAACCTGTTAGACTTAACATAGCCCCATCCTGGGATCTGTCAGTTGTTCTAAGGGCATTTTTGGGGTCACCTTTTGAACCTATCTCAGAGGCCTCTCTAAGACTAGTCACTTTCAAGACAGTACTGCTTGTAGCAATCACTTCAGCACGCAGAGTTAGTGAAATCCAAGCTCTCTCTGTCAGAGAGCCCTTCCTCCAGATTTTGAAAGACAGACCCTGGGTTCTTACCAAAGGTGGCATCCAATTTCCATAGATCTCAAGATATTGTCCTCCCTTCTTTCTGTCAAAAGGCTTCAAACGAGAAAGAAAGGCGTTTTCATTTATTAGATGTGAGAAGGTGTAGCCTAGAGTATCTTGGGGTAACAAGTCCATTTAGAATCTCAGATTCACTTTTTGTTCTTTTTTCCGGACAACGCAAGGGGCAGAAAGCTTCTAAAGTCACCATAGCTAGGTGGATTAGGCTAGCTATAGCAGAGGGCTATAAGAGTGTAAACAAAGATCCTCCTGGGGGTATTAAAGCCCACTCCACAAGGGCATTATCAGCATCCTGGGCAGAAAGAGCTGGTGCCACCCCGGAGCAGATATGTAAAGCAGCCACGTGGTCAAGCTTTTCCACCTTTACAAGGCATTATCGACTGGACTTAATGTCCAGTCAGGATCAGGCTTTTGGGAGAAAAGTTCTCCAAGCCGTGGTCCCCCCCTAATCTGGTGAGTACTTGGGGATCCTCTCAAGGGCTGTCCTGGAAGACAACTGGGGAAAACTGGAGTTAGACTTACCGGTAACTCCTTTTCCAGTGGTCTTCCAGGACAGCACGATCCCACCCTTTTTTTGATTATGTGAATGTACTAACATTATTACCTGTTATGGTTATGTTTTTTGCAGTTCCATCCTTCGGTTCTTGGTGAATGACTGACCAGGGACCTGAGGGACCGCCTTTTGAACTGTTTTGGCAATGTGTTTCCTGGGTCGATGGGAGGGACTCCATCTCTCAAGGGCTGTCCTGGAAGACCACTGGAAAAGGAGTTACCGGTAAGTCTAACTCCAGTTTTTGTATGGGTACAGTGTTGCATGACCGCACAATTGTCATTCAAAGCGTGACGGCGCTGAATATTGGCCTGGGGGCAAAGTGCCCAGTAGGCAAGTATAGGCTTCAGTCTAAACTGGCCTGTGTGTGTAATATATATTTTTAAAAAAATTAAAGTGAGTTGGAACTTTTTTTTAATTTGCAAGCTCCTTGAGGGGCAGGGACTGATGTGAATGTAGAATGTGTGAAGCGTTGCAAAAGTTGACAGTGCTATAGAAGTACCTGAAATAAATGTGCATGGACTTTTGCTGCCCCTGGCTAGGGTGGGCATAATGCCTGTCACATTGAGAATGCTTATTTATTTGTCTCAACACTGGGAGCTTCCTTTTGAATCTTTGTGTGGACTTGACCTCCATTTGACATCTTAGTACTAGCAAACCTCAGGGAAGATGTGTTTCTGTTGACCCCACCTGTTCTTCTGACAAGACCTTGCCTTCCGAATCTCCTCAGTGACCTCCCCACTGAGATGTGGGGGTTTAGTACCCGTGTGCCCCACTTTCCCTCCTTTGTGGAAAGCATCCATTGTTAGAATGCCCTGAATTCTGCTGCAGTACTCCGTGATAAGTCTGGGTGTCTCCTTGGGACTTTTTTGCCCATTCTTCGTCTGCCTGTTAGCAGTCATCTGAGGAAGGTGATGAGGCAGCTAGAAAAAAAAATTCCAGTCTTTTCACTGGCTTTCATAAAACTGTGGTACAGGTGGATCATACTAGCAATGTAGAGGTGATTCAGGTGGTGGGATATCTGCCTGGATCAGTATAAAACACACTTATAGCTACTATTGGTGCTGTGAGTTTTGTGTTGAGCTTTACATTTGCTATATTACACATCGATGGTTGCCTAGGAGAGGGATTATCACATGCAGAAGATGTCTTGGGCAGCCAAAGGGTAATCTGGTCCTCCCCAGCACCACAATCTTTTTTTTTTTTTTTTTACTTCAGTGTGTAGGTGCATGAGAACCTTCCCTTTTCCTCACCAAGGTTTTGTGGGGATATAGAGCCTTCTAAGCTCAGAATAAAGCAAATTCCAAGGTTGCTTTCTCATACCTGGCAGCTTAACTAGGGAGAGGAAGAAAACTGCAGTGATCCCATCACCCTTCAATTGGCACATGCTCAAAGAACAAACCCATAGATACTGCCCCACTTCAGGTGCCTTTATTTGCCACCCCTGAACCAAATACACAGGTGTGTTGACAGTTTGAATGGGTAATGTGTATTTAAGCGCCGTAATGGAAAATGGAGACCTGCATACAGATCGAGTATGTATGTGTATGTGTGTATATGTGTGTATATGTGTGTATATGTGTGTATATGTATATATGTGTATATATATATATATATATATATATATATATATATATATATATATATATATATATATATATATATATATATATATATATATATATATATATATATATATATATATATATATATATATATATATATATATATATATATATATATATATATAAATTTATTTTGTCCCAGCTTTAATATTGTACCCTTTATTTTTTTTACTGTCTTCCAGAATGTGCTTCGTAAAGTACAGCCCCAAGATGCACTTCAGATATCTGATGTAGTAATGGCTTCCCTACTACGCATGTTTCAGAGTACGGCCGGTTCAGGAGGGGTACAAGAAGATGCTCTAATGGCAGTGAGCACTCTGGTAGAAGGTAAGCTGTAACTGAGGTTAGAGGTGTGTATTTTATGAGTATTGCTCAACTGTATGCTTGGTTTTGTTTTTTGTTTTTTTTTTTTTATGCATGTTTACTTGGATGGGACTTGTAGTCAGACCACAGGTTACATGCCACACCATTCTGGTGATTGAACACTGGCAAAAGCTTTGCTAGAAATGCCCTAAATAGCCCTAACCACTCTGGATTTGCGTGTGATTTTTTTTTTTTATTTTATTTATTTTTGCTTGTCATTTAGGTAATAAACTTTTCCTGGAGAGATTTTTAAACTACTTCACTACTTCTGACTTTTCAAGTTCCAACTGCACATTCCCTCAGGGCTTACTAGCGGTTTATGGAAAGTCTTCCCTTGATGTCCATCTTGGTAACCATACCTGGACACAATATAAGTAGGGCTAGCCTGCAATGTTTGCTGTGTTCACTGTATCCTTTGTTAAGGTATTAGATTGGCGCATGGTGCACTAAGTGTAGTTGCAGAGTTCTAAACGGGTCCATTTTTTTTATGGCAACCAGACCTTTTGAGAGTATGGCTACTGTGATGGGTGAAGTTTGATTCTTTCCAGGAACCTGCAGCATGGATAAAGTAAGACCATGGTTGTACTGTACTGTGACTATTTCTCTCTTGTACTACATGGGTGGTAGGTAACATTGTTTTAGACCGTTCACATTTTTAAAGCGGAGTTCCACCCTAAAATGGAACTTCTGGTGGGCCCCCCCCCCCCCCTTCAGGTGTCACATTTGGCACTTCTTCAGGGGGGAGCAGATACCTGTCTAATACAGGTATTTGCTCCCACTTCTGGCACTAGATCGCAGCAGAATCTGCCGCGATCTACGCCGTGTTGTCATCTCCCCCCTCCCCCCACCCCCCCGCTGTCTTCTGGGAGACAAGCACAGGTCCCGGAAGACAGCAGGGACCAGTCAGCGCAACATGCGTAGTAGGGAACCAGGCTGTGAAGCCGCAAGGCGCCTCCACCTGAAGCCGAGGGATGGGTCCGCTTCGGGTGAGGACATCGTGTGTGCTTACCAGAAACTATGTAGTGCTCCTAATCTGCCACTTACTGGTCCACGGCGCTACTTGTCATTCAAAGCATACTGCATTTATTTGCATATAGCTTGGCTTTATTTTCCCCACAGCTGCACTGTTCGTGAGAAAAACAACCTCTGGCCCCTGCAGAGATGTAATTTGCGCATGCGCCTTTCTGCTCTGATTCATGGCACTCAGTGGCCTGACAAACCTGTAATCTTCCCTGTCGGTGTTAAATGGTTTTGCAACCCTCCTGTTTTTCTAGATTGGATTGATTTTGCAAATAAACTTTACAGTGTCAATTGTATGGTACCTTTTTTTTTTTTTTTGCTTTTTTTCTTAGTGCTTGGAGCAGAATTTATGAAGTACATGGAGGCTTTTAAACCTTTTCTTGCCATTGGTCTCAAGAACTATGCAGAGTATCAGGTAAGATTTTTCCTTTTTGTCTTCTCTTGTATGCATCTGCTTTTACTCTGCGGCCTTATTGAGGGGGCAAAACCAGAGATAATATGTATGTGAAAATCCAGTCATAACCGTTCCTCTTATCCTTCATTGAAGGACACAGCTTCACACGTCTATTTTTCAGGCCACGATCCTCCAATGACAAGTTCTCCACACCCGTTTGTTTTTCTGGTCCCAAGCGAACGTGGCAGCCCAAGGTCTAAGTCTACAGGGTGCTAGACCCCCACCTCACCACTTTGAGGTGTGGGACGTCTCCCATTTGCAGTCCTCTGCCTATCATCTATCCCACTTTCAGACAAATGGGTTCTGGCGGAGATTTCTTCCGGCTACAAAATCGACCTCTTTTCCAAAGCTTTCTGCTGTTCAAAGAATTGGGTGTGTCCATCTACTGTAAGTTTGAGGGCTCCTATTCAAATCTGTTTGCAGTTCCAATGTAGGATGTCTGTCCAATTCCCAGCGCTAGGAAAGCTTCAACACTATATATCATATATCTATAATATATAAAAAAAATTTTTTTTTTGATTTGTTAACTTTGCATTGAGTGCATTCTGCGGTAGCTCCCTTACTGCAAGGTGGCTTTTTTTGCCTCGATCGACATCCAGTAAGCTTATCTCCATATCCCTATTGCTGCAGTCACCAGTGGTTCACGCTAGGAGAGCTGTATTACCAGTTTATATCCCTCCCTTTTGGACGAATGTTGGTCCCACGAGTCTTCACCGCGATACCAGCTATGATCCTGGCTCGTTTCTGCGGTTATCTTGATGACCTTCGTCTGAGCACTCTGCATGGGACACTGAAGGAACTCTACTTTGAGCGAGTCAGCCTTAATCCCTTCTCGTTTTGAAGTACCGTCTACTCGTTCTGGACACCTTGTTTGGGGTTTTCCTTTGGTGTTGAACACTTCTGCAGCTGAATCTTCATGGCTTTTGCTTAATTTAATTTTCTTTGCAGACTGCATGTCTATTTTTGCATTGGCTTCATGGTGTCCTGAAGCTGCTGCATATGCGTAACACAATTCCAGGCATCTACATAAGATTCTGAACAAGTGTAACAGAGTTCCTGGGTCACTGGATCAATTCATTCACCATAATCACCTGACCAGGCGTCCTCAGCTCAGTGACTTTGCTCATCCCTGCTGACCAGGATGTAATTTCTCCCCTTCAGTTGGCAGCTCGTCACCATGGACGCCAGCCTTTTTGGCTGGGGGAGGCATGATGGTTGTCTGCCCAGAGATGAAGGCTTCTCATGTTATGGCTGGAACACAACATTCTGCAGTGCAGAAGATTGCTGGCCTGAAAGGCACTGGTGAAGTACAGTCCTTTGAACCGGAGAATAAGGGTTTTACAGGGAGTATAAAAATCCAGTTTTTCTAAACTTTGAATAGAGGGTAGAGTTACACTCTTCAGAACAAATTGGGGGGGGGGGGGTAAAATTTCTTGCCTTTTAAACATGACCTGTTTCGAGTGCCCTCTTCACACTTCACATAAAATTGCCCTGTTCCTTTTGAGGCTTCCTTGTCAAAGTGATGGGGCATCTCCAGTAGACAAATCTTCATAAAGAGTTCTCAAATTCCATCTAGCTTTATTTTAACTGGAGTCTGCTTTTAGGCTTGGTTCCCGCTGCGGGTCTGCACCCATTCACGCAGCTAGAACCACCTGCACAGAAAACGCAGGAAATGCATGTGGGTGCCTTTCTTAATGGCACTTGCAGACACTTCCCTTACTGGGGACCACAGTGCGCTTGCGGTTTACGTGTGTGCTGCGATTTAAGAAATGTAGGCACAGTAGCCTATTCAAATGAATGGGCTGCTGTGCCTGAGCAAATGCAGTTGAGGACCATTCCTTTTTCTTCCAATGTGATGATGTAGGTCTTTCCTTTAGAGAAATTGCATAGAAAGCTAAGATGTCAGTACAATTTCCTACACCATCACAAGGCACTTGGAAGCTGATAAGCCACAACAGAGTCGGAAGACAAGTTTCTAAGAGGCAACAGCTTAACGCTAATTGAAAGTTTGAGTTTCAGCTGTGAAGAGAAGTCTTCGAGCTGCAGGTTTGACAGGCTGAGTGACTATGAAAGCCATTGTTAAGATGGCAAAACAAGAGGCTTGCTTGGAACACAAAGCACTGCCAGTGGACTACTGAAGACTGGAAGATGGTTCTATCTAAATTTAAGATCTTCGGTTCATCGTGCAGCGTTTTTGTACACCATAGAGTAGGTGAAAGAATGGTTCCTCCATGTGGCAGCCTGAGCCAACACTATAACCACAGCTTTTTGCCGACCCATAAAATACACTCTGGAATAAACCTAGTTAGTCAGGTTTCATTATCTTGATGTAGAATGAACCCATCTCCAGGCTGTGTCAGCTACTGTTTTTGGAAGAGGACTGTAGGTTTCAGATCATGGAATGGCCAGCACAGTCTACAGACTTAAACCCCATTGAGCTTGTTTGGGGTGAAAGAAAAGCAACCTACAAGTGCAAAACATTTGTGGGAACGTCTATGGGGCCGTTTGTGTGGAGAATTCCCCCATAGGAAGCTGCTTTCCCCCCCCCCCCCCCCCCCCCCCCCAGACTCACTCCTGAGCCTTCCTATCTGCATTTACTGACAGACTCCAGGCCTCAGCACCACTCCCTAGTCACTGACTTTAATTGACAGCAGCGGGAGCCAATGGCTCTTGCTGCCTAAGCAAAGCCAGTATGACAAAGTGAGGGTAGAGAAGAGCTGCAGATGTGCATAGCACTGGATTGAATGAGGGCTCAGCTAAGTGTAAATAGGGGGGTGTACTACCTAAACGGGGAATGCATGAAGGTAAAAAAAATGTTTAGTCTTTATAACCACTTTAACGTGTGTGTATATATGCTGTATCCTTGTATATATTGGAGATATATCAGATAGGGGCCTAATTTGTCTACAGGTGGCAGTTATTGTATTATACTAACTTGTGCTCTTCATTGCTAGGTGTGCCTGGCTGCTGTTGGGCTTGTAGGAGACCTATGCCGGGCTCTGCAAACAAACATTTTACCATTTTGTGACGAGGTTATGCAACAGCTTCTGGAGAATCTGGGGGTAAGAAATTTTCTTCACTGTATAGGGAGAATGCAGTACTTGAAATGTAAGCATATTTATTTCATACCATGTCCACTTTATTAAAGTCAGACTGCTCTCTTTCAGAATGAGAATGTTCACCGCTCTGTAAAGCCACAGATTCTATCTGTGTTTGGAGACGTTGCCTTGGCTATTGGAGGGGAGTTTAAGAAGTACCTGGATGTTGTGCTGAATACACTACAGCAAGCTTCTCAGGCTCAGGTGGACAAGGTAGGCATTTTCAGTGTTGGTGGTAATCTTCTTGAAATGCTAAAATTGGAAACTTTTCTACTTTATTCTAAAAGTGTAGAGTACAATCCAGAAGATGCCTAATATGTAGGTTTATATAGCTTGTAGAGGACCCAAGCTTAAAATACTTAAATATCTAAATGGGCGGAGCTTAAGGCAGGCTTGGTTCCACCTTGCTGTATGGTTCTTCACTATGATGGCATTAACCATCCTGATTTTAAGTGGCTGGTTTTGTCCAAGCGTAATGTCTGTTGCTAAAGTAGCTTTTTGTATATTAGATCATTCAAGAATTTTTAGCTCCTAAAATGCAAGAAAGTTCATGTTGTGGAATTATCAGTCGTGGCCAGTCTTTCAACCATCTTTACAGACCATGTAATCTTCGTTCCCCAGCTACTGAACATGTGAATATATGATCTGGTTGAAATCACTGCAGTGTCAGTTTGTACCAGCAGATGTCTGTTCAATTTGCTGTGGGTGAGATGGATGGGTGTTACACGGTGTAAGGGAAACCAAAGCTTGGTTAATTTTGTGGTATGTTTGCCCAAATTAAAACAAATGTTTTACATTTGTTTCAAATGTTCTTTATTTTGCTTTTCCACATCAGACAGATTACGACATGGTGGATTACCTAAATGAGCTGCGTGAAGGCTGTCTTGAGGCCTATACTGGAATCATCCAGGGGCTCAAAGGAGACCAAGAGAATGTGCACCGTGAGTACAGCCAGAGGTGTCTTGCATTCTTCTCTTAACTTTTCTGCATATGGTTTTCTAGAATGTTTGTCATCAATTTCAAAGAACCCTGGTAATAGCTTATTTTCAGTACAGTACACAAGCTGGGATATTCATAGACCCTGGGTATTGGGCTGCTATCTCCAGGTAATTGACAGCTTTTACACACCCTTTGGGCATACTCCTATAACCCTACCACCTCAGTTTTTTCCTAGTGTAATGCTTCGCTACTTCCAAATTGGTATAACCAAGGTTAATGCTATCAGATCTGTGTCTGGACCCCATGCTATGGGGGGTGGCCTTTAATGTTGCTTTGGGCACTTGATCCCCCCCTTTTTTTTTTTTTTTTTTTTTTTTTTTTTTTTTTTTCCCCCCCACACCTCTCTACCAGAGTAAGAGGTGGTAATACCTGCTTTAGAAGTCGTGTACACATTGGACATGGCGGAAGACCTGGAGGTGGTATTGGCTGAGGAAGTTTTCTCGCACACAGGCTTCTATACACCTGATGCTATGGCTTCATGAAAAATGCTTGTCAATGCAGATGTGCTCACGTCTCCTGTGCGCAACAGCCTTGGCACAGTCTTGCTTGATTTTCTATATTCTGCCATGCTCCCCCAGGTAATAAAGTCTAAAGATCTTTCCTATTCATGAACAAATAGAATGGGCAATTTTATGACACTTGGGGTTCTCTTCCTGAAAAGATTTGTCCACTTGAAAAACCTTGCTCTACAATATCCAGATCCAGTGGAAACAATTCACAAAATGTGGACTATGTTACCAGTAGAAATAAGCCAACTGTGCTCAAATCCCTATATTAGTGTATGTAAAATTAAACTAGAACAGTCTACTGTCCAGAGAAGTCCGGCCAAAAGTGGTCTTCATGGAAGAATTGCGACCAAAAAGTCATACCTCCTGAAATGGAAACTAGGCTAAGCGACTCAACTATGTAAGAAAACCAAGGAACTGGGTGCTCTGGACTGATGAATCAAATCGTGATCTATTTGGCTGTAGCAGGAGGCAGTTTGTTTGCTGGAGAGCGGTACAATGAGTGTCTGCAAGCAACAGTGGAGCATGGTGGAAGCTTCTTGCAAGTTTGGGGCTGCATTTCTGCAAATTGAGTTAGAGATTTGGTCAGGATCAATAGTGTCGTCAATGCTGAGAAATGGATACTTCTCCAATATGCCATACCATCAGGGAGGCATGTGATTGGCCCCAAATTTATTCTGCAGGAGGACGACCCCACACATACTGGCAGTGAGATTAAGAACTATCTTCAGCCTAAAGAACCAAGGCCACTAATCCTTCCCCAACGCAGTCTTCACATTGAAGGTACACCCTCCTAAACGGGGCGGTGGGGGTGTATATTTGCCTCTCTGGGTCATGGATGTCCTAGACCTGTAGGTTCAGTTGGTTTCAAAGTATTACAAAATAGAGATCGGAACTCTTACCACCTCACCACTTCTTTCAAATCCACCCAAAACTGCCCAGAAACAGTTCAATTTGCAAAATTCCCTGAACCACTTTGTCTCAGGGAATCATTGTTAGTACTACCACAAGACAGTACTCTGACATGTTAATGGTACCAAAGCCCAATTCATCCTATTCTGGATTTTAAAAACAAATTCCTTCAAATGTTACATTTTGCCTTGAATCCAGGTCAGATTTCCCACCTGAGATGAGGGAAGTGCATTGTATCTGTGTGGACATCCAAGATGCCTGTTTACAAGTTTCCATTTACCCACTTCAGCCCTTTCTACCCTTTGCATCGGCAGACAACCACTTAGGTTTGTCACACTGCCCCTTGGCCTATCCTGTGTTCACAAAGATCTGCATTGTTGGTATCAGTGGGTGGCATAGTGCCCCATCATTGGTATCCTTAGAGTTAATAGTGCCCCATTATTGGTGTCAGTTGGAGGAATAGTGCCACCATCATTGGTATCTGTGGGAGAAATGGTTCCCCATCATTGCAATCTCTGTGGGAGGAACTGTGCTCCATCAATCATTGGTATCTGTGGGAGAAATGGTGCCCCCATCATTGGTGTCAGTGGGAGGAATAGTGCCCCAGGGGCCGGATAAAACGCTGCCATTTGGAGACCCCTTCTCTAGTGCCTTGATTATTTTGTCTTAGATGAGGCTAATTTACTTAATGTTCAAATCCTACCTCATCTGTGCTTTTACATGCCAATTCCACCTAATCCTTGGACTTAATGGCTTTTAGCACCACGTGTAGCCCAGTTGTGTAAGGCTGCCACCTGGTTTTCTGTTAAAGTAGAACTATAGGCAATTATTTTTTTTTTTTTTTTTTTTTTTTTTTTTTTTTTCCCCCAATGCCTGTCAGTATTTTTTTTTTTTTTTTTTTTTTTAATTTCTTTTCATTTTTGCCTTCGGTGTATTGTTGCAGAGATTTACCTTCCCTTCCTGTCCCATAGTTAAAAGAAATCCCTGCAAATGAAGGGAATCACTTGGTGACGCCAGAACTATTGTCACAAATTGGCAGATTTCCCCTTTTCTAGGGAAAACAAATTTTGGTGTTTGTTTTCTTTCAATGGTGATGGTAAAGAGGACAAATAGAGGGTGGATCTTCCTAATTATGGTGCGCACGCCAATAAAAACTGACGGGTCCTAATCTATCTTCACTCTGGCCAAAGTTAAAGCAAGTTTTGCCTTTAGTTGTATTTTAATACATTTTCAGTTTTGCCAGGTGGACATCTTTTGCTTGTGCAACTTTTTGGCAGTAAGGGCCCCTTCACACAGGTGCCGCTTGCTCAGCAGGGGATCGAGGTGGCTGACAGGTCCATTTCTGCTCACTGCAGAGCGGAGACGACCCGGTCCCGCTCTCCTCCTATAGGGAAATCTGGTGAAAACGGACTGATTGGATAGTGGAAGATGTCAGCGGACATGTCACAGCTGAGATCTGCCGCTCCAGGGTCCGATCAAGTCCACCTGAAAAACTGACAGGCAGACCTGATCAGACGGCCCATTTGAAAGGGGCCTAAAGTTCTTGCAGAGGCTCTGAGGTGTCTTCTGACCCTTGTTGGGTCTTTTGGGACAGTTCGGTTTGCCTCATTGTTGCACACCCTTCCTTATTGCTTGGGGGCATCCCATGATATATTAATATTTTTCCTGTGTCCTCTACTGTACTATTAAGGCAAGAGGATTTTTAGCTTGCCTGTAAATTTCATATCTTGAGATACAGGTGACCAACTTTCCTTGGTTTACTCTCCATTGCATGCTTCAGAGCGGGTAGGATTATAGGGAAGGCACCTAAGGGTCCTGTCTAAGCATTTGGCCAGTAACCTGAAGGTACATGCCTATATAACTCATGGTGTATGAATATTGTGCCTGTACTCTAGATATGGAATTTACAAGGCAAATCTAACTTTTTTTTTTTTTCTCCTCCTTTGCGCAGCATGGTTGCTTTCATGGCTTTTGTCTTGACAAATTAAAAATTTTGCACTTTGAGTAAACAAATTTTTTTTTTTTTTTCTTCTGTAACTTACTTTTTTTTTTTTTTTTTTTTTCCCCCTCTTTAAGCTGATGTGATGCTAGTACAGCCACGTGTGGAGTTTATCCTGTCATTCATTGATCACATCGCTTCAGATGAGGATCACACAGATGGCGTGGTGGCCTGTGGGGCTGGCCTTATTGGGTAAGGTTGCTGGCATATAGTGTTTACACTAATGTTCATTGGAGGACACTGTGAATGTTTTTAACCTGTGGCTATACCACCACCTGCAGGAGGTTTCAAAACTAAAACAAAAAGGCTGTACTGCTTTTCAGCAATGTGTGGGGTTATTCACTCTCGACTTTGTGCCCGCAGGTTCCCTTGCATCTCAACCTGCTTTTATATACCTCAGACACTGCTTTGGAGCCTTTTGGGCCTTGCGGCTGGTGCTGCAGATTATAGAGGAGTTTGTCTCCAATCCTCTGGGGCGAGCTGCATAAAGCATTTTCTGTCTCCTGGCCCTGACACCGATTTCCCCCCCCCCCCCCCCCCCCCCCGTTTCTTTAGATTGTGTCCCTAAATAGGCAGGTTTACTTAAAGTGGGGTTCCACACAAAAATGGAACTTCCGCTTTTCGGAACACCCCCCCCCCCCCTCCGGTGTCACATTTGGCACCTTTCAGGGGGAGGAGGGTGCAGATACCTGTCTAAGACAGGTATTTGCACCCACTTCCGGCATAGACTCCCATGGGAGTCTATGCCTCTTCCTGTCCCTCCGCGCTGTCTCCTGGGAAACGCACAGCTCCCAGGAGAGAGCGGGGACCACTTGGGACACGCAGCACGACTCGCGCATGTGCAGTAGGGAACCGGGAAGTGAAGCCGCAACGCTTCACTTCCTGATTCCCTCAGCGGGTTCTCGGCGTTGCCTGCCGACATCGCTGGACCCTGGGACAGGTAAGTGGCCATTTATTAAAAGTCAGCAGCTGCAGTATTTGTAGCTGCTGGCTTTTAAGATTTTTTTTTTTTGGCGGTTTAGGTGGACCCCCGCTTTAAGAGTCTTGCCTTCTTGTCTAGGACTCTGTAGTGGATTCCTCTCACTTTTTGAGTAAAGGCGAACTCTGAATCCTTTTTTTCTTGGCGAGACACCATGGTAAGCCTCATTTAACCACTTGACCTCCAGAAGATTTACCCCCGCTTCATGACAGGCCAATTTTGTTTTTGCGATATGGCACTGCGTTGCTTTAACTGACAATTACGTGGTCGAGTGACTGTACCCAAATTTGTGGGGGGGGTTTTTTGTTAAACATTCTGCTATAAAACATTAAATAAAGAAATTGAAGAATCTAATTTCTTCATGATGCATATTTTTGTTAAAAAAAATAAGCATATTGGTTTGTGCAAAAGTTATACAAGTCTACAAACTATAGTTTATAGTAGTAATGACGGCTATCGGTTACTTATACCGGTAGTGGGGCTGGACATTCCATCTCTTCCCTCCTTTTCAGAACCGCGATCTGCCTCGTTTACATAGGCTGATTGGTGGGTGCCGGAGGACATTGAGTACCATGCTTCCACTGTGTAATCGAGCCACTGGCTAGGCACATACACCCCCTACCCGTAACTGTTAGATTGTGTGTGTATCTATCTATCTCTATAGAACAAGTGCCACCCTGTAGAAGTAAAACTGCTATAGGGCGGACATAAACTGGTTAAGACGTTTAAGCTTGATAATCCTTTGACTCTCAGGGGCAAGGCTGTTCCACTGGTATCTCATGAGTCCAAAATGTCTGCTGTGATTTACTCTATTTGTCATTATTTTGAGGAGTAATTTAACAATAGATTATTCTGTACCGACTCCTGCCCCCCACTTTTTTGGTGGAACCACCAGTCTCTTGTGTGATCAAGCCAAAAATCGTACAGTTTGAAGATGCTCCCATTTTTGGGATCTTTCCAACAAGAAGCTGTAACATTTTAAGTTTGCCTTGCATTGAAGCAGGCTTGCACCTGTGATCTGTATTTGCCTAAAATTGGTTGCTTATGCAGTGACAGATTGGTCCAGGGTTAAACTTTGGGATAGGACTGCAATTAAATGGAACTAAACCTTCCTATCCTTTACAAGCTGACATCTTCACTTCTTTTTGATCTGTGGTTGCTATGGTGCTGTACATGTTATCAGTTAGACACCAGCCAGTTGATGGCTTGACAATTCAGCTTGAGAGTACAAGCATTTGTGTTAGTTATTAACGGCATGTGATGAATACAATGAGGTGCTGCATTCGAACGTACATAAATATTGTGCTCTTGTAATCAAAGTAAAACGTGGAAGGTGGCCTGGAAGGACAAAGTGAAAATCTAAGCTACTGGGTATAAAACTAAGTGTGTGTGTGTCTAGATAGAGACCAGTATAAAGGAAAGGGTGGCTTTATAATATGGAGTGAAGCATCCAGAGGGCTAACCAAGCAGTTAATGAGGGGCAAAAACAAGGCTTGCTAAAAGTGGCTATATTGTAACAAAATCAAATCCAAAAATTTAGTGAGGCCGATGGCTCACATAAACCAAACAGTATATCACACCCAATGTCCTTCACCTGAACAATAAACCATGTCACTAGAATAACTTTCAGACATCGGTAATTATGCGGGATACACCAATTGGCATAATATTGCCATGGGAAGTTGCATAATGCAGTAGTCTTGGCCAAGTTGTGTAATCCACATGAGCTCCAAAGTCTCTCTAATCAATAAAAGAAGCTGATGGCATGGCAAACCTATGCTAATAGAAAAGCAAAACCTATGGAATTCTGATTATGTTGCTTGTCTTGTATAGAATAAAACAAAAGCTGTTTTAATATACAAGCTCCCGTGTGTGTGTGTGTGTGTGTGTGTGTGTGTGTGTGTGTGTGTAAGCCACACTGACAAACTGGCTTGGAGTCTGAAAAGTCATAGATCAACAGATATACATTGGATGGAACAAGCTTGGTTTAGAATGATTTGCTGTCACTTTAAGACAAATTAGTGGACAGCCCCTCCCGTGGATACTCGGGTTTATTATAGTGACATCGTTTTTATTCTAATGAAGGGACATTGGGCGTGATACTGTGTGGTTTATGTGAGCCATAGGACTCCCTATGCCTGTTTTTTTGCCTTTTTATTAGCCGTTTGGTTATCCTCTGGGAGCTTTACTCCATATGAGAATATAGCCACCCTTTCCTTTATAAGCTACCGAGGACCCACTTATTAAAAGGGTCATGGAGGTCTGAGTGCACAACCTAAGTGTGAGCACCAAGAAGAAAACTGGTTTTGTGTTCTGGGAAGGAGGTGTTTTGTAGTCCACACGGTTTGCTGGAGCACATATTGAGATTTGGACGAGGCACTGGATTTTTTTTTTTTAGAGACGAAATATTTGTGGAGGTAAAATTTACATATAAAGGACACGCTGGATGACTCTGAATTTGCTTTGTTTCATTGAATACTTTTCATGTTAAATTATCACATGTTTTTTCACATTTTTACTTTGATTACAAGAGCACGATATTTCTGCATATAATGGGAGTGCAGCATTTTATTGCAATGCAAAATAACCTTTCCACTTAAAGGGGGTTTTATGGTTCACAGTACTAGCAGCCTCTAAGGAGTATGAACTGCACAGTAGTAGCATAAGTGCAGAATTTTATTTATTTTTTATTTTTTTGTGCTGTTCTCCAATGAATTGTTTTGTAAAGCTAATAATCCATCCTTTTCTCCAGTAGTTTAACACGCATCCACAGGTTAAGAATATTCAGCACTATGCACTGTAAAGAGCTAATGGAGAAGGCTATGAAGAGTAAAAAAAATCTTACTTTTGTAAATGTGCCTTGCATTGTTAAACATTTTTGGTTGTCCAAATTTGGGCTTAAAGGGGTTTTCTACTTTATAGCAAAAGATAATCTCTTTAAAAAAAAAAAAAAAAAAAAAATTCTGTAGACATTGGAACAAAGTGTATTTTTGGAGTTCTGTGCTGAGACATTTACAGTGATTTTTTTTTTTTTTTAAAGGCAAGGGTGGTTTTTTTAAAGTCTTTACAAACCTGATCCAAGGTGATCTCACTACTGTCTCAGCCAATGAGGAGGAAGTGTCCCCAGAGAGCTGAGGCTCTTGTGCATATTGCTGGATTGCGATGGGGGTTTGTATACTTGTTTAAAAAAAAAAAAAAAAAAAAAAAAAGCTTGAGCCTTTAGAACCACTTTAAGTGAGTATGATAGATTAACCTCCCATTTGCCCAACTCTACTGAACACCTTTTTTCTCTTGAAAAGAAAAAAACCCGCTCCAGGCGCCTGTACCTGAATATCGCCTTCCTTGCCAAAGGGTGCAGGCTCAGTATGTAGGATGCAGATAAGGATCCGGATAGCCGCACTCCAAGAAATTCCTTTCATTGAGGATTCAGTCCATATAAACAATTAAAATGCAAGCTGCTAACATGTTTCACACCACTCTCACTGGTGCTTAATCATAGCTATAATTAAGCACCAGTGAGCGGTGTGAAACGCGTTGGTTTCCCTTTTTTTCAGTTTATGGACTGAATCTTCAAAAGAATTGGTGTGCGGCTATCTGGATCCTTATTTGCTTATGCAACCTTTTTCTCCTGCCAGGAGAAAAGCAGCATAAAGTGCTGCATTTTGCAAAGTGTAGATACTTCAGGTGTTCATAAATTTCTTTGGCCAGAACAAATTAATCTGGCCACCGGCATGAAAGCCCAAACAGTATCCAAGTCACTGTAAGCTTTCAGCTTGCTGGGTCAATCATCAGCAATGTCACATAAGGGGAGTAAATTGTACCATCTACTGGGAGTGTAATTTTCTTGGGTCCTTGTGGTGGATTTCTCATATGTTGGTGATGGCAGCAGTAAAGTGAACTGGTTGTTGTGCTTTTAAGACTAAAGCTGTGTTTTTAATGCTTCTTTTTGCCCCAACAGAGATTTATGCACAGCGTTTGGCAAGGATGTGGTAAAGTTGGTGGAAACTCGACCAATGATCCATGACTTGCTAACAGAGGGTCGACGATCAAAGACGAACAAAACAAAAACACTTGCTACCTGGGCCACCAAGGAACTACGAAAGTTAAAAAATCAAGCCTGGTGGGTAGAAGAATTTGTCATGAACAGTGATATATCAATACTTTGTGCTCCTGTATAACCAGATGTTTTTGTTTTTATTCTTTTTAGACCATAGCGGCTGGGTGAAGCTGACAACCCACTGGAAATCTCCAACTTTCTTTGAAAAAAAAAATTATATCCCGGAAGCGAGAAGTGTGAGCGGTTACTGAATGTTTGAGAGTGAGAGAGTGACTGAGTGAAGCTTCAAACATACCACATGGATAAACGCGACCACAGCAGTGCTGTGAGAAGAGCAAACTTCCTGGGAGAAAGGGGGTGAGAGCCCGCCCACCAGCTGAGAGGAGCAAGGGCCTGTGGGTCTTCACTAATTCTATGTCTGCTTGCACCACTGCCTTGTGGCCAGGGCAGAGCAGGAGTGACTGGTGTAACTTTATTTTATAGTTCATTGTTACATCTGGCCTTTTTTCTTTTTTTTTCTTTTTTTTTTTTTTTCTCCAATGTTCCTTGCTGTATAAAGATACACAGCAGTGATCTGTTGCTGCATTGCCTATCTCCTCTAGTGCAGGGGGACCTGAGCGAAAGGAATCTCAGAGTGAGTGTGTGTGAGTGCAGAGGTTTAGCAGTGTCTACAATCTGAGCTTCATACAGTTTATTCTGGTTCAGAAGAAAAGATGTTCAGTGTTCCAAAAAAAGCTTCTGGTATCATCAGGCGCATTTTTTTTTCCACGTGCACAGGGCAAAAGTTTCTAGATTTCAACATTTTAAGGTCTGTTTCTCTAGGTTATTTAAACTGTTTCTTTTCCAGAAACTTGCACAACACTGGTGTTTCTGGCAGAGAAGCAGTTAAAGGAAACACTGGCTAGGACATTTTAGTCCAGTAGTAAACGTACCGAAGCCTGTAGTATAAATCTACTTTTGTCGATCTGTGAATCAGGCCAGGAGCAGGGAGGAGTTAGAGTTGGATAATCGGAAATCACCCCACAGGTATTGAGCAGAATGTTCCCATCTTTTTTTAATAGGAAATTAAAATAACTGTGGAAAGCACTTAAAAGGTGTCCACTTTCCCTCCGTGCCCAAGGATTTAAAAGCAGCCCTGACCCTAAAATGTGCCAAAGAAAAAAAAAAATTGCTCAGAATGTGAATTGACCCCTTCCTGCAGCCAGGAGGTGCTGTGGTGCAACACTACTACACATATTGTGTTCTCTCTGTGGCTTGTACCAAGCCCCTCTCTTGGCACTGAAATGGTTTAATCGACAATGTTTGAAGTACTTCTTGCCCTACATATGCTGGTAACAGACATTTTGATTATTCAAGAGGCAGCATTCTAGGTAAACGGAGACTAAAGCCCTATAGGCTTAATTGTTCTCTGTAGACTGATTTGGTTGCATTGTAATTTAGTGCAGCAAACAAAATGGCTGTACCTTAGTGTATGGGTGACCCAGGCTTAGGTGAATTAAAACATTGATGCTATAGCGCGTGCAACTTTTATTTCAGAGACTAATGTGATATTCAATTTCCTGCACTTAAACATAAAGGAAAACTAATTAAAATAGTCAAAGTGAAATGGGGAGGAAAAAAAAGTATATATTATAGATACGGACTGGATGTACGTTGGACCATGGCACTTGTACAAGGTTCTATTTTTTCACTGCAGTTAAACATTAATAAAATGGTGTCAAACATCCCCAACCCTCCATCTTGTGTTCTTGTTTTTGTTTTGTGAAAGGAATTTGTCTAAAGTACCCACTTTATTTGCCCTCCCTTTTTTTTTTTTTTTTTTTTTTTTTTTTTTTTTTTTTTTGTGTCCAGGTTTTGAATGAGTCATAATAGAGCACTCTGTAACATGCAGTCATGTACCTGCAGTACATGAGCTTGGTGACCGCTAAGATTTTCTGACTTCTTAGAAAAGCATAGAGTTGAAATTGGAAAAGTAATGAACTGGTTTATCTTGTCACAGCATGTTTGTAGAACTTTAATCAAGGTCTTCATTAGAGATATGCACAAACCAGTGCTTCTCTGTGCTGAGATTCATTACTGAAAAAAATGAACGGCAGCAAAGCTTTCTTGTTACACTGGGCCTCCATTGGGGGGAAAAAAACAAATTATACGTGCTTAACTGACAGCTACCAATCGCATTTCTCTTCTCCCACTGCACTGTCTTGGCAAAGCGGATGATTGCGCTAATTACAGGCTCTGATCGAAGTATTTGCTTCAGACGCTGGGGGGGGAAAAAACATGGCCCATTGTGACCAAACGGTTGCTTCCGAAGTTGGCAGAGAAGTGCAATTTGTTTCCGTTGGCAGGATTGAAAAGGATTGGACAAGCCACTTCCTGCCTCTGGCATCCTATGCAATCCTTAAGTTTTGAGAGCTGGATGTGGGGTAGTCAGCTGAGACTGTAAATGGCTCTAAAGCTACTATTGCCTGCTGCTAGTAGTCAAGCTATCCCTGGCCTGATTGAACTACCGTGACTGGTGTCTCCAGAACTTCTTGGATCTATCCCTCAATTTATATCGGAGGTAATGGAGAGTGAAGACTTAAGCTGAATTTTTTTCCTTCATGCTGTCTTTCTATGCCATTTGTAGCTTGCAAGAAGAATAAATGGTGACACAGTGATGGAATTTCATGTGTTTTTGTGCCTGTCTATACTTTACTTCTGGTTGTTTGCAAGCTGTTTAGTGTCCAATGAATGACACTATTAATGCTACGGTGAAAGCTGCCTGTTGGAAGGCTTTCTTTGCATGTTAATTTTCTTTATCGTATAGTAGAAAACATCTTGAATCATAACTGATGGGTTATATGCTGCACCTTCAGGTGAACACAAGCTAAGCCACTTAAAGCTTTAACGCTTCCTCATGTAACCCCTCACCAGGTAAGCCTTTGTTTTTTGCTAGTGTCCTTAGGAGTCCTATCCTTGAAGCCCCCTTCATTAGGGGAGGGGGGTGTGCCTGTCCAGATAAGGTGTAGAAGTACTGCTGTGTGCTGGGATCATGTGCTGACCCATTAAACGGATGCTTTTTTTTTTTTCTTACATTAATCCTGCCTTGGGTCCAGGTTGCAGTGCCTGGTCTGTATGGAGATCAACTGCTTTAAATGGGGTGTTACAGCGATGCTGCTCTATTCTATTACCCAGCCAGAAGAGGTGGGCCTGAATGCATCTATGAGCTTCATTTTGGCTTGAACTGTGCATGCCCAGATGCACTGTAGTTATGAAATCATAACTGCAAGTGCCATTTTGTGACAGCGAGCACAGGCGACAGCACCATCAGAGCTCTGGTGCAGTGTCCCACTGAGGAAGGATGTAGTTCAGGTCCAGCCTTCTATGCACACAAATGGCTTGTTCCAAATGCAGACAACAGGTGCCACTGCCTACAACACTTCTGCAGTGGCTGCCTTCAGGAGTGCAAGCAGTGTGTTTATTCCATTAGTTATGCAAGCAAGTATCTTTTTATAGGGGGGCCTCAAGCAGAAATGGAGCAATCAAAGTATAGTGGGTAAGCCAGTTGATGGTAGTAAAGGCTAGGACTCTCCCTGGATTGGTCTTTGTGCAGGTTGAGGACCCAAGGGTGGATTTTTCACCAGCTATGAAACCGTCTGGCATTCTTTTTTCCAGTTCAGAGTTGTCTTGCTTAAGTAAGGAGGAATTTTCCACACCAATGTCTTCCCTGTTAGTGGGAACTTGTGACTTTTAAGAGCTCTGGCAAAAAGGCATGTGGACACTATCCTTCAGTTTCCTCATCTGATTTTTGGATTCTTTCAAATGGTCAGATGTCGGGTTTCTTCCCCCCTCATTCAGATGACTCTTCTGTAGAAGCTCCCTCCGCCACAATGTCCTCAAAATGTAATACACTTTTTTGGTGCTTGACGTGTGTAGTGTCTCAAGCTGGATCTGCCGATGCCTACAGGCCCTCAAGTGACCAGCATGGATTCTAGAAAGCAGAAGAAGCAACCACCTACATTTCCTTTGCATGCATTGGTGGATGTCTTTTAAAACTAGAAGCACTCAGTGAAGCTTTAATGGTTTTATGCAGCAGTACCACCCCATTGGTGAGTTCTTGGAAACGGGTGTCAAACATAAAATTTTTCATTGCGTGCCATATCAGTATTGCTTGCCCTCAGAGGGCTGGTTCAATCTGTATGCCTATATAAATGGACTTACTCTTTATCATATTAGATAATTGACTCCTTTCGATTACTGGTTTTAGTTATAACCTAAAACTGTGAAGGGATAACAAGAAAATGACAAGGACTGATGCAAATCAATGTAGTTGACAACCATGGACCCTCAGAGGGGACACATCAGCAGTGCAAACTAGATCAGTCATAAAAGGGTTCAGAAGTCCATAAAGTGGATGGATAGCAGCAGCTATCCTCAGAGTAAAGGCAGCTCTGGGATAAACACAAACTGTGAAAGGAAGGAAGCACCACCTGAGTGGTATTAAAAGGCAGAATTTATTGCAAAGGTATCCTCACAGGTGTAAAACATGCTGATCAGATGTGTGGGGAAGCTGCTTCGATCTGTCCTATGGACACTGCACTTGCCAGGCAACCGCGGCAGGTGGTGTGGAGTGTCCTATGGTCACTAGGAAGTTTGGTTAAACCAGAGTGGAATGCAGGGTGGAAGAGATGACATCAGAGGCAGGGTGTGGCTGCAGTCAATGGGCTGTGTGCTTGGCACGTCAGCTTCTTCTACTGGCCATCATCAGAAGTCAAGTTCCACCCTTGCATTAGTGCACACACCTTACCGGGAAGAAGTGGAACGTGCAGGGGCTGGAGTCAGCTGCCAGAGTATGCTCAAACCAGTTTAGGTGGAGATATGGGGGTGCCCAGGATCTGCAGGAGTTATATCATCCTCTCTGCTGCTGAGATGAGGAGGGAGCGACACAGCTGCAGTAGAGGTGCAAGGGCATGCTCTAAGAATTTTTTTTTGGGGGGGGGGGGGGGGGATTTGATCCGTCTATTTTTGTCTCCAGTAAGACCCTTGTGATTCTGGTTAAACGTAACTTTCAGGGACCCTGCAAATAAGCCTTTTGAGGCCCTGCTCAGGCTTCATTTGCCTAATTGGGATTGTCTGCCCAGCCATTTGTAGCGATTTTCAGTAAATTGCAGACCATTAGGGCCTGGTCCAAATGGAATCCTGGTAGTATTGCAGCCAGTTTTCTGCTCAGCATCACTGAATGAATGTTTCTAGCAGCTTTATGCTACTGCTTGGAGTGATGTACTATGGCAATTCTCACATTTGTTTGTGTGGTGTGGTGTTTTTTTTTTTTTTTTTTTTTTTTTTTTTTTTGTACAGATGTGATGGATCCTCTGGCTGAATTGCTAGTAAGAAGAGTTTGGAGAGGGTGCCTTTTGAGGGGACAGTCTCTAGGGTCCATACATCTAAGTGACAGGTGGCAAATTCATGCTGTTGTAAAGGAGAGTTTTTCCACTGGTAAATGGGGGGGGGGGGGTGTCTTTCAGGGCAGATTTACATTTTGTTCCCTGCAGGCCTCAGCTTCCAAGGCCTAACTGCACAATTTCTTTTGGTGCAAGCCTTGACCTTCCAAACCTGCAATCTGTTCCCAAGTTTCCTTCACAATGGGGTGGACTTCTGCAGCCCACCTGGTGCTGGTTTCTGTATTGGGCACCTGAGTTCAGCAAGCTGTATCCTCTGCCTACAAGTCTGCTTCAGATCTCGCCTCCAATGTGCTATCGTTCTCTCTTCTGAAGGGAGAACTTAGGCTGTGTTACAGCTGATGGCACTGAGTGTGGTGACCCTGGATCTGGAGGGACAGATTTCAGGGTGTTTGCTGAAAAAATGGTCATGGTTCCCAAGCTGAACAGTGATGGTAGACCCATTCTGGACCTTTTTTTTAAAGTTCTGAACCCTATACTGAAGGTTGTAAAAGCCCAGATGAAATTGGCAAAACCATCATTACAGCTCTCTAACTAGGGGAATTCATGACCTTTTGAGCATAAGGATGCATACTTTCACATATCCCCCCTCTCCTTTTACCTTCACACTAGTAATATCTGTGCCTTTGCAGTGGTGGGTCATTCACTTTTTGGCCCTTTCCTTTTGGGCTGGCCACAGCTCCTAGTCTTCACAAGTTCTAGCCCTATTGCATTCCCAAGGGTACCACATTCTGGGCTACTTAGATAAGCTCCTCCTGTGGGAGAAACTGGCTCTGGTCTTGATGAAAAGCTACAAAAGATGATATATTTTTCTCTGTCCCCAGATGTCAGTTGCTGATGACAGCAGCCCTGGAGCGCCTGGGCTTAGTGCAGGGGTAGACAAGCTTTTGAGTGTAGTGTGCAGAATTTTTTGATCAGCCCTAATTCTCAAACCTCTAACTTAGTTGGAATGGCTATCTGGTTAATTACCAGTGATAAATGACAAGCATCTTGGTGCATCCAACAATGCCAGGACCAGATCTATCTGTTTTTTTTTGATGTGAGGGTGCAGTATAAAAAAAAAGAAATAATAATATTGGGGGCGGATTATGGGAGGTCAGCAGATGGTAGGGCAGTGCACAAGGAATCGGCAGGGAAGAGGATGGGGGCTAGCAGGTCCTAGGATGGGGTAGCAGGGCATTTATCAGAGCTGTTCCAACAACATAGCTTCAGCAAAGAGGTGGGTGGGAACCGAGGCAGCTGTGCTCTTCCTGTGTAGCAAGCCCAAAGCTCCAGCTGGCTTTGCTCATGTGAGAGGTGTCCTTAGGTTTCCCTTGCAAGCCATCCTAAAATGCAGCTGTGTGACACGTCTGGCACACGTGCTGGGGGTTGCTGACCCCTGCCCTAGTCTGAACACAGCCAGGAAGAACAATCTTATTTTTTTTTTTTTTTAAATAAATATACCACTGGAGAAGGTTCAAAACCTCTGGTCCAGGGTGAACAACACACAAGGGTCTGGGAACCATGAAGACCTCATTCAAAGCATGTTCCATACACTTTAGCGGTGCCCCTGTGGGTTTGCTGCGTGTTTCAGCATCCACACATCACCCTGCTGGTCAGACATCCATTTTAGGTACACTTTCTCCAATCAATGACCAGTCTCTTGCTTGTTTTTGTGAGGGGATTAAACTTGGATGGGGGGAAAAGGGACATGGATGCCCAAAAGATGAATGCTTCTAGTTGAAATAAAGGTAATCTACTACTTCACATCTCTTTCAGCACACTACTTGAGATCACTTGACTTCCTGTCACTGTTAGCACATGGCTAGCCCTCACTCTGATTCCTAGTAGCCATTTTTGATTAAGAAGATAATTGTGCCAACTGATCCTTGGTGGACTACTGCTCCCAGCACGTCCGATGCAAGTCCTGCCAACCCTCCTGCTGCAGTGGCTTAACTTCAATTACACCAGTCTCTCCCTCTGGCTCCACATCCAATCCTGGCATGTTTTTCCCAGAGCTTCTCACTCACCGACCCCGGCATGGATCCCTCCTGACTTTCCAGGACATGCTCCCTGCTGTCTTCCTCCTGCTCCAGGACCTCTCTCAATGTAGAGAGAGGCTTCCTCCCAGGCCTGATGTACACCCCCCCCCCCCCATTTGCAGAAAGGGGGTCACTCAAGGGCCACCACAACCTAACACGCCATCATTCTGTTCTTTCACCCGACAACTCCTCCCACAACAGGCTGACTATTGGCAGAGGTGTCACTAGGGGGTGGCTATTGAGGCTATAGCCCCGTATCTGGGGCCTATGGTCACCCAGCCTGTGGATGTTTTCACTGCTATCCTCTTCATTGAGCGGCCAGTATCACAGGGCTGGATAGGGGCGGGAACCGCAGCAGTTAACTTTTTCATTACAGTTTTTCTCCATTGTTTTGGCTCATTTCTTGAAACAGAAATGACATTCTCAAAACTCTAAGTTCATTTGGCAAAACAGTCTTACAGTTCAGCACAACACTATAACTCACGTGCAAAAGCTCACATCTCTCCCAAAACTGTTCACTCATGCTTCAAAACCATATTCCTTTCCCATATAAAGAGTCAGTGCTACCAAAATGGCAAAGATTCTTCTCAATTGCTTTGGCTCATTTCTTGAAACAGACCAGACATTCTCAACTCTCTTGGTGCTTTTGCCAATATAAGCTGGATGGTTCGGCACAACACCATGGTTCACCTTCAAAAGCTCATATCTTTCCCAAAACAGTTCACTCATGTGTCAAAAATAAATTTCTTTCTCATTCAAATAGTCAGTGCCCCCAAAATGCTTTGTCCCTTTGGCATTGTGTAAGCACTGCAAGTCAAAATGTTTAGATGTTTTGTCTCTAAGGCAGAGGACCATTGAAATATCCCTCATGTCCACCCTTCAGTCTTAGCCCAGTCCTTCATTGACAATGGTTACTGTACAGTTTTTGTCTAGCTAACTGAAAACAATTGTGTATAAAACTGAAAAAAAAGAAAATATTTTAGGGTAAGAGTAGCCTCCAAGGTTTGACATCACACATTGCACTCATACTGCCAAGGAAAAATTACTTTACAGTATTGTAACCATTATCATTCACACACAAAGTAACTTCCATACATCAGAGTAAAAAGAAAATGTATACAGCATGATACACGGAAATATAAACACACAAACATAAAACAAGGAAAATTACATTTAGCCTACAATGCTGTAAATAAAGCTGGAGTTTCACAACTACTGTAACATCTCTTCACTGGCCACCGTCCTCACCCTCCTGCCCATCCACACGCTGCTGTCTGGCCACAGATTCTCATCAACATCGCAGCGTATATCCTCCCTTGCGATGCAACGAGGGAAGAAACGGTGTGCATGTCGCAACCATCCCCTACACTGATCTCCTGTAATATCCTCACAGGCAGCATCCATTGCATGGAGCAGGGACCTCTGATCTTGAGCCCGATGCTCATACACTCTCCACCTCCAAGCGGAGAAAAACTCCTCAATAGGGTTGAGGAAAGGAGAGTTATGTGGTAGGAACACCATATCCATCCTTGGATGAGCAGTGAACCAGGCCCTGATAAGCAGGCCACTGTGGAAATTCACATAGTCCCATACAATTATATATTGTGGTTGGTGAGGCACTATGAGACCTCTCTTATTTTCAGGGATCAAATCCAAATGAAGGCGGTCCAAGAAGATGAGGAGCTTCTGTGTATTCTATGGGCCAAGACTGGGGATGTGAATGGCCACACCATTCTCAGAAATGGCAGCAAACATAGTTATATTGCCCCCTCCCTGGCCTGGGACATCCACCGTGGCCAATAAAATTACGGCCATGTCTTCGGCCCTTAGCCAGGTTGAAGCAAGCCTCATCCACATACACGAGTATGTGAGAGGTCTCGTTTCCTTGCAATGCCATTATTCTCAACAATAGAGTAAAAAAAGAAAACATCAAATCAGTCATACACTACAGTTACAGACAGTTACATAGGAATATTCTACACAAGTTCAATATATTACTTGCCAGTATTCCAGTGGTTCCAAACCTGGGGTGCATGTACCCTATGCAGAGGTACTACAGGGGGTATTTGACAGAAAGGGGAGGGGAAAAATTATCAATGAGTAGACTTACTGAAATGTTACAGTAAAACCCACAGTATTAGATAGATTTACATGGGAGGCACTACTGTAATTGCAGCTCTTTGACCCTTTTTCTTACTGTATTGTATGTTATATTCTTCAAAATAAGGATTATAATGATAATTGCATCATACAGTAAGCTGCAGTTTTTAGACAAAATGTTTATAAATCAGATACGTAAATCAAATACTTTCATACCTGGATTACCTAGATTCAGAAATCGGGTAAAGTGGGTACTGCAACCAATACATTTCGGGAACCACTGCTTATGGTAGTTGTAAAAAGGTTATCTTGATGGACAACCAGTGACTGACTTACATGTACATACTGGTACCGCAGCTCTTTCACTCTGTCAGATTTCCTCTCAAATGGTACCCTGTAAATTTGCTTCATTGTCATCTGATGCTTCTTCAATATGCGGGCTATTGTGGATATGCTTATAGAGTTGACATTTTGGAATATGGCATTGTCTTGCAGTGCGGATCTGTCTCAATGTGATGGCATTATTTGCAAACACCATGTTACAGATCTCTTGTTCTTGTTGTTCATTGAGAAGTTTTCCTCGGCCACCCGTGCCAGGTTGTCGTCCAATCCTAGACATAGAATTCAAAGGACAACACTCCATTCGTAATTTATACCTTATGTATTCCGTACAGAATGAGTTACCAATGTAATCGTATTGTTGTTTTACTTACAGTAACTTTACCACAATTCCAATGCATCACTGCACAGTGACTGGAATACTACTGTAAACTGTATCATCAATATTGTAGAAAATAAACTATTCCATACTATTCCATAGTTTATTTTCTACAATATTTTTCTTGTCATTGTTGGCATCATACGTAACATCCCACTGAGGTAAGTTACTGTAATACTGTAGGCCTATCACACACTAAATGAATACGTAAATGAGTAATTAAACATATTTGTTGCTGTATGCACAGTATCCTGTCCTATACA
Source organism: Lithobates septentrionalis (assembly GCA_037952835.1). Taxonomy (NCBI): domain Eukaryota; kingdom Metazoa; phylum Chordata; class Amphibia; order Anura; family Ranidae; genus Lithobates; species Lithobates septentrionalis. The sequence goes on from JBBDGP010002387.1 coordinate 1,091,822, forward strand.
TTATATAATTCCATCATTGACTGACTACATACCTGTTTTCCCTGCGAAAGGTTTGGATGATAGAGAAGACTGTAGAGCGAGGCACATTAGGTTGCACTCGGCGACCTTCCTCCGCCATTGTGAGGCCATGGTTGATGACATGATCTATAATTGTGGCCCGAATTTCATCAGGGACAGCATGGTGTCTTCGTGCTCTTCGGCTTCTTCCCCCTATTCCACCACCACTCACCCTTACTCCTTTTCCTCTTCTTCGAGCAGGCAGTTTCCCTTGTTCATTTACTTGGCCAGGTGCCTCCATGTTCAGAAATTGTACTCGTCCTGCATGGTCAAATCTATATATACATGTTTGGCAGCATTTACAATCATGGACAGCACCTGTCAGGTAACTAAACATACTGTTTGATTGGTCATCTGAGACCAACTCCTCCTTTGTTAGTCAAGTTCTAGTTGCACCTGACTGTCAATTGCTGTAATCATTTTATCAAATGTTCCAAGAGATTCATATATGGTATTCATGGTATTATGTTCCTGAATAATTTTGACAATTGAACAGACTATTGTGCATGTGATGACTTAAACAATGAAATGACGCTGACACGTTTTGGAGAGAACAACCATTAGACTGAGAATTGACAATCAGTTTAGATCAACAAGATCTATTCACTTGGATATTGTGCTAAATGTAGGCTACTTGTACTTAATCATTTGAAAGATGTACTGAGACATTGAGACATGTACTGAGACATTTGCACTTTTGATGAAATGAATGAGAAATTCAATTCAGTTGTGAACAATTGCCAAGTGGTTTGGAGATTTGTCCATGTTGTTTTGAGAATGTCATTTCTGTTTCAAGAAATGAGCCAAAACAATGGAGAAAAACTGTAAACAGCAGGTGATTGGTTGCTGGGCAATCCTGACAGCAGCCTGTTAACCACTTAAAGACCAGCCTCGTTTTGGATTTTAGGTGTTTACAAGTTTAAAACAGGTTTTTTTGCTAGAAAATTACTTAGAACCCCCAAACATTATATATTGTTTTTTTTCTAACATCCTAGAGAATACAATAGCGGTCATTGCAATACTTTTTTTTGCACCGTATTTGCGCAGCGGTCTTCTAAGCGCACTTTTTTTGGAAAAAATTCACTTTTTTGAAAAAAAAAATAAGACAACAGTAAAGTTAGCCCAATTTTTTTTTATATTGTGAAATATAATGTTACGCCAAGTAAATTGATACCCAACATGTCACGCTTCAAAATTGCGCCCGCTCGTGGAATAGCGTCAAACTTTTACCCTTAAAAATCTCCATAGGCGACGTTTAAAAAATTCTACAGATTGCATGTTTTGCGTTACAGAGGAGGTCTAGGGCTAGAATTATTGCTCTCACTCTACCGGTCGCGGCGATACCTCACATGTGTGGTTTGACCACTGTTTTCATATGCGGGCGCTACTCACGTATGCGTTCGCTTCTGCGTGCGAGCTCGTCGGGACAGGGCGCTTTAAAAAAATTTTTTTTTTTTTTTTATTATTTATTTTATTTTATTTATTTTTTCACTGTTTTTAAAAAAAAAAAAATTTGGATCACTTTTATTCCTATTACAAGGAATGTAAACATCCCTTGTAATAGAAAAAAGCATGACAGGTCCTCTTAAATATGAGATCTGGGGTCAAAAAGTCCTCAGATCTCATATTTACACTAAAATGCAAAAAAAAAAAAAAAAAAAAAAAAAAGTCGTTTAAAAAAATGACATTAAAAAAATTTGTGCCTTTAAGAGAGTGGGCGGAGCCGTCGAATGACGTCGCTCCGGCCGTCACATGGTATGGAGACGGGTGGGGGCCATCTTGGCCTCACTTGTCTCCATACCTCAGCAGGGAAAGGACCCGATCGCCTCCGCCGTTACCGACGGCTGCGGAAGGCGCGGGAGAGCGGCGGGAGGGGGGGTGGCACCTCTCCCGCCGCCGATAACGGTGATCTCGCGGCGAACCCGCCGCAGAGACCACCGTTATCGTGTACAGAATCGCTCACTGTAAAGATGGATATCTCGGTTGTGGCAGCAGCTGCTGCCGTTACCGAGATATCCATCTTCAAAAAAAATGACGTATATATACAGTGAGCGGGGCTTAAGTGGTTAAAGTGAAAAGTTAACTTCAGTATTTCCTGCCTCCATCTAGCCCTGTGATGCCGATCTCAGATGCTCTGCTCGCTGTACACCTGAGTAAGGTAGGAGAGTTCTACCTACACAGTGTGTGGTGGGGTGCAGGGGACAGAGGAAACTACAGTGGGGCATGCAGTGCTGGACACAGGTGAGGCTGCATTCCTGGGCACAGGTCAGGCTGCATTGCTGGGCACAACTGAGCCCTGCATTCTTTATGTAGCCAACTCCCTGGGGACCCTGATGTAAGGAAGGGGCTTTCTGGGGACCCTGGTGTAAGGAAGGGGCTTTCTGGGGACCCTGATGTAAGGGGGGGACTGATGTAAGTAGGGAGGCTCTCTAGGGACCCTGATGTAAGGGGGGGCCTCTCTGGGGACCCTGATGTAAGGGGGGACTGATGTAAGTAGGGAGGCTCTCTAGGGACCCTGATGTAAGGGGGGGCCTCTCTGGGGACCCTGATGTAAGGGGGGATCTGCACTCAGATATGTAACAATATTATATATATATTTACACACACGTATATTATGTGTATGCCCACTCAAGCATATTACTTTCTTACTTTGCTGCTATGGGCTCTAGCCCTGGATCTTTTGTAGACCTAGCAACGCCCCTGACCAATCCTAATTGGGGGATTGGTCAGGGCTCCCAAATACACCCCATGTCACTCCAGCACTCTGCCCTGCCATTTTTCCAGAACCTTCTCACTGGAAACAGAGGAGGTGCCCAAGAGCTAAAGCACGTCAGTCACCTTCTGCTACACTAAACCACTCCCCTGCCCCCAGATCCAAAACAAACAGGCCTAAATCACAGCTAGGCTTGCCTAAATGTACCTGCACTGGCAGTACTCACAAAAAAAAATTCTGTCATGTATATACACTGTGCATTACTTTACAACCCTAGCTACAGGTCCCTGCAGCTAGACACATGAAACACTTTTGGACCAGAGCATTTCTCCCACAGGAAAAACACTCTGCTCACCAAATTCTTGTCCTCTGGGAATGATGAAGATGGACAGCCATCCCATCCCTGAAGGTCCTAAAAGAAGACATTACTTATAACATCCTACACGTACATGCTACCTGTACATCACTGAAAGATGATCCTTCCAGCAGAGAAAATCAAATTAACACCACCACATATTTCCTGCTTGTTTTGTTTTGTCAGAAGGGAACTACTAACCCAAAAAGAGAACAGTAACAAACATATATGTACAAACTTGCAAATAGTCCTTCTTTCCTGATAGGAGGGGTCCTTCCTCGGACAGCAGGATCCAAAAGAGATGGGCAAGAACAGTACACCAAAAGCGTCCATGAAACAGACAGTCCCTCTGTCAGGCACACTGGGTGGCAGGCATAGGCTGTTCCTTTAAGGAAAATGTCAGTGCTGGAGAGACTGCAAGCAAAGGGCAAGGATGGTGCATATATGGTGGGACTGTCCAAAAATAAAGTAGTACTAGCAAGAAATGGTGAGTAATATAAAGGAGATAACTGCTGAGAAAATAGAACAAAATATATGGACTTGTTTATTTCACGATTCCAAAGAAACAATATATGAGAACAATAACCCCAAAACTCCTGAATGCCGCAAAGGGTTTGATCCCAAAAAAATGGTTAAATAGCGAAAAAACAGGTATAAGAGAGTGGTTTGAACAAATAGATTATTACAGTAAAATGGACCTATTGAGCAGTAGGGTTAGAGGACAATATGGGAAATACACTACCACCTGGGAGGGTTGGAAAAATTGTAAGGCCTCGGATAAGTATTTGGAAAAGATGAAAGAAGGTAAAGGGTTGTGAGTTAGAAATTGAAGGGGCCTAGAAAGAAACAAGCCAAATAAGTGGGGGGGGGGGGGGGGATTTGAGGGAAAAGAGAAGGAAGATAAGACATGGGTAATGTAGTTGGAGTAGTTCTATTTCTTTTTATGTAAAATAAATTAAATAATTAGATAATAAAGATATTGTTGAATAAGCCACTATGATGTGAAAATGAGATGGGACAAAATTGAACTGCAAAGTTGAAATAAGTCTCTCAGAAAATTTCGCTGAAGTGGAAAAAAAGAAAAATGTCAGAAAGGAAAACTACACACAACTGCCACTTCCCTGCAGTCCTTGTGGCTGCTTCTATGGTGGCTGTACAGCACAACAGTCCTCCTTACACAATGAAGCGGGGGTACGGCAATCTCCTGCTATCCCCTTCCTCCCTGACAGATTGAATGGCTCCTGGTAGGCTGACCCACCTTTACAATCAGGACACGGTACCTGTAAATGGCACGTCCCAGCTTTCATTCTTCCCGAATGTCCATAAACCGGGCCCTGGTATCATCTCTGGCACCCGTAAAGGCTTTGGAACGTGCAGGACATCCCAGACAAGGTCATCCTACTCCTCTCCCCGGGAGTTCTCCACGATGTCCATTATCTGGAAGGGGACATATGGGTAGTCCAGAGCAACCCTTCCCTGTATCTCCCTCTGGAAGCGAGAGAACCTGGGTAATTCTTTAGGCTTCCCCTTCCCTGGCAAGACAGATGAATCCTAGGGATGTAGGTGGGTGCTCTGGTCTGGGTAGTTGAAGGTCAGCCTCACAGAGTTTAATGCAAGGGACAGGGGTCCATACTGTGGGCTGAGTATCTTCTGCCTCTGACTGGGTCTCTGTGGGCTGGGAACCTCCTGTCTCCCACTCCTCTTCGGAACTCTTCTCAGGGGATGACCACTCAAACAGTCCCTCCAAAGACCCAAACTTTTCCAGTATACTGGGGGAACCCCAATCTATAACCTGGCCCTCTCTTACCTCATCCAGCTCACCTGGAGGCATGTGCAGTCGCCAGGACACAGGTCGCAGCAGCATCCTCTTCGCCACATATGTCCTTTATCTACATGGAGGGGTCGCCAGGCAGCAACATCTCTCCGCCTCTGGCTGGTGATCTTTGGCCCTCTCTGGGCTACTGAATCTCCCGCGGCTGCAGTGTACAAAGTCCTGAAAGCAGGTAGACATAGTACCCCGGGTCTTGCTGGACGGATCCCAGTCTGGTAAGTGGCTCCCCACAATGGCCACACCGGACCCAAGCAGTCACTCCCGCCGTCGGGATCGGGCACTCAGGGCAGAGCAAACACAGCTGCTTCGCTCCGTCAATCGCCCCCAAGGCGAGCCCTCTGCAAAGCTCCAGCTGGATGCCAGTATCCACCAGTACCCACTCCTGCACATCAGGTAACCACTGCAATGTGGGCATCAGCTGATTACCCTCTGCCATTTTCAGCTGCCTCGTGGTGGGTGCAGCTAGCTGGAACCCTCTAACTCCCTGTCTGCTCAGCGCCTGAGGAACCGATAAGCGGGCTCCATTCTGCACGCGCTGTGTTAACCCCTGGTGGAACAAACTGAAGTTTGCAGGCATGCTGATGCTGGCAGGTTTTGCCCAGACATGTTGCTTGGTTGCGGACTGCGCCACAGTAACTAGAGACTGATAGCAGGTGTATTGTCCAGTGGTTGCCTAAGGCAACAATAAAACCAACAACCCATGCCTCCCTGAACAGAACTGACTTAAAATAGTCCCGCCCCCAGGCTGCTTGCTATTGCCCGAGGTAACAGTAGACATTCTCACACACACTTTACTGTTTACAAGCAGGCGTTTGGAGTAAAGTTCAAGTTTCCTGTAATCCAGTTGGCAATGTCCGTGCCGTGCAGACCACTGGACATATTTGTAATCCATGGGCGCGCTCGTCTGCCGTGGTTGCCACAGGTGATGGCACATATTTTTCACTCACTGAATTGTAGGATAGGTAAAAGTGTCCGCCCCAGCACTAATTGGGGTAACTGGTTAGCAGGAATAACAATATTGACAATCCTGGACACTTGTAAAAGCTAAATTGCAGGCAAACACACAGTCCTTTTCCCTAGTTGAATCCTCTATGCAATGGGACAAGCAAAGTCCCCCCTTTTCTGCATTGCTAGGGACGACGGCCAGCAGGTTTACGTTGTGATGACAGATCTCGGTGGGACCTCCAAAATGTAACGGTGCCCCCGTGGGCACCGTGTTTCAGCATCCACACATCACGCTGCTGGTCAGACATCGATTTTAGCCACACTTTCTCTAGTCAATGAACAGTCTCTTGCTTGTTTTTGTTGTTTTTTTTTTTTAGGGGCTTCAACTTGGATGGGGAAAAGGGACATGGGATGCCCAAATGATGAATACTTCTAGTTGAAATAAAGGCAATTGAATCCAAACTGACAGTCTCTGCTACTTCACATCTCCTCCAGCACACTACTTACAGATCACTTGCTTTTCTCTCATTGCCCAGTTCTAGATCCCGGTCACCGTTAGCACATGGCTAGGCCTCACTCTGAATAAGTCCTAGCGTTTTCCTAGTAGCCATTTTAGATGAAGATAATTGTGCTAACTGATCCTTGGTGGACTACTCCCAGCATGTCTGATGCAAGTCCTGCCAACCCTCCTGGCTGCAGCGACTTAACTTCCAACAACACCACAGTTTCTCCCTCTGGCTCCACATCCTATCCTGGCATGTCTCTCCCAGAATTTCTCACTGTGCTTCTCACTCACCGGCCTTGGCATGGATCCCTACTGAATGACTTTCCTGGCTGTGCTCCCCTCTGTCTTCCTCCTGTTCCAGGACACCTCTCAATGATCGTGTGTGTAGAGAGAGGCTCCCGAGCTCCAGGCCCGAGGTACACCCCCCACAGAAAGGTGGTTCTTCCTCCCAACAACTCCTCCCACAACAGGCTGACCATGGGTATATATAGGAGGCCTGCCCCCTGCCAATCCTAGTTGGGGATTGGTCAGGGCTCCCAAATACACCCCATGCCACTCCAGCACTCTGCCCTGCCTCTTTTCCAGAACCTTCTCACTGGAAACAGAGGAGGCGCCCAAGAGCTGAAGCACTTATCAGTCACCTGCTGCTACACTAAACCACTCCCTTGCCCCCAAATCAAAAACAAACAGGCCAAGCTCACAGCTAGGCCTGCCTAAATTTACCTGCACTTGCAGTACTCACAAAAAAATACTACTCTAGCACCTACCTAAAGGTAGAGGGTGCTACACACTCAATGGCATTCCAGACCTCTGCAGTACAACCTTCTGTTGGCCTGGAACAGGTCCACTTAATTGCTCGATAAGCCCATGCAACTGGCAGACAGGGCCAAGAATTCTCTGGCTTGGTGGATTTCCAGCCAGTCAATGGAACTGAGCAGGTCCTTCTGCTGACTTGGACAATTCTTGCCACTGATCTTTGCAGTAAGACACTTTGATTCGGTGGGATCAATTTCAACTGATCTATGCATTTTCCCCCCTCTTCAGTTTCTACTGCTTTTTACTTTGCAGGATCAAGGTAGAAAGGGTGCTGGTGATCCCAAGCTGGCCCAGAAGGGCTTAATTCGTCTTTAAGCCATTTTTTGCATGCTGGTGGAACCTCATTGGCCTCTTTCAGACTGACCAGACCTGTCTCAAGGTTCCATCTATCATCCTTCTTCATGTCTCTAGATTTAAAAGAATGACTGAGGCCCAGGTCTTTAGAGAGAGGAGGATCTCAAAAAGGCAGCTTTCCTTCATTGTACTTGGAAGGTGTACTTCCATTGGTGTGAGCAGAGGAATTTCAGTCTTTGCCAGCATTCAGTGGGTCGTTTACTCACCTTCCTGCTGTTGGGGTTGGACTAGAAATTGGCACATTGTACCCTGAAAGGGCAGGTTTTAGCCTTGGCCAGTCTGTTCAGAGACCACAAGGCGCTCACTCTGGTGAGGGCTTTTGTGCAAGGGAGACATTGCTGCACCTCAGACACTAATGACTCTTTGGGACTTTCCCCTGGTGCCTTTAACCTTTCAAAGGGCCCCCCTTTAAACCCGTCTGCGAGATTCCTTTCTCAGATGTTATACGTAAAGTGGCTTTCCAGATGCTAATTAGCTTGTCAAGAAGGAAATCTGAAGTTGACTACCATGTGAAGAGCCTTTTTTGGTGCAGCGTAGGGCCTAGGTAGTCTTGTGGCCAAACCCTTTCCCCTAATTTGGTATCTGGATTCCTCTTAAATGAGAATATTTTCTTGGCTTCGCCCTTCTAAGGGTTCAAAGGAGGTGGCCCCACATTGCTTGCATGTAGAGTGGGCCGTGTGAGTTTTCCTTGCAGCTACAGCTCGACCTGCAAATAGGACTTTCTTTTTTGTCTGAGCGCCCTAAGAAGGGTCTTTCTCCTGCACTGTCTACTATTGCCAGGTGGATTTGCTGTATCATTTCTCATGCCTGTGCCCTGAAGGATAATGTGCTTCCCTTTCCGATCACGGCTCATTTGATTAGATCTGCCCCTTGGGTTTTAGCATCAGGCTTCTGTTGCACAGCTTTGAAAGGCTGCTACCTGGCTCTCCATTAACACATTACTAAGTACTACCATGTAAATGTTCAAGTTTATGCTGATGCCAGCTTTCACTGCCAGGTGCTTCAGTTTGGAGGTTGGAGTTGGGGTTAGCCTTTTGGGGGGTCTGATAAAGAGTTCCTAATTCAGGTTACCATCCCCTCATTTTACTGCTTTGTTATATGCCATCTGCTGGGACTACAGACCTGTATCCTGTACCATAAAGTAAATTGGATATTTTACATACTTGTAAAATACCTTTCTTGGTATACAGGACATAGGACCCTCCCCTCTGTGAATGTGGTCCTAATATTGCTTGCTACAAAACTAAGGCTTGCCTGGTGGTAGGGGTTAAATGAGGGGAGTTTTTAAAGTTTTGAGTGGCTTTTGCCAGTGTCAATCACTTGATGGTGTGGCATAGCTGTTATGATGATCCTGTACTCCCATGAAATTTATTTTACAGGTTCCTAAAACAAATGTTACTATAGCTTTGCTGGATTCGTTGTTTGCTTCCAACTGCTTCTTTCATATGAAGTCTAGCATGAAAACGTACTACTTTTTATTGGCTTCATTTTTTGTGGAGAGGGGTGATATTTGGTTCCCAGCTGTGTCTTTTTACAGCCCTCTGCTGATCAGAGTTCAGCTTTTAAAGTGGTTGTAAACTCTGGAAAAAAAAAACCTTCAAGATAAAGGCATAATGAGCTAGTATGCATCGCATGCTAGTCATTATGAAATGCTTACCTTAGATCAAAGCTGTTGCAGTGGTCCCCGCACACTGCTGTGACCGGCGACATGTCTCCCGGAGTTATTTCCGGGTTTGCGGGCTCCGGCGCTATGATTTGCCATGCATGCGGGTGCCGCCGGTCATGGTATGGCTACTGCAGAAATGGCACGAGGGGGCTGTTTCTTCAGTGTGCATGTGCCAATGATGAGTTTACAACCACTTTAAATGGCCTATGCTAGGATTGCACCGATACCAAGCATTTGCATGAGTTTACTAGCGCAAATGCTCCCGATACCGATACTTTGTGTGATGCACCATCTAGGGGGCAGTTTATTAAAAATGTTAGAATTCACAGTACATACCGGGCCAAATGCAAATGCTGCATGTGTCCCAACAACGCTGATAATAGTAAATCACAGCTGCTGGAGATGATGTAAAGGCGGTCTGCCCCTAGGCTGACATCACTATACCTATGGGGTCCCAGAACTTCTCCTCCAGCCCTGTGGGCACCTCCAGTGGCTGTGACTTGCTATCATCAGGTCTGGGAAACCTATGCAGATTTTGCATTTGACCAGATATGTACTGTGAGCTCTAACTTTTTTAATAAACTGCCCACTCAGAAATTTCCCTTTGTACACACGGAAATTGCATTCCTGTTCAAAATGCATGTGATTTGCGCCAATTTTTAAATTTTTTTGTATTGACGCAATCTGCATTTCAAAGTATTGGTTCTGGTGAGTACTTGACTGAAAAAATCCGTACTTGTGGATAAATTAAAAAAAAAAAAAAAACGGTATCTGTGCTGCCTTTGTGCATCACACCAGTGCCCTATAAATGGCCAATTTACTCCCAGATGTACTGGGGGAATGAGACAACCCAATAAAAGGGAAATGATGGTCTTTAAAGAAAATCTTTCATTAGAGAAACATGGAGACTACTAGCTGATCTTATGGGACCTTTGTCTGACTTTCTGAATCTGCATACTTTTGACTTAAGTTTTTTTTTCCCCAGGCAGTGGCCCAGAACATTAGGTTAGCGTCACAGTTGGGCGACTAAGAATTTTTCCGCTATGGAGATGCTGGCGTTGCAGAACTCCTTCTTTTGGATAGACAGACTGGTACATAACCTGGCTTTTTAGGGGAAATTAAAATCACTTTTGGACTTAATAGCTTATCTCCCAACTGAGCCCTATAGTGGAGGAAAAAAAATGTTCTGTTCTCCAAGAATGGTGCAAGTAGTATACTTTTTGGAGTCTGTACAACTCATGTTAACCAAAACAATTTGTACTAGATGTTCAGTGTTTCATTTAAAGCGTATGTCGAGACAAGCTTTCATTATATCTCTGATATGTGAGTGTTAACCCCTGCGTTACCTGATGGTATTAATAGTGATAAATGTCTAAATAGTACAGCAGATATTGACCAAATAATATTTAACAGTGTTATGCAAAATTATGTGAAAAACCAAATAAAGGATTTTGATGCAGCACCTACTGTGTTCAAACATGCACACTAGATAAATAATTCAGTGTACATGGTCCTGTGCAGTTCCTGCATAAATAACTTAATTAATGAGATTTGCATCAAATATATGAATCAATATAACAAAAGATCTCAGGTGCACCAATGTAAACAAGTGATAATAGTGGCTTAAAAAATATTATCCGGGGTGAAATAAATATATGCATAAGTGATGTGGTCTCCCTTTCCTGTGGGGGGGTAATCCTGTGCTTCCACCAAACACCTCACAAAACTCTCACCTTACTCCCATACAACAAGAGCCTAGAAGTAGGGTTCCCACTATATAGTCCGGGCTTCCGTTAGGGGTCCACCCTTTAGGTTTCCCTGTTGAAAACTTGGCTAGAGGGTCTTTAGCTCCTTCAAAGGTTTTGCTGGTCTCATGCATTCATATGTTAGGATAAAATAAACAAATTGCCCCTCATAGTGTGGAATGCTAAATAACTACAATTTATTAAAAGGGTAGGTGGGTGCTTTCATCAAAATAAAGTTAAAATCGCATTAGAGTGATGAAAACACAGGCAATGCTGCTCTCTCACATCACTTCCGGTCTGCTGTTTGCTCCGGTCATGCCTTACATCGGGACTCGTGACTTCCTTAGTCTAAACCTAAAGGGAGGACCCCTCACGGAAGGCCACACCATATAAAGAAAAAGGAGAGCACATCACTTAAAGCAGGAGTCCACCTAAAAAAAAAAATATTAAAAGCCAGCAGCTACAAATACTGCAGCTGCTGACTTTTAATAAATGGACACTTACCTGTCCCAGGGTCCAGCGATGTCGGCAGCCGAAGCCGATCCCTCGCTCGACTCTCGCCAGCTGCCGTCGCCATCCTAGGTGAGGGAATCAGGAAGTGAAGCGTTGCGGCTTCCCTTCCCGGTTCCCTACTGCACATGCGCGAGTCGTGCTGCGCGTTGTAACTGGTCCCCGCTATCTCCTGGGACCTGTGTGTTTCCCAGGAGACAGCACAGAGGGACGGGAAGAGGCGTAGACACCCGTGGGAGTCTATGCCAGGAAGTGGGTGCAAATACCTGTCTTAGACAGGTATCTGCACCCCCCTCCCCCTTGAAAGGTGCCAAATGTGACACCGGAGGGGCGGAGGGTTCCGAAAAGTGGACTTTTTTTGGAACTCCGCTTTAAGAGGACAATGCATATATTGATTTCACCCCACTGGGATAATATATTTAAGCCACTATTATTACTTTTTTCTTTTGGACCTTTTGTTATACTGATTCAAATATTTGATGCAAATCTTGCTTATTGAGTTAAAGTGCATGTGTCACATGTATTTATGCAGGAACTGTGCAGCGCCATGTATATTGAATAATATTTCTCTGATATAGGCACCTTCCTTCCTGTTTTTATATTGTACAGAGCATGCAAGTACAAAAAAATACCTGCTGATTGGCCAGAAATGCGCCCTACTCTTAAGCCCTCTTGTGAGCTGACAACCCAAGACATTTTTGTGGACTGAGTGTTGTCAATGATGCTCATGATCTTGCTAAACTACTCAACCACTCCCATTCTTGGATCTCTGCAACATAAAGGCTAATAATCTTTTAGCCGGAGATAAAACTAGGAGGGCTCTTTGAGATAAGAGAAAAGTGCTAAATTTCTTACATCAAGAGGCTTTAGTCCCATGCATTGGGGAAGTGGAGGGCTTCATTCAGATTAGTTGCTACCACCAATAAGTCAAGAGGGACTGTACCTAGATCCTATTTACAAGTGTGGTGATAGCCTGTAATGCAGCAGGTTAACACTGCATACTGCAGGCAGCAATTTCCCAGGTATAGTGTACCAGGTGCCTGCACTGGCAGGATGCTCTACAGGTCCAAGGCAGTGATCCCCTGGCGGTGGAGTAGTCCCTGATGCCCTATGAGGTGTGCTTGCTGTGAGGGGTGAAGATTGGGCATCTTGGACTGGTGAGAGTCTCTGTGTGAATGGAGCAGTTTTCAGCATTCCTCTACAGCAGGGGTCTCAAACTGGCGGCCCTCCAGCTGTTGTGAAACTACAAGTTCCCATCATGTCTCTGCCTGTGGAAGTCAAACTTGTAACTGTCAGCCTTGCAATGCCTCATGGGACTTGTAGTTTCACAACAGCTGGAGGGCTGCCAGTTTGAGACCCCTGCTCTATAGTGTACCCTCCTGTATTGGCTGCTAGGTTGTGGTTTCCTTGAGTATAGCACCAGACCTTAGTAGTGGTAGATGTGGGTGGTCTGGTGCGCTGTGCAAACGCCATAACATTGCAAAACCAAAGTAAATAGGTGAACTTATCCTTTCAAATCCTATGGGAACGTGTTACATGTGCCACCCAATTTTAGGGTCACGGGTGGCACATATAACATGTTCCCAGTGGTGCCCCCCTCCCTCTGGCAGTGATATGGGGAGAAGTTCCACGTACTAGCTGCCACTGTTTGAAAAACAGCACAGCTGTGTGGGGCTCCATCTGAATGAACTACAAACCCTGACATCCTTAGCGGCTGTAGACTTGTAGTTCTCAATAAACTACCACGGCACTGTTCCTGTTGGAGTATCGGCTTACCTGTACGGGTAACCCCATACACTGACAGGTCTGCAGGAGACCTGCATGGCATCAGTGATCTGCTGATCGCTTTACTTTCCAGGCTCCTGCAACAAAAAAATATAAAATGCACATTTCTTTTTATCTGCAAAAAAAGTGTTTTATTATTATTATTATATATATGTATTTTTTTTTTAAAGTGAACGATCTTTTAAATATACCATTGGTGACCACTGGACGCAATACTATCCAGCGCATATATATAAATATAAATATAGTATCTCACAAAAGTGAGTACACCCCTCACATTTTTGTAAATATTTTATTATATCTTGTGACAACACTGAAGAAATGACACTTTGCTACAATGTAAAGTAGTGAGTGTACAGCTTGTATAACAGTGTAAATTTGCTGTCCCTCAAAATAACTCAGCACACAGCCATTAATGTCTAAACCGCTGGTAACAAAAGTGAGTACACCCCTAAGTGAAAATGTCCAAATTGGGCCCAATTAGCCATTTTCTCTCCCCATTGTCATGTAACTCGTTAGTGTTACAAGGTCTCAGGTGTGATTGGGGAGCAACTGGTCACTGGAAGTTCAACATGGCACCTCAGGGCAAAGAACTTTCTGAGGATCTGAAAAAAAAAAAAAGAATTGTTGCTCTACATAAAGATGGCCTAGACTAAAAGAAGATTGCCAAGACTCTGAAACTGAGTTACAGCATGGTGGCAAAGACCAGGACAGGTTCCACTCAGAACAGGCCTTGCCATGGTTGACCAAAACGTCATATCCAGAGGTTATCTTTGGGAAATAGACATGTAAGTGCTGCCAGCATTGTTGCAGAGGTTGAAGGGGTGGGGGGGTCAGCCTGTCAGTGCTCACACCATAAGCCGCACACTGCATCAAATTGGTCTGCATGGCTGTCATCCCAGAAGGAAGCCTCTTCTAAAGATGATGCAAAAAAAAGCCCGCAAACAGTTTGCTGAAGACAAGCAGACTATCGATTACTGGAACCATGTACTGTGGTCCGATGAGACCAAGATAAACGTATTTGGTTCAGATGGTGTCAAGCTTCTATGGTGGCAACCAGGAGTACAAAGACAAGTGTGTCTTGCCTGCAGTCAAGCATGGTGATGGAAGTGTCATGGTCTGGGGCTGCATGAGTGCTGCTGGCACTGGGGAGCTGTAGTTCATTGAGGGAACCATCAATGCCAACATGTACTGGGACATACTGAAGCAGAGCATGATTCCCTCCCTTCGGAGACTGGACCGCAGGGCAGTATTCCAACATAACGACCCCAAACACACCTCCAAGATGACCACTGTCTTGCTAAAGAAGCTGAGGGTAACGGTGATGGACTTGCCAAGCATGTCTCCAGACCTAAACCCTATTGAGGATCTGGGGGGCATTCTCAAACGGAAGGTGGATGAGCTCAAAGTCTCTAACATCCACCAGCTCCGTGATGTCGTCATGGAGGAGTGGAAGAGGACTCCAGTGGCAACCTGTGAAGCTCTGGTGAACTCCATGCCCAAGAGGGTTAAGGCAGTGCTGGACAATAATGGTGGCCACACAAAATATTGACACTTTTGGCCCAATTTGAACATTTTCACTTAGGGGTGTACTCACTTTTGTTGCCAGCGGTTTAGACATTATTGGCTGTGTGTTGAGTTATTTTGAGGGGACAGCAAATTTACACTGTTATACCAGCTGTACACTCACTACTTTACATTGTAGCAAAGTGTCATTTCTTCAGTGTTGTCACATGAAAAGATAGAATAAAATATTTATAAAAATGTGAGGGGTGTACTCACTTTTGTGAAATAGTGTATTTATTGATTATCGTGTTGGACATTGGTGTTTGAGCAAACAGGTGCTTGAAATGTTAGACTCTAAGATCAGTTTTTTTATACTTTTGTGATTTTGCCTGCACAATATACCGCTTGATTAAAGCGGGGGTTCACCCACACCGCCCAAAAAAAAAAAATATTAAAAGCCAGCAGCTACAAATACTGCAGCTGCTGACTTTTAATACATAGAAGAAATTAGCAGATATGGGCTTAAGACTTTTTAGGCACAATAATCACTAAATTTATAGTTAAAAATTCTGGTTTATTAGAAAATATTTAAAATAAAGAGTAAAAAAGAGGAATAAGTGAAATTCAGTTCATGATCGCACAGTTTTACAAGTTATACACTCCATACATAGCTAGATGGTTATAGAAAACAGTTAAAGCAATATTTAGAATTGAGAATTCTGTTCAATATAGTTGCATTGCGTTGAACCAGAAGCTATGCGGTGGTAACAATCAAATTCTGCGTAGGCTCGACAGGTTGCGCGCCTCATGTGCTTAGGCACGAGGGGGGAGGGTTCCGAAAAGCGGAAGTTCCATTTTTGTGTGGAACTCCGCTTTAAAGAAAACTAGACTTTTAGCCCAGGCAGCTCACATATGCGCAAGGCTGAATTAGATATTGATATAAATAGTACGCATATGTGCAAATGCTCTTTTCACTCGCTTTACACTTGCCACACCATTGCCAATAACTAAACTGAAAAGCAATGTTTAAACTTAATTCAACCCAGTTTTCCACAATAAAAAAAAAAAAAAGTGGCAAGTCTGTAGCCAAAGGATTATCTACCCGAGCGAATGTGTTATGGTCAGAAGGAAAATTAAATGGATCTTAAAGTCAGGGGACTCCCAGATGAGTGCAAAGTGTAGTTCCCTCAGCAGAAACCACACCGGCACAAGCTGGGCTACAATTAACCACTTGCTGACCAGGCTTTTTCTGTCACTTTTTGTTTACAAGTTTAAGTCAGTATTTTTTATTAGTAAAAATTACTTATAACTCTCAAATATTATATATATTTTTGAGCAGCGACCCTAGGAAATAAAATGACAATTATTGCAAATTATTTTACACAAAATTTGCGTATCGTTTTTTTTAAACGCAATTTTTTGGAAAAAATACATTTTAATAAAAAATAAATAAATATATACCCCAATTTTTTGTATAATATGAAAGATGTTGTTACACCGAGTAAATAGATACCTAACATGATGTGGTTTAAAATTGCGCACGCTCATGGAATAACGACAAACTGCAGTGCTTAAAAATCTCCATAGGCGATGCTTTAAACACCTTTACAGGTTACATGTTTTGAGTTACAGAGGAGGTCTAGTACTAGAATTATTGCTTTCGCTCTACCATTTGTGGTGATACCGCACATGTGTCATGCGAACACCATTTACATATGTGTGCGTGACTTACGTATGCGTTCTCTTCTGCGTGTGAGTTTGGAGCGATGGGGTGCTTTACTTTTTTTTTTTCTTACCTTGTTCCCTTTCATTTTTTATTTTATCACTTTTATTCCTATTACAAGGAATGTAA
The DNA here is from genome assembly GCA_037952835.1 of Lithobates septentrionalis. NCBI lineage: Eukaryota > Metazoa > Chordata > Amphibia > Anura > Ranidae > Lithobates > Lithobates septentrionalis. The sequence continues at coordinate 1,108,462 of JBBDGP010002387.1, forward strand.
ACATCCCTTGTAATAGAAATAAGGATAATAGGTGCTCTTTATGGAGAGATTTGAGGTCAAAAAGACCTTTAAGGCCTGGTTCACACCTGCAGGTTGCACTTTGCATATTCCAGGTGCATTTTACGTTTTTGATCCATAAAATGCACAGATGTGAACCACATCCATAGGAAACCATGTTAAATGGACTGTAGTGTGTTTCTGCAAAACTGAAAACGCACTAAAAAATGCATAGGTGTGAACCAGGCCTTAAAGCAAAAGATCAAAAAAAATCTGATGCTTTGAAAAAAAAAAAAAATTGTTTACATCCACCCTGGACCGGAAGTGACATCATGACGTCGCTCCAGTCCTCCCAAGGCCATAGAGGCGATCAAAGATGATCTAGTCTTTTATAGCCTCTTTGACCAGCTGTCTGGTCGTTTCTTGGGAGAACCATGGGAGATAGTAAGCCCAAGACACACCAGCGAGTGGCGGGAGGGGGTGTCCTCTCCCGCTGCTTCTGAAAGAGTTCCAATGGCACATAAGCTGCTCCGAAAGCTTGCAAGAAAGAGCTGGCCGCTGGCTGAGAAAAAAAGATACCGGGGGTTTATGGCTGATATCTTCAGCCATAATCACGGTAAACCGCAACTTATATATACGTATTGTGGTGGCCAAGTAGTTAATTATATCAAACAAAGAGTAGACACGGAATATTTCAAGGTGGTGTTCAGTGATATTGCTCGCAAAACTTTAGGCTTGTGTTTTGTAAGCTTTGTGTTGAGACAGCCCATTCATTTTCAATGAACCCTTAAGGCTCATTCGCACAATTGTGTTGCAGTACCTACACAGTGACAATCTGTGTCAATGGATGCAGCAGCACGACTCGGGAGTGAGCCTGCACGGGTGCCCCCATGGAAAGCAGCTTTCTGTGGGGGCACCGGGTGAAGAGGAGGAACTTAGAGTGCCGGTGGGGCACCTCAGAAGAAGAGGATCGGGGCTGCTCTGTGCAAAACATTTGCACAGAGCAGGTAAGTATAGGCATGTTCTTTATTTTTAGCTTAAAAAGACCCGAAGGTTTACAACCACTTTAAGTGGGCACTGTTGTGTCACACATTTCCCAGAACCTGTCTTCTGAACCACAGAGGTGCTGGGAAGAGGGGTACAGGAATCAATGTTTGCAGGCAGCAAGGTACCATGGGATATGTAGTCCTTAGAAATTGAAAGTAAACATCAGAGGAGAATCTACAAAGCACGCAGTGAATCCACAAAATTGTGAAAAGTCATGGCCAGCAGACAGGCAGCACTAACAAAATAAAAGGTAATTTTTCAAGTAATTTTATATTGGGATGTCAAAAATACTTATTGTTTATATTGCTATTACAATGCTGATCTAAAATGGAAAGTGTATGCCGTGACCATAAATTTCTTTTGAGCATATGGGAATATACCACACTGCAGATGTTTGGTTTTTTTTTGCACCTGCAAAAGTTGGATTTCGGCCTTTTAGTTTGCTCTTTCCTGAAAAAGCAAATTCACGGTCAATTGGTTGGGGAAAAATGTTCCCAATGGTGCCCATACCCAGATGTCGCTCTCGTCAAAAATGTTAGGGACGCTTACCAGCTGTTTGCTGCTGTACTATCTATTGCCAGGTCTTTCCTGCACTCCAATTCAGTATATTTTTTATTGTATCACCACTGCATGAAGCCATTCATCTCTCTTTATTAGCTCATTGAGTCTCAGCTGTATCCTGTACTCTATTCAAGTTCCAAGAGCATTCAAGTCTCAGATCCTGCTATTCAGTTTCCTCTTTCAGGTCAGCTGCATCCAGTTACCAAATCTTCCTAGTCACAGACCTAGCTCTAGCCTAATTCATAATCCAATGCAGCTGCACTGAATTAATCTGCAGAATCAGCTGCACCCCAACAAGTACAGCTCCACAGTACCAGGTCCTGGCCAGGACTGCATTCCAGCCTAGATCCTTCTAATCAACTCCTGTCTCCAGTCCAGTAACACCCAAGTCTCTGTACTCAAGCTATAACGCCTGTCCCCAGTGGCCGCTGGTGCTCCAAAACCAATCCCCCTCACAGGCCAGCCTTGGTGCTCACACTGCTCCCCGCATCCTACCATCTGCTGCTGCAATCTCGTCGGCGGTGGAAGAGCGGCTTTCCCTGACGGAGAGCTGCAGCCAATACACGTTCCTGGCCTGGCCTTCTGCTAAGGACTCTGCTAGGAGGACAGGACGGGCTCTATAGAGCCGGGAAGGCAGCGATCAGTGCCGAGGGGGGCATTGCTTATCCTCCCGGCCGAACAGGAAGTGGGTCCTGAGACCGGATTAACCGGGAGTCCTAAGACTCCCTGGCCAATATAGTCTCAGGACTCGTTTCCTGATTGGCTGGGAAGAAGAGCAAGAAGACATTAGCGAATATTAGTTCACCAATGTCACACAACTGGGTGGGCTCAGGGCGCAGTGCTCTGCGCACTAAGCCTATCCTTTTTTTAAGCCAATTAGAGCCTCAGGCTCTAATCATGAACTTAAAAAATAAAACTCCATTAAAATTCATGTGTCCAGCACCCTGCATGTAGAAAGAGCACAAAAAAGAACAAGCTTCTTCTAGGGCTCATGCGCACTGCAGATAAAAAAAAAAGCTGCTTTTACAGGCGGTGTGCATGAGCCCGAAAAACTTGAGCTTTTGAGGTCTTTGGGGCACTGGCTCCTCTCAAAAATGTGAGTTTGGTGGGGTTTTTTCTGCCTGTAGGAGCATATGCCTGAAAAAAAGCCCTAGTGTGCATGGACACATTGGGTAACATGGAGGGAAGCTTCTAGGCAGAAAAAATAAGAGCTCAAAAGCGTAGGAGCCACTTAGCTGTTGTGCTCTGACAGGGGGCGCCCCCGCCAGAACACTCCAGTCAGCACTCTCAGCCAATGGCTGATTGAGAGCCGGTCGGCTGCTGGTTTTCCAGCATGCTCATCCGACATAAGCTTGTCCGGCTTCTATCAGACCAGCTGACATACACATGGGCCTAATGTCCCCGTGTGTATGAGGCTTTACCTTTTCTACTCAATTCTTTTCCTTCTCCCCAGTTCCAGAACTTGCTTCTAGTTTCCTGTCCTGGACAGACCTCCTGTCTTTCACCCTTGCCTTGTTTCCATAGACAGTACTCCTGTATTTTCCTGTGTGCTCCGACTTTCTTTCAACAGTGGGTTCTGGTATGTCCTGACAAATAATGACAGGAGCATGGGAACCAGGGCCTGTGCTACCACTAGGCAAACTAGGCAGCCGCCTAGGGCGCTCTATTGCCTAGAGCAGTCGGCCACTGGTGTTCCTACTCTCTGCAGCAAGCAACTAAGTCTCAGCAGGCAGCTGCCGCTCTGTTCGCACATGGTGTCAGAGGCACAGCGGCAGCGGAGGACTGTGTCTGTGTCCCGATTACAGAATGAATGGAAGCAAGCAAACATTCATTGATGGGCACTGGTGAGGCTGCATTTGATGGGCGCTGGTGAGGCTGCATTTGATGGGCGCTGGTGAGGCTGCATTTGATGGGCGCTGGTGAGGCTGCATTTGATGGGCGCTGGTGAGGCTGCATTTGATGGGCCCTGGTGAGGCTGCATTTGATGGGCCCTGGTGAAGCTGCATTTGATGGGCCCTGGTGAAGCTGCATTTGATGGGCCCTGGTGAAGCTGCATTTGATGGGCGCTGGTAGGCTGCATTGATGGGCGCTGGTAGGCTGCATTGATGGGCGCTGGTAGGCTGCATTGATGGGCGCTGGTGAGGTTGCATTTGATGGGCACTGGTGAGGCTGCATTTGATGGGCACTGGTGAGGCTGCATTTGATGGGCGCTGGTAGGCTGCATTGATGGGCGCTTCATTAAAATAGTGGGGTATAGACGGGAAGAGCAAAGGGGGTGGAGCCAATGGGGTAGGCAAAATGAGGTTTCGTCAAAAATCCTGTCACCAGCCCTGATGGGAACTACCCCAACCTGCCTCACTAGATAGCATGATGCAGGCCCAGTATACTATAAGCCAATCGGTGATCAGTTGGTAGGAATGTCCAGTGTTGTGCCTGCATTGTTCAGGTACAGCCTTGGGGTTTGACCTTAACACTGCTGAACTGCTTTTAAAAAGTCAAACTTTATTGAAAAACAAAATACAAAACACCATCATGACACAGTACAAAACAAAAAAAGTCAAAGCAAAAGCGACCATGGCGCAAAGCAGCACCAGTATAATGACATTCCATGGCAAACACACACAGTAGTGTCAGCAGGCAAAACATAAAGACATGGGGGTTGATTTACTAAGGCCCCTTTCACACTGGGGCGCCGTCGGCGGTAAAGCGCCGCTATTTTCACGTTTTTTGCAGGGGTTTTCAGCTGCTAGCGGGGCGGCCGAAAAAGGGTTAGAACGACCCGCAAAGCGCCACTGCAGCCGCGCTTTGCCGGCGGTTCGGCAGTGGTGCCCATTCAGTTCAATGACTTTAAAGTGCAAAGGAAGGATTTGGGGTCTTATAGACCCCAGATCCCTCCATAAAGAGTACCTGTCACTGCCTATTACTGTCACAAGGGATGTTTAAATTCCTTGTTACAGCAATAAAAGTTATCAGATTTTTATTTTTTTTTAAGAGACGGTGTAAAAAAAAAATAAGAAAAAAAAAATGTTTAAAGCGCCCCCCGTCCCCATGTGCTTGTGCACCAAACAAAACGCATACGTAAGTTGTGCCCACATATGTAAACTGTGTTCAAACCACATTTGTAAGGTATCACCATGATCATCAGAGCCAGATCAATAATTCTAGCAAAACATCTCCTCTGTAACTCCAAATAGGTAACCGTTAAATTGATTTAAAACGTTGCCTATGGAGATTTTTAATTACCGTAGTTTGCCGCCATTCCACAAGCGTGCGCAATTTTAAACCGTAACATGTTAGGTATCTATTTACTCAGTGTAACATCATCTTTCACAATATACAAAAACATTTTGCTAACTTTACTGTTTAGGTTTTTTTAATTCAGTGAAGTGTATTTTTTTTTTTAAATTGCGTTTGTAAGACCGCTGCGCAAATACAGTGACATAAAATATTGCAATGACCGCCATTTTATTCTCCGGAGTCTTTGTTAAAAAATATATATATTAGGTTTGGAGGTTCTATCTAATATGGGTAAGTTTGGTGCCTTTGGTAGCTGATCAGCACCTAAATTTTAACTGTGCCAGATCCTAGAAATACCATGTTTAGAAACTCAAAAAGAGAAGTAATGGACTTTATAGGCACATAAGTACAGAAAATTCACAATTTATTGGTCTACATTAAAAATAGAAAGTACAATCATTAAAGTAAAAAAGGTTCTTAAAAATACTTCTTGGCCAAAGTGTGGGTTCCCCAGAGGATGGAGTATCATTTGTGGTATGAAAAGTATTTTTTGTGTTATATACATCAACATATACCAGTCCTCAGGGTACTGGAGTACCACTTGTCCTCATGTATTTCAGCTCCATATGTTTTGCGACTATTATTGCTTCTTCGGGAGCTTAAAGGGGTTGTATGGGTTTGTTTTTATTTTTTTTTTAAATAACAAACATGTTATACTTACCTCCACTGTGCAGTTAGTTTTGCACAGAGTGGCCCCAATCCTCCTGTTCTGGGGTCCCTGGGCGGCTGTCTCGGCTCCTCCCCACAATAGTTAACCTCCCTCTGGGAAGCTCTATCCCGAGGGGGTTAGCTTGCAGGCGCGCTCCCTGTCATACATGCTGTGTCCATAGACACAGTGTGTATGACTCGGTCCCACCCCCCGGCAGGCCACGTCATTGGATGTGATTGACAGCAGCGCGAGCCAATGGCTGCACTGCTATCAATCGCTCATATCTATCCGATCAACGGCCAGACTCCGCGCAGAAGAGGACGCCGAGGGACGCGCACAGCAGGCAAACGGGCTCAGGTAAGTAAACCGGGGGGCCGTGATTGCCAGGTGTTTTTTCACCTTAATGCATGCTATAAAAAACACGAACCTTTACAGCCCCTTTAAGTAGATCTGCACGATTGATGTAGGGAACACTGGCACTAATCTTGTGGCCAGACAGGGACCCCCCAAGAGGCTCAGTCATCAAAATATGGGGACACACTGATGTAAATATTATATTATAGGGAGATGTGTCTCCTCCAGTACAAATAAATTTGTTTCTCTGTAAAGCCACCAGACCTTGATAATGAATTTGTAATCAGGTATTAAAGCCAGAAAGAGAATATGAAGACCCAGGGAAACTGATGGTTACACAGGATATTATTGCTCTGAGCCTGGGTTCTTAAAAAAACCTGTGAGGGGAATACAAATCCGCAATCCAGATAATTAAAGAAGAAAAATTTGGGACTTTTAATGAAGCACCTGGGGAAAAAGTCCCTCCATCCCTATAAGTAGCAAAGAAGGGGGGAAGTTCAGGACTTTGAGTGAGGCACATAAATGGAACCAATATTCAACCAAAAAACATGTTTATTAACAAATGTACATAATATAGCACATCGAATATATACATGCATCAATGATTGGTTAAATGGTCATCCTAGCAATAGTCCAATAAGGACATTGATAAGTGAGAGTATCAACATGGAGTAAAATTAGAATAAACATCCTTAGCCAATTGCTCCATGTAGAAGATCATAAAGAGAAATTAGCATAAAATAAACCATAGCAGATGTAGGGACATATATGCATCATGAATAGCTTGACGCATTTTGGGGATTGTTCCACCTCATCAGGAGCAGATGCATATGGTATATCTGTAGAAAAAATATATGTATAAAAGCCAATGTAATCTACCGTTAACACCACTAATGGGGAAGTTTGACAAAAAGAGAGCAACTGGATTCAGGAGAAAGGAAAATAATCATCCCCTTACTTACATGGTGGCTCAAAGTGTGAACACGTGGCGCTCGACAAGTGGAGACTATCACGGGTATCCATCCCAGGAGCTGAGGGGATGAGGAACCACAGGTAATTGGGTAAGTGGCCCCAAGAGTGTCTAGAAAAAATGATAAAGGTGTGTGGCTGAAAAGTGATAATCGGTAGATGCCGAATTGGTGTAAGCCCAATAAAAATGAGTGTCTAGACATAAAGAAACAAGTGTGAGTGAAATGATATAGGTAGACCAAAATCACTGAATGGAAACAAAATAGAAGGTAAGTGCTAAAGTGAAGTGCTAACAGGAGTCCCACCATATAATGTACCAAGAGTAGATAAGTGAATGATGAGTAAAGAAAGTGTGGTAAAAAGGACCGCTGAAGAAAGCACAACCTGGACTATTGCTATGATGACTATTTACCCAATCATTGATGTATGTATATATTCGATGTGCTATGTTATGTACATTTGTTAATAAACTTGTTTTTTGATTGAATATTTGTTCCCATTCATGTGCCTCACTCAAAGTCCTAAACTTCCCCCCATGTTTGCAATCCAGATAATAGCCTCCGGTGTTGAGGAGAGAGGGGAGAAATAGGAGGGGACGTCAGTCTCCCTCAAAATTCCTGATGGTTTGGGGGTTCTAAGTAATTTTCTAGAAAAAAAAATACTTAATTTAACTTGTAAACAACAAGTGTTAGAAATTGGCTTGGTCCAGAAGTGATTTAAAAATATTCTAAAATCTCTTTAGCAGGTAAGAGAGTGTGCATGTGTGTGGGCAGTCCACAATGCAGCAGTTAACAGTGCTCATGTAATAAAATGTGAGCACCATGCAGATTTTTGATAAACCAAAAACTCGGACTATAGAGGCCAAACAAGGAGTCATATATAAAATCATAAATTTTTATTATACATAATGTTTAGAAATGAGGACCTTTCATAAAACCAAATATCATGGTGCTTATCGGATCAACTGTACATAAAGCGATTGTAATAGTCTTGCTTGATAATTCCAATGATAAGGAGGTCCTTGTGTGTCAATGTGTTTCGAGAAAGATTAAGCTTCAACAGGACGCCAGCGCACACTATAGTAATATTCCCAGCAACCCATAACCAGAATGCACATGATCCCTGAGCGGGCACCGGAGCAACAGGGGGAGGCCCAGCAGGATACCGCATAAGTCTCAATAACACTTCCTGGGTGATACAAAGCAGTGTGATTATACCTGCAGCACATGTATTGGTCTTTCTCCAGTGCAAAACCCTTTACAGCCCACAGACATTGGTTTTTCTCCAATATCCTACCTGTAGCACATACACACACCAATTATCTTAATTAGTACAGGATACAGGTTGAGTATTCATAGATCATGGGTTATAGGCTGGTGCCTTTAGGTCAGGGGTCTCAAACTCAAATTGCCTGAGGGCCACATGACAAGTTTTCATATCCCATGGGGGGCCGCATGCAAACTTTTAAAACTTCAAAAGCAATGAACTATACCAGCAATAATATACTATACCCAGCACTGGTGTCAGCAAACGCATTATACCCAGTACTGGTGTCCGTAAGCGCATTATTAACCCAGCATTGGTGTCAGCAAACGCATTATTAACTACCCAGCATTACCCCTCCCACACTGCACAAATAGCCACACACTGCACAAATAGCCCCACACTCCATAAAATACCCCCACACTACACAATTACCCCCCACACTGCACAATCACCCTCCACACTGCATAAAATACCCCCCACACTGCACAAATTTCTACCCCAGTCACCCCACTAAGGACTTTGCCTCAGTGTGATGGCTCACTCACCTCTCCTGGCAGTCAGGATCATCTGCCTCCCAAATCCTCTCCTCCTGGCTTCCATACAGGCCTAGTGACAGGGGACCCAGAGAACACAATCTCCCGCCCTGAGGTGGCAGCAGGACCCTGGTTTGGGGCTCTGGTCGATCGTCAATGCCTAGGTGGGCGGATCGATGAGCGGATCCTTCCTCCGCTCCATTCTCAGCTCTGTTCTCTCTCTGGGCTGCAGCAGCGTGCAGCGGAGAGGACAGAAGAGATGGAGAGGTAAAGCCGATGGCCGATATATGATGACGATTTTTGTGGCCGATATTTTAGGCCGATTTGAAAAAAAAAAAACCTCACCCACTCCACTCCTCCCTGCTTGCTCCTGTCACTCTACCAAACACTTGATGTCCTCAGTACAGATGGCACTGGTTGGCTTAGGCAGGTGGCACTGGCAGGTGGCACTGTCTGTCACTGGCAGGTGGCACTGGCAGGTGGCACGTTGCACTGTTTGGAGGGTGCACTGATTGGCACTGACAGATGGCACTGGCAGGTGGCACTGATTGGCAATGGCACTGGCAGGTGGCACTTATTGGCAGTGGCACTGGTTGGCACTGGAAGGTGGCATTGGCAAGTGGCACTGGTTTGAAACTGGCAGGTGGCACTGGTTTGGAACTGGCAGGTGGCACTATTGGCACTGGCAGGTGGCACTGATTGGCGTGGCACTGGCAGGTGGCACTGATTGGCGTGGCACTGGCAGGTGGCACTGATTGGCGTGGCACTGGCAGGTGGTGGCAGGTGGCACTGGCAAGCACTGGCAGGTGGCACTGATTGGCGTGGCACTTGCAGGTGGCGGAAGGTGGCACTGGCAGGTGGCTTTGATTGGCAGGGGCACTGGTTTGCGGTGGCACTGGCAGGCACTGATTGGCGGTGGCAGGTGGCACTGGCAGGTGGTACTGGTTGGAGGTGGCAGGTGGCAATGGCAGACTGGTTGGCACTGGCAGGTGGCACTGGCAGTGGCACTGGCAGCTGGCACTGACAGATGGCACTGACAGATGGCACTGATTGGCACAGGCAGGTGCCACTGGCAGGTTTCACACTGAGCGGAGTGTAACAGTGTGTGAAACTGACAAGGAGCTGTCCACACTCAGCGCTTGATGCTTGTGTGAAGCTGACACGTAGCACAGAGGAGAGAGACAGAGGGATCTGTCAGAATTGAGGTTGATGTCGGGGTGGGCGGGACCCGGCCGAGGTGGGCGGGGCCAGCAGCTGTCAAACACCAGCCAATGATTGGGCTGCTTAAGAAAAGGGGCGGGCCACATACACGTAGCTGCCCGCCCAGATCCCATTGGCTGGTGTTTGATATTGGCCGGGTCCCGCCCACCCCGGCCGGGTCCCGCCCACCCCCGACATCAACCTCAAATCTGACAGATCCCTCTGTCTCTCTCCTCCTGTTACGTGTCAGTTTCACACAAGCATCAAGCGCTGAGTGTGGAGAAGGAAGGAAGAGCAGCGGCCAGTGCTATATATCGACCTAATGGCCAAATATCGGTCGACCTCTAGTCCTTTATCAGCCCTGCCTGCGGGCCATTTTTAACCGGTCCGCGGGCCGCAAATGGCCCGCGGGCCGGTACTTTGAGACCCCTGCTTTAGGTGAATGGAAACTGGCAAACTTTTGAGGACATGTCCCCCACCCCACCAAGTTTTTTGCTAGTGTCCTACATCCTAGGGTCCAGATGGGCCTCTTCTGCCTTATAGAAAAATCACTCTTAGTTTATGTACTTTATTATTTTCTGTTCAGATTCTTCAATGAACTCTTCTCTGTCTTCTAATACAAAAGAAGAAGTGCATCTGGATTGGTGAAACCACAGTAAAACCTTTAGAGCTGTACCAGGACCCCATACTGTGGGGTTGGCCTGTAATGTTGCTTTGGACACTGGAGCCTGCATGTTCACTCTGGCACTTAGTTAGCTGCAGAGTCATTTATGAGTCCAGGGCTAGGGTCCATCCCTATGGGACTCAGACCCTAAAGACTCCTCCGCTGCAATGTCTACCATGAGGGGTGAAGCTAGGGACAAGCAACATGGACAGGAAAGACAGGTTTACCCTTTTTTTTCAGTAGAGAAAAAAAAAAAACGTGTCTGCGTTTCAAAAGTTTACACTGTACAGTGAATACTTTTCAAATATTCTCAAATTCAGAGCTTAGTCTCGTGTGTTGTAACACCTGGTTATACACCTAACAGGTTCTATCCTTTACAGCTACATCTGTCTAGAGCCCTCATAAAGTGCTGCACGCTTCTGTCTTTTGCTACCAGACAGTCCACAACTGGATTGCTGCGTAATCCTTCTCAGACATGCATACCCTATATCAGTACCCCTAAGTGGAATATCCTCACACTTAGCTTGTGAAACCAGACGAATATTTACTCTGCTGACGGCCCATGCGGCACTCAACCTCAGAGTAACGCTGCTTCCATTGCATCGGAGCAGTATCCGTTTCTAAGACCGATCTCTGTATCTAGGCATGCCACAAGCAGATTTTTCGGGAACTATGTGACATCACAGCCATTACTGTCCAGGGCTCAAAAACACCAGACTCCATCTCCAGCTCCACTGTCTCTACCTGAGTCAATGCCCGATATGTCCGAAGACTCGGACATGGAAGTGAATGACAATGGCCCAAAGGCAGTGTTAGAGGATGTGAGGATTTCTCACCTACAGGCTCCAATAATGTTGTGACTTCACAAAATATGCTAGCCAATGTTGATATGCTGTGTGGAAAAGCCTTGGCATTGTCACATTTGACTCTCCCTTGTCTCACTAGATCCCATTTGGGTACAAAGAGGCCTGCTAAATCTATAATGATTTCTCTTTCATGAACAAATAGAATGGGCAATCTATGATGGTTTGGTCAATCCAAAAAAGATTTTCACTCCTAAAGTTTATAGCTGAGCTATATCCAGTGGAAAAAGAGTTTACAAAAAAAGTGGTCTGTGGAATGATTTTCCTTCATTCAAAGATTCTGCAACTAATTGCAGAATCTTTGCTAATTGCAGCTACGGTAGTTGGACTAGGGCAATGAACAAACACAATTCTGTTTTACAAGACTGTACTTTAGGTGAGCAATTACAGTATCATCTACTCTTTTGTGTGGATGCCCAAGAACATGTAATGACACAAATTTCCAGAATGGCTCTAATCACTATTCACACGTGCAGATTTGTGGCTCAAAGCTTGGACAGCTGAAGCTATCTGTAAGATGCCCCACTGTTCTGTTTGGAGAAGTGCTTGACAAATTCATTAAAGAAGTCACAGCAGAAAAGTTTTTTTTTTCCATAGCAGAAAATTCCAACCCCCCACTTCCACCTTAGGAACCTTATGCCGTGTACACACGAGCGGACTTTCCGGCAGACTTGGTCCGGCGGACCGGACTTTGTCGGACAATTCGATCGTGTGTGGGCTCCAGCTGACTTTTTTTTCCCAAAAGTCAGACGGACCTAGAAATAAAACATGTTTCAAATCTTTCTAACGGACTTGAGTCTGGTCAAAAAAATCAGCTCGTCTGTATGCTAGTCCGACGGACTAAAACTGGCACTAGGGCAGCTATTGGCTACTGGCTATGAACTTCCTTATTTTAGTCCGGTCGTACGTCATCACGTACGAATTCATCAGACTTTGGTGTGATCGTGTGTAGGCAAGTTCGTTAGGAAAGTCTGTCGGAAGTCCGGCCGCCGAAAGTCCGTCGGATAGACCGTCGGACCAGTCCGGTCAAAAAGTCCGCTCGTGTTAACGTGGCATAAGTCTTCAAAATGCAAAGCACTTCAATGCTGTCCCCAGGCTAAAAATTCAAACTTATGCCACGTACACACGGTCAGACTTTTCGACCGGACTTGTCTGACAGACGCCGACGGACCAAATCCAGCGAACAATCCGATTGTGTGTGGGCTTCACCGGACCTTCAGCGGACTTTTCCAGTTGCAAATCTGAGGTACTTTAGATTTGGAACATGCTTCAAATCTTTACATCGTAACTCCACCGGACCCAGAAATCCGCTCGTCTGTATGCTAGTCCGACGGACAAAAACCGACGCTAGGGCAGCTATTGGCTACTGGCTATCAACTTCCTTATCGCGTACGAATCCGTCGGACTTTGGTGTGATCGTGTGTAGGCAAGTCCGGTCATTAGAAAGTACGTTGAAAGTCCGCCCAAAGTCCGTCGAAAGTCTGTCGGACGGGCTGTCGGACTTTTGTAGCTGAAAAGTCCGACCGTGTGTACGCGGCATTAGGTTCAGCTCTTCCTTTTGGTGTAGGACTTGGGCTATAAAGCCCACCAAAGGAACACCCTCGCTCCTAAAAGAGTTTCAAAAGGGGTACAAAATAGATCTCAAACCTCCCTACCCACTCATTGCTCACTTCTCCCAAATCAACCAAAATCTGTCCAAGGTCAGATTTTCAGAATGCTTGGAACCATTTCTTGTTCCAGGAAGTAGTTGCACCAGTACTCCTACAGGACAAGTTCAATGGATTCTATTCAAACCTGCTCACAGTACCAAAGCCCAATAGTTTTTTTAAAATATTTTACTGGACCTAAAATCCTTCAATAAATATCTTCAAATTAAATTTTTTTTAAATGGAATCCGTATGGTCAGTCATTGTCTCTCTGAGACAAGGTGAATACTTTGTATCCATAGATATCCAAGATGCTATTTTCAAATTCCCATTAATCCATCTCATCAGCGCTTTCTATGCTTTGCAGTAGGAGATAATCAGATTCGGACTGACATTTGACCTATCCTCTGCTCCCACAGTATTCACAAAGGTCCTTGCATCTCTTCTTGCCCTTCCAAGAACTTGGGCATCCAGATCACAGGTTATTTAGATGACCTTCTCCTGAATGACTCTTCTTCCTTCCAGCTATCTGCAAACATCCACAGGAAAATTCAGATGCTTAAGGCTTTTGGTTGGGTGATCAACTTTTTTTTTTTTTTTTACAAATAATATGGTGTTTTATTTGAAGAGTAAAGACATACTGATTAATAAACTGGCAGTACAGTTGCGTTAATTTCAATATCAGCAAGAGAGTCTGGATAGTTAACATGTTCCACAGGTCATACACATATATTGTCACAATACATAAGCTTAATTAGTTGTGATCCAAGTAATATCAGAGGCCCAGACATCGGGTCTACACAGAAATATTCATGTCCAAATGAGAAATACAATGTGAAGAGATCAATCAGGCAGCACATTACACGTGGCTGCGTTTCCCAACCAAGTGTCCCAGATTTTACCATATTTGGCTGGGCACCCCCTGTGGGTATAAATCTCCTTTTTATATGGCAAGACATTATTTATTGCTGAAATCCATTCTTGGAGTGTCGGTGGTGCAGCTTGGATCCACTTTCTTGCTATAAGTAGCCTAGCGATGAACAGTGTCTCCTGAAGGAATATTTTATGAAAAGTCGGGATCAGGGAATACTCCCAACAGACACTGCTTTGGACATACCCTCAGAGGGGATCCCAGCTCATCATGAATAAATTTCACTATATGGGACCAATAGTCTTGTATTACTGGGCAAGGCCAAAGGAGGTGAAAAAAGGTACTAGATGGACGATCACACCTGGGACATAATGGGTTTCGGTGAGGTTTGTATTTGGCCAGACGGAGAGGGGTCAGATATGATCTATGTATGATGTAGAGTTGTGTAAGACGGTCTGATAATCTAGTGGAGACCTTTTTGCAGGCATCCAATGCGTCCTCCCATTCGTCATCCTCCAGCCCCTCCACATGCCCGGACCAGCGATCTTTTAGCTTATATGCAAGAGTAGTCGCTATAGGGCAAAGTAGTAAGTTGTAGAGCCCAGAGATAAGTTTGCGAGTCTTGCCCCATTATGATATATAAGACGTCCAGGTGTTCTATATTAGGGGGAGTCTCGCCAAACTGAGCCCGGAGGGCATGGCGGAGCTGGAGGTAGCGAAAGTGCATGGAGTTGGGGAGGCTGAATTCCACCTTAAGTTGTTGAAACGATTTTAAGACGGTATCACAGTAGACATCTGACAAATACCTTACCCCCTGATTAAGCCACGAGGCATGGTTTGGTATAGTTAGCAATTCTCTTAGATCTGGGTTATCCCATAGGGGCGTGTGGAAGTGTGTGGGTGGTATCTTCAGTCTGCGTCCTGTTATCTCCCATATTTTACAATGATGGTATAAGTAGACCTTTACAGTTTCCCAACCCATATGTACCTGTAGTGCCTCTGAATAGAATCTGAAACGGGTGAGTAATCTCGCGGTTGTGAGGGGAGCATATTAGGGACAGGTACCGGTCTTTGTCATGTTTATCGATATGAAAAAAATGGGACAATTGCGCCGCCAGGTACTAAAGATTAAAGTCAGGCAGTGCCACTCCCCCCAGTCCTAAGGGGTTAAATAAGCTGGGGCATGCCAGAAGACATACAAAAATTTGGAGAGGAGAACAATTTTAATAATGTTCACCTGGCCCATCACCCAGAGGGGTAGCTTGGCCCATGTCTGTGTTTTAGATTTTAACCACTTGCCAACCGCCCCATAGCCAAATGACGGCTGCAGGGCGGCTGGATAACTCTGGGATCACGTCATATGACGTGATTCCAGAAAACTGCTCCCGCGCGCCCCCTGGGGCACGCACACGGGAACATCCAGAGGAACCGGCGCATCACGGTAAACGGCCGCTGATCGCGGCCGTTTACCATGTGATCGCTCCGTCAAATGACGGAGCGATCATATGTAAACAAACCGGCGTCATGTCATGACGCCGGTTCCTCCCTCCCCTCTCTGTACCGATCGGTACAGAGGGGGAGAGATCGGATGGGAGCCGCGCTTTGGGCTGAATGTGTAGTGCCCACAGCGCAGCTCAGTGACATGTGCAGTCACATCCATCCATGCTCAGCGATCCCCCCCATGACCCTGTGCAATACTCTGCAATGATCCTGTGCAACCCTGTGAAATACTCTGCAATTATCCTGTGCAACCCTGTGCAATACTCTGCAATGATCCTGTGCAATACTCTGCAATGATCCTGTGCAACCCTGTGCAATACTCTGCAATGACCCTGTGCAATACTCTGCAATGATCCTGTGCAATACTCTGCAATGATCCTGTGCAATACTCTGCAATGATCCTGTGCAACCCTGTGCAATACTCTGCAATGACCCTGTGCAATACTCTGCAATGACCCTGTGCAATACTCTGCAATGACCCTGTGCAATATTCTGCAATGACCCGCAATAATCTGCAATGACCCTGTGCAATACCCCGCCATGCCCCGCCATACCCCGCCATACTCCGCCATACCCCGCCATACTCTACAATACTCGGTGATACCCAGCCATACTTTGCCATGCTCAGCCATACTCGGCTATACTCTGCCATGCTCGGCCATGCTCGGCTGTACTCGGCCTCTGTATGTGGCCAGGCTGTGGAAGTCTCACACACGTGGTATCGCCGTACTCAGGAGGAGCAGGAGAATCTATTTTGGGGTGTCATTTTTGGTATGTACATGGTATGTGTTAGAAATATTGTATAAATGGACAACTTTGTGTTAAAAAAATGTTTTTTAACCACTTCCTGCCCGCCGGCCGTCATACGACGTCCTTGACTTTGTGCGGGGATATCTGAATGATGGGTGCAGCTACAGGCATCATTCAGATATAATCTTTTTCAGCCGGCAATTCCCTACACCATAAGAACGATCATAGCGGCTGTTCCACTGCTTGATCATTCTTACGGGAGGCGAGAGGGGACGCCCCCCCCCCCTCTTGCCGCCCTCAGGTGCTTCTACAGACTCACCGCTACGATCAAAGCCAGGATCATTTTTTATTTTTTTTATTTCAGGCTTCCCAGCCTAGAGGTGAGATGTGAGGTCTTATTGACCCCATATCTCACTGTAAAGAGGACCTGTCATGCCATATTCCTATTACAGGGGATGTTTACATTCCTTGTAATAGAAATAAAAGTGATCAAAAAATTTATTTTTTGGAAAAAAGCCTCAAACTAAAATAAATAAAGTAAAATGAGCAATAAAAAAAAAAGTTTTCCCCGTGTCCCCGTGTGCTCGCAGTCAGAAGCGAACGCATACGTAAGTTGCGCCCACATATGAAAATGGTGTTCAAACCACACATGTGAGGTATCGCTGCGATCGGTAGAGCAAAAGCAATCATTTTGGCCCTAGACGTCTTCTGTAACTCACAACATGTAACCAGTAAAATTTTTTAAAGCGTCTCCTATGGGGATTTTTAAGTAGCGAAGTTTGGCGCCATTCCACGAGCGTGTGCAATTTTGAAGGGTGACATGTTAGGTATCTATTTACTCGGCATAACTTCATTATTCACATTATGTAAAAACATTGGGCTAACTTTACTGTTTTTTTTTTTTGAAGGCACAAAACTGTTTTTTTTTGTAAAAAAAAAGGTGTTCGAAAAATTGCTGCGCAAATACCGTGCGAGATAAAAAGTTGCAACGGCCGCCATTGTATTCTCTAGGGTCTTTGCTAAAAAAATATATATAATGTTTTGGGGTTCTATGTAATTTTCTAGCAAATAAATTATGATTTTTACATGTAGGAGAGAAATGTCAGAATTGGCCTGGGTGCTCCAGAACGCCTGATGGTGTTCCGTGCATGTTGGGCCTCTGTATGTGGCCACGCTGTGTAAAAGTCTCACACATGTGGTATCGCCATACTCGGGAGTAATAGCAGAATGTGTTTTGGGGTGTAATTTGTGGTATGCATATGCCGTGTGTGAGAAATAACCTGCTAATATGACAATTTTGTGAAAAAAAAAATCTTGATTTTGCAAAGAATTGTGGGAAAAAAGGACAACTTCAAAAAACTCATCATGCATCTTTCTAAATACCTTGGAATGTCTTATTTCCAAAAAGGGGTCATTTGGGGGGTATTTGTACTTTTCTGGCATGTTAGGGTCTCAAGAAATGAGATAGGCCGTCAGTACTTCAGGTGTGATCAATTTTCAGAGATTGGCACCATAGCTTGTGGACTCTATAACTTTCACAAATACCAAATAATATCCACCGATTTGGGTTATTTTTACCAAAGATATGTAGCGGTATACATTTTGGCCAAAATATATAAAGAAAAAATTACTAATTTGCAAAATTTTATAACAGAAACGAAGAAAATGCATTTTTTTATAGAATTTTCAGTCTTTTTTCTTTTAGAGCGCAAAAAAAAAAGAACTCAGCGGTGATTAAATACCACCAAAAGAAAGCTCTATTTGTGTGAAAAAAAGGACAAAAAATTCATTTAGGTACAGTGTTGCATGACTGAGTAATTGTCATTCAAAGTGTGAGAGCACCGAAAGCTGAAAATTGGTCTGGTTATTAAGGGGGTTTAAGTGCCCAGTGGTCAAGTGGTTAAATTCGCTATCAGGGGTTCTATGTTTAGCCTAATAAAGTCTTCTGGTGAATGGGTGATCACGATCCCGAGGTATATCATGGAGCTAACTCTAAGGAGTGGGGAGAAGAACTGAAGTTTTGTGGGGACACTTACGTCAATAGGCGCGATCTGGTATTCCCACTCGACTGAGTCAAACGCCTTTGCGGCGTCAAGAGAGACTACTACTCTAGAGCCCAACTTGTCATGTTCAGCCTGCATGTTCATGTAGAGCCTACGTAAGTTGTATGCCGTATTTTTAGCTGGCATAAACCCAGTCTGGTCCGGGTGGATCAATGTAAGGATCACAGTATTCAGGCATAGCGCCAGGATCTTGGCCAGGATTTTAATATCTAACTGGAGAAGGGATATTGGGCGATATGATTCAGGGAGTTCTAGGTTTTTGCAGGTTTGGGTATTAATACAATATAGGCTTCGCTCATGGAGGAGGGTAAAGAACCGTACTCAAATATATAGGAAAATAGCTCATGGAGTCTAGGGATAAGGGTCTCAGCATAAGTTGTGTAAAATTCAAGAGGCAGGCCATCAGAGGCTAGCGCTTTAGATGGGTTAAGCAAGGATATCGCCTTTGTGATTTCGTCTTCGGTGATAGAAGCTTCCAGTAACTCAGTTTGGGAATGTGTGAGACTGGGTAGTTCTATCAAAAAATGGTTGGGAAGGGAAAGGGTAGGGGGGATGGGGAAGTGGGATGACGTGAGTATCACCTGTACTGGGTCACGATATTGCGAGTGCCCGTACGTTTAAACTTAACCCGTTAGGGTATTGTTGCTGTAACCATATTGATCACTGTAAAAAGGAGGGGAGTTGGGGGAGGAGCAACCCAATAGAAATGGGTTTTGAAAGGGGTTACTATGTGCAACAATGTAGTCATAGATCTTGGTTATTAAAATAAAATCAATTTTATTCAATCATCTTGACATATAAAATCGCATCTGAAAATCAATACTGTAAAAAGACACAACTATAATGCAAATGCGGCCGCTAATAACAAAACAAACCGGACAGACATAACATATAAAGCTACCCAATCAGGGCGTATTGTATTATACCTCGGTGACCTTGAAAAGCCGTCAATCAGCCAAAAAGTGGTATGTAGTATCCACTAAAGTTAAGTATTCTATACTGTTTGAATTGTAAGGTAACGGTCATGCGTGGCATAATGCAATTAAGGGTAGAGGGTGTGATGGGGAGGGGGGGGGGGAGGGCACCTGTGCTCGACCAGGATATAAATGCAAATCCTATTAGCAGGATGGCAACAATTACTCCTGTATATGAATAATAGTTGAGCAACAGTTAGTAAGTCATTAGTCAATCCTTGTCAGAGGTATGGAAATTCCTGATTCAGGCAAATGTCAAGCAGAAAATAGGATCAACGGCACTTATTGGTAGATGTAATTAGAGATGGTTGCGTTGTGCGGTGTAGTATTAGTACTTGCAATAAAGTTGCTATGTTACTTAATCCTAATGAAATACAGTGCCTTGCGAAAGTATTCGCCCCCTTGAACTTTTCAACCTTTTGCCACATTTCAGGCTTCAAACATAAAGATATAAAATTTTTATTTTTTGTGAAGAATCACCAACAAGTGGGACACAATTGTGAAGTGGAACGAAATCTATTGGATTGTTGAAACTTTTTTAACTAATAAAAAAATGAAAAGTGGGGCGTGCAAAATTATTCGGCCCCTTGCGTTAATACTTTGTAGAGCCACCTTTTGCTGCAATTACAGCTGCAAGTCACTTGGGGTATGTCTCTATCAGTTTTGCACATCGAGAGACTGAAATTCTTGCCCATTCTTCCTTGCAAAACAGCTCGAGCTCAGTGAGGTTGGATGGAGAGCGTTTGTGAACAGCAGTTTTCAGCTCTTTCCACAGATTCTCGATTGGATTCAGGTCTGGACTTTGACTTGGCCATTCTAACACCTGGATACGTTTATTTGTGAACCATTCCTTTGTAGATTTTGCTGTATGTTTGGCATCATTGTCTTGTTGGAAGATAAATCTCCGTCCCAGTTTCAGGTCTTTTGCAGACTCCAACAGGTTTTCATCCAGAATGGTCCTGTATTTGGCTGCATCCATCTTCCCCTCAATTTTAACCATCTTCCCTGTCCCTGCTGAAGAAAAGCAGGCCCAAACCATGATGCTGCCACCACCATGTTTGACAGTGGGGATGGTGTGTTGAGGGTGATGAGCTGTGTTGCTTTTACGCCAAACATATCGTTTTGCATTGTGGCCAAAAAGTTCAATTTTGGTTTCATCGGACCAGAGCACCTTCTTCCACATGTTTGGTGTGTCTCCCAGGTGGCTTGTGGCAAACTTTAGACGAGACTTTTTATAGATATCTTTGAGAAATGGCTTTCTTCTTGCCACTCTTCCATAAAGGCCAGATTTGTGCAGTGTACGACTGATTGTTGTCCTATGGAAAGACTCTCCCACCTCAGCTGTAGTTCTCTGCAGTTCATCCAGAGTGATCATGGGCCTCTTGGCTGCATCTCTGATCAGTCTTCTCCTTGTCTGAGCTGAAAGTTTAGAGGGACAGCCAGGTCTTGGTAGATTTGCAGTGGTCTGATACTCCTTCCATTTCAAAATGATCGCTTGCACAGTGCTCCTTGGGATGTTTAAAGCTTGGGAAATCTTTTTGTATCCAAATCCAGCTTTAAACTTCTCCACAACAGTATTACGGACCTGCCTGGTGTGTTCCTTGGTCTTCATGATGCTCTCTGCGCTTTCAACAGAACCCTGAGACTATCACAGAGCAGGTGCATTTATACAGAGACTTGATTACACACAGGTGGATTCTATTTATCACCATCAGTCATTTAGGACAACATTGGATCATTCAGAGATCCTCGCTGAACTCCTGGAGTGAGTTTCTGCACTGAAAGTAAAGGGGCCGAATAATTTTGCACGCACCACTTTTCAGTTTTTTATTTGCTAAAAAAGTTTAAAATATAGAATAGATTTCGTTCCACTTCACAATTGTGTCCCACATGTTGGTGATTTTTCACAAAAAATTAAAATTTTATATCTTCATGTTTGAAGCCTGAAATGTGGCAAAAGGTTGAAAAGTTCAAGGGGGCCGAATACTTTTGCAAGGCACTGTAGCTGTACGTTACCATCTACATCATAGCTGTGTAACTCCTGGTTGATGGGATCCTCTTAGCTTGGGTGCCAATGCATTCCCTGTCCCACATAGGGAGTCCTTTAGGTGGCTGCTGGGCAAGACCGTCAGTGCTGGTAAGATGGCTCCTAAGAGATTCAGCTTCGACGATCCCGGTAACTGAAAGGTTCCTATATCAGTATGGTATCCATCGGGTATCTGCCCCTCTTGGAGCCCACTGCGATCGTAAAGTCCCTGCTACGATTGGCCGCCGTACACTCTCCTCGATGCCCTTGACCCATGGACTGGGAAGCGTAGTGACGTCAACTCGTTTCGCCGTGGTTCACTGACGTAGCTTCATCTTGGACGTTCATTGGACGGTTACCCACACACCCTTCTTATTGTGTATTTTGCTGGTGGCCACCGCCAATGAGAGATCTTAAGGAGCACTCGAAGGGATATTGTCCAATCAAAAGTAAGTGGGTAGTTTCTATGCCCGCCAGAAGTGACACTATCTCTTCCCTAGGGTTATTGGTAGCAGAGGAATATAAGGATGTGAAAAAGGAGCAAAACTCTCCGGCCATCTCATCGGGGTCACTTAGCAATGCACCCTCAGCGGTACGGAGGAAGACCACCGTGGGGGGTTTATGGTCCAAATGGGCTAAGTAGGCCAGAAGGCGAACCGCCCGTTCTCCACATTCATAATGCCTCTGTTTGCTATAGTATATTTTTCTCTCAGCTTTCTCAAAGAGAAGGTTGTTTACTACTCTTGCCTGTAATTTCAGCTGGTCTGCTGTAGATGGTGAAGGGTTGTCAGTAAAATTTTCTCGGGTGATCAACTTTTAAAAATCCACTCTCCAACCTGGAACACTTGTATAATATTCCCACTGCACACCTTCCTGGAAAAAGCTAGAAGTAAACGGGTACTGCATGAACTGTCAGCTGGAGACCGGAACCAAACCATAAGCAAAAGTGTATGTTGCCAGAACACCAAGGATTCTTGAAATAAAGTCTAACTATTTATTCCCTGATCATATCCCAATGTTAAGTGCAATGTTTCGGGGCCACACAGGATCCCTTCGTCAGGCATGTGTTAGGTGCATGATACAGTACAAACATTTACAGTGCCATCCACCAATTAGAAACCAATAGAGGAGGCCACCTTCTTAGTGCTTAGTGATGGGTGCATGAACCCCGTGGCTGCTTGCAACACGGCGACCAGGGACGCTAGGCAACCAGGCCGCCGACACCATTGAAATCCTTAATGTCATAGTTTTCCATGAGGACAGTGCGGGTGGCCACAGGGCGCATGCGCCTGTCACTTACTAAGCACCCATTGTGAAGCTGTTTGGTTGTCTGGCAACAGTGACGCAGGAGCAGATTAGGACCGCATACCTGCCTGATCGGGTGCCAAGCAATCTAGAAACCTAACATGATCATTTAAAATTGATAGAGTAGCCGTCCAGTATGCTGGACCCTGTGCGCTTTCTTATGCAGGATTTTTTTATACAGTATGTGATATACTGTAGAACAGTTTTTTTTCTGGCTGTTTACTACCATTGGTGGGTTTTATGACATCAAATGTCCAGGGGTGGCTTCCTCTACTGGTTTCTGATGATTCAAACCACGTAATCTACGTGTTGGAATGTCTGTGCCTAATGCAGTACATGGGCAGGACCACTCGTGAACTACAGACCAGGATTAATGAGCATGTTACTAATATTGTTAATGGATTACGAAACAGTGTATCAAACCATTTTAGAATGTTCCATAACAGAAATCCCAGACTAATAACCTTTTATGGGATAGATAAAATATCTAAAGATTGGAGAGGCACACATCTTAAACAAGCAGTTTCCAGGAACGAGACTCAATGGTTATGCCAGCTGGGCACGATGCAACTGGCGGGTATGAACATTGAGTTGGACCTGAACTGCTTCTTGACTAATGAATAGGAATGAAAACAGTCTTGTTTTAAAAAATTGTCATCATAGAGGTGTGCTTTTAATTACATTCCCTTGATATGATTATGGTATTGGGCTTTGAATGTATTAGGGTTAATGATTGAAGAATTGATTGTTTTATTCAATTTAACATTTTAATTTTATTTTTAAATGTATTTAATGATGTATTGTAATATTGTGGTTTTCAGATATAAAATATTTGTTTACCAGCACAAGCAGGTAATGCAGAGTGGATTGTTCTGAATGGGTGTATTATATATATATGGATGTGGAGGGTGGAGTTTAGATGCTCCACCAATCACAGCTACTTCCTAGCCATTTAAGTTGAGCATGCTCAGTGATCGGTACCCTTCCTGATGACGTATTAATTACGAAACGTACGTCGAGGCGCTTCCGGTAGCGTCACTTCCAGGTCCCAACTTCCGGTTTTCTCCCATGGACAAGTGGAATGCATGCCAGCTCTGGGCATGAGCCCAGCGGCAAGCGGTTCCACACACAATCCCTGCAAGCTATCCTCAGTGCCAGGCTAAGGCACATTTGAATGTAAGCAGACAACCTTCATGTTTTATGCACGATTTTAAAATAAACCAACACTATTGCGCTATGTAGTATTCTTTTGTTTCTTCTATATGGAATATTGTGGTGGAGAGGAGGTCTTATTTCAGAGGACGCATCTGGGTATCTAGGGTATCCAATCCAGGATTTCCCAAAAGCGCATTAGAGCTTCTTTTTAAATAAAGAGGTCACATCCATCTGGTGAGCAGCTATCAATTCGGAACACATTTGGTGGATTCAGTATATATGGTGTAGGAAAGCTCTTTTTTGCTTTCGGTGTGGGTGTACTAATCCAAACAAGATATTTGGGGGGCACACTCTAAAAAATGCATTAAAGATGGTGCAGCCATAAGACCATACAGTAGAAGAAAATATTATAGCGCACACATGCAAAAAAGACATTTACCTCAAGCAAGGCTAGTTTAAAACACCTAAGCATTTCTAGAAAAACATTTTCAAAAAATATGGGGATTTGGGCATTTGAAAATGTTTTTCTAGAAATGCTTAGGTGTTTTAAACTAGCCTTGCTTGAGGTAAATGTCTTTTTTGCATGTGTGCGCTGTAATATTTTCTTCTACTGTATGGTCTTATGGCTGCACCATCTTTAATGCATTTTTTAGAGTGTGCCCCCCAAATATCTTGTTTGTATTTTGTATGGATTCTGACCAAATCCTTTTGGGTGCGGAGCACCTCACTACATAACATAAGTACCTTTGATTAGTGTCCACTTGTGTCATGGGTGGAGACCTTATGATTCTCCCATTTAGAAGAGTGCAATGCTCTCATGGTTCAGAGATGCAGGTTCTCCCACTCAATGGATAGTGTAGGACCCACTGATTATCGGGTACTTTGTCGCAGTAAGTGGGCTTAGCACCATATAGCAATATGGTGTGACCAAATCCCCATATTTTTTGAAAATGTTTTTCTAGAAATGCTTAGGTGTTTTAAACTAGCCTTGCTTGAGGTAAATGTCTTTTTTGCATGTTTGGTCTACTAATCCAGACACATAATTGGAATTATGGACTTTTAAAACATAATTTGATTTTTTAGTGTAGCAGGGGGACATATGAAAAGTCACCTTATAAGACTGGGTGTGGCCCTTGTGGGTGATAGCTGGCACAGAGGTGCCAATTTGAAAAGGTTTGGCTGGTGTGTTACGCCCCCTCCAGGGTCGAAACAGGGGGTGAGGATATGTGGCAGAGCGTTGCCCTGCCAGGGTCTAGAAGGAGGATGTGACCCAGAATTCTCAACCAGATGGGTTGAGGGGCTCCAGGGAGCATGTAACATGAAGAGGAAACTGGCCATTCAGTTTCCTCAGTGTTTTATAAAGTCCACTTTGGGACCTGGAGCTCGGGGATTTCTGAGAGATCCGGGTGGGATAAAATCCCTTGTCCTGGGTCCTGATTTTGAGAACAGCCAGCATACTGATTGGTCAGGTGTCAAACAAAGCCATTAAAAAGAAGAACCAGTGAGTGGCGGTGTCCTTCAAGCTCTACATTTGATTGTAGGGATCTCAGATTGTGCCCACGGCACTTCTCCACCACGTGTAAAGGATTAGCATCAAATGTAGAGCTTGAAGGACACCGCCACTCGCTGGTTCTTCTTTTTAAGGGCTTTGCTTGCCCATTTTTATTAAGAAAGTTCAAACAAACAAAAATAGGTTTCCCTCGCAGGGGTTTCAGCATTCCTTTTCATCCACAAAACTACATTCAGCCTAGTTGGCTCTCACTTGCAGCACTGCAGCTCTGGCCTTATACTCCAGGCCCTTGTCTGTCTCATACAGACTGCTTCACCGACCACCTTGGTGCACACAGCTAGCAGCCTCTTGCTGCACTGGCTCCCACGTGGAGCCCTCCTGACTCCTGGTACTCAGACTTCCTATCTGCCATGTGGAGCCCAGAACCATGGCCAGGTTACTACTAAAAGCCCAGCACACACCTGAGCAATCAGTATGCTGGCTGTTCTCAAAATCAGGACCCAGGACTAGGGATTTCATCCCACCCGGACCTCTCAGAAATCCCCGAGCTCCAGGTCCCAAAATGGACTTTACAAAACACTGAGGAAACTGAATGGACAGTTTCCTCTTCATGTTACATGCTCCCTGGAGCCCCTCAACCCGTCTGGTTGAGAATTCTGGGTCACATCCTCCTTCTAGACCCTGGCAGGGCAACGCTCTGCCACAATACATGGAAAAACTGCTGGTGATGCCATGCATCGCGGCTACTGGTTTAAACTGGCCCTTGTGGATTTTTGGCAGATGGTAAAAATAGGGTTTTTTTTTTAAACCCTTCACGAGAAATGACAGTTTTGGTTTTGAGATGATGTTATCTTCTAGGGCTTTGTTAGCTAATCTTGTTGCTTCCAGGGTGAATTCAGGTAATGGATCATGAGTACGTTTGCAGTAAGTATTAGTATCTGATAATAATCTAAGGGATTCTGCCATGTAGTCTGAACGATTCTGGACTACGATCCCACCTTCCTTGTCTGCTGTCTTTATGATGATGTTATGGTTGTTGGTTAAATCGTCAAGTGCCTTTTGTTCTGCTTTGGAGAGGTTGGACTTCTTTTTGGGAGCTGATTTACACATTTGAATTAAATCAGTGTACATAATTTGGTAAAATATTTGTAAGTAAGGGCCCCATTTTATGTACTGGATTGAAGATGGACTTTGGTTTAAATTTCGTGTGTTGGATCAGAGGGGATGTTAGGCAATGTTGAGTATACAGCTCCATATTTTCAAAGGGATTTTCTGTGTCAAAATCATCTAGGTCCATGGTGATGGAGGTGTCCATATCTGCAGGTAAAGTGTCGGGGTTGGTAGTTGTAGTGGCTTCTTCCAAGGGTGGTGGCTTAAGAGAGGATTGGATGTTGTAGAACCTTTTGACTGTCAAGTCTCAAATTAATTTATTGAGATCTTTGAATAACATGAATGGATTTGGATGAGCAGTTGGTGCAAACGTTAGACCTTTACTCAAGAGTGAAGTCTCTTCCATAGATGGTATATGGGTGGATAAGTTGAAGATCTTTATACTCTGTATTTTTCCTTTTGAGTTTTACTCTGCCCTCCCTTCCTCCCCTCCTACGTACTTTCTTTTGGTGGTATTGGGTGGGGGCGGGGGGGGACGGGGTAGTGTCCCTAAAAAATCATCCTGGGTGGTTACTGGGTTGGTGGGTGCTGTGAGGCTGTTCAGTGGAATAGCCAGGGGTGCGGCCTGGTTGGACTGTGTATTTAGTTTGGCCCTTATAATAAGGGGGGTATTTGGACAAGATGTTGTGATGTTCACTTTGGCCGCTGGGTTTGATACTGTGGGTGGGTGAGGTAAGGGGTTGGGATCCACATGGGTACTATGTGATGACATGGGTAATGTCTTGGGATGATTTGTGGGCTTGGGGGTTTTTGGTATTTTTTTATTATTGTTGTTTGTCACTCGCTGTGGTTTGGCAGTGAGTAAAGGGGTTGAGCAGTAGTAGTAAGTGTACGGATATTCTGAGAGTGCTGAGTGGGTGCTGTCAGGGGTGGGCCTTCTAGAAGTGGCTTAGGTGCAGACCCCAAAAGTAGATGAGCAATACGTGATTTTTTCCAGCAAAAAACCTTGTTGTTGGTGTAGTCACTGATATCCCTTCTAAATTTTCCCAATTTAGTTGCAATCAGATCATTTTCTTGCCTTATGGTGTTCCTTTTGAGAGTCCTAAGCCAGGAGTGGGGGAGTTGTGTGATACATAGTGAAATGTCACTGCAAAGTTCCCTGATTTCAGCCACTAAGGTTTCATATTTCCTTTTCCTTTGCGCAATAATGATTTTAATCCATTTTTCTGTACAGATTTCGGATACAAAAGTCCATTCTTTGGATAAGTCTGGATCCAAAAAAGAACATTGTTTGAGAACTCTTAGGCCTCTGGGTGTAATTTTATGTGAGAGATATTGTTCTAAAAAGAATCCATCCCACCAATGCTGATTGGCGGAGGAGATAAGATCTTCTAGTTTAAGAAACTTTTTACAGAGGGATTTACCCTTGTGACCTGGATAAGGGGAAGTTGAGCAGAAAAAGTTGGTGGAGAACAGGGAATAAAATTTTTCAAGAGAGTTAAATTTGACTTTTTCAATTTTATCAATGAGTTCCATTGTAAAAAAAAAAAAAATTATATTTACTAAACAATTAAAATCCGAAAATGTGACATCCAAAAAAGGTGCAGCTCGGAGGAAGGGTACAACAGTACAGTGTATAAAAGAAAAGAAAAGGGTTCCGGAGCTCCAAATATTGTGATGCCTTCAAAGGATGGTGTAATAATAGCTTAAATGGCACATCTAATGTAGATAATATAGAAAAACAAAGGAGAGGAGGCAGCCATCCTCAGAGGGTGTCCAAAAACTTCTGTCAGCAAGCAAATGAGGAGGAGGGGGGTTTTGGGAGGCGCCAACTCTAATGATACTGACAGATAATGTTAATGTAGTGCAGTATATACACTTACTGGTTCGCAGCTTCAGAATGGGGTGGAGGTGTCCATAAAACGTAAAGATGTCCTGTGATGTGCTGGTGCTAGGGTGCAGGCTTCGGTGACAGTCTTTAAGCTCAGGGGAAGTTATGCTCCTGGATGATAAAGTGGTTCAGCAGTGTCCAGTGTGTGGAAGCTCCACACTAACCACCCTGGAACGCGGAAGCGGTCGTGACGTCAGCGGTGCACAGAGAGCATCCAAACATAGATGGTGGAATGTACATGCTACGTGCTCGGGGCTCACAGCTCCTTCTACTGGCCTGTCAGTAAAATTCTAATTTTATAATAACCCAAATCAGTGTATATTATTTAGTCTTTAGGAAAGTTATCCAAAACTATAAAAAAAATAAAATAAATTGCCTTTAATTATACTTTGTTTCTGGGTTAAAGAAAGTGCTCCACAACATACACATTTTTTCATATATATTTTCAGAGACTACAGGTTTGCTGGAGTCAAAATACATCCAAGTACTCTATAACTTTCTTAAAGACTAAATATTATACATTAATTTGGGTTATTAAATACCACAAAAAAAAAAGATTAAAATTTCATATGGGTACAGTGTTGCATGACTGCACAATTGTATATACAGTACAGTGCCTTGAAAAAGTATTCATACCCCTTGCCGTGCATTTGTATTCAGCCCCCACTGAGTCAATACTTTGTAGAACCCCCCTTTAGCTGCATTTACAGCTGCAAGTCTTTTTGGGGATGTCTCTACCAGCTTTGTACACCTAGAGAGTGACATTTGTGCCCATTCTTCTTTGCAAAATAGCTCAAGCTCTGTCAGATTGGATGGAGAGCGTCTGTGAATAGCAATTTTGAAGTCTTGCCACAGATTCTCAGTTGGATTTAGGTCTGAACTCTGACTGGGCCATTCTAATACATGAATATGCTTTGATCTAAACCATTCCATTGTAGCTCTGGCTGTATGTTTAGGGTCATTGTCCTGCTAGAAGGTGAACCTCCGCCCCAGTCTCAAGTCTTTTGCAGACTCTAACAGGTTTTCTTCTAAGATTGCTCTGTATTTGGTCCATCCATCTTCCCATCATCTGACCAGCTTCCCTGTCCCTGCTGAAGAAAAGAATCCCCACAACATGATGCTGCAACCACCATGTTTCACGGTGGGGATGGTGTGTTCAGGGTGATGTGCAGTGTTAGTTTTCCGCCACACATAGCGTTTTGCTTTTAGGCCAAAAAGTTCAGTTTTGGTCTCATCTGACCAAAGCACCTTCTTCCACATGTTTGCCGTGTCTCCCACATGGCTTCTCGCAAACTGCAAACAGGACATCTTATGGCTTTCTTTCAACAATGGATTTCTTCTTGCCACTTTTCCATAAAGGCCAGATTTGTGGAGTGCACGACTAATAGTTGTCATGTGGACAGATTCTCCCACCTGAGCTGTGAATCTCTGCCGCTCCTCCAGAGTTACCATGGGCCTCTTGGCTGCTTCTCTGATTACTGTTCTCCTTGCCCGGCCTGTCAGTTTAGATGGACATCCATGTCTTGGTAGGTTTGCAGTTGTGCCATACTCTTTCCATTTTCGAATGATGGATTGAACAGTGCTCTGTGAGATGTTCAAAGCTTGAGATATTTTTTTCATAACAACCCTGCTTCAAACTTCTCCACAACTTTATCTCTGACCTATAGGAATTGAAAACTAATGAAAATGGGACTTTGAGGGCACATGGGTAATTAAACTATGAAAAAGTAAAAATGTTTTTTAAATTTTATTAGCTTGAAATTACAAAAATAGACATATTTGTTTAAAAACAATACAAAATACGTGTAGCAACCATGCTACAAATATATCAAGTGGACCCTTCCCTGCATATATTGTCTGAAACCCTACTAGTGATACATACAATCCAACATTCAGTTAGGAAAAGGAAAGAAAACTTCCCCGATAGGTAACAGTTGTGAATGTGGAGACGGAGTTGGGTTGACTTGCAGGTATGATGGTCCACTTATGAATGTTCTCTATGTGCTCAACATGTTTCGCATTATGAAACGCTTCTTCAGGAGCTAGAGGTAGTTCTGCTGAATGTATATAGAAGAGAATATGACAGTAAAAACATATACATTGTATATCAAAGAATCAAAACAAGATAAACATTGATAAAATAAGCATAGTAATAAGATCTCAACCCCCTGTAATGATCCATAGAAAAAACCCCATACAGGAACATGGTCTCCCAGGTGCCAACGGTACAACCCGGTGACTGGGGAGGCCATTCAAGTAACACATATAGTGCCTGTATAGATATATATGAAGGATTATTTATATAAATAATGAATTTACGGGATATGTAAATATCAATGGAGGTTACCACCTCTATAAGAGATATCTGAAGATGACCAATCTCCTAGCATATTGCGATAATTATCAAAAATCTAACTGGTGGAGAGTATGTGTAGAGGAAAGCAAAAAATTAATTTAATAAAAACTATATGAAAGAATCAGTTAATATCAGATAAAATAATGAACCACTAATTCATAATTTCCCCACCAAAAATTTCCGTTGCCAGGTTGCTACAGATGAATATCTGGGCTAATATATTATATTGCAGAAGGAGACTCTGTGGATTGAGCGCCTGAATGCTACCAAAGCACCAGGATTAAACTAATCTCAATCGTACAGACCATTCCTTTAAACACTATGCCTCTAAAACTTTCCAATCATATCCATAAACACACATACACATAAACAACACCCTAGGGAACAATTCCATACTTCAGTCTGTAAATGAATAAACAATCTTTTCTAATCTCTAACCAATATCAAGATTTAAGATCAACTTAACCTAAGTCATTTATATTGACACCATTAATATTTATGTAACTATTAGATATTTCCAAAAAAAATCTGTTTACAATGTAAGATTACAATTTGTTACTGTGTTGTCTATATACATGTATGATGTTTTCTCTCTTCCTTCTGTTTTGATCCCATGGCAATTTCCCCTTGTCGTGATCTCCCGGGGGGCACTATGGGTTTTGCCCAGTTGAGCTCTACTGCACAGCGCCGCACATCCGTTTCGATTCTCCGATCGGATGTGCGGCGATTGACGGGGACACGGGGATCTTCGGATCCCCCTTACAGTCCCCGCCTCTGCTGCTGTGGCATTGGCCGGGCGTCGCCGTTTTGCTGCGCTTGGTCCGGCGCATGCGCGGTGGTTGAGTCTTTCTCTTCTGCCGTTCTTGCGTCATTCGGTCACTGCGTGGCTGCGGCGGCGTTCGGCGCATGCGCAGTAGCCGGCAGTTGGGCCGGGAGACGATGTGCTCTTACGAGCTAGCGTCTTCCGGTCGGGGATCCCATTTAAGGACACACCGTTGCCTTTTTTTGGTCAGTGGACGCTACCCCACTCGGAGGTAAAACCGGACCCCGCATGCTCTCCTACACAGCCATAGGTAAGCCCACATACAGCCTAGACGCTGACATACTATACATTTACAGCGCTACCTTTGAATTTTAACTTACACTGCTATCCTTTTATACCAGAACTACGGTCTGCGTTAGCCATCACTTACCTGTAAGGCTATCTATGGGTTTTTACTTTTTGAGACCGGGACCTTTCTGGGGCCTCTGATATGTCCCATATACATAATCAGCTCTTGCTCTGCAAGTAACCGAATGCTTGCTTGACTACCAACATCGCTGCAGATGCAATCGTATTTTCAATTATAGGTGGTAAGCTATATATCTAAATTTATGTTAATTTATTTAACTTTACATGTTTAAACCACTACTAGTCATTTCTTGACCCTGCCCCCTCCTCCAACATACTGTATACTAGCCCAGATATTCATCTGTAGCAACCTGGCAACGGAGATTTTTGGTGAGGAAATTATGAGTTAGTGGTTAATTATTTTATCTGATATTTACTGATTCTTTCATATAGTTTTTATTAAATTCATTTTTTGCTTTCCTCTACACATACTCTCCACCAGTTAGATTTTTGATAATTATCGCAATATGCTAGGAGATTGGTCATCTTCAGATATCTCTTGTAGAGGTGGTAACCTCCATTGATATTTATATATCCCATAAATTCATTATTTATATAAATAATCCTTCATATATATCTATACAGGCACTATATGTGTTACTTGAATGGCCTCCCCAGTCACCAGGTTGTACCGTTGGCACCTGGGAGACCATGTTCCTGTATGGGGTTTTTTCTATGGATCATTACAGGGGGTTGAGATCTTATTACTATGCTTATTTTATCAATATTTATCTTGTTTTGATTCTTTGATATACAATGTATATGTTTTTACTGTCATATTCTCTTCTATATACATTCAGCAGAACTACCTCTAGCTCCTGAAAAGCGTTTCATAACGCGAAACATGTTGAGCACATAGAGAACATTCATAAGTGGACCATCATACCTGCAAGTCAACCCAACTCTGTCTCCACATTCACAACTGTTACCTATCGGGGAAGTTTTCTTTCCTTTTCCTAACTGACTGTTGGATTGTATGTATCACTAGTAGGGTTTCAGACAATATATGCAGGGAAGGGTCCACTTGATATATTTGTAACATGGTTGCTACACGTATTTTGTATTGTTTTTAAACAAATATGTCTATTTTTATAATTTCAAGCTAATAAAGTTTAAAAACCATTTTTACTTTTTCATAGTTTAATTACCCATGTGCCCTCCAAGTCCCATTTTCATTAGTTTCCAATTCCTATATACAAATTATAGGGACGTTGGCACATTTTTTGAGAGTACCTACAGTGTCACCCTAGTTTAAGGTACTAAAGTAACTAGGACACCCTTCTTGCAATTTTTTATCTCTGACCTGTCTGGTGTGTTCCTTGGCCTTAATGATGCTGTTTGTTCACTAAGGTCCTCTAACAAACCTCGGAGGGCTTCACAGAACAGCTGTATTTATACTGAGATTAAATTACACACAGGTGGACTCTATTTACTAATTAGGTGACTTCTGAAGGCAATTGGTTCCAATCAATTTTAGTTAGGGGTATCAGAGTAAAGGGGGCTGAATACAAATGCATGCCACATTTTTCAGATATATATTTGTAAAAAAATTTGAAAACCATTTATCATTTTCCTTCCACTTCTCAATTATGT
Source organism: Lithobates septentrionalis (assembly GCA_037952835.1). Taxonomy (NCBI): domain Eukaryota; kingdom Metazoa; phylum Chordata; class Amphibia; order Anura; family Ranidae; genus Lithobates; species Lithobates septentrionalis. The sequence goes on from JBBDGP010002387.1 coordinate 1,141,783, forward strand.
GCCACTTTGTGTTGGTCTACCACATAAAATCCCATTCAAATACATTTACATTTTTGGTTGTAACATGAAAAAATGTGGAAAATTTCAAGGGGGTGAATACTTTTTCAAGGCACTGTATATCTGAAAATCAATCAGTCCTGATGTACTAAGGACCTATCTAATTTCTGAAGACCCAAAAAATGCCAGGACAGTACAATACCTCCCCTCTCAAATGACTTTTTTTGGAAATTATACAGTTTGAGGTACTTAGTAAGAGGCATGGCGCATTTTTCGAAGTTGTAATTTTTTGTTAAATTTTTTTGGAAAATGAAGAACAAAAATGGGTTTTTCTCAAATTTATTTTTTGTCTTTTTACATACTGTGACCAGCACACACTATGATAGCAATATTGATAGAATATTTTTTACTGAAAGACAGTGTGTAGACACTGAGGTTGATTTACTAAAGGCAAAGGTGCATTGTTGCGATTAGCTGTGATTGGCCACAGCTAATCACATGGTATAAATGGGCCTTAATTGGCCCTGTCTGTACCATGTGATCACTGTGACCAATCACAGCTAGCAACACAATTGTATACAATGAATGGCATGAAAGGAAGGCATTCATTGTTTACAACTGTCATGTGATCTTCTGTGATTGGTCACAGTGATCACTTGGTACCGGCAGCGGGCCAATACACTGCTCAATCACCAGCGGGTGACAGATTGCGCCAGAGAGTTTCCAGTTCTCAAGAGGACGTCATATGAGGTATGTACTGGAAATGTAGAGACAGACAGGGAAGTCTATAGGGAACACATCTTGTAGCAATTTTTAAATATTTTTTCAAAGTTATGGCATGTGATGTGTCCTTTGAAAGTGAAATATATATATATATATATATATATATATATATATATATATATATATATATATATATATATATATATATATATATATATAAAGAGAGAGAATAGCGGCGTGGGGTTCCCCTTCAAATTCCTACCAGGCACTCCCCCAAGGAGTACAGCCTGTGGGCAGGAATGGAAGGAAAATGAGTATGCACCCCCCCCCCCCTTCCTGAACCATGCAAGGCCACATGCCTTTCAACATTGGATTGGTACTTTACAAGAAAGGGTGGCAAAGTCCCTCATCAGGTCCTCAAGAAGTTGTGCTGTTTTTGCAGGGGGACATACTGGAATCTAGACATCCCCTTTATTCAAAGGGAGTGCCAGATATCTGATGCCTCAGGTGGATAAGTATTCGTCATTACTCAAACCCCCCCCCCCCCCAAAAAATATATATTTTGGCATCCTCAGCGTCCTGAGCCCACTCTATTTTGAAGCCTATTAGAAGCTATGGCTTTAATCAGGTACTTTAAAAAAAAACCTGGTCTCTGTAATTCATGCACCCGGTGACCGAAAGGGGCCAGACGCATGAATAGGGGGGCAGCCGCGGTGGCCATGGATAGATTCATGCTATGCATGAATCTATCCATTACCATATAGGGGGTGGCGAGGAGAGAGGGGGCGGTGCCTGCTGCCTACTGTCATATCCTCCACACTCTTCTCCTGTACATACTGCCCACTGTCTTACCCTCCACATTTGTCTCCTGTACATACTGCTCAGTATCATTCCCTCCACACTGCTCTCCTGTGCATACTGCCCACTCTCATACCCACCACACTCCTCTCCTGTACATACTGCCCCCATCATACCCTCCACACTTCTCTCTTGTACATACTGCCAACTGTCATACCCTCCACATTCGTCTCCTGTACCTACCGCCCGCCTCATACCCTCCACAATCCTCTCCTGTACATCCTGCCCACTGTCATACCCTCCACACTCCTCTCCTGTACATGCTGCCCATAATACCTTCCACTCCTCTCCTGTACATACTGCCCCCATCATACCCTCCACACTCCTCTCCTGTACATGCTGCCCACTGTCATACCCACCACACTCCTCTCCTGCACATACTGTCCACTGTCATACCCTCCACACTCCTCTCCTGCACATACTGCCCCATCATACCCTCCACACCCCTCTCCTGTACATACTGCCCACTGTCATACCCTCCACACTCCTCTTCTGTACATACTGCCCACTGTCATACCCTCCACACTCCTCTCCTGTACATACTGCCCCATCATACTCTTCACACTCCTCTCCTGTACATAGTGCCCACTGTTATACCCTCCACATTCCTCTCCCTCACCTGCACATACTTCCCACTTTTATACCATCCATACTCCTCCCCTATGCCTCTTTCCCACAAAAACAGTTCTTTAAAATTATATTGAATATTCTCAATGTTACCAGCTCTAGAATGGGCAACTATAGGAAATCTTCTCAGTCCTCATATTTGTTCTGCCCATTATTAGTACTCATTTAATTTTGTGGTTACTATTGTGATGTATAGGGGGATGTCAGCTACTCTAAATATACCACTGGTAAAAAAAAAAAGTGTCCCTGAAAATAGTTTTGAAATGTTGGCAACTATGCACTTGGGCACTGCCCAAGGGCTACCGGGTCAGTAAGGGGCCCCAATGAGAGGGATCCTGTAATATTAAAGCGATAGTAAACTTTGCTAACATTACTACTTTTTAGAGGTCCTGAGGTAGGTTATGCCATAATGTACAAGTATGCACAGCATATTAGCACATTAGGGTACACTTACTGAACCCTCCAGCGCTGCGCTGTGATCAATCCGGCGGGTCCCGGGTGCTTCCATCTTCACCCGGCTTTTCCTTCGGGATTCTGTGCTGCCTTCGGTCACTTGCCTTGGCCGGGCTGCGTTGATGTCACTCCCACGCATGCTCATGCGCATCCTCTCTCTCTCTCTCATCCTCCCTCCCTTACCCCTCACCCCTCTCTCATCCCCTTTCTCTCTCTCTCTCTTATCCTCCCTCTCTCTATTTCATTTATTTTGTTATAACAAAAAATTTTTGCATTTTTTTACATTTTTTTTTTATAAAAAGCCCCACCAAAACCCTCAGCACCAGGCCCATGATGTTCTTAATCCGGCCCTGTTCCTCTGTTCAGTAAATCAAACTTTATTACTGATCACTGCTGTACTGTAGGTGACCTTGCTACTGTTCATGTTGATCTGTATACCAAGTGTCATCTTATGCTTATTACTAACCACCCTGTATGCTAAATTGTCTTATTACATTTATTAATTCATTTCTATGCTTACTTCATTACCAACTATATCAGACGACAATATATTCAATTTGCCTTTACTAACGGTTCAGTGCCTGTTTCTTTGATATAATATTGCTATTGGGTACTAAGTATTACTTTCAGTGGTTTCTGTGATATTTCATGCTTTGTACACTCAACCTAATGTGTCCGAGGGGCTGAAATTCTTAGGGATTTGAGGGCTAGGAATAGAGGAATGAACATAACCTGTGGCTCTTATGGTGGCAGATACACAAAATAAATAGAAAAGAAATGCTATACTGCTTGTAGCTTCAATCAACTCAGTAGTGTCTATTAGTGTACAATTCTAAATCAATTAGTGACCTCTAGTGGTGAGAAGTATAAAAACTCTAATGGAAATGTTCTATGGCTTTATTTAGCTCATCAGTGATTAGCAAACCAAGTCTGTATATTCACATGGTCTCCATACGGCACAACTTTTTGAACCCGTTATTTTGTAGTGGCTTAAAAATATGTTGTATATAGGTAAAAAAGTAAGTTTTGTTGCATCCTTGTTATGGTATTAATTATAGTGTCATGAGACATTATTGAAGACATATTTATTTATGCTAAAATAAAATACCTACATCACTAGAAGCTGTAGTGGTAGCAAATTGTGATACAGAAAAAACTTATATATCATTAAAAACAGCTCTTTATATAAAAAAGAAAAAATAATCAATCCTGAATAAAACTTCTCGCATGTATGCAAATGTCATAAATTTGTGCAAAATATAGCAAAACTGTGCAAGCATATTAAAATCTGTACAAATATACTGACCACTTATATATAATCTGTATATATTCAATTGCTTATTGCAACAATGCGCAAAACAGTGCAATGTAGTTTAAATGTCCAGGATGGCGATCCATCAATCTTATAAACACGAGTCTACACTTTTTGCCATACTTCCCATATACATACAATTGAATACTGTACTGCTTTTAGAAGGATCTCTATCATAGCTTTTTATCCCTCTTTTTCTCTTTGTTCTTCTGGAGCACAATTGACTCATAAAACATAAGTACTTTCCAGTCATTAAGAGCTACATCACCTTGGTCCCCTTTTTATCCAAACTCCTTGAATGTCTGGTCTACAATGCACTGAGCGATCTTCTCACCGAGAATAACCTTCTAGATCCCCTTCAGTCTGGATTCCGCCCTCAACACTCCACGGAAACTGCTCTCCTAAAACCCACAAATGATCTGCTAACAGCTAAATCCAATGGACACTATTCTGTACTCCTGTACCTCTCTGCTGCCTTTGACACAGCGGTTCACCCACTTCTCTAAAAACTCCACGCCTTTGGTCTCCGTGAATGTGCTCTTCGCTGGCTCTCATCCTATTTATCCCACCGCACATTAAGTGTCACTTACAATTTGACTTCCTCCACCCCTCTTCCTTTCTCCATCGAGGTCCCCCAAGGTTCTGTTCTTGGACTTCTCTTATTCCCCATCTACACCTCCTCCCTGGGTCAGCCTCCCATGGCTTCCAATACCATCTCTATGCTGACGACATCCATATTTATCTCTCTACCCCCTTCTGTCTCCTCACATATCACTAATTTACTAACAGACATATCAGCCTGAATGTCACACCACTTCCGCAAACTCAATCTATCCAAAACCGAGCTCATGATTTTTCCTCCCCCACGTGCCACTTCCCCTGATTTCTGTGTCAAGATCAATAGCACTACTATGAGCCCATCACCGCATACCAAGGTTCTAGGTGTAATCCTGGCTCTGATCTATCCTTTCGGCCCCATGTCCAATCACAGTCCAAATCTTACCACCTCAACCTCCGCAACATCTCCAAAATATGCCTTTTCCTAACCAATAAAGAGATAATATGAGTAGTAATGGTTATGGCGCTGCTTTGAGCTGTGTAATAAACCTTCAATGAACCAATATAAAGTGGCACGTGCTAATCAGTGGACCTTAATTGGTAATGTGATATGAACCTTGGACTAGATGGACTTGTGTCTTTTTTCAACCTGATTAACTATGTAACTATGTAAACCAATATAAAGTGACACGTGCAAGTAAATAAAAATATGATAAATATAAAGTGAGAAAGTGAAGATTATTATAAAAATTATATATATGGTACAGTGAAGTATCCAAATAATTGTGCTTGTGCTAAATATAACTGAACTGGAATAAAATTAAATAAATAAAAAATAAAGTGTTCAAGTAAATAAACAGTCCATATGAAAGTGCCAAAACAACGTTCTTCAGTGGCGGCTGGTGCTGAAAGTTTTTTTTGGGGGGGGGGGGGGGGGGCACAAACAGACTGAAAAATTCTGAAAAAAACCCCCATCAAATGCAGCCACTGTGCCCATCAATTGCAGCCACCGTGCCCATCAATTGCAGCCACCGTGCCCATCTGCTGCAGCCATCGTGCCCATCAATTGCAGCCACTGTGCCCATCAATTGCAGCCACCGTGCCCATCAATTGCAGCCACCGTGCCCATCAATTGCAGCCACCGTGCCCATCAATTGCAGCCACCGTGCCCATCAATTGCAGCCACCGTGCCCATCAATTGCAGCCACCGTGCCCATCAATTGCAGCGACCGTGCCCATCAATTGCAGCCACCGTACCTATCAATTGCAGCCACTGTGCCCATCTGCTGCAGCCACCGTGCCCATCACTTGCAGCCACCGTGCCCATCAAATGCAGCCACTGTGCCCATCAAATGCAGCCACTGTGCCCTCATCAAATGCCACCATTGTGCCCCATCAAATGTCGCCACTGTGCCCATCAAATGCCACCATTGTGCCCCAAATGTCGTCACTGTGCCCATCAAATGCCGCCATTGTGCCCCAACAAATGCAGCCACTGTGGCCCCCCCCCCCCCGCTGTCTGACAGGCACTTACCCCATCTTGGTGGCGGGCCAGACAATGGTGAGCTATGCCCTCAACGTATCTCTTCTTGCTACCTGCTAGGCTTCCAATAGCAACGCCTGTCCTTTCAGCCAATCAGGTGATGGGTATCAGACCCGCGCTACCCAATTGGCGGAGAGGCGGTTTAGTGTTAGAAAAGCAAATAATCATTTGCTTTTCTAACACATCTGGGTGGGCTCCAAACGCAATGCTCTGTGCTCGCAGTCCACCCTATTTTGAAGCCTATTAGAGTCTATGGCTTTAATCATGTGCTTCAAAAATACACCCCCGCCGCTGTAATTCAGGCACCCGGTGTCCAAAAAGGGGCTGGACGCCGAAATATGGGGTTTTGGGGCCATTGGCCATGGATAGATTCATGCAATGCATGAGTCTATCCATTCTACATAGAGGGAGTGGCTGGAGAGAGCCCGTCCATTAAGGGCACACGGGCGCCGCCCCTGCTTCAGAAACAAATCAGGTGACCGGTGATTTCTTCCTCTCCATGACTTGACAGAAATAACTTAATGGTGGTGGTGCTCCACTTCGTGTCTTCTTATGTGTTTGCACCTACCAGAGAGCTCTCACCTCTAGGGGCGCTGTGCCTTCTCAGCCTCAGTGCTGTATGCTGGAACAGACCTCTGATAGTAATACCTCTTATCAGCCCCTTCTTCTTGCTGCAGTGGCATTATGGTGGCCACACACACTTAGATAAAGATCGATTTCTTTTCCAATCTCCTCCAATAGAAATAATCAATCTATAATCGACAACCCATTCAATTGTTATGCCATACACAGGGAAGTGGATTTCAATCTGATAATTAAGATACAATCATAACTTACGATTGTAAATGATCTAACGCATCTATTTCTACTATACATTCTCATAATGCAATCGATTGAAATCCAGTTGCATTCATGAACAAAGTACCTCAGTGCTGCCAACTGATGAAAATCTGCGCTGCCCGATATACTCAGTTTGATTGTGTCCGATCGAAACGAGTCTAAGGGAAGTTTCCCAGAGTCTGGCTTTAAAGAGTTATGATGACCATACACACTCTAACACAGATCTATTTCATAGGCGTGCACAGCCCCCCCACACCGAAGTGCTGCTGGCTTCCCCCCTCTCCCCCCAGCTACTGCGGGGGATGTTTCAGGTTGGAGAGTGGGGAAAAGGGGTAGTAAATATATATTTACCAGTGCCTTCCTTTTCTAAATGAACACACTCGCTTATTGTGTTCATTAATAACTGAAACATACTAAATGGTGTTTACTATGCTTCAGTTTGTGAATGAACAGAAAGAAGCTCAGCACAGAGAGCTTCCCATTCATTTACTGTCCAGTGCAGCTGAGGCTGCAGAGAAAGACATGTGCTTGAGCTTTGGGGTGCACACCTGAATGTAATAGGCTGCGCACACCTATGATCTATTTATTTTACAATTAATCTCTTCTCATAGTAATAATTTTTCTATAGTCAACATCAATTTAATAGATATGCCATACACTGGGAAGTAGATTTAGATCGATAGTTAAGCTATTATTATTATTTTTATACAGGATTTTTATGGCGCCAACAGTTTACGCAGCGCTTTACAACATGGGGGCAAACAGTACAATTACAATACACTTTAAAGAGGAACTGCAGTCTGCTCACATAATTTGGAATAAAAACATCTTGGCCATTCTGAAGCTTCCCACCAACCACTTTGCATATTATTTTATATATACTGTGATTCTGTACTTGCCAAATATGCTGCAGAAATCTCCCTCCACTGAGTCTGGCTGCATCCATTTTAACTGTGGGCAGCTAAAACTGCTGCCTGTTCACTTCCTGGATTTACACAGACACACGGAGGCACACCTCCAGCTCTGCAGCCCTCATTGGTCCTCTTATGACTCATCCCCCCTCCCTTCCTGGCAAACTCATGAGAGTGAGAGCTGTGTATGATATCATAAGCCTAGGCTAATGACCAGACAAGAAATAAGAAGTGGGCTGTATATGGTATTTACTGGCAGATAAAAAATGTTTTACTAACCAAAGTTAAAACAACAAGAGCAGAAGATTTAATAGATGGAAAGATGAAAAAATGACTGAAGGTTCACTGTAACTACCTCCCGCCGGCCGTATAGACAAGTTATGGCGGGTAGGATGCTCCATTGTTCTGGGATGATGTCATAAAACGTCGCCCCAGTCTCACTATGCTTGCACGCCCGTCGGGGGGGCAAATTGTGGGCGCACTGTGTGACTGATACACGGCGCGACCCCGATCTCAGTAAAGAGCCAATGACGTGGCTCTTTACCCATGTGATCAGCTGTGTCCAATCAGTGACGTCTCCCCACAGGGGAGATCTGCACAGATAATCAGTTATGCCAGTCTGTGATGCCAATCTGGCCCCAGTGATGCCAGTCTGTGCCCCATCTGTGATGCCAATCTGTGCCCATCTGGGTTGCCAATCTGTGCCCATCAGTGATGCCAGTCTGTGCCCATTTGTGATGCCGATCTGTGCCCATCTGTGATGCCAGTCTGTGCCCATCAGTGATACAAGTCAGTGGTGCCTTTCAGTGCTTACCCCATTGGCGGGCCCGAGAGCTTCATGGTGGGTGCCAGCAGGTGGAGGGGAAGGAGAAGAGCGGACACAAGTCCGCGCTCCTCCCCTTCTTCCTGTGACCCGGAAAGCAATGTCTCTGACTTCACTTCTGGGTCAAGCTCTCGGTGTCCCCGGCTAGCCGGGAAATAATGTTTTGCAATGCCATCTGCATTGCAAAACATTTAGTGCAGTACAGGGGAGACACTGGGGGTCTTTTAGACCCTGCATATCGCAATAAAGAGAACCTGTCATCCAAAAAAAAATCACATAGGGGTTTTTTGCAAAATATTTTTTGGCCCCCTCCATCCCCACATGTACACACGCACAAATGTAAACGCATGCGTCGGGGCGCCTACGCGTGAAAGCGTTGATTGCGATACACGTTACATATCGCCGCGCATGCCAGAGCGAGAGCAATATTTCTAACACAAGACCTCCTCTGTAACACTAAACATACTTATAGGGGGCTTTTGAAGCGTCGCCTATAGAAAATATAGGGTACTGAAATTTGAGGCTTATTTCACAGTGCAAATGTTTTTTTTCCATGTTGGGTATCTCGTGCAACCTCGTCTTTTATATTTTACCAAAAAATTGGGTATTTTATTACATTTGTTTGCCTTAAAATTCACGTCAGTGTGTTCTTTACTGAAATTTTGCGGTAATATCGTGTGACACAAAAAATTGGAACTGCCACTATTTTATTCTCTAGGGTGTCTGCTTTCATAAAATATATAATATTTGTGGGATTTTGTGTAATCTTCAGGCCTAAAATGATGTTTTAAACATGTGTGCAATAACCCCCCCCCCCCGCAAAAACTGCTCTGGCAGCAAGAGGGTTAAATACCACCAAAAGAAAGCTCTATTTGTGCGAACAAAAATTGGGTACAGTGTTGTATGACCACGCAACTGTCATTCAAAGTGCGACAGCGCTGAAAGCTGAAAATTGGCCTGGGCAGAAAGGGGGTAAAAGTGCCCGGTATTGAAGCAGTTAAAGGGGTTGTAAACTCCTTTACACCACTTGTACCTACAGGTGAGCCTATAATAAGACTTACCTGGAGGTACCGTAAATATCTCCTAAACATGCACGGTTTAGGAGATATTTACCATATACTCTTGCGCCAACGTCATCGGCACATCGCGGGCACGAGAGCCAGCACGGGGATTTGTGAGTGTAAACACATAAATCCCTGTTCTGTCAGGGGAGAGAGAACATATTGTTTGTTTCTAATAAGTAGGAACAATGATGTGTCCCCCCCCCCGTCAGTCTTATCCCCTCACAGTTAGAACACATCTAGGGAACACATTTAACCTCTTGATCGCCCCCTAGTGTTAACCCCTTCCCTACCAGTGACATTTACACAGTAATCAGTGCATTTTTATAGCACTGATCGCTGTATAAATGTCAATGGCCCCAAAAATGTGTCAAAAGTGTCCGATCTGTCCGCCGCAATGTTGCAGTACCGCTAAAAATCGCAGATCACCGTTATTACTAGTAAAAAAAAAAATAATAAAAATGCCATAAATCTTTCCAATAGTTTGTAGACGCAAAAACTTTTGTGCAAACCAATCAATATACGCTGATTGCGATTTTTTTTTTTACCAAAAATATGTAAAATACATATTGGTCTAAACTGATAAAGAAATGTGTTTTTTTTTTTTTTAATTTGGGGGGATATTTATTATAGCAAAAAGTAAAAAAATAGTTTTATTTTCAAAATTGTCGTTTTTTTGTTTATAGCGCAAAAAATAAAAACCGCAGAGATGATCAAATACCACAAAAAGAAACCTCTATTTGTGGGGGAAAAAAGGACCCAAAATTTTGTTTGGTTACAGCGTCGCACGACTGCACAATTGTCAGTTAAAGTAATGCAGTGTCATATCACAAAAAAATGGCCTGATCAGGAAGGGGGTAAATCCTTCCAGAGCTGAAGTGGTTAACCTATCCAGTCAGTCTCTAATTTTTTATCTTTTTTATTTTTTTTTTTTAAAAAAACACATACATTTTAACCCTTTAAAGGGAAGTATGTTTTTTTTTTTTCCTTTAGATTCATACTTACCTAGGTGGATGCGGCGTGAGTCCGATGCTGCATCTGCCCCCCCCCCCCCCCCCCGGCGCCTCTGCACCGAGAACCGAGCGATCGAACATCGCTGATCGATCGTTTTTCACAGCTCTGTGAGCAGTCGCGCTCTCTTTTGTTTGGGTACAGCGTCGCACGACCGCGCAATTCTCAGTTAAATCGACGCAGTGCCGAATTGTAAAAAGTGCTCTGGTCAGGAAGGGGGTAAAACGACCGCGCAATTGTCAGTTAAAGCGACGCAGTGCCGAATTCTAAAAAGTGCTCTGGTCGGAAAGGGGGGTAAAATCTTCAGTGGCTGAAGCGGTTAATACAGTAGGAATCAGAGAGCCCTGCTCATTAGAGCTTGCAATCTAATCTAAGAGATATGACCATAACATAATATTCTATGCTGTCTGATCGACTCAGTTTGACCAAATCCGATTGAAATGAAGCCTAAAGCGATCTTAAGGGAAGTTATGGCTATTTAATCACTTGTGGAATTGATTGCTTTGATCGAATCGCAAATCGAATGGATAAAAATATAAAATGTGCGCGGCCACCATTACGTTTTTTTTTTGCAAATCTTTTATTGAACTTCAGCAAAACCCTTCAGAAGTGTCAGCTTTGTGTATCAGTGTGCTAGAAAGTGTTCATTTGTGTAGACCAGAAGCAGGAGGTAGGCAGCGCCACCCTTTTCGATACCACCTCCTACACTGAGTGATTCATATACCGGTATACACAGAACATATATATATATATATATATATATATATATATATATATAGATAGATAGATAGATAGATAGATAGATAGATAGATAGATAGATAGATAGATAGATAGATAGATAGATAGATAGTGAGATTTTTGTAAATTGCATGCATGTCATTTGCCGGCTGCGTTTTCTCTGCGACACAAGCAACTAAAGTGTGTTTTCTTAATGCTGTGCATCCTTGGAGCTCAGCATCACTTGCATTGATACTGCTGGGATCCAGCATCTCTAGGAGGCTTGTCTTGAAGAATCCCTGAGTTGGTGATTCAGAGGAACTGATGTCATTGTGTCACGGGGTATGCAGACTGAATGGAGAGGAGAAGAGGAGGTCTCTGGGAAGAGGAGGAGGGAGCATGGTGATACAGCAGGACAATACCAGGCAGACCTTACCATAACAAATCAGATGGACCAACAAGACTAAGCGGCACAGCTTCCTCTACATTGGTGAGCCTGCAGAGTGTGCAGTGGATGAAATATGAAATGTCCCCAGCATCATCCTCATCCCCTGTCCATGTCTCATCACCCCCTGTGTATCTCTCATCATCTCTTCTCCAGGCTGGAAGAGGCCCCCTCTTACATGTGCAGTAAGGCACCACAAAGGAATTAACCCCCCCCCCCCCCCCCCCAGCTGTCTGGCAGCTCTGCGCCAGCTTCCTAGGATATGTTTCACAATCAGGTGCATGCACAGAAGTTCTTGTGAACCATCCTATCTACTGGCCTTCAGACTTCTGGACAGCGCTCTCTCCAACTTCTCACCACAGTGGACATCCCTTGGTTGTTGGACACGTCCGGAGGAACGCTGCCGTCCTCCCAGGACACTGTGTGCAGCGGGAACCACGCCACCTTGCTCCTCCCACTGCACCTGGCCATGGACTCGGTGTTTGGGGATGACATTAGCATCATTGCGCAGGAGACCCTGGCGCAAGAGGAAGAAGAAGAGGAAGACTGGGTGGATAGTCCCAACACTGACCAGTCGGGGGATATGTGTTCAGCTTCACATTTTGCCTTGATAACTGCCTATGGTGACATCAAAGAGCGTCTAAGTTCCCTAGAGAGAGAGAACGCAACATTGCGTCGGAAACTCAAAGTGTATGAGATTAAGGTGAGCACTGTCAATGGGGGGAAAACAAAAAACGTGTACATGTATGACACTGTACCTAAATCAGACGAACAAATCTTGTGTTTACGCAAACAAGTGCTAGAGGACATGTCGTGTAATCACCGTATGCTACGCAAAGGTAAGACGTGAAGGGCCTGTTTATATACAGGACCCATGGGGGAGATGAAGGTGAGCACTGTCAATTGGGGGAGATGTACATATATGACACCATACATACATCGGATAAACAAATCTCATTTTCATGCTAGAGGAAGTCGTTTATAAACCGTAAACTCAGGAAAGGTAAGACTTTAAGGGTCTGTTTATATAGAGGACTCATGGGGTATGAGATGAGGGTGAGCACTATCAATTAGGGGGGGGGGGGTGTACACATACAACACCATACATAAGTCGGATAAAAAAACTCTCGTTTTCATGCAATCAAGTGCTAGAGGATGTTGTTTATTAACTATAAACTCCGAAAAGGTAAGACTTGAAGGACCTTTTTATATAGAGGACTCATGGGGTATGAGATGAAGGTAAGCACTGTCAATTAGGGGAAAAAAAAGATGTACACATACGACACCATACACAAGTCAGATAAACAAATCTTGATTTCATGCAATCAAGTGCTTGAGGAAGTCGTTTATTAACCTTAAACTCAGAATAGGTAAGACTTGAAGGACCTTTTTTATATAGAGGACTCATGGGGTGGGTATGAGATGAAGATGAGCACTGTCAATTAGGGAAAAAAAAAAAAAAGGTGTACACATATGATACCATACATAAGTCGGATAAACAAATCTCGTTTTCATGCAATCAAGTGCTTGAGGAAGTCGTTTATTAACCATAAGCTCAGGATAGGTCTGTTTGTACACAGGGGTGTTGTAGGTTCGGAGGTTAGGTGATAAGCTGGAAACAGGAATAAGCCACCTATAGTGTAAGTAGTTCTGTTAAAACTGCTGGTGTGAATAGGATGAGACCCTTGTAATAGAGTGGAAGGAATGTAGTTAAAAGACCTTATATTGTATTGTGATAATTGTATGTGGTGTGCAAATATGTCTGTGTAATATATATATATTTTTAATATTATTATTATACAGAATTTATATAGCGTCAACAGTTAACGCAGCGCTATATAATTATTTTTTATAGATTTTTCTCCCTTCATTTAAGCTTATACAAAAAAAAAAAAAAAGCAAAGCACACACACACATATATATATATATATATATATATATATATATATAATATATATATTATATATATATATATATATATAAAATATTTTTTATATATCAATGGGTTGGGACAAAAAAATAAAAATACAGTTGCTTAGAACAGACCCCTTTTATTCTCATAGTTTCATTCTTCCTAGAAAAGAAGAAATGGACACAGGGAGTGTTCTAGTTTGCTGTCACTTTTGCTGGACAGTTTGATTTCCGTCTACATTTTGAAACATAAAAGATCTGTAGCCTTTGTGTATTTCTAATAAACAAACTCATATACTGAATACTTTGCTCTATAAAGCAGCCCACACATTATTCCTCGTTCAGCCAGCGGGTTGAAGTGAATGACCGGATTCTCCCATGCACACACTCAATGTGGATGGGGGAATCCTCCTGCTGAGTTGCTGTATTCTGACAACAGGGAGACTTCCCTGCACTGAGGATACACTGATCAGCACTGCCGGCCATAGCTGGTGCCACTAATTGATCAGGGAAAACCCGACAGGGTGGTTGTACAGAAGTCAATCGGTAGACCAACTCCTGTACAACCAGCCTGCCCATTCATTGAACTCCCGTTCAATCCATGTATGGCCAGCTTTAAGCCTAGTACACCCGGGCCGAATGTTGGATTGGCTGACGTTTTGCCCGCGTACTGGAGTCGGTCCGACAGAAGCCAGACTTTCAGCCGGCTTCTGCCGAAGGGGCATGACCAAATAAGGTCTGCCGACCGACTCCCGCTAAGCACTCTCAGCCAGTAACAGAGCTCTGACCAGAATGCTCTGGCGTGGGGCCACCCCCTGTCAGAACAAAATGGCACAGCAGGAGAGATCGCTGTACTAACATCGGATTGTTAGTACATGGGCATACTAACATCGGATTGTTAGTACATGGGCTTACTAACATCGTATTGTTAGTACAGGGGCTTACTAACATTGGCTTGTTAGTACAGGGGCTTACTAACATCGGATTGTTAGTGCAGGGGCTTACTAAAATTGGATTGTTAGTGCAGTGGCTTACTAACATCAGATTGTTAGTACAGAGGCTTACTAACATCAGATTGTTAGTACAGTGGCTCCTCCTAAACTGTCCTGAGCTCTGCTGGGTTGATCGAAAAAAAAACCTACTAGTGTGTACTAGGCTTCAGTATTAACCCCTTTTATCAGAATACAATGTTCTTGTAATAACGATTCTCTACTTAGAAAACTACTGATAAGCAGTTATAGGGGAGCCACTATAATGCAGTAATGATATAAACAGAACATCTTGTAATACAAACACGGCAGAAAAGAGTTGCAGTAAACTACAGATCATACAGCCAATCAGTGATGATAACTGGACATTTAAAGGGGGGTACTAAACCCAAAAACAAAAATATATTCTATTGCAGCTTATCAATGTTTAGATGATGATGGCTGCATTATTTTTCTCTTTTTGGGCTTTTTCCCCCATTATTTTCACCTGGTGGTCTTACCAGTCAGTCTGTTATTTTCAATGTCCTTTAACAGACCAAGCTATACAGCAAGAGTGGCAATTCGAGGGTTGAGACAAACCATTTCCCGCTAACAAGGGTGCTTACAATGGTCAGCTTCTTTTCATTTATGTAAACCTTTATCCTATAAGGAGAAAAAAACAAAAAACTTTTCCTATAACTGCTTCAAAAGTCTTATCCGGAGTTGACCTTTAGCCCTTGTTCACACTGCCGCCACGTTAATGCACGACTTCATGGCGGTTTGCATACGACTTCTTTAACAGAAGTTCATGCAAGTCGTGTTGAAGTCACACCACAAGTAGTGCAGAAACCTTTTTTTAGGTCAGAGCGACTTGAGTCGCACTGATTAAAACGGTTCCATTGCCGTTAACGGGGCGCGACTTGTTATGCGACTTTGAAGTCGCATGGCAGGTCGCGGCAGTGTGAACCGGGGCTTAGTTTGTCAGTCAATTCCATTTAAAGCTGGCCAACTACTGATGGAAATGCGGTCGGTTCAGCAGGGATTGATTGTCTGCTGTCGAGGAACATGCTGGAAAACGTTTGTCCGGTGCATTTTTTGCATTTCGTTTTCTTGCAGCTGCTGATTGGTGTATTCTGAGAGCGGCAGGTCTTGGTGTCCCAGTGGGGGATTCCTCCATCTCCCTTGTTTCTGTTCATGGAGGAATCTGTTAGTATATAGGCAACTTAAATCTGCTAGTGGATCTAAAGCCCCATACACACTATTAGATTTTCTGCAGATTTTTGTCTTCAGATTTACCAAAACCATGTAATGAGGTCAAACCTTAAGAGTTTAAATTTGTATGCAATCAGGCAGATCCTTCACTACATGGTTTTGGTAAATCTGAAGACAAAAATCTGCAGAAAATCTAATAGTGTGTATGGGGTCTAACACTGCCGCTCCCCAGATTGACAAGGCTTCTGTCCAGGGTTATCTCCAGAATAGTTTTACATGTAGCGCTTTCCTGCTTGCTGTGCCTGCGGGAAACGCATGGAAAGGGTTCTTTAAAAATTGCAGCAGCACTGAAACTGCATGGTGCTTTTTAACGGCACCCCCATGCATCTGCTTAAAAGAGAAGTATGTTTTTTTTATTTCTTTTGCTAATCATACTTACCTTGGTGGATCAGACCGATGCTGCAGCTGTCCCCCGTCACCTCTGCACGGAGAACCGAGCGATCGAACACCACCAATGGCTCGGTGCGCTCACCTCCCCAAGTGGAGAGCTGCTGACTGTCAATCAGCATCTCTCCTGCTCTGCTCATTGGAGCGCTGAGCTGTGGAGGAGTGGGGAGCGGCCGTTTCAGCGGCTCGCTGAGACACTGAGACTCTCATCAGTCCAGGCAGCTGGCGGATCCAGACTTGGGAAAGTCGGAATGAAGTGGTGCCTCGACTGATGGCAGCGATGTCAGCAGAGAGCGGACTTCAGACCCCTCTCCGCTGAAAACAGGTCACAGGAGTGAAAAACGAATTGCACGCCTGTGACCCAGAGGAGAAGCCCAGACTAAAAAGATCAAGCTGGACTTCTCCTTTAAGGCCCCTTTCACATGGGCTTACCGATCAAGTCCGTCTGTCAGTTTTTCAGGTGGACCTGATCAGACCCTGCATTCACTCCTATGGAGCGGCTGATGTCAGCGGTGACATGTTCTCTGACACCCACTGCTATCCGATCCTGTCTGCCAAATCCAGACGTATGGAACAGGGCTGGGACAAGGAGTGGGCAGGAGGGGCAGCTGCCCTGGGCACTGTGGTAGCATGGGAGCTCCGGGGGCACCACAAGGAGATTAGGGGGGGGGGGATTTATGTTGGGGGGGGAATTTGGGGGGGTAGCAGGAGACAAGAATTGGTCTAGGAGAGGAAATTTGGGGAGGTGTGCTAGGAGTGTTAGGGGGGGAGTTGCGCTAGGATGGGGGATTTGGGGAAGGGGGGTTTGTGCTAGGATGGGGGATTGGGGGGGAGGGGGGCTGTGCTAGAAAAGGTAAAATGGTGGGAAGGGGGAGGGGATTTGTGCTGGGAGGGTACATTTTTTTGGAGAGGGTTTTGTGCTAGTAGGGATGATTGGGGGGCATTTGTGCTAGGAAGGGGAATTTGAGGAGGGGGGATTTGTGTTAGGATGGGGGATTGGGGGAGGGTAATTTGTGCTCAGAGGGGAAATTTGAGGGGGAGAGGATTTGTGCTAGGAAGAAGGAATTTTTTTTTGGGGGGGGGGGGGGGGGTTGTGTTGGGAGCATATGTGGAATGAGAAGATTTGAGCTAAGCCTGCAGAAGATTATTATTATTATTATATTATACAGGATTTATATAGGGCCAACAGTTTGCGCAGCACTTTACAACATGAGGGCAGACATTACAGTTACATTACAATTTGGTACAAGAGGAATCAGAGGGCCCTGCTCATTAGAGCTTACAATCTAAGGCCCCTTTCACACGGGACGGACCAGTGATGACCCGCCCCATGAATATCCGCTTGCTTAGCGGGGACCGCCCTGTCAGATCTCCGCTCTCCCCAATGGGAAATCGGATGAACACGGACCGTCTGTCTGTGTTCATCTGATCCGCTCTGCAGACGGATAGAAAAATAGGATTTTTCTCCGTCTGCAGAATTGGACCATAGCGAGGACGGATGATATCGGGCGTCAGCGGATGTTCATCCGCTGACACCCGCTATCCCATAGGGGTGCATGTATGTCCGTATTTCATCCAAAAATGGATGGATGAAATACGGACATATGGTCCGCACGTGTGAAAGGGGCCTAAAAAGGAAGGGTCAATTGATACAAAAGGTAATAGCAGTGGGGGATGAGCTGATGGAGGAAGTAAAACAGTGTATTAGTTAGAGTCCTTTTACACTGGGGTGGGGGGCGTTGTCGGCGGTAAAGCGCCGCTATTGTAAGCAGCGGCCGAGAAAGGGTTAAAATCACTGCAAAGCGCCTCTGCAGAGGTGCTTTGCCGGCGGTATAGCTGCGCCGTCCCATTGATTTCAATGGGCAGGAGCGGTGAAGGAGCGGTGAAGGAGCGTTGAAGGAGCGGTATACACTCCGCTCCTTCACCGCTCCGAAGATGCTGCTAGCAGGACTTTTTTTACCGTCCTGCCAGCGCATCGCTCCAGTGTGATTCACACTGGAATTAAAGCAGCTGCACTTTCGGGTCAGTTTGCAGGCGCTATTATTAGCTCAATAGCGCCTGCAAACCGCCCCAGTGTGAAAGGACCCTTAGAAGAAGGATAAGGCTTCTTTGAAGAGAAGGGCTTTCAGGGATCGCCTAAAGATGGATAGATTAGGGGACAGTCGGAAAGATTGGGGTAGGGAGTTCCAAAGGATGGGAGAAGCTCTGGAGAAATCCTGGAGGCGAGCATGGTAGGAGGTGACAAGGGAGCTGGAGAGCAGGAGGTCTCGGGAAGAATGAAGAGAGCGGCTTGGTTGGTATTTTGGGACTAGGTTAGTGATGTAGCTGGGGGCAGAGTTATAGATGGCTTTGTAAATTATTGTTAGTACTTTGAATTTTATTCGTTGGGTGAGTGGAAGCCAGTGGAGGGATTGGCAGAGAGGGGTGGAGGACACTGAATGGTTGGTAAGGTGGATGATTCTTGCAGCGGCATTCGTTATGGACTGAAGGGGGGATAGTCCATGTAAAGGTAATCCAATGAGGAGGGAGTTGTAGTAGTAGTGGCGAGAGATGACCAGGGAGTGAATTAGAAGCTTGGTGGTGTCATTAGTAAAAAATGGGCGTATTCTAGAAATGTTGCGGAGGCGAAGGCGGCATGATTTGGACAGGGATTGGATGTGGGCCTGAAAGGAGAGTTCAGAATCTAAGGTTACCCCTAGCACCCTGGCATGTGGGGACAGACTGATAGATGTGCCATTGATCATGACAGAGAAGTCAGGGGAGGGGGCACATGGGGGAGGAAATATTATGAGCTCATGTTTGGACTCAGTTTGAGGAAATGGTTAATACTGATCTTAAGGCTGAGTTATGTAATATTAGAAAGAGAACTCTGATGAATATAAGGTTAGGGGATGAACCAGTGCCTCTTTTTATACATTTGTTTTCAGACAAAGTGCACTTAACCATTTGCAGACCACCCACCGTACATATACTGTGGCAGGGCAGCTGCTCTATGCCAGATCACCTAGTACGTGATCTGACACGTCCGGGTCTGGGGCACGCACGCGCCGCCGCTGGCCCGCTGTAATGACACACAGCGGGACCCCAGTGGCAGGTACCGTGGATGCGATGTTCACCGGCACCTGCTGATTACACAGTACAGAGGCAGAACAACAATCTCCCTATGTAAACAAAGCAGATTGCCGTTCTCTCAGAGGGGAAGGTGTTAATTCTGTGTTTCTGCAACGCAGGAACACAGATCTTTGCCTTCCCCTAGTCAAATAGCCTCCCCCACAGTGAGTAAGCACAAGCTAGTCACACAGTTAACCCTTTGATCGCCCCCCGATTTGTTAACCTCTTCCCAGCCAGTGTCAATTAGTACAGTGACAGCGCATATTTTTTAGCACTGATCACTGTATTAAACAAAAAGTGTCAGGTGTCCAATTTGTCTGCCGCAATATCGCAGTCCCACTATAAGTCGCTGATTGCCACCATTACTAGTAAAAAAAAAAAAAAAAAATATCCCATAGTATGTAGACACTATAACTTTTTCACAAACCAATCAATATACACCTATTGGGATTTTTTTTACTAAAAATATGTAGCAGAATACATATTGGCTTAAATTGATGAAGAAATCTTATTTTTTTTTAAATTTTATCAGATGTGTTTTATAGCAGAAAGAAAAACATATATATATTTTGTTTTAAATTGTTGGTCTTTTTTTGTTTATGGTGCAAAAAATAAAAACTGCAGAGGTGATCAAATACCACCAAAAGAAAGCTCTATTTGTGGGAAAAAAAAGTACATACATTTTATTTGGGTACAACGTCGCACAACCGTGCAATTGTCAGTTAAAATAACGCAAAATATCACAAAAAAATGGCCTGGTCATGAAGGGGGGGGGGGGTAAATCTTTCTGAGGTCAAGTGGTTAAGCAAGCTAGAGATGATGTGGTTGCAGGAAAGAAAATTGCTCGGTTCCCCCATCAACACAGTCAGCAATAATAGGGGAATCCCTCCCACAGTGCTATTATATTCTGCTGGCGGGAAGCCACCTCTGCCATCAGAACACAATGATCAATGCTAGCGGCTATATCCGCTGGCAGTAATTGCATGCAAAAAATCCGACTGGCTGCTTGTACTGAAGTCGATCGATAGATTTCAGCACAACCAGCCAGCCTACAGGTGGGTCGAATCTCGGCCAGTCTCTGCTGAACTGTCTGAGATTCAATCCATCTGTGGCCGGCTTTACCCTGTTTGCACCCCTCAGCTGGCCAACTTTGTCTTCTTTAGTGTTGAGTAACTAACTACAAGACCCAGCATGCCCATGCTTCTGACACTTCTTGTACATTTGAGCCATCTTTGGCTTCAGCACTTTCCAGAAACACGAAGTTCTTCAACATGTTCTCTACAGAGACATGTTGAAATGTTGTGTTCATGCTGCAACTTGTAGTTCCTCCCTTGCCCTCCTGCTCACCTCATGCCGGTTGTTATTTCAGCAGTAAATTATATGTGAAAAAGTTTTAGCTTTGCTGGCAGAGAGGAATGTCAGATAACAGGCACAGGGTGTGAAGGCCTGCAGGAGCTTGGCATGGAGGGGACATTTGTTTACCTTGTGCGCCACTGTCATTGTGTTCCTTCCCTCTGCCAGTGACTCCCTGCAGGTCCCCCCACACCTCAGAGTCAGTTCTGTTGTCACCATTCCAAAGGTGTTCTATTGGGGTGAGGTCAGGACTCTGTGCAGGCCAGTCAAGTTCCTCCACCCCAAACTCGCTCATCCATGTCTTTATGGACCTTGTTTGTGCACTGGTGCGCAGTTATGTTGGAACAGGAAGGGACCGTCTCCAAACTGTTCCCACAAAGTTGGGAGCATGAAATTGTCCAAAATGTCTTGGTATGCTGACACCTTAAGAGTTCCCTTCACTGGAACTAAGGGTGCAAGGCGAACCCCTAAAACAGAACCCCACACCATAATCCCCCTTCCACCAAATGATTTGGACCAGTGCACAAAGCAAGGTCCATAAAGACATGGATGAGCGAGTTTGGGGTGGAGGAACTTGACTGGCCTGCACAGAGTCCTGACCTCAACCCAATAGAACACCTTTGGGATAAATTAGAGCGCAGACTGCGAGCCAGGCCTTCTCGTCCACATCAGTGCCTGACCTCACAAATGCGCTTCTGGAAGAATGGTCAAACATTCCCATAGACACACTCCTAAACCTTGTGGACAGACTTCCTAGAAGAGTTGAAGCTGTTATAGCTGCAAAGGGTGGGCCAACTCAATATTGAAGCCTACGGACTAGGACGGGATGCCATTAAAGTTCATGTGCGTGTAAGGGCAGGCGTCCCAATACTTTTGACAATATAGTGTATATCCATAACGGTTGATTCACTAAAGCTGGCCATAGATGGAGGAATCCCCCCGCCTTTCCTTTCCCAGCGGAACATTGTATTCCGACAGCAGGACTTTACGACAAAAGGTTTCCTACATTCCCATTCAACAGAAGTCGATCTAACGAACAACTTCTGTCGAACAAGAAAAGAATTTCAGTCCGTCTACGGCCAGCCTAAACCAGCCTGCTGAAAGTGCAGTCTGGTGTAGTTGTTCTTAACCAAAGGGCTGCGCCCAATGGTGGGCCATGCCTGCCCTCCTCTTGCACCAGTGGCCTGCTGCAGATCACCTACATTTCTACAGATCCCATTGTGCCAGCCATTCTCCCATAAGTCCCCGCTGTGTCCCCTGAGAGCCCCCACAGTGCCCCCCAACTTGCCGCAGAGCCTCCAGCCCTCCATAGTGCCCCTAACCTCCAACAGTATCCCACAGTGCGCCCCAATCTCCCTGCTCTTCTCTCCAATCTACCAAAGTGGATCTGGGAAGACCCACAGAAGACCCTATACTCTATAGTTGCCCCAATGCTCTCCAGAAATCAATTTCCCTACAGGGCCAACAAATCAAACCACATAAATAATGTCTTATTGTGTTAATAGAAACTCTTTTTTATACTTTTGGAGCATGGAAGGAATTGAAAGACTTAACTGTGCCCTGTTCTCAATATGGTTGAGGACCAATGGTATATTCCACCTCTGCACTGTGTGAGAAGTGTCCCAGCCTCGCTCTTCCTTGTCTTTGCAGTCTTCCTGAGTCAGCTAACTTTCACTGACCTATGGAGCGCCAAACTGTCCCGCAAATGTTTGTAGCATCCCTACTGCTGAGTGGTGCGGTGTCCCCCTTTAAGTGGCATCTAGGGTGTGTGCCATACCCTAAAAATGTCACAAGAAATGAGTCTGTTGTAGGAGAGACCATATTACAATTGTAATATGAACTGACCAGTCATCGAAGTTCTTAATACTGTGTGTTGCCCCCTTTAGCATCAATGCCAGTGTGCAGTCTTTTGTACTAGTTGTCTATGAGGCCCCAAATTCTTGCAGGTGGTATAGTTGCCTAATCGTCTTGCAAAGTCTTTGGTTGTTTTGCATGAACCGCACGTTTGAAAGGCTTGATGATATTAAAGTCAGGAGACTGTGATGACCACTCCAGAACCTCCACCTTTTTCTGCTGTAACCACTGGAGGGTCAACTTGGCCTTGGTGCTTAGGGTCATTGTCATGCTGGAAAGTCCAAGATCGTCCCATGCGCAGCTTTCATGCAGAAGTATTGCCAGTATTTTCTGATAACATTCTGCATTCATCTTGCCATCAATTTCCACAAGATTCCCTGTGCCTTTAGAGCTCATACACCCCCAAAAAAAAATCAGTGAGCCACCACTATGTTTCACAGTGGGGATGATATTCTTGTTGCTATAGACCTTGTTGACCCCTCTCCAAACATTGCGCTTATGGTAGTGACCATAAAGCTCTGTTTTGGTCTACTCACTCCTGATTACAGTGTGCCAGAAGCTCTGAGGCATGTCGAGGTGTTGTCGGGCATATTGTAACTGGGTTTTTTGTGGCACTGGCACAGTAAAGGTTTCTTTCTGGCAACCTGACCATGCAGCTCATTTTTGTTCAAGTGTAATGTGCTCCTTGAAACAACCACACCGCCTTTTTCCAGAGCAGCCTGTATTTCTCTTGAGGTTACCTGAGGGTTTTTCTTTGTATCCCAAACAATTCTTCTGGCAGTTGTGGCTGAAATCTTTCCTGGTCTACCTGACCTTGGCTTGGTATCTTTCAGTTTTCCACTTCTTAACAAGTGATAGAACAGTACTGACTGGCTTTTGATATCTTTTTATATCCTTTTCCATCTTTATGAAGCTTGATTACCTTGTTTTTCGAAATTGACAATTTTTATTATGGTTTAAAAGTTACAATGCAAAAATACGAAGCTCAAAAACACAAAAACAAGGGGGATAGTGGGATAAGACAAACACAGAAGGGGAGAGGGGTGGGAAATAAGAAAGCATCGGCAGTCATCCGAAGGCTGCGTGAGTGCATCCTGCAATTATCAAACATTAGGCTTAGCTGGTTGATCGACCAGGGTTGAGGCTCCGCTCTAAGAGAGCACGTGCCCAACGCAGTGGGAGTACTGATAGACCTGTATGCAGGTCACGGTCATCAGTTAAACATACCTGAGGAAGACAATGTTTCTGCAAATGCATAGACTGTATTTCTAAAACAAGAAGGGGAAAGGGGGTTTTGATTCCCTTGTTACGCAGGCCATTTGACAGTTCTTTTCTACCTCCCCATGGCTCAGTGTCTAGCCTGCTTAGTGCATCCATGTGAGAGCCAACAAATTTACTATTTATACACAGACAGTAATTGCAATTTAATAAGCCACAGATGTGGGAGATTAACCTTTAATTGCTATTTTAACCCGTGTGTGCCACATTCTGTGTCTGTACCAAGGCCAAACATTCCAGAGGATGGAAACTTTTCATCAGGGCCATTTGGGTGATTTCTGTTATTATTATGATTTAAAAAGGAGCCAAACAACTATGTGATAATAAATGGCTTCATATGATCACTATTCTTAAAGAAAAGACAGTTTTTTGCCATGATCAGTCATATTTTCAATCTCAATTCTGCCACAGAAATTTTGGCAAATGTCACGATTTCTGCCAGGGTATGCAAACTTTTAAACACAAATGTAACACTCATGCATCACAGCAGGAAAATATGCCAAAATAGGAGACTGTTGTTTAACATGTAAATATCTTATGATATAAGTTAGTGAAGAACTGTATATAATCTATTAAAGTAGAAGTCCAGCCTGAGCTCATTTGGACTTCTCCTATGGGTCACAGGAATGCAATTCGTTTTGCACTCCTCTGACCCATTTTCAGCAGAGAGCAGACTGAAGTCTGGATCCGCCTGGTCTGACACCCGTCTCGCTGAGAGCCTGAGATGGCCGCTCCCCGCCCCTCCACAGTTCAGCACTCCAAAGAGCGAGGAGAGAGAAGAGCAGAGAGCTTGACTGCTCACAGAGCTGTGAAAACCGATCGATCAGCGATGTTCAATCGCTCAGTTCTCAGTGCAGAGGCACGGGGGGGGGGGGGGGGGGGGGGAGATGCAGCATCGGACCCATGCTGCATCCACCTAGGTAAGTATGAATCTGAGCCCGGGTTCACACTATAACGGGCTGCGGATCGCACAGGAGCGCTGTGCGTCCCTGTTCCCCGTTTCAGGGACGAATCAGGGACGATTCTATGTCTGAATTTGGCCCTGAAAGCGTTTTTGTGCAGTGCGCTCTGCAGCCGCCCCGGAGATATGTGAACCGGCTCCATAGGGAGCCAGTCACATTCTCCTACTATGCAAATTAGATGTTGGGAAACGCACATCTAATTCGCATAGGTGTGAACCCGGGCTAAAGGAAAAAAAAACAAAAAAACATATTGCTCTTTTAAGGCTTAAATTGTATGTGCTTTTTTTTGTTTTTTGTTTTTTTGCTTTAAAAAAAAATAAAAATAAAGATTAAAAATTAAAAATTAGAGACTGACTGGATAGGTTAACCACTTCAGCTCTGGAAGGATTTATCCCCTTCCTGATCGGGCCATTTTTTTGCAATATGACATTGCTTTACTTTACTGCTTTACTAACTGACAATTGCACGGTTGTGCGGCGCTGTACACAAATAAAACTTATGTCCTTTTTTTCCCCACAAATAGAGCTTTCTTGTGGTGGTATTTGATCACCTCTACGGTTTTTATTCTTTGCGATATAAACAAAAAAAGGCCGACAATTTTGAAAAAAAAAACTATATTTTTTACTTTCTGCTATAAAACAAATCCCAATAAAAATGTTTTAAAAATATAATTTCTTCATCAATTTAGACCAATATGTATTCTGCTACATTTTTTGGTAAAAAAAAATCCCAATAAGTGTATATTGATTGGTTTGCGCAAAAGTTATAGCGTCTAGAAACTATAGGATAAATTTATGGACTATTTCTTTTTTTGTATTGTTTTTACTAGTAATGGCGGCGATCAGCGATTTTTAGCAGGACTGCGACATTGCAGCGGACAAATCTGACACTAAATGACACTTGGACCAGCGACACCAATACAGTGATCAGTGCTAAAAAAAAAAATGCACTCTCTCTGTATAAATGGCCATGGCAAGGAAAGGGTTAACATCAGGGGCAATCAAAGGGTTAACTGTGTTCCCCGGGTGTGCTTTCTAACTGCGCAGGGGGTGGGCTGACTCGAGGAAGAGCCACATCTATGTTCCTGATTAGCAGGAATCACAGATCTCTCTCTTCCTCTGTGACAGAACGACGGTCTGCCTTGTTTACATAGGCAGAACGCCCTTCTGCCTCTCCTGTGAACGATCGCGGGTGGCCGGCGGCATTGGCGGCCTCCGGACCCGCTGATTGGCTCCCGCTGTGCCGCGGCTCCGGTGGCACACGCGTGTGCGCCCCAGAGTCGGTGGAAGCAATCACGTACAGGTATGGGATTTTGCGGTAAAGGGCTGTCCTGCTGCAGTATATGTACGCGGGGCGGCCCTTAAGCGGTTAAGAGAGCAGTCAGCAGATCATATAGTACATTCTGAGGTGTTATAGATCAGTGAAGTACATGAATGATAGACAATGGAAACTGAAATCTTGCAAAAAGATAGTGTTTGTAAAATATAGATAAACTCTGACAGATGCATAGCTCCCAACTGTCCCTGATTTCCAGGGACTGTCTCTGATTTGAAACAAAGTCCCTCTTTTCTTCTCATTTGTCCCTCGTTTTGGTCTGATCTGTATAGTTGTATATAAAATGCAATTTTTATCTCTCAAAAAAAGTGTTTCCCAGCGCTAAACCTTTCATCCAATTTCTAAATTTCTGCATTTGTAAATGCCAAAAGCCAATATGAAATAATAGTAGTGTTAAAAAAAGCACTTGTGGGTTTAAAGGGGTTGTAAAGGAAAGTTTTTTGTTTTTTTTTAAATAACAAACATGTTATACTTACCTCCACTGTGCAGCTCGTTTTGCACAGAGTGGCCCCGAACCTGGTCTTCTGGGGTCCCTCGGCGGCTGTTTCAGCTCCTCCCCGCAAGAACTAATCACCTTAATGCGAGTTCCCTCGCATGGTGGTTAGTTCTTGCGGGCACGCTCCCGTGATACAGCCGGCGGCTATATCCGCTCACTGTATCACTCGGCCCCGCCCCCCAGCACGCCGCATCATTGGATGTGATTGACAGCAGCACAAGCCAATGGCTGCACTGCTTTCAGTCCATCCACTCTAGCCAATCAATGGCCATGCTGAGCGGCCAATGGGACATCAGGAAAGAGCGCAGCAGGTGAATGGGGCTCAGGTAAGTAAAACAGGGGGGCTGGGGGGGCCAGTATTGTCGGATGTTTTTTCACCTTAATGCATAAGACGCATTAGGGGGAAAAACGTAAACCTTTACAACCCCTTTAACGAATCTTTTTTTTTTTTTCATAATTTACTTTTAAGGGGGTGTGGCGGGGGTGTGTCCTATGCCTAAATACTTTTGCTAATAGGCGTCCCTCGTTCCCATCTCAAAAGGTTGGGAGGTGTGGCGATGTAAGGATCATGTGACACCAGTGACAAATAATAAATAGGTAGAGGTTGAAGGTTATCGAGCACCAAAGATGACGTAGAGATCAACGATGAAAAATATTAAGAAATTATTAGAGATACAAAGTTTTAATAGCATGAAAGTATACGTAATCTAGCACAGTCCAATAATTAAGTGTGAAAAAACACATTACTTAGAATGCATTAACTAGGGTCATGTAAAAGGAAATAGGCTTATTTTTGATAGATTCTAATGAGATGATTAGTGAAGTGTGCAAGTGCATTTTCTTCTTAGTGTTGGATAGAGTGTGGAAGTGTGAAAACCCCAGTCAGGTTTAATAAAGTCCATCTTTGTGGTCTAGAAAAATGTTCCATTGCGTTGGGGCTGCCCCCCGCACTGCAAGAGTTAAAGGCTTGTTACATCTATGGAGAGATGAGGCTCATTGCTTACCTTACCCCCCCCCCGCCCCTTTGTCTGGCTCTGGTGCTATCCTCTTCTCACTTTGGCACTCCCGCTATGGGCAAGGTCCCTCGGTGTCATCACACACAATACAAGGCTTTCCCATAGCTGGAGCGCCAAAGGGAGAAGAGGATAGCACCAGAGCCAAACAAACTTTATTAAACCTGTGTTGTTTGTGGAGGAGGCAGGAGTGTGACCATGGCCAGGAGCATCTTAGAGAGGGGGAGCTCTACTCCAAGCATAGCTTTCTCCTTGTGCTTTGAGTTGATCTTTAATGTCTGCTGCATTGGTTGAAGCAGGTTTTTAGACAACATTCAAAGATCAGGGAGGGTTAGGATATGTAAGGATACAAAGTGGGCAGAAAAAAACGGCAGGTTTAGAAAATAAAGTCTCAATATTAAAGTAGTATTAAACCCAAAACTGCTTACCGATCATTAGATGTGGTGGCTGCATTTGTTTTCTTATGCCGTGTACACACGGGCGGACTTTTCGGCATCAAAGGTCCCACGGTCTTCCGACGGACTTTCGAGCGAACGGACTTGCCTACACACGATCACACCAAAGTCCGACGGATTCGTATGTGATGACGTACACCGGACTAAAATAAGGAAATTTATAGCCAGTAGCCAATAGCTGCCCTAGCGTCGGTTTTCGTCCGTCGGACTAGCATACAGACGAGCGGACTTTCCGACCGGACTCGAGTCTGTTGGATAGATTTGAAACATGTTCCAAATCTAAAGTCCATCAGATTTTCGACAGAAAAAGTCAGCTGAAGGTCCGATGAAGCCCACACACGGTCAGATTGTCCGTCGGACCAGTCTGGTCAAAAAGTCCGCTCGTGTGTACATGGCATTAGGTTTTTTTCCCCCTCTGTCTTCACCTTGTGATCTGGCCAGTAATACCCGTCCTGTAATAGAGTGCCCCCAATCTGGATGAATGAGCACAGGGGGCACAGCATTGTCAGTCTGGGGGGGTAGGGTTAAATGTATTAGCAGATTTAGATACACTAACACATTTAAGCCAAACTCCAGCTAATACTTTATAACCAGTTACAGCAAACCCTTTTTTTTCCTTTTGGAATAAAGGTTGTATATAAATAAATAAAAGCTGATCATTGTAAGCACCCCTGTCAGCGGTAAATGGTTTGTCTCAACTCTGTAACTGATACATTCTGCTGGAGAGCTTGTTGTTTTTGAAAAACAAAAGTCTTACTGGCTGGACCACCAGATGAAAATGGAAAAATGAATGCAGCCATCACATCTAAGAAATGGTAAGCTGCAGTATAATCAAGGTTTGCTTTAGGGCTTAATACTACTTTAAGGTGAGTAATTCTAAGCATAGGGGTATTAGCTGAACCAGTAATTCACAGCACATAAAACATAAAACAAGTAGGTCATGTCAATTTTAAGAGACTAGAATTTTTTTTCTTTTTTTTTGTCTGGAATATTTCTTTTCTAAAGCACAGTGCAGGAATATCGAAAGCTAAAATTTCAATACACCGCCAAGGGGGAGGACAGGTATGGGAGTGAAATAGATAGAACATTGCTATAGATTGTAATTTGTTTAAAGGACTTTGACTGCACAGAGAAATCAAAGATCTAAAAATAAGCATTCGTGATCTTCCAAGCCAAAAGTGGGTGTGGATTCAGCCGCCCATTTGTGCCCTTTTATCTTAAAGAATACAATATCCAATATAGTGGATCACTATTTCTCAATACATCAGCTGGCGTATCTGTAGTGTGTGTTGGCATCCATAAATAAGAGGTTGAATTTAAGGGAGGATCGTTACTAGTTCATTGACTCAAATTAGGTGACTAATTAGATATGTTGAAGTACACATGCAAAATGAGCCACTTTACTATACAATCCAATACTAAGGATATAGTTTGCTGTTTGCATATCAACTGAACAACAATGTACTATTACTGTTGCACATTGATGGAAAATGTCATCTGTTAAAGCCTGTCTCATACTCTGTGTATATGGTAGAGCTGGGCGATTTTCTCCCAAAAAAAAAAAATCTGTGATTTAAAAAAAAAAAAAAAAAACTCAATTCACGATTCGAATCGAGTTTTTTTTTTTTTTGATGGACACTGCCCTGGTCATGGGGAGCTGCAGGCAGGAGTTTTTAGGCGAGGCTGCGGCCTCGCCTAGTCCGCGGCGTCCGGTCCCGTGGACCAGGCCGAAGCCGCGGCCTCGCCTAAAAACTCCTGCCCGCAGCTCCTGATTTTGGCACTCTCCAGACACTGTGGGGTTGATTTACTAAAGGCAAAGGGACTGTGCACCATGAAAAGTGCAGTTGCTTCAGAGCTTAGTATATGAGCAAAAGCTCTGCTGACTTCCATCATCCAATCATGTCCAAGCAAAAATGCTGTTTTTTTAAAAAATTTTCCTTGTTTGTGATTGGGTATTCTTTTCAAAGTGAACTTTTACCTTATTTACTAATGTAGCGGTGTGTTGCCACTAGTTACTAACATCCACGCATATTCACCCTGCTGCCAGACATCCATACGTCACACTGGTAGACAATGAGTCTTTTGCTTACCTTAGGTAATGCACAAGGCTGGTGTGCCCATTTGTGTTCTTTAGTCCAGTTCTTTGGTCCTGTTTCCAGGATTCCCCATATCCAAAAAGGGCTGCAATGGCCTGAATTGCTGGATTACAGTATATTGCTGAATCTAGCAAGATTTTCATGTATAAATTTGGCAGGACAATATTTAAAAGATTGTTCAGGCCCTTCGAAGGTTAAAAAAGGGTCTGTGCCTAAAAGTCAGATGCTTCTTCACCTTATCTTGGGTTCCTTTCACACAAGCCACCAGGGGGCAGTGAAAAACAGGCAATTTATTGCCCCCACACACACACCTCTCACCTAAAAGCAGACACGGCGCCATTCAGGTGAGTACACATTGGTGCGCCTGCAATGCGACAATTTTAATGTAACATACCGAGTTTAAAAGTGAATAGGATTGTGCGGCAACCTTGAGCTAGACACTTGCCTCACAGTTCCAGCACAGTCCTACAATGTTACTTGCTGCTGATCAGTAAAGAAAAAAGCCAAGAAAGAAGAAAAATAGGCATCAGGAGGCAGCGGTATCGCCCCCTGAACACTTCAAGACCTTCTTTCACCATCTTCTGCAAAGCAATCCACAGCTAGTGTGAAATGAGCCTAGGGACAAGGAAAAGTCTTTCCTAACATTCGTGAAATTTTATATTTTTACTACATAATAAAATCCTGTAACACCATGTAGCTTTATATTACGATATTAGCATTTTTTTCAATTATAACCAAATAACACAAATGTACATATTTACATAGTCATCCGTTTTTTTTTTTTTTTTACAATAATATGCATATTTCTGCAAGGGCAGTTACATACCATGCATTCCTTCAGTTCCTGCCCCCCTTGGAGTTCCCATTGTTTTAGAGGACGTGAAGAAGGATATTCAGCTTTGACAAACAAGAAGTGTTTAGGGCTGTATTGATGTCATTCCATTGGGGTGAGGCTAGCTGGCTGTTATCAGAGTATTGGAAAGAAATTAAGAAAACTAGGCTGCAAAAAAAAAGGATTTTTTGTATAGCAGCAGAGATTCTGTCCAGTAAGTGAAATCCATTGTTTGACTGGTTGTTGGTTGCACAGGGTAAGGTTGAATTCCAGGAAAACAGCTACAAACCGTTTAAAACCAACTACACACCATTTCAAACCATCTACAATGGTTCTATAGGTCAATACTACTGTTTCTAATAAATGATTTATATAAAAAATATAAATGCCCTATAAGTTTGAGCAAAAATATTGCACGCCTGGTTGGATGAATTCGATATTGCAATTCCTGCACCTTGAGACCACAAAAAGTGATTGTAAATACAAACATGTTATATTTGCCCTTATCCTCCTCTTCTCGGGCCCCCCACCAGCATTCCTGGCTCCTTCTTTTATCGGTGTATCACGATAGGAAACCGCTTCCTATTGTGGCACACCTGCGGGGCCGATCCTGAGCTGTGCTCTCTGTGTCCATTGACACAGACAGTGCAATTCGGCCCTGCCCACCACTTCCTCGTCACAGGATTTGATTGACAGCAGCAGGGGCCAATGGCTCCCACTGCTATCATTCTGCCGTGTGAGGAGAGATAGAATGGAGAGAGCCACTGTTCTCATGCACAGCGCTGAATCGCAATCAGGCTCAGGTAAGTATAAGAGGGGGCTGGGGAGCTGTACACACAGGGCCGGTGCTGGACTATTTTGCACCCTAGGCAAGACCAGCTACTTGCACCCCTCCCCAAAAAAATAAAACTCCAAAATTTTTAAAAACAGTATTTCATTTTTACCCAAAGTTCTTAAAAGTGAAACCTGCTATATGAGTAAATGACGACTTTGCACATAACTTTTTCCTTCCATTTCAAAAGCATTATTGGTCCAGCAGCAACAGCGACACTTAGGGGTTGATTTACTAAAGGCAAATAGACTTTGCAAAAGACAGTTGTACTCTGCAAGTGCGGTTGCTCCAGAGCTTAGTAAATGAGGTAAAGTTTCACTTTGCAAAGAGTACCCAATCACGTGCAAGGAAGGCATTTTTGCTTGCACATGATTGGAGGATGAAAGTCAGCAGAGCTTCTGCTCATTTACAAAGCTGTGGAGCAACTGCACTTTTCAAAGTGCATGGTGTATTTGCCTTTAGTAATTCGACCCCTAATGCCCCGTACACACGATCGGAATTTTCGTTGGAAAAACCTTGGATGGTTTTTCCGACGGAATTCTGCTCAAGCTTGCCTTGCATACACACAGTCACACAAAAGTTCTCTGAACTTTCGACCGTCAAGAACGCGGTGACGTTCAACATGTACAACGGCACTAGAAAAGGGAGGTTCCATACGAAGCGATGATTCTGAGCATGCGTGTTTTTTTGCGTGTCGGAATTGCATACAGACGAACGGAATTTCCAATAGGAACTTTTTCCGATGGAAAAATAGAGAACCTGCTCTCAATCTTTTGCTGGCAGAAATTCCACCAGCAAAAGTCCGATGGAGCATACACAGGGTCTGATTTTCCGACCAAAAGCTCACATCGGACTTTTGCTGGCAGAATTTCCGATCGTGTGTACGGGGCATAAGTGTCTCTGTCGCCCCCTCCCCCCTTAACCCACATTCTCCTTCTTACATATTTCACCCCCTACTGGGGATTCATTTTATAGAGCAGTCTCTGTCGCTGGTGGACTAATAAAGCTTTTCTGTGTCAATCTTTTTTATTAAGATTTGAAGTAACAAGAAAAAACATTGTTGAGTAGCACAATTTAGTACAAAATAGAACTGTCTTCATAGTCAGTATATGATAAAGAAAATTTGTGACAATAATACAGTGCCTTGAAAAAGTATTCACACCCCTTGAAATGTTTCATGTTTTGTCATGTTACAACCAAAACGTAAATGTATTTTATTGGGATTTTATGTGATAAACCAACACAAAGCGGCACATAATTGTGAAGTGGAAGGAAAATGATAAATGGTTTTCCAAATTTTTTACAAATAAATCTGTGAAAAGTGTGACATGCATTTGTATTCAGCCCCCCTGAGTCAATACTTTGTAGAATCACCTTTCTCTGTAATTACAGCTGCAAGTCTTTTTGGGAATGTCTCTACCAGCTTTGCACATCTAGAGAGTGATATTTTTGCCCATTTTTCTTTGCAAAATAGCTAAAGCTCTGTCAGATTGGATGGAGAGCGTCTGTGAACAGCAAATTTCAAGTCTTGCCACAGATTTTCAATTGGATTTAGGTCTGGACTTTGACTGGGCCATTCTAACACATGAATAGAAAATATATCTAAAAGAAAACCACCTATAGATATAATACTGGAAACCTTCGCGACATACTAGTACAAAAAAGAGAATATTGCAAAAGGGGGTGCCCCGGGGGATCTTATGGGCAAAGGCTGGTAAACAGAAAAGGGAGTAACAAACATATAAAAATATACAAAATGTATTGAGTACAAAGCAGTATTAGAATGGGTACATAAGGTATAATAACCTAAAAACTATTTAGTCAGACTGGATAGTTACATAACAGCTAGATACTGAAACACACAGTTGATCTCATAATGGGAGGCCAAGTGATGTGCGTATACATAGGAGTCCCAACATGTTTCGGAATATAGGTATAAATAATGAATTCCTTCTTCAGGGACTGATTTGAAACAAGCTGTTTTTTGTCTGGTAATTAAATCACAAAAATATCAGAGAGATATGAAAACAAATATACAATTGTAAAAGCACAGTAGGTATTAGCATGGTATATAGATATGGCAGGTAATAAAAGCAGGTGATACTTACAGTATAACTTTCTTTTGTGAATTAAAGCTGAAGAAAAGCATCCCCATGACATGATGCTGTCACCGCAATGGTGCGTTTAGGGTGATGTGTAGTGTTAGTTTTAGTGTTAGTTTTCCGCCACACATAGCGTTTTGCTTTTAGGCCAAAAAGTTCAATTTTGGTCTCATCTGACCAGAGCACCTTCTTCTACGTGTTTGCTGTGTCCCCTACATAGCTTATCGCAAACTGCAAACGGGGCTTCTTATGGCTTTCTTTGGGCAATGGCTTTCTTCTTGCCATTCTTTCCATAAATGCCAGAATTGTGGAGTGCACGACTAATAGTTGTCCTGTGGACAGATTCTCCCACCTGAGCTGTGGATCTCTGCAGCTCCTCCAGAGTTACCATGGGCCTCTTGGCTGCTTCTCTGATTAATGCTCTCTTTGCCTGGCCTGTCAGTTTTGGTGGACGGCCATGTCTTGGCAGGTTTGCAGTTGTGCCATACTCTATCCATTTTCAGATGATGGATTGAACAGTGCTTCGTGAGATGTTCAAAGCTTGGGATATTTTTTTATAACCTAACCCTGCTTTAAACTTCTCCACAACTTTATCCTTGACCTGTCTGGTGTGTACCTTGACCTTCATGATGCTGTTTGTTCACTAAGGTTCTCTAACAAACCTCGGAGGGCTTCACAGAACAGCTGTATTTATACTGAGATTAAATTACACACAGGTGGATTCTATTTACTAATTAGGTAACTTCGGAAGGCAATTGGTTCCTCTAGATTTTTTTTAAGGGGTATCAGAGTAAAGGGGGCTGAACACAAATGCTTTTCAGATATTTATTTGTAAAAAAAATGTGGAAAATCATTTATCATTTTCCTTCCACATCACAATTATGTGCCACTTTGTGTTGGTCTATCACATAAAAATCCCATGAAAATGAATTTATGTTATTGGCTGTAACATGACAAAATGTGGAAAATTTCAAGAGGTATGAATACTGTTTCAAGGCACTGCACATGGAAGATGATAAGGGTTTCACTATGAACTAATGGAAAGTTCATAAGTAGGCATGAGAAGCTACATCCAAGTGGTTGACTAATAGAAACCGCTATGGTACCAAACATTGGAGTTATATCTCTATCCAGATATCAGCACAAAAAAAAAGGAAAAAACTAAGATATTAACATCCTATCTCTTAGGGTAATTTGTCATATGCTGACTAATAAAGCTTTTCAAAAGCAAGGGAATAGTGGTGTGTGGCTTCACATGCTTCATAGATGACAGTCACGTAATTAGCATTTTTAGGTTAGAAGATCAGCAAGGGCATCATCCATGTTTTATTCATGACATTTTTTCTAAAACTAAGAAATGAAAAAACTATTTACCGTATATACTCGAGTATAAGTCGAGGCCCTAATTTACCACAAAAAAATGGGAAAAACTTAGTGACCCGAGTATAAGACGAGGGTGAGAAATGCACAGCTACTGTAAGTGGAAAAGAGGGTCAACAATGCCCATTTGCAGCCTCACTGTGCCCATTTGCATGCCTCACTGTGCCCATTTGCAGCCATAGGTCCCCCGAACTTCAAACTCAGTAGTTAAGGGTTCCTAGATGCCCCCTAGCTGCAGCCAAAATTTGGGGTCTCTGAACCCAAATGGTCCCGAAATGACATTGCTGCAGATGGACACAGTTGACCGAATTTGAGGCCCAGTATCTCGGGACCACTTAGTGCTAGGAACCCCAAATTTGGTGTGCAAACTCAGTGGAACTAGCACCATAAAATTTCCAAAGCTGGGGTTTCTAGCACCAAGTGTCCCCGAGATACAGGGCCCCAAATATCGGTTCAGAAAATGTCAAGCACTTTTCTGCAGCAGAGAATGACATTTTCCGAACCGGTTTTGGAGCCACGTATCTCGGGGCCACTTGGTCCTTGGAACCCCAGCTTTGGATATGTTATGGTACCAGTTCCACTGGGTTTGCACACTAAATTTGGGGTTCCTAGCACTAAGTGGCCCTGAGATACGGGGCCCCAAAGTCGGTTCAGAAAATGTCAAGCACTTTTCTGTAGCAGAGAATGACATTTTACGAACCGATTTTGGGGCCCCGTATCTCGGGCCACTTAGTGCTAGGAACCCCAGCTTTGGATATGTTGTGGTACCAGTTCCACTGGGTTTGCACGCCAAATTTGGGGTTCCTAGCACAAAGTGGCCCTGAGATATGGGGCCCCAAATTCGGTTCGGAAAATGACATTTTTTGCTGCAGAAAAGTGCTTGACTCGAGTATAAGTCGAGGGGGGCACTTTCAGCACAAAAAAATGTGCTGAAAAACTCGACTTATACTCAAGTATATACGGTAAGTGGACTTATTAGTTATCACCTGAAGAACCCAAAAACCTGCAAAGTGGTCTTGTCCAGGTTATTGAGGTTATCAAAAAGCCAAGAAGAAACATGTGACCATACAGGTCAGCTGAAATATTGGTCTTGTAGAGCCATTGCTTTCTTCTTGCAGTTATTTGCATCGTTATTGTGAGTAGGTAAAACAAACTGCAGACTGAACTGTCCACAGCCAGCAATAAGGAGTGTTAGGTGGGCCTATCAGCCTGGGTATGAATTTATTTTCAACTAGGTTTATAAATTATTTTATTAGGACAGACTTGCCTGATATGTGTGCTTTTTATCTGCAGTATCCTATAATATCGGAATTTGGTGATGAGAACTTTTTACCGTATGAAGATGCCAAGGAGGATTCTCTGCTACGAACTGAGGCCTCACAACATGAGGTGAGTGGGGATAGATTGCTTGGCCCAGTTGCCGCCCATCTACAGATCTGTGTGTGTGTGTGTGTGTGTGTGTATATGTATATATATATATATATATATATATATATATATATATATACATATACACAGTATCTCACAAAAGTGATTACACCCCTCACATTTTTGTAAATATTTTATTATATCGTTTCGTGTGACAACACTGAAGCAATGACACTTTGCTACAATGTAAAGTAGTGAGTGCAAAGTCCAAATTGGGCCCAATTAGCCATTTTCCCTCCCTGGTGTCATGTGACTCATTAGGGTTACACGGTCTCAGGTGTGAATGGGGAGCAGCTGTGTTAAATTTGGTGTTATCGCTCTCACTCTCTCATACTGGTCACTGGAAGTTCAACATGGCACCTCATGACAAATTCTCTGAGGATCTGAAAAAAAGAATTGTTGCTCTTCATAAAGATGGCCTAGGCTAAAGGAAGATTACCAAGACCCTGAAACTGAGCTGCAGCACGGTGGCCAAGACCATAGAGCGGTTTAACAGGACAGGTTCCACTTAGAACAGGCCTCGCCATGGTCAACCAAAGAGGTTGAGTGCATGTGCTCAGCATCATATCCAGAGGTTGTCTTTAGGAAATGGACGTATGAGTGCTACCAGCATTGCTGCAGAGGTTTAAGGGGTGGGGGGGGAGTCAGCCTGTCAGTGCTCAGATCATACGCCACACACTGCATCAAATTGGTCTGCATGGCTGTCGTCCCAGAAGGAAGCCTCTTCTAAAGATCATGCACAAGAAAACCCGCAAATTGGTCTGCATGGCTGTCGTCCCAGAAGGAAGCCTCTTCTAAAGATGATGCACAAGAAAGCCCGCAAACAATTTGCTGAAGACAAGCAGAAGCCTCTTCCTTCTGGGACGACAAAAGCCCACAAACAGTTTTCTGAAGACAAGCAGACTAAGGACATGGATTACTGGAACCATGTCCTGTGGTCCGATGAGACCAAGATAAACTTATTTGGTTCAGATGGTGTCAAGCGTGTGTTCTGGCAACCAGGTGAGGAGTACAAAGACAAGTGTGTCTTGCCTACAGTCAAGCATGGTGGTTGGAGTGTCATGGTCTGGGGCTGCATGAGTGCTGCTGGCACTGGGGAGCTACAGTTCATTGAGGGAACCATGAATGCCAACATGTACTGTCACATACTGAAGCAGAGCATGATCCCCTCCCTTCAGAGACTGGGCCGCAGGGCAGTATTCCAACATAACGACCCCAAACACACAAGACAACCACTACCTTGCTAAAGAAGCTAAGGGTAAAGGTGATGACTAGCCAAGCATGTCTCCAGACCTAAACCCTATTGAGCATCTGTGGGGCCTCCTCAAATGGAAGGTGGAAGAGCACAAGGTCTCTAACATTCACCAGCTCCGTGATGTCATCATGGAGGAGTGGAAGAGGACTCCATTGGCAACCTGTGAATCTCTGGTGAACTCCATGCCCAAGAGGGTTAAGGCAGTGCTGGAAAATAATGGTGGGCACACAAAATATTGAAACTTTGGGCCCAATTTGGACATTTTGACTTAAGGGTGTACTCACTTTTGTTGCCAGCAGTTAGACATTAATGGCTGTGTGTTGAGTTATTTTGAGGGGACAGCAAATTTACACTGTTATACAAGCTGTACACTCACTACTTTACAATATAGCAAAATGTCATTTCTTCAGTGTTGTCACATTAAAAGATATAATAAAATATTTACAGAAATG
This sequence comes from Lithobates septentrionalis, assembly GCA_037952835.1. Taxonomy (NCBI): domain Eukaryota; kingdom Metazoa; phylum Chordata; class Amphibia; order Anura; family Ranidae; genus Lithobates; species Lithobates septentrionalis. The sequence continues at coordinate 1,180,435 of JBBDGP010002387.1, forward strand.
TGAGGGGTGTACTCACTTTTCTGAGATACTGTATATATACATACATACATATCTTTCTGCTGGCACTGCTACCCTGGTGACTCATGTGTGTGTGTATATATAAATATATAATGACATTCCTCCCCCTCACTCCTCACTCCTTCCTAGAGTAACTACTTATAGTAATAATGACATATTGCATACACTGGCACAGTACACCCACCTCTTACACTTGCTCCTAGAGGTGATTCTCAAGAGGAAAATAGAACAACATGACAAGTTACATAATACCGCTACTCAGTAGGGATCATTTACAAATGTGAAAATGTTTGTGGTAAAGTGCTGAAAACGTTTGTACCAGATATCAGGCATATGTAATGTCTTTTCTAAAGAAAGTATGGATTCATTAGGGTGTCACTTGCTAACTGACAAAGAGCAAACTCATATAGGTAGATACTGTATACGTCCCATTCTTGGCTCCTAATGTAGTTTTCAAGAGCACACCTTCCTTATTTAAGAAAGAACCATGCATACCTGAGACATTTTCTTCTGCTGTACTCATTAGGATTGCTCTAGGCATGTAAGATAGTAACATCCATCCAGGGCTGGTGCTAGACTATTTTGCTCTTTAGGCAAGACCAGCTACTTGCACCCCCCACACCCAAAAATAAAAATAAAAGGCTGCACATGCAGCCTGTGCAGGGATGCTTTCTCACCTCCCTGCCAACATTAGCTCCGTGTTGAGACTGACTGGGGAGCTGGGAGGAAGTGATGTTGCGCACAGCATAGCTTGCGTGACACCTTATTGGCTGGATACCTCTTCTTCATGGATTGGCTGAAGTTTGAAGGACACATCTCTGTCTCCAGCTCACTTCATCTAATCCTGCAGTGGTATGCAGAACGTCAACGCAGTGTGTAGGGAACAGGGCAACCATCAAAAATGTTGGGGCCCCTTACACAGCTTTTCTTTTTTTTTTTTTTTTTACTTTTTTGCCACTTCAGCGAAGTATTTTTTCCGGGGATCTTGTTTCAAATTTGCAGTTCAATCTCTTCCCTTCACATCATCACATCATTGTGGCCTTTTTCGTCTGCCGTTTACAAATCAAACATAATATATTAGAAAAACCCCATTTCATTTTCTTCCCCTTTCTTGCCCTCCTAAAGCACTCCCGAACCTTCCACCCCCTTTCCACCCCCCCCCCCCCCCATCACCCCTCGCCCTCACCTCTCTTACTTCATACCCAGCTCCTACTCCTACTCCACTCTACTCCTGTCGAAACCAGTCTCCACTCATCTCTCCTTATTTAATATTCACTGTCTAGCTACATAGAGGCCTCAGAACTATATACCCCATACCTCGGCAGACCTCAATGAACACATACTCTACCTATTAACTCCATTTCGTCTCAAAGACTTCCATTCCCGTCTCTTTGCTGAACCTGAGATACTCTAGACTTTGAATTTCATTGATTTTATTGAACCAATCCCGCATCGTGGGTCTTCCTTTCACTTGCCAAAATCTAGGTATAAGGCTTTTGGCCGCATTAGTGAGCTGTGGTATTAACGTTTTCAGGTATGTCTTCGTGGGCGTTTCACTCCTAAGAAATCCCATGGGTCATCTGGAATTGCGATATTAGTGATCTCTTTAATTGTTCTCCTTACCTCCCCCCAATATTTTTTAATTTCCGGGCACTGCTACCATTGTCCCTATTTCTTTACATCCCCGCCAACAGAGTTGCAATGTTTCCCTCTGAAATTTATGTGCTCTATCGGGGGTAATATACATTCTCGCCAAATACTTATAGTTCAACTCCAATAACTTGCAGTTGACCGAAGTGGCATTAACCCTTCTCAATATCTGCCACACCTCCGGTTCTTTAAGCTTGCTATCCAATTCCTTCTCCCACTTATTAATAAATGGTGGGATCTCCATGTCCCCCAGTTCTATTAATACTCTATAAATTTTAGAGATCCCCCCCTTCCTTTTTTTCTCCATACATATTTTCTCCAAAGGCAGTAGATTTTCGGCCGATCTAATTGGCTGCGGAAGTGAGTCAATAAAATGATTCAGTTGATTGTACCGCCATAGGTCTATGACTAGCAGATTGTCCTTATCTTTTAGTTCTTTATTTCTGCAGATTTTACCTGTCTCATGACGTCCTTTAATTGAGCGTCCTCCTCCAATATCCACTTCCCAAACAAGTCCTCTATCCCCGGTACAAAATATTCTGTATCCTTAAGTGGAAATAAAGGTGAATTAAACTCCCAGTGCTCCCTTTTGTGCAGGTTATCTCAAATTTTAAGTGCATGTCTTGTAATGTCCTGTGTTTCCGTGCTAAATTTTCTTAAGTGTGGTGGAATCCATACTATTCTGCTCATCGTGGCTTCGCTAATTATATTTTCCATTTGACCCATTGTTTTTCTTTATTCTTTTTAACCCATTCTGTTACTCATGATAAGGCGATTGCCTCATAATGCTTTCTAATATCTGGTGCCCCCACCCCCCTTCAACTTATCTTTAGTTAACTGTGTGAAATTTAAACAAGGTTTTTTCCCTCTCCAAATAAACCTTAAAAACATTGTGTGCAAACCTTTGAGGTAAGCTTGTGGGAGTGAGATTGGAAGCATCTGCATCTTATATGTGATTTTGGGTAGGATTACCATCTTATATAGGTTGATTCTTCCTCCCCATGATAACTGACCTCGTGAGATTCTATTCAGCTCTTTCTTGATCTCGTTAAAATTAACCTGGAATAATGTCTCTCTTGATGTAGTTATTTTAACTCCTAGATAATTGAGTTCTTTTTTCCCCCATATAAATGGAAAATGCTTTTGATATGTATAATCCCCAAGTCTGCTTTTATTAATGTCTAACATTTCCGATTTGGCCGGGTTGACCTTAAAATTAGAGAGCTTCCCGTATTCTTTTAGGGTAGATATCAGATTCGGAAGGGTGGTCCTCGGGCGCATGACATAAAATAAAATGTCGTCCACGAAGGCAGCTAGTTTGTACACATCTTTGCCAATTTTTAACCCACTAATATCCGGGTTTTGCCTTTATCTTAGTAAGGAGGGGTTCAAGGGCCAGCACAAATAACAATGGGGAAAGTGGGCACCCCTGTCTTGTGCCATTGAACATTTCAAATGGTTCAGAGAGTAAACCATTTACATTCACTCTCGCTGTGGGTCGGGCATATAGTGCCTTTATCCATCTGAGGATTCTGTCTCCAAGTCCAATCTCCTCCAATGTGCACATCATAAAGCCCCGTCCACCCTGTCAAACGCTTTTTCAGCGTCGATTGACAGAAGTAGTCCTGGGGCTCCACTGTCTTTGATCTTCTGCGCTGCCAATAGTGTTTTGATACCGTTATCCCTCCCCTCTCTTCCTGGTATAAACCCTACCTGAACTGGGTGTATGATCTCATTAATTGTCTGTTTCAACCTTTCGGCTAGAACTTTGGCAAATAGTTCCGTATCTACATTTAGGAGAGATATGGGCCTGGAGCAGAGCATACTGTCCTTACCTTCTTTCAGAATAATGACAATGTTGGCTTCCAACGCTTCCCTCCTCATCTCCCATTTATCCCCAATCCCGTTCATATAAGAGCACATTTTGGGAATTAATTGATCCTGGTATTTTTTATAATATAGAACTGTCAGCCCATCAGGGCCAGGGCTTTTGCCAACTGGTGTTTCCTGGAGTGTTTTTCTTAACTCCTCCTCTGATATGGGGGCCTCTAAAACACTCTGTTCAGTTTCCGCAATTTTAGATAATCCGATATCGTTTAAATAATCTTTTATTTTCTCTCGTTTTTTTTCCCCTCACCTCTTGGGTATCATTCTTCTTATTAATTGCGTATAACCCTCCGTAGTACTCTTGAAATATTTTCGCTATGTCTCTAGTTTTATGTCTGATATCCCCAGTCATTGTTTTTATTTTTTCAATATAGTTGGTATTTTTCTTTTTTCTCAAAGCCCTTGCCAGAAATTTGCCCGGTTTATTTCCACCTATGTATCTTTCTTTTTTCATTAGGTTGTATACCTTACGGGTTTCTTGTTCCACCAGTTCCCGCATAGCCTCTCTTTTCCTATGTAACCTTGCCAGAACCTCCCCATCACCCATTATCTTATGTTGCTGTTCTAAATCATAGGTTTCTTTTGTCAGGGCCAACTTATCTTTCTCATTTCTTTTTTTTCCCTCAGATCCGACCATCATTAGAATGCCCCTAATATACGCTGTATGAGCCTCCCAGACTGTGGCTTCTGAAATCTCGCCTGGGACATTTATTTTAAAATACAGTTCTAGTTCTTCTTTGATTCGCTTATCAATTTCTTTGTCATGAAGAAGGTCCTCATTTAGCCTCCAACTATTGCCCTGATTTTGACGCTCCCCTATTTTCAGTTGTACACTCACAGGCGCATGATCTGAGAAGGTCATTGTTCCAATATTTGTACTAATAACCTCCTCAAGTAACCGGTGCTCCACTAGAAAAAAATCCAGTCTCGAGTACGTCGCATGCACGGGGCAGTAGAATGTGTAATCTCTTACATTATTGTGTTGCATCCTCCATACGTCTACAAGTTGATACTGATGCAACTTCTTTTTCAATTTATTCATCCAAACCCCTCCTGTCCCCTGTGCATGGGACGTACTATCTTTCCTTGCTTCCAGACAGAGATTAAAATCTCCTGCTATTATGGCCCCCCTTCTTAAATTTCTCAAACTTCGCCAAAACTCCCAGAAGATATCCATTTGTGTTCTTATTCGGGCCGTAAATGTTTGCCAGTGAGCCTTCTGATCCGTTTAATTTACCTCTTAGAAAAAGATAGCGCCCCTCCGGGTCAGTCATTCTCTCTTCTAGCTTGAACCTGACTTCCTTGGAAAACCCTATAGCGACTCCTTTTGCACCACTAGTCGGAGAGTCTCCATAGAACCAAAGTGGGAAGTCTTTAGAGAAAATTTTTTGACTCTTACCAAGAAAAAGTTGGGTCTCCTGTAGCAATACCACCTCTGCTTTCAAGAATTTCAATTCACCCATTATGTTAGCACATTTTATGGAGGAGTTCAGGCCTCTTACATTATATGAAATTATATTAGGCTAGACATCTTTTCTTACAGTAGGGATGGATTTACAGTTCAAAGCCAACCGAAGGAGTAGGAGTCGATATAGTGGATGCTGTACCCTACCCCAACTCCCCCCCCCCCCACCACAATCCCCTCCGCCTCCCCCTCCCTCCCCCAACCCTACCCTCCCACTTGGGGTAAAAAGGTCTCCCCATGACCCAACCAACCGAGGCCCCACTTTCTCCTTCCGGTCCTACGGTTAGCCCCCTAGAGGTTAAACTCAGATTGGCCACCATCAGAGCCGCTATTCCCCCCAGATTTTTTTGGGGGTTCCCCTGCCCGTTCTCCTCCCCCTCAGCCCCCCTCCCCGCTCCCCCGTCCCCCCCACACCAACCCACAGCCCCCCTCCCTCCAGCCTCTTCAGGCACACTTTTACGCCTCTGAACTAATTTTCAAAGTCCTGAAACTTTTACTTTTTCTTCCTCCCCCTGGTCTTTTCGGTTTGAGGACAGGTTGCCATGCTTGCGTTACTTCATGGCCCCTATATTTTCAGTTATTTCCCACCAGCCCGGGATTTCTATTAATGGCACGTTTAAGCGATTACAGAATTTTGGTGTATCCTCTGGGAACCTTAACACTGCAGAGCAGCCTTCTTTGCGTCCTGTTAAACAGGCAGGGAAACCCCAAGAGTATTGGACATTATGTGCTTTAAGCTGGATCAGCAGGGGCTGCAGGATTCTTCTTCTTTGCAAAGGTCTCAGATGCTAGGTCTGGGAAGACCCGCAGGGTTGTCTCTCTGTATATCGCCAGTTGATTATTTTTCAGGCATACCCTAATCTGTTCTTTATCTTGGAAATTATGGAATCTTGCAGTGACGTCTCTTGGAACATCCCCAGCAATCTCAGCAGGTTTTCTGATCCGATGTATTCTTTCAAACTTGATTTTACTAGTTGTGCTCGATGTCTTTACCATATGCCCGAAGATTTTGTCCATTTTCTCATTCAATTCCTCCTTTTCTCCTTGTATCTCCGGGAGACCTCTAATCCTGAGATTATTCCTTCTGTTCCGGTTCTCTTGATCTTCAATATTATATAATATATGTCTCTGATCTTTCTGCATTTCATTTAGTTGGGCCTTGAGTTTTTTAATCTCCTCTCCCTGCGAGTCCAACCTGACTTCAGTATCTTCCACCCTTTTTACTATATGATTCATATCTTAATGGAGGGTTGCTATCTCTCCCTTTATGAATGTTTCTAGTCTTGCAAACATTTCTGCCATTTCACTCTTGGTTGGTAGCTGTTTTTTTTTGTTTGGGTTCCATTCTGGCTTTTTCCTCTGCTGCCACGGGTACCTCACTACCCGCTAGGCTGGTATCTGCATCTTCAAACTGTTTTCTTACGCCAGTCTTTTGGCTTCTCTCTGTTGTTTTGTTTTTAGCCGCTACTTGTTTGCCCGGGCTTTCTTTGCTCCCTTCTTGTACCATATATTTTTTAATAGTTTCTGGGCTTGCGCTTAACCTGGGGAGTTGGGGAGGGTTCCCTGCAGCCCCCTTCACTGATTTACCTCTCATTTCTCATTAGCACGGGGGCTTCAGTTGAGGTGGTTCAATCGGGTAACTCCAGATTTAGTCTCCCCCTCCTAGTAGGGCCTCTGTACCGTCAATATACTCTACTTTAGACTCTACGTGAGTGAAACTAACCTATAAGCATCCACTAGTGTTGGCAAGTCTATACATACATCAATGTTTGTTGTCTCTATACAGCGCTGCCTGGAAGAAACAAGTTCACAGATATATGCAAGTCTCGCTATTTTCGAGTATGCACTAGTCTCTGTGTTTTCTGGTGTAAACAATTCCCTATGTTGCTACAAAAGCACCTTTACTCTTTTCTCTCCTTTTTTTTAATTTAATCTTGGTTTTCCCAACACAGTTTGAATGGTCGCCTTTTTCGTGGCAGGTGTATCTAGTTAAGGTTATTATTTTATCACCAGGTTTACTTTGCGGTCAGCATGCCAGCGTATCAGTAGGGAAATCTGTGATCTTCTGTACACCTGTCTAACTCCTTGGTATCCTGGGTTCACCATACACATATATCAGTCAGACTCGAATTCGCATTACTGCTATAGCTTTAAAATTTGGTCCCTCAGCATATTATCAGTGACAGTGTTACTTGCGGTTTTGGACATGTCAGTTTTCCATCCCGAGCAGCCTTCTCCCTCTTTCCTCTGCTTCTGTAGACTCCCAGCCTCCAATGCCGTGTCCTGTCGGCTGGATCTGTAGCTCCGTGCGGCTCTCCTAGTTTGCTGGGATCACGAGGAGACAGGCGCACGCCCAGCGCTCTGGGGGACGGGATCTTCTTCTCGTCGCGGCGACGATTACCGCTATGGAGCCCGCAGCGGGATCATGTGGACGAAGGGCAAGCGGGGGGGATGGGGGGGGGTGCCGGCAGGACAGGAGACACGCGCCGGCCCTTCCCTAGACGGCCATCCCAGGGGGGAGGTTCGCAGGCTTCAGGGAATCACCCGCCGCTCCGACGCAGCGTCCACATTTGGTCCCTCCCTCCAAGCAAAGAAGCCCCTTACACAGCTTTAGGCCTAGGCCCCCTGGACCTGACCTTCTTACATAAGAGTTTACCCCTTTACATCAGGGTCCCAAGAGTCCCCCCTCCTTTCATCAGTGTCCCCAGAGTAATCCCTCTGCTTATATAAGGGTCTCAATAGTCCCCTCTCATTAAATCAGGGTCCCCAGAGTTCCCCCTTTTTAAATGAGGGTCCCCAGGGTTTTGCCCTTACATCAGAGACCCCACATTCGTTAGGGTTCCCAAAGTCTCCCCTTACATTAGGATCCCAAAGTCCACCCTTACATCAGGGCCCCCATAGCCCTTCTTATGTCAGGGTCCCCCAGAGCCCCTCTCCTTAAATCAGGGTCTCCAGAGTTCCCCCTTATATTAAGGTCCCCAAAGCAACCTTACATCAGAGTCCCCAAACCCGCTTACATCATTGTACCTAGAGTCCATTCCCTTTCAATAGGGTCCCCAAAGTAAGAAGGGAAGAGTAGAGTGGGGTAGGGAGAGTGGAGAAGTTTAAGAGACTATTTGGGGTAGTGGAAGGGGAGAAGGCAGTATTGTGAAGACCTCAGCTTACATCAGGATCTGTTCCTTCTCATTGTCGGCTACAGGACAGGACAGGTGGAATCTGAAAGGCTGGGCACTGAGACTGGATAGGTTTGGAAGAGGAACTTCCTCCTTCTCCTCCTCTGATGGGCGGTTCTAGAAACCAAACCCTAGCACTGAGAACCGCAGGCGGCAAATGCTGTCTGCCGCCGTACATTTAGAGACAGGTCTGATTGCTGCACAGCCTGCACCATTGCTGAGTGGCTGTGGCAGCAGGGACACTGACTACGTATTTGGGCAGGACGCTTGGGGTGGGGTTGGACCCAGCAACAACTGCTTGGTTGGGGCCCGGGTGCCCTATATGTGTATGGGCTGTCTTCCCTGATGGCGGCCCTGGTGGGGAACATCGGTAGACTGTGTTAGGAAGCTGGCAGAGAGTAGGGAAACCAGAAGCCGTGGCTGCGCCCTAGACAGCAGTGCGCCCTAGGCGGCTTCCCAGTTCGCCTAGCGGTAGCGCTGGCCCTGCATCCATCCCATCATAAGAGCACCATCTCAATCCATGTAGTCTAGGACTGTAAGCTGACAAGATATTCGACTATTTGCATATGGCAGTGCCAGAAGGAGTGTACTTAGGGTGATGTCACCAAAATAAACCTGTGAAGTTTATGTTATGTAGATGAAGAGTTTCTAGCAGTGATTGACACCTGAAGCCTTTCAAGCACAGGAATATGGTAAAAGGTATAGACCAAAAGTGAGGAAGAAAATAACAGGCATCAATGTGGAATAGCTATAATAACAAGCAAACAAGGTGCCCCAAGAGACTGGAGAGGAACGTGAAAAGAACAGGGATGTGCTAGCAGAAAGAGAAGAGGTGGAATCTAGGTACAGTAGAGGCATAGTGCATGGGACCTTTTTGGAAGGGGAGGTGCATGCGTATGTGCATAATGCTGGCATACCTTGATGGTGGACCAACCCTCCCTATAGTCCTAGCAACACAACCAGACCATCTCAAAGCAGCTAAAGATCCCAAGTGTGTGTCTGTGCCAAATCTAACAGAGTAAAAATGTCACTCACTTAGATCAGCTCCGGCAGGGAAGGTGTTTATGTCTGCATAAAATATATACAGTATCTCATAAAAGTGAGTACACCCCTCACATTTTTATAAATATTTTATTCTATCTTTTCACGTGACAACACTGAAGAAATGACACTTTGCTACAATGTAAAGTAGTGAGTGTACAGCTTGTATAACAGTGTAAATTTGCTCTCCCCTCAAAATAACTGAACACACAGCCATTAATGTCTAAACTGCTGGCAACAAAAGTGAGTACACCCCTAAGTGAAAATGTCCAAATTGGGCCCAAAGTGTCAATATTTTGTGCGGCCACCATTATTTTCCAGCACTGCCTTAACCCTCTTGGGCATGGAGTTCACCAGAGCTTCACAGGTTGCCAATGGAGTCCTCTTCCCCTTCTCCATGCTGACATCACGGAGCTGGTGGATGTTAGAGACCTTGTGCTCCTCCACCTTCCTCTTGAGGATGCCCCACAGATGCTCAATAGAGTTTAGGTCTGGAGACATGCTTGGCCAGTCCGTCACCTTTACCCTCAGCTTCTTTAGCAAGGCAGTGGTCGTCTTGGAGGTGTGTTTGGGGTCGTTATGTTGGAATACTGCCCTGCGGTCCAATCTCTGAAGGAAGGAGATGATGCTCTGCTTCAGTATGTCACAGTACATGTTGGCATTCATGGTTCCCTCAATGAACTGTAGCTCCCCAGTGCCGGCAGGACTCATGCAGCCCCAGACCATGACACTCCCACCACCATGCTTGACTGTAGGCAAGACACACTTGTCTTTGTACTCCTCACCTGGTTGCCGCCACACACGCTTGACACCATCTGAACCAAATAAGTTTATCTTGGTCTCATCAGACCACAGGACATGGTTCCAGTAATCCATGTCCTTAGTCTGCTTGTCTTCAGCAAACTGTTTGCAGGCTTTCTTGTGTATCATTTTTAGAAGAGGCTTCCTTCTGGGATGACAGCTATGCAGACCAATTTGATGCAGTGTGCGGCGTATGGTCTAAGCATTGACAGGCTAACCCCCCACCCCTTCAACCTCTGCAGCAATACTGGCAGCACTCATATGTCTATTTCCCAAAGACTATCAATGGATATGATGCTGAGCACGTGCACTCAACTCCTTTAATCGACCTTGGCGAGGACTGTTCTGAGTGGAACCTGTCCTGTTAAACTGCTGTATGGTCTTGGCCACCGTGCTGCAGCTCAGTTTCAGGGTCTTGGCAATCTTCTTATAGCCTAGGCCATCTTTATGTAGAGCAACAATTCTTTTTTTCAGACCCTCAGAGAGTTCTTTGCCATGAGGTGCCATGTTGAACTTCCAGTGACCAGTATGAGAGAGTTAGAGCAAAAACACCAAATTTAACACACCTGCTCCCCATTCACACCTGAGACCTTGTAACACTAACAAGTCACATGACATCGGGGAGGGAAAATAGCTAATTGGTCCCAATTTGGACATTTTCACTTAGGGGTGTACTCACTTTTGTTGCCAGCGGTTTAGACATTAATGGCTGTGTGTTGAGTTATTTTGAGGTGACAGCAAATTTACACTGTTATACAAGCTGTACACTCACTACTTTACATTGTAGCAAAGTGTCATTTCTTCAGTGTTGTCACATGAAAAGATAGAATAACATACTTACAAAAATGTGAGGGGGTGTACTCACTTTTGTGAGATACTGTATGTATGTATATAGTTATTGCTTACACTGGTTTTACAGTGGGTTTTTGTTTGCATGTAGATTCCCCCACTCAGCAGACCCCATTCGTAAATAAAAAATATAGTGTATACAATGGCTACACAAGCCATGTACTGTAACAAAAAGCATTGCCTGGCCAAAGCTTTGTATCATGCTACGAGCTGGGTCAGCAGCACGTCATTTCTTTCCAGGGACAGATTCAAGTGTAGACACCTGGAGCCGTGGTTTGTGTAACATTGTTTTATAACTTAACGTTATTGAAAATTACCATTCCTTTTCAATCTGCATCCGCATTAGTTGTCTGTAAAATTCAATCCAGTATGGTAACCTGGAGGTTTTCTGTACGCCATTGGTGTATAGAACACCCCCAGAAATGTCATTTCCTGCTTGTGTGATTGGCACACTGATTTTTCCAGCATCCTTTGCAATAGGGATTTTAGTTTTGGTGATATATTCCCCAAAGGTTAAAATGCTTCTATAGAGATGCAGACCCTGCAGCTTTTCTCATTAGAACACTCTTCATGCACCAGGTAATTACATGCTGAATTAAACACCTATTTCTTTAGAGCTGGGGTCTCCAAACTGCAGCCTGCTGGTCAGATATGGCCATTTGCTTGTCTTTATCTGGCTCTTGGGGCACTATTCCTTCCACTGACGCCAAAGACAGGACACTATTCCTCCCACTGACACCTATGATGGGGCACTATTCCTCCCACTGACACCAAAGATGGGGAACTATTCCCCCGCACCGACACCAAAGATGGGGAACTAGTTCTCCCACTGACACCAATGATGGGGAACTATTCCCCCCACTGACACCAAAGATGGGGAACTAGTTCTTCCACTGACACCAAAGATGGGGAACTATTCCCCCCACTGACACCAAAGATGGGGTACTAGTTCTCCCACTGACACCAAAGATGGGGAACTATTCCCCCCACTGACATCAAAGATGGGGAACTAGTTCTCCCGCTGACACCAATGATGGGGCACTATTTCTTTCCACTGACACCAAAGACAGGACACTATTCCTCCTACTGACACCAAAGATGGGGAACTATTCCTCCCACTGACACCAATGATGGGGCACTATTCTTCCCACTGACACCAATGATGGGGCACTATTCCTCCCACGGACACCAAAGATGGGGAACTATTCCACCCACTGACACCAATGATGGGACACTATTCTTCCCACTGACACAATGATGGGGCACTATTCCTTCCACTGACACCAAAGACAGGACACTATTCCTCCCACTGACACCAAAGATGGGAAACTATTCCTCCCACTGACACCAATGATGGGACACTATTCTTCCCACTGACACAATGATGGGGCACTATTCCTTCCACTGACACCAAAGACGGGACACTATTCCTCCCACTGACACCAACAATGGGGAACTATTCCTCCCACTGACACCAACAATGGGGCACTATTCCTCCCACTGACGCCAGAGATGGGGAACATGTTCTTCCACTGACATCAATGGTGGCGCACTATTCCTCCCACTGACACCAATGATGGGGCACTATTCCTCCCACTGACATCAATGGTGGAGCACTATTCCTCCCACTGATACCAATGGTGGAGCACTATTCCTCCCACTGATACCAATGATGGGGCACTATTCCTCCCACTGACACCAATGATGGGGCACTATTCCTCCCACTGACATCAATGGTGGAGCACTATTCCTCCCACTGATACCAATGATGGGGCACTATTCCTCCCACTGACACCAATGACGGGGCACTATTCCTCCCACTGACACCAATGACGGGGCAATATTCCTCCCACTGGCACCAATGATGAGGCACTATTCCTCCCACTAACACCAATGATGGGGCAATAATCCTCCCGCTGACACCAATGATGGGGTACTATTCCTCCCACTGGACACCAATGATGGGACACCATTCCTCCCACTGACACTTATGATGGGGCACTATTCTTCCCACTGACAGCAATGATGTAATTTGAGCCTTTAGCATTGCTTACTCCCACCGATGCCAGGGAATCTTCTACTCCCACTGTCCACATATATAACCGAAAAACTGCGCTAGCAACTTACTAAAAATAAACTATAACGAAACCAAATCATAAGTACACTATGAGAGAAGTAATGAATGTGAAAAAAATATATAAAAAGATTAGATGTACACCTTGCACAACACACCAAGTGCTGAGTGGAATCGTGCACGAATGCACTAACAAAATAAATACCTATAATGTGATAAAGGATGAATCAAAAATAATATGGTATACAAGTGCAACTGTAAAATGATATAGATACAGTTATCGCTACACTGATACAAAAAATAGATATAAATATATGTGTTCTCATGGATTCGCAATCACAAATGACAATGAAGCGAGCCTCTAAAAAGATGCCAAGTGGGATAGTGAAACAAAAAAAGTCAGCAATACCAAAATTTGCAAACTGAAGAGTATCTATTGAATTAAAAACTCCTTCATAAGAGAAACAATTGGCAGACTTCCAGCTTATTCATCCATATGATAAAACAGGGCAGACTGTATACTGATGTTAAAGATGGTTGGAAGGAACCTTTTGAGGACCACAAGACTCGCGTTTCACCAAAAGAAAAAGAAAAGGCATATAGTGTAAAACCTTAGGATACCATAGGGTCACCTGCGCATATGTGCGCTACTCACGGGACCGGCATGCAGAGCAGGCATTCAGATACTTGGTCGGTTCGCCGCTGACCGGCGTGCGTTCCACCAACTCCAGGAAGTGATGTCACTGGTTACTGGTTTAGCAAACGTAGGCAGGATGTTGCGTCCTTGCGTACGTTATAGTTTATTTTTAGTAAGTTGCTAGCGCAGTTTTTCGGTTATATATCACTAAAGTACAGTACTTTTATTCTGCAGCTGCAACAGGTTAGTTTGGGTTTGAAGATTACTATATCACACAAATACATTTGCGAGCACTGTTTTGTATGTATGTATCCCACTGTCCACAGTCCGGCCCCCCTAAAGGGCAATAAACCGGGCCCTGTGTTTCAAAAGTTTAGAGACCCCTGCATTAGAGCAACAAAGGGTAGAAATCTGCCACAATCCCTGCCATGTACACTACATTGATCAACCAGGGGGAATTGTTTTTTTTTCCCCTCAACACAAGTGCAGTTACTCCTTTATTAGAAACTGAATAAACACTGCTGGAAAGTAGGATATTGTGATACTCAAAAATTGACAATAATACACATTTGTTCAACAGCCACAAAACCACTCTGGACTCCACCAGTCATTTTGTAGAGGATGGTTGTGGCACTGCACGGAATGTTCTCAGTGCTTACACTTTCAAACGTGGGACCCGATATGTGGAAAAGGCACCAAGTCTGCTTTAACTATATTTTGTTTCTGCAGCTTCAGAACAGCCAAGAAAAGGAAGAACAGCTGGGAGAAATTGTGCGAGCTTGTGAGAAAATGTGTGCGGAGAGAAGTGAGCTGCATGAAGAACTTAGTGAAATGGTGAGTCGGATGACATGCAGACACTCTTCCTATGTACATGAGAAGAACGTTAGTGCAGTGTGTCCTGGCCATACACTGTAAGATCTTTACACCTCACCATTTCTTGGGTTTAAAGAAATGAATTGTTTAAGACTGGCACCAGGATTACAAAACTGTCTATACATTTTATGGATTTGAACAGTCTATACCTTGCTATTTATTATGCACCCTAGACCAGCCTTTTTCAACCAGGGTGCCCAGGCACCCTGGGGTGCATTGAGGTTTCTTCAGGGGGGCCTTGGCAAAATGCCTAAAAATTGCCCAAAAATTGGATACAAACCGGCATGTGGATGAAGCCTGCCTTTTACAGTGCCTTGCAAAAGTATTCACCTCCCTTGGCTTTTAACCTATTTTGTTACATTACAGCTTTAAGTTCAATGTTTTTTTAAAATCTGAATTATATGTGATGGATCAGAACACAATAGTGTCAGTTGGTGAAGTTAAATTAGAAAAATATATACATAAAACTATTTTTCAGGGGAAAAAAATGATAATTGGCATGTGTGTATGTATTCACCCCCTTTGTTATGAAGCCCATAAAAAGCTCTGGTGCAACCAATTACCTTCAGAAGTCACATAATTAGTGAAATTACGTCCACCTGTGTGCAATCTTAAGTGTCACATGATCTCTCATTACATATACACACCTTTTTGAAAGGCCCCAGAGGCTGCAACACCTAAGCAAGAGGCACCACTAACCAAACACTGCCATGAAGACCAAGGAACTCTCCAAACAAGTAAGGGACAATGTTGTTGAGAAGTACAAGTCAGGGTTAAGTTATAAAAAAATATCCAAATCTTTGATGATCCCTAGGAGCACCATCAAATCTATCATAACCAAATGGAAAGAACATGGCACAACAGCAAACCTGCCAAGAGACGGCCGCAAACCAAAACTCACGGATTGGGCAAGGAGGGCATTGATCAGAAAGGCAGCACAGAGACCTAAGGTAACCCTGGAGGAGCTGCAGAGTTCCACAGCAGAGACTGGAGTATCTGTACATAGGACGACAATAAGCCGTACGCTCCATAGAGTTGGGCTTTATGGCAGAGTGGCCAGAAGAAAGCCATTACTTTCAGCAAAAAACAAAATGGCACGTTTTGAGTTTGCGAAAAGGCATGTGGGAGACTCCCAAAATGTATGGAGGAAGGTGCTCTGGTCTGATGAGACCAAAATTTTACTTTTTGGCCATCAAAGAAAACGCTATGCCTGGCACAAACCCAACACATCACATCACCCAAAGAACACCATCCCCACAGTGAAACATGGTGGTGGCAGAATCATGCTGTGGGGATGTTTTTCAGCAGTCAGGACTGGGAAACTGGTCAGGGTTGAGGGAAAGATGGATGGTGCTAAATACAGGGCTATTCTTGAGAAAAACCTGTACCACTCTGTGTGTGATTTGAGGCTAGGACGGAGGTTCACTTTCCAGCAGGACAATGACCCCAAACACACTGCTAAAGCAACACTTGAGTGGTTTAAGGGTGAGACATGTAAATGTGTTGGAATGGCCTAGTCAAAGCCCAGACCTCAATTCAATAGAAAATCTGTGGTCAGACTTAAAGATTGCTGTTCACAAGTGCAAACTATACAACTTGAAGGAGCTGGAGCAGTTTTGCAAGGAGGAATGGGCAAAAATCCCAGTGGTAAGATGTGGCAAGCTCATAGAGACTCATCCAAAGCAACTTGGAGCTGTGATAGCCGCAAAAGGTGGCTCTACAAAGTATTGACTTTAAGGGGGTGAATAGTTATGCACATTGACTTTTTCTGTTATTTTGTTTTATTTGTTGTTTGCTTCACAATACAAAAAAAAAATCTTCAACGTTGTGGGCATGTTCTGTAAATTAAATGATGCAAATCCTCAAACAATCCATACTAGTTTCAGGTTGTGAGGCAACAAAACAAGAAAAATGCCAATGGGGGTGAATACTTTTGCAAGGCACTGTAGTTACACAAAGCCACAGGTTTTCATTGTGCACCAATTAAAACCTTCCAGCTGCCGGCGTGCTAACGACCAATGGCATCATCAGTTTACAAGGAGAATGTCAGTCAGCTGCATAGCATCCTTGTTTGACCCTCCCCGCCCCTCTCCATCAATGTTGGGGTCACAATGATTATGTTATGGAGAAAAACTAAGGGAGAAGAGAAACACTGGAATACTAGTCAGTACCAGTTTGCAAAATTGTATTTGCTTTGGAAGAATAAAAAATCAACTCTAACGTCTAGGTGTTTGGATGTTGCTGTATTATGTAAAACTATTAGAATAGCCTTAACATTTTAGAATGGAGTACCTCGAGACTGTCCATTATTTTAAAGGGTGTCCTGACTCTAAAAAGGTTGAGAAACACTGATCTAGACCAGTGGCGGCCGGTGGTATATGTTTTTGGCGGGGGCAAACAATGCACCCACTGCACTCCCCCCCCTCGGTTGCTCGGTCACCAGCCCCGCACTTACCCCATCTAGGTCCTGGGCAGCGCTCTTCCTCCGGGCAACGGGCGGAGACTTCCCCTGCGTCTCCTCCTCCTTTGCATCACAGCGGCTTCCGCCGTGCATCTCCCTCTCCTAGGCTAGTAGGATCGCATCTCCTTTCGGCCAATCGGGAAACGGGTCTCATGACCGCTGCCTGATTGGCCAGCAGGAAAATCAGGAAGACAATAGCGAATATTTATTCGCTATTATCACGCAACTGGCTGGGCTCTGCGCCCCGAACCCACCCTTTTTTAAAGCCTATTAGAGCCTCTGGCTCTAATCACGTGCTTCACAAAAAAAAACCCCCATTGGAATCCATGCATCAGGCGCACTGTATGTAGATTAGGGGGCCGGACGCATGGATAGGGGGGCACCCTGCATTACGGGCCGCCACTGCTCTAGCAATTGCCCACTCTGGGTTACAGGTAGGCCCAAGTTTAGACCTTGGGGGGCCCGAGGCACTTAAGGTTCTGAGGCCCCCCCCATACACAGAATTGGTTTACATTCTCATTAACAGTTACACATTTTTAAAATGCATGACACAACGTCATTCTGAGGTCATACGTGCACACACGCAGTCATAATGCTCTATATGTTGGGTTGTTTTCTTTCCAAAATGGGGTCGTTTTTGGGGCGTTTCCATTGTCCTGGTGCTCCAGGGCCTTCAAAAGTGTAAGAGGTGGTCAAGAAATGATATGTGATATTTATGCTCCAAGAACGCCTGATGGTGCTCCCTGCATGTTGGACCTCTGTATGTGGCCAGGCTGTGTAAAAGTCTCACACGTGTGGTATCACCATACTCAGGAGGAGTAGTAGAATGTATTTTGGGGTGTAATTTGTGCTATGCATATGCTGTGTGTGAGAAATAATCTGCTAATATAACAATTTTGTGAAAAAAAAAATCTTGATTTTGCAAAGAATTGTGGGAAAAAAATTACAACTTCCAAAAACTCACCATGCCTCTTACCCAATACCTTGGAATGTCTACTTTTCAAAAAGGGGTCATTAGGGGGATATTTGTACTTTCCTGGCTTGTTAGGGTCTCAAGAAATGAGATCAGTGCATCAGGTGTGATCAATTTTCAGAGATTGGCACTATAGCTTGTGGACTCTATAACTTTCACAAAGACCAAATAATATACACCCTTTTGGGTTATTTTTTACCAAAGATATGTAGCAGTATACATTTTGGCCAAAATTTATGAAGAAAAAAATACTAATTTGCAAACTTTTATAACAGAAACTAAGAAAAATTTTTTTTTTTACAGAACTTTCAGTCTTTTTTCTGTTTCAATATATTTTATTTTCAAAAAAAAAAAAGGAAAATTAGAAGGGGGAACAAAAAGGGGGGAAGGGAGAACAGTGCATGACATGACTACATCTCGAGTCAACGTAATACAGACGACCAACACGGTCGCTTGACAAACAACTTAATGAAGTTTAGGAGTCATAACATCATAATACAGAGTAGACGTAGTTAGACATGAACTTTGCATTTGGTAATCATGAGAAGACATATGATCAGATATGGTAGATAATATATTCGATAGTGGGAGGAAGTGGTCCGCCACCCCAATTGGGGACACACTGTGGCGGGGCCTCACCGCCTCCTACCTCCCTCCAACTAGAGAAGGAAGGAGATCGGTTCTCTGAGAGGGATGGAGGAGATATTATCCGAGGCTACTAAATTTATGCTCACCGCAGTGGGTGTGTGAGTTGATCCGATGTCTTCTGAACAATAACGAGCTCTTATAGCAACTGTTCTACAATAATAACTAAATAGTTGATAATGAAAATAAGTAAATTAGAAGACAGGGAGTATGAACTCCAATATAGCTGTTACAGTCAGGGCCAGGACCGGGAGCCAACACAAGATGGCCCCCGGCCAGGGCCCAGGTCATGGCCGTTTGAAAACCGTCCAATGCCCGAGACCATCAGTAAGGAGGGAGGGAGGAAAGAGAAAAGTACAAAAGGCGTATGGAGAGAAGAAAAAGAGAAAGAATAGAAAGAAAAGGGGGGAGAGAAGGCAGAGGAGATGAAGGTTGAAAAGGTTGTCTAGGAGTCGACTGGGGGGGTATAGATGTATCCAAATGTGGCTGCTCTGTGAGAGAGTCAAAGCGTGACTCCAATGTAGTTTGCCCAGGGTTCCCAAATTAGTTTGAACTTGGTTGAGCTTTCCAGGATTACACTAGCCATTTTTTCTTGGTTCATAATCCAAGAGATCTTTCTCTTGGCTAGGATTGTTGAGACTGAGGGTTTTTTCCAGGCTTTGGCCAGAGTGATTTTAGCTCCTAGAATGATGAAGAAGATGAGGCGTTGCATAACCCTGGGGACTTCTCTTACTGGGAAGTTGAGGAGTGCTACCAGCGGGGACACCTGCACAGGCCTTTCGGCTATCCTACTAATCCAACTGAAAATCCTGTGCCAGAATTGTCTAATCCTAGGACAGGTCCACCATGTGTGAAGCATGTCTCCCCTCAGGCCACATCCCCGAAAACAGAGGGGTGAAGCCGAAGGGTAGAAGCGAGCTAATTTGGAAGGCACCAGGTACCATCTAGTTAGAACCTTTAAGCTAGCCTCTACTAGACCAGTGTTTAAAATGCCTTTGTAAGACTGGGAGAAATTCCTGTGCCAAGTTTCCAGCTGCCAGCATTGAGAAAGATCCCCTTCCCAGGCTAGCATGTAAGGTGCCTTGAGTTGTGCAGAGGATAGTGCCTTGTAAATCACCGAGATGCCCCCCCTCTGCTCGCAGGCCTGGCCACACCATATTTCATAAGGATTCATTTGGGGTCCATTTGGTAGGGACCTACATTTATTGTGTAAATAGCTTGAAATTTGGGTGAATCGAAAGGATTCTGATTGTGGCATGTCGAGTCTGCTGACACAGAAAGCTTTAGAGAGTGGGCCTAAAGGTCTAAGGAAGTGTCCTATTCTATACATCCCTTTGTCGAGTCACCATTTAAAAGCGGAGATATTGAGACCCGGGGGGAAATCGGGATTGTGGAACAGGTGCTGTAATGGTGTCGTTGGGGATATCAAGCGGTTGTTGCTTTTCATTCTGTCCCATAATGTAAAGGAATGTGACAATGTTGGGGAGAGGATGGGGGGTCTAAGTTTCTTTGGGATCCAGAGGAGGAAGTCTAGGGTGTGGTGGGGGACTGCTTGCCTCTCTATGTGGATCCAATCAGGATGTTCCCATCGAGAGTAGACTGTAGAAATCTGGGCCAATTGAGCCGCTTGCAGGTACCAGAGTAGGTTTGGTAGGCCTCTGACCTAGGTCTAAACAGGGTCGTTTTAGAGAATCTGTGTCCCCCTTTACCCCAAATGTATTTAACAATGTTGGCCTGGAAGCGTTTAAGGCGGATAGTGTCTACTGGTATCGGAAGAGCTCTAAAATAGTATAGGATGCGGGGGAGCAGTGTCATCTTGATCGTGTTGATCCTGCCTAGCCAGGTCAGGGACAGCCTGGACCAACGAGATAGGTCCTCCTCAAGTTTTTTATAAAGAGGGGGATAATTGGCTTGGTAAAGGAGTTCAATCTTAGGAGTCAGCTGAATCCCTAAATATGAAATGGAAGAATCGCTCCATGAGAACCGAAAGCTGTCCCTGAGCCTGGACAGGAGAGGGTCTGGGATATTGATATTGAGTGCCTGGGATTTGTCGTAATTAACTCTAAGGCCTGAGATCTTCCCAAAATCATCCAAGAGACGGCAGATAATGGGGAGCGATGTCAGCGGAGAAGATACAAATAGTAAGATGTCATCAGCAAATAATGCACATTTATGACACTTGGGGCCGCTTTGAATGCCTTGAATGTTTGGGTTGTTTCTGATGGCAATCGCCAGGGATTCGATTGCTATGGCGAAGATCAACGGGGAGAGTGGGCACCCCTGTCTTGTGCCTCTGGCTATGGGGAAGGAGTCTGAGTAGAACCCTTGCAGACGCACCTGAGCTGATGGGGTTGAGTATAATGCGTGAATGACATTGAGGAATGAATCCCCAAATCCCCATTTTTGTAGTAGATGGAAAATATAGGGCCATTGGACGGCGTCAAACGCTTTCTGTAAGTCCAGAGACAGAAGACACCCCTGCCTGGATGAGCCCCCATCCCAGTTGGAATTTATAAGGGAAACTATGTCTATCGCTCTTCGTATTTCGTCGGGCCCCTGTCTCCCCGGTATGAAGCCCACTTGGTCTTTATTAATGTAAATGCTAATGAAGGAAGCCAGGCGGTCCGCAAGGATCTTAGTCAAGATCTTTAAATCATTGTTGATGAGGGATATTGGTCTGTAGTTACTGACAGAGCTGGGGTCTTTATCTGGTTTGGGGAGGACCGTGATGTAGGCCGTGTTAAGTGATGTATCGAGGGGATCCCCCTTCCTAAGAGCATTGAAGAATCTAGCCATGTATGGGGCGAGTAAGGTAGAAAAGGATTTGTAATATGGTATAGAGAAGCCATCTGGGCCAGGGGCTGAGTGTGATTTCAGGTTTTTGATGACCGTGCAAATTTCTTCGGCAGAGATAGGAGAATCCAGAATCTGGCGGTGCCTAGCTTCTAGTTTGGGAATCTGAATGCTGTTTAGGAAGAGGTCCATGGCCTCAGTAGAAGGGCTGCTTCCACTACTGTATAGGGATTTATAGAAGGTTAGGAATTCTCCCATTATCCGTTGTGGGTTTTGGGACAGGGTACCACCCTGAATCCTGATCTTTGGTAGGGCCGGAGATCGAATTTTCGGGGATAATTTGCCTGCCAGCATAGGACCGATGCGGTCGCCATTGCTATAGTATCCGTTTCTGTTCCACCTAAGCCATTTTTCAGCCTTAGTGGTTAAGGCGAGGTTTAGGGCTGTGCGTGCTGCATCCAGCTGGGTGATAGGAACTGCAGTTCGGTCCGCTTTGTGTTGTTTAATTAAGGCTGTATATTCCCTATCCAGCTTTTCTATGTCTGTTTTGTTTTCTTTATTAATTTGAGAGGCTAATTGGATCAGGTGTCCTCTTATCACTGCTTTATGAGCTGCCCAGAGGCAAGAGGGGCTAGTATCTGCTGTATCATTAATGAGGAAGTAGTTGCGTATGTTGGTTTCAATATCTTTCGATCTGATCGGATCGCTCAGGATGGACTCGTTAAGCCTCCATCTTCGAGTAGGTTTATGGCCTCTCGGGCGCCGAAGTACAAGAATCACCATCGAGTGGTCCGACCAGACTGCGTCTTTAATATATGCCTTGTGTGTTAGTGGAATGGATGCTGAGGCTATAAGGATGTGATCGATTCTTGCGAACGAGCTATGGGGGTTGGAGAAATGGGTGTAGTCTCGCAATGTAGGATTTACTTCCCTCCAAATGTCTATCAGTCCCTGCTGGAAGATAAGTTTAGCTATGCGTAGGCTCTGTTTTGTCGGTCTAATGAGGCGCCTGCCCAGGGGACGTGATTTGTCCATGCCCTGGTCAAAGGCCGAGTTGGAATCGCCTCCATAAATCACCGTGCCTTCCAATAGTGGCGTTAGTGTTGAGAACATGTTTTGGAAGAAAGCAAACTGGCCCCTATTGGGAGCATAATACGAAATTAGAGAGTATAATTGATTGTCTAATTCCCCCACTAAGAGAAGATAGCGCCCGTCTGGGTCCCTAAATTCAGATTTGGGGGTAAATTTGCATCGTTTGGAAATAAAAATTCCCACCCCCTTTGTTTTGTTCTCAGCATTGGCAAGTCTAAAGAAGGGGAATTTGGAGTGGATGAATGTAGGGTTAAAACTTCTAGGAAAGTGGGTTTCCTGCAGAAGGATCACATCTGCTTTTTGGGAATGCAGGTATTGAAAGACTTTGCGTCTTTTGGACTGGGAGTTCAGGCCTTGGGCATTATGGGACACTATTTTAAGGGTCACGTTTACAGGTGTGTCATTAGCCATTGAGCAGAGGTAAGAGCAGAGCTGGGCAATCAACAACACTCACCATCCTGTGTCCACGGGTTCCAAGGCTCCTCGAACGGTGAGCAGAGAGCGGTGAGAGCAGCAGTAAACGTCTAAAGTAGTCCCCCCAGAGGACTCCTGTGGTGAAAAACACATTAGAATATAAGCAGAGAAGGAAAGCAGGAAGGTAAAGAGGAAAGACGGGGAGCAAGGGAGTTCCCCGGAGAGTGGAGGGGACAGGGTCCTCCATCAGGAAGAGTGAGTCACAGAAGAATCTCTCCAGTAGGAAGAGATTGGTTCTGTCCAGTGGCCGTTGGAGTACCAAAAACCACTAGGCAGAAAGGGGGGCATGAACACCGCCCCAGCAGAGGGACCTTCTAGTAAATTATTTAAAATTAAGATCTTAGAAATAGGCACTTGGTCCAACACATACATCTCACCCTCCGGCAAAGATAAGCATTCACTTTAAGTAGAGCCTGGCGGAGAAGATGTACAGGTCAACATAACATTAAACGAACTAGTAAACTGGTATTAGAACTGTGCAAAGGGACCTGGAATAGCAGGGGAGATTGGGGAGAGGTATTACTAGGGGACCTCCCGAGTTAGCATGGGTTATTGAGAATAAATCCCGGGGTCAGACTAGCAGGACGGGTACCCACCCTCCTCTCTACCCACCCGGACTGACCAAAAGCTGTGGAGGTGTAGATCACAGACCGTGTATGATGATAAGTATGGGTTAACAACGTCCCCAAGGATCGTGCCCCCCGAGATCGCCTCAAAAAAGGCGTAAAGGTGTCCAGACTCGACACTCATCTCGGGGGTCACAAACGGGGAGACCCCACCCCTTCAGCGAACAACTGAAGGGGGGCGGGCAAAAAAGGGGGTTACTAAATATAGGTTGATGTCAAAAAGAAAAAATTGAGTTCCGAAGAAAAAGTGAGGACAGGAGTTCACGGAGGATTAGTTTCCTTGGATTTCTTGGTTCTTGCTTTTTCCCAAACCGGATTCAGGGGACTCGTGGGCAAGTGTCTCTTTGCCGCGTTGGGTTGATTTCCTGGGTGGCGTGCAGTCGGGTCCTGGTTGATGAAGCCTAGTTGAAGAAAAAGCTTTTCTCCTTCCTGCAGGGATCCGAAGGTATATGCCTTGCCTTTGTGGAGTAATTTGAGTTGAAACGGGAATAGCCACCAGTATTTGATTTCTCTGTCCATCAGGATTTGGAGAAGTGGCTTTAGGGTTCTCCGTTTTTGTATAGTCGAGGGGGATAAGTCAGCAAATATTTGCAGGCGGTGTCCCTGGAACAAGATTTCAGACATGGATCTCGATTTCCTCATGACCTCTTCTTTGATCGAGAAGAAATGTGGTTTCACCACAACGTCACGGGGGAGGCCGTCAGCTCTAGGAGGTCGGGGTGCTCTGTGGGCCCGATCCAGCTCAAGCCTGTGCTGTGGGGTGTCTGGGAGCAAATCCTTAATGAACGATTTTATAGTCTCAGGGATGTCCTTGTAGGATTTAGGGAGCCCCCTGACCCTAAAATTGTATCTTCGGTTACGGTTTTCAAGGTCATCAATTTTAGCATTAGCAGTCTCTAGTTGTTCCTGCAAGGTCTGTATACATGCAGTATTTTGGTTTGTTCTGGAAATCGTGGAGTCAAGATTAGATTCAATGATTTCCATGCGGGTGCCAATGTTCTGGAGATCTGCTTTAATGTCACTGGTTATTTTGTGTGCAGTATTATGAAGGCCTCTGTCCAGTAGTTCTGCAAACTTGGTGTATAGGTCTGCTACTGATGCTGGCTGGGGTAGGCCTGAATCCCCATGCTGTAGTAGTTGGTGAGACTGGGGAGGGCCTGCATCCATTGGGGAATACCCCAGGCTTGTCAGGTTATGCTCCAGGAGAGAAGCGGTGGACGCTGGGGATGCTGGGTTTGATGGGATGTTGCTTGTAGGGTGATCTGGCTGAAGCAGGGAGGGGGAGGCCGTGTATGGGGGATTCGGCTGTGCAGCCTGAGGAGAGCCGAGGGGCGCGATCGCCATCTTGGCAATCTCGGCCTGCGGTAATGCGGCTTCAAAAGCCGGTTTTAGGTTTATCCTTACCGCTCCCGAGTACATCGGGAATGTCCTCAGGGGTTCCGGTGGCCCGGTGAGGCAGTTCCAGGTCCCGATCGCCGGTCCAAGTGCCGAATTTTCGATCCGGTCTGCTGAGGCGGGACGGAGCTCCTGGACTACGCGTCCATCTTAGGTGCCGCCGCGCATGCGCCCCCTCAGTCTTTTTTCTTTTGTACTGCGGCAACAAGTCTCGGCTGCGCGAATCGCCGTCATGTTACGTCGCTTCCAATTTCGGCCACTAGGGGCGCACGCACGCCCCCTGCTCGCCCACGGAGCTGATGCGAGTGCCCCGCGGTCGCCATCTATGCCGGGCTCCCGCAATCGCTCGGGGCACACCCAGAACCGGGATCTGTGTGTGTAAACACACAGTTTCCGGTTCTCTGTGGGGAGAAGAGACAGAATGTCTGTTTATACAGAGTACGTACAGCGATCTGTCATCTCCCCTACTCAGTCCCCTCCCTCCTTCAGTTAGAACACACACTAGGGAACACATTAACCCCTTGATCGCCCCTAGTGTTGACCCCTTCCCTGCCGGTGACATTTATACAGTAATCAGTGCATTTTTATAGCACTGATCGCTGTATAAATGCCAATAGTCCCAAAAATGTGTCAAAATTGTCCGATGTGTCCGCCATAATGTCGCAGTCCTGATAAAAAATGGCAGATCGCCGCCATTACTAGTAAAAAAAAAATAAATTAATAATAAAAATGCCATAAAACTATCCCCTATTTTGTAGACGCTATAACATTGTGCAAACCAATCAATATACGCTTATTGGGATTTTTTTTTACCAAAAATATGTAGAAGATTACATATCGGCCTAAACTCAGGAAAAAAATAGTTTTTTTTATATATTTCTGGGGGATATTTGTTATAGCAAAAAGTAAAAAATATTGTTTTTTTTTTCAAAATTGTCGCTCTTTTTTTGTTTATAGCGCAAAAAATAAAAACCGCAGAGGTGATCAAATACCACCAATTTGTAGGGAAAAAAAAGACGTCAATTTTGTTTGTGTGCAATGTCGTACGACCGTGCAATTGTCAGTTAAAACGACGCAGTAACGAATCGCAAAAAGTGTCCTGGTCAGGAAGCAGTTAAATACCACCAAAAGAAAGCTCTATTTGTGTGAAAAAAGGACAAACATTTCCTATGGGTACAGTGTTGCATGACTGAGTAATTATCATTCAAAATGTGAGAGCACCGAAAGCTGAAAATTGGTCTGGTTAGGAAGGGGGTTTAAGTGCCCAGTGGTCAAGTGGTTAAATGCAAATTAAAAGGAATACACTATAGACACTAGCTAAATGTTGTAGATGAAGTGGAACAAATTACAGCAGAGGTTTTTTTTTATTTATTTTTTTTATAAAATAGTGGTGACATCAATGCTGTGCTGCTCATAGCCTGTGCAGAGAACAGAGCTGTGGGAGGGGCCCAGCAGGTACACTCACTACAGGCTACCTGCAGAAAAGTACAGGAAGGGGGAGGATACAAGACCACTCACTCTGCGCAAGAAGAGAGAGCAGCAGTGACCAGTCTTTATTACAGATTTTTATATATATACTCTCCGTCCGCACTGTAAGTGCCACATAATGGGCTAGTATGCGATGCATACTAGCCCATTATGCTTTTAATTTGCAGGCTTTGCAGGGAACGAAAGAGGAAGTAAAACCCATTAGGGTTTACTTCCTCTTTAATGATATACACTGATTTGGATTATTTTTAGGATATGTAGCAGAATACAGTTTGGCCTAAATTTATGAAGAAAGATTATTTATTTGCAAACTTTTATAACAAAAACTAAACTTTACATAAACTTTTTTTTTTTATATAGCAAATAATAAATAACCCAGTGGTGAATAAAAACCACCAAAAGAAAGCTCTATTTGTCTCAAAAAAGATAAAAATGTAATTTGGGTAAAGTGTTGCATGACTGAGTAATTATCATTCAAAGCATTACAGCTCTAAAAAATCTGATTCATGGCAAAAGCAAAAGTCATCCATCTTGTTCACTCAGCAGCTCATTAGTATGGACCTAGTAGTCATCCAATCTTGTAATCTCTTATGTAAATGCAGCATATTAAAAAATACTTACCTATGGAAATTGAGGATTAATTGCTCAACTGTGCTTTCTGCTACAGAGGGCAGTGAGGTCTTGTTTTAAAGTTCATTTGCTGCTTTTTAAGAATATGCAATTACTTGAATGGTCATGGCTTGGCCACAGATCCACTTTAACATGCTATTAAATCCTCAGTGTTTTTTTTTAGCTTTACAGGCAAGGGGTCAAAAGTATGTAATGTACAGAGTGCAAGGGTTGGGGGGTGTGAGACACAGATAAAGACTACACATATAACTGCACAATTAAATAAACATTGCCCCTACTTGATAAAATTCCTACCCCAGCACTTAGCTTATAACTCTCAGTAAATCAAAGGAAGAGATGTGCTATAAACAACATTAAAAAACAAAATTGCATTTACCAAAAGTATCAACAATTGTGATATATTATGCTGTAGTGCCAATGTGCTATATCAGGGGTAGGCAAACTTTTTAGCACAGTGTGTCGAAAAATGTTTTCCAAGAAACTGAGCGTGCCGTTTTTATAACAAAAAAGTGCCAACTTCACACTCTCAATCACAAAAAGAAAGTAAATGCTGTAAACTACTTGAATAGTAGTGAGAAATTATCATCCTGCACTCACACCTCTGATCAGCCCCAATTCATGCACCTTCACACCTCAGATAACTGTACCCCCTGCTCATCTGCCCCACCACTGTACTACCCTGCACATCTGCCCCACCACTGTACTACCCTGCACACCTGCCCCACCACTGTACCCCCCTGCTCATCTGCGCCACCACTGTACCCCCCTGCTTATTTGCCCCACCATTGTACCACCCCGCTTATCTGCCCGACCAATGTACTACCCTGCACATCTGCCCCACCACTGTACTACCCTGCACATCTGCCCCACCACTGTACTACCCTGCACATCTGCCCCACCACTGTACTACCCTGCACATCTGCCCCACCACTGTACTACCCTGCACATCTGCCCCACCACTGTACTACCCTGCACATCTGCCCCACCACTGTACTACCCTGCACATCTGCCCCACCACTGTACTACCCTGCACATCTGCCCCACCTCTGTACCCCCTGCTCATCTGTCCCACCACTGTAACCTCCTGTACATCTGCCCCACCACTGTACCACCCTGCTCTTCTGTCTCACCACTGTAACCACTTGCTCATCTACCCCACCAATGTCCCCCCTTTCTCATCTGTCCCACCACTGTACCTCCATGCACATCTGCTCCACCACTGAACCATCTTCCCATCTGTTCTAACACTGAATTTACCTGCTCATCTGCCCCACCACTTTACCCCCTTTCTCATCTGCCCCACGACTATACCTCCTGCACATCTGTCCCACCTCTGTTCAACCTGCTTTTCTGCCCCACCATTGTAACCCCCTGCTCATGTGTTCCACCGATCTACCTCCTTTCTCCTCTGCACATTTGCCCCACCTCTTTACCCCCCTGCTCCTCTGCCCCACCACTGTAACCCCCTGCTCATCTATCCCACCAATGTACCTCCTTTCTCCTCTGTCCCAACACTGAACCCCCCCCCCCCCGCTCATCTTTACCACAACTGTAACTCCCTTCTCATCTGGCCCAACACTGAACCCCCCCTGCTCATCTGTCCCACCACTGTAATCCCCTGTTCATCTGCCCCATCACTGTTCCCCCCTGCTTTTCTGTCCTACCGCTGAACCCCCTTCTCATCCTTCCCACCACTGTACCTCCAGCACATCTGCCCCACCACTGTACCTCCTTGCTCTTCTGTCCCACCACTGTAACCCCCTTGCTCATCTGTCCCATCAATGTACCCCTTTTCTCTTCTGTCCCAACACTGAACCCCCCCCCCCCGCTCATCTTTACCACAACTGTAACCCCCTTCTCATCTGGCCCAACACTGAACCCCCCCTGCTCATCTGTCCCACCACTGTAATCCCCTGTTCATCTGCCCCATCACTGTTCCCCCCTGCTTTTCTGTCCCACCGCTGAACCCCCTTCTCATCCCTCCCACCACTGTACCTCCAGCACATCTGCCCCACCACTGTACCTCCTTGCTCTTCTGTCCCACCACTGTAACCCCCTTGCTCATCTGTCCCATCAATGTACCCCTTTTCTCATCTGTCCCACCACTGTACCTCCCTGGACATCTCCTCCACCGCCGTATCCCCATGCTCTTCTGTCTCACTACTGAATCACCTTCTCATCTGTCCTAGCACTGAACCCATCTGCTCATCTGCCCCACCACTGCAACCCGCTTTCTCATCTGCCCCACCAATGTACCTCCTGCACATCTGTCTTACCTCTGTTCCACCTGCTCCACCACTGTAACCCCCTGCTCTCCTGCCCCACCACTGTAACCCCCTGCTCTCCTGCCCCACCACTATTCCCCCAGCTCTCCTGCCCCACCACTGTAACCCCCTGCTCATCTGCCCCACCAATACACCTCCTTTCACATCTTCCTAACTGCTCTACCCCCCCTGCTTTTCTGCCCCAACACTGAACCTCCCTGCTCATCTGAACTATCACTGTACCCCCCTGCTCTTGTGTCCCATTGCTTTACCCCCTTTTCATCTCTTCCACCACTGTACCTCCCTGCACATCTGCCCCACCGCTGTACCCTCCTGCTCTTCTGTTCCACCTCTGAACCCTCTCCTCACAACTGCCCCACTGCTCTACCACCCTGCTTTTCTGCCCCAACACTGACCCCCCCTGCTCATCTGGCCCATCGCTGTACCCCCCTGCTCTTCTGTCCCACTGCTGAACCCCCTTCTCATCTCTTCCACCACTGTACCTCCCTGCACATCTGCCCCACCGCTGTACCCTCCTGCGCTTCTGTTCCACCTCAGAACCCCTCCTGCTCAATTTTCCCCACCGCTGTACCCTCCTGCTCATTTGCTCCACTGCTGTACACTCTTCTCATTTATGATACGGTATGTGTGATATGCAGAATGGTGAAAAGAAGCAGATATGAGACACATCTACCTGTCCTGGCACACTTATCCTGGTGATCCAACTCTCGCATCCAGCCCACATGCTTGTATGTGATGTGTGTGATGTATGTGATGTCACATACAAGCATATGGAATGGATGCGCAATGATGAGTTCAGGTCAGGGGCATGTTCTGAAAGCAGTGGGCCTGTGTGCAGGATCATAAGCTGGGCCCCCACAGCTGAGAAAAAGTGGTTGGGTGTGATTTTCATTGCGCTGAATACTGGCTGTGGCTTAAAGGGACACAGAATGCAGGGGTTCAGTAATAAGTGACGCAAAGGTTCAGAAATACAATATGTGGGGGCACAGTGCCTCCCCCTCAGTGCAGGTGCGGTGTGGGGAATTCTGAAATTGGAATGCATTAGTGTCTCACTTACACTTCCCTATGCTGCTCTGCTGATGGGGAGGGAGTCGAGTGCCGGCAAAAGAGGCTTTGCGTGCCGCTTGCAGCACCAATGCAGGGGGTTGCCTACCCCTGTTCTATATAATCAATTATAGGACACCCATGTGTGGCAGAATCCAAGAGCAGATACAATAATACACTGATACAGTGATACAGTTCTCAGAGTTCATAAAAGTTCATAAAAGTTTAAGTAACTCCTCTTCATGAGTGTTCAAACAAGAATAATCGAGCATCCAATCACCATTAGGTCTCCAAAGTGTGACACCACCACCTTGATAAACAGTAGATGCAAGCTTACCAAAAACAATGGACCCTCTAACTAAAGAGAGGTCAGATGAGCGTATGACCAAACACCCTTGCCAAGGTTATTGCAGGGCTCTCCCACCAGGTCCACTCAAGGTTCAGGGTATGGGCTGTACTTCTTGAGGGTATGGGCTGTACTTCATATGACAATCGTGTCCCAACTAGAGCACAATCGACATAAGAAAAGAAGCTCCACATAGTGTAAAACCGTACTGATTGTTTATTATAAGACATGAATTGCACTTACATATCAGAAGAACAAAGCTTGCAAAGTTAAAAGAAGCTGGCCGGCTAAAAGCAAAAAAGCGTCCCGCACTTCCTGGAACACACAATGACTTTGGAGTGACGTGCTGACGTCATTGTGTGTCCCAGGAAGTGCGGGACGCTTCTATGCTTTTAGCCGGCCAGCTTCTTTTAACTTTGCGAGTTATGTTCTTCTGATATGTAAGTGCAATTAATCTCTTAAAACAAACCATCAGTACAGTTTTACACTATGTGGAGCTTCTTTCTTTATGTAGATTGCGGTCTCATTGGGACACCATCGCAATAAGAAGTACAGCCCATACCCTCAAGAAGTACAGCCCATACCCTCAAGAAGTACAGCCCATACCCTCAAGAAGTACAGCCCATACCCTCAAGAAGTACAGCCCATACCCTCAAGAAGTAAAGCCCATACCCTCAAGAAGTACAGCCCATACCCTCAAGAAGTAAAGTCCATACCCTTGAGTGGACCTGGTGGGAGAGCACTGTGATTACCTTGGCAAGGGTGTTTGGTCATACACTCATCTGACCTCTCTTTAGTTAGAGGGTCCATTGCTTTTGGTAAGCTTGCATCTACTGTATATCAAGGTGGTGGTGTCACGCTTTGGAGACCTATTGGTGATTGGATGCTTGATTATTCCTGTTTGAACACTCACGAAGAGGAGTTACTTAAACGTTTATGAACTTTACATCTGAGAACTGTATCACTATATCAGTGTATTATTGTAATTGCTCTTGGATTCTGCCACACGTGGGTGTCCTACAATTGATTATATAGCACGTTGGCAATACAGCATATTATATTCCAATTGTTGATACTTTTGATAAATGCAATCTTGTTTTTCAATGTTGTTTATAGCGTGGCTCTTCTTTGACTTATTAGTTCTGGTCTGTGATAAAATATCTCTCAACAGAGCTGCTGCTTTCCATTATCACCTT
Organism: Lithobates septentrionalis; assembly: GCA_037952835.1. Classification (NCBI taxonomy): domain Eukaryota; kingdom Metazoa; phylum Chordata; class Amphibia; order Anura; family Ranidae; genus Lithobates; species Lithobates septentrionalis. The sequence goes on from JBBDGP010002387.1 coordinate 1,212,351, forward strand.
TTTATCACTTCTTTGTAGGTACCATTTTTATTTGCACCATTATAATGTATTGTTACTTCCAAGCGCAGTTTTTCAAGTTGGTATATTACAACTATCAGTGTTGCTTGCTCCTGCTCTCTCAGTACCGTTTCCCTGAACTTTCATTCTTCACAGGAAAGAGTTATGAGTTGACAATGCAACCTCGAGTCAGGAGAAGGTGAGTTCCTTGCCATGCTAGTCTATGTGGCTGGTGTGTTTCTATTGATGCACATACCGTAGAGCAGTGGTTCTCAACTCCTGTCCTCGGGACCCACTAACAGGCCAGATTTCAAGTATTACCTTGGGGAGATACAAACTAGAATACTGCAATCACTGAGCAGCAAATGATATCACCTGTGATGTATTTCAGTCATCTTGCAAACCTGGCGTGTTAGTGGGTCCTGAGGACAGGAGTTGAGGACCACTGATCTAGAGAGACACGTCTGTAGTCCTTGCATGCCTTGGTGGCTCCATAGGATGCTTCCAGAGAAAGGAGCCATCCTGAAACAGGAAAAAAGGGGGAGTGGTCATGACATCAGCATTAACAGAAGCATCAGCAAGGATAAAACGATACTCCATGATTAAATCCGCTGCTGAATATGCTTAAAATAAATGAGGGCTTATTATGACTTTAGGTTCACAATAGGCATCTCCCATTGCACGTAAGCACACATTTTTAACAAATCATTACACAATTGTTTCCTGTGTAGGAATCTGACATTTACCTTCAGATAGCAAGCATATGATGGCAGTTCCATAAATAGAAGATCTAATTTAATCGTTTCATATGTCTGCATACCACAGGAACGTTGGTGCATGCGATTAAATATGTGGGTATGGAATTCACCACGAAAGAACAGGAATTTTAATTAAAAACTGGAGTTTTCTAATGTTCCAGCGCATTAGAGATATAGTAGCCTTTGTTGCTAGAAAAGTCAGCCAGACATGCCAGTGGTGTAAGTTATCACAGAACAAGGAGAATGCAGCACTAGTGATGAGGACCGAGGCAATAAACCGTACACAATAAAACACTGAGACAGGAAGTGTGTGGGAAGAGAGTGAAGATAGAGAGCAGTGTGAGATACAAGTAGGTGGTAAGAAGAAGAAATGGAGAGAGTGGGAGAGGGACACAGAGGTGAAATGCTCACTACTTCATCACAAAGCACATAATGCCTTACTGCAGCGGGAAAGAAAGCTGAGAAGAATGTGTGAGGGGAATATGGGAAGATCACAGTCATGTAGTGCATGGAAATTACACTGAAAGATTGTAAATCAATAATAGAACATAAAGGAGACATTTAAAGTTGTTATAAGCTGAAGTCTTAAAGGACTAATAAGCTCTTGTTCACACCAGCGCCTTGCAGTTTCATATGCATATTTAACATGCGTTGCATTGAAGGATACGTTCACCTTTTCAGGCAGAATTTCACTTTTTATAATAAATAGAAGCATTTTCCAATGCCACTTCTAGCCCCGCCATCCCAATGTGATTTTCTCTCACTTACCTTATCCACAGGAGGCTTAAAATCTTGTCAGTTTATTTGAATTTTTAAATGATTTTCAGATTCCATCACTTCCTGTAGATTGTTTCTCAGCATTCACTTCCTGTAGATCGCCTCTGAGCTTTCACTTCCTGTGGATCGCCTCTGAGCATTCACTTCCTGTAGATCGCCTCTAAGCATTCACTTCTTGTAGATCGCCTCTAAGCATTCACTTCTTGTAGATCGCCTCTAAGCATTCACTTCTTGTAGATCGCCTCTAAGCATTCACTTCCTGTAGATCGCCTCTAAGCATTCACTTCTTGTAGATCGCCTCTAAGCATTCACTTCCTGTAGATCGCCTCTAAGCATTCACTTCTTGTAGATCGCCTCTCAGCATTCACTTCCTGTAGATTGTCTCTCAACATTCACTTCCTGTAGGTCCTTTTTCAGCATTCATTTCTTGTAGATCGTTTTTCAGCATTCACTTCCTGTAGATTGCCTCTCAGCATTCACTTCCTGTAGATCGCCTCTCAGCATTCACTTCCTGTAGATCGCCTCTGAGCATTCACTTCCTGTAGATCGCCTCTCAGCATTCACTTCCTGTAGATAGCCTCTAAGCATTCACTTCTTGTATATCGCCTCTAAGCATTCACTTCTTGTATATCGCCTCTAAGCATTCACTTCTTGCAGATTGTCTCTCAGCATTCACTTCTTGTAGATCGCCTCTCAGCATTCACTTCTTGTAGATCGCCTCTCAGCATTCACTTCCTGTAGATTGTCTCTCAACATTCACTTCCTGTAGGTCCTTTTTCAGCATTCACTTGTAGATCGTTTTTCAGCATTCACTTCCTGTAGATTGCCTCTCAGCATTCACTTCCTGTAGATTGCCTCTCAGCATTCACTTCCTGTAGATTGCCTCTCAGCGTTTACTTCCTGTGGATCGCCTTTGGCAACCAAGCTAAACCTATTGCAGAAACAAGACACCAAGTGAGTAAGTTTGGAGGCTGGGTCTCGGGGTCTGTGTAAGGTCGTGTGGTGTCAGGAGTGGTCTGAGCATCTATCCATTCATCTAACCATCCAACCTCCAGTCCATCAGCTGATCTTCCTCACAAGCAAAGGCCCTGGCTGGGTTTAAGCCAGTTGCCCGATTTTGCCTGCCAGCTGGTAAGCAGGCTTTTCTTAAGGTGGTGGCACGTTTCATTTATTTTGATTCACCCTGGTGTTCGTTACTAGATTGAATTGATCACCATTTATCCACGAGCAATTGTATGGACTTTCCATTTAATAGCACAGCTTTTTTTCCCTTTATACTTCCTGTAGATCGTCTCTCAACATTCACTTCCTGTAGATCAGGGGGAGAAGTCAAAGATCACCGGGCACAGTGTTGCCTCCTCACACCTGATTTAAACCTCTAATTGCCGTACTACCGTGTCGCAATCGTGCAGGATATAATAGAAGTCTATGGCTAAGCACAGCAAACCTGCAGGAAAGCTGCAGGTACACTGGACCCGTGGTTTGGGTAAACCGCAGCACATCAGTGTGAAAGCAGCCCTATACTATTATGCCCGGTGCATTCCTTCACACTGACCTGAAGATCTCTTTCCTGCTGCTGGCACCACTCTGGAGACCTCTAGCCAAGATAAGAGGTGGAGTGCATTTGGAATCACTCCGCATGGTACAGCAGCCAGCACTACAGAGGAGGCATTAAGTTATGCCGCTCTTGCTCCCTACTACAGCTCCAACTTTACAACTAGTCCTTCTGCATTGCACTCTGAATCACTGCGAAGTCCAGACCGCGATCTACCAGTCGCCTGTCCGCAATCTACTGATGGATCGCGATCTACAGGTTGCTGACCCCCGCTGTAGATTGTCTCAGCATTCACTTCCTATTAGGTCATCTCCCAGAAGCCTTCACTTCCTTGTTGCATCGCAGAAGAGGGCATGATAATGTGTGTTCACCACTCTGCACCATACCTCCCTCATTACAATACTGTCTTCCACCCACTTCCTATACAATCTGATTTACATTCTCCTTTAGATCTCCCATCAACTATGTAGTACTAGGGCCTGCCTGTTTCCATACAAATTGAATAGATTGGTCAGGTGGGTCCTTCTTTTCCATAGTTTTGATAAATCTAATGGAAATTGTACAATCAGATTGCATAGTGTATGGCCATCTTTATACATACAGTATATAACATTATACATATCTTAAAGTGGTTGTAAAGTCAGTCTTTTTTTTGTTTCATCCTAATGCATTCTTTGCATTAAGATATATAACCTTCTGTGTGTAGCAGCTCCCCTCAGGCCCCCTAAGAGCCCTTTCACACTGACAGCACGGGGGCTTCGGTGGTAAAGCGCTGCTAGTTTTAGCGTCGCTTTATCATCATTATTGAGGCGCTTTTGGCCTGCTAGCGGGGCGCTTTTAACCCCCGCTAGCGGCCGAATGAAGGGTTAAAAGCACCGCTGCCGAGGCGCTTTGCAGGCGTTTCGGCGGCACTGGTCGTTGATTTCAATGGGCAGGGGCGCTTTAGGAGTGGTGCATTCACCGGTCCTACAGCGCTGCAAAGAATATGCTTGCAGGACTTTTCTTGACTTCCTGCCAGCGCAGCGCCCTAGTGCAGAAGAACTCAGGCTTTCACACTGGGATTGCAGACGAGGCATTTTTCAGGCACTATGCAGGTGCTATTTTTAGCACTAAAGCGCCTGAAAAACGCCTCCAGTGTGAAAGGGGTCTAATACTTACTTAAGCCCCATCTCTATCCAGCTATCTTGCACGAGTGTCTCAGACGTGCGGGACTCTCCCCCCTGATTGGCTCCATTGGCCTTCGCTGCTGTTAATTAAAGTCAGTTAGCCAATCAGGAGAGGGGGTGGGGCCAAACCGGGGCTCTGTGTCTGAATGGACACAGGGTGCTGCGGCTCGGCTCAGGTGCCCCCATAGAAAGCAGCTTGCTGTGGAGGCACTTAATAGGAGGGAAGTGCCAGGATAGCCGGCGAGGGACCAGAGAAGAGGAGGATTGGGGCTGCCACGTGTAGCTCAGCCCATTGAAACTACCAGGCTGCCCTATGTGTGTCCAGGGCCGTCTTTAATATGGTTTGGGCCCTGAGCAAACATTTTTTTTGCCCCCCCCCCCAATGCAATTTTGCTCTTCACCCCAACATCTCAAAAAACAGGCAAAGACGTAGAATTATCTTAAAAAAAAATGCTTTGCAGACCCCCTTCACAGCAGTCCCACGGTGTCCTCAGTTCACTTTCATGTCACAGCACTCCATTATATTGCAGACATTTAAACATTATGGTGCCCCTTTACACATCACAGCGCCCCCATTACATTAGGGTCCCCTTATGTCATAGTGCCCCTTTACATATCACAGCACCCCAATTACATTGCAGCCATTGTCACATCACACATTGACATGTATGTGTTTTGGCAGCCCACATTTGCGCAGGCACAGCAGCACATTTAATTGAATAGGCTGCCATGCCTGAGTTTCCTACAGAAAAAAAAGGTGTATGCATCATTTTAAAAATGCAGTGGCCTTGAAATCCATTCTGCTTTTGCACCATGCGACTTACCTGCAGTTTCTGCACACACAAATGCACTGTGTTTTTAAAAATATGCAGCAAGTTTGCCGCTGCAGGAACTGCAGGTAAGTCACATGGTGCAGAATGGACAGACAGTGCTGTATTTCACTGCTTGATGGGCAAAGCTGTGCGCAGCCTATTACATGCTGCATGCACTTTTTTTTCTTCAGGAAACGCAGGCATGGCAACCCATTCAAATGAATGCGCTGCTGTGCCTGCGCAAATGTGGGCCACCAAAACACATACGTGTGAACCAGCCAGGCCAAAAATAAGCCCATCAAGCAGTTACATACTAAATGCTATCTATGTGCTGTAATGCTGTGTGCTCTGTAATAAAAAATACAGCCACAGCCTCACTCAGCCTGGACTGCAGGTCAGCGTTTTTAAACTTTCTACACATGGGAAGCCAGGGGAGCAGGAAGAAGACCTACCTTGTCCTCCTGGCCAGCTTAGCTCAGATCAATTCTTCACAGTAGTTTCCCTTGACCATCCAGCACTCTGACAGCACTCCACTCTGCGGTCTGACCCCTCCTACCGAGACCTCTGCTCCTCCGATCATGTACACTTGTACAGGCAGAAGTGACTGTGCATGCATAGCAAGAGGCGGGGCCAGAGCGTCAGTGGAGCTCAAGGCCCTGCCCACCCGTGATCCGCTCCTTGATTGAGAAAATGCAGCACTGGCACTGCTGCACTGTGAGCGCCGATGCCGGCTGATGCTGCGGCTGCTTGTGACAGACTGTGGGGATTTTCAGCGCCGATTATGTGACAATTTGCAGGCAGCGCACGGGCTTAAGGGGCAGCTCAGCTTTGGGTCCTAAACAGTGACAGGGCCCTGGGCAGCTGCCCCGTTTGCCTTGCAGTAAAGACGGCCCTGTGTGTGTCACTGGAAAAACAAGTCAAAAAACATGCGCTCCCACTACTCTAGGTGTGAATGGGGCCTGAAAGTAAAATTGGTGCGTTTACACAGGATCCAAATGCATTTCCAAATGCATGGCAAACTGTACAGGAAACTGTACCATATAGTCGCAATCTTTCTCCAGCCTGGACCGGCTCTGGGATGTCAGCTGCCAGCAGACTTCAGCCCGCTGTCTGCTGAAAACGGCTCACAGGTGTGCAGAATGAACTGCACTCCAGTGATCCACAGGAGAAATACAGCCAAACCAGTTTTGGGTGACCTTCTCCTGTAACATGTGATGACAACACAAATACGATGCACATTTGTAGTATTTCTGAAACCTCTGGCAAAGCGTGCATCTTCTGTACAGTTTGCCATGCATTTGGAAATACACATATGTGAATGGAGCCTTATTTTTCCTGTGTAAACGCACCAATTTCACTTTCAGGCCCCATTCACACCTAGAGTAGTGGGAGCGCATGTTTTTTGGCTCGTTTTTCCAGTGACAGACATAGGGCAGCCCGATGATTTCAGTGGGCTAGGCTTCACGTGACAAAGCAGCTCATGGGATATGGCGTGGTGCAAGGTGCGCAGTTTTAATTGCGCGTTTTGCTGCGTTTCTCAACGTTTTTTGGCAAAATGTATGTTTGCTTCTGTGTTTGGTGTACCGTTAACAAATAATGATACTGAAAGCGCAACTAGGTAATTTTAGGTGTGGCCTTATGCAGCGTACACACGGGCGGACTTTTCGACCGGACTGGTCCGACGGTCTATCCGATGGACTTTCGACGGACTTCCAATGGACTTTCCCAACGAACGGACTTGCCTACACACGATCACACCAAAGTCCGACGGATTACTACGTGACGACGTACGACCGAACTAAAATAAGGAAGTTGTTAGCCAGTAGCCAATAGCTGCCCTAGCGTCCTTTTTTGTCCGACTACCGGTAGCATACAGACTAATGGACTTTTCGACCGGACTCGAGTCCGTTGGAAAGATTAGAAACATGTTCCAAATCTAAAGTCCGTCGACCGAAAAAGTCTGCTGCAGGTCCGATGAAGCCCACACACGGTCGAATTGTCCACCGGACTCGGTCCGTCAGACCAGTCCGGTCAAAAAGTCTGCTTGTGTGTACGCGGCCTTACACTATACAATCTGATTGTACAATCTCCTTTAGATTTATCAAAATCATGTAATGGGAGAACATACCATCTATCAATTTACTCTGTATCCAATCAGGCAGGCGCTTGCACTACATCAGGGGTGTCCTGTGGGCTGCATACGGCCCTAAGGAGTTTAGCATGCAGCCTTAGCCCATCTAAAGGGACCCTGGGGAAGCTAGGCAAATGCAAGTGCGGAGAAATGCCAGGAATGCTGTGTAAAAATAGATGATGGGTGAAGGTGTGCTAATGAGGTCAGCTGGTAAACTCCTTCCTGCGTCTTACTGGTTTCTCCGTCCCAAATTTACATGCCAGCGAGTGAATTCGCTTTCTAAGAAATACAGCAAAGGCTAAGTTAAGGCCTTGTTCTCAAAATCAAAGAAAGCTTTTATTTTTCTACAACTGAGGTTCACTATATTGTCAAAAGTATTGGGAGGCCTGCCTTTACACGCACATGAACTTTCCCAGTCTTAGTCCGTAGGGTTCAATATTGAGTTGGCCCACCCTTTGCAGCTATAACAGCTTCAGATTTTCTGGGAAGGCTGTCCACAAGGTTTAGGAGTGTGTCTATGGGAATGTTTGACCATTCTTCCAGAAGTGCATTTGTGAGGTCAGGCACTGATGTTGGATGAGAAGGCCTGCCTCACAGTCTCTGCTCTAATTCATGGTGTTCTATGGGGTTGAGATCAGGACTCTGTGCGGGTTGAGATCAAGTTCCTCCACCCCAAACTCGCTCATCTATGTCTTTATGGACCTTGCTTTGTGCACTGGTGCGCTGTCATGTTAGAACAGGAAGGGGCCATCCCCAAACTGTTCCCACAAAGTTGGGAGCATGAAATTATCCAAAATGTCTTGGTATGCTGATACCTTAAGAGTTCCTTTCACTGGAACTAAGGAGCCAAGCCCAACCCTGAAAAAGAACCCTTCACCAAAGGGATCTAAAAAATATGCACTGTCACTGTACTAATGACACTAGCTGGGAACATGAGGGACGATCAAAGGGTTAAATGTGTGCCTAACTTGTGCTTTCTCACTGTGGGGGAGGTGATTTGACTAGGAGAAGGCAAAGATCCATGTTCCTGTTGTACAGAAACACAGGATCAATACCTTTCATTACATAGGCAGATTAGTGTTCTGCCTGTGAACTGTCTAATCGGCGGGTGCCGGCGGAGGTCGAGTCCGTGGTACCCGCCGCTGGGCTCCCGCTGTGTGTGAGCACAGCGGTAGCGGGTCGCCGACCCGGAAGTGTCAGATCACATACTGGTAAGCACCCCTGCCAGTGCTAAATGCTTTGTCTCATCCCTGTAACTGCAGGAGAGCTTGTTCTGTTGAAAAACAAGAGAATTACTGGCCGGATCACCAGATGAAAATAAAAAGAGGAAAGCCTAAGGCTGCATGTACAATGCTGCTGGTAAACAGACGCAGGGCCGTCTTTAAGGCAGGGCAAAAGGGGCGGCTGCCCTGGGCTTTGTCATTGTTGTGGGGCCCAAAGCAGCTGCCTCATACTTGCCAACTATCCCAGTTTAAATTCCCTTGTACTTTGAAGTTTTAGTCCTGTGCTGTGTCCCAATATCTCAGTGTGAAGTGCTGGTACCAATGCTGCCCAGCTCTGCCTTATTGTTGTGTACAGATGACTCACCTGCAGACCCTGTGTTTACGTGTAAATAACCGGCATTCATATGTAAATAGCAGCGTCATTCATGAGTAAATAGCTGTGGCCGGCGGCTTTGATATGTAAATAAAGGCGGCATTCCTATGTATATTATGCCCCCCTGCAGTGAGGAAATGATGTGCTGTAACCTCTAGCAACCAACCAGTGAGCAGTAATACTGTACAGTAATCTCTAGCAACCAATTAACACGCAGAAATTGTTTTCTGTAACCTCTAGCAACTAATCAGTGAGCCGTAATGTGTGCTGTAACCTCTAGCAACCAGTCAGTAAGCAGTAATGATATGCTGTAATTGCTGGCAACCAATCGCAATTGCTGCCTGATCTGATGCAGTAAACTGATTTTAAGTCTAGCTGCTATTTATTGTATGTCTCAGAGCAGGTGGAGAGTGAAATTGCATGGTGGGGGGGGGGGGGAGGGGGGCAAGAAAGTTTTTGCCCAGGGTCCAATCAATATTAAAGATGGCCCTGAATGGACGTTTAGGAGCAGTTGGGTGTTTTTTTCTTATGTTATCTTATCAGTAGATGTACATGGGGTTGTTTATAGTCATTTCTAGGCAGTTGAGTTTAGAAGCATTTTTTGAAAATGCGTTCAGGAAGGATGTTCAGATGGATTTAACCACTTCCTGACCAGAGCACTTTTTACAATTCGGCACTGCGTCACTTTAACTGCTAATTGCGCGGTCATGCAATGCTGTACCCAAACAAAATTTGCGTCCTTTTCTTCCCACAAATAGAGCTTTCTTTTGATGGTATTTGATCACCTCTGTCGTTTTTATTTTTTGTGCTATAAATGGAAAAAGACCGAAAATTTTGAAAAAAAATGATATTTTCTACTTTTTGTTATAAAAAAAAATCCAATAAACTCAATTTTAGTCATACATTTAGGCCAAAATGTATTCGGCCACATGTCTTTGGTAAAAAAAATGTCAATAAGCGCATATTTTTTGGTTTGCGCAAAAGTTATAGCGTCTACAAACTAGGGTACATTTTCTGGAATTTACACAGCTTTTAGTTTATGACTGCCTATGTCATTTCTTGAGGTGCTAAAATGGCAGGGCAGTATAAACCCCCCCCAAATGACCCCATTTTGGAAAGTAGACACCCCAAGGAAATTGCTGAGAGGCATGTTGAGCCCATTGAATATTTTTTTTTTTTGTCCCAAGTGATTGAATAATGACAAAAAAAAAAAAATTACAAAAAGTTGTCACTAAATGATATATTGCTCAAACAGGCCATGGGCCTATGTGGAATTGCACCCCAAAATACATTCAGCTGCTTCTCCTGAGTACGGGGATACCACATGTGTGGGACTTTTTGGGAGCCTAGCCGCGTACGGGGCCTCGAAAACCAAGCACCGCCTTCAGGATTTCTAAGGGCATAAATTTTTGATTTCACGCCTCACTACCTATCACAGTTTTGAAGGCCATAAAATGCCAAGATGGCACAAAACCCCCCCAAATGACCCCATTTTGGAAAGTAGACACCCCAAGCTATTTGCTGAGAGGCATGGTGAGTATTTTGCAGCTCTCATTTGTTTTTGAAAATGAAGAAAGACCAGAAAAAACATTTTTTTTTCTTTTTTCAATTTTCAAAACTTTGTGACAAAAAGTGAGGTCTGCAAAATACTCACTATACCTCTCAGCAAATAGCTTGGGTGTCTACTTTCCAAAATGGGGTCATTTGGGGGGGGTTTGTGCCACCTGGGCATTCCATGGCCTCCGAAACTGTGATAGGCAGTGAAGAATGAAATCAAAATTTTACGCCCTTAGAAAGCCTGAAGGCGGTGCTTGGTTTTCGGGGGCCCGTGCGCGGCTAGGCTCCCAAAAAGTCTCACATGTGGTATCCCCATACTCAGGAGAAGCAACAGAATTTATTTTGGGGTGTAATTTCACATATCCCCATGGCATGTGTGAGCAATATATCATTTAGTGACAACTTTGTGCAAAAAAAAAAAAAAAAATTTTCTCTTTCCTGCAACTTGTGTCACAATATAAAATATTCCATGGACTCGACATGCCTCTCAGCAAATAGCTTGGGGTGTCTACTTTCCAAAATGGGGTCATTTGGGGGGGTTTTGAACTGTCTTGGCATTTTATGCACAACATTTAGAAGCTTATGTCACACATCACCCACTCTTCTAACCACTTGAAGACAAAGCCCTTTCTGACACTTTTTGATTACATGAAAAAAATATTTTTTTTTGCAAGAAAATTACTTTGAACCCCCAAACATTATATATATATTTTTAAAGCAAATGCCCTACAGATTAAAATGGTGGGTGTTTCATTTTTTTTTTTCACACAGTATTTGCGCAGCGATTTTTCAAACGCATTTTTTGTGGAAAAAACACACTTTTTTAAATTTTAATGCACTAAAACACACTATATTGCCCAAATCTTTGATGAAATAAAAAAGATGATCTTAGGCCGAGTACATGGATACCAAACATGACATGCTTTAAAATTGCGCACAAACGTGCAGTGGCAACAAAATTAATACATTTTTAAAAGCCTTTAAAAGCCGTTACAGGTTACCACTTTAGATTTACAGAGGAGGTCTACTGCTAAAATTACTGCCCTCGATCTGACCTTCGCGGTGATACCTCACATGCATGGTGCAATTGCTGTTTACATTTGACGCCAGATCGACGCTTGCGTTCGCCTTAGCGCCAGAGCAGGGGGGACAGGGGTGCTTTTTTTTGCTTTTTTATCTTATTTTTAAACTGTTCCTTTCATTTTTTTTTTTAAATCATTTTTATTGTTATCTCAGGGAATGTAAATATCCCCTATGATAGCAATAGGTAGTGACAGGTACTCTTTTTTTGAAAAAATTGGGGTCTATCAGACCCTAGATCTCTGCCCTCTGCCCTCAAAGCATCTGACCACACCAAGATCGGTGTGATAAAATGCTTCCCCAATTTCCCAATGGCGCGGTTTACATCCGGCGAAATCTAAGTCATAAAATGCTCGTAGCTTCCGGTTTCTTAGGCCATAGAGATGTTTGGAGCCACTCTGGTCTCTGATCAGCTCTATGGTCAGCTGGCTGAATCACCGGCTGCATTCTCAGGTTCCCTGTTGAGACAGGAGAGCCAGAGAAAAACATGGAAGACGGTGGGGGGGGGGGGCATTCCCTCCCACTGCTTGTAAAAGCAGTCTAGAGGCTAATTAGCCGCTAGGATTGCTTTTACATGAAAGCCGACCGCTGGCTGAAAAGAATGATACCAAGATGATACCTAAACCTGCAGACATCATTCTGGTATAACCACTCAAAGTCGTGAATGGCGTACCTGAAGACAAAAAAATGGTTAACAATAAAGCACAGTAAACAGTAAAGTATAAAAAATTGCATACCTGAAAAGCAAATATGATAAAACATAATAACAATAAAACATTGCAGAATAGAATACATTAAAAAAGAGCAGAACAATAGAGAGAGAATAGAGAGAGAGAGAGAACAATAAAACGACAACTATTTTTATTTATTTTTTTATATTTTTGTGTGTGTTTTTTTTTTTTTTTTACACTTTTTTTTGTAACTGTAACTTTTATAACTGTACCCGGTTCCAGGTTCGGGTCTCTCAAAATGCGATGGCATCTTGGGAGACCCTGTGAAAGTGTGCCTAGTCTGTGCAATGCCGTACCCTACGCTAATACTCAACTAGTGTATGGTAGCGTTCAAAAAATTCACCAATGCAAAGACCAGGATTGTCAGGACAGGAGGGACAATAATAGCGGGTGTCACGCCTATATCCGCACTTGCTGCAGACACGACCTCTTTTTTGGGGGGTTTGTTGGGTAGGGGTACTCGGGAGGACATAAAAATGCCTCTCATGCAGCCGACTGCATTTGGTTGGGGATGTGAATGGGGGAAGTACGGGCGCTGCAGAAGTGGTGGGTTCCCAATTAGGATTGGCGAATGCAGCAGGAAGGGCATTATGGGCACGACGGGCCTGTGTTTGTCTTCTTCTTGGTGGCAGCGGGACACTACTTGTGCTTGCCACCTCACCAGCTTGAACTGCACTTATGGGACTCGCCACGTCACCAAGTGTAACTGCATTGCTGGTTTGACTACGACCGGGTACGTACTAGGCCGCTGGTGCTTGCCAGTTCACCAAAACGCTACCAAAAAAACTGTTAGCGATCGCAGGGATCAAGCATGACTCTGCGAACGCTGCAGTCATGCGTTTAGTGTTTTGTAAGTGTCAGTGATCGATCGATACTGCACTTGGGTGGGCTGGGCTGGGCCGGGTGGAGGGGCAAAACGCAGGTGTTAGCAGGTATCTGGGCTGATCACGCTAACACTGCGTTTTTGGGAACCCTAAACTGCTGGGGACGCTAGTATAGATCTGATCGGATCAGATATTAATGCATTCAGATACTATACCACTAAGGGAGGCGTATGCTGCGTGCGTTGGTGTTAGCGCTACTGGCGCTAATCTGACGCTGCCTGGGGCGACGCATATCACCGCCGGGCGATCAGGGGGCTAAACCTTTATTCGGTAATAAACGTCAGGTGCTCTGACACTATAAAAAATAAACAAACTAACCAGCGTCACCCGTAACGGTTATACGGTGATCAGTGGTGAAAGGGTTAACTAGGGGGCAATCAAGGGGTTAAAACATTTATTAGATAGTATATGGGGGTCCCTGTCGCTATAAAACGCTGACGGCGAACCTAAATATTTACCTCCCTAACTAGCGGAACCAGTGACACTAATACAGCGATCAGAAAAATAATCGCTTAGTGACACTGGTGATGGGGGGTGATCAAGGGGTTAAAACTTTATTAGGGGGGGCTAGGGGGGTACCCTAGACCTACAGGGGGCTAACCCTAACTGCCCTACCACTTCTAACTGTCACAAACTGACACCATGCAGTAATCAGGAAAAAAAAAAAACCTGCTTGGTGTCAGTTTATGACGGGGGGGGGGGGGGCGATCGGAGGTGTAAAGTGTGCCTGGCATGTTCTACTGTGTTGTGTAGTGTTGTGCACTCACTCACATGTCTTCTCTCCTCGGCGCCGGAACGGAAACTGCCGAGCCGAGGAGAGATGACATCACATCCTCTGCCTCTGTGTACTATACAGAGGCAGGGGATGTTTCTCATTGGCTGGGAGCGATCGCGAGGGGGGGGGGCCACGATCGGATGGCCTCCCCCTCGTCTCTCAATGCTCCCAGCCAAATGCCGACCGCCGCTGGCACCGGGGGGGGTCCGATCGGACCCCCCGCCCGCGGGAAGGCAATCACGTACCAGGTACGTGATTTTGCCTGCCCGTGCCGCTCTGTTCACGTATATAGGCGTGAGGCGGTCGGCAAGTGGTTGAAACGCCAAATGCCTGTAACAGCTTGTAAACGCGGTAACTCGCGTTTAGCTGCGTTTCGTTTATAGGCGTTTTTCATTTTTGACTATTTTCAAAAAAATAATACTTTTTTTAAAAAAACTATTCTAAACGCAAACGCGGCTTGTAAAACTGACGTTTTTAAACATTGGTTACTTTCTGTCAAATTAAATCGTTCAGGAGAGGTTTTAAAACGTCCCATGTACATGAAGCCTAAAAAAAGAAAACAAATGCAACCATCACATCTAAGAATCGATAAGCTGCAATATAATAAATGTTTGCTTTTGGGTTTAACCACTTCAGCCCCGGAATGATTTACCACCTTCATGACCAGGCCATTTTTTGCAATACGGCACTGCGTTACTTTAACTGACAATTGCGCGGTCGTGCGATACTGTACCCAAACAAAATTGATGTAATTTCTTTCCCACAAATAGAGATTTCTTTTGGTGGTATTTGATCACCTCTGCGATTTTGTATTTTTTGCGCTGTAAACAAAAAAAGAGCGACAATTTAGAAAAAAAACTGTAGTTTTTACTTTCTGTTATAAAGCATATCCAATAAAAACAATAAATAAAAAATCTAATTTCTTCATCAATTTAGGCCAATATGTATTCTGCTAAATATTTTTGGTAAAAAAAATCCCTATAAGCGTATATGCTTTGCGCAAAAGTTATAACGTCTACAAACTACGGGAGAGATGTATGGCATCTTTATGTATTTATTTTTTACTTGTAATGGCGGTGATCAGCAATTTCTAGAGAGACTGCGACATTGCGCCAGACAGATCGGACACCTAGCTGACACTTTTGACACGTTTTGGGGTCCAGTGACATTTTTACAAGAGAGAGTACCCCCCAGGAACATGGGACTTTAAGGCAACTTGATAAAAAAATCAAGAAATATGTATAAAAAATTACCAAAATGTATTGAGGTATTATTAAAAACTACTAGGTGCATCCATCACCACTTAGGACATAAATAGAAAGAGAAAACAAGACAGTTGGTAGGTTGAGAACTGTTGATCTCCTTTGTGGTTCGCCCGACAATTTTCAGGATTTCAGTATTAATCCCTTCATCAGGGGCATTTCTTTCAGAAGAAATTAAACAAATAACAATCTATAATAATAAATAGATTATAGATTGTTATTTGTTTAATTTCCCCTGAAAGAAATTCCCCTGATGAAGGGATCAATACTGAAATCCTGAAACGCATCAGCAGAACCACAAAGGAGATCAAGTTCTCAACCTACCAACTGTATTGTTTTCTCTTTCTATTTATGTCCTAAGTGGTGATGTATGCACCTAGTAGTTTTTAATAATACCTCAATAAATTTTGTTAATTTTTTATACATATTTCTTTTTTTTTAAATTCCATATTTTATTTTTCAACAATTTTTTTACATACAAACAAACACAATTCAAATGCATGCGTATCACAGAGTATATCTTAACATAGAGCAATTCTATTTTCCGCAGATATATAGAGTCTTGACATTTCACATTTCAGGATGGGTGGTCTGGAGGCATGATATATAGGACCCACAAACTGATCAGAGGCTCTCAGCCCGATCTTATACTGTCTATAGTACACAGATTGCTCATATACTTTACTCTCTCCTTTTTTTATTTATATTTTTTTTATTTTTCATTTTTAATTTATTTGCTCTTTATTGTAAGTCACAATATATTCATATACCGTATTTATCGGCGTATAACACGCACAGGCCTATAACACGCACATTCATTTTAAGAAGGAAGTTTCAGGAAAAAAAAGTTTAATTTTAAATAATGAACTTTGGGTCAGTGCCCATCTGCAGCCTCACCATTGCCATCAATGCAGCCTGATCAATGCCCGTCTGCAGCCTCACCATTGCCATCAATGCAGCCTGATCAATGCCCATCTGCAGCCTCACAAGTGCCATCAATGCAGCCTCATCAGTCCACATCAATGCAGCCTCATCAGTCCACATCAATGCAGCAGCCTCGCCATTGCCATCAATGCAGCAACTTCACCATTGCCATCAATACAGCAGCCTCACCATTGCCTTCAATGCAGAAGCATCACCATTGCCATCAATGCAGCAGTCTCACCATTGCCATCACTGCAGCCTGATCGATGCCCATCTGCAGCAATGGTGGCCCAGGAGAGGGGGCTTCCTATTACAGAGGCCGCCAAGTAAACAGGAGATTCTCACTGTATGTAATCTGATTGCGCTCATCCCGCCCCCCTCCCTGTCCCCTCCGAGGCAGCTAAAATTGAAGTATTGGCGTATAACACGCACGATTTTCATGGTGAAAAAGTGAGTGTTATACGCCAATAAATACAGTACTTATCAAAGATTGAATGATTTTGACAGTATCCCATGTACCACTGTTCATATTCTATTGTTCTTATTTATGTAAATCTCAATAAAATCATTGAACAAGAAATTTCACATTTCTTATATTTTATATATTACAACATTTATATACGTTTTACCTTCACGTCCATATACATATTTCTTGATTTATTTATCAAGTTGCCTTAAAAGCCCCATGTTCCTGGGGGGTACTCTCTCTTTGCAAAATCTACTTTTGGGGATGTCGGCAACAATTCTTTTCTTTTTAAGTGAAACCCCCTTTACAAGTGACATTTTTACAGTGATCAGTGCTAAAAAAGATGCACTGTCACTGTATAAATGACACTGGCAGGGAAGGGGTTAACATCAGGGGTGATCAAAGGGTTAACTGTAATCCGTGTTCCTGATTAGCATGCCTGACAGCACGGCGGTCTGCTTGTTTTTACATCGGCAGACCGCCATTCTGTCTCTGTGGGGAGCGATCACGGGACGCAATGTCCCCCCGGGATCCGCTGATTGGCTCCCCCTGCAGTCATTCAGTGTGCGATCCCACCTCCGGCAGCGCGCGTGCCCCCCCCCCATGGCTATTGAGCAGGTACGTAATTTTGCGCAATAGAGCGGCCAGTATATGTACGGCAGGCAGTCGGGAACTGGTTAATACTGTTTTACGTATCGCAACGTGTTTCACTGAAACTGTCAGAGTTAACGCTGTAATGTAATATCAGAGGGTTAGATTAAAGGTAGCAAAACCATCAATTCTTCTAGCGCCAGCAAAAGCAACGTGAGCGAATAGAGTGAAAGTTATTCTGCCCTGGTGTCTTTGTGTGCTAGAACACTGTGATCCTACCTCACATGGCACAGATTTCCTTTTACGTTATATAACTGGCACGTAACAATACATACAAAATCAAGGGTCCACGTCCACCCCCACATTGACTGCTGAGATATTACAATGGCAAAGCATGTGTATACAACAAAAAAAAAAATAGCAATTCTGATAAGTAACTGTGGGGGATAAACCAAAAAGCTGCATAAACAAACATCACCAGAAATTGGTTTGCTCATGACCTGTGAAGGACTTAACTTCAGTCCTAAGAGCTACCCCTTATAACAATTACCCTCTAAATCCTCCCACAAATGACGTGACAAGGTGGTGGAGTAAATGGCCTTGCCGGCCTTTTATTAATAAAATATAAAATCAATAAATAACATTTATAAATAACTTTTTAAATAACTTTTAATAATAACTTCTCAGAACTTATTGGAGTCTAGGAGGGGAACACACCCACAGGTCACTGCATAAAAACTCGTAAACTTTTTTAAGGCCTCCAGTCGCTAACCCCAGACTGTGAGACAGTACCCAACCTTCTCAGTGACCTAACTTTTCCCCTTCCTGGTTAACCCCTCGTAACCAGAAGGTACATAAAACAGCCCATATTATATATGGGTACCAACCATGTTATCTCTCCATACCATCA
The DNA here is from genome assembly GCA_037952835.1 of Lithobates septentrionalis. Lineage (NCBI taxonomy): Eukaryota > Metazoa > Chordata > Amphibia > Anura > Ranidae > Lithobates > Lithobates septentrionalis. Next base: position 1,230,323 of record JBBDGP010002387.1, read on the forward strand.
ATCTCCTCCTCCTCACAGACCCAAACCACTGCCACCGCCCGCAAGGGGTAAAACCTTACCCTTGCGCGCACCTCCACACCTTCAAAGCTCGCTGTACCCCCTCCTGCAAACTAAGCGCCCAAAGATCAGTGCCCACATCATTAAGATGCACCCCATCGCTCCTAAGGTACCTCCAGGTATCCACCTCCAACTCCCTATGCCGTATGGTCACACCCCCATTCCTCATAACAAACCTGCTGACCTCCTTGTTTACTTTTACACGGGCCCTATCAACCTTTTTATCAGACAAAGCCCAGTGCCATGACCTCCTCCCCACCATGTCCGACCATACTATAACCATCCCAGGAAATGCCGCCTGTAAGTGTAAAACATCACATTTTATATCTCGGATAAGATCCCTCATGGACCTAACCCCCACGTCGTTCCCCCCCACATGCAGAACTAAGACATCTGGAGCCCTGTCCCACCGAACAAACTTGTGAACCTCTGACCTTACCCTGTTCCACAGCATCCCCGACAACCCAATCCACCTTACCCGTGCCTCCTGCCTTGGGATACCCAGCTGCCTACCATTCGGCCGAACATCGGCCCGCTTGGCCCCCCAGAAAACGAATGAGTGGCCCAGTATCCACACCAGAGCCACCGAGTCACCTGTAAAGCAAGATTGACAGAACACAACAATAAATCACCGTACCTTAACCCTAGATTACCAAAATGAAAGAAAAACCACCCCCCATTCAACAAGCCTGTAATAAATGTGGGCGGATATAAAGCTTGAATCTATCTGAGTCCCACCTGCCAATACGCTTCACTGCCTCGGAACCAAGACCCGCCCTGGCAGCCTCCGTAGCCGCCCCAATACAAAAAGAATGGGATGAGTAGCTAGTGGGGTCATAGCCGACTGCCGATAAACACTTTTTGAACAAGGCTATAAATTGAAATTTCGACAAGGACGACCCGTCCGCATGAATCAGAAATGAGCCCGGGCATCGCGGGCGCAAATCACTAAACGTTGCCACCGCTGCTACCGGACATATCTGCGATCCCGCAATCCGGAAAACCTCCAGTTGTACTCCCTTCCCCGCCTGATCAGTTTTTGACCGTTTAATATAAATCCTAACTGAATCATTTGAACACTCTAGATCATCCCATTGCAGTCCCCCGTTTGCACGCTTAGACGGGCTAACCAGTTCGCTCACCCGCAGCGCCCCAAAGAACGCTAATGCAAACGCCGCGCAAAATAAAGCGCTTTCAAACTTAGAACTGCAAATGCCTTCTATCTGGCTAAATAGTCCGTGCAACATGTCAAAAGACACCGGGCGTCACCCATCTCTCCTCTTGTGCCCTTTCCTGTAACCTTTCACTGCCTGCCTCACCCAAAAATCTTTTGTATGATCTCGCAGCCCCTGCAACTTAAAAAGAAAGGCCAAACCCGCCATTTTTTTATCGACGGCGGCTGCCGAGATGCCCCGCTCGAATCCCAAATTAATAAAGTATAGCATCGCCTGAGGTACCTCCCGGCTCACAGGGTCGATTTTTAACCTAGTTAAGCATGCCAGCCATTCTTGCCATACCTTGGAGTAAGCGTCACAAGTGGCCTTACTCACGGAGTTTTGGATCCACCTTGCCGCGCTCCCAAGGCAACGGTCCACATCCAGTCCGGGCAGGTAACCCCCTGCTGCTCCGTGTCTGGTGCCAATTCCCGAAACCTGTCCCACTGAAAACTAGACAGTGCGTCAGCTAAGGTGTTGTCCACTCCAGGTAAGTGTACAGCGTAGATGAAAACATTCAGTTTCAACACTAAATGCCTCAGCAACCTAACCACTGGCAAAGACTTGGCCGACAAACGATTAATCACCTGTACAACACCTAGGTTGTCACAGTTAAGCCGCACCTTCAAGTTCCGAAAAGACTCTCCCCATATTTCCATTGCCACCACAATTGGAAACAATTCCAGCAGGACCAGGTTCTTCAAGAACCCAGCCTCCACCCAAGTTGGGGGGCCAGCGGGCTGCGCTCCAAGTTCTTTGGAAAATAGCCCCGTAGCCCGTAGAACCTGCCGCATCCGTAAATAGTTCGAGATCCCAATTACTGATGGGACCTGACATCCACAAGGCCCGCCCATTAAAGGATTCTAGGAACTCATGCCATACCCATAAGTCCTCTCTGTGCTCCCTGTTGAGCGTCACAAAGTGAGTGGGGGCCATGACCCCCGCGGTCGCTGCTGACAACCGCCGGCAAAAAACCCTGCCCATTGGAATTATTCGGCAAGCAAAATTCAGCTTGCCCAATAATGATTGGAGCTGCCTCAATTGCACCTTGCACTTGCCAATGGTCCCACACACTTCCGCCTTGAGGTTTTCAAGCTTATCCGCCAGTAATCGACACTCCATCCCCATGGAATCTACCTCAATACCCAGAAAAACAATAGTGGACGTAGGGCCCTCCGTCTTTTCCGGTGCTAACGGGACCCCAAAACGTTCCGCTATGTGCTGCAAAATCCCTAAGAGGACAGCACAAACGTTGGAACCTGCCAGGCCAACACAAAGGAAATCGTCAAGGTAATGGATTACCGATTGGATCCCCGACACGTCCCTAACCACCCATTCGAGAAATGAGCTAAACCTTTCGAAGAAAGCGCATGAGATAGAACATCCCATTGGAAGGCAGCGATCCACTTAGAACGCCCCATTCCATGTGCAGCCAAGCAAAAGGAAACTATCCGGATGAACCGTCAAAAGCCGGAAAGCAGATTCAATATCCGCTTTCGCCAGCAGTGCCCCCCGCCCATAGCGCCGCACCCATGATACCGCTGCATTAAAGGAAGTATACGTCACCGCACACATTTCCGGCGCAATAGAATCATTGACTGACGCACCCTTCGGAAAGGAAAGGTGATGAATCAACCTGAATTTATTTGGTTCCTTCTTAGGGACTACTCCCAAAGGGGAAACCACCAATCCCGGCAGTGGGGCTGAGGTAAAAGGACCAACCATGCGCCCCAATTGTACCTCTTTTTTCAATTTATCAGCAACCACTGACGGATGCATGAGGGCCGACCGTAAATTTTTTGCTAAGGGGGGTGCCGCATCCAAGGAACACGGTATTTTAAAACCACTCTCAAAACCTGAGTCTAATAACTGTGCTGCCTCTCGGTCGGGATATCTACTGAGAAAAGGACGCATCCTTTCCACCAGCACTGGAGTCGTCCCTTTTGTTCGCAGGCTCTCCACCACGCTCTTTTCCACGTCTGAAGCACTTGGACAGGGCATAAGATCCACCGCAACCAGAGCATGTGTGCTTGAACCGGCAGGTTGCACCAAACTTACAGGTGCCTTCATTAAACTGCCAACAGAAGCCCCATTTTTTGTCGGTCGGTTGTCCTGGAGCTGTGTTACCTCCGACCCCTGCCTGAAAAAACTGGTTCGGAGCCCTCGCCGCAGTCATAAGCTTCATCCACAGGCTGATGTCCTTATGATCCCAGCGTAGTGACGGTCGGACGGCCATCCGTTGCTTAAACTGCTCGTCGTACCACAGCCACGCCACTCCGCCATATGTCCGATGTGCCTCGCTAATAGCATCTAAGTACACAAACAAGGCCGAGCAGTGCTCAGGGGCCTTTTCCCCAACCACACTCGCCAGGATAGCAAACGCCTGCAGCCAATTGGAAAAAGTAAGCGGAATCAGCCGATACCTGCGTTTTTCTTCATCCTCTTTTTTGCGTTCTGGTTTCAATCTATCCAGATTGAATTTCTCTAAAGGCAATAACGTGAATATCTCCACATATTCCCCTTTCCAAATTTTTTCTTTTACTTCTGCTTTAAGATGTGCTCCCAATGGGCCTTCAAAGCAGACATACACTTCACTTTTTGCAGCATCAGCCAATCTGACTGACTCCGCCTTCTTTTCCCCTGTTTTTTCCTGGCTGTTCGTGACCGAAACGTCACTTGAAGTTCCAGGCAACTCAACAACCGCCGACCCCGCACCTACACCCGTTGTCTCAGAACCTCCACCAACCTCGACCGCCGGCACCGGCGTACTTACCCCAGCCGTCTCCTTTTCCTGAGTTGTGGCCCACGCCCGCGCCGGAGACGATCTGTCCCCCGTGGGTGGATCAAAACGCTGTACTAAGTCCTGCAAACCTGCCAATAAATCCTGCAAGCCCCTACTGCTTGCCCCCTCACTTGCCTCCCTAGGTTGTGCTGCCGGTGACCTAACCACACTCACCCCCCCGGAACCACACCCCCCCCCGGAGGGAGCCCCTTTTCTGCCATGCTCTAATAATTTTTCTAACAAAGAAGAAATAGCAAAAGTAGAGCTGCACCCACCGGGCTGCCCAGGACTGGGCCCAACAGCCGCCATTCCGGAATCCACCGCTGCCGCATGTCCCTGGTCCTCGTCCCTCTCTGACCCGGACAGTTCTCCCTCCGATCTGTCGCTCACTTCCTCCTGACGAACGACCGATGACTGCACTCCAGAGGTTCCCGCTCTGGCTGCCGGGGTCTCCGCTGTTGCTCTCTTCCTGCGCGCTGCGCCGCAACACCAGACCCGTGTCCTGGCCTAGTAGACGAACTTCTGTTCCTCTGACCGTACTGGGGCCTCAGCTGGTCTCCCTCTGCCTCTGTTCACCACCGAAACGGCGCTTCTCACGGTTCTTCCTCTGGCTGGCATAGGACTGCTGGCCGCCTGGACCGCCTGACCAGCCCCCCGATCGACTGACGATGCCCGCTGGTCCGACTGACCGCTCGCTGACCCCCGCGACTCACCATCCGGCTGTTCCTGACACCTGCGACGTGCTGAGGGGGGGAACCGAGGGTTGCACTGGTCTCCCCCATCCCTGCACTTCGACCTCTGCGCTGTGACCGCTGTCCATCATCTCTTCTGGCTCCCCGAGCTTGCTGTGCACTGAGGGATGGCTGGCTCGATCCTCCTCTGGGTTGATGCTGTGGCCTCTGACTCCCAGGAGCAGAGTCAGGGCTGAAGCGCTCTGGCGGCCTGGAACGGCGCCCATGTGGAGCCTCCGGGCCCCCCCCTGCTCGGTGCCGCTCTGTCTTCCTGCATAATGGTTGCTACCTGAGCCTGCAGCCAGTCTGCCACCGCTCGTAGCTGTTCGAGCATTGCCGCCGCCGTTAATGCTGCCATGATGTATGATTACAGTGGAGCGATGTGGGAGCGTGTTCAATCTTCTTCCCCGTCGCTCTCCACTGACGTCACTTCCCCCTTCTTCCCTTCTACATTTCTCTCCGGCATCCTCCCCTGCTCTAGCCCCTCCCCCTTTCTTAAAGGGGAAACAGATAAGCGTATACAGCGTGACTGTGCAGTCCACACAAGTCATGCTGTCCCTGCGCTGATCCCCTGCTTCTCTCTGCTCCGGGACCCTCTTTATTGGCATATTCACTAGTAGACAACCAATACAACACTGGATGTTTCTTCTAATGTATAAAACCTACATACATAGCTCCCAACTGTCCCTGATTTCGAGGGACTGTACTGTCCCTGATTTGGTCCTCTGTCCCTCTTTCCCCCTCATTTGTCCCTGATTTTGGTCTGATTTATATAGTTGTATATAAAATGCACATTTTATCTTACAAAAAGTGTTTCCCAGCGCTAAACCTTTCATCCAATTTCTAAATTGCTGCATTTGTAAATTTTTAAAGCCAATAATAAGGAATAGTAGTGGTAAAAAAAAAACCTCTTGTAAGTTTAATTAACCTTTTTTTTTTTGGTTAATTCTCCTTTAAGGGGGTGTGGCAGGGTGTGTGTCCTCTGCTTACATACGTTTGCTAGTAGGTGTCCCTCATTCCCATCTCAAAATGTTGGAAGGTATGTACATAATTGCAAATGGAGTCTCATATTGATCCAAAAAGAAATAGGGATGAGCTGATCTCCCAGGTTGCATTTGCCAAAAGTTTGGTGAATCCTATCTGAAATTGAGTGAGTCTTATGCCGCGTACACACGATCGGAAATTCGGCCAGCAAAAGACCGATGAGAGCTTTTGGTCGGAAAATGCGACCGTGTGTATGTTCCATCGGACTTTTGCTGGCTGAATTCCAGCCAGCAAAAGATTGAGAGCATGTTCTGAGTTTTTCGGTCGGAAAAAAATTCCTATCCGAAAATGCGATCGTCTGTAGCAATTCCGACACACAAAATCCCTACGCATGCTCAGAAACAATTTGACGCATGTTCGGAAGCATTGAACTTCATTTTCTCGGCTCGTCGTAGTGTTGTACATCACCGCGTTCTTGACTGTCTAAAGTTTCAGAGAACTTTTGTGTGACCGTGTATATGCAAGGCAAGCTTGAGCGGAATCCCGTCGGAAAAGCCATCATATCTTTTTCCGACCAAAATCCCGATCGTGTGTATGCGGCATAATTGTATTCTATGGAGGTGAATCCTGTTGTGGACATTTTTAGGGCTAACAAGCTATTGTCAGTTAGGCAAGGGGAGCTGGACACTGCTGTTGTATCTATGCAAAAAAAAAAAAAAAAGAATTTATTTGCACTTGTAGTTGTGAAACATTGTTCAGATATTTGGATGTGCATTTTTTTTACGTAACCAGCCTCGGAAAGGATTTGCTCGCTTAATGACCGGGACATTTTTTGCGATACGACACAGCGTTGCTTTAACTGACAATTGCGCGGTCATGTACCCAAACAAAACAAATTTATGTTTTTTTTTCCCCACAAATAGAACTTTCTTTTGGTGGTATTTGATCACCTCTGCGGTTTTTTTTTTTGCACTATAAACAAAAAAAGACTGACAATTTTGAAAAAAAACAAAACAATATTTTTAACTTTTTGCTATAATAAATATCCAAAAGAAACCTAAAAAAAACCCACATTTCTTCCTCAGTTTAGGCCGATATGTATTCTTTTACATATTGTTGGTAAAACAAAATCACAATAAGTGTATATTGATTGGTTTGCGCAAAAGTTATAGCGTCTACAAAATAGGGGATAGATTTTTGGCATTTTTATTTCTAATTTTTCTTACTAGTAATGGTGGTGATCTACGAATTTTTACCGGTGATGCGACGGACAGATCAGACACTTTTGACATTTTTTTGGGACCATTGACATTTATACAGCGATCAGTGCTATAAAAATGCACTGATAATTGTATAAATGTCACTGGCAGGGAAGGGGCTAACATTAGGGGGCGATCAAGGGGTTAAATGTGTTCCCCGGGAGGGGTTTCTAACTCTGGGGGAGGGGACTGACTGAAGGAGGAGAGAGATCGCTGTTCCTGATCACTAGGAACAGATGATCTCTGTCTACTCCCCTGTCAGAACGGGGATCTGTTTGTGTACATTGACAGAACCCGTCCTGGCTCTCTGTGGAGCGATCACGGGTGGCTGGCGGACATTGCGGCCGCTGCCAAGGCGCATCAGCTCCCCCGCCATGCATCGGTTTGAAATTCAACACACTGGACACTATATGTGTCATAAAAGCAACCACATAGATATCTGCACTAACAGAAATAATATATATGCAGAAAACATTTTAATTAAAGCTTTTTTATGGACTGGAGTCCACTTCTTCAGGAAACAGCCATAGCATTCATGCATTTGTGGAGAGGCCATGTAATAAGAAAATATCAAAAATGAAGTTATACAATTCATACATAAATTACCTGCCAGATGGCCATACTAACATAGAGGAGAAGAGTTGAAGCTGTTATAGCTGCAAAGGGTGGGCCAACTTAATATTGAACCCTACAGACTAAGACTGGGATGCCATTAACCTTCATGTGCATGTAAAGGCAGGCGTCACAATACTTTTGACAATATAGTGTATATTGATCCTAAGGATTTTGGTGTGTAGAAATCTGTGAATACAGGCAGAGCACATAATGGAATGTACCCCAGCACTGAAATTCAAAGAACTGAAGTATAGTATAGATAAAGTATATGTGAAGTCAATCACTAAGATCTCATATGAACTTTAACATGTTAATATTATTTGCAGTCATTTTTTTCCTTAATCATTAGCTTTTGTGAAAATAACAGCTGGTGATACTGATATGAAGATCCTTTTTAATTCGCACTTTGTGTTATGCGATGACAACACTCTGCCCCTGTCTCTCACAATCTCCCACCCTGTCACAGGCTCTCCTAAAGGAAACTGTAAGCTGCTTTCATGATGCACATTGCCCAGGCATTTTCTATTCTTGCCATTTAAAAACGATCAATGAAAAAATACAATTGTAGCCAGCAACAATTAGAAAACATGCCCTGTGAAAAAACACGTGCAGCCAGCTATCCCTGATACAGGCTGCAGGACATCAGCAGCATTGGGTTGTAACAAAGTGTCATGTACCTGAAAGGAGACTGAAATGACGTGGTCGACCTCTCTTGTATCTCCAGCCCTGGCCCCACTCGAAACAGAGGGGGAAGAGGGACAGGAGGAACACAAGTGCCTGCAGATGTAGATTGAGGGACTTGCAGCAGGAGATGCGGTTCCAAGGGAACAGGAGAATCATCAGGTCAGAAACAGTAGCTGTGCACAGTAGTCCCGATTAAACAAGCACTCCACCAGGCCGGGAGGTATGGCTGGTTAGAGCTCTCAGCAGGGCAATAAACAGTGCATATAAACGTTAACTGCAATGCGAGTAATAATACTTCAACTGGGATAGAGTGAACTCGAAGGGAATGGGGCAGCATCTCCTGGGAGGTACCATTTCAACTAAGCAAAGGGGCAAAGTTCTCTATATAGCAATTGTTGAGGGTCTGTCTTTAGTCCTGACTCTTCAGTCGGCTAACATTGGGGCCCAATGGTACCGTTGGTGTGCATGAGGACAACCAGTCATGCCTGCAGGTAGTAATAGAGCTATAAAACAGCTGTATAGTCAATTCTTAAGGGCTCAGCCTCTACTGGCAGCAAGTCATGACCACAAGGCCCTCTTATCATACCCACCGACAAAGCAGCAGTGGTCCCTCTGGTTAGGTGTCTGCACACTCTGGGTTGCCTGGGGCGACTCCGGTCCTTAGCACAGCATGCTTGTATTATGGTGATGGCTCAGTCTCTCAACACACAGGTCACAGCTCTACACTCTCTGTTCTCTCAGGTGACTGTGCAAGACACAATGGCAGCACCATCAACTCCAGTGTTGTGCCCTGTCCTGATGACTTCCCCGTTACCAGAAGATTGACCCAATGGGCCATTCAGGATCTGTAGCGTACCTGCTCACACGTACTGGATTAAGTGGCCGTGGTTATGTGTACTCTGCCGCTGACAGCATGGTCCAGCAACTCATATTACATTGCACACCCTGGTGGAGGGCAGGGATTGCCTTCTGGGCAAAATAATGGCAGCTGGGTACCAGCCATTGGGGTGTATTTACTAAGCTGGAGGGTGCAAAATCAGGCTCACTTCTGCATAGAAACCAATCAGCTTCCAGGTTTTATTGCCAAAGCTTAATTGAGCAAGCTGAGGTTAGAAGCTGATTGGTTTCTATGCAGAAGTGAGCCTAATTGTGCACTCTCCAGCTTTAGTAAATAAACCCCATTGTGTAGTAGCACAAGTCAAAAAAGCCAAAAGCTGAGACACCTGCCTTGACAAGGATGCTGCTCAAGAGGGTGGGGCGGGTGTAGGTGAATTCTGCAGTGGTTCACATTTTCACTTGACCCTCCTAAATCTGACCCACCACCACTTTTTCCTGCAGAACCTGTTCGCCCTGATTACCTCCACGTTCAGAACCTCTGCCTCAAACTTTAAGCCTTTCTAACATTTTTAATTAGGGGAAATGCCTAAAACTGATGGCAGATACAACAATTTGTGGAATAAATATGTTGTACTTTGGTGCACATGACTCAACCACACAAGTATGCAGTGATGTGTTGCAAATGAAGGGCAGTTTGCCAATGTCAGCAACAAATTTATGCTACGGACCTTGAAATAAAAAAGGCCCAAGGAAAAAAAAAAAAAAAATCCCCCTAAAGAATAGAAAAACACTAAACGCCACAAAATTGTTTTAACCACTTAAGGACCAAGCCTATTTTTTACACTTGGTGTTTACAAGTTAAAGTCAGTTTTTTTTGCTTAAAAATTGCACAGCGGTCTTACAAACACAATTTTTGGGGGGAAAAAAACACTTTTTTAAATTAAAAAATAAGAAATCAGTAAAGTTAGCCCAATTTTTTTTCTATATTGTGAAAGATAATGTTACGTCAAGTAAATTAATACCTAACATGTCATGCTTCAAAATTGCGCCCACTCGTGGAATGGCGACAAACTTTGACCTTTAAAAATCCTGGGCGACGTTTAAAAATTTCTGCAGGTTACCAGTTTTGAGTTACAGAGGAGGTCTTTTGCTAGAATTATTGCTCTCGCTCAAATGATTGCGGCAATACCTCATATGTGTGGTTTGAACACCGTTTACATATGCGGGCGCGACTTAAGTATGCGCTCGATTCTGCGCACAAGCACGGAGGGATGGGGCGCTTTCAATTATTTATTTTTTTCTTATTTATTTTACTCTTAATTTTTACACTGTCCCTTTAAAAAAAAATTTGGGTCACTTTTATTCCTATTACAAGGGATGTAAACATTCCTTGTAAGAGAAAAAAAGCATGTCAGGACCTCTTAAATATGAGATCTGGGGTCAAAAAGACCTCGGATCTCACATTTACACTTAAAAGCAATAAAACATTTTTTTTTTTTTAAATATATAAATTTTTCAATAAAAAAAAAAATTGTCCCTTTAATGCCGTTGGGCGGTAGTGACGTTTGACGTCGTTTCCGTTATCCAATGGCACAGAGTCGAGTGGGGGCCATCATTTACTCACTCGACTTCCTGTCCATCAGAGGAAAGGATCGGATCGTCTCCGTCGCTACCGGCTCTGGTTAGCAACAGAGATGACCGGGACGTGGGGGGCACCTCTCCCATCGCCGATAAAAGTGTTCCGCCATAAATCCGCCATGGAGACCACTTTTATCCTAACGTGAACCGCCCGCCGTGAATAAAAATACCAGGGTTAAGTTCACACATCTCCGGTGCGAATTGCACAGTGAGTCCTGTGTGTCTTTTGGTCAATTTCAGGTCCGAATTCAGCCCAATTTTGCAGCTGAAATCGGACCTGAAATGGTGAATGGAGACGCACTGGACTCCTGCTGTGAGCCGCATGTGGCTTAGATGTGAACCCAGCCTTAAACCTATATCCAGATTTCTGACAGACCTATTCAGATGTGGGTGTGTGCCATACCTTTGTCCCAATCTGGAGATGGAAGAGAAGGACTGAGCTGTCCTCCTGCAAATCCTGCATGCTCCCTCTGCATGGTGTGTGTACAAAGCATCCTGTCTATTGTTGCATGTGAGTGTGTAGAACCACATTTGTTTTTATGTGTATAAACTTTTTTTTTTTTTGCGCCGGATCTGCGTGCTTTTTTTGTCTTCCCGTTGTTGCTGACACACACACAAAAAGGTAACAGAAATAGTTAAACGGAACTGTTGTGTCTCTAAACTGTGAACACATTTTGGGGTTCCAAACTGCAGTGTAAACTTATTTAGAGTGATATTGTATAGCACTGTAGAGCAGCTAACTCTCTCTACACAGACTGTCAGCTCTCCCTAAACTGCTCCAACATACACTGACAAATAGCTGCTGGGAATTCACCCTTTTTATAGTGTCTGGCACATAACAAAGCCCGATTATTGGCCATAGTAACTACTAACCAGTGGTGGCCCGTCCATTAAGGGCGCTCGGAACCCACCCAGGTGTGTTAGAAAAGCAAATGAATATTTCCTTTTCTAACACTGAACTGCCTCTCCGCCAATCAGGAAGCGCGGGTCTGATACCCTTCACCTGATGGGCTGAAAGGACAGGCGCTCCTATTGGACGCCTAGCAGGAAGTTAGAAGACACGCATGGAGGATACAGCTCGCCGCTGCCTGACCTGCTGCCCATCCCACAGCTCGCCACCGTCACCTGCTGCCTGACCCGCCATGAAGATGGGGTAAGTGCATTTGATGGGCACGGTGGCTGCATTTGATGGACACAGTGGCTGCATTTGATGGGTATAGTGGCTGCATTTGATGGGTACAGTGGCTGCATTTGATGTTCACAGTGGCTGCAATTGATGGGCACAGTGGCTGCAATTGATGGGCACAGTGGCTGCAATTGATGGGCACAGTGGTTGCACTTGATGGCGGTGAGGCTGCAATTGATGTTTTTTTCTGGTATTTTTCAGATTTTTTCAGTTTGTTTGCACCCCCCCAAAATTTTTTAGCACCAGTCGCCACTGATAGTAACCCTGCTGACCACAGTTGAAAGGTCAGGTAGCTTTATGGTTACAAAGATTGATGTGCTGGGACCACGAATTACAAACTTACTGCACCTGCGACTAACCCATGGTAGCTATGAACCCAAACCTCATCTCTACAGATTTAGTAGGTCACTTCCTCATCTACAGCCTGTTATTGGACAGCAAAAGAGCAGCAGCAGACTGATGAAGTCATCTTTTTGTTCTCAGCATCTTCCATATGCATGAAGGTCACTTCATTAGATGCAAGCGCTCTCCCTTCCTCTCCAGGTCTGAGTGCTGCTGTAGAGGGGATTACAATGGGCTGAAACCAAGAAAAGTTCTTACTGAAAGTATTTACATGGGCTGCATTTAAAAATACACTTTAGGATTTCATAATAAATGCACAACATCATTCATTGGCATTTTTTAAAAATAATTACCTGGTGTAAAACTCATACCATTAAGTAGACCCTAACACTTAACCACCCCCCTTGCTGAACCCTAACACTGAAGCTAACCCCTGAATTAACTCTTAACTTTACCCTTAACCTGACCCTAGCAATACACTTTTACAAACAACCCTGTTGTGAAAATAACCTTCCCCCACAAAGATTTATGTGCCGTTTGTTGCTTACTCAACATCTGCTGGGAAAACAACACTTCAGTAATGTCGGTCTCCTGTGTCCCTCACACTTTATCTGGTTCCTCCTGCTGACCTCTGTTAAATCAGGTTAGGGAGTCTCCAAACAAGACACTTTTCTGATGAGACAGTGAGTCCAAATCTTAAGAAAATAGGTGCTTTTATGCCATTCACTGCAGTGGAGAAACACAATACACAGTTCTCAATAAAGCAGTAAAGTGAAAGTGTTTCTGAGGTTACATCTACAGGCTATACAATTTTATATGAATATGCATAAGGTCTAGGCGTGTTATAGGTGTGACTGTATAGTTTAGTCCAATCAGCATTCAGCTAAGGAACAGTTAAGTAGATGGTTACATCATGTGACTGATAGAAAGTGAAAGAAAACATGGGCGCCATCATGACGGTACTGGATCAGACCAGCTAGATAAGACTGTCCATTTCTCAGAGCAAAAAGGGAGTAAACTGTTGCTTCTTATCTGGCGGTGAAGGTCATAATAGACTGAAAACTCTGTGTCTAAAAAGAAGCAAGAAAGTGCATTACAAATTCTTAAAGTGATAGTCTCTCTCCCTCTCTCTCTTTATATATATATATATATATATATATATATATATATATATATATATATATATATATATATATATATATATATATTTATTTATTACAATTACATACAGTGGGGACAGAAAGTATTCAGACCCCCTTAAATGTTTCACTCTTTGTTATATTGCAGCCATTTGCTAAAATTCTTTAAGTTCATTTTTTTTCCTCATTAATGTACACACAGCACCCCATATTGACAGAAAAACACAGAATTATTGACATTTTTGCAGATTTATTAAAAAAGAAAAACTGAAATATCACATGGTCCTAAGTATTCAGACCCTTTGCTGTGGCACTCATATATTTAACTCAGGTGATGTCCATTTCTTCTGATCATCCTTGAGAGGGTTCTACACCTTCATTTGAGTCCAGCTGTGTTTGATTATACTGATTGGACTTGATTAGGAAAGCCACACACCTGTCTATATAAGACCTTACAGCTCACAGTGCATGCCAGAGCAAATGAGAATCATGAGGTCAAAGGAAGTGCCTGAAGAGCTCAGAGACAAAATTGTGGCAAGGCACAGATCTGGCCAAGGTTAAAATTTCTGCTGCAGTTATGGTTCCTAAGAGCACAATGGCCTCCATAATCCTTAAATGGAAGACGTTTGGGACAACCAGAACCCTTCCTAGAGCTGGCCATCTGGCCAAACTAAGCTATCGGGGGAGAAGAGCCTTGGTGAGAGAGGTAAAGAAGAACCCAAAGATCACTGTGGCTGAGCTCCCGAGATTCAGTCGGTCGATGGGAAAAAGTTGTAGAAAGTCAACCATCACTGCAGCCCTCCACCAGTCGGGGCTTTATGGCAGAGTGGCCCGACGGAAGCCTCTCCTCAGTGCAAGACACATGAAAGTCCGCATGGAGTTTGCTAAAAAAAACACCTGAAGACTCCAAGCTGGTGAGAAATAAGATTCTTTGGTCTGATGAGACCAAGATAGAACTTTTTGGCCTTAATTCTAAGCGGAATGTGTGGAGAAAACCAGGCGCTGCTCATCACCTGTCCAATACAGTCCCAACAGTGAAGCATGGTGGTGACAGCATAATGCTGTGGGGGTGTTTTTTAGCTGCAGGGACTGGACGACTGGTTGCAACCGAGGGAAAGATGAATGCGGCCAAGTACAGGAATATCCTGGAGGAAAACCTTCTCCAGAGTGCTCAGGACCTCAGACTGGGCCGAAAGTTTACCTTCCAACAAGACAATGACCCTAAGAAAACAGCTAAAATAACGAAGTAGTGGCTTCACAACAACTCCATGACTGTTCTTGAATGGCCCAGCCAGAGCCCTGACTTAAACCCAACTGAGCATCTCTGGAGAGACCTAAAAAATGGCTGTCCACCAACGTTTACCATCCAACCTGACAGAACTGGAGAGGATCTGCAAGGAGGAATGGCAGAGGATCCCCAAATCCAGGTATGAAAAACTTGTTGCATCTTTCCCAAAAAGACTCATGGCTGCATTAGATCAAAAGGGTACTTCTACTAAATACTGAGCAAAGGGTCTGAATACTTAGGACCATGTGATATTTCAGTTTTTCTTTTTAATAAATCTGCAAAAATGTCAACAATTCTGTGTTTTTCTGTCAATATGGGGTGCTGTGTGTACGTTAATGAGGAAAAAAATGAACTTAAATGATTTTAGCAAATGGCTGCAATATAACAGAGTTAAAAATTTAAGGGGTCTGAATACTTTCCGTCCCCACTGTATTTATATCAACATTATCAGACACCTATAATTCTACTCACCTCCATGTTGTTACAGAATACAGTAATGAGGTCGTTGGAAGGAACCACTTAGTAGTGCACACCAAAATCTAAGAGCAATGGTATTTAGTGTTGAAAACCACTGATCAACCAGTCCATAAGGATAAAGTTAGTTGCCAGGGGCTGCTCCATCCATTTTTTTGTGCCAGTGTTAGAAGTATAATTGGGGGAGCGAAGTTCCCACTCCTGAATTTCATCTTGTAATAAAAGAAGACTTACCATAATGAGGAATGCTTAGTCAGAAAATGAAAAAAATTTCTATGGTAAGCAATTACAGAACATGAAAAATGTAATCTTATACAGTAAGCAACTACTTGGACACAGTGGAGAGAAAAAAAGCTGTGGCAGGCATAATGCATGCCTTCATTACGCTGATCAGGCATGTTGAATAGAAGCTATTTGCTGTGCACAATGCACATATGTTCCCCCACCCTGCTACCCACTAAATAAGCTTTAATTATCGTGCCACCAGTGAGACTCTCATGGAGAGCCATTCACCTCAAGATAAAGGATAATTTAACTATTAGGCTACATGCTGGTAACTAGCCACAGTGCGAATGGCAGCGGCAGGAAACTGCTGATTCCAGCTGCCCTTTTTTCCACTTGTGAGTGGCTAGCTGGGACCACTGGCTCATACACTTTAACTATTTAAGGACCGGGCCTATTTTTCAGACCCAGTGTTTACAAGTTAAAATATTTTTTTTTTGCTATAAAATTAATTAGAACCCCCAAACATTATATATATTTTTTTCAGACACCCTAGAGAATAAAATGGCGGTCGTTGCAATACTTTATGTCACACCGTATTTGCGCAGCGGTCTTACAAGCACAATTTTTGGGGAAAAAAATACACTTCTTTGAATCAAAAAATAGGACTACAGTAAAGTTGGTCCAATTTTTTTTTTTATTGTGAAAGATGATGTTATGCGAAGAAAATTGATACCCAACATGCCACGCCTTCAAAATTTCGCCCGCTCGTGGAATGGCGACAAACTTTGACCCTTAAAAATCTCCATAGGCGACGTTTAAAATTTTTTACAGGTTACCAGTTTGGAGTTACAGAGGAGGTCTAGGGCTAGAATTATTGCTCTCACACATGTAAGGTATCGCGGTGATACCTCACATGTGTGGTTTGAACACCGTTTTCATATGCGGCGCGACTTACATATGCGTTTGCTTCTGCGCACGAGCTCGGCGGGACGAGGCGCTTTCAATTTTCTAATTTTTTTTTTCTTATTTATTTTACTTTTTATTTTGTCACTGTCCTTTAAAAAAATAAATTTTGGGTCAATTTTATTCCTATTTCAAGGAGTGTAAACATCCCTTGTAATAGAAAAAAAGCATGACAGGGCCTTTTAAATGTGAGATCTGCGCTCAAAAAGACCTCAGATCTCATATTTACACTAAAATACAATAAAAAAAAAATTCCCCTTTAAGACCATTGGGCGGAAGTGACATTTGACGTCGCTTCCACTATCCATTGGTGTGGAACCAAGTGGGGGCCATCTTCCCCTCACTCAGCATCCAGCCTGTGAGAGGTGAGGACCCGATCGTCTCCACCGCTACAGACGGCTCCGTTAAGTGGTGGAGACGACCCGAACACCGTGGGAGGAGGGAGGCCCTCTCCCGCCGCCGATAAAAGTGATCTTGCGGCAATTCTGCCACGGAGACCACTTTTACCTGAGAGCGGATCACCCGCTGTTGAAGAGGATACCGGGGTTATGGCAGTTAGCTGCTGCCATAACAACGGTATTCAATTTCAGACAGCCGACGTACAACTGCAGCGGGCGGTCCTTAAGTGGTTAATGACAGGTCGCTGATGAGCATCGCTATGTGGCGATCGCTGCTGAGTGCACTTTGCATACATCGAAAAGACTGATGGAGCATACACATGGTCGCATTTTCCGACAAAAAGCTCTCATCTGAGTTTTGCTGGCGACATTTCTGATCGTGTGTACGAGGCATAACTGTAACCTGAAGTTTACCAAATACTACAGGTGCAAAGATAGAATCATTAATGTAAAATAGTGGCAAAGAGCATGCATACACTGCAGAATAATACTAAACCGATTATGAAACGGCACAAACTCTTCACAGCAATGTCCTGTGACTCAACCAGGATAACGTGTCTGCATGGTATAGTCTCTACAGAGAGATTAGCTGAGAATCTCCAATTTATTTAAACAGTTCAGAAAACAAACAGTTACTTGCGCTTATTCTCATAAACAGCGCCTCTCTCTCAGTAAAGTCTCTCAGTAAGCCCCTGTTCACACCGGTGCGACTTTTCATGCGGTTTGACAGGTCCAAATCACATGACAAATCGCACCCTATTGTCGGCAATGGAACTGTTGAAATCAGTGTGACTCCGACTTTGCGCCGATTTGAAAAAGAAGTTCCTGCACAATTTTTGGCAATTTTAAGTGCGGCTTGCAGTTGCACAAATTTCAGCCAAGTTGGACCTGAATTCGTACTGACATGCGGCTTTGAAATCACGCAATTTCATGAATTCGCATTTCAAAGTTGGATTCGATGGGAATGGGGGCTAAAGCCTGGTAACATAGACGACCAGCTGGAGGGATTCAAGGGTCAAGGACACGGGGGGGGGGACCCCACTTGAACTAGAGTACTTTGGTAGCAGTTTGGGGAAGGACTTCCCACAGTGACCGATTCTTCCAGAAAGCTGTGTCCTATAAGACCGGTTCTGATAGTGGGACAGTGGACGGCTTCTCACCTGGCTGCAGATGAAGCTACGTCTGCTTCATCAGGTGTGGCCTCTCTGAGATGCTGAGATAAGAAAGCAGGAAATGTACCTTCCCTGGGTGCGTCCAGGAACCCTAGAAGTTGTGAGAAAACGATCTTAATGGCAACTTTACAGCACCCCTGTTAAATTTATTAACATTGTACATTGTCCATTAGCTCAAATAATAGTCAGTAAGACAGTATCAAGGTAACATTTAGGCTTGGTTCACACTGATGCCGTCTGCCGCATTACATGTAATTTGTACAGGAATCGCATCGGATTCGTGTAGAAATAACATGCAAATTCAGTGTGGTGCAAACATTATGTATGGCTTAATTCGCACTAGATCTGCACCAAAAATGTGCCACACGATATTTGCGCAGTGGTTTTGCAAACACAATTTTTTGGGAAAAAATACACTTTAATGAATAAAAAAAACAAAACGCAATAGTTGCCCTAATTTTGTTCTAAAATTGTGAAAGATGATGTTATGCCGAATAAATAGATACCTAACATGTCATGCTTTAAAATTGTGCACACTCGTGGAATGGCAAAAAACTACGGTACTCAAAAATCTCCTTAGGTGATGCTTTAAATGCCTTTACAGGTTACATTTAGAGTAGAGTTTAGAGTTACAGAGGAGGCCTAGCACTAGAATTACTGCTCTCACTATAACGACCACAACGATAGCTCACATGTGTGGTTTAAATACTGTTTACATATGCGTGCGCGACTTACGTATGTGTGCGCTTCTGCGCATGAGCACGGAGGCTTGGAAGCGCTTTAATTTTTTAAAATTCATTTTGCTTTTTATTTTTAAACTGTCCCTTAATTTTTTTTTTTAAACATCCCTTGTAATAGAAATAAGGATGCCAGGTTCTCTTTATAGAGAGATCTGTGGTCAAAAAGACCAGATCTCTTTTTTACCTTTAAAAGCAAAAGAAAAAAAATGCGACCTTTCCCTTTAAAAAAAAAAATATATATATATGTATATATTTTCTTCCAGCCTGGCCTGGAAGTGATGTCATTATGTCGCTCTCGTCCTCCAAAGCCATAGAGTCAATCAAAGAGTTATAACTTTTTGATTGTGTATAGGAGCAGCCGGACACACTGTCAGATCATTTCTTGGGAGAACCGGTAGAAATGGTATGCCCAAGAAACACCAGCGAGCGTTGGGAATGGGTGGAGACACCCCCTCCAGCAGCCTGCAGAAAAAAAGGTGATATCTTCAGCCATAATCCTGAAAAAGAACTTGCAAACTGCAACATATATAAACGTATTGCGGTCGGCAAGTGTTTAATTTTAAAAAAATGTAAGTACCTTCTTTCATAATTACCCACTCGTCCTACATGTGTGACTCGATAGTCATGTGGGATGAACAGATAAGAAAAAGGAGGAAATGAACACCTTAGATTGGAACCGAAACTGGAGCATGCTCAGTAGATGTGGTAACAGTTGATCTACACAATCTCAGGCTGCAGTGGAGACACAGGCAAGGGTGGGACAGTGAACAGCAGGATCAACCAGGTTTTTTGCAGAATACAGAAAACAGCATGTAGTACACCATTTATTGATAGTTTTTAATGATGTGGGTTTAATGACATATTAAGGTCTCCAACATTGATTTCTTGACCGCTTCATGTCAACTCACACAATGAAAAGTCTATTGTTGTTACAGAGAAATTATTATAAACAGTATGTTTGTAAGTGGTTATCATAAAATTGTTAATACATTATCTGAATGTTGTGTGTATATAATCATGTTGGTTAACATTTTTTCCATGGCGGAACATCAGGATAGTAACAGCTAGCTAAATAAAATGTAAGCGCTTATTAGTGGTGCACATACTGTGTGCCATGGCCAGACATGAGGATAATAGCTGTGTGCTTTGATAGTTGCAGGTCTACGGGGGACTAAATTATAGTAAGATGGTGCTCTAAAGAACAGTGAATTGAAAATTCATAGGCAATAAATGGCAATCCTGACAATACATGGGCCCCAAATGGGAAATTGTATACAATATGCAGGCAATAAACAGTCTATTGTTACAATATGCAGGCAGCAACATTTACAATACAGACAGAGAATAGCTGCAGTATGGTGTAGAAATTGGGCAAAGGTGACAATATGGGGGGGTAACAAATATGCAATTGTGACTATATGTGAGCCAAAAATGGGTAATCGCGGAAATATGTGGGTAACAAACAGACGTGGAAATATTTGGACAATAAATGGGCAATAGTGACAGTATGCGGAAAACAAACATGCAATCGTGACAATACTCCGACAACAAACATGCAGTCGTGACAATACTCCGACAACAAACATGCAATCGTGACAATACCCCAACAACAAACATGCAATCGTGACAATACCCCAACAACAAACATACAATCGTGAAAATATTCCGACAACAAACATGCAATCGTGACAATACCCCAACAACAAACATGCAATCGTGATAATACTCCGACAACAAACATGCAATCGTGACAATACTCCAACAACAAACATGCAATCGTGATAATACTCCGACAACAAACATGCAATCGTGACAATCCTCCGACAACAAACATGCAATCGTGACAATACTCCGACAACAAACATGCAGTCGTAACAATACTCCAACAACAAACATGCAATCGTGACAATACCCCAACAACAAACATGCAATCGTGATAATATTCCGACAACAAACATGCAATCGTGACAATACCCCAACAATAAACATGCAATCGTGATAATACTCCGACAACAAACATGCAATCGTGACAATACTCCGACAACAAACATGCAATTGTGATAATACTCCGACAACAAACATGCAATCGTGACAATACTCCGACAACAAACATGCAATCGTGATAATACTCCGACAACAAACATGCAATCGTGACAATCCTCCGACAACAAACATGCAATCGTGACAATACCCCAACAACAAACATGCAATCGTGATAATATTCCGACAACAAACATGCAATCGTGACAATACCCCAACAATAAACATGCAATCGTGATAATACTCCGGCAACAAACATGCAGTCGTGACAATACTCCGGCAACAAACATGCAGTCGTGACAATACTCCGACAACAAACATGCAATCGTGACAATACCCCAACAACAAACATGCAATCGTGATAATATTCCGACAACAAACATGCAATCGTGACAATAACCCAACAATAAACATGCAATCGTGATAATACTCCGACAACAAACATGCAATCGTGACAATACTCCGACAACAAACATGCAATTGTGATAATACTCCGACAACAAACATGCAATCGTGACAATACCCCAACAATAAACATGCAATCGTGATAATACTCCGACAACAAACATGCAGTCGTGACAATACTCCGACAACAAACATGCAATCGTGACAACACCCCAACAACAAACGGCTGCCTGCCCTCTCTCTGATGAAAATCCACTTCCGTCCCCCAGCAAAATCTTTCCTCCCCTAGGAAAATAACCCCCTCCCTCAGCAACCCCCATCCAGCAAATGTTCTTACATAGTTATATAGTTACATAGTAGGTAAGGTTGAATAAAGACAATAGTCCATCGAGTTCAACCTGTATAGGTGTATGTGTGTCAGTGTATACAATTATTTCCCATATCCCTGTATGTTGTGTTCTTTAAGATGCATGTCCAAGAGTCTCTTTATACTATCAATACTCCCCGCAGCCACCACCAATTGTGGAAGAGAGTTCCACATCCTTATTGTCCTGACAGTGAAAAACCCCCTGCGCAGTTTAGGGTTGAACCAGTTCTCCTCCATTCTCATTGTGTGCCCCTGAGTCCTCTTACACTCCCTGAGGATGAATAGTTTCTTTCCTATGTTGGGATCACCATTGAGGTATTTGTAAATTGCTACCATGTCCCCTCTCAAGCGTCGTTCATTTTGAGCTGTCAAAAAAAAGGGGGCAGAGAGATGAAGTTACACTCTGCAGAGCTCAATGAGGAAATATCTGAGAAATGATTGGAGGGAAGGGACACCCCCCCCCCCCCCTTCACACAGCACACAGGAACAGAGCGGAGGCTGTCAATCAGCTGGAGGTCCCTCCCCTGTCACCATTTTTCTTTTGGTGTCAGGAAAAATTGTCAGAAGTGACTCACTCACCGGGCAGCCTATCAGGATATGTACGGCTGATCCTGCCTGCTGTCTCAGAGGAGGGTCCAGGAGGTGCTGGTAAATAGAGTACTATAGACTTATTATAGATGGAGCTCAGCATCGGCTGTCTGGTGAGTGAGCCTGTATCTGTTACTGAGGCTTCAGTATACCATATTGCTTTGCCATCTGGAGATTGGGGAGGAGTGCCTTACAGCTTGCGATGCTGGCTCTGTTATTGTAAATGAAGCGCATTCAGACTACTCTTATCTAGGGGGTCACACGGTAAGCGCAGCATGAGTTTGGTTGGTGACACCATACCTATCCTGTGGGTACCAGTTTCCATCATGGCATGTGGGACTTTTCATCCTGATTAACCTCTTGCAACCCTCCTAGTTTTGGGCTTTTAATTGCCTTTTCTCCTTTTCTGGAGTCACAATATTATTTGTGTGTCTATACACTATTCCACCTTGAATGAGGTTCAACTTATGAAGGAGGATTTGCATTAGCTCTGTGTTTCACCCAGCCAATTCGCTTCACTTAGTATATGTAAGAATTTACAACCACTTTCATTTACAAATTTTGACGGGTGCATATGAACACTGAGGATCTCACTCTAGCAGATGTACAGTATAGGAAAGGCTTCTCATGAGATTAACAGTATTTTCAGGATCTTGTTGGAAGTATCGAGACATTTCTGTGTTCAGTGCAGAAGCTGGTTCTAAGTGTAGCAGTACCCCCTGTAGGGGCTGCTGGATATTGTGGTTCACCTGTCACCCTGTCCAGCCTGGCATTCACTTCCCATTCACCTTAGAGACAATGAACAGTCCATATGTTTGTTTTGTATTTTTATTGGGGGATTTCGAACTTGGATAGGGTAAGGAAAATATAGAATGCCCAGAGTCAATAATGGAATCAATAAGATGAACAGTTGGTACCTCTATTTACACTTCTAGAGCTCCAGTCTCCTCCAGCACAATGCTTATTTGTAGACTGATTCCCTCTCTCCTGTACAATACTTGGTTCCTGGTACAGCTAGCACATGGTAGGCTTAACTCTGACTCTGTTAGGCCTTAGCAACTGCCATTTGCAGGCAGAGACCGCGGACCCCTTTAGTGTAGCAACAAGATAGTGGAAGAAAAAATCCTTTAGTGCTAGCTGTCCTATTGTGGACTACTGCTCCCAGTCAGTCCTCTTCAGGCCCTATCACCCCTCCTGACTGCAGCTGCCCGACTTCACTGCCCATGACATCACAGTCTCTCCTGCTGGCTCTACATCCATCTTGGACTGCACTCTCCCAGTCCGCTCCAGCATGCCTCCCCAACTTTCCCAACTGTGCCTGTCACTCACCAACCCTCCTGGCTGCACTTCAGTGGATGCCTCTTGGAGACTTGCCCGGCAACACTGCTTCCAGTTGTCTTTCTCGGTTCCTCTCTGTGCCTCCTGTCCAGATCCTTCTTTGTTTCTCAGCAAGGCTCCAACTTGCACCTGAACCCCTCAGGCCCAATGTAACCCCCCCCCCCAGACTGGGGAGTACCTCAAATGTCCCGACAACCTAGTGCTCCATCTCCAGCTTCTTCCGCCTGACAACTTCTCCCCAGCAGGGCTAACCCTCTGTGTTTCAAGGAGGCCTACCCCCTGCCAATCCTAGTTGGGGATTGGTCAGGGCTCCCTGAGACACCTTCAGACAGCTTCACCTCTCTTCCCCTCCTCTCTTCTGCAATCCTCTAGAAGAAAGAGGGAGGTAACAGAAAGATGATGCCATCTGTGAGTCACCTGCTGCTGCTCTAGGCCACTCTCAGCCCACACAGATCGAAAAAAAACAGGCCTAGTTTACAGCCAGGCCTGATTAAATTTACCTGTACTCACAAAAATCCTACTTCTAGCACCTACCTAAAGTAGAGGGTGCTACATAAGGTAAGTATGTTTTTTAACTTTTTTCCTCAGGTGTGTTTTTTTATAACTGTCATGCAGCAATTTGAGATGCAGATTGGAGGCCTGATGCTTTTTAGTGCATGGTCTGCTTTAAGGTGAACACTCAATCTCACTCCACCAGCCTCCTTGGAGTATCAGAGGACAATGCTGACACAGGTAGTAAGAGATAATCTTTTTATGATGGTATATGAAATATAGAAAAGGAGAGGAAATGTAAGGTAAAGGTAATGTTGAATATACTGATCTGTAACTATATCTTACAGAAGGGCCTGGTTCTGACCCACGTAGCCCACATCCAGTCTTTGGAGCAGCAGTTACAGATGTGCACTGAGCCACACCCATTCCCTGGATCTGCCCTCACCAATCCAAACATGCAATACCTGTCCCTACACCATGGACCAGACATGTCACATGGTGAGTAACTGGATTTTGGAGGAATCTCAAATGTCATAGAAATCTTGTTAAGGTATACAATAAAGAGAAAGAGTTTTATGTATCAACATGTTGTTCCTAAAAACTGGAGTTAAAATCTTAGCCACCAATCAGTATCAGACATACTGCAAAGATTTGAATCTGATTGGTGCTGTTGGGGAAATAACTCTTATTCTTAGTAATATGTAGATACATAAGGCACAAAGAGACTTGCCAAGAACCAAGAACAGTGTCCATTTTGAATAAGGTAGTCTGTCCTAGGAGGGAGATCCAACTCTGAATTGAATATTCCACTGATCTTTTAATATTGTCTTATATCTAGCTATGCATATATCCAATCATATTCAATTATGCATGTCATTACACACACATTTAAAGATGTGATTACATGATGTCTGCCATTTTCATAAAATTAAAATCCTTTTTACCGTGTCAGTTGATCAGACAACTAGCATTTTTGGGTGCTTAGCAGAGTTGCCTACATATTTTTCCAGTAGAGGTTTACTTTAAGATTTATATAGAAAATGTAGTTAAGTTGCCATGATCTGTTTACTGTCAATAAGATATTAACATTGATTGTGTATCCATGCAAGGCTTTTCCACTACAGAATAATCTGATAAATTTACAAGTGTCATGTATCTAACTTTTCAACTACATTATTGTATTAATTATCTTTGTTTTATTAGTACATTGAAACCTGATTATGTTTTACACGTCTTTTGATGGTCACACACATATCAATATGATCTTTCTATCAGTCATTTGTTGCAACTAAACTAATAAAATGATTACCAAGGAATTATATTTTTTTTTTTAGAGGAAGAGCTTGGCAATGGCGTCTATATGATTCTTCATTAAAAGTTTCCTTTATCATACAGTGATCCCCATTCACCCTGAAAGTGATGGTGCCTCTAGGTCAGGGGTCTCCAAACTGTGGCCCGAGGGCTACATGTGGCCCTCTGTAAGCCTTTACCCGGCCCTTGAAGAACTATTCCTCCCACTGACACCAACAATTGGGCACTGCATTTTCCATTATTAACAATGATGGGGCACTATTCCTCCCACTAATACCAATGATGGGGCACTATTCCTCCCACTAATAAAAAAGATAGGGCACTATTCCTCCCACTAATACCAATGATGGGGCACCATTCCTCCCACTAATACTAATGATGGGGCCTTATTCCTCCCACTAATACTAATGATGGGGCCTTATTCCTCCCACTAATACCAATGTTGGAGCACTATTCCTCCCACTAATACCAATGATGGGGCACCATTCCTCCCCCTAATACTAATGATGGGGCACCATTCCTCCCACCAATACCAATTATGGGACACTATTCCTCCCACCGATACCAGTGAGGATACCACTACTCCTCCTCCTGTTGACCACCAACCCTGAAGCCATGTTTATTCCCACTGATGCTGGGCCCTAGACATTTTCATTTTTGACCCCCCCCCCCGGGCACAATCTGGCCCCCCTAAAGTCTGAAGGACAGTAAACTGTCCCTTTGTTTGAAAAGTTTGGAGACCCTTGTTCTAGGTGTACAGCAATCACATGCAGATGTTTCTTTGGGTAGAAGGCAGTACTGTAGTTGCAGTGTCATTTTTTTTCAATCTTAGACCATTAAAAATGCTTTATTTTGATTCATCCTTTCAGTTTTATGATATGATATTGACAAATCAAATGTGTATTGACCCTTAAAATGCATACCAAGCTTAACAATTTCTCTTATTTGCTCCCTTCTGGTTTGATATATACCATTGGAAGTTTTTTGTTATATCAGTGCAAAAAATACCTGATCATTTCATAAATGAAGAGCTGTCCTGTATCAAGTGCGCACTTCCTGTTATCTCGAGAAGCTATTGGACCCCCAAATTCTTATCTTGGAACTACAGAATCATTAGCTTTTATGTTGGAGATGGGAGAGTCTGAGCAGCTTAAGAAGAGAAAAATAGGCAACCCTTAAGCTGGCCATAGACAGTTTGAATTTCATTTGTTTCCCGCTGAGATTCAAACCGTGTATGGGCAGGCTGAATGTACACATGTTGATTGATCAATCAACTTGGGTACAACCAGCCTGTCCGATTTTACATGCGATTATTGCTGGTTGTTATAGCCGCTAGCAATACTCACTGTGTTCTCCAAGCAGGGACGGATTCCCTCGCCCAAAAAACAAAGACATGGGGGACACACACACCCTAAAAATGCATTACATTAAAGATGGTGCAGCTATAAGACCATATATTACAGAGCACACACACATCCCCCCCCCCCCCCCACCAGGAGAACATATTGGCTCCAAGGGAAGAATGCCCCATCAACACTTACGGGGGGTTGATGGGGGAAATTCGCTCCGTCTATGACCGGCCTTAGTCCGCAAAAAATGCAGTGTGTTGTCAGGCCACAACAGGACCTAGAAGCTGAGGGCATTTCTACCAGATCAGGTATTTTTCTGTACTTGCAGGGTCTTTAAAGGGATAAAACGTGGGTCTATGCATCTATTGCCGAGATTTATTGCACGCTTTTTTTTTTTATTGCCCTGACATGCAATTTAATTATGTTATCTCCTCAGTTCTAGAACATGCTGTGAACTGGCAGGCTCCTCGTAGTCTAGACTTGCAACGTGACATGGCAGCACAGAGGCGGGATGCAGAACTGGAAGAGGCGAGGAGGGATCTGCAGAACGCTCAGCGCAGAGAAAAACAGCTAAAGGAGGATGTCCTGCGTTTGGAAGAGGCGCTGAAACAACTGCAAGAAGCCCGGGAGCAGGTTAGGAGAACCTGTAAAGAAATAACTCTTCGTGCCAAATAAGTCTAATTTAAAAAACAAAAAACTCTGGTTTCTTCAGTTCTGGTACAGGCTCTATATCCACAATTTAAAAAATGTAGGATTTTTTTTCCTTGGTAAATACTAGTCAATTATTTCTCATCGGTTCCAGTTCAGATCGTTTTCCACTTTGTATTGGTAATGGAGTACAATATTTACCACCAAGGGCAAGGAACAGGAGAGAGCAGCCATCCCTAAACAGAGATGGGGACCTTCAACACCATTTATCACCCACATTTTATGCCATTTAAAATCACTACCCCAAGGATTCACAACCTCAGTTATGTAACACAGAGAGTTAACACTTATCATAGACTTTGTGGCACCATTGAGGTGGGATTTTGTAATTTGAACAGATGGTTTGAGAGACTTTCACACTTTCCATCTCGTTCTTGGAAAATCAACATGAGCCCTAACACTTGACAACTAGATTAAAGCAGAAGTAAAAAAAAAAGAAAATTGAGGCAGAAGTTTTGAGGCAACTATGGACTCTCATGGTACGGCAAAGACTCACATAAACATTGGTTAAAAAAGTATAAATTTATTAAGACAACATCATTTTAAAAGGTCTTATGAAGAGAGAGAGAGTATAAAATACATAGTATTAGATCTCTGAAGAGGAACTAGACAGTTGGAAGTGTATCCATCCACCAAAGGGACCATGGATCTCGTCCGATGTCAGTTCAACCTCCACATGTTTCGCGGTGTGACCGCTTTTTAAGGAGTATGCTTCAGAAGATAATATATGTACATATCTCTACAAAGAATAGACAGTATATAGTTACACTTCAAGGACAAACAACACACATGTACATAATAAAGATAGCATGGATTAGAACATAGATACAGGAGCCAACTCAATTCTGCCATAGAGTTCAAAATCCAGCGATTAGATAAGATATTATGAAGTAGAACGCAATTTTTTTAACCAATGTTTATGTGAGTCTTTGCCGTACCATGAGAGTCCATAGTTGCTTCTGCCTCAATTTTCTAGTTGATAGGTTGATGGTACATTATGTTTATGTCTTCGATTTAGTAGCCATAATTAATAAAGCGGAAGTAAACCCATCCATTTAACCGTTTCAAATAAGGTACATTTCCGGCACGTGCCGGGAATGTAACCCTCCCATTGGTTGTACTCTCAACCAGACTGTCAAACCATCCAATGGCTGGTGTCATAACTGATCACATGTGGAGCATCATGGCAGTTGTAGAAATAAACAGAGGCCAAGATGGCAGCTTCCTTGGCTAAAAACGATAGGAGGGTTTACTTCCACTTTAAGGTGATTGAATTACCAGTGTGGCTGGGGTATTTTCTTGACAATCATTAGATCCAAGGAAGCTACTTGAATGAGTAGTGAATGTCTTTCAACATTACAGAGCAAGTTGAGCTGAGTGTGACCAACCACTACGGGGGATACATAGTTACACATAGTTTTTATGCATACGAATAGCCAACCCCTATCTCATTTGAACAGGTTTTGATAAGTTAGCTTTATTTATCACCAAAGGGATAATATGAACAAACACTTTTATGGGCTGCATAAATATAGACGTTCTTTGGCACTTTGGATAGGGTCGAGAAGCACAGATTGGCATTTTCTCCACATATTTATTGGTTTTGCTATTATCACAGATAAGTACTGCAAATATTAAAAGTCTTCATGTTGGAAAGTGTTCAACTGTGCATGTAGGCCATGAGTAGTTAAGCAATTAACCACTTGACCTCCGGAAGATTTACCCCCCTTTTATGACCAGGCCATTTTTTTGCGATACGGCACTGCTTTACTTTAACTGAAAATTGCGCAGTCATGGGACGCTGTTCCCAAATAAAAATTGATGTCCTTTTTTTCGCACAAATAGAGCTTCCTTTTGGTGGTATTTGATCACTCTGCCATTTTTATTTTTTGCGCTATAAACAAAAAAAGAAAGACCATTTTGAAATATTTTTTACTTTGTTTTAAAACTTATCCAAACGTAAAAAAAAAAATCGAATTTCTTCATCAATTTAGCCCAATATGTATTCTGCTACATATTTTTGGTCAAAAAAAAAATTCCAATAAGAGTATATTGATTGGTTTGCGCAAAAGTTATAGCGTCTACAAACAATGGGATATATTTATGGAATTTTTATTTATTTATTTTTATAGTGAACAGCAACTTATATTGCGATATTGCGGCAGACAAATTCGGACACTTAACTGACACTTTTGATACTTTTTTTGGGAACCAGTGACATTATTACAGTGATCATTGCTAAAAATATGCACTGTCACTGTACTAATGACACTGGCTGGGAAGGGGTTAACATCGAGGGCAATCAAAGGGTTAACTGTGTGCCTAGCTGGTGATTCAGTGTAGTGGGGGAGGTGCTTTTACTAGTGGAAGGCATGGATCGGTGTTCCTGCTTTACAGAAACACAGGACCCATGCCTTCTGTACTGACAGAATGGCAATCTGCCTTGTTTACATAGGAGACTACCGCTCTGCCCGTTTACAGAACGATCAGCGGCTGCTGGCAGACATCAGGTCCGCAGGACCCGCTGTATAGATTCACAGCGGGAAGCGAGCCGGCGGTGGTGCGCACTTGCTCCTGAAACCTGGAAGTGCAGGTTCACGTATATATACAAGATCCTGCACTGCGCAGCCACCCTGTAGCAGTAAATATGCTATAGGGCATTTGGCAAGCGGTTAATACATGCATACACCATTAAAAGAGAAGTATGTTTTTTTTTTCCTCCATTATACTTACCTAGGTGGATGCAGCATCGGTCCGATGCTGTATCTGTCCCCCGGAGCCTCTACACTGAGAACCAAGCGATTGAACAATGCTGATGGCTCAGTTCTCACAGATCCCTGAGCAGAGAGCCGCTGACTGTCAGTCACTGCTCTCTGCTCTGCTGCTCCACGCTCATTGGAGCGCTGAGCTGTGAAGGAGTGGAAGCGGGCCGTCTCGGCCTCTCAGCGGCTCACTGAGAGGCTGAGACGGGTATTAGTCAGATATCCATGGCGTCAGCAGAGAGCGGGCTTCAGACCACTCTCAGTTGAAAACGGGTTACAGGAGTGCAAAACGAATTGCACTCCTGTGATCCATAGGAGAAGCCCAGCCAAACGAGCCCAGGCTGGACTTCTCCTTTAAGGCCCTAGCGCTAGCCCCTGTGCTTGCAATCTCAGTATTTTAGTGTGCTCACGAGGGACAAGTGCAGCATCCAGCCCCGCTGCCTGCAGCTTGTCAAGGTCTATGGCCAACTGAAACACACTGCAGCTGGACATGGCTGAACAATGTACGGCATGGTACTCCCATTTAGGGCTCTATGCATTTAGGGATGATTGCCCAGAATGCAGAATACCTGTGTTATGGGCATTTGTCCCTGAACACGTAGGGCTTTAAATGCATGTACAATTTGATACAGTGTTTAGCCCAGTCCAGCCGCGGAATGTGCCAGCCTACCATATACTTTGACAGGCTGTTGACAGTGGGGCTAAACTCTGCCTTGTGCCTTTCAGGTGCACTAAAATGGCAGGATTACACACACAGGGGCTAGACAGCCTGTGTGCAAGGGGCTTTGGAGTAGTACTTAGAGTAGTACTATTTCCATTTTTCGTGTTGCTCTTTTGTGATCAGTGGTACTATAGGAAAGTAAGCAAAAATAGGAGTAGAGACATCTTTGCAGGGGTGATAACCTCTTGTGGCTGTTTTTTTATATCAGGACTGCCATAGTTGTAATAATCTTGAATAATTACGATGTAGTTATAGATGTTTCTTTGGAAAAAACGAGGAGAGAATCTTAAGAAATCTTAAGGATAGGGGGGGGGGGGGGGATTTCTTAACTTTTTTTTCTGCTCATAAGCTTCAACCTACTTTTTTTGAACATAATAAACAGTGCTGCTTTACATAACCCTTTCATGCCTAAGCCTATTTCTGACATTTGTTGCTTACAAGTTAAAATCCATATTTTTTGCTAGAAAATTACTTGGAACCCCCAAACATTATATATATATTTTTAACAGAGACCCTAGAGAATAAAATGGTTATCGTTGCAATATTTTATGTCACACTGTATTTGCGCAGCGGTCTTTCAAATGCAATTTTTTGAGAAGACATTTTCATGAATTAAAAATAAAATAAACAGTAAAGTTAGCCCAATGTTTTTGTATAATGTGAAAGATGATGTTATGCCGAGTAAATAGATACCTAACATGTCATGTTTTGAAATTGCGCACACTCGTGGAATGGCGACAAACGACGCTACCTAAAAATCTCCATAGCCGGCGCTTTAAAAAAATGACGGTTACCAGGTTAGAGTTATTGAGGTGGTCTTCTGCTAGAATTATTG
This sequence comes from Lithobates septentrionalis, assembly GCA_037952835.1. Lineage (NCBI taxonomy): Eukaryota > Metazoa > Chordata > Amphibia > Anura > Ranidae > Lithobates > Lithobates septentrionalis. The sequence goes on from JBBDGP010002387.1 coordinate 1,261,967, forward strand.
CTCTCACTCTGACAATCGTGCCGATACCTCACATATGTGATTTGAACACAGTTTACATTTGCGGGCGTAACTTACGTATGCATTTTCTTTGCTGCGTGAGCATGCGCAGACAGGGAGCTTTAACCATTTTTTTTTTGCACTTAAAAGTATTCAGATCGGCAAAATCGTTGATTCTGAATACTGTAATTTTTAAAAAATTCGCGCCATAGGCAACCAAGTAAACCGGAAGTGACGTTATGATGTCACTTTCAGGATTTTACATCAGAGACCCGAACAAAGCCGGATACGGCTCAGCGTAGGTGGCGGATGCGCCGGCTGGTGGCTCGGTCCTCCCGATGGGACGGGAGGCCCGGGAAGAGCGGCAGAAGGGGAGGGTGGGGTGGAACGTCCCCTCTCGCTACTTTAGGATAACACTTGAGCGGCTTTTAGCCGCATCGGTTGTTATCACTAAAAAGCCAACCACTGGCTCTTACAAACGGTTTTAGGCATCACCCCGGTTTAACCCCTTCAAGCCATGAACGCAAATTTGCGTATGGTCAGTGCGAAGGGGATAATCTTTAATTATGTAAAGATTCTCCGGTGTCTATAAGGGCAAGCCTGTCTGCAAGTCAATAATGAAGAGGAAGAGAACTTAGTTTGGAGGAAGGCTGCACAAAGAAGCAGAATGCTCCAAATGGCTACAAGGCTAATATAAATAATTATAGGTTTAAGACTTTTGAATTATTTATAATTTTAATTTAGTGCTATCATATGTGCATTTACTTTACTGTGCCAATATCATATTGTGTGATGTAAATACTATCAGTATTAAGATTTGTGTACAAGAGTCATATGTATGTTGCATAATAATTTTATGTTTGCAATTACTTGTATGAACTTTTTTGCATGCAATTACCATGTGTCTGCTGTCACTTCATTACACCTAATTCATTTCTTTCTTTGAGTTTTATTGTTTATTTATAATACCACCAGATGTACATGGTGTGATTTAATAATTTTTGGACTATTTGGGAAAATCCTGCATTTGATAACATTTGTGTTAATTTTTTTCCATTGCATGCTACTACATCATTAACTGTTAATCTACATGTTTGTTCATGTGTGTAATGCTGCATGTTAAATGTCTACATTAAAGTTACATGTTTGTTCATGTGTGTAATGCTGCATGTTAAATGTTTACATTAAAGTTACATGTTTGTTTTGTGTGCTGCATGTGTCTCCTAAAAAGGGCAGAGGTGTCGTATTGGGGGTTGAACCAATAAATAATATACTAAAAGGTTCTTTGTTGCATACAGGAGATGGTTAGGGATGAGGTTCAGCTTTGTTTCTACCATGCATTTGCAGATTTGTGGTCCTAGAGAATTATTTTAGCTTTGTAACCATAATGCACTGTTTAGCTTTAGAATGTGAACAAGTGGCCTTACAAGGGGCAATAAGGGGGCTTTTGGATAAGCTCTCACTATAAAAGGTAAAAGTTACAGGCAGCAGTCATATAGACACAGTGCATATTAAGGAACTGGGTAACAAGAGATCAAAATACGGTACCACATCCCATTTGGTAAAAAAAAAAAAAGGAGAGAAGGGGCAGGCGGGACTTTTAAGGTACTAAGGAAAACAATCAATTTGAAAAAATATTAATTTTATTTAAACAATTCTTTAAAATCGCAGTAAACATTTACAAGAATCACGTATTATTTCTTTGGACATATACAACCACTTCTTACTCTACATGTTTCGCTCAGAGGAGCTTCTTCAGGAGTTTTTTGAGAAGTGTCGCATGAAGTATTATATACTATAAGAAAAGCAACAATTGTAAATGAATATGCTAAAAATTGCCATGAATAAAATCACATAGCATGTCAATGAGACATACCTATATATATTTTATAGAGAGATAATCATACATTTTAGAGAGTACATTTTATACAGAATAATGATGAACTGAAAAGGAATGCCTACCGGATGCTCGTATTCATAAAACACTGATTTAAGATGCATTGACTGAAGCCAGGATTTACAAAAATGGGAAGACCTTTTGTAACCAAAGAGAGAGGATAAATTAAAACTTATTCATATAATTTATTTTTCAATTAAATAATCCTATAGAGTGTATATTAGTAAGTAAGGCAAAACATTTACCTCATTTTCATTTAGAATTGAGGTGAATGTTTTACCTTACTTACTAATATACACTCTATAGGATTATTTAACTTGAAATTAAATTATATGAATATGTTTTAATTTATTCTCTCTTTGGTTACAAAAGGTCTTCCCATTTTTGTAAATCCTGGCTTCAGTCTATGCATCTTAAATTAGTGTTTTATGAATACGAGCATCCGGTAGGCATTCCTTTTCAGTTCATCATTATTCTGTATAAAATGTATGATTATCTCTCTCTACCTATAAAATATATATAGGTATGTCTTATTGACGTGCCATGTGATTTTATTCATGGCAATTTTTAGCATATTCTTTAACAATTGTTGCTTTTCTTATAGTATATAATACTTCATGCGACACTTCTCAAAAAACTCCTGAAGAAGCTCCTCTGAGCGAAACATGTAGAGTAAGAAGTGGTTTTATATGTCCAAAGAAATAATACGTGATTCTTGTAAGTGTTTACTGCGATTTTAAAGAATTGTTTAAATAAAATTAATATTTTTTCAAATTGATTGTTTTCCTTAGTACCTTAAAAGTCCCGCCTGCCTCTTCTCTCCTTTTTTTTTATATAGACACAGTGCTTTATGTGTGATAGCGAAAGCATAGAAAGTGCTGATGACAAACTGCATAGGGATAGATTAGTGTGGGGTTTGTAATCACTGGCAAGTCTCTTAACGTGAACCCTCACTGAATGTCATGTAGATAGTGCTGTCTATCTTATCGGGAGGGCTTTTTGGGCCTTAGTTTTTTCTTTATACAAATTCTTTATTTAACAAAAAGGCAGCTCCAAGACTTTCAGAAAACAATATAAGATTAGAGGTATACCATAGTACAGGATACAACCATAAACATCCAATAGATAAGACTACAGTACAAAATAGTAATTTGAAGTCCAAAACACATGTAGGTTTGGCAGACTTTCTGTAATAATACAAAACCAAATGAAAACCAGAAATGGATCCAATTTAATAAAGGAGGTATGAAGCAAATGATGGCAGAGAAGGTGCATATGCAAAGCACAGAGGAGAACCACCCAGATTTTAGAATTTTATAGTAAAAGGGAGAAAAGAGAAAATGGTTAAAGTGTAGATAGAGAAAGGAAAGGGGGCAAGAAGAAAAAAAAAGGGGGGGAGCTGGGATGACCGGAGGGAGGGCACCACCAGCACCCTCAATCAGTGGAGCCTGCCTCAAAGATGGCCTTACCCTCCTCAGTGTAGACAAACATGTTCCACAAAGTCCAGGTTTTGGTGTACACCTCACCTCTGGAAGGAACCAGGTCATCTATATGATTCAGCTCTTCAATCTTATTAGGCCAAAGACCAATGGTGGGCAGCTAGGAGTCTTTCCAGGTAAGAGGGATGCATGATTTAGCGGCATTAAGGAGGTGGTGAAGCATCGATCTCTTGTAGATTTTGATATGTACAGTGGATAGAAAAAGTCTACACACCCCTGTTAAAATGTCAGGTTTCTGTGATGTAAAAAAATGAGACAAAGATAAATCATTTCAGAACTTTTTGCACCTTTAATGTGACCTATAAACTGTACAACTCGGTTGAACAACAAACTGAAATCTTTTAGGTGGAGGGAAGTAAAAATAAAATAATATGGTTGCACAAGTGTGCACAAACGTAACTGCTTGCCGATCGCCCGCCATCGTTTGACAGTGGCAGAATGGCTCCCCTGCGCAAATCATATGACATCCTCTGCTTCCCACGGGTATAGGGGGCGCGCGCCCCCTGCGTCACTTAAGAGCCGATGAGCGTACCCGGCGGCCGCGATGTCCGGCAGGCACCCGTGATTGCTCTTGACAGAGCCAGTACGGGGGTATGTGTCTGTCGGGTGAGGAGACAGATGTGTTGTTCCTAATGCTTCCCCAGTCAATCCCATCTCCCCACAGTTATAACACACACTGAGGGAACACATTTAACCCCTTCATCGCCCCCTAGTGTTAACCCCTTCCCTGCCAGTGACATTTATACAGTAATTAGTGGCTATTTTTAGCTCTGATCGCTGTATGAATGTCAATGGTCCCAAAAAAGTGTCACAATTTTCAATCTGTCCGCCGCAATGTCGCAGTCCCGATAAAAATCGCTGATTGCCGCCATTACTAGTAAAAAAATAAACATGTACATTTTTTTAGACGCTATAACTTTTGTGCAAACCAATCAATATACGCTTATTTTTTTTTTTTAACAAAAATATGTAGACAAATACATATTGGCCTAAACTGATAAAGAATTTTTTTTTTTTTTTTTAATTTGGGGATATTTAGCAAAAAGTAAAGAATATTGTGTTTTTTTTTGCAAAATTGTCGCTCTTCTTTTGCTTATAGCTCAAAAAATAAAAACCACAGGTGATCAAATACCACCAAAAGAAAGCTCTATTTGTGGGGAAAAAAGGACATCAATTTTGTTTGGGTACAATGTCGCACGACTATGCAATTGTCAGTTAAAGCGACGCAGTGGCGTATCGAAAAAATGGCCTGGTCAGGAAGGGGGTAAATTCTTCTGGGGCTGTTAAACGAATACTTTGTTGAAGCACCATTTGATTTTATTACAGCACTCTTTTTGGGTTTGAGTCTATCAGCATGGCACATCTTGACTTGGCAATATTTGCCCACTCTTCTTTGCAAAAACACTCCAAATCTGTCAGATTGCGAGGACATCTCCTGTGCACAACCATCTTCAGATTACTCCACAGATTTTCAATCAGATTCAGGTCTGGGCTCTGGCTGGGCCATTCCAAAATTGTAATTTTCTTCTGGTGAAGCCATTCCTTTGTTGATTTGGATGTATGCTTTGGGTCGTTGTCATGCTGAAAGATGAAGTTCCTCTTCATGTTTAGATTTCTAGCAGAAGCCTGAAGGTTTTGTGCCCTCCACAATGCCCTCCACCTTGACTAAGGCCCCTGTTCCAGCTGAAGAAAAACAGCCCTAAAGCATGATGCTGCCACCACTATGCTTCACTATGGGTATGGTGTTCTTTTGGTGATGTGCAGTGTTGTTTTTGTGCCAAACTTATCTTTTGGAATTATGGCCAAAAAGTTCAACCTTGCTTTCATCAGACCAAACACATTTTCCCACATGCTTTTGGGAGACTTCAAATGTGTTTTTGCAAAATTTAGGCAGGCTTGGATGTTTTTTTTTGGTAAGAAAAGGCTTCCATCTTGCCACGCTACCCCATTGCTCATACATATGAAGAATACGGGAGATTGTTGTTACATGTACCACACAGCCAGTACTTGCCAGATATTCCTGCAGCTTCTTTAATGTTGCTGTAGGCCTCTTGGCAGCCTCCCTGACCAGTTTTCTTCTCGTCTTTTCATCAATTTTGGAGGGACATCCAGTTCTTGGTAATGTCTGATGCTTTGCAAGCTCTCTGCGGACCATGGCTTTTGCTGTAGGATGCAACTAGGAAAATGTCAGGAAAGACCTACTAGAACAGCTGAACTTTATTTGGGGTTAATCAGAGGCACTGTAAATGATGGCAGGTGTGTACTGACTCCTAGTTAACATGAGTTTGAATGTGATTGCTTAATTCTGAACACAGCTACATCCCCAGTTATTAGAGTGTGTGCACCACGTTATTTTATATTTTTATTTTTACTCTCCCCCCCCCCCCCCCCCGCCAAAAGATTTCAGTTTGTTTTTTAATTGAGTTGTACAGTTTATAGGTCACATTAAAGGTGGAAAAAGTTCTGAAATAATTTATTTTTGTCTCTTTTTTTACATCACAGAAACCTGACATTTTAACAGGGGTGTGTAAACTTTTTACTTCCATTGTGTGTTTGAAACATGAAGGAGAAAGAAAGCTGGATCCTCTGTGACATTATAATTGTTGAACTTTTGAACAATACTCCAAACCTCTTCCCAGTAATGGTTGCGTCTAGGGCAGGACCAGAAAATATGTGCCAGAAGTCCTCGGTTACTTCTGGTACCCCCAGCACTGATCAGTAGTATTGGGAAAGTATTTATGTAAAAGCAATGGTGTGTGGTACCGAGTCAAAATTTTGAAGTTGGATTCCAGGAACATCGTACAAATCGAGGATTTTAGGGAAAACCTAATAATATTATTCCATTGATCCGCTGTGAAGGTTCTACCCAGGTCTAATTCACATTTTTCAAAAAAGGGCAGATGGTAATCATCATCGGGGGGGGGGGGGGGGGGGCTACAAGTACGGAGTAGACTTTCGAAAGTGTGTGAGGAAAAGCTCCTAAATCGGAACAGTATTCTTCCAACGTAGGGAGACAAAAGGCGCGTGGAGGTGGATGAGAATGCAAGAAGTGATGCAATTGCAATGCCCTCCAAAAGTCCAAGTGCCTGTGGAACTTGCCAGGAGCTGCAGGGAGGGCCAGGCCTCTGCTATCAAGAAATGGAAGGCCTGAAAGCGCCCGGAGTCTAGTATAGGGTGAAAGGATCTGTCTTGAAGACCTGGGGGAAAGCGCATGTTGCACAAGATAGGGAAGAGCGGAGAGTTGAAGAGCGGAAGTCAACGTAGTAGAGAAAAGCCAACAGCATATTCGGGTCCTATTAAAGGGTGAGCCTTGAGAGCGGGAGGAGGTAAATCCCCAAAACACTTTGGTGCTCTGCACAAGGGGACACAGGTTTGGGCCTGTTCTAGTTGTGGCCAGAGTTTAAGGTCCGCATGTATGCACCAATTGATTAGTCTGCCTAAGTGGGCCGCTTGGTAATATTTATGTAAATATGGGACGGCTAGTCCCCCAAATTGCTTAGGCAATGTCAATGGTTGGCGGCAGATTCTGGACTATTTGTGAACTCAGTAAACAGAGAATGAACTTGTTGAAAGTATTGAGGTGGAATAACGATAGGTAGGGTCTGGAAAAGGTATAGAAATTTTGGTAAACCACAAATGCAGTCTGCGATACCACGAGTGTACTTTGCCCAAAAATAGGGGGAAATTAAAAGATAAGTTCACCTTTGGGAACATATTACATGTTCCACCCATTAGGGTGGAACATGTAACATGTTCCCAAATGTTGCAGTCGTTGCCGATCCCCCCCCCCCCCCCCTCACTCACTGTGACAGCAGTATGAGGAGACGTTCCCTGTACTAGCTGTCACTTTTAGAAATTATCGCGGTCGTGCGGGGCTCGGCCCACATGACCATATCATTCATTGACACAGCTCTTTGTGTGATTGAACTACAAGCCCCAACATCCTTTGCGGCTGTCAGCTTGTAGTTTCTAATGAACTAGCACATGCAAATTTTTTTACCTGCTAAAAAAAAAGTGCATTTATTATTCTTTTCTAAAAAGTGAACTTATCCTTTAAGGTCACAGGTAGGAGATAAACGGGAGGGTATATATGTACCAAGGTATTTCAGAGCCGAATCTGTCCATGGCCCTAATTTTATCTTAATGCTGCTGATGTCTTGCAGCCTATGTATGGTCTGTCCACATGCACTGCAGATATTAAAGGCTGCATTTGTTTGTTTTTTCCAGAGCGCATATTTCCTGTTGTTTGCTGCAATTATTTTTTTCAAAAGCCCTTTTTTTAAAGGTAGCAACAGTGCAATATGCCTGGACAATAAGCATTGGCACAGAAGAGCGCATCGTTTCCTTTGAGAGAGCATGTAACAGGGTGAATTACTGGCAGAAGTTTGTGGGAGATAGGGGCAGCCTGTTGTCACTCCATAACACAAAGTGTCCAAACAAGGATCTTTATATCAATCAATACCACCAGCTGTTATTTTCATGAAAGCTAGAAATTAAATTAAAAATAGGCTTTCCGAGTGATATCATCATGTTAAAATTTATATGAGATCTGATGCCGCGTACACACGAGCGGACATTACGGCGGACTTTGCCCGGCGGACTGGATTTCGTCGGACAATTCGATGTGTGTGGGCTCCAGCGGACTTTGTTTTCTCAAAAGTTGGACGGACTTAGATTTGAAATGCCGCGTACACACGAGCGGACATTACGGCGGACTTTGCCCGGCGGACTTTTCGACGTACTTTCCGACGGACTTTCTGAATGAACGGACTTGCCTACACACAATCCACCAAAGTCCGTCGAATTCGTACGTGATGACGTACGACCGGACTAAAACAAGGAAGTTCATAGCCAGTAGCCAATAGCTGCCCTAGCGTGGCTTTTTGTCCGTCGAACTAGCATACAGACGGCGGACTTTTCGACCGGACTCGATTTCAACGGATAAATTTTAAACAAGTTTCAAATCTAAGTCCGTCCAACTTTTGAGAAAACAAAGTCCGCTGGAGCCCACACACATCGAATTGTCCGACGAAATCCAGTCCGCCGGGCAAAGTCCGCCGTAATGTCCGCTCGTGTGTACGCGGCAAAACTTGTTTAAAATTTATCCGTTGAAATCGAGTCCGGTCGAAAAGTCCGCCGTCTGTATGCTAGTTCGACGGACAAAAAGCCACGCTAGGGCAGCTATTGGCTACTGGCTATGAACTTCCTTATTTTAGTCCGGTCGTACGTCATCACGTACGAATTCGACGGACTTTGGTGGATTGTGTGTAGGCAAGTCCGTTCATTCAGAAAGTCCGTCGGAAAGTACGTCGAAAAGTCCGCCGGGCAAAGTCCGCCGTAATGTCCGCTCGTGTGTACGCGGCATTAGAGGTTGTGTTTACATCTAAAAAAAAAAAAAGAAATAATAAGAGAAGCCGTGCTAGAAAAGTCCCAATTGTTGCAAAAATATTTGCATATTGAAAGTAGTAGGGTAAATCCTCTTCTCAATGGCACCACAATGATTCACAGCAAAAAAGTGCACCGCCACCTTAAGAAAAACTTTCTTACCAGATAGCAAGCAAAATAGGCAGATGGCTATAGCCCAGCCAAGGCCTTTAACTTGCATGGAAGATCTTAGGAACGACTATCACAGGATGAATGGCTGTAATGTCTCTCACACACTGGCACACTGTGAAGTCTGTGACCATCTAATGTTCTGAAATAAAAAAGTGGCGTGAGAATTGGAAATGTATAGAGTGCTGCCAACATCCTTGATTAAATGGAATATTGGGAGAAGTGCAATGAATGCACAAAGGAGTGGCCCCTTAGGACTTTAACGGCAGAATAATGTATAGAGAGTAAGTTATATAAAATGCACATAAGTGCCAATTTTATTAATCATATAGAAAGTATGAAAAATATGAAAAAATACGAATACAAATACACAAAATATTCACTAAAAAATACACATCAATGTATACAAGGTAAATATATCAACCCAAAGCTTACAACACGCTGCCTGAATGGAATTAGGGTCAGACGGATAGATTTACAGCATGTATCCCAACATGTTTCGGAGATTAATATGTATTGTTCCTTCATCAGGGAATTTACAGTTGGGTGATCAAATCCTTATCTGTAATGTATAGTTTATAGGGTAATGAAATGACATCATGATATGTAAAATTGTTGAAGAGTATAAGTCATAACAATTTATATATTATTTAATATTAAGGCTAGTTATACTTACATAGATGAGGTTCATAAAAAGTCATACAAAGCAAAACAGTAACCAGAAATAGAACATGCTGGCTAAGAGGTCCGCAAGAATGTAGGATGGGCAGTTGTAGGTGCAGGACCGAGTGCTGCAGCGCATCCACAAGAGATGCCTGATTGAGGTCTAAATAGTCAGATAGTAGAGAAAAGGGAGAACAATATAAAGTTAGTCCCACATACAGTTTGAAAAATCTGTCAGACTGCAATGTAGGGACAAAGGGTTATCTATCCCCAGTTAGCCAGTACAAACAGTAGTTTTACCTTTAGGTTTACACATTCAAGGCGCAGCCCTCTGGGCGGCAGTTCCACAACTGACAAGTGCCCAGTGAGTGTCTGCGTCCTAAGTAGCACAACTGATAAGTCCTAAGGGGCGACTCCTTTGTGCATTCATTGCACATCTCCCTATATTCTAATGTTCTGAAATACACAATTTTAGGGCAGGAACTGGGACTGCCACCATTCTACTTTAATTCCAGGAAAGAGAAGCAGAGAAGATTTATCAATCCGGCGATCAGCGCAGCGATCCCGACCTTCATGCCGACCTTCATCCTGCCAGCCATTACTTGCCTGCAAAGATGGGTGGATCCTCTTGCTCCAATTGACCAGCTCCTTGCTCAGGGGGTTATTACCCCGACCCAAAAAAAGGAATGCTATGGTTCCCATAGCAAAGGGAGACATTTGGCCCATTCTAGATTTTAAAACCCTCTACTAGTTCCTGCAAGTTTCACATAGAATTGGCCAGGTTGGTCATTGCCTCCCCCCTGTGGATCTTCTGGCCTCCATGGACATCATGAATGCTTACTTGCACATTTTCATTTTTTTTCCTGACATATATCCTGACATACATCATCTGCGTTTTGGTCTAAGTGCTCAGCTCTTCCAATTTGTTACCTTTCCCTTTATTTGTCCTTGGCCCCTCTGATCTTCACCAAAGTGCTTCTCTTGGTCCTAGCTCTGCACTGTTCACCGGGTATACATGTTATGGGATACAATTTCCTATTCAAATGAGAGGTGTTACATAGGGGATGTCCTATACGTTCCTGTACTGTATTCCAAGAAACAAATTTTACTGGTAAGTCAAAAATCTTATTTTTTTGTTGCTTTCTCTTCGCCTTTTGTCCATTGAGAAAGACTTACACAAAATTTCAGTTGGGTCCCCCTTGCAGCATCCCTCCCAGCTGATAATCTTTTCATTTTATTGGGATTCTATTTATTTCACTATAGCACACAGGGGGTATTATTGTAGTATACAAAATGAAACTGGCTGCCTGAGATGCAAAAGATTATGTTGGCAAAGCAGAGGGATTGCTGGTGTGCCTCTCCTGTGTACAACCAAACCACCTCATCAATACCAAAAAAAAAAGTAAATACATATAAAAGCAAAAATTTAACCTAAATAAAAAGAAAGAAGAAAAAAAGGTAGCTGCTAATATTTTCCACTAAATAATATGGAAGGGGATGCATCACAAAAAGCTTGGACAAAGTGAGTCTCAGACTGCCAGACCTTGGTGCTTTGGTTTCGCTTGGTGATTTTTACCTACAGGTAAGTCTATAATAAGGCTTACCTGTAGGTAAAATGAATATCTCCTAAACCTGCACAGTTTAGGAGATATTCACCCTGAAAGCAGCTGCTGACGTCAGCGGCCCGAATGCACTCTGAAAGTCCTGCGTATCATGCCGGAACTTCAGAGCTCCTTGCTGGAACAGAGGGCTCCCACACGCATGCGCCGGAGTGACGTCATCGCAGCTCCGGCCACTCACAGCGCCGGAGCACGCAAACCTGGAAGAAACGCCGAGGGAACATGCCAGCCCCCTCAGCGGCGACTGGGCGCCGCTGCGGGGGCTTCATTCTAAAGTAAGTATTTCATAATGTGCTAGTATGCGATGCATACTAGCACTTATGCTATTGTCTTGCAGGTTTATGGGGTTTTTTTTTTTGGGGGGGGGGGGTTTCAGCGGTTTACCACCGCTTTAAGGGCAACTGATGCATGGAAAGCCACTGTAAATATTTGCTATTGTCTTTCAAGTAATACATTCAATTGCGATGCATACTAGCACTTATGCTATTGTCTTGCAGGTTTATGGGGGTTTTTTTTGGGGGGGGGGGTTTCAGCGGTTTACCACCGCTTTAAGGGCAACTGATGCATGGAAAGCCACTGTAAATATTTGCTATTGTCTTTCAAGTAATACATTCAATTTCTATTTCAAGATAAAAACATGTCTTGTCTCTCCCTCATATGTTGCAGCCTAACCAGCCACTGTACAATATTTGTGGCTATTATCTCTAGAAATGATAAACTCTAGTGTTTATTTCAAGATACAAACTGCCTGTCTCTTTCTATTTGCTGCCTATTCAACTGCTCATGTTCTGTCCTGAAGATAGCCAATTTTTTTTACATACCTGAGGTCTATAGATTGAATATTTAGGGAATAATGGGAATACAGGAGAAGGAGGGGGTTCCAGGAATCAGGGTTGTGATTTTAAAGTGTTTTTGTGCACTTTGTTTTGACATTTGACCAAACGTTTATGACAATGCAATGTGGTATTGCAAAGAAATAAGCTTCCAAAGTATACTATTAAACTGTTTTGCCAGTGGACAATTTGAATGAGTTTAAGATCTTTAGCAATTTTTTTTAAGAGTAAAATTTCCTGTCTGCTACTTCCATCAGTAAATTCAATTCTATTAGGTGTCACAGTCAAAACTACCCAAACAAGCCTTTTTTATTTCAAATTGTAATGATTTCGAATGGGAGCACTCCAACCTTTCTTTCTGGTCAGAAGCAAGACAGTGCCAGCCTGAGAAGCCTATCTCTGAGTGATACAACATAACCATCCAAAGGAAGAAACACGCTGTAAATGTTACTTTGCTAAAAAAAAGCCATGCCTCTTTAAGGAGTTGCGTATGGTAATTAAAAATACATTTTTTGTTGCTTTGGTAAATGTTCCGATGGAAGTGCCCTAAGTCTCCTTAAAGGGGGGCACAGACAGCAATAAAACCTGACAAGCATTCTAATCTAATGGAAGTGCCCAGCTCCCCGTGCCTTTTTTTGACAGCAGCTTGCCTAGTAGCCTTAAAAATAGCTTAAATTTAGAATCAAGAATGGCCTCCATAGACTTTAGTGGAATTTGCCACTAAGTTCAGGTTTCAAGAATTTAAAACAGGATGTGAACAGAGGAAGATTTACCGATCTGTAATGGTGATGTATAAATGTCGGTGGAAAGTAATTGTGCTACCTTTGCAGCCAGAGCCCAGTTATCCTTTTTGCTGCTGTTCATAGACATTATGGCCACATCTAAATGCTTGGTATGGATACCAAGTTTTTTTTTTTAACCTTTCTTTTATTCAGCTTTTTTGTTTTAATTGAGGGTAAAATTCTATGAAAGCCATATGCCTTGTCTTATTATACTGCATTGTGAAATGCTTATATATCTTTGCATTATGTTACAATCTTGAGCTCTCTCACAGAAATGGACTTTGCTGACATGTTCATGTGTTACTGTGGCTCTAGGAACTTGCAAATGGACAGACGCAGAGGGAGATTGCATGGCTGAAGGAAGTGGGAGATGACCAGTAAGTGATCTGCTGTGCTCTTTATTACAATAATATTAATAATGAAGATCGCAATACTGAAAATTGTTTTCAATAAGCATATGTTAATCTACAGCCATGTGAAAAACTAGTATCCCCATGGAAATTGTCTTTGCTGGTGCCTCCATGGCAGCATACGTATAATAGTAGCCACGCCTACTTCCGCCCACAGTACCAGTGCATAGCTATAAAAAGTTAACACCCACACAACAGCCCATTCCCGGCCTGCAACCTCTGAAAGTAATTGCTGTGCATTCCTTCAGCAGCATCTGAACATCGTGGGCACCTTATGCAGAGATGTCAGCCAACATGACAGGCCGGGGGAGCCAATCCACTTCTATTATGGCGCATTCTTTCAGCACTACTGATGGGCCTCACTACAGCTGTCTTTGGCAGAAAGCCAGTAGCTTACTCACTATCTTATGATAGAATTTGCTGAAGCTTACCACCCTAATAGCTAGTTATTGATTTATCATACGTATGCTGCCATGGAAGCACCAGGAAAACAGAAAATTGTATCATACTTACCGTAATTTTCTTTTCCTAGTGCCTATCCATGGCAGCATACCGAACCCACCAGTTCGTTCCTAGCGATGTACAGGGAAGGGGCTGTTGTGTGGGTGGTAACTTTTTATAGCTCTTCACTGGTCCTGTGGGCAGAAGTAGGCAGGGCTACTTTCATACGTATGCTGTCATGGAAAGGCACCAGGAAAAGAAAATTACGGTAAGTATGATACAATTTTCTGTTTTCCTGGTGCTTCCATGGCAGCATACGTATGATAGATCAATAACTAGCTATCAGGTTGGGAAGCTTCAGCAAATTCTATCATAAGATAGTGAGTAAGCTACTGGCTTTCTGCCAAAGACAGGGGTAGTGAGGTCCATCAGTAGTGCTGAAAGAATGCTCCATAATAGAACTGGATTGGCTCCCTAAGTCTCCTTAACGGGCTCCCTAAGTCTCCTTAACGAGGGCACAGACAGCAATAAAACCTGACAAGCATTCTAATCCCTGTCCACACTATATAAAGCAACAAAAAGTTTTGCTTTTAGTTATCCTTTAATTTACTAAGGGGAAAAAAGCTTATTCACTTTGCAAAAGGATAGTGAATGAGATCAAGCTGTGCTGACTTCCATCATCCAATCACATGCAAGCAAAAATGTCGTTTTTTTTTTCTTGCATGTGATTGGGTATTCTATGAAAAGTAAATTTTCACCAATTCACTAGGGTAAGGGAAAATTCCCTTGTATTGTAAACAGCCTATTTGCTTTAGTAAATCAACCCTGGTGCATTCATTCTCATAATCTAAACTAATGAAAATGCTGATCTGTCACAAGAAAACATTTAGCCCTTTTGCCGCCATAGCCATTAATACATTTTTTGCATACGTGTTTAAAAAATCATTTTAGGCCTGAAGATTACATAAAACCCCAAAGCATTCTATATTTTCTGAAAGCAGACACCCTATAGAATAAAATAACATTAGTTCCAATTTTTTATGTCCCATAATAATATTATAACAAATTATGAAATGCAAAATTTCAGTAAAAAATAAAGTTAATTTCACGGTATATAAATGCAATATATTACCCAACTTTCTGTATAACATAAAAGATAATGTTGCACTGATTAAATAGATACCCAACATGTCAAGTTGCTACTAAAGGTTATTTTTTATCTTTTATTAAAATAACAAACACGTTATGCTCATCTGCTTTGCGCAATGGTATTTCACAGAGCGGCCCCAATCCTCCTCTTCAGGGGTCGCTCATTGGCCATCTTGGTTGCTCCTCTTCTTCGTGTGCCCCATACCAATCTGCTTGCTCACTCGTTCCCAAGCTGCACGTGTCTATGGAGTTTTACTCCATAAACACACAGAGAGGGGCTTAGCCCCGCCCCTCGCTGCCTCCTCCCTTTATTTGATTGACAGCAGCAAATGGCTCCTGCTGCTGCTCGAGTCCCTGTGTGGGAAGGAAGAGAGGGGAGAAGAGATGCAGCCGTACACCGTGCTGGTTCTTCTCTCTCTTCCCCTTCACACAGGGAAAGGGGAGGTCAGAAAAATATATGCAGAGAATGCATTAAGGCAAAAATGTTTTGGCTTTAGAACGACTTTAAAATTGTGTGCGCCCGCGACAAACTTCATCAACATTTTCCATAGGTGACATCCAAGCCCCTAAAGGTCATCGGTGGTGCGTCCATCTGTAAGTAATGTGTGTAGCGTAATCAACGTTTTTGTTTACTTTCACGTATGTGAGGGTGGAGGCAAGCTCAAACATATTTGGGGGGGGTTTAAGTGCGTGGGTCTACTAGGGTGTCATGTAGGTCAGGGCTTCTCAACCTCAGTCCTCAAGTATCCCCAACAGGCCAGGTTTTGGGAATTTCTCTTAGATAAAATAGCTGTCCAAAATACCAAGCCATTGACTCTGATTTAAAGCACCTGTGCAAGATAAAGGAAAACCTGCAAACAAGGCCTATTGGAGGTACTTGAGGATTGAGGTTGAGAACCACTGATGTAGGGGACAAAAAGTCCCTTATGTGAGGCATTTTTTGGTGTTGGCTTCTCTTTAATGAGATATCAAGGATCAATGATGTCTCTCACCTGTCCTCCAATGAAATTAATGGCGTGCAGATCGCACTCCTTTAGTTTCTTCCCTAGCAGAAAGTGACACCAGGACCCGAAAGTTACGTTTTATATTTCATTTCTGGGTCGTTAACTTTCTCTGATCTCCCTCCCCTCTACCCAGCAGCACCCCTATGTCGGTCCAGGGTCCACCATTATATTTATTACCACTTCAAATCCATGAATTTAGAATCGTGTCTCATGGAGTCGACTCTGAATTCTGCATCATATCAAAGTGTGCTTGATGAGTATGTAAGGCCATTTGTCCAAAGATGAACTAGAAATGGATCTGTCAACACAATAATGATCCCAAACACACAACAAACCTACTAACAAGTTAAAAAAAAATGGCTGAACTGGCTTAGACAAAGCCCTGATTTGAACCTCATTGAAATGTTGTGGGGATTTTGAAATGCGCAGTTCATGCAAGAAAACTCACAATCATCTGGAAATTGAAGAAAATTTGCAAAATTTGGTCAAAATGTTTACATTGTCAGAGACTGGTGGGCAGATATGCAACACCTTACAAGAAGTCATTTCCACTTAAGGGAACAATACCAGGTTCTAAAGGCAAGGGTGCATTTTCTTGTATTGCAATTCAAATATCACCTTTCTTTGTTCAAATATGTCCAAAAAGTCAACAATTTCCATTGGGTGTGCTTACTTATAGATAATTTAAATCCTTTGAGTTTATGTTTAAAATTCTCATTTAGGCTTAAGAAACAGGCTATTTTGATGCAGATTTTTCACACAATTCACACAAAATGTATATTTAATCCAAATCTGTATTTCAAATGCCACACCAATCATATCGATGACACCAATAAAAGTTAATTTGGGAGAAGATTTAAACAACTGTTTGGACCAATTGCCTTAAAATCATTCAAATGCACTATATACCAAATGGGACGCCTGCCTTTACATGCACATACATTTTAAAGGCATCCCAGTCTTAGTCCGTAGGGTTCAATATTGAGTTGGCCCACCCTTTGCAGCTGTAACAGCTTCAACTCTTCTGGGAAGGCTGTCCACAAGGTTTAGGAGTGTGTCTATGGGAATGTTTGACCATTCTTCCAGAAGCGCATTTGTGAGGTCCGGCACCGATTTGGAGAGAAGGCCTGGCTCACAGTCTCCGCTCTAATTCATCCCAAAGGTGTTCTATCGGGTTGAGGGCAGGCCAGTCAAGTTCCCTACCCCAAACTCGCTCATCCTTGTCTTTATAGACCTTGCTTTGTGCACTGGTCCAAATCATTTGGTGGAGGGGGGATTATGGTGTGGGGTTGTTTTTCAGGGGTTGGGCTTGGCCCCTTAGTTCCAGTGAAGGGAACTCTTAAGGCGTCAGCATACCAAGACATTTCATGCTCCCAACTTTGTGGAAACAGTTTGGGGGTGGCCCCTTCCTGTTCCAACATGACTGCGCACCAGTGCACAAAACAAGGTCCGCAAAGACATGGATGAACGAGTTTGGGGTGGAGGAACTTGACTGGCCTCAACCAGATAGAACACCTTTGGGATGAATTAGAGTGGAAACTGCAAGTCAGGCCTTCTCGTCCACATCAGTGTCTGACCTCACAAATGTGCTTCTGGAAGAATGGTCAAACATTCCCATACACACACTCCTAAACCTTGTGGACAGCCTTCCCAGAAGAGTTGAAGCTGTTATAGCTGCAAAGGGTGGGCCAACTCAATATTGAACCCTACAGACTAAGACTGGAATGCCAATAAAGTTAATGTGCGTGTAAAGGCAGGCGTCCCAATACTTTTGGTAATATAGTTTAGGAGTGTGTCTATGGGAATGTTTGACCGTTCTTCTAGAAGTACATTTGTGAGGTCAGACACTGATGTGGATGAGAAGGCCTGGCTCGCAGTCTCCGATCTAATTCATCCCAAAGGAGTTCTATCGGGTTGAGGTCAGGACCCACTTCACACAGTGGGTTTGATTTACTAAAATGGGAGAGTGCAAAATCTGGTGCAGCTGTGCAGTGGCGTCGCTAGGTGAAGGGGGGTGGTGTGGGCCGCACCCGGGTAACTCCCGCCAGAGGGGTGACACCTGTGGGCAGCGACATCACACGGTCCGCACACACCCCTACACTGTGATATGTGTCTCTCCAGCTGTGTCCCTCAGACCGAAGCCGCCTCCTCCCTCCTCTCTGTTTACATGCACACAGGAGGAGGGAGTCCGTGGAGGGACACACTGCTGTGCATATCCCGCGTTCTGAGGTCTGAACAGTGTATTGTATTTGTAGATGGACATGTGCTGGGGGCGCTATGGGAGGGGAGAGGGAGGACTACTAGCACAAGTGGAGAGGGGGGTCTGCACTGGGGTCTATGCTGATGGAGGGGGTCTATGCTGATGGAGAGGGGGGTCTGCACTGGGGGGGTCTATGCTGATGGAGGGGGGGTCTGCAACGATGGGGTCTATGCTGATGGAGGGGGGTCTTCACTGAGGGGGGGTCTATGCTGATGGAGAGGGGGGTCTGCACTGAGGGGGTCTATGCTGATGGAGGGGGTCTGCACTGAGGGGGGTCTATGCTGATGGAGGGTGTCTATGCTGATGGAGGGGGGTCTGTACTAAGGGGGGTCTATGCTGATGGAGGGGGTCTATGCTGATGGAGGGGGGTCTGTACTGAGGGGGGGTCTATGCTTATAGAGGGGGTTTGCACTGAGGCGGGTCTATGCTGATGGAGGGGGTCTGCACTAAGGGGAGTCTATACTGATGGAGGGGGGTGTCTATTCTGAGGGAGGGGGTTCTATACTGAGGAAGAGGGGGGTCTGTACTGAGGGGGGAGGTCTATACTGGGCGTCTGCATTAAGGGAGAGGGGTCTATACTGCGGGAGGGGGTTTGTACTTAATGGGGGGGGTTATACTGAGGAGAGGGGGTCTGTACTGATTGAGGGGGGTCTATACTGTGGGAGGGGGACTACAATTGGTGGGGGGGGGGTGTGACACCAATTTTTTCCGCATCGGGTGACACCAACCTTAGTGATGCCACTGCAGCTGTGCATGGTAACCAATCAGCTTCTAACTTCAGCTTATTCAATTAAGCTTTGACAAAAAAAAATGGAAGCTGAATGGTTTCTATGCAGAGCAACACCAGATTTTGCACTCTCCATTTTTAGTAAATCAACCCCGTGTGTATCAGTAGAGCTGAACATTTTCTTACCAGCCTGATTGATTTGTTCACTGTGAGATCAATGGACCGGCAGTTATGTGCAGTCCCCATAGACATGAAAAAAGCCGGAGGAGGTTATCTGTGGGTAACTGCAGGTCTTTGGCTGATGCCATTTTTACCAGGCGGAGGGCAATCCCCATATAGATTTATGCTGAGCTGAAGTAATCATTGTTAGCATCTGACATTGCCCTTCGTGCCCTTTTAATTTCAGAAATCAACTTCACTAACATTATACCTAAAAATCATTTTTGCCTTGTCATTATTCTGTAGTTATAACAAGCATGCAGCTAGGCAACAAAATTCCTTTCATATGAGGAGGAAAACTTGCAGGGCGTCCCATTTTCACATGGAAACTCTCTGCAGAACGTGCCAAAATAAAGCAAATTTACATAAATGTTCACATCATTGTTACACATACCAGGAATCCTCACAAATGATTCTTCCGGTTGATTGATAGTGTTATTCGGTAATTGAGCGCCATCTGCTGTCCTACATATCATGTCAGGTTTTTTTATTTTACAAAGAAGCACTGGAACAAAGTAAAAAAAAAAAGACAATTCTGAGACAATATATCAGATTTCTTATATAGTATCTCTGAGCATTCCAAGATAATATATTTTAGAATTCTGAGATATGTCAGAATTTTTATATTTTATTTCAGAATTCAGAGATAATTTCTCAGTGCATTAAATTTTTTTCA
Organism: Lithobates septentrionalis; assembly: GCA_037952835.1. Lineage (NCBI taxonomy): Eukaryota > Metazoa > Chordata > Amphibia > Anura > Ranidae > Lithobates > Lithobates septentrionalis. Next base: position 1,281,696 of record JBBDGP010002387.1, read on the forward strand.
AAGTATTTCAGATGATATATTATAATTCTCAGACATTATTTTAGACTTTTGAGCTATTCTTCTCGAAATATAGTGATTTGCTATATTTCAAATTTCTGACACATCTCAGCATACAGTGAGAATATTCTGATATATTATTTCACAAATGTTAGTTTTTTTTTGTTTTTTTTTTTACTTGGAACTACTGTGTCCCTGTTTGGGAGATTTACTTGTGTGAAACAGGACAGGAAGTGAAGGAAAATTGTCCTAGTGGAGGTCCAAATCCTTTTCCACAAAACGAATTATGTCTCCATTGGTAGCACTTAGGCTACTTTCACACTGAGGCGCTTTACACCCGCTATAGCGCTAAAAATAGCGCCTGCTAAGCGCTTGTAAAGAGCCTCTCCTCTCTCTCCAGTGTGAAAGTCCGAGTGCTTTCACACTGAAGCGGCGCGCTGGCAGGACGCCAAAAAAGTCCTGCAAGCAGCATCAATGGGCAGCGGGCACTTTTAACCCTTTTTCGGCTGCTAGCGGAGTTTAAAAGCTCCCCGCTAGAGCCCGAAAAGCTCAGCAAAAATAACGCCCCCAACACCCCAGTGTGAAAGTAGCCTAATGCTGCGTACTCACGACCGAACTTTCCGGCAGAAAAGGTCCAACGGAACCATTCCGTGGGACATTCTGATCGTGTGTGGGCTTCATCGGACCTTTTTTTTTCGAAAATTCAGACGGACCTAGAAATAGAACAAGTTTCAAATCTAGTCCGACGGACCAAGAACGACACAAGGGCAGCTATTGGCTACTGGCTATTGAACTTCCTTTTTCTAGTATCGTCGTACGTCATCACGTTCTCAACGAACGGACTTTGGTGTGATCGTGTGTAGGCAAGTCCGTTTCAGCGGAAATCCGATGGAACTCCGTTGGAAAGACCGTCAGACTTTGGTCAGACGGAAAGAATGGTCGTGTGTATGCTGCATTACTCTCACTGTCTTCATCAGTGCCAGGAGGACAAGAAGGGGAAATTTGTATACAGAGGTTGTAACCTATGCATGTTAAACTCCTATGTTACCATCAGCCTGTTGGTGGATTAAATATATGTTTACTTTAAAAGGGCAGCACAATGGCTATTGGTTAGTACTTCTGCCTTGTAGCACTGAGTTCAGTGATTTAAATCAATGTCTGGACCATAGTTGTGCTCAGGGGGCGTACCGGGTGTGCCTGGGCACACCCTAATCAGCCTGTGCGGCAAAAATTCCCCCTACTGATATTTCACCGAACCTCCCGCCAACAGGGCTCCCAAAAAATTTGTACAAAATATTATAAAAATTAAATTTTTAAAAATTATACAAAAATAAAATAATAGAAATAAAAAAAAAACTACTGGCACAGTATTACATACTATACACATAAATACATACATACACACACACGCATGTTTGAGCTTTGAGGTGCACACCCTAATACACCTATGGTCTGGACACTGTGCATGGAGTTTGCATGTTCTCCCTATGCTTGTTTGGGTTTTCTAACAAACTACAAAGGCATGCTGGTAAGTTAATTGGCTCCTGTCTAAACTAACCCTAGTAAGTCTGTGTGTGTATATCTGCATGTGAGATATAGACCTTAGATTGTAAGCTCCTTGAGGGCAAAGATTGATGTCAATGTACAGTATGTAGAGGGCTCTCTGAACTGTAAAATTGTATATATTGTACAGAACGCCAAGCATGGGTCCTGGATGGGTGCTATGTGGCACCACTATTTGGGTTATGGTCCCTTTAAGGTTAAGGTGTGTGTGTACTCAGGGGTCTCACTCCTGATGGATGAGGAATTCTGGGGTAGTCAAGTAAAGCAAAGGACTGACTCGGAGTCCTCACAGTATTAATAGAGACTTATTTGGGACCTGGAATTTTGGAGGTCCGGAGTGACATTCGGATGGGAAAAGGACCTCACCTCCTGACTACAGGGACTCCAGTCCCTACACGGTTAAGCAGCCTCCAGGAAGCCACACATAAAACTGGAAGCTCTGATGCCCTGTACACATAGGCGGACTTTTCGGCAACAAAGGTCCGACAGTCTTTCCGACGGATTTTCGACAGACTTTTGATGGACTTCTGATGGACTTTCGAATGAACAGACTTGCCTACACACGATCACACCGAAGTTTGACGGATTCGTAGGTGATGACGTACGACCGGACTAAAATAAGAAAGTTTATAGCCAGTAGCCAATAGCTGCCCTAGCGTTGGTTTTCATCCGTCGGACTAGCATACAGACGAGCGGATTTTTCGACTGGACTTGAGTCTATCGGACAAATTTGAAACATGTTCCAAATCTAAAGTCTGTCAGATTTTCGACCGAAAAAGTCTGCTGTAGGTCCGATGGAGCCCAGACACGGTCGGATTGTCTGCCGGATTCGGTCCGTCGGACCAGTCCGGTCGAAAAGTCTGCTCGTGTGTACGTGGCATTAGTATTAGGTGTGGGAAGTAGGCGTTTGGGAGAGAGACCTGTTGGAGTGCTGCATATGTGCTGGGAGCTGCCAAACAGCCAGAGATGGACTGTCTCTGCAGCTTTACATACACTAGTACTGATGGAGATCAGCAGTGTTCTGAGTGATCTACAGTGGGTACAGAAAAGAATCACCCCCTTTAAAATAATTACATTTTGTTGCTTTGCAGCCTGGAATGAAGACACAGCTTTTTTTTATCCAGCTGTATTTACTAATGCAACTTATAACATCCAAGTGAAAGATATAACACCAACATGTCAGAAAAAAAATTAAAAAAATTAAAAAACAAAATAACTGAGTTGGTAAAAGGATCACCCCCCTTATGTCAGTTATTTGTTGGACCACATTTTGCTTTAATTACAGCCTTTAGTCTGTTGGGATAAGACTCTACTAACTTTGCACATCTAGACTTTGCAATATTTTCCCAGTCTTCTTTGCAGAACTGCTCAAGTTCAGTTAAATTTGTTGGTGACCGTTTGTGGGCTGCAGTCCTCAAGTCATTCCAAAGATTTTCAATGGGGTTTAAGTCTGAGCTCTGACTAAGCCATGCAAGGTCATTTACCTTTTTTCTCCTTCAACCTCTGTGTGGTGATTTTTGCTGTGTGCTTTGGGTCATTGTCATGTTTAAAGTAAACCTTCTTCCCATTGACAACTTTCTGGCGGAGGGCAGCAGATTTTCCTCAAGAATTTGATGGCATTTTACACCATCCATTTTTCTTCTATCCTGCTGCAGAGAAACACCCCATAACAGGATATTACCACCTCCATGCTTTACTGTAGGAATGGTGTTATTTGGATGGTGAGCTGTATTGGATTTCCACCAGACATATTGTTTGGTGTTGAGGCCAAATAATTCAATTTTAGTCCCATCTGACCACCTTAAACGCACCTTGAAGATTCTGAGGCCACATGGAAAAAGGTGTTAAGGTCAGATGAGACTAAAATTGAATTATTTTGTCTGGTGGAAATCCAATACAGCTCAGGAGGTAATAATATCATTTTGTTTGGGGGTGTTCCTCTGCATGCAGCAGGGACTGGAGCACTTGTCAGGCTAGAAGAAAAAATGATGGGGCAAAATACCTTCAAATTCTTGAGGAAAATCTGCTGCCCTCCGCCAGAAAGTTGTCAATGGGAAGAAGATTTACCTTCCAACATGACAATGACCCAAAGCACACAGCAAAAATGACCACACAGTGGTTGAAAGAGAAATCTGTGGAATGACTTGAAGACTGCAGTCCACAAACGACCACCATCAAAATGAACTTGAGCAGTTCTGCAAAGAAGACTGGGCAAATATTGCAAAGTCTAGATGTGCAAAGTTAGTAGAGACGTAGTCCAACAGACTAAAGGCTGTAATTAAAGCAAAATGTGCTCCAACAAAATACTGACTTAAGGGGAGTGATCCTTTTTCCAACTCAGTGATTCTGTTTTTTATTTTTTTTCTGACATGGGGGGTTATTTACTAAAGGAAAATCCACTTTGCACTGCAAGTGCACTTGAAAGTGCACTTGGAAGTAAAGTCGCTGTAGATCCGAGGGGGACATGCAAGAAAAAATAAAAAACAGCATTTTAGCTTGCACATGATTGGATGATAAAATCAGCAGAGCTTCCACTCATTTCAGATCTACCCCTTAGATTTAGAGCAACTGCACTTTCAAGTGCACTTGCAGTGCAAAGTGGATTTGCCTTTTGTAAATAACCCCCATGGTGTTATATCTTGCACTTGAATGTTAGAAGTTGTACTAGTAAATCCGACTTTTTACAACCATCTCCTTCTGCCCCGCTGCAACCGAATTAGCCTGCCAATTGAAGTCTCGCTGGTCTGCGGATGTGGGGGAGATGACAGATGAAGAGTGGAATGAGATCTTGGGAGTGTGCAAATCTGTTTTCCCCAAACTGTCTGATCAGCTCACGCATTTATACATATTACACAGGACCTATCTTACTCCCATTCGCCTCTCAAAGTGCAGACTGAGCTATAATTTTGCTAATTTTGGTGACCCCAAGGGCACCTTTTATCATTTACTATGGTCCTGCCCCTCTCTTCAGGGTAGGGTTGCCACCTTTTCATCAAGCCAAACCCGAACACTTTAGCAGGGCACGGCAATTTTTTTTTTGTAGCACATTAAATTCATTACCTCTGTATAATGCAATGAACTGCATTTTTTTTATGTCGTATACACTATATATATAGTTTTGTGATTAAATAACATTTCTGGAGGGTATGACGGGGGCAATATGTACAGGAGAGGAGTGTGGAGGGTATGATGGGGCAGTATGTGCAGGAGAGGAGGGTGTGAAGGGGGCAGTATGTACAGGAGAGGAGGGTGTGAAGGGGCAGTATGTACAGAAGAGGAGTGTGGAGGGTGTGATGGGGGCAGTATGTACAGGAGAGGAGGGTGGAGGGTGTGATGGGGCAGTATGTACAGGAGAGGAGTGTGGAGGGTGTGATGGGGGCAGTATGTACAGGAGAGGAGGGTGTGAAGGGGGCAGTATGTACAGGAGAGGAGTGTGGAGGGTGTGAAGGGGGCAGTATGTACAGGAGAGGAGGGTGTGAAGGGGGCAGTATGTACAGGAGAGGAGGGTGTGAAAGGGGCAGTATGTACAGGAGAGGAGTGTGGAGGGTGTGATGGGGGCAGTATGTACAGGAGAGGAGGGTGTGAAGGGGGCAGTATGTAAAGGAGAGGAGTGCGGAGGGTGTGAAGGGGGCAGTATGTACAGGAGAGGAGGGTGTGAAGGGGGCAGTATGTACAGGAGAGGAGGGTGTGAAAGGGGCAGTATGTACAGGAGAGGAGTGTGGAGGGTGTGATGGGGGCAGTATGTACAGGAGAGGAGGGTGTGATGGGAGCAGTATGTACAGGAGAGGAGTGCGGAGGGTGTGATGGGGCAGTATGTACAGGAGAGGAGTGTGGAGGGTGTGATGGGGGCAGTATGTACAGGAGAGGAGGGTGTGAAGGGGGCAGTATGTACAGGAGAGGAGTGTGGAGGGTGTGATGGGGGCAGTATGTACAGGAGAGGAGTGCGGAGGGTGTGATGGGGCAGTATGTACAGGAGAGGAGTGTGGAGGGTGTGATGGGGGCAGTATGTACAGGAGAGGAGTGCGGAGGGTGTGATGGGGGCAGTATGTAAAGGAGAGGAGTGCGGAGGGTGTGACGGGGCAGTATGTACAGGAGAGGAGTGTGGAGGGTGTGAAGGGGGCAGTATGTAAAGGACAGGAGTGCGGAGGGTGTGATGGGGGCAGTATGTAAAGGAGAGGAGTGCGGAGGGTGTGATGGGGCAGTATGTACAGGAGAGGAGTGTGGAGGGTGTGATGGGGGCAGTATGTACAGGAGAGGAGTGCGGAGGGTGTGATGGGGCAGTATGTACAGGAGAGGAGTGTGGAGGGTGTGACGGGGGCAGTATGTAAAGGAGAGGAGTGCGGAGGGTGTGATGGGGGTAGAATGGGGAGGGATTTCTTGCAGTGTCTGTGGGGTGACCATGGAATGATGTCCCTCAGCTGGGGGGTAGGAAGCTGCTCTGAGTGATATCTGTATGAAGTGGTCTGATGTAAGCTGGGGGGAGTTGGGGGCTGAGAAGTGGTCAGATAGTAATGTCTATAATAAAAAAGCTCTTGTGGTCATCTACAAAAATATACAACAATAATACTCAATGAAAACAATCTGTTATAAGATGCCAGCCCCCAGAACTCTGTATGTCCAGAATATGTGAAGGTAATGGATGACCATTGATATAACCCTGTGTTATCCAGGCTCTGAGTCTGGACAATCAGAGGTGTAGACTTACCACATACACAAAGGGTTAAGTGAATGGTCATAAATTACATCACATAATCTGGACAGAGGATGGGGGATGTTTGTATCTGTAGATAAGTGTGCTGCTTGGGAGATACTGTGAGTTGGCTGTGATCGGGCTACAGACTCTTCAACCACCTCCCCCACACACACTCACTTGCTGTCTCTTCTGATTCTCCCTGTCCTAACCCTTCAATGCAGTGCAAAAGAAATCCTCCTGGAACTTTGCACCCTAGGAAACTTTCGTTTCCTAAAAAAGATAAATCAGCTCACCTCCTAGTGAGCAGCGGCCAGCCCGACAGCAGCTCCAGTGATCTCCTCAGCTCCGCCCCCCTCTTCTCTCAGAACACGGCACTAGTGATTGGAGAGGGGGGATCCGAGATAACAGAGACTGCAGGAGCCTGGAGGGGGGAGACAGAAGGCAGCTTCAGATTCCCAACACACACACCAGCACAGTGTGTGTATTTAGAGAGAAGAAATGACACTGCTGGTGTGACTGACTCCACAGTGACAAGTATGTTAATGAAGCTCCCCCTCTGCCAGAATGGTCTGTCCGGGTTTCAGGCAGTCTGAAAACCGGGCAGATGATTCAGAACCCGGACTGTCCGGGTGAATCCTGTACAGGTGGCAACCCTACTTCAGGGATATTGGGCGCAGGTGGTCGAATTTCTCCACGACCAAATGGGTTCCCCCCCTGTCCCTATGCCTAAGACAATGTATACTGGGCTTCCTCTCTACTTCTGAGGAGGACAATTATCTGAATGCCTTCTTACAGGAAACACCTTTTGCAGCTAGACAGCAGGTTGCTAAGACTGGATTGGGAAGTCCCCACTGACCCTCAATCAATGGATCAGGGCTGTTAACATCACTCTTCCCTACAAAAAAGGTGCTATACATGCATAGGGGTTGTCCTAATAAATGCAACAAGATATGGGACAGATGGCTGGAAGAGGCCTCTACCTGTGTTAATGCATAATGAGTCTATATCAAGAAATTCTGCATTCTAATGTTGTTGTGGGATGCGCCCCTTCGATTGCTTTTCCAGCCTAAAACCTCATTCAGATACGTGTAAACCTGGTCACATATGCTAGCAGAGGTGGTGTATTTTATTTTATTTCTTTATTATTTTCTTTCTTTTTTTGCACTGTTTGGACTTTATTATGCCCTGTTGATTTCATAAGGTACAGGTACTGTTTTACGAATAAAGAAAGAAAAAAGAGCAAAAGAAGAGGTAAAATACTCACCCCCCAATTGCATCCTACATTCCTGCAGTTCCAGCTCTGCAGCTTCTGTTATGCCCCGTACACACGGTCGGATTTTCCGATGGAAAATGTGTGATAGGACCTTGTTGTCAGAAATTCCGACCGTGTGTAGGCTCCATCTCACATTTTCCATCGGATTTTCCGACACACAAAGTTTGAGAGCAGGCTATAAAACTTTCCGACAACAAAATCCGTTGTCGGAATTTCCAATCGTGTGTACACAAATCCGACGGACAAAGTGCCACGCATGCTCAGAATAAATAAAGAGATGAAAGCTATTGGCTATTGCCCCGTTTATAGTCCCGACGTAAGTGTTTTACGTCACCGCGTTCAGAATGATCGGATTTTCCGACAACTTTTTGTGACCATGTGTATGCAAGACAAGTTTGAGCCAACATCCGTCAGAAAAAATCCTAGGAATTTTTTCTCGGAATGTCCGATCAATGTCCGACCGTGTGTATGGGGCAGTAGTCTTTATGGCATTTGGCACTTTCAGGAGTCTTCACTGTGGTTCCTTCCTCCAACTCCTGTAGTGAGGTAGGGGTTTGAAGAAGGAATCGCAGAATGCATCTGATGATATGCAGACTCTCTACAGCTTCCTTTGGGAGCAAAAAAACTATTGCATAGCTGAAATTTTTCAGTTGATAGGTCACACTGACCTTTTTTAACTGTATTTTTATTTTAATAAAGGTTGGGTACAATACTGAGTAACATTTTGAACCAAACCAAACCAGTCTTTCTTGAGTAGTTGCAAAAATGTCTATTATTTGCAAGCAGTGATTAACAGAGCATATAGTCAAGAACAGATGAAGTGAGCCACTGAAGTGTATTCAGATTTATATAAACTGTTGGGTTCTGTATAGTTAGGTACTCTATTGTCGCCTGGTAATAAAAAAAAAAGAATTTTTTTTTTAAATGTTTCATGTGTATTCACTCTGTTTGGGGATTTGGACAGGTAGTTAAAATGCGTGGCGGATTAAGGATAGGTAGAGTCAAAAGGTACTTAAAAGGATTTATATTGTATCCTAGACAAGTTACCATGGTTTCCAGATTTTTACAATTTGTCTAGACAGTTATATACAGTGCCTTGAAAAAGTATTCATACCCCTTGACATTTTCCACATTTTGTAATGTTACAGCCAAAAACGTAAATGTATTTTATTGGGATTTTATGTGATATACCAGTGAAGGCGAACCTATGGCACGCATGCCACGGCTGGCATGCAGAGCCCTCTTTGTGGGCACACAGAAACTCTGGGCAAACAAATGCTCCTCACACTTCACTAGGTGGACAAAGTGCCCAGTGTACACGCATTGTCCCAGCACCGCCTACCTCCTCCAGATCACACACAGCACTTTTTTTTGAAAAATTCTGTTTCACACACAGCACTTTGACTCAGCAGACAACTCTTTGGAGAAAGTGCTGCGGGACCGAATCACAGACTGGCCAATCATCTCCCTCGGCTAGGGAATGAACAGCCAATTGACTGGCGCGGAAGGAGAAGTGGGTGTTTGTTTGCCTGGGGGTCGCCTGTGTGCAGTTGCTTCATTCCATTGGTGAGAAAGCCCAGAGATGAGGCCAGAGTGGCCGGTGATGAGCCACGCCACGTGACCATGTTCTGTGCTATGGTGATAGCATTAGACGTGTGTATGGGCAGAGGGAGCAAGATGGGCTACATGAGTGTCACTGCACCACTGCCGTACCACAGCAGAGGGGGGACCAGATGTGTAATGGAGAAGAAAGTGTGCCATGAGCTGCAGGAAGGGGTGTGATGCATGGTGTGGAGGTGTGCTATGAGTTACATGGCGATGTATAATGTGCTGTAGCTCACTGATGTGACATGGCTGGACAGCAGAGAGGTGTGAGCTGAAGGCAAATACTTAATATGTGCTAGAAGTTTACAGTGTGATGGAGATGTGCTGCATGGCGATGGATGTTGGCACTTTGAAATAAATAGGTTGGTTTTATGTTGCAGTTTGGGCACTCAGGCTCAAAAAGGTTCGCCATCACTGTGATAGACCAACACAAAATGGCACATAATTGTGAAGTGGAAGGAAAATTATAAATGTTTTTTTACAAATAAATATGTGAAAAGTGTGGGGTGCATTTGTATTCAGCCCCCCTGAGTCAATACTTTGTAGAACCACCTTTCACTGCAATTACAGCTGCAAGTCTTTTTGGGGATGTTTCTACCAGCTTTGCACATCTAGAGAGTGACATTTTGCTTTTAGGCCACACATAGGGGTTGATTTACTAAGAACAAATAGACTGTGCATTTTGCAAAGAGCAGTTGCCCTCTGCAAGTGAAGTTGATCCAGAGCTTAGTAGGGCAAAAGCTTCACATTGCAAAGAATACCCAATCACATGCAAGGAAAATAAGAAAAACTGCATTTTTTCTTGCACATGATTGGATGATAGATGTCACCAGGACTTCTGCTCATTTACTAAGCTCAGGAGCAACTTCACTTTGAAAAGTGCACAGTCTATTTGCCTTTAGTAAATCAACCCCTTAGTGTTTTGCTTTTAGGCCAAAAAAGTTCAATTTTGGTCTCATCTGACCAGAGCACCTTCTTCCACATGTTTGTTGTGTCCCCCACATGGCTTCTCGCAAAATGCAAATGGGACTTCTTATGACTTTCTTTCAACAATGTCTTTCTTCTTGCCACTATTCCATAAAGGCCAGATTTGTGGAGTGCACAACTAATAGATGTCCTGTGGACAGATTCTCCCACCTGAGCTGTGGATCTCTGCAGCTCCTCCAGAGTTACCATGGGCCTCTTGGCTGCTTCTCTGATTAATTCTCTCCTTGCCCGGCCTGTCAGTTTAGGTGGACGGTCATGTCTTGGTAGCGTCCAAGTACAGTATATGTATTTATAGATTAAAAAAACAACTGATTTGGTTGTTACGTCTCCAGCATTGTTGCAAATTGTTAGAAAAAGTATGTGCAGCACTTTATGGCTCACAAGGCATACCTCCTCAAATGAAGTTAGTTTTTAAAAAAATGTAGTCAAGTCCTGAGCCTATCCAGGCCTAATGGTGACCAACAGAGTCAGGGACAGCTGACATCCTTCTATGTAGAGTGGGTTACGAGGCATGGTGGGTGCAATGCAAGGTAGATTAATGGGTGCCGGACACTTCTTGAATGCAAAGAGATTTATTGTCTCTTAAACAGAACTGTGGGGGAGAGGATTAGAGCCACCCTTTAGTAGATGTAATGTTAACCACTTCAGCCCCGGAAGGATTTACCCCCTTCCTGACCAGAGCACTTTTTACAATTCGGCACTGCGTCGCTTTAACTGCTAATTGCGCGGTCATGCAATGCTCTACCCAAACGAAATTTGCGTCCTTTTCTTCCCACAAATAGAGCTTTCTTTTGATGGTATTTGATCACCTCTGCCGTTTTTATTTTTTGCGCTATAAACGGAAAAAGACTGAAAATTTTGAAAAAAAATGATATTTTCTAATTTTTGTTATAAAAAAAATCCAATAAACTAAATTTTAGTCATACATTTAGGCCAAAATGTATTCGGCCACATGTCTTTGGTAAAAAAAATGTCAATAAGCGTATATTTATTGGTTTGCGCAAAAGTTATAGCGTCTACAAACTAGGGTACATTTTCTGGAATTTACACAGCTTTTAGTTTATGACTGCCTATGTCATTTCTTGAGGTGCTAAAATGGCAGGGCAGTACAAAACCCCCCCAAATGACCCCATTTTGGAAAGTAGACACCCCAAGGAAATTGCTGAGAGGCATGTTGAGCCCATTGAATATTTTTTTTTTTTGTCCCAAGTGATTGAATAATGACAAAAAAAAAAAAAATTTACAAAAAGTTGTCACTAAATGATATATTGCTCACACAGGCCATGGGCATATGTGGAATTGCACCCCAAAATACATTCAGCTGCTTCTCCTGAGTACGGGGATACCACATGTGTGGCACTTTTTGGGAGCCTAGCCGCGTACGGGGCCCCGAAAACCCAGCACCACCTTCAGGATTTCTAAGGGCATACATTTTTGATTTTACTCCTCACTACCTATCACAGTTTTGAAGGCCATAAAATGCCAAGATGGCACAAACCCCCCCCAAATGACCCCATTTTGGAAAGTAGACACCCCAAGCTATTTGCTGAGAGGCATGGTGAGTATTTTGCAGCTCTCATTTGTTTTTGAAAATGAAGAAAGACCAGAAAAAAAATTTTTTTTTTCTTTTTTCAATTTTAAAAACTTTGTGACAAAAAGTGAGGTCTGCAAAATACTCACTATACCTCTCAGCAAATAGCTTGGGGTGTCTACTTTCCAAAATGGGGTCATTTGGGGGGGGGGTTTGTGCCACCTGGGCATTCCATGGCCTCCGAAACTGTGATAGGCAGTGAAGAGTGAAATCAAAAATTTACGGCCTTAGAAAGCCTGAAGGCGGTGCTTGGTTTTCGGGGTCCCGTGCGCGGCTAGGCTCCCAAAAAGTCCCACACATGTGGTATCCCCGTACTCAGGAGAAGCAACAGAATTTATTTTGGGGTGTAATTTCACATATTCCCATGGCATGTTTGAGCAATATAACATTTAGTGACAACTTTGTGCAAAAAAAAAAAAAATTTGTCTCTTTCCCGCTACTTGTGTCACAATATAAAATATTCCATGGACTCGACATGCCTCTCAGCAAATAGCTTGGGGTGTCTACTTTCCAAAATGGGGTCATTTGGGGGGGGTTTGAACTGTCCTGGCATTTTATGCACAACATTTAGAAGCTTATGTCACACATCACCCACTCTTCTAACCACTTGAAGACAAAGCCCTTTCTGACACTTTTTGATTACATGAAAAAATTATTTTTTTTTGCAAGAAAATTACTTTGAACCCCCAAACATTATATATTATTTTAAAGCAAATGCCCTACAGATTAAAATGGTGGGTGTTTCATTTTTTTTTTTTCACACAGTATTTGCGCAGCGATTTTCAAACGCATTTTTTGGGGAAAAAACACACTTTTTTAAATTTTAATGCACTAAAACACACTATATTGCCCAAATGTTTGATGAAATAAAAAAGATGATCTTAGGCCGAGTACATGGATACCAAACATGACATGCTTTAAAATTGCGCACAAACGTGCAGTGGCAACAAAATTAATACATTTTTAAAAGCCTTTAAAAGCCTTTACAGGTTACCACTTTAGAGTTACAGAGGAGGTCTACTGCAAAAATGACTGCCCTCGATCTGACCTTCGCGGTGATACCTCACATGCATGGTGCAATTGCTGTTTACATTTGACGCCAGACCGCCGCTTGCGTTCGCCTTAGCATGAGAGCAGGGGGGACAGGGGTGCTTTTTATTTATTTATTTTTTTCTTTATTATTTTTTTGCTTTTTTATCTTATTTTTAAACTGTTCCTTTCATTTTTTTTTTTTAAAATCATTTTTATTGTTATCTCAGGGAATGTAAATATCCCCTATGATAGCAATAGGTAGTGACAGGTACTCTTTTTTGAAAAAATTGGGGTCTATTAGACCCTAGATCTCTCCTCTTCCCTCAAAGCATCTGACCACACCAAGATCGGTGTGATAAAATGCTTCCCCAATTTCCCAATGGCGCTGTTTACATCCGGCGAAATCTAAGTCATAAAATGCTCGTAGCTTCCGGTTTCTTAGGCCATAGAGATGTTTGGAGCCACTCTGGTCTCTGATCAGCTCTATGGTCAGCTGGCTGAATCACCGGCTGCATTCTCAGGTTCCCTGTTGAGACAGGAGAGCCAGAGAAAAACACGGAAGATGGTGGGGGGGGGCATTCCCTCCCACTGCTTGTAAAAGCAGTCTAGAGGCTAATTAGCCGCTAGGATTGCTTTTACATGAAAGCCGACCGCTGGCTAAAAAGAATGATACCAAGATGATACCTAAACCTGCAGGCATCATTCTGGTATAACCACTCAAAGTCGTGAATGGCGTACCTGAAGACAAAAAAATGGTTAACAATAAAGCACAGTAAACGGTAAAGTATAAAAAATTGCATACCTGAAAAGCAAACATGATAAAACATAATAACAATAAAACATTGCAGAATAGAATACAGTAAAAAAGAGCAGAACAATAGAGAGAGAATAGAGAGAGAGAGAACAATAAAACGACAACTATTTTTTTTTATTTTTGTTTGTGTTTTTTTTTTTTTTACACTTTTTTTTTGTAACTGTAACTTTTATAACTGTAACCGGTTCCAGGTTCGGGTCTCTCAAAATGCGATGGCATCTTGGGAGACCCTGTGAAAGTGTGTCCTAGTCTGTGGAATGCTGTACCCTACGCTAATACTCAACTAGTGAATGGTAGCGTTCAAAACATTCACCAATGCAAAGACCAGGATTGTCAGGACAGGAGGGACAATAATAGCGGGTGTCACGCCTATATCCGTGCTTGCTGCAGACACAACATCTTTTTTGGGGGGGGGGGTTCGTTGGGTAGGGGTACTCGGGAGGACATAAAGAAAATGCTTCTCATGCAGCCGACTGCATTTGGTTGGGGATGTGAATGGGGGAAGTATGGGCGCTGCAGAAGCGGTGGGTTCCCAATTAGGATTGGTGAATGCAGCAGGAAGGGCACTATGGGCACGACGGGCCTGTGTTTGTCTTTTTGGTGGCAGCGGGACACTACTTGTGCTTGCCACCTCACCAGCTTGAACTGCACTTATGGGACTCGCCACGTCACCAAGTGTTACTGCAGTGCTGGTTTGACTACGACCGGGGTGTACTAGGGCGCTGGTGCTTGCCAGTTCACCAAAACGCTACAAAAAAAAAGTGACAGTGATCGATCGATACTGCACTTGGGTGGGCTGGACTGGGCTGGGCCGGGCGGAGGGGCAAAACGCAGGTGCTAGCAGGTATCTGGGCTGATCCCGCTAACACTGCGTTTTTGGGAACCCTAAACTGCTGGGGACGCTAGTATAGATCTGATCGGATCAGATATTGATGCGTTCAGATACTATACCACTAAGGGAGGTGTACGGTGCGTGTACGGTGCGTGCGTGGGTGTTCGCGGTACTGGCGCTAATCTGACGCTGCCTAGGGCGACGCATATCACCGCCGGGCGATCAGGGGACTAAACCTTTTTTCGGTAATAAACGGCGGGTGCCCTGACACTATAAAAAATAAACAAACTAACCAGCGTCACCCGTAACGGTTATACGGTGATCAGTGGTGAAAGGGTTAACTAGGGGACCATCAAGGGGTTAAAACATTTATTAGATAGTATATGGGGGTCCCTGTCGCTATAAAACACTGACGGCGAACCTAAATATTTACGTCCCTAACTAGCGTCACCAGCGACACTAATACAGCGATCAGAAAAATGATCGCTTAGCGACACTGGCGACAGGGGGTGATCAAGGGGTTAAAACTTTATTAGGGGGGGTAAGGGGGGTACCCTAGACCTACAGGGGGCTAAACCTTTATTCGGTAATAAACGGCGGGTGCCCTGACACTATAAAAAAATAAACGAACTAACCAGCGTCACCCGTAACGGTTATATGGTGATCAGTGGTGAAAGGGTTAACTAGGGGGCAATCAAGGGGTTAAAACATTTATTAGGTAGTATATGGGGGTCCCTGTCGCTATAAAACGCTGACGGCGAACCTAAATATTTACGTCCCTAACTAGCATCACCAGCGACACTAATACAGCGATCAGAAAAATGATCGCTTAGTTACACTGGTGAGGGGGGGTGATCAAGGGGTTAAAACTTTATTAGGGGGGGTTAGGGGGGTACCCTAGACCTACAGGGGGGTAACAGTAACTGTGCTAACACTGCTAACTGTCACAAACTGACACTATGCAGTAATCAGGAAAAAAAAAAAAAAAAACCTGCTTGGTGTCAGTTTGTGACAGGGGGGGGGGTGATTGGGGGGGGGATCGGGGGGCGATCGGGGGGGATCGGGGGTGTAATGTATGCCTGGCATGTTCTACTTTGTGTGTGTGTGTGTTTGGTGCACTTACATGTCATCTCTCCTCGGCGCTGGAACGGAAACTCCCGAGCCGAGGAGAGATGACATCACATCCTCTGCCTCTGTGTACTATACAGAGGCAGGGGATGTTTCTCATTGGCTGGGAGCGATCGCGAGGGGGGGGCCACGATCGGATGGCCTCCCCCTCATCTCTCAATGCTCCCAGCCAAATGCCGACCGCAGCTGGCACCGGGGGGGGGGTCCGATCGGACCCCCCACCCGCGGGAAGGCAATCACGTTTCAGGTACGTGATTTTGCCTGCCCGTGCTGCTCTGCTCACGTATATAGGCGTGAGGCGGTCGGCAAGTGGTTAATTGGCAAACTCCGAGATTTCTATAGGTAGACAGCGATGCAGGGAAAGGCACCCAGCAGGATGCCACATCTGCATGTGTAGACACGCTGTCTGCTATGGCAACAATCTTGAACAGTTTCTAACAAAGGTTGCAATGAACTCTTTCACTTCCTCCACAATCTCCTCTTTCAATCTTCACTCAACTGAGCTCCCAGTCTATCACCTACACCCGCTGATACACTGCCACTGGATTTCCTGAGCTCTTCCAATCTTCTCACTGAATGTCTTCCTCAAGCGTCACCCCCGCATTCCTGCTGGGTCCCTAGCTTAGCACTCACAGATACTCCTCAAGCGTCACCTCACTAGCCTGCTCGGTCCCTGTCTTGGCACACAAGACTGCTCGGCAAGCGTCACCTCCCCTGGCTTGACACCTGCTGAAGTTTTCCAATTCTCCACCGTCTCCGGTTGGTGAGAATACTGCTCTGGTACTTGCTTCACTACTCACTGCGGTCCCTGGTAACAGGGTGGATGGTCCCTTATTGGCGACAGCAACCCCTCTACCTCCGATCCAGACAGGTTATTCGGCCAGCAGAACCATCACTTTTGGTTGGACTGCAAGCCGCAGTCCCAACCCTGCGCTGCTCTCCTGCTTCTGGATAGGCCCTCAGACAGCCTAGCAGCCAGATGTCCCCGGGATAGGCCTAAGGCTCTGGGCTAGCAGCCTGGGGCAGTACAACACACATCCACCCAGATAGCCGTCCAGGTGGCACAGAACCCCGATCACCTGACCTCACCCAAAACAATTGGCTCTGCCAGCAGGCCAAGGGACACAAAAAGATCCCTGCCCATTGGCTGAGATACCCCATCTATTCCTAATCTGTCCCTGCAATGCCCTTGTCTATCTAATGCCACCAGATACCCGGCCATCTAGAGACAGAAGAGAGAAGTGCAGAAATTCCAGAATTTGGGTGAAATCAATTGATCTCCTATCAATTGGCCAAGGCAACTATACCTGGCAGGTAAATTTACTAGCATCCCTACCTAAACATCAGGGTGCTACATCCTCCCCCTGCCTACAAAACTATGTCTCGAAATTTGCAGAAAAATAATTTGAGCCCTCAAGCCTGAGAGCGAATGTCCTGGAAAAAACTGGGATGGGTGGGGAAACAGGAAAGGAATAATAATAACAACAAACAATGTACGTGGCATACCACATGAAATAAACATGTGCAACACATACATGAGCGAATGGTATTTCACACATGGTAATTAAATATCAGACATCAACAATTTAGCGTGTAGTGTACCACCCAATAGTTAAGGGAAAACATATCAACAATAGCCTTATATCCTAACTATCTATCTAATATATACAGTAATAAAGGGCATGAATAGTTAGCATTATTATCCATGTTGGGTCACTGTCTCTCCATGTCCAAGGAAGATGTAATGGTGCCGGAACACCTAAAAGAGAAAATAAACAGCAATGCAAATGCCACAGCTCATTCTTACCTAACTAGCTAAACACCCCAGTGTCCTTGACGTTTCACAGTCCATCAAAGTTGTTTCATATAGGATAGAACAACATTTCCCAGCAGTTCCACTTCTTCTTTAAGGGTAACTCCAGAGACAAAAGGCACAGCTGCATTCAGGCAACAAGCAGCCAGGCCATGGTGCAAAGGTCCTTTGCCATGGTGCAAAGGACCGCACTTTTAGACATAGGTCCCATTGCAATAGTAGCCTCCGTCTGTCCACATGACAGCCAGGGACTAAGAAAGATTTCCTCATCATTTGAAGAAATAACCTGCTGAACCTCACAGGTCACTTTTTGGAGGGAACCGCACTGGCAATTCCACAGTACTGGCCAGCACAATTCAAGTGGGCACTCCCTATATCTGCCGGCAGCATTCAGTCCAGCTCCAATCTCAGCAGTACAGCCAGCAGGAATGTACTCCACTAGCAATAATTTTTGTGCAAAAGTGAAATGGCTTCCAGCATAGTGTCCTTAATTCCACACAGCACACATTTGTACTCCACAAGGTTTGGTGATGCAATTCTATAGCATTTACCAGTAGTACCTGGGATCTGGCAACGTTACATCCTCTCCTTTGCCATTTACTGTAATGATGTAGTGTCAAATATCCTTCTTATCAGGCCTGCGGATAATCACATTGTCCAGATCAATTTTACAACTGTAGCCCCAGGTGTGCAACACTGAAACATATCTCTCAGCAACTTTTGTTGATAGCTTTGGAAAAATCCACCTGGGTCATTCGTTATGATCAGAATTAGAAAATTTGTCAATTCGAAAAAATTCGTAAATTTGTAAGTTCAAAAACATTTGTAAATTTGTAAAAATTCGTAAATTCAAAAAAATTTTAAATTCGAAAAATTCGGAAATTCGAAAATTCGAAAACTCGAAAATCTGAAATAGTAACTAACTTATAATAACTATTACTAACTATTAAATTATAGGTATTGGAATTTACTTTCAAATTTGGCTGTTAGTGAATATAACGAATTCGAATTTATCGAAGTTACGAATTATCCGAAATAACGAATGTGGCAGCTAAACAAATGGAATGGAACAAATTAATAATAATAAATAACAATAATAATAATAAAAACTTTTTATTATTATTATTATAGAAAAGGTGTACAGTGACAGCCTATTGACACCACTCCACGCCAAAAGAAAAACTCTTCAAACGGATAATATTAACTACATAGCACTAAATCGTAGCCACTATGTTAAATAAGATAAATAAAACAAAATATCTTATATTAGTTGTATCAGCAGCTACTATAAAAAAATATATCCAAGTAAAACTAATAACATTTAAAAAGTCCAATACATCTTATGTCCTTAAAATGCCATAGAAGCGCTCATTTAAGTCCATCCAAAATATATTCAAGTAAAACTAATAACATTTAAAAAGTCCAATACATCCTATGTCCTTAAAATGCCATAGAAACGCTCATGTAAGTCCATCCACATGTGACAAGCTTTTATATGAATCACCATATAACAAAAAGGTGAAACGACTTCTTTAGATGGGTGAAGCTTTTGTTACGGTCATCCTAGTTGTTATCAATCGTGCACCACATACCCAGAACACCACCACGCGAGTCACAATCCCCTTAGGGTATATACTCACCAGATGTTAATATTTCATACGCCTTAAGGTAATCCTTTGCTGTCACTTTAAAGGCAAGGCATCCACTAATTCTGTTGGGGTGGAGGTATAGATGACTCCAGTGTAGCAGGATCATTTAAGAAAGTAAAAATTCCATATAGCATAATCCAGCTTTTAAAATTTTATTGTAGCCAAATGCCCCCCATAGAGAATATATGTACTAGCTTGTAAAAACAATAGAGCAATATGTATAAAAAACGTAACGTAGTCACCGGTCCCGTGTGTGGTATTGCTGGTGATAAATTGTCTGATGTCAGAATTCTTACTATTGGAGGTGGATACAAAATTTTCCAGACCCCTTATGGGTCGGGAGACTTCCCTAATACAGGTGCAGGGAAGCTATGGCATTTTAAGGACATAAGATGTATTGGACTTTTTAAATGTTATTAGTTTTACTATTATTATTTATTAATAATTTGTTCCGTTCCATTTGTTTAAATGCGGCATTCATTATTTCGAATAATTCGCAACTTTGGAAAAATTAAGATTTTTGAATTTACAAATTTTTTCGAATTTACAAATTTTTACGAATTTACGAACTTTTATGAATTTAGGAACTTTTTCTAACTTATGAATTTTTGAATATACGAATTTAAGAATATAAAAGTTTGTTAAACATGTTTTCGTTAATTCAGATATTTCCAAATTAACAAATTTGTTGAAATTCGTTAAAAAACGAATTCGGAACTAAACTAATTGCACTTGTCTACTCACCATCAGTCACCTGTCAGTGTTGCCTATCAGTGCCGCCTACCAGTGCCTATCAGTGCCCATCAGTGCTACCTAAGGTGCCTATCAGTGCCGCCTATCAGAGCCCATTAGTGCCATCTATCAGTGCCCATCAGTGCCACCTATCAGTACAGCCACATCAGTGCCTCCTCTTCCGTGCCCACCAGTGCTGCTTCATCAGTGCCCACCAGTGCCGCCTCAGTTGCCATTAGGGCTGCCTGATCAGTACAGCTTCATCAGTGCTTATCATTGCCACCTATCAGTGCCGCCTCATTAGTACCTATCAGTGCCCAACACTGCAGCCTCATGAGCGCACATCAGTGAAGGAAAAAAAATTACCTGCTTGCAAAATTTTTTTTTTTCCAGAATTAAGTTTATTGTCAATAAAAGTCATGTTATACAGAAGCGTAACATAATGAAGGTACATAAGAAGTAGTATAGTGTTTTGGTGTAGAGTTTGTGGTACAATGAACATCTATTCAATACTATACAGCAAGTTCAACTTTTCTGTTAAAGAACAGAAGTATGATATAACCGTAAATAATTATACTCAAATAATAAACGTTCAAACAGGAAAGTCTGTACCCAGAGTCGATTCAGTGAGTATGTTTTGTTTTGGGGACCCTGCTAGGTCTTCGTATGTTTTGTGCGGTAACCTAAAGCTATGTGTTATTAAATCAATCAGGGAGATTGTGAGTTGTCGTTTATCTCAAGAAGGCACCTTATGAATGGTGTGGGTGGTGATAAGTGGCCGTCAGGTATGAGCAAGGATATGCGTGGGTTCGCTCAATCGTGTATTCAATTGTTATTTATTAGTGTGGGGTCCTGGAGATATCTTTGTGTGTATTGTTGCTGTTCATTGTATATTGTCTCTGGGCTTGTTAATGTGTGATAGGATTGCGGTCACCGGACCACAAGCAATCCTATTATTAGTTGGGCAGGAAGGATGGAATTTCTGTATCAAGGGGATGGGGATCAGAAGTTTAGAAATAATAGGTAGGAAAGGAAGGAGTAGAGCGGGTATGGGATAATGATTATGTCAATGTTATCATCAAGTGGAGTCCCATATAGGAGGGGGGGGGGGGGTGATGAGTAGGGTGAAATATAAGGGGGGGGGGAGATTAAATGAGTTAGAAGGGTAAAATAGAGTATAGCGAGTCCTCCTCCGACAAAGTCCCAAATGACAGTGTAGGATCTTAGGACAATAGATCCACATATTCGGCTGTCGTTTGGAAATGTTGCCAGCATGACCAAATAGTTCTGAATTTGGAGGGCGTATCTTTGGCTTGGTGAATCGGTTCCTCCATTTCGGCTACTTTGGATATTCGTTTGAGCCATTCTGCTATAGTAGGGGGCTTGGAAGACTTCCAGAGAATCGGGATGCACATTTTTGCCGCGTTTATCATATGTAGGGCGAGAGAGCGGTGGTAGTCTTTTTTTGGGATGGAGGAGTGATGTAGCAACATTTGGGCAGGGGTGAATTCAATCTGATAGGTGGTAATGTTAGTGGTAATACGTTGGACTTCTTTCCAAAAGGGTTGAATGAGTGGACAGGACCACCATAAATGGACCAGAGAGCCTTCTCCCTCTGAGCATCTCCAACAGGTGGAAGGGATAGAAGGGGAAATTTTGTGGAGTTTAAGGGGGGTTTTGTACCATTTAGAAAAGATCTTGAAACCTTTTTCTTGTGCTGACACGTTAATTGAACCTTTGTGAATGTAGGAGTATATGTTTTCCCATTCTTGGTCTGACAGATCTAATGCTAATTCTCTTTCCCAACCGCGAGTGGCTATGTTAGATTTGGGGCTGTGTTCAGAGAAAAGGAGAGCGTAGATTTCTGAAATCACATGTCTCTGTGGTTCCGTCTTGGAGCACAAAACTTCAAAAGGTGTGAGTTGTCTGGAGTAATCGGTATTCTTGTGGGGGTGGTTAAGAAAGTGCCGTATTTGATTGTATGTCCAAAGCGGAAAGGGTCTTCCTGACGTGTGTGTGGGTAAATTAGTAATAGCTAGGAAGGTATTTCCGGAAAAGAAATGTTTTGCGCGTATATCGTCTTGGGGCCAGTATCCCTCAAGGAATGTAGTGGAAATACCCGGTGGGAAATCTGTGTTATTTCGGATTGGTGTTAAGGGGCCTGGGATAGAGGAAATGTGATGTTTTTGGCACATTGTCTTAAATGAGTGAAGTGTGGAGGAAATCAAGGGATGTTGAGTGCACGCCAAAGGTATCTGTCTTGAGGGAGTCCAAGGTAATTGTTTAACTGGGATCGGTGAGAATTCATTTTCAATTTGCGTCCAGGCTTTAGTGTGGGAGTGGACATTCCAGTCAACTATTCTGGACAGTTGGCATGCCCTGTGGTATTTGGCAATGTCTGGGAGAGCTATGCCTCCTTTTAATTTGGGTAAAGAAAGTCGTTCAAAACTAAGCCTCGGGCGGTTTTTTCCCCATATAAATTCGCTGCACGCCCTGCGATACGATGCAAAGAAGGCTTGCGGTAATCTTATGGGGACTGTTTGCAAGACATATAGTATTCTTGGGAGAATGTTCATTTTAATTATCGAAGCCCTCCCAAACCAGGAAAAGATACCCGTTGACCAGGACTTAAGGTCTTTTTGAATTTGTTGGAGGATCGGTATGTAGTTTTTGAGATAAAGGTCAGATAGGTGGATCGGTATGCGGATCCCTAGGTAGGTAATCGCATCTCGGGTCCACTTGAAGGGGAAGTTAGATTGACAGGATTCTAGGGTCTCCTTCTGTAGGGAAACGTTTAGGGCTTCGGATTTTGTGAAGTTGATTTGTAAGTTAGTTAGGGAGTTAAATGTGTCAAGGTCCTTAAGTAGATTGGGCAATGTAATGTAGGGATCAGTCAGGAACATGAGGATGTCATCTGCGAAAGCAGATAGTTTATATGTAGTCTTTGAGATTGAGACTCCTTTGATGTCTGGATTAGATCGTAAGCGTTGAAGGAGTGGTTCTAAGGTAAGGATAAATATTAACGGTGAAAGCGGGCATCCCTGACGTGTTCCGTTTGACATGGAGAAGGCACTCGACAGGTGTCCATTAACACGGACCTGTGGGGTAGGAGAGGCATAGAGGGCCATTATAAATTGCAACATACGGTCTCGTATACCGATCATTCTAAGTGCTGCCGACATATAGTCCCACGCCACCCTGCCTTCTCCGCGTCCAGAGACAAGAAGAACCCTTGCTGTTGGGTTAAAGTCAACCATTTGTGTATGTTGATCGCCTTGGTTGTATTGTCTCTAGCCTCCCTGCCAGGTATAAAACCCACCTGGTCTAGTGAGATGAGGTTAGGCAGGAGGGGCAAAAGACGATTAGCTAATATCTTGGCGTATATTTTGAGATCGACATTCAGTAATGATATTGGGCGGTAGTTCGACACCTTAGATGCATCTTTATTGGGCTTAGGTATTACAGTTATGTGTGCTGTTAGTAGGTCTCTAGGTGGGGGATTGTCTGAGGATAGGGAGTTGAATGCCTTCAGGAAATGTGGTTTGAGGGTGTCAGTGTAAGTTTTGTAATATCCGGTTGTTAGACGGGCCGGGACTCTTGCCCGTCTTCAATTGTTTTAGAACCACCTCCATTTCAGCTGGGGATATGGGTTGTTCCAGATCGTTAGCTTCTGCTGTAGATATGTGCATGGGACTGTATTTCGTGAGAAAATCGTGTATGGCTTTTGTTCTGTGGTTGTCTGCCCTCTGTGGGTTGGGGGTATGTAGGTTGTACAGCTGAGAGTAATAGTGTAGAAATTGCCTGGCTATTTGGTCATTGGATACCATTTTTTTCCCAGTAGCGTCTATTATCGAGTGGATCGTTGTGTTTGCTTTTTTGTCTCGGAGAGCTCTTGCTAAGATTTTGTCTGACTTATTGCCGTACTCATAGAATATTTTTTGGGAGAGTATATAATTTTGTTTCGTTTGTTTGTTTAGAGCCTCTAAGAGGTCAGTCCTAGCTCGGAGCAGTTCCGGGAGGGACGTCAAAGCTTGGGAGGTTTTGTGTGCTCTTTCCAATGATTGTATACGGGAAGTCAATATATTTATGTGTTCTTGTCTTTCCTTCCTACGTTTGGCCGAGAGTGCCATTAGTTCTCCCCGTATGGTGTTTTTATGTGCTTCCCATCGCATCATAGGCGAGATATCAGGAGAGTCATTTTCCTTAAAGTAAAGCGTGAGGCGTTCTTGTATGGCAGCCATTGTGGCGGTATCCGTGAGAAGCGAAGGGTCTAGACGCTAAATTTGGGGTCGGGGATTATTGTTTGAGAATACCAACGTCATGGATATTGGGTGGTGATCTGAAAGATACATGGGGTCAATTGTGGCTGCGCTTAGCATCGGTAGGTCCCTCTGCGAAAGGAATAAATAATCTAGTCTAGAGTATCTGTTATGGGGGGTCGAATAAAATGTGAAATCTTTCTCGTTCGGGTGAAGTGTACGCCAGGAGTCATGTAGGGACATTTCTTTTAGTTGTGATTTAATTGCACGTAACGCGCTATATGGTAGGGTTGAGGAGCCGGACGAGGTATCATGTAAGGGATTCAGAGGAACGTTGAAGTCTCCTCCTAGGATAAGGCCTTCTTGGAACAAAGGGAGTTTTTGTAAGGTGGACCTGAAAAAGGGGACTTGTTTCGTGTTAGGTGCATATATGTTGGCCAGGGTTATTCGTTTTCCATGTAGCGTGCCTTTGACAAAAAGGTATCGCGCGTCTGTGCAAGTTTCTTTAACGTGGAACGGGCAATTTTTAGCGAATAGGATAGAGACTCCTTTGGATTTTGTGGAGTTATTAGTTGCGTGGATGAAGGTTGGAAAGCGGTAGTTGGAGAGTTTGGGGGTGGAGCCTGTTCTAAAATGGGTCTCTTGAAGAAAGACAATGTCCGCTTTGTTTTCTTGTAAGGAAAGTAGTAATTGAGAGCGTTTTTCGGGGATGTTAAGTCCCCGTATATTTAGGGATATTACTTTGATTGTTTTATTTTTGGTAGATGGTGTTTGCGGCATATTGATGGAGTGTTCAAAGTTTAGAGGTGCTGATAAAGGAGGATAGGAGGGTTTTGTAGTGCTATGAGACTCTGTCGGAGGAGGAGGAGGAGGAGGAGGAGAGATTGAGAAAGGAGACTAGAATGAAATAGCAAAGATTCAGCGACTTTTTGAGGGGGGTGTTAGTGATGCTTAGGGGTCTGAGAACGTGGATGGGGGTCGAAAAATCCGATACCTTTGTATTTCAGTCTGGTGCGTCTGTGGGTGAAGATGTTCGGGGAGCTCGTGTGAGTGTGTGATCGTTTCCGGTGATTAGCGAGATCCTGCTCGCTTATCCGTAGAAAGTATATACCTGTAATTAGGTATGACCGGAGTGAGTCAGTGGCGGGCGGTGAAGTTTGGTATATATGTCAGAAGTTGTGGGTGTGGGCGCCACTGAGGTGAGGAGCGGCTGAAATCGGTAGGAAGAGGTGAGGTTCGGAGAGGAGTGGCTACCCGCTAAACAGAGAGGAGATGTGAGCTTGTGGAGGAGGTTGAAATTGGTGACAAACTAATGTTGAGGTGCAACCTGGGGATTGTATGAATAGGTGAGTGGAGTTTATATCATAGGGATCAGAATTGATAGTGTTATTTGGGAGGACAGCAAATTACGTGTGGGGAAGAGACTGTAATTTGGAGTAAAAGTGCATTCTGTGTGTATATTCAGTATACCCCTGGTGTATGACACCATAATCAGGGTGCCATCTAGGCAAGTGATATGCTAAGTATTGTCTTGTAGGCAATACAGAGTGTTTGTTAACCATATGTAATAGAGAATCATAGACAATCCTTAAGAATGACAAGTGATTAATAAACTTATCTTATACAAAACTCAGAACAGTGGTATCCCATACATGACATGCTGTCAACCTTGGTCTATCCTTTATGGGCTGAAGTAGCTACTACCCTTTTCGGGGGGTGATTAAGTCAGGGCCCTACGTCATATCTTGTCAAGGGTTAATATGATGTGAACAGTATCTGTGGCTTGGTGCGCTGATGGACCGAGTAGTCATTGGTTAGGTAGGAACCGGATCTTTGAGGTAGGAGGGAACAAGGTCTGCATATCAAGTGTGCCCGGGGCTGCACATAGGTGGTTAGTTTCGTCCGGTAGATTTATAGGCTGGGTGGAGTTCAGTCTCCTATGTTGTCGTGGGGATAGTAGGAGCATGTAGATGTAGCTGTCACCTGTGTCTCAGATCTGCGGTGGGTGTATCAATTTGTTAAGTCTGCTTTTCGGAATATGGAATAGTGTGACCAGGGAACCCCTCAGCCACTTATGGAGATTGTTGTCTTGGGGAGAGGTTCCCTAGTATAATTGGGCCTTGTTTATAATGCTCTAGTGAAACGGGGAATGATCCCGGTATAACAGAAGGATGTAATCCCATTAATGTTTTGGTAGGGTATCGGAAAGTGCGGGCACTGTGAAGCACCTGGAGCATCTCCCGTCTCATGTGGGTGTAAGAGAAATTGGGTAATCGCCGATCGATATAGTAGTGAGTTCATCGATGCTGAATTTCAGCAATAGGACCCCAGCCATTAATTATGTACATTGAAATACGCAACATAGTATTATAGGTGGTGATGATCCGTGGGAGTCGAGTCTCCCTTACTTTAAAGCAGGAAGTGGGGTAGCCAGGTTAGTGGTTGAATTGGGTGGGTCAGTGCGATGGACAATCTCGCCAATAACGAGCTGTGAGTTGGGCAGGAACCGTGTGGAGTCGGATCATGCCCATAGCACCTTGATCGGGTAAATTTGCTCGGAACGTCAGTTGCGGTTTGCACATTTGTAGTAGTATATTGTGTAATACCTTTGTATGCAATCCCACGGATCATCACTCCCACCATCATGGTATATGCATGTCTAGAGCAGTGATAGTATTAAGAAAAGAAAAACAAAAGTAAATAAAAGTTTGGAAACATCAAGAAAGCAATAACATGACATGTAAATAGGAGTATATAACCGCCTCCCCTACCCGCAGTCTAAAGCGAGGGGGGGAAAGGTTTCAGTACAGGGAAGGATACGTGGGCAGTGTGCTCAAGGTTGGCAAAGATGACCAGAGCATTGTAAGCTGAAATGTCATTCCTTGTCGGGGTGTTTAATTACCTCCTGTAGTGAAGAAATTGTTGATCCGCAGCTTTTGTTCTTGTAAGACATCAGCGCACAGTGTGGTGTCGTTCTTACCGTCCTTGTTGTGGTGTCTGGAGCAGAGTGGAAGAGGCAGGCGTAAAGGCCTAGGGCTGAGGGGTGACTGGTTGATAGCAAATAGGATAGGCGCAGCATGTCACAAACCAGGGAAAACCCAGAATACAACCTAATGAAACCTGTGAAACGAAGGGCAGTGGGAAAACAGATTCTCAGAGTATTGCACGTTCTGGTGTTGCTGCTCATTGGTCTCGGCGTGCTCTCCTGGTCTGCGGGGTAATCAGCGGGCTGGAGCCGCTATCCGTGCCTGGAGCTTGGAGACGGAGTCTGGTTTCGGATGGGGATCGCTGCCTCCTGTAGCGGTGTGGTTGAGTGTCCATTGGTTCGGTGTCAGGCGGGAGTTTTCTGGGAGCCGGAGGGCGGAATTCCGCGTACCACTCGGGGACCTCTGTGAAAGGTATGTCCAGGGTATCGCAGAAATAGCGCAGGTCCTCTGGCACTCTCCCCCATGGACGTAGGGCACGGTGGATGCGTTCCATACCTATGGGAGTAGTGGGGGGTTTATCCAGGAGGCCGTTAAAGAAGCGGGAGACCTCTGCCTGCAGCCTGTCTGCTTCGATTGATTCCGGCAGGCCTCGCACCCGCAAATTATGGCGCCTGCCGCGGTTGTCCAAATCCTCCATGTGTCGATTTAGGTCCCGTAGCTGTAGGGTGTGGGTATCTAGGACCTGACACGTACGGCAGAGCACAGTGGAGTGTGTTGTAGTCGTCTTCTCCACTTCTTGGACCCTGCCTGCAATCGCTTGTATATCAATCTTGAGATCCGTGATTGCGGCTGTCAGAGCCGCCGTGAGGGTGTTTTTTATATCTAGTGCCACGGAATGTAAATCCTGGAGGCTGGGTTGTGAGTGCGGTGTGAGAATAACCGTGCCATTATCTGGGGACGACATGGTCTCTGCTGCTAGGCCTGCTGTCTGAGGAGAGCCTCGTGTGGCCGCCATGTTGCCAGAATGGGAGCGGAACATTTCTGGGATATTTTGGCTAATCCTGCCGGAGGAGGAGCTGCGGGAAGAAGTCCCCATGATTTCCTCACGTTTAGGTGGACGGGCAACCTCCGTTGTAGTCAGATTGTCCTCTCTGTCAGCGGGAGCAAAAGAATTAAGCTGCCATCTTCTCCCGAGGTCAGGCCACGCCCCCCTGCTTGCAAAATTTTATAACAAACTATGAAAGTTTTTTTTCAAAATTTTTGACCTTTAGTTGTTACTTTAGCAAAAAAAAAAAAAACTCAGTAGTGATTAAATACCACCAAAAGAAAGCTCTATTTGTGTGAAAAAAAATTATAACAATTTCATATGGGTACAGTGTTACATGACTGCGCAATTGTCATTCAAAGTGCGACAGCGCTGAAAGCTGAAAATTGACCTGGGCAGGAAGGGGGTAAAAGTGCCCAATAGGCAAGTAGTTAGGTTTGTATGTTGTTGTGGAAAATCAAGGGAGGATATTTTATTGGATTATAGGTATGGATATTGCAAAAGTACAATATCCCTGTCACCCCATTTCTCTTTTATAATGATAAAGTGGATGTTTTCAACTATGTGAGCTTAAAATGGGGAATTGCAACCAATGCTCCCTTACTGATGTTGGATAGATGTTGGGAAGTACCTGAAGGCAAATTGAATGATTCTGCTTCTGTCTAAATGTGTTTCTTTAGATGTATAACTGTCAGCCTCAGACTGTCTAAATTCCCTAGTTTTTTTTTCCATTTGGGTTGAGGCTTTTTATGTTTAGTGATGTAATTTTATCCATAATGATTGGAAGGTAAAAGGACGTTTGTGCTTTACTGTTCCTTCACAAGGATGTTGCTACAAACAATTAAAGGTGTATTGTTGTGGCTGTGTCCTCTGTTTAAGAGAAGGGTTCCAGTGTTGGCTCAAGGTCCTTTGGGGTAGGTAAATACGGTCAGAGGGATGCAAGGAGAAAAAACTACTTAGAGATCAGCGCAATTAACTGCCAGGTCTGGGGAGAAGGGGGTTTCACGTCATCAGAAGACATATCAGCACTCTATGGGTTTCCTTTATATGCTGTAACCGAACTTGTACAATTATTATTTAACAATAGATAACCATAAACTTTCTTAGCTAGTCCAGAGATCCAAATAATATTTCATTACTCTACAATATTTATGTAGTGCCAAAAGTGTGCAAAGCGCTTTAAAACGTTAGGGCAGACAGTACAGTTACAATACAATTCAATACAGGAGGAATCAGAGGGCCCTGCTCGTTAGAGCTTACAATCTAAGAGGGAGGGTCAAGTGATACAAAAGGTAATAACTGTGGGGGGGTGAGCTGATGTAGAAAATGAAAGTACAGTTGATAGGTGGAGGCAGGATAGGCCTCTCTGAAGAGAAAAGTTTTCAGGGATCGCCTAAAAGTGGATAGAGTTGGAGATAGTTGGATAGATTAGGGTTGGGAATTCCAAAGGATGGGAGAGGCTCGAGAGAAGTCCTTGATGCGAGTATGGGAGGAAGTGACAAGAGAACTAGAGAGCAGGAGAGGTCTTGGGAGGAACGAAGAGAACCGTTAGGTTGGTATTTTGAGACTAGGTTAGTGATGTAGCTGGGGGCAGAGTTGTGGATGGCTTTGTAAGTTATTGTTAGTATTTTGAATTTAAATTGTTGGGTGAGTGGCAGCCAATGGAGGGATTGGCCGAGAGGAGTAGCAGATGCTGTGCAGTTTGTAAGTTTGGATGAGTCTGTCAGCAGTGTTCATGATGGACTGAAGGGGGATAACCTATTTAAAAGTAAGCCAATGAGGAAGGAGTTGCAATAATCAAGGCGAGAGATAACTAGGAAGTGAATCAGGAGCTTTGTGGTGTCATTGGTTAGGATGGGACGTATTTTGGAGATGTTGTGGAGGTTGAGGTGGTAAGCCTTGGACAGTGATTGGATGTGAGGTCGAAAGGAGAGTTCAGAATCCAGGATAACACCTAGCACCCTGACATGTGGGGATTGGTGGATGGTTGTGCCATTGATCTTGACAGAGAAGTCAGGGGAAGAGGCACATGGTCGAGGAAATATTATGAGCTTGGTTTTGGACAAATATTATATATTTAGCAAGTATCATAATTTTTTCTTGCATAAGCTGAATGCTATACTAGGATGTTATCATTTTTACTTTGTGGATATCAACTACGGTAGCTCAATATATTTTGTATTAAGACATGTTGTGTTTGGTATATTTTGAATAAGTGAATTAGGCCCCTTTCACACGGGACGGATCCGTGTTGATCCGCCCCGTGAACATCCACTGCTCAGCGGGGATCGCTCTGTTTTCCCCAGCTGAGCCGGCGGATGACAGGGCGGGACCCGCACACTGTGCAGGGACCGCCCTGTCAGATCTCCGCTCTCCCCTATGGGGGATCGGAGGAACACGGACCGTCTGTCTGTGTTCATCTGATCCGCTCTGCAGACGGATAGAAAAATAGGATTTTCTTCCGTCTGCAGAATCGGACGAGAGCGGAGCCGGATGAAACATTTTGTGGGTTATATTTAGCAATTATACAACTTGAGTACAGAGCTTCTCTTGTATCCATGTATCCACTAGTATTGTAGGTGACCTAATAGATAGTGGGCATGTTTTGATATAAGCAAAAGTTCCTGTTATGCACAATCTTTGCATTTGTCAGCATATGTTAAGTAATTAGCTGTTGGTATGTTTGTAGAGTATGTAATGTATTGGAAGGAATGATAAGCTTCCAAACCAACCTTATAACATTCTATGAAAAGTGAGCAGTAATTTGTAGTAGAGGAAGGCCTGTGGACATAGTGTAAAACAGCAACAAAGAGAGGGCACACTGACCTAGCGCATTACCTTAATAAAATCTATTAAGAAGTGAAAAGCAACAGAAGTTATACTCACAAACACATGACGTCAACAGGCATGTTATACCATTTTGGTACTAGATGCAAGCAAGACTTATTAAGCACTGTCAACCTAGTTTTATCATGTCTTTCTGCTGCATGTATCTTGTGATGTATATGACCTGGGGGCTGTGACGTTCTGGCTATTTTGGTCCCACCCCCTAATTATCTAGGGGGAGGAACCTAACCAATATGGGTGTAACACTGTGTATATATATGTAGCACTTAAGTGTGATGTTGTCCCTCGCGCTGTGTTGAGTAAAAGGAATGTGTTGACGACCAAAAATAAATAAATAGATGTTGAGAAAAGTGCCAGTGTGAGTAAGTAGTGATGATGTCTCTGTGGACTGCAGCAAAATCAAAGTGTTCACATTACACTCAACAAAATTATAACAATAAGAAGATTTCGCGCTTCAAATCTATCACATATAAATATATAAACTGACATAAATGTGATCATATACGTGCAGCTATAATAGCTGTAAAAATGTGAATATAGACTATGAATATACACAAACAGTTAAAACAAAATAGTCCAAATGTGCTAATGAAAATAATCTTTTCATAAATAAAAAAGAAGAAAAAAGTTCATGATAATGTGTCACATCTGCTGGGATCAAATGTGTGGGAAGATGGTGGTAATATGGAGGGATCCAGGTAAACCCGGGCTCTCTAAACTCTCACCTTAAGAAAAGCAGATACAGGCATCAAACGGATTCTTTAGTAGATGCTCTATGATGTAGCTTGTCGGTGATCCAGGTAGGGCTTCTCTGATGGCTGGATTATCCTCCCGGTATACCAATACCTATCAAATAGAGGAGGGGTTGCCCACCTGGGCTCCACCGATCCGGTGGAATAAACGGGGAAGGGAGAGAGAGAAGCCTCCAATGGTGTAGTAATTTTTTTCTTAAGAGACCACTTGAATCACCTAATAAATTAAATTTTATTCAAAATTACTACACCATTGAAGGCTTCTCTCTCTCCCTTCCCCGTTTATTCCACCGGATCGGTGGAGCCCAGGTGGGCAACCCCTCCTCTATTTGATAGGTATTGGTATACCGGGAGGATAATCCAGCCATCAGAGAAGTCCTACCTGGATCACCGACAAGCTACATCATACAGCATCTACTAAAGAATCCCTTTGATGCCTGTATCTGCTTTTCTTAAGGTGAGAGTTTAGAGAGCCCAGGTTTAACCGGATCCCTCCATATTACCACCATCTTCCCACACATTTGATCCCAGCGGATGTGACACATTATCATGAACTTTTTTCTTCTTTTTTATTTATGAAAAGATTATTTTCATTAGCACATTTGGACTATTTTGTTTTAACTGTTTGTGTATATTCATAGTCTATATTCACATTTTTACAGCTATTATAGCTGCACGTATATGATCACATTTATGTCAGTTTATATATTTATATGTGATAGATTTGAAGCGCGAAATCTTCTTATTGTTATATATGTAGCACTTACCTCCGAAGGAGCTGCTAGTATTTGATTGGGCTTACCGTTCCTTTTCTGTTTCACCATATCCGTCATAGGGGTCCCATTAAAGACTTCTTTTAGTAATTTTAGCTCCGACACAGTCTCTTTCTTCAATGCTTTATTTAAGAAAGACACATGCAATAAAGGGATGAAGGGTTTAGGGGAATTCAGGTACCTTGAATTTGCAGATCAGGAACACTTTCTTTTATCCAAAGGACAACAGCTCCATAACTGGATTCAGCAACCACCGGACAGGCCTCTCTCACTGACCTAGCAGCCGATGTGATGCTCGGTCATAGTCTCCGCCACAGACTTTAAGATTTGGTATAACTGTTACACAATCCTCTGCCACAGGATTGGGTAATTAGCGACTTGTTGCAATATCAAGGCTTGATCACACAGTACCAGGTCCCTTCTTTTGAACCTACGGTACTGTATGGTAGGTGACCCGGGATGCATCCTCCAACTGAGTCTCCAGGCTCTTCTAGAGGCACCGGCCTTATTGCGCAGTCCTCTCCTGAAAAGTCCTCCCCTGGATCCTCCAGTCGCTTGGCTTCTTCCCACAGGCAAGACAGCACAGGACCATCCCTGAATCGGTAGACCCCAAGACTTTTGGGCCTACGTTCAGTAATGACGCCTCGGGCCAGCCGGCCCTGAGACAATTTGACAGCAGCGACACACCTTAGGCCAGGAGGGCCATCAGGTTGGAACTCTCTCATGTCACGGGGTCTGTCCCTTAAGTACCCCCTCCCAGAATGCACAGCAGGCAGACCACACCCACTGACTGTTTCCGGACAAAGAGGCACTCAATACACCCAGCTTGTTGCAATTTCCAACCTTGGCCATAATAATAGGGTGCCATCCCTAGGCCAAGGGGAAAACCACACAACCAGCCAAGCTGAAACAGAACCAGAATTTACAATAATTGCAGTCTGAGCTAAACTACAGCTTCAGACAACTACATTTTTACTTATAGCGTCTATATTAAAAATACCAACGCTACATATAGATGGAGGTTTGGTCAGTCATCCACTTGGTTTTGATGAAAAGGGTTCTACCTTTAAACACATCAGCCACTACGGACACTATCTGGTCTTCACCTAACTGGTTTATCGTAGCAGACCTGGCAGCTATCCCTTTGCTTTTTATGACATGCCTGTTTATGTGATTTGTTTGTGAGTATAACTTCTGTTGCTTTTCACTTAATAGATTTTATTAAAGTAATGCGCTAGGTTGGTGCTCTCTCTTTTTGTTGTTGTTTTGCAGTGTATGTAAGGATACCCATTGTCCTGATGGGGAAGCAAGACACATTGGCGCTGATGAAGAGTTGATACAAATTAGCCTCAAAGCATATCACTTGAGTGCAGGAGAGAAACCTTTGGATTCTGTGGACAAAGTGTACCTATATTTTTGTAAAGCATTTGATAGAGTATGCTTAATCTACAATGAAATGTAAGATATATTGGCATCAATGAAATTGTATGTACATTGATAGACATCTGGTTACCTCTTTACCATTCAGAGGCTTAAACCCCATCTTAGCCAACATCTCCTTATCTCCCTAGGCTTAGACTCTTCTGTTGCCCTCTGTTACCCTAAGTATAGAATGTCCCACACAGTTCTGATGGTGGCAAGACCATGGCAACTGCAACATTTACTCTACTTTCCCTAATTTGAGTTATAACCTTCCAACAACTCTGCATTTCTCATGATATTCCGTTATGGGAACAATTTTGCTATGCTCAACTTAGCCATTTGATACTTTCCCTTCATTGCCTTTATACTTCTCCTTATGTCTTTACCTCCTTTGAAAGTAAATATCAGTCTGACCCACATACCCCAGGACTAATCTTTGATTTATACAACTATAGTATTGTTAAAACAAACTATTAATAGGAAATATCTTTGGAGCCAGACGACTGGCAGACCATTTGGCAAGCCATGGCTAAAAACGTTAGAAATGTTCTAACTCTTGAAAACTCCCACATAGGTGGGCCTGCTTTTATTCCATTATATTGCTTCATTTGCTTCTGTGGCTGTTCCCACAATGGCAGATTGACTCATTTTTTGGTTGACTTTCCCCAAAAAAAAATATACGATCTAATTTACACGCTGCTCCACACAAATCTCCATAAAAACATTTATGAAGCATTGCCAAATCAACTTATTTGTGACCTTTTCTGTATACACAAAGAATATTCCTCCTTATTTTCAGGGCCAGCTGACTTACAATAGCTAAGGCTTGGAAGGCTTTCATGTTCAGCAGTAAAAAAACAAGCAGTAAAAAACAAATTGACTGACATCATGATAAATGAAAAACTGACAGCCATTCTAGCTGATATCCATGCTAAAATCCTCCGCATTCGGCAGACTTGGATTTCTTGCTTTCAACCACCATGATATAATGAATCTCTATTCTATTGTACATTTGATAACACAGTTGGTGGACCCTCTGGGACCCCTCCTTTTTCCTTCCCCATTTCCTCTTTTTGCATCCTTCCTCTTATTTCTCATCATTCTTCTTTTTTGCAACAATTCAATCTTAACCACTTCAATACAGGACAGTTTCATCCCCTTCCTGCCCAGGCCAATTTTCATCTTTCAGCACTGTCGCATTTTGAATGACAATTGCGTGGTTATGTTGCACTGATGGGCACTGATGAGGCGGCACTGATAATAAAGCACTAATATATAGCACTGATGGGCACTGATATGCAGCACTGATGGGCACTGATATGTAGCACTGATGGGCACTGGTAGGGGGCACTGATATGCAGCTCTGATGATTAAGCACTACAATGCAGCACTGATGGGCACTGATATGCAGCACTGATGGGCACTGATAGGTGGCACTTATAGGCACTGATAGGGGGCACTGATATGCAGCACTGATGATGAGGCACTACAATGCAGCACTGTTGGGCACTGATAGGAGGCACTGATATGTAGCACTGATGGGCATTGATAGGCGGCACTGATATGCACCACTGATGGGCACTGATAGGTGGCACTGATATGCACCACTTATGGGCACTGATAGGCGGCACTGATGGGCACTTATAGGTAGCACTGATGAGCACTGAGAGGTGGCACTGATAGGCGGCACTCATAGGTGGCACTGATGGGCAATGATGGGTACTGATGGGTGGCACTGAGAGATGGCACTGATAGCCAGCACTGATGAGGAGTCACTGACAGGCATTACTGATAGGCACTGATTGGCATCCATGGTGGGCATGGGTTGGCATCACTGGTGGGCTCTAGTGGAGGTAAATTGGGTATCTGGCGCTCCAGGAGGCAATGCCCTTAGTTTGTAATAATGTACATTTGATTAGTCAGTCTTTAGGTAAAAACAAAGTTGAACCACGGTAAGGGGGTGATTTAAAAAGAGGCAGCTATCCTCAGCGTGTGTCCAGCAACTCTGCAAAACATAAAATAAACAAGGGGGGGAGGGGAGGCGCCTCTAAGTGTGGTATTAAAACAGTATCATTTATTGCACAAGATTCAAAACACTTACAAGAAATAAGTGGGAGTAATGCTCGTCATAAGTATGTAGTCCTGGTAGTTCTACTGCATCCCACAGGCTCCTCGTATGATCCGGGTAGCTGGGAAAGGTTCTGGTGTGATGTTGTGCTGAATAGCTGTACATTCAGGAAAACCAGGAAGTAGTCAGCTCCATGCTCGCATAATGTATATTATGGAGCTGACTACTTCCTGGTTTTCCTGAATTGCATTGTTATATTTGAAGTCTTCCTTAGCTTTATGAGGTGTAGCTGCCTCCTTTGCTTTAGCCAGGTAGGATCTCACTGTAGTAATGCAGAATTCTATGGGTCTAATAGCACTGATGCTTGCCTATTTTGACAGCAGAGTCCCCAAGCATGCTCCTCCCATCTAATGCCGCGTACACACGAGCAGACTTTTCGACCGGACTGGTCCGACGGTCTATTCGACGGACTTTCGGCGGACTTCCGACGGACTTTTCTAACGAACAGACTTGCCTACACACGATCACACCAAAGTCTGACGGATTCGTACGTGATGACGTACGACCAGACTAAAATAAGGAAGTTAATAGCCAGTAGCCAATAGCTGCCCTAGCGTCGTTTTTTTTCCATCGGACTAGCATACAGACGAGTGGATTTTTCGACCGGACTCGAGTCCGTCAGAAAGATTTGAAACATGTTTTATTTCTAGGTCCGTCGGACTTTTGGGGAAAAAAAGTCCACTGGAGCCCACACACGATCGAATTATCCGACGGAGTCCGGTCCACCAGAAAGTCCGGTCCGCCGGAAAGTCCGCTCGTCTGTACGTGTCATTACTCTGCAAATGGTTTTTGTTCTGCCCACTACCTTAGCTGCCTCTGAGCCTTCAGCTTCGAGACTCTGCCTGATGCCAAGTCACTTTAGTTCTGGCAGATAAGCCTGCATCTCCCAAAGTGAAAGAGACCATTTTGTATTGATACTGTATTCACCACTTTTAGGGCTCATTCACACTTGCCTGCACACTAAATCGGAGTAGTTTAGTGTGCGGGCAGTTGTTAGTTTTGGATTGTACTGACGTGCATCAGGGGGCCCTGTGATGCTGATTTTACTACACAGTTCCCTTTTTTTTTGGGTGCATTGCTTTTCTGTGTGGTGACATCTATTGAGGTGTGATATGCACGGCACCTCCAGGCTGTGTTGCAGTGAGAACAGTGGTGACCAATGTTTTCCAGTGCAGAAAGCATCAGTCAGTGCT
The DNA here is from genome assembly GCA_037952835.1 of Lithobates septentrionalis. Taxonomy (NCBI): domain Eukaryota; kingdom Metazoa; phylum Chordata; class Amphibia; order Anura; family Ranidae; genus Lithobates; species Lithobates septentrionalis. The sequence continues at coordinate 1,318,751 of JBBDGP010002387.1, forward strand.
TTAGTGTGAATGAGCCCTGAAAGAGTCATTCCATAGCCTATACCAGTGCTGTCCCCATTCTAGAATCCCTTTAAGCTGCTAAGACTGCCACAACATTTCTGAATAGAAACATCCTGACAAGATGTTTGTACCTCCAAAGCATATATTAGTCTTCCCTGTTTCAGAAGTTTTTCATTAAAAAGTGGGCTGCCCCCTTTGTGAGCCTGGAAATATCTCTTCTTAACAAAGCATCTACTATCCCAATGGAGGACTAGCCTTTCTTTAATGACCCCACTGACAAGCAATTAAAGGCCCTTTCTAAAGCTCTGTTGTGCCTGGCAGGCCCTGCACTGCAACCTATCTTAGCCATGACTTTGGTCTAACCCTGATTGACTGGTCTAAGGCTATTAGAAGACATCTGATTGCAATGGCAGTTGTTTCCATCATCATAGAGTGTCTGGAACTTATGTCTGCAGTCTTGACCTACAGCATTGACAGGTTATTGGAGGTCTCCTGTCAGTGACCATGAGTGGGACTCAATGGCTTAAGTGTAGGGCAGTTGAACCTGCATCTTTAAAGAGCAACAGCTCTTTGGGCTGCTGTATATGCCCTTACCAAGTTTGGCATCCAGTCAGGCCACAGACTTTGGAATTCCAAGTCCCCCAAACCCTCAGATAAATTTTCTCCATTGTGCAAGTGTGCCCCCATGGGGGTAATGTCTGTTTTTCTTTGCTCCATCACTCCAACTTGCTGATGACACTGCATAGATCTCCACACGGTTCTAAAGGGTCTTCTGGAGCATGGTGTTATTGCCCTAGTCCCTATGGCAGAACAGTTTCAGGTGTTCTGCTCCAAACTGTTCACAGCCCCAAACCAAAAGGGGACACCTGTCCCCTCTTGAGCCTCAAGTCCCTAAATGTCTTAATTTGGGACCATTTTCTGCCTGGAATCCACTTGGTCTGTCATAACCCTTCTTCATCAGGGAGACTTTATGGCCTCTGTGGACATCAAGTATGCTTACTGCAGGTCCCCATGTTTACAGTAGACCAGTGATGTTTGCTGTGGGTCTATTTTGTGTCTTTGTCATTCAGCTTTTCTTGTGCACCTCAGGTGTTCACTGGGGTTCTGGCCTTACTGCACTCTGTATTCCCATTGTGGGATATGACCTCCTGCTCAGTTTAGCATGGATTCTGGCTCCGGAACCGACTAATAACTTAGAATACACACTTACACACACACAATACACTTAGAATACATGGATCTAGTCCTAGGCTCAGCTCAAGCCAGGAGGCCCAGCTCTTTCCCAGGAGAAACTGCAAATTCCCCCAGACTTAGATTCTTCAGTCCAGGAGTCGCCCAACTCTTTGTTTCTGCATGAATGTTCTTGGGCTGATGTTAGCAGTTTCATTTGCCCCATTTTACTCCAGACATTCTGTCATCTTGGGACAAGTCCGTCCAGTTTTTGGCTCTGGATTTGGGGAGGTTCTTTCTTCTATCATGGAAGAACCTCACATTGGATTCTAGCCTGCTGGGTTGGGAAGCTGTCCCAACCCTTATCGGTGCAGGGGGCTTGGAAGATTTGAGAAATCTCGTCTCCTCATCAACATTCTTGAACTTCAAATGATTTGGTTGTCTCTGCAGCACTGGACCTCCCATACACTGTGCTGATAAAAAGGGTATCATATGTGTCAAACTATAATTTATTCATGAAACATTAATCTGGGAAAGTAACTAAGCTTACTGCACAGGAAACTGTCTAGAGTAGGAAGTTCTGTATTCATTAAGCAGATAGACCTTTTTGAGGTCAATCTGTGCCACCTGCACCAGTTTCTGTTTCAGAGTGAAATAGAAACTGGTGTGGGTTCTGCGATTAATAAACAAAGGGATCATGGGAATCCCCCTGCAGATCCCCGCCAAGTCCAGCCAGGATTCCTCTCTCTGCTCGTACATACAGACCCTATACAGTCCTCCTCCTACCTCCTGCACTTAGCATAAGGGAAGGGGGACTGGGGCAGACAGAGGAATCTGGAGCATGCAGCTCTAGCTTTTCTGTTCCGTGCTGCATCTGTCACAGACACTGTATAAAACAGCTAACTGCTGCAGCCGTGAACTTGTTTTAACTACTTGAAGTCCAGACCTGTTGGCGGTAAGTGGTTAAAACCCATTGTTGCTGCCCTTCTTATCAGTATGCCTACATAGCTGAGTAACAGCCACACTGCTCATCATAGGTCTACTCACACATACTTGTATTGCAAAGGAAAAATAGAAATTGTGTCTGACCTGTTCAGTTCTGACTACTGGGGGGCACTTGGCCTAACCCTGGTGTCCTATTATACGATCGTTTTTTCTACTCTGCACAACTACGGCCACAGGGAATTGGATGTAAGATCTTGAAAATGGAAGTTGTTAGCACTAACTGTACATTTATTTCTTAAACTTCAATTCGGTATTAAGTCACTGACAGAGGTAGGATTGCTGGATTGGCACAGGAGCAAAATTTCATGCCCGTTTATTTCTAAGTGTAATGTGGTCCAGTTCTTGCTAGTGCAGTTATAGATGATGCGCTTTAATTATCTTTTGAACTTAGGCACAAAAGGTACGCTATAAAAACATGTATCTAAATAACTTGACCATACCTAGTATGCCCATATCGTTCTTTAGCTACAATTGCTCTGCTGGTATAATTGGCAAAACGCGGCTGTCATTTTGATATCTGGGTCCTGCTCCTGCAGCCCTGTATTTCTCTTAGGAAAGGTTTGTTTCAACTGGCTGAGCAATGCCTAATCGATAAATAATATTAAAGCTGACTTTCAGTCCTGTGGTTGACATGGTGACATTCCTTGCCATTTTGGTAATTGTCCTGCTGCTTCCTTCATTTCACAAAAAAATCTGACTTTCACTCTGGTGTGTGTGTGTTTGCATATATACAGTATCTCACAAAAGTGAGTACACCCCTCACATTTTTGTAAATATTTTATTATATCTTTTCATGTGACAACACTGAAGAAATGACACTTTGCTACAAAGTAGTGAGTGTACAGCTTGTATTACAGTGTAAATTTGCTGTCCCCTCAAAATAACTCAACACACAGCCATTAATGTCTAAACTGCTGGCAACAAAAGCGAGTACACCCCTAAGTGAAAATGTCCAAATTGGGTCCAAAGTGTCAATATTTTGTGTGGCCACCATTATTTTCTAGCACTGCCTTAACCCTCTTGGGCATGGAGTTCACCAGAGCTTCACAGGTTGCCACTGGAGTCCTCTTCCCCTCCTCCATGATGACATCACAGAGCTGGTGGATGTTAGTGACCTTGCGCTCCTCCACCTTCCGTTTGAGAATGGCCCACAGATGCTCAATAGGGTTTAGGTCTGGAGACATGCTTGGCCAGTCCATCACTTTTACCCTCAGCTTCTGTAGCAAGGCAGTGATCTTCTTGGAGGTGTGTTTGGGGTCGTTATCGTGTTGGTATACTGCCCTGCGGCCCAGTCTCCGAAGGGAGGGGATCATGCTCTGTTTCAGTATGTCAAAGTACATGTTGGCATTCATGGTTCCCTCAATGAACTGTAGCTCCCCAGTTCCGGCAGCACTCATGCAGCCCCCAGACCATGACACTCCCACCACCATGCTTGACTGTAGGCAAGTCACACTTGTCTTTGTACTCCTCACCTGGTTGCCGCCACACACGCTTGACACCATCTGAACCACATGAGGTTATCTTGGTCTCATCAGACCACAGGACATGGTTCCAGTAATTCATGTCTTTAGTCTGCCTGTCTTCAGCAAACTGTTTGCGGGCTTTCTTGTGTATCCTCTTTAAAAGAGACTGCCATCTGGGACAACAGCCATGCAGACCAATTTGATGCAGTGGGCAGCGTATGGTCTGAGCACTGACAGGCTGACCCCCCACCCCTTCAACCTCTGCAGCAACGCTGTCAGCACTCATACGTCTATTTCCCAAAGACAACCTATGGATATGACGCTAAGCATGTGCACTCAACTTCTTTGGTCGACCATGGAGAAGCCTGTTCTGAGTGGAACCTGTCCTGTTAAACCACTGTATGGTCTTAAACACCATGCTGCAGCTCAGTTTCAGGGTCTTGCCAATCTTCTTATAGCCTAGGTCATCTTCATGTAGAGCAACAATTCTTTTTTTCAGATCCTTGGAGAGTTCTTTGCCATGAGGTGCCATGCTGAACTTCCAGTGACCAGTATGAGAGAGTGAGAGTGATAACACCAAATTTAACACACCTGCTCCCCATTCACACCTGAGAAATTGTAACACTAATGAGTCACATGACACTGGGGAGGGAAAATGGCTAATTTGGCCCAAGTTGGACATTGTTACTTCGGGGTGTACTCACTTTTGTTGCCAGTGGTTTAGACATTAATGGCTGTGTGTTGACTTATTTTGAGGGGATAGCAAATTTACACTGTTATACAAGCTGTACACTCACTACTTTACATTGTAGCAAAGTGTCATTTCTTCAGTGTTGTCACATGAAAAGATATAATAAAATATTTACAAAAATATGAGGAGTAGTAATGGTCTGAGAGTGTTATGTCCAGTCTGTCTGGCAAGCCGGCTGACTTCAGTTTAGTATAAGAGTTGACATGCTGTGGTGAAGATGGCTGAACCCTAGTGTGTATATATATATATATATATATATATATATATATATATATATATATATATATATATATATACAGTGGCTTGCGAAAGTATTCGGCCCCCTTGAACTTTTCAACCTTTTGCCACATTTCAGGCTTCAAACATAAAGATATAAAATTTTTATTTTTTGTGAAGAATCACCAACAAGTGGGACACAATTGTGAAGTGGAACGAAATCTTTTGGATTTTTGAAACTTTTTCAACTAATAAAAAAATGAAAAGTGGGGCGTGCAAAATTATTCGGCCCCCTTGCGTTAATACTTTGTAGAGCCACCTTTTGCTGCGATTACAGCTGCAAGTCGCTTGGGGTAGGTCTCTATCAGTTTTGCACATCGAGAGACTGAAATTCTTGGCCATTCTTCCTTGCAAAACAGCTCAAGCTCAGTGAGATTGGATGGAGAGCGTTTGTGAACAGCAGTTTTCAGCTCTTTCCACAGATTCTCGATTGGATTCAGGTCTGGACTTTGACTTGGCCATTCTAACACCTGGATACGTTTATTTGTGGACCATTCCTTTGTAGATTTTGCTGTATGTTTGGGATCATTGTCTTGTTGGAAGATAAATCTCGGTCCCAGTTTCAGGTCTTTTGCAGACTCCAACAGGTTTTCATCCAGAATGGGCCTGTATTTGGCTGCATCCATCTTCCCCTCAATTTTAGCCATCTTACCTGTCCCTGCTGAAGAAAAGCAGGCCCAAACCATGATGCTGCCACCACCATGTTTGACAGTGGGGATGGTGTGTTGAGGGTGATGAGCTGTGTTGCTTTTACGCCAAACATATCGTTTTGCATTGTGGCCAAAAAGTTCGATTTTGGTTTCATCGGACCAGAGCACCTTCTTCCACATGTTTGGTGTGTCTCCCAGGTGGCTTGTGGCAAACTTTAGACGAGACTTTTTATGGATATCTTTGAGAAATGGCTTTCTTCTTGCCACTCTTCCATAAAGGCCAGATTTGTGCAGTGTACGACTGATTGTTGTCCTATGGACAGACTCTCCCACCTCAGCTGTAGTTCTCTGCAGTTCATCCAGAGTGATCATGGGCCTCTTGGCTGCATCTCTGATCAGTCTTCTCCTTGTCTGAGCTGAAAGTTTAGAGGGACAGCCAGGTCTTGGTAGATTTGCAGTGGTCTGATACTCCTTCCATTTCAAAATGATCGCTTGCACAGTGCTCCTTGGGATGTTTAAAGCTTGGGAAATCTTTTTGTATCCAAATCCAGCTTTAAACTTCTCCACAACAGTATTACGGACCTGCCTGGTGTGTTCCTTGGTCTTCATGATGCTCTCTGCGCTTTCAACAGAACCCTGAGACTATCACGGAGCAGGTGCATTTATACAGAGACTTGATTACACACAGGTGGATTCTATTTATCACCATCAGTCATTTAGGACAACATTGGATCATTCAGAGATCCTCGCTGAACTTCTGGAGTGAGTTTCTGCACTGAAAGTAAAGGGGCCGAATAATTTTGCACGCACCACTTTTCAGTTTTTTAATTGTTAAAAAAGTTTAAAATATCCAATAGATTTCATTCCACTTCACAATTGTGTCCCACTTGTTGGTGATTCTTCACAAAAAATTAAAATTTTATATCTTTATGTTTGAAGCCTGAAATGTGGCAAAAGGTTGAAAAGTTCAAGGGGGCCGAATACTTTCGCAAGCCACTGTATATATATATATATATATATATATATATATATATATATATATATATATATATATATATATACTGTATACTGTAGAAAAACCAAAGAGGAAGAAGGGAACCTCCTGCCGAAACGAGTCAGCCATCTGGAAGGTTCTCTGGCGTGCTGGACACGGTCCCGGTGTCCATGGTGGACTTTGAAATGTTTTTATGATCTACTTGTTTCAGAGTATATTTCCTTCCTTTTTTTTTTTCTATAAACACCACTTGGGTAATGCACAAGGTTGGTGCGCCCTCTTTTCATTTTTTCTATAGTGTTTCCATTGGGTGTACCCTTTAGGAGGGCAGCAACCGGGAGCCATAGAAATTCTAGGCGATATCTATTGCCATCACATTACTTTTGAGCGCAGGAGATTTTGTTTGTCACATACAGTGGGGACGGAAAGTATTCAGACCCCCTTAAATGTTTCACTCTTTGTTATATTGCAGCCATTTGCTAAAATCATTTAAGTTCATTTTTTTCCTCATTAATGTACACACAGCACCCCATATTGACAGAAAAACACAGAATTGTTGACATTTTTGCAGATTTATTAAAAAAGAAAAACTGAAATATCACATGGTCCTAAGTATTCAGACCCGTTGCTGTGACACTCATATATTTAACTCAGGTGTTGTCCATTTCTTCTGATCATCCTTGAAATGGTTCTACGCCTTCATTTGAGTCCAGCTGTGTTTGATTATACTAATTGGACTTGATTAGGAAAGCCACACACCTTTCTAAGACCTTACAGCTCACAGTGCATGTCAGAGCAAATGAGAATCATGGGGTCAAAGGAACTGCCTGAAGAGCTCAGAGACAGAATTGTGGCAAGGCACAGATATGGCCAAGGTTACAAAAACATTTCTGCTGCACTTAAGGTTCCTAAGAGCACAGTGGCCTCCATAATCCTTAAATGGAAGACGTTTGGAACCCTTCCTAGAGCTGGCCGTCCGGCCAAACTGAGCTATCAGGGGAGAAGAGCCTTGGTGAGAGAGGTAAAGAAGAACCCAAAGATCACTGTAGCTGAGCTCCAAAGATGCAGTCGGGAGATGGGAGAAAGTTGTAGAAAGTCAACCATCACTGCAGCCCTCCACCAGTCGGGGCTTTATGGCAGAGTGGCCCGACGGAAGCCTCTCCTCAGTGCAAGACACATGAAAGCCCGCATGGAGTTTTCTAAAAAACACCTGAAGGACTCCAAGATGGTGAGAAATAAGATTCTTTGGTCTGATGAGACCAAGATAGAACTTTTTGGCCTTAATTCTAAGCGGTATGTGTGGAGAAAACCAGGCACTGCTCATCACCTGTCCAATACAGTCCCAACAGTGAAGCATGGTGGTGGCAGCATCATGCTGTGGGGGTGTTTTTCAGCTGCAGGAACAGGATGACTGGTTGCAATCGAGGGAAAGATGAATCACAATAAACAGATATTGACACATATATTTAATCACAGATTTTATCAGTGAATTAAAAAATATCAATACATTGGCATGGACAATAGATGGTGCTTTAAGCACAAGAAGAGCACATTGTTCTAGAAATAAGTGTAAACTCACTGGGTTGCAGTCGTTAGTTTACAAGCATTTTCTATTTTATCTTGTTATAATTTTAATAATGATCTCATCAATCAACAAACGTAAATGCTGCATAGGTGTGAAGTTATCTCCACAAGAAATGACAATGTAAAGTGACACTATGGCCAAAGCAAAAATGACATATGATGCAGTCGTCTTTCGCATGCATTAACCTTCGTCTTTGTGTTAACATAACAGCCTCCCTTGTAACATAGTGTCATTACTTGGTGATCTGGCTAGTAAATCTGTACTTTTTCAACTTTCTTAAACAGAGCAGGCTGTCCAGCAAAAGTAGCGGTTAGAGGGCTGAGACAAAACATTTAACATTTACAGGGTGCTTACAATTGTCAGTTTTTATTCATTTATGTAAACCTAAAAAGAAAATAAAAACTGTTACTGTAACTGCCTAATAGATGTTAGCTGGAGCTATGCTTTACACTCTTCCTAACTTACCTGGCTATATTGCCCTTTCATAAACACAGTGGAGCAGTGAATGTAGTCACTGGAAGACAGGAGATGTGTTACTGACCGAGCACCAGGTGAAAATAAAGCAGAGAAAGCTTAAAAAAAGAAAACTAATGCAGCTACTACATCCAATGATTGGTAAGCTACAATATATTACATTTTTGTTTTTGGGTTTAGTTACGCTTTAACGTAATTGTAAAGGAATGTTTTTTTTTGTCCTAAAATAAAAAAAGACATTTATACTGCGTACACACGGCCGGACTCTCCTTCAGAATAGACTCCGACGGTCTTTCCGACGGAGTTCCGTTGAAACGGGCTTGCCTACACACGATCACATCAAAGTCCGTTCGTTTAGAACGCGATGACGTACGACGGGACTAGAAAAAGCAAGTTCAATAGCCAGTAGCCAATAGCTGCCCTTGCGTAGTTCTTGGTCCGTCGGACTAGCATACAGACGAGCGGTTTTCCCGATAGGAACTGACTCCGTCGGAAAAATTTGAAACATGTTCTATTTCTAAACCAAATTGTACACACGCTGCGCTTATCAAAATAAAATGTAAGAAATTTCCACTAAAATATTAATAAAGTGATATTGTGCTTAACATACAAAATCTATACAAAATCTATTAATACTATACATTAATGTGCAATAAACTTCAATGAATGAATAAATAAGTAAAAGTGCTCCAATCAGCCTGTGTATTGCAAATATTCCACAAAGCTTGTACAATTTTCAAACATTAAAGTGGGGTTCCACCCAAAAAAAATAAAAATACATGAAAAATCCTAAAAAAAAAAATACAAAAAAAATTTGGATATTTTTTTTTTTTTTACTCACCTCTAAATGCCTGTTGCTAGGGGGTCCCTCGTAGTCTGCCTCTTTCAGTGCCTGGGCTGGTGACATCACTTCCGTCTCGGCACAGGAAGGGCTCAGCTCTGCTCCCTCCCTCCTGTCAATCATCTGGGACCCATTACAGGTCCCAGGTGACTGAGCGGCCAATCACAGCGCTCGGCGCCGCTCGCACATGCGCAGCGGGTGCCAGGCTGTGAAGCCACAGCCCGGCGCCCACAGTTGCAATGCCGGCGCCGCAGAACAGAGGGGGAGATGAGCGGGGCTTCGATCCCCCGCATCGCTGGACCCTGGGACAGGTAAGTGTCCAATTAAAAGTCAGCAGCTGCAGTATTTGTAGCTGCTGACTTTTAATTTTTTTTTTTTTGACTGGCCCGCCTCTTTAACAGATAATTCAAAACAAACTTCCATGCAATTTAGTGTTGCATCCATGCATTTCAATGCTGCATCTATGCAATATGGTGTTAGTGCAATGTTCAAACAATAAAAAGTAAAAAAATACAAAAAAGCGCATCAATGCGATTTGGTGCTGTGTCCATGTGATTCTATGCAATTCAGTGCTGTGTTGCTGTGCAATGATCAAATTAACAGTATGATTTAGTGTTGCATCCATGCATTTCAGTGCTGCATCTATGCAATATGGTGTTAGTGCAATGTTCAAACATTAAAAAATAAAAAATAAAACGCATCCATGCGATTTGGTGTTGCATCCATGTGATTCTATGCAATTCAGTGCTGTGTTGCTGTGCAATGATCAAACTAACAGTCCACAGATCTTCCACAATCCATTCATGTGTTATTGTGAACACAAACTAAAGTGCTGTGCGCTCATACAAGTGCTCCCCCCCAGGTGATAGCCCCTCACCTTAGGGCATGCCACCTTGCAATTAAGCTTGGATAGAATGTGCCTTAGAACCTCTCTGGGTTCGATGTTATGTGCAGGGTCCTGGATAGATTTGCACTGGTGCCTCTGTTCCTCACAGCAGTCCCGTTTTCACCTCAATATATCAACACAAAAAGGACTTCATGGTGCAGTATGTACTAAATTTATTAAATCATAAACAAATCCCGCAATGGGTACTCACAGTAACAAGGCGCTTAAGGGCGCCACACTAAAACAGCAGAAACGAACGGGCAACAGCGGCCGGTATGGGGTGGCGTGCTAATCTGTCCCAACAGTTTGTATGTATAACGTTCCGTCCTGTCCCCTTCCCCTACGCGTGTTCATATTGCATAGATGCAGCACTGAAATGCATGAATGCAACACTAAATCGGACTGTTAATTTGATCATTACACAGCAACACAGCACTGAATTGCATAGAATTACATGGATGCAACACCAAATCGCATGGATGCGTTTTTTGTATGTTTTTACTTTTTATTGTTTGAAGATTGCACTAACACCATATTGCATAGATGCAGCATTGAAATGCATGGATGCAACACTAAATCGCATGGATGTTTGTTTTGAATCATCTATTAATGTTTGAAAATTGCACAAGCTTTGTGGAATATTTGCAATACACAGGCTGATTGAAGCACTTTTACCTATTCATTCATTCATTGAAGTTTATTGCACATTAATGTATAGTATTAATAGATTTTGTATATATTTTGTATGTTAACCACTTCAATACCAGGCACTTAGACACCTTCCCGCCCAGCCCAATTTTCAGCTTTCAGCGCTGTCACAATTTGAATGACAATTGCGCGGTCATGCCACACTGTACCCAAACAAATTTTTTATCATTTTGTTCCCACAAATAGAGCTTTCTTTTGGTGGTATTTGATCCCCTCTGCGGTTTTTATTTTTTGCGCAACAAATAAAAAAAGACAGAAAATTTTGAAAAAAAGCACGTTTTTCTTTGTTTCTGTTAAAATTTTTTGTAAAGGAGTACGTTTTCTTCTTCAATGACGGGCACTGATATGGCTGCACTGACGGGCACTGATACGGCGGCACTGATGGGCACCGATGAGGTGGCACCAATGAGGTGGCACTGATGAGGTGGCACTGACGGGCACTGATGATGGGCACTGATAGGTGGCACTGATGCGCACTGATAGGTGGCACTAATGGGCACTGATAGGTGGCACTGGTAGGTGGCACTGATGGGCGCTGATAGGTGGCACCGATGGGCACTGATAGGCGGCACTGATGGGCACTTGTAGGTGGCATTAATGGGCACTCGTAGGTGGCGTTGATGGGTAGTTATGGGTGGCACTGATAGTTGGCACAGATGGGCACGGATGGGCACTGATAGGTGGGCACAGATGGGCACAGATGGGCACTGACAGGTGGCACCGATGGACACTGATGGGTGGCACTGATGATTCTGATTGATGGCAGTGATGCCCCTAAGTGTGGCATTGCTGGGCATCACTGCAACATAATTGTGCCAATCAGTGCCCATTTGTGGGCACTGATTGGCACAGATTTGGCACTGACTGGGCACATGTGGATGGCCATGGGGTACATACCTGGCCATCCACATGTTTCCCTTCCCTGGTGGTCCTAGTGGCGATCCCTGGTGGTCCAGTGTGGTGATCTGCGGGGGGGCTGCGCTGATAAACAATCAGCGCAGACCCCCCCTGCCAGGAGAGCCGCCGATCGGCTCTCCTCTACTCGCGTCTGTCAGACGCGAGTGAGGAAGAGCCGATCAACGGCTCTTCCTATTGACAGCGTGATCAGCCGTGATTGGACACGGCTGATCACGTGGTAAAGAGCCTCCGCCGGAGGCTCTTTACCAAGATCGGTGTAGCGGTGTGTCAGACTGACACACCGATCCACCGATCGCCGCGATGCGCGCCCCTGCGGGCGCGCGGCGGCATGTTATCCTGAAGGACGTCATATGACGCCCAGTCAGGATAACACAACCACCGCCCGGCCGTCAATCCGCTATAGGCCGGGCGGGAAGTGGTTAAGCACAATATCACTTTATTAATATTTTAGTGGAAATTTCTTACATTTTATTTTGATAAGCGCAGCGTGTGTACAATTTGGTTTAACTATTTTGCATGGTTATGAGACATGCGTAACGTTAGCAGCTGATCATTTGCAAAGATACACTATTTTGGAGACCAGATTTGGTCAATTACCTGGAGGCTCACAGGACTACAAATTAGCATTAATGTTCTATTTCTAGGTCCGTCAGCATTTTCAAAAGAAAAGGTCAGAAGAAACCCACACACGATCGGAATGTCCGATGGAATGGTTCCGTCTGACCTTTTCTGCCAGAAAGTCCGGTCGTGTGTTAGCGGCATTATACATACTGCACAGAGCAGCTCCCTACCTCTTCTTTTGAGGTCCACCTCTGACGCCTTCCATTCTGCCTCTTCTGCATGTGCCATAATAGCAAGCTGCTTGCTGTGGTGGCACATGTGCGTGCTCCCGAGCCGGGCAGTGTGTGTCCATAGATACACACAGCATACAAACAGCATGGCTCGGCCCCCTCCCTCGCACCCTCCTTACAGGATTTGATTGGCGGCAGCAGGAGTCAACGGCTCCCACTGCTCTGAATCTGAGAAAAGGTAGGGACCAGATGGGCACAGTGCTGACTCAAGAGAGGGCTCAGGTAAGTATTTGGGGGGGGGGGGGGGGGTAAGGAACAGGTAGTGGGACATTTTTTTTTACCTTAATGCAGAGAATGCATTAAGATAACAAAAGCTTTGACTTTATAACCACTTTAACTAATGAATAAATATCTACCCTTTAACCTAACATTTAACAAAAATGGAATACAGTAGTACCTTGGATTACGAGCATAATCCACTCCAGAAGCATGCTTGTAATCCAAAGCACTCGTATATCAAAGCGAGTTTCCCCATAGGAATCATTGGAAACTCAGATAATTTGTTCCAGTGTCACTGCTAGTGTATGCAGTACCGCATGTGGCCAGAGGTTCTGGGGCGCCAGGGATACTCGGAAACACTCGGAGACACTCGGGAAAAAAGTGTTTCTGAGTGTTTTTGAGCGTCTTCGAGTGTCTTGGAGCATCACTGGCACCCCCGCACCTCTGGCCACATGCGGTACTGCACACTCCAGAGGCTTGAATCTTGCTCGTCTTGCTAGACAACGCTCACAAATTGAGTCACGATTTAAAGAAAAAATCAGTTCATATTGGAAATGCTCGTAAACCGCATTACTCGCAATCCAGTTTTACTGTATATTGCAGCTTACAGTCCTTAGATGTGGTGGCTGCATTAGTTTTCCCAGGTTTTTTTTTCCACCTTTCATCAGTAACACCCCTGGGGTGACAACGCTCACTTACCATGCTGTAACTATGTAACTACTGTATTACTATGTAACTATTGTAACCAGCAGAGTTTACATATAGGTGAGCTGGTCTGTAGTCCCCAGAGAATAGCTGTGAGTCACCTCCCGATAATGTGCGAGTAGTGACGAAACGCGTAGGGACAGGCATGTCTTTGGTATACAGGCTGCATCTGCAGATTGAACTACATGCTGGCTCTCGTAGTGGAGTGGTGACAGGCTTTAAAAAAAAATGGCAGATAATTTCAGGGTGCCGGGGTGGGCATCGGAGTGGGTTTTACATTTTTTGATTATTCTTTTTAATAAAATGGTATGCGCGATGAGATCCTTCTCTGCTTGAATCCTTCCTTACATGTGAGCTGTTCCATGCACCTGTGTCATAGAGGCTGAGATCAGGGGAGAGTTGCCATGCACAGAAGCAGTGTGAAAAAGCATTGCAGGCTTACATTGGCATATGCTAGGGTGGTCATCTTCATTGGTGAGTGTGGTCCCACTGAGGCAAGGGCACCATTTTCACAGAGGGGAGTGTTGGCAGTTGAAAGGCACTTTATTGTATTTAGAAGAAAATGATCACTTAAGCATTTTTTTGTAACCTTGTTTACATAGGCAGATCGCAGTTCTGGCTCCCTGCCTAACGATCGGCGGGTGCCGGAGGACATCGGGTACTGTGCACCCACCGATTGGCTTCTGCTGTGTGTTATCACAGCAGAAGCGAGCGCCCCCTACCTAGAAGTGTGAGATCATGTAAATATATATATATATATATATATATATATATATATATATATATATATATATATATATATGTGTGATCCGGTGTTCTGCCGAGAAAGTTCCTCTCGGCGGATAAGGACCCCGCCTGCGCAGTAGGAGCCGGCGGAAATAGCCGAAGCGAAATAGACTAGAAATCAGCTGTACACGGCGCCTGTAAGAGGGCCCCTCGCGGGCTCGCTTCGCTCGCCATGCTTCGGGCACGGCCTCGCTGTGCTCGGCACTTTTTTATTCTCCCTTTAGGTCCACTTGGATGGTGGGGCTTGAACCTGGACCTAGGGCGCAGACGCCGTGTACAGCTGATTGGAGTTTTTCAGCTTTGGCTATTTTTGGCGGCTGCTAGTCGTTGGTACTGTGCAAGCGCAGCGCCTGCACAGTACAAGGGGTCCTTACCCGCCGGGGGAACTTTCTCGGCAAGACACCGGCACACAGTAAAACTGCTATAGGGCAGTCCAGAAGGGGTTAAAAAGAAACATTCTCACGGATTATTAGTTGTACACATCTTGCTTTTTTTTTTGCTTTCTGTATGTTTTTTTTGCTGTGTAATTAGTACCGGGTGAGCGTGCTTTTAACATAAAAAATAAAATAAAATAAACGTAAAGGTGTAGAAGCTTCTTTGTGTTACACTGTATCATTAAAGGTATTTTCTTTTGCATGATACAGATATAATTAGGTGTATTTAATATGTATTTTTTTATACCCTAGATATGTGAAAGTGTAGCATAAGCCCATATATTCATCATGCTCAGATGCAGGTCCCTAACTCCATTTACCACAACCCCATGGGTTCCTGAACGTGCCCAGGGAAGGTCCTCAGCTTCCCTCTCTCAGAAGCTCATATTTACCACTTGATGAGGCAGAGGTAGCTGGGCATGGGATCTGCAGCCAGGTGAGAGGCCCTTGACCGTCAGAACCAAAGTGTGGGCAGCAGGACTAGAGCCTAAAAACATGCAGTTCTCAAAAGTACCCAACTACTGTGGGAAGAACCTTCCCAATATATACCAGAGTCGTTTTGTTCCTGTGGGGTGGCCCTTTTGTCCTTGGATCCTTCAAGCTGTTCACCTGTGATATTAGAGCTATACTGAAGTTCACTGACAGGAATGTTTTTTGGGGATAATCACAAATAGTTGTTTGTATTCTGTGCAGCTTATTTGAAGTAGTGATTCTCACCTAAACTCTCTGTTGCTATAAAGTCTTATATAGACTATGCATGTTTTGAGGCATTTTCTGCCTTTTTCTCAAGCCAGATAGCTTGAGAAAGAGGCAGGAAACGCCTGAAATGATGTAGCCACACCCACCAATGCACTTCCGATTTCAAAAAAGGGAAAAGAACAAGACCTTGTTGGCACCTTAAAAGTCCATCGTGTCCTTTTCCCTTTTTGATTACAGTATAGGATGTTGGTGTCTTTTACTTTTTCACAAACCACTTCTGGTTTCGTCACTCGCAGTTTTGGGTGCACTCCACTGATCTCAGCTTGCTGCTTCCTGGTTCCCCCCCAAGGCTGCCTGGTCTCCTAGGACACCATACCACCACTTCCCAGTGGATACCCCCTTGGACCTGGGACAAAACCTTCATAGAACTACATAAATGTGATCTTTACACTGTCCAATGTTCCTACTTCACCTATTCACTGAAGCCTCTTCTGGACGAGACCCCTTCCTGACTGTGATGACAAGAATTTTCCAGTTATCCTTATGTGAGTTGCTAAGTGTCGTTGTTTTAATACATTTTGCAACATCTCCTACACTTTGTCTGCGCACTCTACTGTGTTTGCCTACTTGTCCAGAGGACATGTTTTTCATTAACTTTCTACCTCTATCATCCCCTTCCCAATTACACCTCTGTGCCATATTACTTACAATTTACTGTCACCCTGATTGAGACCAGAGACATCGATAGTCTGTGTTTGTGTCTCTTTCGTAATACACGTTATATTATTCTGCAATGTATGCATTTTTTGCCATCCTGAGCCTGTTTTGCATTATTGCTTCTAACTTTGCACCTGTTTCGTAAACTGTGAGTTAGTAAGCCCTGGTTCACATTGATGCTACTTTAAAATCGCGCTACTTCACTTGAAGTAGCGCAATTTCAAAGTAGCAGGTCAATGCGATTTCAGGTGCTACTTGATAGACATCTGTGTGGCTTCATGCACAGATGTCTATTGAAGTTGCAGCCGAATTTGGCAAAAGTAGTGCAGGAACTACTTTTGCAAATCGGTGCGGTACCGCAAAGTTGGCATCGCACCGAAAGGAGCAGTGCCATTGCCAGCAATAGGCTGCGACTTGCTATGCGATTTGACCTGTCAAATCGCATGACATATCGCTCCAGTGTGAATGAGGGCTTACTCTCTGCCTGATCATTTCGCTGATTACCCATCCTGTTTTACTAGCAGTTGCTGCATATTGAATAGCTTTAGAGGTTCTCCTATTGGACCGCTGTTTCTGTTTAACAATGGGACAATTATTCATTTATATAAATTATTTAATGCCCATTGTGTAAAACGAGTCAAGTTGAGTATTAATGCCTGTATGTAGTATTTTTGCATGATACCTTAGGACTCACTTTGTGTGCAAGTTATTAATTATTGTGTATATTTGAACTAGGGAGTTTAAGGAGCAGCATTAATTATTGTGTACATATAACGTAGGGAGTGTGCGAATCAGTTTTCATTTTTGTGTACATATAAGCAAAGATTTCAAAACATTTCCAGTTGCCAGGCCAGAATTTGTTTTTACTGTGTTAACTCCTTTCTCACAGACATTCTGATCAGGTTCGCTTGTCAGTTTTTAAAGTGGATGTGATTGGAAGATCCATGGAGACCTATGGAAAGATGTATATAAGTATGTTTTCCCCTTTACTGATGGGCACTGATGAGGCGGCACTGATGAGGCGGCACAGATGAGGCGGCACAGATGAGGTGGCACTGATAGGCAGCACTGATAGGCAGCAATGATGAGGAGTCAATGACAGGCCTAACTGATGGGCACTGAGTGGCATTACTAATGAGCACTGATTGGCATCCTTTATGGGCACTGATTGGCATACAATGTTAGTACAGATGGGCACTAATTGGCATTTAATATGAGAATAGGTGGGGCAGTGATGGGCATCACTGGCGGGCACTGGTGGGCTTGGCTGATGGGTCTGCACTGATAATCAATGCGCTGATTATCAGCGCAGACCCCCCCTGTCAGGAGAGCCGCTGATCAGCTCTCCTCTACCCGCGCCTTGTCAGCGCGAATGGAGAAAAGCCGCTAAACAGCACTTCCTAGTTACCGCTGTGATCAGCTGTGATTGGACACAGCTGATCATATGGTAAAGAGCTTACATCAGAGGCTCTTTACCTAGATCGGAGATGCGGTGTGTTGGATCCACACACCATCAATCGCCTCGCTGTGTGCCCCCCAGGGACGTGCACAAGTGGCTTATCCTGCTGGATGTCATATGATGCCCAGTCAGAATAATGCAACCAATTTCCGGCTGTCATTCTTCTATAGGCCGGGCGGGAAGTGGTTAATATTGTGTCCACCTTACCTTGTTATCGAACCATTGTGGGATGTTATGTGTTTATACTTATGATAATGTGTAATGTAGTTTGTGTATCAAGGGTGGTAGACTGAGCTGGGGTGGGATCTCTGATTAATTAAAGCATTATCTGGGTGAGCACTGAGTCGCCTAGGCTTGATGTTTATGTTGGCTGTTCCTTAGCTATGTTAATTATATTCCTGTTTACAGTTTTTATTGTTAGGGTAATATGCTCAGGCCCTACCTGATCTTGTGTGCTATATATTCTGCGTGAATTTTCATTAAAGAGTTCCAGTTTGCACCTAAGCTAGTGCTGCTTAGATTTTGGGTGCTCAGTTGTTATACCTGGTTACTGGGTCCAGAATGGAGGAAGCTATATCTTGATGAAGGCACCTAAGCTGGGTGCTGGATGTTCAGTCACATCTGCCAGAAAAAAATCTTATTTTTTCCCATTTTTTTTCCTGAGTATGTAACCATATGATTCTTGGCATCTGTAAGAATGGAGCCAGGTGCCAGGGAAGATGTAGCTCTTGTACGCATGCATTATCAGTAGCCACTCAATAGCCAAAGATAAAAAAAGAGGGGACCTGGAAGAAGGGGCAGAGAAGATGGTTTAGCACTTCTGCTCCAAGGCATAACTAGAGGAAGTGTTCCTGAGCCTAGGAGGTGAATAACCCAATCACAACTTCTCCATTGTACCCAGCAGCTTTGCCTCCTGTAAAACAGTGGTTCTCAACCTCAGTCCTCAGTCCTCAAGTACCCCCAACGGGCCATGTTTTGCATAGTTGCCAATAGTCCCGAATTTCCTGGGACTTTCAAGAATTTTGGAGCCTCGTCCTGATCCTATTGTTTCCTGCTATTTGTCCCGAATTTTTGCGCTTGTTCCGAGCATCGCAAATTTTTGGGCAATAAAGCGTTAATTATTATATCGCCGCAGCCTCGTATCCTCCACCTACAACACTGCAGAGCGTCCCCCCTTGCCTCATTTTGTCCTCCTTGTCTTCTATTGGACAAGGAGGACACATGCTCTTTCTGCTTGCCTTGATTTGCCAAGTATGGCAAGCGGGGGCGTGGCTACTTAAGTTACCACGCCAGCCCGCCCAGACCCGCGCAGTCGGAGAACATGGATGGATGGGGGAGGAGGTGCGCCGCTGTGTCACGCTATCTGACTGCTGCTGCGTCAGTGCCAGGAATCCAGGACTCAGAGGAGGTACGCCTCCTCCTGTTTACACTGCTGCCTCAGGTTCAGCCTGGGAGGGACCCCGCCGAGGAGGAGAACTTGAAAGGTCCGGGGAGCCCTCCCTTTTGCTCCCTCTTGGGGGGGGGTTGGTACAGCGGGTTAGTGTGCTCTCTTAGGGTGATATTGTGTGGTGGGTTTTTTTTGTGGTTTTTTTTGGGGGGGGGGGGTTTGGGGGTGGCACAAAGAGTTCAGTTTTTGGGGGTGGGGGGGGGGGGTGATAGGAAGCGACAGTGAGCAAAGCCTTGATGGGTGGGATTTTTTTTTTTGGGGGGGGATAGGAAGTGGCAGTGGGTGACCCCCTTATGAGGACAAGTAGCTGATGGTGGCCCCGTTAGATTTTTGTGTATTTAAAAAATTAACAGGGTCACCCACCGCCACTTCCCATCTACCCCCCCCCCCCATCAAGGCCGTGCTCACTGTCACTTCCTATCACACCCCCCCCAAAATGTGAAAGAAAAGAGAGGAGGGGGTCCACCTTCAGCCATCCTACCCCATAAAGGCCACTCACTGCCGCTTCCTATTACCGCCCCCACCGCCTAATTTTTATTTTATTTTTTAAATACACAAAAATCTAGGGGCTGGGGGCGGTAATAGGAAGTGGCAGTGAGTGGCCTTTATGTATGCGGTTGGATGGCTGAAGGTGGACCCCCTCTTTTTTCTTTTTTTCACATTTGGGGGGGTGTGATAGGAAGCGACAGTGAGCACGGCCTTGATGGGGTTTTTTTTTTTGGGGGAGGGGAGATAGGAAGTGGCAGTGGGTGACCCCCCTTATGGGGACAAATAGCTGATGGTGGCCCAGTTAGATATTTGTCTCCATAAGAGCCCTTGCACACTGGGGCGGTTTGCAGGCGCTATTGCGCTAATAATAGCGCCTGCAAACCGCCCCGAAAGTGCCGCTACTGTCATTCCAGTGTGCCAGCCCCGAGGGCTGCACACTGGAGCGATGCGCTGGCAGGACGGTAAAAAAAGTCCTGCTAGCCGCATCTTCGGAGCGGTGAAGGAGCGGTGTGTATACCGCTCCTTTATCGCTCCTGCCCATTGAAATCAATGGGACAGCGCTGCTATACCGCCGGCAAAGCGCCTCTGCAGAGGCGCTTTGCGGTGGTATTTAACCCTTTCTCGGCCGCTAGCGGGGGGTAAAACTGCCCCGCTAGCGGCCGAATACCGACGGTAAAACGCCGCTAATAATAGCGGCGTTTTACCGCCGATGCCGCCCCCCGCCCCAGTGTGCAAGGGCTCTAAGAGGGTCACCCACGGCCACTTCCTATCTCCCCCCCCCCAAAAAAAAATAAACCCATCAAGGCTGTGCTCACTGTCTTTTCCTATCACACCCAATGTCTGTTCTTTCTTTCTCTTTCTTTCTTTCTTTCTCGTTGTTCTTTCTTTCTCGCTGTCCTTTCTTTCCTTCTTTCTTTCTGTCCTTTCTTCCTTTCTTTCTTTTCTTACTTTTCTTTCTGTTCTCCCTCTGTCTTTCCTTCCCTCTCTCTTTCTTTTTGTCCTCCCTCTTTTCCTTCTTTCTTTCTCTGTCCTTTATTTTTTTTCTTTCTTTCTCTGTCCTTTATTTTTTTTTTTCTTTCTTTCTCTCTTTTCTTCTTTCTCTCTGTCCTTTCTCTCTGTCCTTTATTTCTTTCTGTCCTCCCCCTTTCCCTTTCTTTCTTTCTTTCTTTCTTTCTTTCTTTCTTTCTTTCTTTCTTTCTTTCTTTCTTTCTCTGTCCTTTCTATCTGTCCTTTCTTTCCGTCCTTCTTTTTTTCCGTCCTTCTTTCTTTCCGTCCTTCTTTCTTTCTCTCTGTCCTTCTTTCTTTCTTTCTTTCTGTCCTCCCTCTCTTTCTTTCTTTTTCTTTTCTTTCTTTCTCTCTGTCCTTTCTCTCTGTCCTTTATTTCTTTCTGTCCTCCCTCTTTCCTTTTCTTTCTTTCTTTCTGTCCTTTCTTTCTTTCTTTCTTTCTTTCTTTCTTTCTTTCTTTCTTTCTTTCTTTCTTTCTTTCTTTCTTTCTTTCTTTCTTTCTTTCTTCTTTTCTTCCTTCTTCCTTTTTTCTGTCCTTTCTTTTCTTTCTTTCTTTCTGTCCTTTATTTCTTTCTGTCCTTTATTTCTTTCTTTGTCCTTTATCTCTTTCTGTCCTTTCTTTCTTTCTTTCTGTCCTCCCTCTCTCTTTCCTTCCCTTTCTCTCTTTCTTTTTCTTTTCTTTACAATGTAATAGAAATAATGCACTTCAATTATCATGGCAGCATGGTTGGTATGGTGTCAGGATGACTGCATACTTGCCAACAGTCCCAATTTTTTTATTTTTTTATTTTTTTCCCCGGGACAATCTCAATTTTGGGACCCTCGCCCCGATCAGAGCTCATCCCCATTAATTTCCCAGGATTTTGCCTTTGTCCAGGGCAAATCGGGATTGTTTTAGGAAAAAACATTCCCCTTGTGTTCAGTGGGGAGGGGCAGCCAATTGGCTGCTTCCCTCTCCACTGAACACACGAGAAAGCCAGGAACTGTAGCTGTCGCACTGCTGGGGGACACAGATCGCTCTGTAAGGAGGGCTCAGCTGCTGCTGCCAGGGACACTGAAGTAAGGTGGGCTCTGTTTCTTGGGGGCACAGATCGCTCTAAGGAGGGCTGTCAGCTGCTGGTGACACTGAAGTAAGGAGGGCATTGTTGCTGGGGGACACAGATCTGTAAGGAAGGCTCCGCTGCCAGGGACACCAGATGTAAGGAGGGGCTCTGCTGCCAGGGACACAGATCTGTAAGGAGGGCCTCTGCTTCTAGGGGTACCTGATGTAAAGTCAGACTCTGCTGGGGGCACCTAATGTAAGGACAGACTCTGCTGGGGGCACCTGATGCAAGGATGGACTCTGTTGGGGGCACCTGGGGCACCTGGTGGCAGGCGACGTGGCAGGTGACACACTCAGGGGTCCCACTGATTCTGCATTATGGTGAGTTGAATGATTTCATTCTATATTACAATGTAATAGAAATATTGCGCTTCAATCATCCTGACACCATAACAACCATGATGCCGGGATGATTGAAGCGCTAACACCAGGTGTTTGGAGTATCTTTAGCTGCTGATTGTTAAACTCTGGATTACACATTTCTATTGTGGTGTAGGATCTGGGGCTGCTGTCCCTCCATCCCTACCCCCTCCCCCCATCCCTCCCCCCCTTCCCACTCCATCCCTCATTTATCTCACTCTAACCACACCTCCTTTGAGCCACGCCCAGTTAAGCCACGCCCACTATTTGCGTAAACCACGCCCATTTTTCAGCGTGCATAGCGCGCCACATCTTTACTTTCCTATGCCACACCTACTAACGCATGCCCCCGCCCCCTGATTATAATGTGACTCCGCCTACAGCCAAAAAAAGTGTCCCTAAATTTTTTTTTACAATATTGGCAACTATGGTTTTGGGAACATCTCTTAGATAAAATAGCTCTTATTAATATCATGTCATTGATATTGATTTAAAGCAGCTGTGCAAAGTAAAGGAACACCTGAAAACACCATGGCCTGTTGGGGGTACTTGAGGAATGAGGTTGAGAACCACTGCTGTAAAGAATAAAGACATTTCTTCACTGCCATTTTACTTATTTGATAGTTTAACCTCACAGGATTAAAAAGGTAGGATCTTATTTTATTAAATTATAGCATTTTAAGGGCTAGACGGAAGAGTTTTACATATGCATATTAACAGCTCGAAGTTTAACCTTTTCATTTTTTGGATTTCATTTTTTTTTGTAGTTTATTTTCTTGACATTTGATTGGTTGCAGGTTGCTGTAGCTATTCATTTCCTCTCATTGAAGTGTTTGTCAAGCGGCACTGCATGTCATCTTGATCTTTGTAAAACAGAAAGGACTTCTCAGTTGCATCCATTAAAATACAATTAACTTAAATAGTCACAAGGGTATTACCCAAATGAGTTTTACACCAGCCTGGATACTTCCCTTTAAAAAGACTTCTGTGGTGTTTCCTGTCAACTCTTTTAATTCAAAACTAAAACTTGATAAATTGGGGAGGGGAGTGTTAAAATAGGTGTGATAGCAAGCCCGGGTATTTTAGCAGCTTTTAGAGGATATAACTAAACCTTTGTGTTCAGCTTATGAACAAGGATGAACTTGCAATTTCTACTGCCTAGTGAGTATAACAGAATGGTCTGGGGCATTGTGCTAATATATATATCTGTAAAACTTTAGAAGATGTAGCAGCAAAGTGGAATTGTTCAGTAGTCCTGTAACCAGGCTACTGTTGTTTTCCTGTCGTTGTTCTCTGTACTTACTAATTAAAGTGAATCTAAAGCCAATTCTTTCTTTATTTTTAATAGAGTAGGGAGGGTTAGAGCCTCTGACAGGTGTACATTTCTGTCTGTGGCTCCACTGGGGAAGTTCACCCTCGTTAGGACTTACATAAGGGAAAATGTTTCCAATGTTCAGGTGTGGATTTTTCTTATGTATGGAGAGATTGTCATTTCCTGCTGCGACAGGAAATAATATAAAATATTCCCAATGGGACAGAAACAGAAAAAAACAATAAAAAGTTTTGGATCAATGTAACAGGTGAAGAAATACAGTCTGTCCTTGGCTTTTCCAGGGGTTTTGTGTTTGAAGTCTGTTAAATTGTTGTGGTGCTCAGTAGCACAGTGAAATCAATCTGGATGCATATTTAGAACAATCGTTTTTTAATGTGTCAGTCTGAAAGTAATAATATAATGGTGTATTCTGGGGATATACTGTATCTGACAGATTTTTATTCCATATAGCAGTGGTTCTCAACTCTTGTCCTCAGGACCCACTAACAGGCCAGGTTTGCAAGATAACTGAAACACATCACAATCTCATTTGCTGCTCAGTGATTGCAGTATTCTAGTCTGCATCTCTCCAAGGTAATACTTAAAATCTGGCCTGTTAGTGGGTCCTGAGGACAGGAGTTGAGAACCACTGCCATATGGGGTCTCAATTTGTGAGATCCCGGTTATTTAGCTAAATGGTCTACACAACTGCTATGGCCATTATGATTCCCATTTAGGATTCCCACACTCCCCTTCACTTTTCTATTTATTCTGTTTTATCCACTTTCTTCTAAAGTGTTAGTCTGCCAAAAAGTAATAATTGAATGTTGTATTCTAGGGATATACTGTATCTGACAGATTTTTATTCCATTTAGGGGCTTAATTTGTGAGATCCCGTTTTTTTTTTTCGAGATCCTGGTTCTTAAGTTCCATGGTCTACACAACTGTTGAGGCCATTATGGTTCCTACACTCCCTTTTAGAATTCCCACACTCCTCTCTGTTTTTCCATTTATTCTATTTTATGTGGAATGCAACAGAAGGAGCTGGAAAGTTGGGGGTTACTCCCAAAACTCCCAGGTGGAGTCTGGAATTATAGTCTGGAGATCTGTTTGTTGGAGTTTTAGAGTATTATGCCGGCCATACACGGTTCGAATTTCGAAAGAATTTTCTTTCCAAAATCATATCAAATAATTTTCGTACGAATTTCGCACCATTAGTGGGCTGCAACAACGGACGATTTTCGTGCTGCAATCAAATTTGAGGAATCGGACATGTTGGAAATTTTTTGAAAAACAAACGATTTTCTAATCAATGATGGGAGAATCGTGCGAGGAATGTAATAAGAAAATAAAATTTACGGAGAGAAAAGAAGATTCCCGCCCATGAAAATTATTTTCTGTAGCAACATGAGGTGAAATTGAAGGCTTGGTCGGCCGAATTTCAAAAATCAATGATGGCATCATCGAATCACAAAAAAAACGAACTTTCTGATTTTGAAAAGAAAATTTGTTCGAAATTCCACCATGTATGGTCTGCTTTGGATACATTTAAAAAGCCAGGCGCTGACTCAAACTACCAGGTTCAACTTAATGTTACTTTTGGATGTACTGACAATTTAAAGTAATTAGGGTAAAGTACGCACATATATATTATGGGGGTGGTCACTCTTGACAGAGTGTTGTTAAAGCACCAATCTAAAAGTTTAGTGACCCTTCACAAACCTGACTCACGGTTGCAAAAACTGGAATTCAGTTATATTGTTTAGCTGCTTACAGAATCATTACTGAATTCCCCATGGTTACTGTAAGGATTATAAAATATATTTTTTAATATAAGCTGGTGTTTAGTATGAGCTCGTAGATGGCAATCTAATTTTAACTTGTTGGGTCGCATAGATTAGTGAATGTTACAGATGCATAGCAAAATTTGCTAGCCGTAGTGGAAAATATTTCACACTTTCAATTTCTTGCACTATTAAGCACTGCAGTTTTGTGTGCTTTACAAACTATTTTCTCGGAGGGAATGCACATGGCACGCTTTGGGTTATTATTGTTTTTTTTCCAATACAGTACTTTATTTTAAAGATCACACGGAGAGTACAGATATCTTGACAAAATACAATCTTGGTACATGCACCTAGATAGTTCACATAATCTAAACAAGCCAGTACAGTGGTTGCAAGCAGTGCAGCGCGGGAGATACTATAGAGATCCCACCACCCATATATTCAACATTTGCTGTACTCCATGTGGTATTTTACACGGTGAAAAACGTTATTATTTCAAAAGAAAAAGAAATGGCAGAGAAAAGAAAAAGAGATAAAAGAAAAAAAAAAGGAGGGGGGGAGGGTTTGGGGCTGTGGGGAAAGGAGCCTGTCTTACCATCAACCTGGTAGAACTATGAGTCCCACCATGGCCCACGCCAAGCTGTGATGTTTAAGTGAACAGAGTTTTGTATTCCTCAGAGTAGACAAATTCATGCAAAAAATACCACTTTTTAATGAATTTTTCCAGGTGTCCCCTCTCCGTGTCCATCAGGTCCTCCATTTTGGGTTTGTTTTAAAAAAATATATATGCATTTGCACATGAAATTCATTGTTCATCCATGTATGAAACTTTACTGAACATGCAAATTCACATAAAAAAGAATGATGATTTGGTATAGAATATGTGCTCCAGCCTAGCTGCGGCATGCCGGAAATAATAATGTAATGGTTTTTGAGTCTATTTATTTATTTATTTTTGATATATGTGCTTACCTTATAGAAATAAGGCTGGCCTTATATTATAAAAGTTTCTTGTTACGTGCGAAACCTTACTACAGCAAAGAACTTTATAAAGAACGATGATTTGGTATATAATATGTGCTCAAGCCTAGCTGCAGCATGCCAAAAATAATAATGGAAATTTTCTCTATGGTTTTTGATTTATTTTGATTGATTGA